>JAVTVJ010010719.1:0-1287987 GCA_034509425.1 Eopsaltria australis
CTCTGCTGAGCCCAGAGCCAGCCAGCTTGTGCTTCCTTGTGCCAAGAGCGTTCCGAGCGGGCGTTAGAAGCCCTGTGTGCGCAGCAGAGAGTCCTGCAAGGCGCTCCCGAGAACCTCCTGCGGGAGCAGGGCTCTGCTCTCTGGCTGGGAACAGCCTGGTTTTGGTGCCGTGGCCGCAGGCAGGAGTTGAGGCACGTGAAGAGGCAGCGGGCAGCTCGTGTTTGTAGGGGGCCCGGGGCTGACATGTGGAAACACACCTGGGGAGGGGAAGATCAGCTCGAGCTGGAGTGCCTGTGCTGAAAGGACCAGAAGTAATTTAGCCTTGCCAGGGTTTCTGAAGTGTGTCTTGGGTGTCCTGGCCTTACCCAGGAAAAGTCAGTCTCGGGTATGACCTATGCTGCAGGAATTAGTACAGCTTCCTTTGTGGGAGACAGAACCAGCAGCCAGCTAGTTCTGAGTATTGATAGGTATGCAAACCAATTAACAGTTGATCTGCCTTCAGCAAGAAAACCATAGCAAAGCAAGGGAAAGCAAGGATAGCTCCCTCTTGCCTTCCCGCTTCTCCCAGAGAAAGCCGGGAGGGGAGAAGGCTCTGAAGAGCAGCTTTGGCATCTGCCTGGGCCTGCGGAGACCAAGCCGAGCACCTGCAGCAGGGTGTGTTCCCCCGCTTTGAGCAGGGGTCTGAGGCAGATCATCCGTGTGCAGCCGAGAGCCCCAAAGCTCTCTTGGAGAGCTGTGAATTCAAAGGCCTTTCTTTATGCACGCACTAATGCCATCTTCCCTATCTGGTGTGTTTTAACTCTTGCAAGATGTGTTTGCCTCCTGCTTGCTGGAAGCTGCTCGGCTCCAGGGCCAGCAGCGAGCTGGGCTGCGTGGGCCAGGCACCGTGGAGAGTCCTTGCCTGCACACTTGGCCGCTCTTGGTGTCTCAGACACTTGGGGCAGCCTGGGGCACTTTGGCTGGGGTGGGGGTGGCGCCAGCACCAGAGCACGTGGCAGGGTTTCCAAGGGCTCTTTGTGACACGGTGCAGCACGGTCAGCGTGTGACACAGTGGCACAGGGTGACCGAGGGCCCTTTGTGACACGTGCTGACACAGGTGCCGTGTGGCGGCGACGCGGCCGCGCCGCAGCACTCGGTGCACGCGACGGGACAGGACGGGAGAGAGCGGTGCTGTGAGGAGCCCCCGCACAGCCAGCTTGTCCGCTGCTGACCCGGAGCTTTTCCGAGGCGTTCTTCCTGCGGCTGGCCTCAGGGCCAGACTGCGGGACTCGGAGACTCGGAGCTTTCCCGAGGCATCTCCCATCCCTGCGGCCGGTGCCCTCAAGGCCAGGCCGTGGGGCTTGGGAACCTGAATTGTTGACGAGGAGTCTCCTGTCATTGTGGCAGGAGCCCTCGAGACCAGAGTGCAGGACTTGCTGTCCTGTAGCCGTCCTGAGGCTTCTCTGTCGCAGTGGCTTCAAGGCACAACCGCAGGACTGGTTGACTCAGGGCTTTCCTGAGGCATCTCTCCCAAAGGTGGCCTTGAAGCCAGACGGTGACATGGCGGGCAGATTCCTCAGACTCTTCCAAGTGCTGAGGGGGAAAAAGAAGAACGGCCCCGGAGCTGCCCCAGCACAACAGCCTGAAGAGCTGCAGCAGTCCCAGCCACTGCAGGACGGTGAGTGGCAGGGCAGGGCCGCAGGGCTGCTGCCTGCAGCCAGCTTGGCCCCATCCATTCCCCTGTGGACATGCCCATGGACAGGACGGAACAGGTGCCGGGACAGCCACCCTGGCAGCCGTGCTCCGTCCCCTGGGCATCCCGGGGCTGTCCCTGCCTGGGGAGTGCAGGGCTGGGCTGTGCTCTCCAGCCTCTCCTGCGGCCCCTCAGCTCTGGCTTTACTCACTCTGCCAGATGCAGGAAAGGACCCCGCCCGTGGCTGCTTCCACAGAGCACTGCAGGTACCTGCGGCCGTCCCCACCCGGGCTGGGCCTGCTGTCACTGCTGGGAGCGCTCCATGCAACGCCCCTCCCTTGCCGCCCTTCCTTCTGCTGCCGGTGCTGCGCAGTCCGTGGAGAAAGAGCAGGGCTGCAGCAAGTGCGGGCACGGCCCAGCCTGAGTGCAGGCCCACCGAGCTGCAGGCAAAGCCTGGTGCCAACCCAGCTTTGTCTGCTGAGTGCCCAGCAAACTCTGCCAGGGCAACGGCTGATGGCAGCGCCAAGGCTGGCATGGCCCTGCCTGAGGGCACGGCCACCACAAACACCGGCCAAGAAAGGGCTCGGAGGACTCAGGGCATCTCAAAGACTGATGCCACGCCCACTCCGACTCTGACTCCTGCTCCCACCCTGGAGTTTTTGCAGGACAAGGGTGCTTTTCCTCAGCAGCAGGTGAGCGGCCTGGGGCCAGGGCTGGAGGCCTCCCAGAATCGGGTGGCCCCTCAAGCCTCGCCCGCTGGGCCCCCTCAGCCTTTGGGGCCAGCACAGTGCGGTGCGAAGGGAAGCACTTGCTCGGGGAAGATGGGCCACTTGCTCCCTTGGGCAGCACTCCAGCTCTTCCCCATGCCTCCTCCAGGTGCCAGCCACGGTGAGGGGCATTCACCAGAGACTCCTCTCCGATGTCGCTGTGGATGCCGGGCTGCAAAGTGACAGTGTGAGGCTGGCTGAAGAACACCCCGCTCAGGTGGTGATAAGCCTCCTGCGCTGTGCCCCATCGTGTGACAGGTACCGGGCACAACTGCCTTGAGAGCTCAGGGCTCACCGGCCTGTAGGGCCCATGGCCCTGCAGAGCCTGTTCAGCGAGCTGCGGCAGCCTCGGGAGCCCTCTGTCTCCTGAGCCTGCTGCCGTGCTCCCTCCCTGCCCCTCAGGGCACCGGGACTCTGTCATGCGGCCCCAGGCAGCTGCACAGGGCATGGCACTGATGCAGAGCTCTGCTCCCACAGAGCTGCTGCGCTGATGTGGAGAATCATCAGTTCATCAGGACCAGCAGCGGAGAAGGTGCTTTCAGCGCTGCTCTCTCTGAGGGAGGATGAGCCGCTGACCAGCATGTTGTTCTTCGGCCGTGGGGGCAACGAGGCCGTCTTTGCCCTGGCTGTGAGTTTCTGGAACTGGCCTTTGCTCGCCGTCCAGGTCGCCCCTGCAGCAGCTCTCCAGCCTCTCCCTGGCCTGCAGCCGCCCGCCTCAGGCGCTGGGCTGAAAGCCGGCCTAGGGGCAGGCTCAGGGGCAGCAGGCCGGCTGCTGCCCCTGCCACACGGACGTCTCGGCACTGAGCGCTGTCTCGGGGTGCTTTGTCTTTTGCAGGCAACTCTGGTGCTGTGGCTGCTTGCCCACGTGCCCGAGTGGCACGAGGCAATAGTCCTTCATTCTGCCCGCCTCTTTGTGGCTCTGCTCTTCCAAATTTGCAGCACCACAGAGCAGATGCCACAGGATGTTGAGGACTTCTGGAGAGCATGCCGGGAGGAACACCACCTTCCCAGCAACCCCAGCAGGTGCCGGTCAGCCTGTCCTTGCCGTGCCCTTGTGGCCAGGGCCAGCGCTCCCAGCGTGACCTGGCCTTTGCTCTGCACCCAGGTTTGCAGTGCAGGCCATGAAGGCTCTGCTCTACTGCCTGAAGTGTGACGAGGAGGTGATGGCTCTGGAGCGCAAGCGGGTCTGGGACACCCTGCTCTGTGCCGACACCCAGCACTATGCAGCGGGGCTGCTGGCCAGGTGAGACCCCCGCCTTTGTCCCTGCCGCCCCCGGCCTTTGTGCCCGGAGTGCCCCACACAGTCCCTGTGGTTGTGGGCCAGAGGGCCTTGTGACAGAGGGAGGGCCGAGCAGACTGGAAAAGGCTGGGAGAGGAGGGTGTGCAGGAGCAGCCGCCTGCCAAAGGGCCCACGTCGCCTCGCAGGGTGCTGGGGAAAGATCAGACCTCTGTGAGTCAATTCTGAGGGAGAGCTTTGCCCACCCAGCTCAGGGCCTCGCTGCCTTTTTCCCCCTGCCAGGGAGATGCGCCGCAGCCCGACCCCCCCGTGCTCTCGCATCGCCACACACCTGCTCAGCCTGCTCAGTGGGGAGCAGGTACGCTGGGATCTGCCTGCCCTGGCCTTCTTTGTGGAGGTGAGCCCGAGGGCCAGCGCTGCCTCGCTGAGCTGCCCCCCAGCTCTCTGGCCTCTCGTAGCCGCGGCCGCCCGGGACGGTGCCCGCAGCCGGTACTGCTGCCCGGGCCCGGCCCCGTGCGGTTCCGGGCTCCTGCCGGCCGGCTCCCCTGTCACTGCCGGGTGCCTTTCAGGTCCTGGAGCGTCTGGACTTGAGCAGACACGGTCACGGCGCCCTGTCGGTCATGTCCAGGCACCTGCCGAGCGAGTGCAGGGACAGGCTGCGCCTGGAGCTCAGAGGCCTCGTGGTGCTCAGCAAGGAGCCCTCGCTGGTGAGAAGGGGGCAGCGGCTGGGGAACGCTTGGCCTTGGCTGGCCTTGGGCAGCTGCTGCCAGCTCTCCTGCCTCCCGCTTCAGCTGCCCCAGTGCCTCGGGACAGGCCTTGGGCCCCCGGGCCCTGCCTGGGGCAGCTGCCTGGGGCTGCAGGGCCGGGGCGCCCTCTCTGCTGCGGCCGTTCACGGCTTCGCAGCACAGCCTCGTGTTCCACACAGGGCGGAGGAATACGGGGCCTGTACCAACACCTCGTGGAGCAGCTGGCCGATCCCGACGCAGACATGGTCGGGATGGTCCTCTCCGTGCTCACGCACATGCTCCAGGAGAAAGACCTCCGGATACCCAGCGGCACTGCCCCCAAGCTGGCTGAGCCACTGCTGCCACACTTTGACAACGTAAGGAAGGCTCTGTGCCCCTGGCCACGAGCGCTGGACGCTGCCCAGAAACTTTGTGCCCTCTGCAGTTTTGGGCCGTTGCCCCGGTGGGCCTGGACTAGCTGGAGCTGAGCTCTTCTCCTTTCCTCCAGGACAACAGCCATGTGCAGCTGCTCTCCATTCAGCTCTTCTGCAAGGTGATGGAGCTGACAGTGGAAGAGGGGAGAAAGCCTCTCACGAGGATTGTGAGCCAGAGCCTGCTGCCTCTCTTCTTGCACTGGCACGACGAGAACCGGCGCGTGGCGAAGGTGAGGTGTTGTGAGATGCTGCTGCGTCCCCGGCAGGGGGCTCGGCTGCCTCGTGCCCTGGTGCCTCCGGGCCGGGCTCCAGCCTCCCCCTGGCCGTGGCACAGGGACGCGGCTCCTGGGCCCTGGTGCCACCTGCGGCTCTCTGCTGCTCTCCAGGCCTCTCACCAAACACTGCTTTGTGCTGCCCGCTTCCTGAGGAGGAGGGACCTCGAGGAGCTGCTGACGGAGAAGCGGCGCATGAAGGTCGCCGAGTGCCTGGTAAAGACGGCCTGGAGAGAAGCCGCCTGCCCCCGGTGCTCAGTGGGTGGGGCTGGTAGCTGAGCCCCCGCCCAGTGCTGCTCCCTTGCCCGGGCTGCGCAGGCTGTTGGCCGGCCTCCTGTGGCCCCGAGCCGGGTGCCCATGGAGCCCCGGCCCAGGCGGGCTGCGGGGCTGTGCGGCCAGGGGAGGCCAGGGCTGGGCCCCGGGGAGGGAGTGCCCGGCCGAGGGGCAGAGCCCGCGCCAAGCCTTCCCTCCGTGCCCTCTCCGCAGCTGCTGCACGACGAGAGCCGAGCGGCCGAGCACCTGCGCTGGGCCCTGCCGCGCCTGCAGAGCCCACAGCAGCCCCTGCGACAGGCGGCCGTCAGGTTCATCGGTGAGCCACGAGCCCGGCGTCCCTCCGTGCCTCCCGGCCGCAGCCCGGCTGCTGCCCCGGCAGCGGGAGCCGGGCCCGGGCCGCTGGAGCCCCGCCTGCCCTCGGGGCTGCCGCCGCCCTCCCGCAGCCGTGCCCGGGGGCGGCGGCATGCGCCAGGGGCCCGGGCTGAGCCGTGCCGGGGGAGGAGGAGGGCGTGCGGCCACAGGGCTGCTAGCGCCCCGGGGGGCAGCTGTGCCGCTCGGGCCAGTGACAGGCTCTGTGTGTGTTGCCAGGGATCGCCGGCGTGCTCATGATGGGGCAGAAGGAGGAGCTCCAGGTCCTCAGTGAGGGTGAGCGAGGGCAGCGGCGTGCCACTGGGGGCCGGCGGGGGCAGCTGCAAATGCCGGGCACGGAGCTTACAGCGCCTGCCCGGGCTGCGCAGGGCTGTGCTCCCTGTGCGGACCAGCGGCGGCGTGGGCAGAGCCCGCAGAGCTTTCAGGGACGCGTCGGGGATGCGTGGCCAGCACCTTGCAGCTGATGCCGTTGTCTCCCGCTCCCTCGTGGCCACGGCACGAGCTCGGTGGGATGGCCCCGGCAGGACGGTTTCCTTGGATTGCCGCAATCCGGGCTCTGACCGTGGCTCTGTTCCTCTCTCTTGCAGCCCTTCAAGCCCTGAGGGAAGACGAGAGCCCCTCCTTCATACGCCTATATATCCAGCTGACGTTGGACGGAAGAGCTGCCGAACTTCGTCTGCTGGATCAGAAGCACCGGCGTCCTTCGGCAGCCTCCAGCTCCCATTGAAGATGGGAGCAGCCGGAGAGCAGAGGGGACCAGCTGGAGCTCCAGGCACAGCTGTTGCTGCTCACAGCTGAGCCGGTGGGAAGCTCCAGGAGCTTCTGCCGTCTCCCTCCGTGTTGGCAGCTCCCTCCGTCCCTGCAGCCCTCAGGCCCCGCCCATGCCCATTCTTCCCTCCCATCTCACCCTTTTGCTTCGCCTTGCCTTAATAAAGAGTTTGGCTTCTTCACTTTACACCCGCGTCTCTGTGGAGCTGAAGCGGTGCAAAACCTGAGCCCTGGCACAGCCAGGGCCCTGCTGCCGTTCTCTTCCGTGCTCTGCTTTGTGCAGGGACAGGGAGGAACAAGGGCAGCTCGGGCTCCACCAGCTCCCTGTGCTGCACTTGCACAACACCGTGCAGTTAAAGGTGCTGCTGAGCACGCTGAAGGGGACAAAGACTCTGGGCTTTAGAAGAGCCACCTCGAGTATGCTCTGAACCCAGGCACGAGGGGTTCCGTGGCAAGCAATCCCCAGAGGGCAAAGGAGCTTGGACTGCTGGAAGTTTTCACAAAGAGCTTCCTGAAAGCCCAGCAATGCTCCATCCCTACACAGGGACAGGAAAAGGGCAGAACCAGAGACCATCGTGGCCTAACAGTAGCTTTGGGTGTGCCTAAAAGCAAACGCAGCAGCAGCAGCAGCAGCAGCAGCAGAGTGACTGAGACTCAGAGGCACGACCATGGCAGTGCATGGAGCGCTGTCAGGCAGGGCCTGCGTGCTGGGTGCGGTTCTGGTGCGTCTGGTGGCCCCACAAGCGAGGAATGTGAGGCAGCCCCTGCCTCCGAGGCTGTCAGAAAGCCAAGCAAGTGAGAGCAGAGGCAGGGGAACCTTCCCATCTCTCCTGGGCATGGCTGCAAAAGAGCCGCTGCTTCTTCCTGCGCCTGTGTTTGGGCTCTGCTGAGCCCAGAGCCAGCCAGCTTGTGCTCCCTTGTGCCAAGAGCGTTCCGAGCGGGCGTTAGAAGCCCTGTGTGCGCAGCAGAGAGTCCTGCAAGGCGCTCCCGAGAACCTCCTGCGGGAGCAGGGCTCTGCTCTCTGGCTGGGAACAGCCTGGTTTTGGTGCCGTGGTGAATCAGAAAGAAACACCCGGGGATTGAGATAAAGGCAGCTCAATAGAACGAAAAATAATTATAATGATCTAAAAATGTACAAAACGAGGGGTGCACAATCAGTTGCTCATCACCTGGTGGTCGATGTGCAGGCATTCCCTGCACTGTCGGCTGAAACCCCCAGCCAACCCCCCTGGCTTTATATGCTGAGTGTGGCCCATATGGTTCAGGATATCCCTTCATCCAGCTGGGCTCAGCTGTCCTGGCTCTGCCTGTGTCCCCTCCCAGCTTCTTGTGCCCTCCAGCCCCAGCGCTGCCAGGGCTGAAAAGCCCTTGGCTTGGTGTGAGCTCTGCTCAGCAACATCTAAATCAGTGTGTTATCAACGTCATTAAATCCAAAATACAGCACTGTAACAGCCAATAGGAAGAAAAGTAACAGCTCAACCAGAACACTTTTCCAACTGTCTGCTGGATTTTTGTGAGTTCTTCCCAAAACAACCTCCATATTTATACTGAATCTGAGAAAAGGCTTTCATAACAATCTTATTCAGTAGAAGGGAAAGGCATCTTCAACAGAGATTGCTGGGGTGGTTTTTCAGGTGTTTTTTTATCCGAAAATACCGATTTGCTAAAATAGCCAATGGCTTAAATGAGTTTTAAATTAAACAGGAGACGGAAATCAGTGTAGGAACCTCATAACTAGAATACTTGGCACAGCAAAGATGAAGCAGGGCAGAAGCTGCTGTAGTGCTTTGCACACCAAACTATCCATCAGCAGCCACTGCTGTCACCCAGAGCCCAGTTACTCACACAGAGGGAAGAGGCCTTTCCCTGGATGTGGGGAACAGCAGCTCCAATGCCTAATTCAGACACCTGCTCCTCTCTCTTTTGTTTTTCCTCATAACACTCTGAAGAGGTTCATTTCCTTAGGAAGCATAAAAGCAATCATTGATAATAAGCAGGAGAATTTTCTAAGTCAAAACCCCCAGGTTAATTCCTAAGTCTCTTCCTCTAAGCCATCACAGATGCAGGTAAAGAACTTTTTTGCCAGATGAACTTTTTACTGTGGAATTATGCCCCTGAGGTAGAGCAAGCTTGTCAACAAAAACTTCTTCAGGGGATTTCAGCATCCCTGAGCAAAGTCAGGACATTTCTATCGCTGCTATCAGCTTGTTTAGCTGTACAATTTATTTTGTGTTGCTCAAAGAAAGAATGATAAGAAATGCTTGGGGAACAACCACATGTCTCTGGGCTAACTGCAGGTATTAAAGCTGCAGGTTTCTCCTGAAATCCATCTTAAAAATGAATCCAGGTGAGTTCTGATTGTAAATTTCTGTTTTACTAACATGGGCTGAGTTGTGTCAGAAACCTAAAATTCCTTTTAACCAACTGTTTCTGTTTAGATTTCATCATAGATTCATGTTAAATAGTCTCAGAGACACGACAGGTTGGTATAGGGAATAAATTAGTCTAAAGTCCCTAACTCTCATTCCAGTCACAGCATTGCAGTTTTCCAGTCTTTGGGTTGATTTTAGCTTGATAAAAATTAGATTTTGAGGGCTGCATCTTATATTTTTCTTTTGAAGTGTAAGTATTAGAGCAGGTATCGAGCAGAAAAGGCAAATGAATATGATTAAGGACATTTTATTTAATATGTAGCTTGGTACTAGACCATTATTTCAACTTAAATGTAGCAAATTACTTTTTCCCAATTACAAGCACAAGTTTTTTTCTAAAGATTTTTTTGCCATTGATCCCTACCTTACTGGTGAGCACGTGCTATTTGCACTCCACTGGCTGTTTTCATGGCCGCCCAATGGGGTCATATATCACCTTATTTATTACATCTGCATCTGGTCAAACTGTTCCTAAAAGAATCACTTATTGAAATAATTTAGCCTTTTTTTTCCAGTTCTACAAAATATCCATAAGAAGAATGTGACTTTTATTACTCATTCCTTATTCATAAGTGTTTGTCAGATCGCTTATGTGAACAAATTATTGCCTGTGGAATTTTCTCAAATCTTCCAATCATTCCTTGCCATCTGGTCAACAAGGCTGGCTTCATTAGTCACACAGTCTTATTTATATCCTTTGATATGCAATAACCATCCTCGTGGAGCCTGGACTGGGGATGGCCAAGTTAAAAGCAGAATTCATTCCAGCCTGAGTTGCCTCGCAGTAGATCTGCAATGGACTCTCAGGAGCACACAGATAACAAATATCTACTGAGGGAGAACTTAAATAAACTGAGTTTAGAGAAACTGCCTAGAATTTACTTGGAAATATTTTTCTTCTTTTTTTTTTTTTTTTTAATCTTCTGCACAAATAAATAGATCTGTTTTCCTACATGTACTGAGTTTTTATGCTCAGTCCACTCCTGAAAGGAGCAGCAAGATCATGCTGGTTGTCTGGAATGTATCTGCTTTGCTTTGCATGTCATACCTGTACACATGGAGATGTGTTTGTGTCCTGGTGTGTGTTGACATGACACGAGTGTACACTGGACTGTGAATTCATTCTACTTTTCATCTGATTTATGTAGCAGCTGAGGCAGGAAGTCTCTAGCCAGGAATGCTTATAAAAATAAACAAATATATATTACATATTTATAAATCTACCTCTGGACACCTTTCACACAGCGTCTATATGGAGACATTGCTCCACACTTCTCACAAAGATCTCCACTTAAACCTCTCTGGTCTCTTCTGTGACTGCACCACTCGTGGGTCTCTTGTGATTAGCACTGATGGGAGGGGAGGAAGCAGGAGCTGCCTCAGCTCTGCTGCCCATGAAGATCTGTCCTGCTGGGGATGCAGGGCTGTGTCCTTGCTCCTTGCCTTTCCTTGGCCAGCCCTGTTCATCTGCTGCTGCTGCTTTGACTGGCCTGCCCATCATCCAGATGGATTATGGAGTACACATCCTTCTGGCTCAATTTGCCAAAGGAAATGTCACTTTTCCTTGTTCTCTGGCTGAGATTTTAAAGCATTTCCACCACCTAATTCTCTCAACGCTATTAATAGACAATAATTTCTTGCTATATATCTTTTTCTATTAAACATTTTCACTTAGCATCCACACCTGGAGGTTTTCCTTTACTTTTCTAATGGTTCATTAAAAAGCGAATATCATGGTTAAGGGTATGGTTTGGGAATACAATGTGTCATGTGAGCTAGGTGTAGCTGCTAATTACCATGTGCTAATGGTCTGGCTGCTTTCTGAGCATCCCAAATCAGTGGAGGTGATTTCCCTCCCTGTGTTTATCCTGTCACTGAGGATACCTCTTGGTAAAAGCAGATTACCTCCAGGCAAGAGACTCAGGACACAAAGTCAGGAACTGCCTCTTAGTTAATTCTTCTGGAAAAAAGATAAATGGCAGCAATATTTGCCAAATAGCAGCAAATAGTGTTTAGTAAATAGTAGATAGTGGTTATTAAATAATGGTACTTTTGAAAACACCAAAAGTCTGAATGTTGTACATGTGAATGACAGAGCTTGGGTTAGAACTCTGCTTTTGTACTCCTGCCTTGGGTTGCTGTGCTCCTCATAGACTCTTGGGTTCCAAAAGGAGGGATTCAGCACTCAGATCTTTGGAAGGGAAGGACTGGGCTGTGACACTGTTTGAGTTCAAGGGTAACCATGGAGCACTTCTTGGTGTCCCGCAGGCTGGAGAGCTTGGCAAGCACTGCCTGTGAGCCTCCTCACAGGGCTCAGCCAGGGCTCCTGCTCTGAAACATCTCTCATCCCCCACCATCATCTGAGTACCTCAGTCTAGTCTATTCTATTCTATTCTATTCTATTCTATTCTATTCTATTCTATTCTATTCTATTCTATTCTAGTTATATTCTACTCCTATTCTATTCTATTCTATTCTATTCTATTCTACTCTATTCTTATTCTTATTCTTATTCTTATTCTTATTCTTATTCTTATTCTTATTCTTATTCTTGTTCTTGTTCTTATTCTTATTCTTATTCTTATTCTTATTCTTATTCTTATTCTTATTCTTATTCTTATTCTATTCTACACATTGTGCATTTTTTCATTTTGTTCACCCCAAAACCCAGAATCTTCCACTGTTTTTATTTTGGATGCCCTTGCTACACATATGTCAGCATTTTGTTAGTTTGAGAGAGGAATATCGTTTGAAATATCATTTCAAAATAATACATTATGTTACTCCAGAACAAATTAAAACCTGCTGGGTGCCCAGTTTATTTGGGAAATAAAAGATGTCAATGGGACAGAGGGAGGCCTAAGAGGGGATAAGAAAGAGGGGCATGAAACTGTAACAATGCAATAGATGGATTCTTGACCAGGAGCTTAACAACCAGTGGTCCAAATCCAATAAATTTTATCTACAGGGTTAGCAGAAAACTATTGCCAGTGAAAAACAATTGACTCTGCCTCAGGGCAAAAGACAGAAAACCTCATCACACACAGAGCTCCAACACAGAACTCCAAAGATTCTTCTACCACAGCTGAGCTCAAGGCTTTGATGTATCACCCAATGCTGTGACCTCTGTCCTAATGAATTAATAATTAAAAAACTTATAATGGGAGTACTGAGACAGTTATCAGGCTGCCAGAAGGATTAGGAAGAATCTGATTAATACAATCTTGGAAACAGTCATAGATGTTCAGGGTGTGTCCATTCCCTGTGTGGTCCTTCCTGTTCTCTTTCAGAGACTTCTGTTCCTGTATAATCAGGTCACTTCAGCCCTCTCAGAGCAATCCTGGGCAAAGGCAGCCAGGCCTGAGCCCAGCTGGGAGGGATCTGGGTCACTGCACCTCAGTTCCTGTGGGCACTGGCTGGGACATGGCTCAGCCTGACTCACAAAGGGGGTAACATCTAACTACAGGGAGCAGGGTGTTCTAAACCACAGAGCAAACCCTCCCTCCCTGCAGCAATGCTGATCTTTTACCCTGTGTAGGGACTGGGGCACTTTGGAGGAGCATCAAGCTGTAGGAGCAATTATAACTCAATATAATTCTGCAGAATTTATGCTTCTTGGAATGGAGAGAATTTCTCCTTGATCATCTAGCAGCAAGAAAACCCACTCTCATTTCCTTTTTTATTCATTACATCCTGAAGTGCTTAATTCATTTAACTGCTTTCTGGAAATTATTAAGGCTCTTGGTGGTTTTTGTTTTCATAGCTAACTTCTGTATTGGAATAATTTTTAATATTGTTTCCTACTTCTGCAGTTAGGTTACCATATACTTTTAAATTAAAGTATAGATGCATTCAGTTTTCTTGGACGTTCACCACAGCTCTGTGCTCCACATGAAACTCAGGGAGTATCCTGTTACCAGTGTGGGCAGTGGTCAGCCTTTAGGAGACATCTGGTGTCAATGATTTACCTCTTTTTCTTCCAGCAAGTCCTTTCAGACAGCTGAGCCTCACCTCCACATCTCTCTCATGCCCCAAGCACCAAAAGCTAAGGCAATTCAGTGCCACTAGAGAGGGTCTACTGAAAACTTCTGGAGGTTTAATAGGATAATTAAATAGGATAATAATTTAATAGGATAATTTGAATGTTTATGTCATTTTGCACGTTGGTCCTCTTTCCATAGGAAAACTCAAAACACACTGTGAGATTATTTTTCCTCTGTCTCTCTCCTTTGCAAGACAATGCCATAAATATTACTCAAGAACCAAATTCTGCCAAAGATATGCATGTCCAGGGAAGCAGGAAAACTAACACAAATACTGCTCTGTGAAAAAACTCAGGGCTTTGGGTTGTTTTGTTGTTGGTGACTTGGTTTTTTATTTGGCTGGTTTTGGTTTGGGGCTTTTGGTTGATTGGTTGGTTGGTTTTTGGTTTGGCTTTGTTCTAAATCAAGTCCTGGCCTTTTTTTTTCATAGCTTGGAACTGGGGAGTTATTTGCAGTGGGACTTTTTTTTTTTTAGCTCTAGAGTGGACACACATTTTATGTATTTCTGGATGCAAGAGTTAGAATGATAACAACTTCCAGAGAAGCACTAGAACAGTTGGTTAGACATAAGGTTAACAGGGTAACCTTCTGTGGAAAAGCATAAGTTTTAACCTTGACAGTGCTGGTTTTATTTTATTTTTATTTTATTTTATTTTATTTTATTTTATTTTATTTTATTTTATTTTATTTTAATTATCTGGTTTGTTTCATTTTCTAGTGGGGCATGAGAAAAGCTCTGGTAAGCAACTGAATCTGTACCTGGAACTAGAATTACATACAATATTAACTGTATATTTTTAAGAGAACCAGGAATGACATAAACAAAACTAACAAGGTGAATCATGAGGAAGCAGCCAGTCAGGACCATTTACTTATCTCAATTTTATAAAACATTTCTCTGGTGTTAAAAATCCTTTCTCGTTATGGAGAGGTCAGATGGATTAAGCAAAGTTGGATGACACGAATTCTTTCCAAGCTTGAAGATGAATTGATTCTAGTGTATCAGTCTAAAAGATATAATAGTCCTGATAATTGAATTAATTTCATTTCTTCTGTAAAATAATACAGATGGATACAGGAGGGAGGATATATAATTCTGCCCTAATTCAATCCTACAGTTAGAAAAAGTTTCTTGGGTTTCACTGCAATGGCACCATTTTACAGCCAAACATGAGAGCCACTGTGTAATTTCTCATACCACATATGGGGTAAAAAGTGTATAATCAGGTTGTGGAGTTGGTGGGCCTGTGCTTTTTTTATTATTTTGTTTTATAATTATACATATTTAGAAAAATTGTATTTTTAAATATGAACCAGTCTTTTTGAGCAAGATGTTACTCCTAGCTCTTCAAACCCCTCAAAGCTTCCAAGAAGATATTTGGCAAGTGTACACACATAAAATGAGTTCTTTTTCCAAAAAAATCATTATCAAATCTTTTTCTTTAAAGATACTCAGTGGAAAATAAGCAGTTGTAGTCTACCTCTACAATTTTATCAAGATCACTATTTCATGGACTGAATAAATGAATTTGGCCATACAAAACACACCTGACAAAAGTGTCAGTAAAAATTCTATATAAAGTTTTAAGCTGGAGGAAATTTAAATGACTGAGCTATAAATGTTTACATAAGAGGGTCTGGAGAAAATGCTGACAGGCCCCTATCTGCAGTGATGCTGCCAGGTGCTGTTATAATTAGTGCTTTGGAAGCAAGGAATTGTTCGTTTCTGTGCAGACCAGGTCTGGTAATTTGAGACTGAGCATTATTTCAGCACTTGGACCACTTAAGAAGAAGAAAAAGCTTTCAGTGGAGGACTTTGGTGCTGAATAAACATCCTCAGGTCTAGACTTTGGGTTGCCTTACTCAGCAGAAAGTGGCAGGAGTCAGAAAGATGTGAGCGTTTTCAGCTCATTTACGATGTAGTTTATGAAATAAACCTATGGGCAGACATTTAAATGAGCAAACTGCTGAGGAAAAATGGTTTCTCATTCAGCATTTCAGCTGACAGGGTGTTAAGAGTCAGTAAGAAAATCACTCCTTTTCCCTTTTAAAAGTAAGAGAGAAATGTATGAAGCAAAAAAAAGCCCAACATTAGACAAGGCAGTATTGAAAAAAGGGAAGAGCACAAGACTTCTCTTTAATATGGAGGTTCAGTAATATTTTGTAAGAAGATACAATTCAGTCAATATAAAAGAAGCCGGAGAATGCAGCTTTTCCATCACAGCAAGAATGTTTACTGTTCTTATCCTGCCTCTGCTAGTCTCACTCTCTTTGCAAGCTAGACCCTAATTTATCTATTAATGAAACACATGTGCAAATATTTTTGACACCTCAGGGTGTATTAGGAGGCTGAATGAGTGCTATTCATCACTGTCCACAAACTGGAGCATACATTCTCTTTTTCAGACTTCCTGAGAAGTAAAAGACCCAAATGTAACTGCAACATAAATGAAGAAAGACATTAGGGCTGGCAGAGTTGAGTTGTTTTAAAAAAGAAATAATTACACATATTTTTGTACTTGAGACAACATTTTCCATGTTTCCTATTGCTGAGGCATTGTTCTTAAATTAGCAATTGACTGCCAGTGAGTCCCATAGAAAATCATGGGAAACTCACCTTATCAATAATCCATAGTGGAGAGATTAGATGTATAATTATAGAGATAGATATTGGAAGGAAAAAAAAAGTTAAATTTTATGGTTAGACAATAGCTATGAAACTCTGCATCTCATTTTAATGGTTGCACATTAGCCTCCACTCCTGACATTATTAACTGCGTATCACTGCTGCAAAAGTATCCTCTTTGCTCCTCTAAGCAACAGACAGCCTCGAGGATATTTTGGGTCCAACACAAACAAATTCTAAACAAAGTTGTCATTTCACATGGGGCAGGGCACGTCACTTGGCTTTTGTGTGGTCAAAACCAGGCTGCTCTGAGGCTGCTGTGCTAATGAAGAGTTTAAGTTCCTGCAGCTGCAGGTGCTGAAGACACCTCAGCTGTGCACTCATGGTCATCACTGCCCTCAGATATCTCACCAGCTCCTACCTTCTGAGAGCCAGGTGGAAAAGCAGCTCTGAACAAATCAAAGCTACATCAAAAATTCATTGCTGACACCACTGAACTGGGGCTCTTGCACACTGTGAGTGGTCTGAGAGCAACAAACAGAAATTGGCATCCGTTGCCCTGAGTGCTAATCTGGAACAGGTGAAACACAGACTAGGAAACTGGCAGTAACAGATTTCCTTGACAGAAGAATGTGAAGATAAAGCTGATAGTTATCCAGCCCTTGTAGTCCAGAGGCAGTCATCCTGACGTTGAAACTACATCTTTCTACCTTCCTGCAGATGAAATGCTAAAATTCAATAAAGCAACACATTCCCTGAATGGAGGGGAAACTGTGACCCACAGGTAGTGGCTGATCCTAGAACTGTCACCCTGTGAAGTCCCATTGCCCCTTCCCAAATGCACATGTGACCATTTATCCTGTTCACTCCTTTCTTCATTGGTTCCCCTGACTGGGGACTGCAAGCCAGCTCTGCCTTCTTTAATCTGAAGTTCACCATCTACAGCTGCTGCCAATGAGCCAAACCTTCCCGAGGTCCCTCAGCTGAAAGACTTCACAAATCACACCCAAGCTTTAAAAGAACCAGCAATGACTGGCCTAGGCTGGTTATTCTGGATTTCTGTGGTGGAAGGAACCTCTCTTGTATTCTAAAGGTATTTCTGTACTATTGTTTTATGGATTCCTGGTTTTGAATTCAGTACTGCTGCTTCATAAATTAGTCCTTTTGTAGTTTCTGTGTTTTGCAGGATATTGCTGAAAAAATATGAAAGGGTGGGTTTAAATTTTAAGGAGGGGTAGGGGCTTTCTTGTCCTTGTTCAGTTGTTTATGTTTTTAGCTGTGGTTTGGAAAAGTTACATGGTGTAGCTTGTACACCTTGGAGTCAAGTCTAGCTTCAGCCTGACTGCTGAGTGGGTTAGAGATAGGGTACCACAGAACACCTTCATGCTCATTTCAGGGTTTCCTCTTTGCCTCATAAGGTTACCTCTCTAATGGTAATTCCCAGGCTGCCTTCCTGGTGCTGCTTCTTGCCTTGCGTCTGTGACAGTCCCAACCCTCCCAGGGGCAGTGGTGAGAAGGAAATTTGTATTGGGGAGTGCTCCCCTTGTGGGTTCTGTGCATCCCAGCTCCACCTGGGCCTTGTGGAAAGGGGAGGTCATGGGAGGGCTCTGGGGGTTCTGTTTTATTCAGCTTTGAAGGTGGAGTTGAGGTTCAAATTTAGGAGATACAGGGGTGATAAAACCTTCAAAGGCTGTCACCAGGCAGTAAAATTGGTACAACTCTTGTGTCTGCTCTTTTCTGGTGGAATAACATGCTTTACCTTATGGCTGTCCATATGAATGAAATCCATACCTGCTTAACATGAGTCTGTTGGTATTTGCTTGACTTTTTCCCCCTACTCTTGTCTGCATGTAAATCACTCAAGTGATGCTGCTGACAGATCTTGTGGCTATATTTAATAATGAAAGCACATGCTTTCTTAAGCTAATTATCCCTGCCACCCTTGAAATTCAGATTAAGTTTTTGCTCCTGAAGAAAAACATGTTTTAAACTGCACACTTTGGGGGTTGTTGTCTTTCAGTTTTGTTTCTTTTTCTCCTGTAACAACATAAGGGTATTTTCTAACTGAGCACTTTTTTCTGTGAGGTAAATGGGAGGGCCATGGTGGTTATATCCAGTCAAATAGCAGGACTGTAGCTGGAAATATATATTGCATGCAAGTGTGCTGAGAGGCGCTGAGGCAATCTTGTATACAAAGCTGCCCATATGTTGCATCTTGAACACTTTAACAACAAAGTTGATTGGTTTTTTTTTCCCCTCTCTCTTTGTCTGACAACACTCAAAAGGGTTCATGATTTTTCACTGATAAAGCTCCTGAAACTTTCTTTTCATTTTTGTGAAAGTACAGAATAAAGGCACATTCAAGGCAGCATTCCACAGAACAGATGAGCTCCCAAGGGGCTGAGTTTCTTGAGGTTGGCAGATGATAAAGGAAGAAGCTTGTTTTGATGAAAGAATTTGGTGAATCTGAATGAATAATGACAACTAGTATGTATAGAAGCAGGAATGTTTTTCTCTGGCTTTTGACCGTGGATGAATATCTTAAAGCTTGTCATCAAGATAAGTAGTTTGAAACTGTATTAATGATTAAAGTGAAAGGAGACTGTGGGAGGCAGAAGAGGAAGAAAAAGGGAATTCATACAGTGCTGTGGGTGGCTTTTTTCTTTTCAAGAGGTTCGTAAAACACAAAGGTGATAAATACAGGGTAAGGACAGAACAGTTGAAAGATTCTGGTAGAAAGAAGAAAACATGGTTTGACATTTACAGAACATCCATAGAGCTGGGCTGAAGAGTAGGAGTATGCAGCACATCTGAATGGCAAGAGCAACAATCTACCTTAATTTGAGCCTTTAGGCATGTAAAATTGTACCGAGAATTATGTTCCAAATATTGGGATAAATGGAGCCATAACTGAAAGAAAGTTGATAGGAAGAAGCAGATAGTGAAGGTAGCTAAGAATGGGAGCTGTAAAGTGACAAGAAAGGGTAGTGGAGGCAGATAATTGGCACACTGGAAAAGGAGAAATAAAAAAAAAAGAGAAGTTCCATGAAATAGTCTTTTATCATTAATTTCTTTTCACAGGGTGACTCAGAAAGGGGGGAGTATTTTTTTTCCTTTGCACCACTTGGCATTAGTAGAACTTGAGTGAGCAACTCTTCTTTTCCACCAGTCCCACCAGGGAGAGAATCAAGCCTCACATAAGTAATCTGTTTGGTTTCATATATCCCATTCTCCAGCAGACTTTCTTTGTGGAGTTGAACAAAACCAAGAGAAAAGTGTACTAATGTCAGGATTGTTGAAAGAAATAGGAAGCAGTGGTTTTGAGCTATTTCTGTGTTTAATTGTGTAGAAGGCAGCACAGTATTTGGCTTATTGTAATGCTGTGGGTTTTTAATGTTAACTGTGTGTGAGTTTTCCAATTTACTGTGAGGTTTTTTCCTCTTCTTTCATATTTAGGCTTTCCTATGCACTGCTCCCAAAGTTCTCTTCTTACTTACTTAGTGAAACTCTACCAGCTTGTATTGGTGATTAAACACAGTATCATAAGATACAGATCATCTTCAACCTTATTTTCTATCCTGAAGTGTAATTTTAACAATTAACCTATTTATGCAATGGAAAGAAAGTAACACAGCAGAAGTGACATTAAGAGGAAAAACTGTGCTGTTATTACAACTGCTATCAGGTTAAATTAGTATCTTCACAAATAACTGCTTTCATCTTCTGAGCCTCCTCATGTCAGAGTGAACTCTGACCATTCCCATATGTCAGAAATCTTTTCATTAACTCTTTTGGGGAGTATCAGTAGCACACTGGAGCTTTTCCTTTAGCAATGTGGCACAGAGGATTTTCTACCAAGCATGAGTGTCTTATCTGCATGCAGTCAAACTAGAGCATATGCTAGTGTGAAAACCACAAGCAGTAGTTTGTTAATGATCTTTTATGGGTGTGTTCAAAATAAAACCATCAAATCCTGCTATAGTAAGGTCAGATTCTAGCTCTATTTTGTATGTAAAAGGTCTGTGAAGGAGACTACATTTGAAATCTTAAACCTGGTCACAAATAGTGTTACACAAGCACTCATTACACGAGTTTAGAGATGCCACTGGATTTGAGATCAGGAGGGACTATGACTGTCAACTGCTTGGGCTTTCTGCTTTATTTACACCATAGAAATCTCACCCAGCAATTCCTGTGTGAGGCCCATCACTCCTAGTTAAGCTGGAATGCAATCTTTAGATGGTTAAACAGATTCAAAACTTAATGTGCTGGAGAATGCAGATCATCACTTGTTAAATTTAATGGGGAAGTTAATATACCTGTGTAGCAAATGCAGCATGCATTTGTTTTAATTTGACATGTGATACTTCAGCCTCCAACAATCTGAAGAAGTGCTAGAGCAGCTCATTTACCTGAACAGTTCTGGTTTAATATGGCAGCTACTCCTGCACGTGTTAACAGTGCTGGGCATCATCTGGGTTCAGTGCCTGTGTGGGATCTCCCAGCTCTGCCTCAGAGCTGCCCCATTAGAAGGTGATCTCTGTTCATGGAGGCTGCATCATCCCCAGTCTCAGCAAAACCTGCCTGGGCTTATTTAGAGGTGATGTTGTCTGTAGCTGGAGGCAGTAAAACAGAGCTCTCAGCAGAGCCTCTGGTGCTCCCTGCTGAGGAAGTCAGCTCTGTAGGTGCTGCAGGTGGATCAGACAGTTTGCTGACCTTCCCTTCCTATGCAGGCTGCCTTTCAGCATGACAAAGTTCATGTTTACTGTGTTTACTGAGATTGCCCTTGATCCATTATCATCACAATATGAGTACTGACAATCCTATTATTTGACATGCTTCCAAACAAGTATTCTGGATTTCTATTTTTTTTTAGTCTTCAGAACTTGTGTTGGCTCATCCTGAAAAGCAAAATCACAAAAGTTAGCAAAATTTTATGCAAGTGGAGGCATGAAAATGATAGAGCACCGTACTTGATATTGCTTCCTGAGAGATGATTCCATGTGGAACAGTTGTGTGAAGTGGATGTTTTCAGTACAGTAATGACACATCTGTACTTTAGGTGCAAAGTAGGTATTTAAATCTCTACCTGAAGCTTGCTGGTGTCTCTGCATGCGACTGAATTTCATACATTTGACTATCAAAAAGGATTTGTTTAAAGACTTTTTGTCATGGACTGCCCAGTGTTACTGTGATGGAAGGAGAGTTCAAAACTCCATTGATTTTATGCAGCAGCTTTTAAACTCACTTGATCATTATAACTACCCTGGAGGGTCAGTAATGTTTAGTTTGTTGTGTAGTTCTTCACATTTGGCATCATCCAGTGAAGCTTTTTAGCTTGCAGCCATAGTAAACAGCACCTGTGAACTTGTGAAAAACATTAAATTTAAAATATGTTTTTGGCATGAAGGGTTGAAAAATCAGAATCATCTGAAAAGTGAAAGGGTGCATTATAACAAGACTTGAAGCCTTTTAAAATCTGGATCAAAATCTTTTCTCCAAGTGAACTCAGGAGTGTCAAACTGAAGCATATTTAATCTAGGTGTGAAAATGGAACTTTCCTTCAGAGGGGAGCAGGTTCTATTGACTTGAGAATGCTGCTGGAATCCTCATATTTACAAAAGGCTTTGGTTGCAGGGATTTGGTACCCAATGTAAACCATCTGATAAAGTGTGTCCAAAAAATTGTATGTCTGTATGCCATTATGGTTTTTATCTAAACAGTTGTGTTGGATTTCAAACTTGTAAATGAGTTATATTTATTGAACAAGAAGAGCTTTTTGAGTGGGTGTGCTCCATATTATGTGTTTGGAGTTTTTATTTTTCCTTACTCTCATTTCTTTTTACTTAGCAGGGTAGGGGGTACTAATGTTACTGCTGAGTTTGTTAATTCAATAGAAGTTAGAGGCACAGTCACTCAGGCAACAGCATATAATAAACAGCAAGACTGTAATAAACACATTGCTGTGTTAGGCATACATGGAAGAAAATGTGCAAATAACAATGCAGTGGGTGCATCCCTCGCAGGCTGCTGAGTTTTCTGTCACAGCAATTAAAAAAAAAAAATCAGTGTCAGACAGAATGAAAAGAGGTGAGCACAGAAACATCATCAGGGATGATGAGCTTGTGTGGGAGCATGCTAGAGCCAGGCTGGGAGGTGTTTTCATAGGGAAGATGCTGCTGGTTTTAGGGGATGGGTCTGGTTCCTATAGAAGATTTGGAAGGAGCCAGCCTGCACTTCCTAAGAGGGAGAGATGCTGTAGGTGCACAGTGAGAAGGGGAGACAGATCCCTGTGATTGCCAGGGATCTCATAGAATTTCTAATTGATAGAAGAAAACTTTGTGCGTTTTCATCTCAGTGATTGAGTGTGAAGATATTTTTAGTCCCTGAATAGAATATTTTTCAGCACCACCTATTTCTGTGCACTTTATTCTTCAGTGTGCTGAACAAATGGAGCTAATGCTTAATGGAGAATCAGTCATCTTATTTTTGGCCTGTAAAAGGGGAGTGTCTTGTCACTGTCTGTGAGGGACCTGATGTGGTGATAAAGGAAACCTGCTAGAAGAGAAAGATTGTAAGGAAAACAACAGAAAAAGAGCCACCACTATAATTTTATAAGATAAATTCTGTGATGGGTTGCATCAGTGTAGTTTTTGATGAACTCTGCCTCATATTTTTCTGTGTTTGTGCTGTGCTTCCATGGGGGGGAACAGGGGAAAAAAAAAAAAAAAACAAATGTTATTTTAAACCACCAGGTGTCTAATTTCAGTGAGAAAGGAAAACTGAGATGAATTCTCCCTGCTGCCTCAGAGCAGGGGTGTGTGTGTGAGAGAGAGAGATGCAGCCCCATGCCATGCCCCAAGCCCTGCTGGCTTGGAACCCAGTGGGGGAACAACAAATGAGTGCAGGATCAGCTCCACAGCAGAGTCTGTCTCAAATTCATGCTGTCACTTCAAAGAACCAGGAGGTCTGTTCCTTTTTACAGAGCACTCATTTAGCATGCCACACCAATAAAATGTCATTGTATTCAGTTAGGACGTGTTTCTATTTCAATTTCATAGATGTATTTCAATTACTGGTTCTAAGCAGCTCTGGAAAGCTGTCCAGATCCTCAAAACACTTAGAGATTTAACTCACATTTAACCTGGAAGCTTCTTAAAAGTTTAGGGCAGAAAACAAAAGCTGGAGGTATAGAACAGCTTGGATTATTTCTGCTCCCAGTCCTTGCAGAATTAGAAGAGGTGGGAGAAATAGAAAGTATTGGCTAAAGAAGAGGTAGCAGGAAACAAAACTCTTTGAACCATCCCCACTACAGTATTCTAACAATAATAAAGGAAGGGAAAATAAAACAAAAGTAGTGTTTGAGTAAAGTTGCTTGGTGTTTTTTGGTTTTTTTTTTTTTTTTTTGTCAATGCTTGCTTTGTACTGAACCAGAAGTTCAAGGGGGACCAGTTTCCTGTGAAGCAGCCAGCAGTGCATCAGTTAAAGCCTTTTGATTTTTCTGGGTAAACATAAATGTGATTCTTCTATCAAAGTAGATAATGTGTGTGTCATCCATACAAATAGCACAAATGCATCTTTGCTAAGCAACACTTAACAAGTTTCCTGTGTCATTCTCCTTTTATTTAGTACCTCTTACATTTGTTTTTCTTTCATCTCTGAAAGCACAGATCATTATATGCTATTTCTTAGATGTTGATACGAGAGCATCACTGTTGCTTGAAATTTATATCTTAGAATCAGTGAAACATTTTGCCATCTAGACACATCTGTGTTTTTCGTGCTGGTCTTCTGAATTTGTGTGACTTCCTGAGGAAGGTGTTTTTTAATCTTCCTGGCAGTGTTAGGCCAAATTTCAGCTGAAAGAATTGTCTGTCATGTTATCTATTGAGGGAGTGCCAAATTTGGAGAAGAGCAGAAAAACCTGCTAACCAGGCCATGGAAGTGTCTCTTGCAAACAGGGTGTATCTTTCATTATTAATTTGAGGGGAATTTATTTCTTGGCCTCCTCCATTACACCTCCTCTCCTCTATTTTATCTGGTGTTACTTAGGCAAGGAAACCAAGTACAACTGTCAGGCAAATAAAGCATTGAAAAAAGAATTTGCTTTTCTGGTTGTAACTTAGAATTTTGTGAGTTTATGTTAATTCAATAGAAATTTCAAGGGCTTTGTTCTAGCATCAAGCATAAATTATTTTTACCAATCTACTAGAGTGTGTATGTATATATTTCTGTTAGTTCTAGATGTCTTGACATGCAAGATATGGTGAAATTTAATTTTGCTATACTTAATAACTTCAGAAAAGCACAGTAAAATATTAAAGAGAAGCATGTTATTAGTAAGGCATATTTTGAGAATGTTACATAGGGAAATGCTTTTCTGTTCACTCACTTAGTATTTCAGGTGTATCTTGGAAAATGGCTTTTCAAGAAATAAAATTATTCCCACAAAGTTAGTTTTGACAAATATCTCTTTCTGTCAAAGACTCTGGAATAAATGTTCTATCATTAGTTTTAATTTAATTTGGCTCTACCACTGACTTGCAGATATGCTAGCTAATGATGTGAAAGGTTTCCAAGAAAGTTTAAAAGATTCTGCCTGATACTATGGCAGCTTTTTTGTCTAGAGAACTGCTAGGAAGTAGTTTCATTTTTTTGTGATGCATAACTATTTTTCTATGTTATAACACATTTTAGTTTAAGTTATGCCAAAATGTAAAGGAAATGCATTACTTTCCAGCCTAGGTCACTTACTGATGTTCTCAACCTTCTTGTGGCTGGAAGATCTAATTAGAAAAAGCATTTCTCTTCCAGCATGGAGCAAGTTGGTTTTGTACTGAAGTATTTTGAAACTTGTCAGAGGCTGGATGGCCCAAACCTCCTCTGGCTGCAAACAGGGAAGGTGACTTTGGCTCTCATTTCAGAGACAAAATCTCAGCTCCCACTGGTGTTTCCTTCAGCCATGTCTGCTCTTTCCCTCTGCTGAAAGGCAAGATTTGTCATCTTAATTAAGCAAGCCATGCTTCAGGGTGTTCCTTGTTAGCTCACTGCTTTCTGTCCTGATGCCTCTATGCTTTGGAGGAGCTGTGAATCTTCTATTTCAGCTAGAAGAAATATTGACATAAGCCTAATTCTGAGATCTGCCTCTAAGTCTTTAAACTTTGTGCCACATTAATTCATCCTGTTCCAGGGGAGCACCAATTCTTCTGCCTGAGCAGGAAAACTGGGGCATTTCTCCAAGGAAAAGGTACTTGGGTGCTCTCTGTGGTAGTGCTGGATCAAACAACAGCTCCTGTTGGCTCTTGTGCTCTGCTGACATCCCCCTTTTTACTATCCAAATTACAAACTCTACCCACAGGGAGGGCTGAATCTGAGGAATCCTCTTCTCCAGAACAGTAATAACTGTAGAAATTCACAGTCTTATTTTGAGGATCTGTTTGTGGGTTTTGTTGAGGTTTTTTTCCCCCATTTAAGAGTTGGAAACCCTGCTTATGGTTCAAATTGCTGCTACATCTGACAGAAGATGGATATGAAACCCTATCACCAATCTATATGCAATTAAATAACAATTTATTGTGACACTCTGGCGTCCTGTCTGCATTACCTGCTATTAGATGTTAATTCAGAATGAAGGAAAGTGACCTGGAAAGATGAAAATAAGCAGATCTGGTACAAACACGGTGGTAGATTTAACAAAACCCAATTTACTAAAGCAGAGTCCATGTCTCCTATGCATGTCACAATAATAAGGATTAATTTTTCCAGTAATTTTGCATTAGGCCTATTTTGAAGGGAAAATAATTAATGGGATGCTAATAATTTGTAATGTTACCTAAAATATGCTATTACCTTATCACTACAAAACCTATTTTTTTTTTCTTCCCACACACTAAACCTGTTTTCAATAACAAGAATTACACTTCCAATAATGCTTATCCAAAACCTTTGAAAGCACAAAGCTTCAGGAAGAAGACAGTTCAAAACAAAAGCAGCTTTAATCTGTTTTGTTTCTGTCATCTGACAGCAGCATGGCAGTGGGTGGCTGGCACAGAGGCATCTGCTGGTGTAGGAACCACCAGGCTCCTTTGTGCCCAAAGTCATTTTCTCTCAACTGCTCAGCACTTAGAGAAGCCCAGAGAGTCCTTTATCACCCCTTCATCGTGGTAGGCTGAAAATAATAACCCAACCCCTCCCCCTTGTTGAGCAGGGGATTGAACTGGGGTTTGTACTCTAAAAAACTTTGTCACTGCATAAATATATCCCTGATATTAGTGTGTCCTGGGCTTGCATTCAGCTGGCTGTGTCCCTCCTGTCCCATGGACACCCCTGGGTCTGAGTAAAGCCCTCCTCCCCCAGCAGCCAGGTCAGTCCTCTGGGCCAGGCTTTAAATGAAGCTGTCATTGGGAGTTTTTGGTACCACATGAATTTGGAAAAATAATTGCCATCACCAGCTCTGCTTCAAATAAAGGCATAACTGCTCAAGTCCAATAAAATACTGACGAGTGTGATCTATTTAAAGTGCAGCCTGTGATGTTCTTCCCTGGGTGTGAATGTCTGGGACAGCTCTCCAGCTGGTGGGAGCTGGCTCTGCTTCACTTGCTGGGACAGGGATGTGCAGATTTGCTGCAGCTGAGGAGGAAAACAGCTCTGCAGTTGGAGTGTGCTTTTTCCATGTACAGAGAAAGTTGATTCTAATCCAGAGTTACGAGTGAAAGTTAGTGTGGAAAGGCTAACTTTCTTTTCTCCTTTTGACAAGGTTTCCTGCATGTTTAGAGTAGAATAAAATGGCTTTGTTTCCTTATTTCAGGAAGTGCTCTGGTCCTGGAGTGTTCTGGTGCATGCATGCAACCCAGCCTGAGTAGGGAGGGCTTGGTTGGAGGAGCTCTGCAGTGTGAAACCTTGCCTGGCTCTCTCCAGACAGAAGGTTTCTAAGCTGACCACAATGACCAGAGTAAGATAAATTAAATGACCTGGTTCTGCTTAAATATTAAAAGGAGGACAACAGAAAGCAGTTTATTTCTCATGCTACATGCAGCTCAAAATTTATCACTTGAAGATAGAATGAGGAGAGTGGGGTGGGGAAGGTTCTCCCCTCCCTGCAGGCAGGTGCAGATGATTCGATGTGTGGCACTCCAGGCTCCAGACCCCCTGCAGCAAACTGATTATCTGCTCCCTGGTTTTCCACCTTGTCACCTTCCTTGGGTTTTCATCTGCTGTGTTGTCAATGGCAGCCTCCTTCCATGACTTACTGGGAGCAGTGAAGGTAATAACTTTCACAACCAAATACATCTTTGCTATCTTACAGGGGATCCCTCGCACCTCGCTTGTCGGTGATGGAAGCCACCAGTTGTCTTCTGAAATACTCAAACCCTCTTTATTTGTACACATCTGCCACATATTGATAAACAACCAAGTTGTAAATAACACCTTAAGCATTGTTTTCCCTTTGCTTTTATTACTTCTGGTGGCTTGTGTACCCTTCAGCAGATGTTGCTAGTCCTGTGTGATATTAGAGAGTAGTTAAATTTTGCTAATGAAAAACCAAAAAAAGTGACACACTAGTAAAATTCATCACATTTTTCTCATAATCCGAAGGAATCCAGCAATATAACTGTCTGGAACCTGACTTAGTGTCTAGTTGAAACTGTTTGTGCTGGGTTTTGCATGGAGTTATTATGGCTTAACTGCTCTCCATAGTCTTTGACATTGCTTGAGAGACGGGAAATAAAAAGGCTCATTAACAATGAAGGCCTTCAGAAAAGCAAAAACTTAGCATGAAATCTATGATACTTCCTTCTGGACTTCTGATCCTAAACTAGAGGGCAATTTTTCAGGTTGAGAGATAAGGAAAAAGGTAAAAGGCGGGTGGGGTGGGTGTAACTTTGAAGTAGCACTAAGATTCAGGTGGCACTTTGTTTAGCTTTAGAGATGCAAATGTAGGGAAATCGGGCACTTAGGAGTAGTTATTGTATCTGAACTGGTGTATTACTTGAGCATCATTAAATGCATTGTTGAGCCCCATTTCTTTTACGAGGTTTAATGTTGTGTCTTAACTTTCTGCCGGCAGGCAGTTAAAAAGCCTGATATGCAGGTATTAGAGAGCCCTGCAAGTAGAAACACTTGCAGAATGTCACTTCCAGCATCGTGATTCAGTGGTTTCTCAGTAACCTGTATTCAACCCAAATGTCCTGCACTGCCAGAAGTGTTGTGTTTCAGAGCTGTGTATTCAGCTTAGTCCTGCCAAGACACAGAGCCACTGGGTGTTTTGTTTAGTTTTTCCTATTAATCTCTTCCCTCTCTTATCTCCAAAGGGAAAGCAAGTTAGCTTCTCACTCCTTATTCACAGCAGTTTAAAAATGTTCTTACATCTTGCTTGTAATCCATTGCTGTTGCAACTACAGGATGTCTCTCATTGCTCCCTTTCCCCTCATGCAAACCACCTGTGCTGCTCTCAGATATTCCCATGTGCATTCCTGTGAGTTATTGTCTATACTTGAACATCATTCAAAAGCACTGCCTAAGGCACACTTTGTAGGAGGAAGCTCTTTGTGTGCTTTGGGTCTGGTTTGGAGATCACTGCAGCCCTGAGCTTCAGCTCTGAGTCCAAAGAAGGCTGGGAGGAAAGGTGATGCTCAGGTACAAAAGGCCTGGTGAGTTAAGTACCAGGAAGGCAAAAGTTGATGTTTCCTGGGGTGATCCTGGCACGTACAGGCCCAGCTGGATTTCAATGAATTCTTAGAAGCTCTAAGAGGGGCTCCCAAGAGCACCTGTGGGAGAAATAAATGCCAGCTGGCTCTTCAGGCTGAAATTTGAGAAATACCTATGCTATGTATTGGCACTGGCTGTGGTATGAGTTTGAGGGGTGACCAAAGAACCCTTGAGCCTTTGGTGGTTCTCCAGAACCTGAGCCCTCTGTGACTGTGCTGTTGCTCTCTGGCACAGAGAGGAGAAGCAAATTGGGTGTCTGGCTACCATTGGAAAGACCCAGTAAACAATTTACCAGGGAGATGCAGACCCTGAGCCTCCCCTGAAAGCAGCTTTCACGTGTTGCTGTTGCTAGCATTAGAAATGCAAAGGTCTGTTCTATGTATTTTATGCAAAGCAGATTGAAGTCAACATCACACTTCATTTGGCTCCCAGCAGTTGAAGAAAGAAAGCACATCGAAATATAAATATATTTATTTTGAAGTATTTTCTCAACAGGGAAAATCAAGTACCTGAGGAAAGCAGTGGGTTTGGGCACTGGGCAGATTTAGGGTGAAAAGGTTCCTGTGTAGTCCCAACTGCAGTTTTTGCAGATTTGCAATAAGCAGTTGCACAAAACCTTCAGCACCTGTGGGACTGAAAAAGGGACAATGCATTTTACTCCTAGCCATAAAGGGGCTGCCACAGAGATGTTGTCACCCAAACTTCTACTCTGTAAATTCCCTGATTCTCCTCACAGACAGAAAGAAGGATTTTCTGTCATGTGCTCAGCAGCAAAGCACTTGCAGCAATTTCACAGGTCTGTGCTAGTGAAAACCTCACTATTGAACTATTTGAAGGTGTTTACTAATGACTTCTGTTGATTGTTACAAGAGCTTCAAGTTCTAAAACTGGGCGCTCACGTTTTGTAGCCTGCAAAACTCCATTTCATAAGAAAATGGCATTTCCTTTGTGAAGAGCTGAGAGCTCCTTCTCTGGGTGTTTCTGCTAGATACAAATTGTACAGCTTGGGGGATACTTAACATTGTTGAATAAGTATGTGATACCCTAAAAAGATCTGTGCTGCTGCCTACAGAGACAAAGCTGAGCAGTCTTCTGCTTGTCCATTGCTACCAGTTTCCCAGTCTTGCTCATCAGGGAGGAATCTTTCTTTGACCTTCCTTTTCTGGCTGAGATACCTGTAGAAGCTCATGTTGTTCTTTGCATCCCTTGTCAGGTTCAGTCCACCTGTGCCTTGGCCTTCCTCATCTTTCCTGACTTTACCCAGCAAAGTCACAAGAGGCACCTTCCTTCTGAAAACCATCTGTCACTGAGCTTTGTCCTTTTCATTTTCTCTGCTGCCCCTTGGCAGGTTCTGTTTCCTTGGTGAAATGTATATTATTTCTGGTAGCCCCTGTAATAATGTTGATTTCCTATGTCCTTTAATGTCTTCCAGAGACAAATGACATTGGCTCTGTGCAAGTCCTTTCACCTCTTTCCTTACTGCATTAGTGTGAGTACTGAGGGCACTGCATGTGAATTTTGATGTGTGTTGTTCCTGTCCCCAAGTGCAGAACAAATACTGAGTGCAGAAGGCAGGTGGCAGGCTGCTGTTGTCTGATTTTACAGTCTGATGTTTTCCTTGCATGACAAATTTCATCCTTGGGTTTTTATAGCTATTAAGAGGCTTAGGTAATCACAAGCTATTGTTAAACAAAACTTGTTTGATTCTGATAGAAGATCCTTGAGAAAGGGAAAGTCATCTATCCTCTGCATTTGTGAGAAGAGTAAAGCATGGCTGTCCTCTGCTGGCTCCATTCTCCATTCAGTTTCCTCCAGCCTGACAAAGAGCTGCCACATCTCACTGCTCTGAGATACAGCCAACCTCTGCCAAACCACATCTTTGGCTCAACCTCCCATCTGCAGGGTAAAAATCACTCAGCACAGAGAGAACACCTCTGCTTTAAACCTCAGAGTAGGTGCTGTCCATTCTGTAAAGTACAGGTTTACCTATAAAAGTATGTTATGGCTCTTGTGAGAAGACCAGCAGAGCTTGCTTAAAACCACAGAGATATTTAAAGTCTTCCATTCTCTGTTTTTCTCCCCTCCAGCCAAGCTCCCCTCAGTGCTCTGTTGTGACGTCTCACTCCCACCCTCTCACACATCTGGCAAATAGTAACAACCTGAATGCCAAATGGAAATCGTGATGCTTTCTTCCTCTCTTGACTGCTTCAACTAAGCTCCCATCTTACAGGCTAAGTGACTTCCTGCCCCCAGCTTGTCAGCACACGATGGTGCCTCACCAGCCAATCATTTTAGCACAAAACAATCTTTGGAAATGGGACCTGTAGATTATTTTCACAGTGAAAACCATTAGCAAGGATAATTAACTGAGACTGTGGTGATGAATAGCGCTGCACTACTGATCAGTGTAATAAAGAACAGAAGCCACTAATTACAGATAGCAAGCCTTGAAGCCAATGAGAAATTTAATTTAACGTTGCTACAGACTCCACACAGTCTAATGTAACTTTGCAATTATCATAATACAATCTTGCCACAGATGATGCTTCTGGGAGCATTCCAGGAACAAGGATGTGTGTCCATCAGGATAAAAGGGTTGGTGATCTGTCAGAGCATCTTGAGAGAACAGGTTAAAACCCCTGTATCTGACCAGGTGCTTGGCTCCTGTGGCTGCCAAATGGGTGCAGAACTTGGATCCATTTCCATAAGTTCCAAAGGTCTCAGTATCTCTGTGCTGTTTTTAAAGCAGCATCCTGATGTTGGCAGAGATGTCAGATGAACACTTTCTATTTAGGGGTATCTCAAAACTTTGGTTCACCATGTCAAGCACTCTTTTCACTTGGCATGTGCCACAGTCCAGCACATTAAAATGATGGATCCTGGGCAATGCAATGGGAACCAAGCTCATTATCCTCACCTGCAAACACAGCAAACCCTGTTTGACACTGGCTGTGGAACAGCCTTCAGCTGCAGCCACTTGTTGTATTTCAGACCCTGGAAGAGGCTGCATGAATTAAATGTGTGTGTTAGTCACCAAAGCAATGGGCTGCTTCCACAAATTAAGGTAAACCACATCTCCTGTCAGCTCTCCAGCCTTCCTTTCACATGCACTTGAGTAACATGCTGGGGGAAGGAGGAAGCAATGGGGGTTGCTGGTTTTGCATCTATTTAATCATGGGTTTTGAAAGCTTTTTTTAAGCCCCCTGCATATATTATCTTTGATTCCAGAATGCAGTGATTATGAATGGTGCCCTGAATATGTGCTGCCTTGTGTACAGATTAGCTTTGCTTTAGGAACTGCAGGATTTTGGAGCTACATGAGCTGAGTGGAGGTGGAACAAGCAGGATTTTCAATAGCAGAGCTGGTTTTTGACAGGAGTATATTGATTGCTCTGCTGGAAGGTCCTCCGGTAAGGTAAAAATATCTAAAAGGAGACAGGAAGAGTAAGATACAGTAGTCCTCAAAACACTTAAAGGCTGGATAAAAAGAGGTGGGTAAGAGTGTTCTCCATGTCCAGTCTGTAAGGGATGAGCATTAATGTGTTTGTTACAAAGGTTAGAGGAAAGCTGTGTATCTGAAAGGTGGGGGGGGGAGAGACCTTTAAAATAAGGTAGACAAATGCCTGTCAGAAGCTATGTGGATTGAAATGCTGCTTCCTTGAGGTAATGGAAGGGACCATGTGGATTTGAGGCCCCTTGTAGGTCTATTTTGGTTTTTTTCCTGTAATGATTGTTCAGATGAGAAATAACCCTTTTTGTACCTGTTATGTAAAACTCCAGCTTGTTTCAGGATTTTTATTTCAATTTCTGCCTTCTCTAAGTTTGCTAGAAATAACTGTAGCCCTGAAGCAGGATGGGGGAGAAGCACAGGCTGAAGCTAAACTGAGGTAAATTAGATTAAAGGAAAAACCTGTGAAATCTTAACCAACCAAATGGACTGGGAGTTGAGCTGAATTCTGGCCAGGTGCTGTGTGACCCTCGTGCCGCTTCTGAGTGCCTCTGTTTGCACTGAACATCTTGATTTTATGCACTCCAATGCAGAGGCTGGGAGTTGGGGCTCAGGAGCTGTCTGTTACTATATGGGTTTTTTCAGAGCTAGGTACAGAGGAGCTGGACCTGTGATGGCCCCTATCTGATCCTGAGCATCAGATATAAATCCAGGGGCAGGGCAGTGCCTCACCACTTGTGTTTGCTTCCTTGTTTAATCCATATAACAAGTCAACAATCCTGACCAAGTGGATACCATGAAGGAAACAGTGCAGTGTTTGCGTAACTCATCCCAGTTCTGTGCTTTCAGCAGGATCTCCTTGGGCTGGGAGTGAACACAGCAAAATTCCCACAACCTTCACCTTTTTGTTAATCTGAGAACACTGTTTCCTCAGGCTCCTGCTTGCACTGACAATTTTTGAAAGGCAGTTTTGGGAGCGAGTCTGTAGGAGAAATAAAAATAGAAGACTGATAATGATCTCCATCTAAAACCTGATAATTCAATTAACTCCCAGGGTCCATTTGAATGGGAAAGAATTAGTGTGGCTAGTCAAGAAAAGGTGCAGACTGATGAAACTATTACCGTTGACATCATGTGATATTAAGGTAATAATACAAATGAGTGTAGCCCTCATTAGAGCATGAAGAGAGCAAAAGGTTGTGGTCTACTTGTGTGGAGATGTATCATGATCAGAGGGAGAGCTACAATGCAGAAGTAGGTTAGTCCTCTGCTGAACCTCAGATGTCAGCACAGGGCTTGTACTCAAAGCCATCCCTTAGGAGTATTTGTTACTTGAGCAGTAAGAGAGCTGCAGGTGAAGCTTTGAGAAGTAACACTGCCATAATGATAATAGAAAAGGGATCATGGCTCCTGTTTTGTTATTAATAATGGTATAAAAATAATAATTGCAGCCCGAAATGTCACTTTTATGGATAAAAATTTGTATGAGTCTTACTTTTTCCATGTCTGTAGCTATGTGAAGGAGGGAACTGAGATCTCTTTAAATACTCAATTTATCTACAACAGGTAATTAGGCTCACTCAGCTAAAAATAATCCTCCTTTCAGAAGCTTGTTTTGAGATATTTAATGTTGCTGGAATGAGCTGGATTAATTGTAGCAAACTGTCAATCAAGTTGTTTCACTGAAGCAAAAATAACCTGTAGACTTCAGTCACTTCTATTCTTTTTCAATGGAGATTTTAACACCTGTCTTCAAAATCTGAATGATAGTGAGATATGTGGTTTTAGGTGAAGAAAACTTGATTTTTCTGCCTGTAGAGGAGAAGGTGAGAGAAAGTATTTCGTGTGGATGATGGCAAAGGCATTGGCCTGGGAACTTCTGAACTAAAATGCAGAAAATCATCAGAAGTTGTAAATTTGATTATACTGGCAAACCTGCACTATGTAGAAAGGAATGCAAGATGAGATTTTAAATTGACATCTTCCCTTATGCTTATTAGTATCCATTACCAAATAAAATGCATATCCCAATAGGTTAGAGTATGGGTTAGAAGAGAACAGAGCAGAGATGAAGGTGCTTGTTGCAATGAATTTTCTCATGTATTTATGAAAGAAGAAAATGCTGAGATTTACCTCAAAGCAAAATATGCTCTGGCCAAATCTTACTTTTCATTATCTCTTAAAGCAATATTTTTAGTAAGGAGTGTGTAAGAGATAAAACTGAGACAGTAAAACATGTTCTGTGTGTGGTGTTTTTTTCTTGAACATTTGAATATTTAAGAGCTTTTAAAAACAGTGTCTGGATATTTAAAATAAACCTGTTTTTAACAGGCTCTTTTAACAGCCAAGAGGTTAAATTCCCAAAAGATCTCCTTTCTGAAGGAGACAGGATTTTCTCTTTATTAGGAAGAGATGGTTTATGCTCTAGGGTCATAAACCTCCATGGTTTGGGAAGGGTGGAAAGGTAACAGATTTCATGGTAACTGATTTGTTATGGGTTTATAATTATTTTATTCTTCTCTTTCTGGGTGCTGATGAATGTGCATAATTAAAGGAATCATAAGTACTGACAGAGGTGATGGGGGGGAAAAAAATAAATATTTATTTGGGGTAAGCCACATCAACTCATGTTAGGAAGAAAATTGAAAAATGGGCACAGGGAGAGTGATCTGGTCCACAATGAATCTCCAAACTCTGAGACTTCTGCCACCATCAGTAGCTCACATTTTGTGTTTGATATGGCAAATTGGGACAGGAAAAATGAGCTGTTTGTTTTTTGTCTTGCATGAGCAGTTTATCCCCAGCACATAATTAGGAAGCAGAAACATGCAGTCCTTCAACAACATCCAGCAGAGCCACAATGGAATATGTAGATGATACCTTGCTAATATAGATGGATGCAAATAATAGCCTGGTTTAGAAATAAATAGGTAAATACATTCATGCAAGACATGGTTATTGTGTTTGAATGGACCAATCTGTGCTCACAATACCTTTAGCAGCACCCTTCAACCCCTGAGAGTGGAATGTAGGCAGACAGAAAGTATAAATACAGTTGTGTCAATTATCTTTATTATCAGAATGTCATTTGAGATAATTCACTGAGAGAGATGTGGAAGAATTCCTGAAGTTCAAATATGAAATGGTTTCAAATAACACATATCTGTGAGAATGTGTGCTAGATTTTCAGCTCTACCTAGCATCTGCTGTTGACTTGAAAAAAAAAACCCCACAGAGCATAATGGCAAGTATATGAAATAAAGTATTATTTTTTTCCTTGGCACTTTGTTATTTAACAAAAAGCATATCACTAAATTCAGCTGAAGTGGCAATCGAATTGCTGTATCTCTGGAGAATCCATGTTGTTTCAAAGAAAATCTAGGTTATGATTTTTCTATTTAATTTTCTCTGATTCCTTGAACGAACTTTTAAAAGTGGGAAATATTGTGGGGTTTGTGCCGTGGGTTTAAATTGCAATTAGATTCCAGCTGGAGACTGCAAAACACAGCAGAACCCTTACAGGGAGAGTAGTTGCCTTGGCTTCTATTTTGAGACTCCTTAGCAATATCACCTTGTCACAACAGCTGTTCTGAGAGCTGGGACTGGTGTGAATTTCTCCTGCTCTGCCTGGCAAGCTTTAAAGCTGCAATCCATTTTTTGGTTCATTTTAGGTTCAGGTATCGCTAGGAGCAATCTTTGTGTTCGTCTAAAGAACGAGATGCAAAGATTGCAAAGCAGCAACTCAGAAACTTCTGCAGACTGCTCTCAGTTGGAGGCCTCAGCTGGGACTTTAATGCAAAAGCACCAGGTAAAGAGAAGATCAGTTGCTAAATTTGCCAGAATAAATGTTAAGAGGCACAAAGCTGCTGCCAAGTCGCTCCTTTTGCAGAATGGGTAGGCTGGCAGTAGGCCTGAGGAAAGGTCTGAGTAAACAAGAAGCAATCCAGTACCTGTATCATTTCTGTGATTTGTTAATCTGTGATCTCATTTGGCAGCAAAGCCTCGTGTAGCTACCAGGCCTTTAGCTGTGCTCTTGGAAAAGTGATGTCCTCGGTTACAGAGTGGAAAGCCAGGGTAAATGGCTGGGCTAAGTAGGCAGAAAAGGTTTCTTTGGAAACTGGAGTGACTGGTGTGGTGAATAACAGGGGCATTTGAGAGGATTTATCTAATGGTGTTACCTAAAAACTTCTGCCACTGCTGGCTGCTCCTTGCTCTCACTTTGCCATTTGGTTCCTTGACAGACTTAACCAGGGAATATTTGGATACAGGGTCCTTTCAGGTGGTAATTTCAACCATAACCTTTAGAGGCTTTCTTAGTCCCACAGATGAGAGCTTAAGATCCAGCAAAAAATATTTCTGATGTCTTTATTGGGAGTGGTCTGCTCAATCACGGAGATCCTTGAGGAGAACAGGTCAAGTGTCAGTGCCATTTTGGGAAACTCTTCTGTCCTCTGCCCCTCAGTGCTGGCTTAGGCTGAAATAGGTGACAGCAGCTGCCAAGTGCCAAGGATGGCTGTGAAAGCCTGAGATGGAGGCTTTCTGGGAAGATGGAGAGAAGATGGTAATCAAAGCTCAAACAGATGATGCTAAAAACTCCATGTTTCAATTAAATACAGATTCCTTTGCTTCTGAAGATACTTGATTTCCAGGCACCCCTTTGTGAAAATGTAGACAAACATTTCCCTGCTCACAGAGTGTACATGCCTGTTGTGAATCCAAGTTCCCTGCTCTGATCCTCCTTCCTAAGGCCTATCCACAGTCCCATAATAGACAGCAGGGTACCTTTGGGCTTTTGTGCCATGATTAATTCACTCAGCACTGCAGCCTGCTTGGTGCAGGGTTCAGATTAAATATCAGCATGAGTCTAAGAGGAAAGGGAACATGCTTTCATCCTGGTTGCCAGCCTTGGCATCAATTGTTTTATTCCTGTAAATATTTGCAGATTTGACAGAACAAATCCCCTACAAGTCCTGGTACCCACACACCTTTTATCACTTTCTCTGAAAGCCACATCTCAGTATCCCACAAAAACCCTGCTTGGGAAGGAGAGAATGTCATTGCATTGCTGATACAGTAAATCCCAGAGTCATCAACTTTATAAGGAAGTTTGGATTTCATTTATTGCTGCCTGCCACAGGGACAAACAGAGAATCAGAAATAGATCTGAGGCATTTGTCTGCATTTGTTTTCACCTTAGACTTCTCTTTGGCAGGTCTGTAACACCAGCCAAGTCAGTGCAGACTGTGATTTAAAACATAAGTTATGATTGTTCGTGTGTCCAAGCTTGGTTTTGGAGAACAACCAGGTAGCATTGTTCAGAGCATGTAAAGATCCACTATTCATAATGAGCAGAAATTGTTTGTAATCATGAACACTTCTGTTGGTACTGGTATAAGAGTAGAGCAGTTTGAACAGAAGGGTAACCTGTTTCTGAAAAGTGGAACTGAATAGCTGTGGTCAGAGTAAAACCAGATTTGCATCTTTGCTGTTCTGAAGGTTATTTATTTTCAAAGACCTCTCCCCCCCTCCCCACCAAAGCAAATATTATTAGGGAACTAAACAACTTTTGCAAACATCTTAGGAGGGATAGCATTGAAAATAATTCTGCCAGGAAACCCTTTGGGAGCTGAAAGAGATCCAGTCAAATAACATTATTTATATTTTTAGCAAAAAAACGGGTTCATCACCTCTTTCTGCAGATCTCTGAGGGTGTCCGTGACTCCTCTGTATCACTGTCCAGGAAAAGCTGGTTGTGGTGCAATTTTTCAGGCTGAAATGTGGTTTCCCTCTCTAGGGTCAGGTGCCAGGGAGCCCCTTGGCTACCCCTGGTCATCAGGGCTCTCTGGCTCTCCATGGCACCTGCCACTGCTCTGGCCCTCAGTGCTGGCAGGGATGCTGGCAGGGATGCAGGCACTCCTGTGCTGGCCTGGGAAGGTACCATGCTGCCACAGGTTCCCTCCAGCCCTTCCCTCAGTTTTCTGCTCAAACCTGATAATGTGGAAGGTTGAAAGGCAGATGCTTTAAAAGGCACATCAGTGGGCCATGGTCCCTGCCAGAGCAGCAGGGCCCACGCTGAAAGCACAGGGCAACAGCAAAAATGGGGACAAAGGAAATTAAAGCCAGTGCTGGGATCATCTTTCAGTCTGTAGAGTTCACACCTACAGTAAAGAGCTTTGATGCCAAGGGAAGCTGCTCATTTCAAACTATGAACATAAAGCAGAAAGGAACTCACATCCCTTATATTTAATATTCTAATTAGTGCTGGATCTCTGTAGCTTGGTTTGGCAAATCATTTATCTTTTCTCATTAGTGATTAAGTGTATCTGTACAAATATTTTTCTCTGTAGCTTTTGTGGGATTTTTCTTCCCCTCTGCACCAAAATACTTCCTTTTTTTTCCTCCCTAGAGAACAAAGAAAATAGATTTTCTGACCATATGGCTGTTGCAAAGTGGTTTCCCTGGCAACTGTAACCTACAGAACTTCTTAAAACTTTTTTCCTCTGTGAATATCTTTTTTTTTTTTTTTTTTTTTTTTTTTTTTTTTCTTACTGGTTTGATTTCAGAATCTTCTCATCTTCTCCAAAATCATTACAGCAGGTGGAACAGAGGTTAACCATGAAGGCCCTGGAGTGTGCTAGGGCCCTGGTGTGTTTTAAAGAGCTGGGATTCATTTGCTCAGATTTGTTCAAGTCCTTTTAGCTCTGCAGATGTTTGGCTCAATTTGTAGGGCATTTAATAAACTCCTCTTGGAATTGGTGTGGTAATCTTTACATAAACAATACTGAAAGGTGTCCAGTATGGCTTAGAAAAAAATGGAAGACAACTTGGAAGATGCAAAAGGAAAGCCAGTGGGGCTTCACATAGGCGCAAGCGTTCTCTGTTTTGCAAGAAGGTGGCTTATTCCTTCCCCTTATTCTGAGGGGCAAAAATATGCAAAATGTCATTTTTTGTGTACCCTTGGCCTTGCTTTTGGTTTCAATGACAAATCAAACTCTGCTCCTAACCCATGTGTAAAAGAGCATTTATCACAATAAATACAGCCCTGTCCTAAATACCCACATGCACACAAACAGCGTCGCTGCTTTCAAATACTTCCTGTGAACTACAGTTTCCACCTATTTCTTTTGTGGATTTAGAATTCAATATATTTTTTTCCTAGACAAATATTAGAAAGAAAAGATGCTTCAGGATTTCTGTCCCAAAGAAGTCAAATTACAAAATCAGATTATAGGCAACTAGGAGAAACAAAAGTAAAGGAGGGTAATTTGGAAACCACCTGAATTAATCAGTAAGTTGTCAAAAACCCATAAGTAGTTTCATTAAAATATTAATAATGTTTTTCAATTTCCTATTGTCTTTGAGTGAAATAAACAAAAGAAAATAAACAAAAAAATAAACCCAGAAAGCCCTGCTGTAAACAAATCCCCCAGGTTCTCATCATTAGCCAGTAAAACACACAGGACAACAGATGCTGGATCTGAATTTTTCCAGGGTAATAAATGCATTCAGTGTCCCCAAGAAGAAGATTTTAAAGCACATTTTCTGCAGCCAGCTAAATAATTCATCCTCAAAGCCTCTGTTTTACATACAGCATTAGAAGGGAAAACACAAAAGAACAGTGAAATAAATAGTCATGACATGCTACTAAAGTTAGGGACAACATTTTAGGAATAACCCAACTCAGTATTTAGAGGAATTATACAGGAATATGAAACATTGCTTCAGTGTTTAACCCTTTATATCTTCTGCTGAGAACAACAGATTATTTACTCTGGAAAACCTTAAAAGCAGTTGTAAAAAGGTATTTAGGGATGGGCTTTGCTCTATTGGTTGGATATTTGCTCAAGCATTTTGGAGCCTTTCTCTTTCAGTAAAAGGCTGTTTTTTCTGGAGCCTGGTCCAGCTTTTACACTTGTTCTATCCTTTTGGGATGCTATCCATTTACTTCTTCCTTAGGTCTCAGCCAGTGTTTTCTGATCCATCAGTGGGTCATGATTTCCATCTTCATCCCCATGGACATGGATACAGAAATCAGAACTGGCTCTGCCTGCTTTACCCTGCTGCTCCCTTGTGTAATGTCCCTTCAGGAGCCCGATGCAGTTGTCATCCCACCTTTGGCTGCTGAGCTAATACAGATTGCTGCTGTTCTGTAGGAAGAAACTAACTGGAATATCCCAAGAGCCATAAAGGAGCAGCCATTTGATTTAACTTGAATTATTTACCATGGAAAAATCTAATCTTGGGGTATAGTTTAATATTGGACTGACTTTCAGCCAACACAAGAAACCACCTACAGAGACACAAAGAGAAGGATTCTGTCAGCCCATATGTTTTTACAAGATGCACCTCACTGTGCGCTGAAGGAGTTAATTAATTATTCAGGCATCTTCACACACAACATCAGGCAACTTTACAGAGCTCACAAGGAGGGAAACTTCTGGACAAGACTTTGGTAATAATCTGTTGTCAACAACTGGGTCAGAACAGGGACTTGCTGAAGTCCCTAGTAGCCTGAAAATACCTGATACTGTGGGGTGGTTTTGGAGCAAGTGGGCAGCTGAGGGTGGGAAGGGCACTGCCTGTGCTCATATCCTTGGCAGTTTCTCTCCAGAGAAAGGCAAGAGGAGAGTGACTGGCTATCAAGGAGAAAGTAACATTTTTTTTAGAGCATTTTTGTGTTTGTAATGTGTGTGGCCATCAGAGTTTGGTTTTTTTTTGTTTTTTTTTTTTTTTTTAAATCAGGATAACTTGAGAGCAATTACTTGTTTATCTGTTAGTGGCTACTAGATGAGACTGACAAATAGCAAAATACTTGATGTCAAATGATTTAGGAAGGAACAAGTAAAATCTAAGCTACTTTCAGGAGCTGTCAGGATTGTTGAATGATGTACTCAACAGAGGTTTTCTAGGAAAATGGGCTGATGTATTTGTCTGGAAACTTTGCTTGTTCATGTCAAGTTACAAAGGGATTTTTGGAGATGACAGTATTTCTTACCTGTAGAGGTATTCCTATGAAGAAAGGTGACAGCCACGCTGCAACTTAAACCATTTCTATGGTGTATTTATAACTTCTGCAGAAAGTCACAGAGCAGGTCAGATGCTCTATACCAAATTCTTGATTGCATAGTGCTGGCTGTATAGCACATATTTTTATTATTAATTCAAAGTACTTTCTGCAGCAAATACGTTTTCAGGTTCCATTAGTGCACGCTCATCTCGGGTGCAGATTGCTGTGCAAAACATTTTGTTTTGCTTGTTTTCTTGTATTTGATAAACAGTGTCTCAGTCCCCCTTTTGCCATCGTGTGTGGGCTCTGATGTGGTTCAGTGTTTGGCCCTGCACAGCTGCTGGTGCTTGTGACATTTGTGTTCTCTGTTAGCCCCTGCTTGCCAGAGACTGCCAGTGCAGAGGGTAGGAGTGCCTGCTGTGTCCCACACCTGGCTGTGACATCCCTTGCTGAGGCCACTGTAGTTTGCATCCTGAGCATTCTCTGAGCCCAAGAACCCAGGGAAGCTTTGTCATAACACATGGACACTGGCAAAAGGCACAGCCAGAGTTACCCAGCACCATGGGTCCCTGGCTGAGGGGGTTTGATCGTGTCAATGACACTTTTTAAGCACCCTGGCTGAGTTGGAAGGTCCCTGCAGGGGGTGGCAGGTGTCCCAGAGGGGTCCCTGTCCCTGCTGGCCCATACCAGGAGAGAGATGCAGGACTCATGGCAGTGATGCTGCCCACCAGAGCTAAGTGCCTGTTCCAGAGCTGGGTTGGACTCGATGGTCTTAAAGGTCTGTTCCAACCTGGTGATTCTGTGGAAGGGGTGTGGTTCAGCTTCCACAGACAAAAATTTTGCCTTGTTCATAACCTACAAGACAGGCAAGTCGCAGAAGGTTTGGCAGATGTAGGGCAGGATCATCACATGGCAGCAGCTCCAGTCTCTCTCTTTTGTTTTCATTATGCTGTAAGAACTATTCCTGACATCTCTAACCAGCAGTATTTGTGAGACACCTCAAAGGTTTTCAGCACAAGGATTTCAGGTACTCTTGACACCCCCCTCCATGCAAATTCACTTGCTGCTTTCAAAAAAATTCTTATTTTATTATAATGCAAATAACAAACTCCTTCAGATATTCGTCTCTCCCCACTCACCCACTCTGTCAATGATTTCTTTTTTTGTCTGTTTTTTCAATTGAATTTTGATGTTCTGATGAAGAGGTCTAGTAATGTGTCAGTGCCTGATTATTATGTCAAATGATGATTTTTAGAATAAGTCTGTAGTAATGGAGCTTTTCTGAAACCCATGATACATTCTACAGCTTTAAAGACACACTGCAGTAACTTAAGAGCTTTTAGCATTTTCTATTTGAAAATAAATTGAAATAATTAATTGGAATAATTTGTATACAAGTAAAATAAAAGTATGAAAATGTTCCTTTGATAAAGTAGCTGAATATTTAAGAATTCCATTAAGTTTAGCTCAATGAAATATGCCTGAGCCTGTAACAGGAGCACTGTCAAAGTTTGGATTTTTCTGCAAGGGTAGCACAGAGTTCTGTTGTGGGTACCAGTGGAAGCAAATTCTTTTTCTTGTCTTTCATCTCTATTCATTATAGACTGTACCAACAAAATATCACATTTCCTACTGTGTTTGGTAAAGGGTGCTATAACATGGATGACCTGGAAAGAGGCCTTTACCTCTTAAGGGGTGCTTATCTGGGAGCAAATAAGGTGCTCAGATTTAGTCTAAATTGACTGTATCTCCAGGGAGAAGTCACCTTTGAGTTAAGTCACATGCTGCACCTCATTTTCAGTTACATTCTTTGTTCTACTTGTGGTATTTTCATTGTGGACATTAATCAGGAAATCACTAACACAAGCTTCAACTTGGAAGCAGAAACAAAACCACCCCAGATCATCTAAGATCTAAAGCCTCTGGAGGAAGGTTAGGATGGCATTTCAGCAGACGTGGTCTTCAGGATTGAAGAATTTAAAACAAAGAATAAAAACAAAGGTATTTTCTAATGAGTTTTTTGCACCATCATTTTGTGGAATCAGTCTTTAGCAATATCCATTCCTGTAAGCTTTGTGCTCCGGGATTAAGTCAATATTAAGGATATGGTGACTCTATCAGAGATAAGCTGTTGTATTTAACAGTGATGGTGCAATCAAGCTTTTCCAAAAATTGTAAATGGCCCTTGACTAAATGAGGTGTATTCAACTGCATGAAATTCAATTTTTCTGTCAGTTGGCAGGATATTAACAAGCTAGAAGCTTTTTCTAATTCAGCAACTTTTGGCAGAGGAGTGCTGCTGAAAAGAAGGATTAAGCGCTCCAGTTTTTGCATATGGTGCTGGAGGGAAAAGTTTTACCTCAGAGCAGTTCAGTAGCTTGTAAAACTCTCCTTGTAGGAGAGGTCTGCAAGAGACACATGGGGGATACTAACCCTGTCTCTGTTGAGCAATACTGAATTATCTGGGGCAAGCATCCTTAGTGCAGAAAAGATAAAATGTCCCATAATACTTCAGTGAGTGCAGGAATGTCCCTGGCTGAGGAGCAGAGGGGGAATGTTTGTTCCCTGGGTGCATTGCAGACTTTTCACAGGGATTCCCAGAGGCTGGCCCTGTAACTCTGTCAGGGACACAAAGTCACCTGTGCAGGAAAAGCCTGGGGTCCTGTGGCACACATGAGTGCATTGATTCACCCAAAGTGAAATGGAAGCCTCTTACACCAATATTAATCATCTTTTTTTTCTACAGGTATTGGTTAAAATAAGTAATGCCAGGCTGTGGCAAATCATACCACGTCACAAGGCAACTCTGATCTTCAGCTTTTTAATTTGCTACGTGAAGCACCTTGATCCTAGTATAATTAATATTGGAATTCTGTTTCTCCACTGTCCTTTACTTCAACAGAGGTTTGACATCATAATAATCTAAAACTTATTCTGTTTATTGAGATTTTGTTCTGTGGTAAACTTAATTTGTGATTTGAAAATGGGATGAAAAGCAGAGAGGTAATACAAAGTGAAGTTAAGGAAAGATAAATAATAAGAAAAAGAATGATTTCCCATCTCACCATCCATTTTATTAGCTGCCAGCCTCTTTGTCAGTTTGTCACCACAGATGATGTTTTCTCCTTTTTTGCTCACGCTCATATTTAAATTGATCAATATTTGTATTGTGCTTGCTGGCATCATCTTATCACTTGTACATTTGTGTAAGCCCCATTTCTCTATATTGATCCCTACCCTGCTCCAAAAAAGCAGATATAAGTAGTTCTGCCTGCCAAGGCTGACCTTTAGTGTAATTTAAATATCTTTTCAGAGCACTGAGAGCAGGAGGTGTTTTACTGTTTGCTCATTCCAGAGAAATGCCAGTGTCCCAGTGTGGAAGAGGCGGCATGGTACAGAAGGGATGGAAAAGCTCTTGTGCAGAAATCAGAGCCTCCCCTCTGCAGCAGCCTTTGTTTTCAGCGTGTAGATGGCATTTATTCTGATTGAAAGCTTCCCATGAGGAAGAAACCCAAGATGCCTGACAAGTCCTGTCAATCCTCCTTGCTGTTTTCTTCTCCACCTTCAGTTTTCTGCTTCAGACTGTCCATTGCTATGTGGGTGCAAAGCACTGCATTAGAAGTTGTGCACACACTGTGATAATTCAGTCTGTACTATTTTTTTGCCTTCATGTTATTTGGCAACATTTTCTTGATTGTAAAGTTTGTCACACAGTCCTGCTTTGTTAGGTCTTTTTTTTTTTTTTTGTCATTGCCTTCCTAAACTAAGGACCTCACTTTTGATATCCTGTTTTGGAATCTAAAAATGAAGATTATACTCATCTTAATTTAGGAAATAAAAATCTTTTCTGCATGATGCATTTTTTTTACTTAAAGATTTCTTTGACTCCAGTGTCCCCTGCATTTTCTCTACTGACAGCATCCAAAAATAACTCAGAGAAATGAAAATAAGTGAAATCCTTTCTCTCCCTGTTTTGCTTGTTCCAGCAAACATTCACTTAGCCGAGTTAACGAACAGCTCAGCAGCCACACAAGGCTTGTTTATGTTGTTATGGGCTGTCTGTGTAATCACTTCCAGAGCCAACAGAAACCTAAAGGAAAAATTTGCCAAGCTGCAGCTGGAGGACTTGCAAACAATCCATGACATTTGGTGAAAGTTTAAATTAACATATGTTATAGCAGACAACAAGCAAACAGCTGGGGAATATGACAGCTGTTACCCATAAATAATGTTACGTTATCAGCACCTATATTTATATGACATTTTACTGGGTAAAGATGTAAATCAGGATTTCATTACTTCACAACGTGACTGCACTGTAGGAAGAGCCCTGCCTGTCCCCAGTGTGTGCTGCACAGTCAGCCTCAGGTCCTCCCAAGCTGCCACCTGAAAACCCAAGGTCTGGGCTCTTCAGCAGTGAAGAGCTTCCAGATTTTCAGGAAGGTTTTCTCTCTACTGATGTCGCAGGGCTGAAATTATAGTTTTGTTGTTCAGTGTTAATGTTGCTGGGCTGTAGATTGTGGCTGGTGTTTGTTGCTTTGAGTGTTTGTATTGGCTTTTAAAATTGGGCAGCTGACATCTTTTACTCTTTAGACAGAATATTTTCTAGTTATTGGGTTTTAATTGTTGTTATTCTTTTTTTCTCCCTTATACAGAAAGATACAAACTTGGTAACTGTGTTCAAAATATCTGTTAAATATACAACAGAAATCTCACTCCTGGCATAGTTCTGTTAACCAGGTAGGCTTCTCTGTGCTTTAGAATGGAATCTGTCTGGTTCAGAGTTCAAGTTAAAATAATCATAGGATACAAGATTTAGGATTTGACTATTTAGCTCCTGCCAGTCCTTAACTGTTGGTTATGGAAGATTACTGATTACTGTTATGTTTTTATAGTCAACATTAATACTGAGGTCTAATATTAATTTTTTCTGAGTTTTCTAGCTAACATCTGTTCACTTAAAAAAAAATTCTCCTGGGCAACTATGTAAATTATAATTGATATTTTCCAAAAGTGATCAGACCTGTACAAGTCGTTCAAAGAAAACTTCTGTCACATCAGTTGTCCAGCTGGGTGTTCTTTACTGGAGTGGGGAGAAATGTGGCTTTTACCATCTAAGGAGAATTGGCAGTCTTGCTCAGGAAAAGAGTAGTTTCTTTGTAAAGCTAGATAGTAATTTATGTATTTTAAGTACAAAGGCTCCTATTGGCAGCTGCTTATGCTAAGGAAAATATTCACTGGGAATATGTGGAGCTTAAAAGCAAACAGATGAATGAAAAATGGTCTTTTTATCTTCAGCACACTTGGCATATTGCTTTTAAATAGCTCTAATACAGATAGAAGATACATTAAGAAAGCTATTTAATTCAGGCACTTTGCCAAGAACAGGCAATGATGTTGTTTACAGTTTATTAATACTGAATAGAGTGAAATTATATTCAATTTTAGTATCTGGAGAAAACATGGCTTACTGAAAGGTCAGACAATTGAAAGGCTGCCCAGATTCTACAAAACGCTGAGGATGTGATCTGGAGAACCACAGTAAAAGTATCAGAAGGGAATCTGACTGAAAGAAGCCTGATCTGAAACATTCATCCTCTCTAATTGCTGTATCACATTCCTTGCAATTCAGATTATTATATGTGCTGACTCTCTTTAAGCTGAGCAAAGGCTGGGTGAGAGTAAGCGGAAGCTGGAAAAAATAATTGCAATTTCAGGCTGAAAATTGGGGTACCTGACCCAAAACTACTTACAGGCAATTTGCCATGCCTTGCTTTAAGAAAAGTGAGGATCCATTTAAAGCAACCAATTCACAGCAGCAGTGACAGAGATTTGCAAAGCTGCACCAAGTTGCCACAGTTACTGGGGAGGAACAAATTGGGTCATTTGTCATTGAAGAGAGTTGATTTTTCCCTGCTTGTGATATTTCTTTTCCCTGCACCCTGTGTTGTGAAAACCTGTTACCATCCATCCTCACAGTCTTCAAATGTGCCCTGGAAAAGCTGGCAGGTTGAGTGGGTCTATCTGGGATACAAACCATTCAGAATAATCCATCACTTCTCCCTTGGTTTTGGTATTTCATTTTTTTCCCCCCCTTAAGTTGTCCTTTGGTGTCCTGGTAGCTAAGAGTGATAAACTCTAGTTAAATAACATCATTTAGTGATAGAGAAGGCTCCCCATAATGCTTTTTCCCAGAGAATGAAAAAAAAAACCCAAAGAAATCCTTCAACTGGAGGGTTTCTGAGGGAATTGGGAAGTACAAGAAGATGACACACAACTCACTGTGTTTCAAGTAATCTCCATCTGGGAAAAAAGGTATTATGTGTGAGGAGTGTGAAATTGAAATCAACACTAACATTTATAAATCCACAAAGTATTAGTAATGTTAATTTAGCCTCTTCCAATGTTGTCCATTAAAATATTTTGGATGAAGACTCAAACTATCCTGCTATTAACTGAGAAGGAATCTTTGTGGCCAAAAGATATTCTTATATTGGATGTAATTTCTTGAATCAAAGATCGCAGGTTTAAATTCTTGAGATAAGATTAATCTTCAACCCACATTGATGCCAAACTCTCCTTGCCACTGTTATTTTCATACACAATTTCCAGTGGGAATCTGATGGGGAAATGGCTTTGCTTTCCTGACCCTCAGGACTCATTAATGTCTGCAATGAGTCTGTTCTGGGGAAAAAATGGTATTGCTCTAGGATGCAGAGTCATAGGAGCAATCACTAGGAAGGCTGGGAGTAGTGTTATTTTTTGACTGTGAATCCCAAAGAAATGTTCTTGTTAAAAAAGAAAACAAAAAACTTTAACAGCCTGAAAGTCTCAGTATCACACAGACATTCATAATTCCATCTGTCCTGTAGATACCTGTACAGCCTGAAACCATGGAGTGTCTTTTCCACACACTTGAGTCTGTATTTCTGTCCTTCCTTTGATTTCCCTCACTTAATCTCTGTCCTTTCATGTTCTGATTTTCAGTCTGGGATAATAACAGTGAATTAGAGGCCACATAAAATGGTCTGTATTTATTTTCAAATGAGAAGAAATAGTGTGCTTGTTTCTGACTTTTGGAGCAACAAAAGGGATGTGTCTTGATGACATTTAACTTAACTGAGAATGCAAAGTAGCACTCAAATTGTTGCTTCAGGTTTTATGTATAACATAAGTGATCTTCTAGACAGACAAAAGATGAAGGAAATAGTTTATTTATCTAGCAGCACCTTGTGAAAGCTCATTCTGAGATCTTCAGGTGTGTCAGAAAAACCCAAGTTGTCCTTTCAACACAGAAAATGTGAAACACAGAGTGAACGATTAGAAGGGTGCAAAAGGATATCAGAACTAAACTTGAATAAATAGGAGTAAATGTGGCCTTTAATGTTAAAGATACCTGGCTAGGGGTTTGTAATCTACGTGCAGGAAATTGAGAATTGTTGGGTATCATCATGTGAAACTACAGGGTGACAAGCAGCTGTGCTCAGTGAAAAGGAGGATGTGACTGCTCAGCAACACTGGTTAATAGGAAACAGCTACCAAAAGTGAGGGCTCCTGCCCTGCATGAGAGGAGAGGCCATGTGGAAGAGCAGTAATTGCATCTCTGCCAAGAAAAATCCTCACAACAGGATTAGGAATGCAGTTTGGGAAGGTAGAAGTTACTAGGGCACGTGGTCTTTCTGCTGCTCACAGCCTCTGTCTCCTGCAGGCAGCAGAATGAGGAGCAGGAAGGTTTAGATAGAATACACTGATGCATGCAAAGGAAATCCAGCAATGGGCTGGGAAATTAGAGGCCATCTAACATCATTTAACTTTATTAATCAGGGATGTCAAGCACTGAGGAAAAACTTGTGTACTATAATAATGTGGTTGATGGTGACTCCTATAAGGATTACAAAACTCTTAGAATAATGATAAATATCCACAAATGCTATAACAATTTCCTTTTCTCAAAGTAACTGTGTGATTAGTGGAATTGTGTTTTAAAGTTTAAAAGAAATAAAAAACTGTAAGCCAATAGAGAAAATAGGAAATAAAAATACTTCTTTTACAAGGAAAATTAATTTCAGCAGGCCACTAAAAATGACTAATTGTGTGAGCCACGCAGCCAACAGTGAGGGTTTTCTTGCTGTGTTGTAGCCTGTAGGTAGTGAAATCTCTGCTCTGGAGGTTGTTACTTGTCACACTAATTCAGTGTCCAATTCTGCTGCTGTTTTGTTCTTTGGTATGGCTAGATGGTTACAGAAAATACAAAGAGTGTGTGGTTTTTCCACAGACTTTGAATAAAGACTGACAGACCCAAGAATTTAAGCAAATTAAGTCCTGACCTCTTTCACAAATCAGAAGCTCATGTGGTGTGGCCTTGGACAGGCACTTGGCAAAAGCACCCTTGAATATTGGCTCTCAAACTTAAGTATTTGTAAACAAGAAGTGCTGCTGTTCACTCACACTTGTATTCCAGGGGCAGCATACACCTTGCATTTAATGTATTATTGAATACTGGGATTTTCTCATAATTGCTTTTCCACAGGTCTGTATCCTGCAAGAAGATATTTAAAAAGAGAAATAACATGATGGCAGCTCTCTATCCATAATTTATGTATTTATTTCCATACATAGTTCATCTCCTGTCACTGATTAAGTGAATAGCTAATTAGAACAATAAAGGTTTCTAAAAAAAACGCAAACCTGCCAGCCTTTATAGCCCATGGACAAATGGAAGGAGCTGGGAGTTGCCCCTGGTAGGTCACTGGGGATTCCTCATTTACAGCTCTGATACATTTATGTTGCCTGAGGATCTTACCCTCAAGATTTATACTTTTCACTTTAGCAAGCTGACAAATTTCCCCATCTTCCATGTTTTAAATTTTAAGTCAGAAGGGAATGAACTTGGAGAATAACGAGGAGAAAAGGAGGCCCAAAGACAAGAAAAGATAGGGAGGATTTCCAGCAACAAAACCCAAAATATCCTCTATGGTATTTTTTGGCTAGTGGTTTGTATTACCCTAAGAGTGTACAAGAAATAACCCTGACAAGATGGATATCTCAGTAGAAAGTTTTCCCCATCTTGAAACTTCTGTAGGTTTTTTACTTCTCCAGGGGAGTACTGCCATGTTTTCTTAGAGAGGATAATTTTGTACATGCATTTGCACAGGTAGTGCTTAGTATTTTGACAGGAGGTAAATACTCCATTTTTTTCCTCATAATTACATCCTTCCAGAGGCATTAACACATCATCTCTTTTCCTAGCTTTGCTAGTTTTGCTGATGTGACTTTAGGTTTGAGAACTTTCTTTGGCTTCTGCTATTCCTTTTCTTAGAGAGTGAGGACCATTTAAAGTGTTAATAGAGAAGCAGCAGGTAGCACAAGCTGTCATTTTGTGCAGTGAAAAAGATTCCAGATCCACTACCAAAAACCAAAATGCTGTGTGTATGCCTTGGAGACTGATGAGGCATTAGGATTAGATCCATCTCATCCTCTTTCAATTCAAATCAAAACTTCATCCCATCTCAAAATTAATTTGTTTACAAGGAGAAGAGGGGAGAAAGAGATCTGCTTTATTTTACTGTGGAGAGATCTTGTTAGAATTGTTTTTGGAAAGCACTGGCCTTTGTGGAGTGCACATACATTTTTGTGAAGCAAAGCTTCAGCTTTGGAATTTGGAGAGGGAGGGCAGCCCAGGATGACATAGGAGGTTGTATGGCAAAGTGATTTTGCTGATGTAGTTTTCCAAGGCTATTAGGTAGTTTGCATTTTTGAAAATCAACAATTGCAAATATGGATTTTGGATTATTTCTATTTTTCAACATTATTCTAAATCTGTTCTTTGGTTTGGTAGCTATTTGTTTGTTTAATAACAATTTGTATTGATTTTCAGCGAGCTTCTCAAGTGTGGCAAAAAACAGACCAAGGGAAAATAGTAACTAGTATTTCCTTCAACAATAGTCATGCACCACAATGGTCTCTTCAGTTTTTCTCATTTCCTCCTCCCCTTTAAGGATGTAATTCCTGGAAATTAGGCTTTCATACTGGATCTGGTGCTTAAGATTTTGTTATATACAGTGACTACTGGACGGTTTCCAATGTGTAAAAATTATGTTATTGAAGGATAAAACCAAATGAGTAGAAAATACTATGAAACCTGTGTGGAGTAAATATGAAAGATGTGTAATATGGTTTTGATCTTTATATTTGAAGCATGTGTGACTATAATGCTGCATTTGTTCACAATATAGCAAGGTATTATTTTGTTACATTTGATCAGCTATATTCTGGTTGAGTTACAGTTGTGATTTTCTCCTCTGCAGATAAAATAATCTTCCTTTAAGCAAACCTGATATCAGTGTGGAAGAACAGGAATTATTCAAATTAGGCTGAAGCACCAAGGCTGACGAGTGTCTCACAGAATGAAAGAAGGTGCAGGTAGAGCTTGCTCCTGAAGTCTGTTGAATGCCAGCTCACACAGATCTCAAATGTGAGGATGAACTTACTGCCCAGGTGGTTCTGCTGAGCTCCTTTTTCATGGTTATTTTGTGCTTAAGGGCTGCAGCATCTATGCTACTGTGTGAGTGTGTGATTCTCAGTATATTTGCATGAATGTGAGGTTTGTTCCCTGGGACACATGGGCACCTGCCTGTAAGGAGGAGTGAGTTGAAGGAACCTCTATTCAAGTGTATCAAACACTGAGCACATTCTCCTGCTAAACTGAGTTTATCCCACCCAAGGCTGTGGTGCTCATGGGTCACACACACAGTGCCAGTGAGATCCCTTTTTGACTGAGCGATCCGTTCTGTGACTTTCCAAATCACAATATCAACTAGTCAGACTGCTTAGCACAGAAGATTTTTCCACTAGAAATGGAACCTCTGCTCTGTTTATATTATGTTTGGAGTCCTCAATTAAGCTTCTGGTTCCTTAGAATTAAATGTTAGAAATAATCTCACTCACATCTAAGGTGAAGAAAAATGAAGCCCAGTTTCTTATTGTGCCATTAAATAAATCTTAACTGCTACCCATTCCCCCCAGGTGATTAAATGAGAAGAGGAATGACTGAAATTGTAGGTGATCATAATTTGAACTTTGTTTCCTTTTCTGCCCATTTTAAGCATTAATTTTCTCTTTAGCTTTCATCATCTCTGATTTACTTAATTACTGCACCATTAGTATCCGTTCTTCTTGGTTTCAAACCTCCTCTTACTAAATTTTTAATGGTATTTCTTTAGGAGCACAGTTTTCCATCTCTTTCAGAATTATCAGCTGAAACTGTTGTCAGTAATTAACAGATCAAAAGAGCACAGTGACCTGCATGCTGCATGTGATATTGCACATGCTATGGCAACTGCTGCTGCTATTCAGGATGTTTATAAATTTCCAGGACTACTTGTGCTTTCCCAGCCACCACATTTCCTTACTGAAGGCTGTGTGACCAAAAAGGACAATGTGAGAGACATGGCCCCTAATTGGGTTTGGATTATCCTTAAAGAATTATTCTTCTTCCCAAATGCCATTTCTTTTCTGTGCTGCTCTGGAGGGCTTCTCCCTTTCTCCCCAAGCTGGATCTGTTCCAGAAGAAGCTTTTTTGCATTTTACTTATGAAGAAAAGGTGTTATAGTGCTTCTATTTGTCCTCTGCCCTGATAAGACTAACACCAGGAAAATGTAGGAAGCCAAGAATTGTCTTTTCTTCTCCAATGGATGTTCTGGAGAGAAGCAAACCTAAACTATGGAAAAATGAAATGGCAATGAACAACATCTGTCTGTATCCAATAGGAACTACTCACTGAACTGATTTTCAAGCAGCCAGACATCCCCTGATCTCTCTTTATGGTATGGGAACATCTCTCTGTGATGAAGAACAAGTTATGCTTGGGTGCATTTATATCCAGGTCACAATTTTACCCCAAAGATGAGAACAGAGGTTTTACATAACTTTGGCACTGGTTGTTTATTTTTTGTGGAAAAGGAACACAGGAAAGGATTCTGGGCCTATGTCTTAAGTTTCAGCCAGGAAGAAAATAAGCTTTGAAACAGATAAATTTTGAACTGAGGCAAACAATATCAGTTTTAGAAGGGTGACATTCTAGAAAAGGACAAATCTCAGCCCCTGCTAATAGATGCAGCTCCAGTTGCAGAGAGGTAGCAGGTAAATAAGGGGTCAATGTGCTTTAACTACTCTGAAATCACCTTGGTGCTGGTGACTTGGACAGGTGGCATAAAAAATGTGTAGGACAAGATTGTCTTTGACCACATTTACTGTGATGAAAGAGTAAGGTTCCCAATCAAAATAGCAAAACATGTGAAAGGCTGCAAGAACTGATAGCACATTGCATAGAGACCAACACAAACCGGCCAGGTGCCTCAGCCTTGTGGCTGCATCTGTGACAAAGGAGAAATGGCATTTCACTGGCTGGAATGGGCAGGAGATAATGCCATTGAAACCCATTGTTTCTTCCCTTTCCTAAGTATTCCTGTGCTTCTCTTCAGCTGTCCTTCTGCAGTGTCCAGTGTCTGTCCTGTCCTGTGCTGGGAGAGCCCCTGGAAGTGTCCACATTTTCTCACAGAGGAGTTTGCATTCAGTGCTTTGCTAACACAGCACAACTGGCAGGTTTATTAGCAAACAATCTTTCTGCTGTCAAGCAGACCCGGGGGCTACCTTAATTCACTGAATGCGTCAAGCATTCCCGTTTGATGAGAGCTCTTTCTCCTGACACACATTCTGACTACGTGGTTCCCATAAGCGGATTCCTGCATCCTGCACATCACAGTATGGTGCAAAGGCAGGTATTCTCCTCTTTCTTTTAAACACTGACTCACACCTTTAATTTAAATGTATTTTAAAGGAAAGCTCATGAAGAGATGAATTAACGTTCTGTAGTCTAATTATTATTTTAAAGAAAAATTGTTTTGTGAGCAGAACCTGGTTTTAAAAATGGTTCTTTCCATGATTTTTACCTTATATTGCCTAATAGCATCTTACTGCCAGTTACAACCAGTTTCCTCTGGTTCTCTCATTATTCCTTGACAATCTCCCTCTTGCAGGAAGCCTATCTCCCTGCAGCATCCCCAGTTCATTTGGCTGGACAAATTGCTGTGGCTCGTTCAGAGCACATCTGTGCTGATTTGCTGGCTCTTATCTCTGAGAATGGGAAAAGATCTTTCCCTCAGCTGAGGCAATAATTTGGATCCCTTTTCAACAGTCAACTGTTTTCATTACATTTGCAGTGGTTTCACACCTTTGAAAGCTATGCCTTTTTAAAAGTGGCCAGGAAGTTCAAGGGTTATTAAGTGAGACAGCCAAATGGAGAGACTGCACAGATTTCCCATTGTCAGGAAAATGGAGAAAATAACATGACTATAAATGAATTTTGGGGCAGAGGAGAATTGGTAATGCTAATCTAAAAAAAGTTGTTGTTTTTTGAAAATCAAAACTTTCAGAATTGCATGTGGATTTATAATTCTTGTAGTGATTCCTTGGTGAAGGTAAATGCAAAGTCTTTGAAAAAACTGTCAAAACTAATCTGAGTGAATAAAAATTAAGAATTTTTTCACTTTTGTATTTCTGAGCATTTACTAGTGGCTCTTTGATATCCACACAAACACACATATTGTACTCACCACTGGTATGGGGGGAAAATTAAAAAACAAATTCCCGAAAAAAGTGAGGATCACTTTTGGAGGAAGGATTAAATGACATCATCTGATTGAGTCCCTCCTAATTAATGCTTTGGCTGCTGCAAGCTGGGGGACAGCAGGTCTCTCTGTGACAGAAGAAAGAGCAGTCCTTCCTTAAGGACTGCAGGTGTTGGATGGTAGGGAATATTATTTTTCCACCACGTGCTTTATCCTAACAGGATGCTGTGCTTGATTGTGTTTCACACACAACATCAGTGTAAAGCCATTGCCCTGGTTTGGCTTTTGTTGATTTGTTTCTAGGATGTTCCTTGGCATTTTCTTTCCATCTGCTGATGCCTCCAAGCTGTATTTTCTTAAACTTTCATATGCATAAGCCCTAATTTAATTTCTTTGTGCTGATCATTTTTAGTTTTCCCTTGTATACGTTTTCTTGTTGGTTTTCCTTCCTGTCCATGTCAGTGAGGTCAAGGGAACATATTTGCAATAATTTGCTTATTAACTTGTGTCACTTCAGAAATAAAACACATCCTGTATAGGGTTTTGGCAATATAAAAATACTGGTGTAGTACAATATCTTTAAAACCTGTACCAATGCATTTTATATTCCCAGTTGTCTGTGTGGAATAGAAGTACTAATTTCAGGGGAAGATACAATATTTCAGTTCTGAGAAATAGGAAACCTTAACCTTTATGACTTTCGGAAAAACAAAGCAGAGTGATTCACAGTTCCAGAGATTAAGGGAAGAAACAGACACTGGTGCTATTTAACCTTCTTCCCGAGCAGTTGCTGGATGTAATTTCCAATAGAGACTGATGGGTGAACCCATACAAGAAGAGCATGACTCAAAATAAATGTTTCCAACCAGATAAAACAACTGGCAATGCCCCACAATCCCATTAGCTCCAGAGATAGCACTCAAAATCCTTTCAAGAAAAAACATCTATTGCCACAAAATATTATCAAATGGAATAGATCCCCTTTATTACATGGAAAAGATGAAGTAACCTTCTGAATATACTGTATTAAACAAAAAAAGGTTGAAATTCATTGAGTGAAAAATTATGAGCTTGGGTTTTTATAAGATTTGAAAGGTCAGGAGGGTAAGCAGATGGCTAGCTGTAGAATTTATTATGCTTTTAGCAATTGTTTTGATGTTCCAGGTGAAACCTTGCAAGCTTATGAGGCTTTAAAATTCTATGACCCTGCATTAAAGTGAGGATTATGCTCATAAAATGCATGTGATTTTAGAGATCAATCTATCACACATTTATTATCTGCCAAAAACTCACGGGATTCAGTGTGATTAATATCTCTAACTACAATTTTTACTATTCTGCTATAGTGCATCCCTTTTTTTGTCCATTTTGCATTTGTTTTCTTTATGAAACTAACACAGCCAAGCTTATGATAATGAAATTATATTCTGGTAGTGCTGAGTGACTTTCCAGCAACCTTTCAGTGCTCAAAAATGTCCTGATTTTACAAGGCATGTAAAAAAGCTGTGTTCAGTGATGGTTATTACTCAGGCTTTCTCAGGTACACCAAGCTGTGCTTAGCAGTGTTAATAATGAAATAATGGTAAAAATTTCCTGGTTGCCTTTCTGAGTTTAAAAGTGTAAATGCCTTGTTTCTGTCTGGAAGAACTGTTAAATATTTTTTTACAAAGACAGCTACTGTGGTTGAATTTCCCATGATAATAAAGACAGGATATTGGAAAATTATCAGTGACTTCCAACTAATGCTGCTCATTGTTGGGTTCAGGCTCCTGTCTGGAGAATACTCACCAAGAACAGCAGGTGGGACAAACGAGGAGGTCACCAATGTTTTCTTAAGCCTGGGAAAGAAGGTGCTTTTTCAGGATTTCCCAACTTGTGAAAGAAAAGGCAAGAGCTGTATTTTTTCCTCAGCTGAAAAGGCATGCAAGTTTCACGTGCCAGTAACTCATTTTATGAGTTTGTGTATGTGCTGATGCCCATCTGCAAGTCTGGAAAAGTCCTACTGCCCTGTTTATTAATTCAGCCAACAGCTGGATTCATTCCCTTTTTTGCCAAGATGATCTTTAATTTTTTGTTAATCTCTTATTTGTTTGTTGTGGTTTGTTTGTAGTGCTGCTGAGCTGGGTTTTGGGTGTTTGTACTGGTAAGACCCTGTTATGTTTTAATGCAAAGCCACTTGTGAGGCTCTGCCTCAGGTCCAGTGTCCTCCAACATCTCATAAACAACTTGCACGCAGGACTTGAAGTGATATTAAATAAGTTTGCAGATGATACAAAACTGGGAGGAGCTGATGGGGCCCTGCACAGAGGCCTCAATAAATGAGAGAGAGAGGGGCCATCACCACCCATGTGAAGTTTAGCAAAGGCAAGTGCTGGATTCTGCACCTGGGACAGGGCAGCCCTGGATGTAGGGAGAGGCTGGGGAATGAGAGGCTGGAGAGCAGCTGAGGGAAGGGACCTGGGGGTCCTGGTCCATGGAAAGTTGAACATTGTTTTATCTGTATGGTTTCAAACCAGACAGAATCACTGCCCAAGCTCCGAATCTGCAGGGTTGCTATTTGAATAATTCCACCCTATCAGAATCTTCCACAGGCAGAATCTCCCTGTCCTCAGTTCAGCACCTTTGTGTTCACTGGAGTTGGTGAATAGTTTCTGCACAAAAATGAGCAGTTAACTAAATGCTAATTAAAAGCAGCATGTCAGTTTATTGTGCTCAGTAGGAGCAGTCACAAAAGAACATGAACCTGAATTAATTTTTTATTCTTTTTTTTTTCCCCTTAGACCCCAGGAGGCTTGAGGGGAAAAGCCTATTAAGATAACTCAAATGAAAATTTGAGATGGGCCTAAGAAGCTTCTAGCCCTGTGAAATACTTCCCTAGAGCCTCCCCATACCTACAGAGCAGCTCCTCTGCCTGTCAAACCAATATGCCACAACTTCTGAAACCCAAAAGCTGTCTCAGGCTCCCCTCAGTCCTGGTGCCAGCAGCCAGCTGCAGGCGTGCTCCTGTGAGGTTTGGTGATGCTCCTGAGCCCTTAGGGCACTCAGCAGCTCACAGGGGTGATCCATGTCCATGCTGATTAATCCCCACAGGCCTGATCCAAAGCCTGTTGTGTTCAATGAGGGTTTACACAGCACTTTGATAAGCTTTAGGTTAAGCTTTACAATATGGGACAGATGCAGATAACGAGGACAGGATGAAAGGTAGATGAGGTGGGAGAATGTGAAAAGAACGAAAATATGAGAAGTTCATCTTGCACACAGACCAAATTCAGTTGGTTTGTCTTGGGCTGCCTTGTAATGCCTTGTGTGCCAAGCTCCACAATTAAAGGAAAGAAAAACCTGGTTGTTGCTGACAGCATTCAAAAATGAATCTATGAACCACAGACAGACTTTCACTGATTCATTGGAGCCATAGCCATTTGCTGCAGCAAATGGGAATTCACATAATCATAGATGCATTTTTTAATGCTTCCAGCAGCAGAGAAGAGGAAGGGTTTTCCTGTCCTTTTTAAGAATAAAAGAGATGGTTCTTTTAAATGCTTAGCAAATGTCAAATGTTTGCTGCCTCCTCTGTTTCAGTGAAGCACTTTAAATCCAAATGCATTCTTGAGGCAGAGTTTCTTACCCCTGGTAACTGAGGCACGCATGTTTGAGCTGATTGACCGTGCTGGAGTACAGAGCTCTCATGAAGCATTCCACCCTGTGGGTCTTTCCCATCACACTTTTGATTTGTGCCCTTCCTTGGCTGTTCAGGTGGTGTGGCCTTATTGAGGTCTGATCACCACCAGCAGAAGATTCACTTTATGCTGGGATCCTGCATTCTGTCAGTGGGAGAATTTTCCATCAGCCTTCTTTTAACTCCTTTACCCCCTACTGTCACTGTGGCATCAGCTTGATGGGGTAGAAGAGTGTTTATTTTAAAGGAAATACTGGAGCACATACTGTGATAACATCAGTTACTCAGAGGATGCAGTAATATATACTTCATACTGCTTCATATAAGCAGTAATGACTTTACCATAAAATCTTAAAGCAACCAAATATTGTTAAGACACATATTTACCACAGAGCTCAATCTCATTACGTTTTATTGTAAATGTGTGTTTTGTTTCTCTGTCCCTCTGGGCCTCCAAAGGATATAAGGCAGAAAGCAAAAGCTTAAACTCAGTTTTGGCTCAAGCCAGACTCCTAACATGCCAGATTCATAACATCTCCAAGAGAGCTTTAAGATGAGGTAGTCTGGAAGACTGGAAAGCTCAGATTCAACACAACACAAGGGCATTCCAGGTGTTTCCTACATCTTTGTAATAAAATTACAACTGTGGTGCCACGCTATGTGTCAGTGTACAAGAGGAGGGCTGACAAGACTGGAAGTCAGTAGAAAACATGCAAGCATAATGTATTGCCTCACATCCTTTACCACCACAACCACGATATCGTGCTGTACCAGTCTTTTGCCAAATCATTTGGCTCTCTCTTTCCATTGCTCTTCCTTCCAGCTCTTCATTTCATCTGGCTGAGAAGAAAAAAATCAGATCTTAATGAGAGGCCAAGCTATCTTTGGCTTTACCAGCTTCAGGAAGAATTTGTAGTCTTTTGAGAATCTAATTGTGTATGGCTAACAGATTTTAGTTGTCCCAGTTATTTTCTTATAAAGCCTGGGAAGAGTTACCAGGTTTTCATGCTCTACTCAAAGCTCATGAGAAGCATAAAGCTCCCCAACACCATCAATTAATGGAGTTACTCTCTTAGCTCCAAATTCATCCTTCCAGCTTTGGTAATTTTGTGAATGGGATCATCTTCTGAAAGCTTCTGAGCCAGTTTCCTTCTGTAGCATTCAGAATACCCTCATTTTGCTGGTGCAAGTGAAATTAAGGTTCCCATGACACTCCCATGTCCTTTTCATCCAACTTCTACCTGATGCCTTCCCCAGCTAAGTACTTTAATATACTAAGAATGCAATGGTTACCCTCAATTAAACCACTTGCTAGGTTCATCCCTCAATATCTTAGGCTGTGTGTAAGCTGTTACTGAATGCATAAAATATTATTCATTGAATTATTACTGGTCATCTATGGCTTTTTACTGCATTAAATGATCTCTTCAGCTTCAAGAGCAGTTGTTGTAGCAGGTTGAAAAAAATCAGTGAGTTCTTTCCCATCAGATAGCACAAATCCCTCCCTGATAAATGCAGTTCCTCACAGAATGCTAACAATCTCTAATGATTCAGGAGCATGCGAGCAGAAATGAGCTTAGCCACAAGTCTGTGACAGAGGTTTGAAAAGACATGCCACGAACTTTTGCTCTGAAATCGTAAATCTCTTTGAGCTGTAGGAGATTCCCCACCACCTATCACTTCTTATTTCTTTTTTGTTAGATGGTCCTGACAAGTAGAGAAGCACAGGTCTGACTTTATTGCGCGGCCATGCCAAGCCCTCTGGGAGATCCCATTACTGAGGGAGTTACTTTTCTACCTACACTAGAAACCCTTTCTAACTGATCCCTTTAAAATACCTGCTAGACAGTCACCAATATAGCTCTTCAAGAGGTCAACACATATAAAGGAATTTTAGGAATTAAGCTCAAAAAAGGTACCCGTAAGGCCTGTATAACATCTGTACATTCAAGGAGCACACCATACCACACGCCCTATTGCTGCCAGAGTCTCCTCTGCCAGTGTGCGCTTGGCCCCTCTTTCCACCCAACTGCTTTTATCTCCAAAACTCTCCAGGCATCTCAGTGCACATTCCAGATCCCCCGTGGGACAGGAACTGACAGCTGGAAATGTCTGAAGTGGTTTCTGCTCAGTGGAAATGAAGTGTGAAAACATGAAGCAAGCCCGTGTTGTTGTTTGTGTGAATTGATTTTCTGTATTTGATATGAAGGATATTAGCAGCTCACCCATTATTTTTGTACGTGTTTTCTATTACAGAGCATTAAACAGCTGAGAATTACAAACACTGCTAAATGGTGAAATCATCTCATGAGAGCAAAAATATTGCAAATACTTTAAAGAATATATAGTAATATTATTATCTCACATTGTGGCACTTGTTAGCAGTTCATTTTCAGTGCCCATTTGAGTGTGTGCAGCTTGCTTATTAGACAAAATCTGGAAGATTCCTGATTCCTCTAGAAATTAGGATTTAGTGGACTCTAAATGTGGGATGGTCAAGTACAGATTAGATAAGATATCTCAGCTTTAAGTCCTTGATATATTTGGCAGTGTGACTTAAATCTGAGCATCAGAAGTGTGCTAGGGTCACACCTAAACTGAACTAATAAATAAGCCTCCAAATTATTCTGGTTTCTCATTATGCACAGTTTTAGCATCATATACTAATTTTAAGCTGTTCTGCTTTAGAACCAACTGAAGATAAATTTATCTGTCTGTGCACTAATACAGTTCCAATATAAAACCTGATTGGTGTCCCTTAAACTTCATTATATAATCCTTATGTTGTAAATTAATACCTTGAGAAAGCAGGAGCTCATACTTGCTTTTCAAGTAGGTCTGTTTAGCCCTGTCATGTGAATGTTCATAAACATCCACAGAGCTCTCATTTGTGTTGTTAAATTTGACTCCATTGAGGGGTCTCTGAAGGATTAAAAAAAATGGGGATCTTTTGGTTTCTCAAGGAATGAACAATAGGACTGTTGCTTTAAAAATTCTCTGTCTTTGGAACAGTTTAGTTTTTTAAAAGTTGAATACTTATTTCAATGCTTTATCAAATATTTTAATAAATAGCTCAAATATTAGCATTAATATAGAGTTTATTCTTCTGAAACTTTCTTGGAACTTATTTGACACAAGGTACAGTAACTGTACTAGACTTTAACCCCACAGACTTCTACCATATGTTAGACCTTGAGCATTGTTTGTGTTCCTTTGTAAAGCAATCAGGTTTAGATGTATTGTCAACACTGATATAAAAGTATTAGTGGAGATAAGGGACATTATTGATGATAAAGTGTTTTTTTTATATTGTTCAGTAAAATTACTTGAGGCTAACCCTGAAAAGATGCACCTTAAAGCCTTTCTGTGATTATCTCCTGACAGAAAGGGCCATGATGACAAAACAGGAAAAGAGATCAAAACATCATCCAAGATTAGAAGATCTATATTAAAATTAGTAACAGTTCTCCTCAAGTTAAGCATGTAATGACACATCTGGAGAGTGCAAAGGGGTTTCAGAGAATGTCTAACCGTATCTTGAATGGTCTGATTGATGCTACTTCCAGACGCGATGTCGAGGGCCATGAAAGAAGTAATTGCAGAGTTTCTATTTGTCACAATATTCCTTGATGGGATTTCTGATGTTGGTAATTTGTCACAGGGGCTCATTGTCTTGCTGGATGTCAAACAAAATGGAGATGCCAGAGAGCTGATGATTTGCTTTTTCAGAATGTCAGTGTCAGGACTGTGGGAACAGAGCTGTGATGGATATTGGGGTGACCGGGAAAGGACAGCGTGCGGCAGGGCTCAGCTGCAGGGAGAGGAAATGGGTGGTTCAGGAGAGAATCAGAGGGTGCTGGCTTTTATTTTGTGATTACAACACTCCTTTTCAGACTCCTATTACCCCCTGGGATCTCACCTCAAAAGTACTTGAGGGTGATGCTCTTTCAAGCTAAACACAGATTATGAATCTGCTCAATATTTGTTAAGTGGTATGTCTGTCTGGGAGTGTGATTTACAGTCTTGTCATGGTGTTTTCCCCTCAGCTTACAAACTGTGGGGAAAGGTGTCTGAGACACTTCACCACAACACTGTATCATTAAAAAAAAAAAAAAAAAAAGCTTTTTCAGACTGGTGCCTTCCTATGATGGAGTAAAACTGATATCATCTCTGGTAGCTGTAGAGGGGGCTGATCTTAGTGGTAGGGATCTTCAGGGTGCCCAGGACAAGCCTTGTCTCTGCCACCCCTTTACAATTTGTCTTACAAAACCCCCTTACAAACAAATTTGTCTCGTGCTACCTCTGCCTTGCCTAGTGAGGGGTATAGTAAGGATAATAACATTTTCTTTCTCTCTTTGTATGTCTTATTTTTGTTAAAAACTCTTCAAGCCATAGACGAATTCTTACTGTATGAATACGTATTGTCTATTAGAGAGAGAGCTTAACCTTGATGGGAGGGACTTTAACCTTGATGGAGTTAAAGATTCATTTATAAAAATAATAATAGATCATATTTCTCTCTTTGGGTGATGTTCTGTATGGATTTAACACAACATAAAAGCATAGAGGAAACTCCATGAACAGAACTGGAAGCAAAATCCTGGCATTTCTCAGAAACTGTTGTGTTAGGTCTACTTTATTGTTATTCTTGAACAGATCATGCATAAATAAATGATAGGAAGCATCAGTGATCTGCTCTGGAGAAAGACAACTCTGCCTCCTGTCGTATCAGAGCACAGAAAAACAACCTAGAGATTAGACATGTCATTGATGGCAAGTTCCAGGCATAAGCTGCTATAATCACTCTAGGAAAAACCCAAACCAACACAAATGGACGTAACAGAGAAAGCTGACTGTCAAGATTCATCTCGGTAAAGTGCCTGTGCAGGCTCAGGGAGTGTAAATAAATAGGCAGAAAGGAAAATAATGCAAGGGTAAAAATAAACACGGTACAAAAAGCTCGTGTTATAAGTTGAACAGCATTTTGGTCCCTTGCTGGAATAGTTGGAGGCTGCCATAATATGGGCAGGGAGTGAGCTAATTGCCAAATAGAATGGACCACATGAGCAAAGATTGTGATTAATCACTATTCTGAAGTGATTAGTTGTTTCTGACAATAAAAATTTAAATGCAGGAAGACTGAGGATCAGGCTTGAAATAAAGGTCCTTGCTATCTGGATAAGTTTGATACACCATATATAACATACATGCTTTTATTCTTGGTGATAGCTATTTTTATTCTCAGGTTGCACATTAGTCTCTGAGGAGGCTTTATAGCCCAGGTGCTGTGGCTTGGGGACTGAGGAATGCCTTCACACCCACCTCTGCTGCAGAGAGGCTGAGACAGGGGTTCAGAGGGGCTCCCAGCTCAACCCAAGGCATGCATCTGCATGGGGTTTATCTCAGAAGCACCTTGCTATGTCAGGTAAAATACAGGATGTGCCTGCAGTTCACAGGCAAGAAGAGGGCACTGTGGGGGAGGTGTGGGATAAGACAAATGGCTAAACTGATTTCCCAGGAGGGCTGAGACCCCTCTGGCTCCCAGCCATATGGACCAGGGCCTCCACTCCTCCTCCCTCAGGGATGCTCTGCCTGCAGCCTTTCTGGAGCTCATGTGTGAATGCTTCAGAAAAATACCAGGGGACATGTGGAGGTAGACAGATGTGGGAAAGAGAAAGTGAAGGGAAGATTGATAAGTTGTGAAAAAGACAACAAGGGTTTTGAGAGAAGCTTCTGAAATAAGAAATGAGATGAAAAAGGAGAGCAAAACAAGCTAAACAACACTGCAGAGAGAAAATAAAAAGTTAAGAATGTGAAAAGTCAGAGAAAAACAAGAGAGGCACAGACAGGAGGAAATTTGTGACTCAGGAGTGAACATGGTCTGCTACAGGCATGTAAAGGTGAGAGCAAATGCATGAGGGGAAAATACCAAGATAACAAGAGTGAATGGGATGTGCTGAGCAAGTGTGTTCTAACTACCCACAACTACATTATTTCATCTCTAAATGTGTCTTATCAGGGGAAATACTTTCTGTCAAACCCATTTTTGGCCAGATTTGATTAGCTCTTAAAATGTACAGAAACATAAACGGTTGAATGCACCAGAGAAGTGAGGGTGACAGTTTAAAAACATTACGGCTATTTCTTTCTGTTCACACAGCTTAAAGTACTCATTTCTGAAAAAGACACATTTCAGTTATTCATTGGAAAGCTGAATACTGATATTGTGTACTCATTCTGCTGTTCCCTGTTTTAGGAAGCATGGCCAAACTTGTCCATTGGGTAGAACTATATATGAGGTCAAAGCTCTTTTTTAAGAGCTCTGTGTAGAGCCTTCTCTAGAGACTTTCTCCTTAGAAGAAAGGCACAGGCCCTGCAATAGCTTCAATGTTCCCCATGGACCTGTGATACCCCCTGGAGTTATGTTCATGCTTAATTCAAAACAAAATTAAATGTCTTAAAAGGAATTTCACTGACAAAGTCAGTGTTTATAAGTTTTTTTGTCAAATTACTTATTTATTTTCAAATCTGATTCTCTAAGTCTATTAAATACTTGTATGCAACAGCAAAAAACCAGTTCTGAGCTTGCCTCCTCTCTCAGAGATAATTAACTCAGGAAGAAAGGTGACATCTTTTGTGTGTGTGTGTTCAAGGTGCAGCTCCTCATTATCCCAGACTTTCCACATGCCCTGAATTATGTCAGACGTCTTTGTCCAAATGCATTTTTGAGTTTCATAACAGGCAGATAGAAGCAGTTAATGATGTCACTATAATGGATCATTATTTTTTAGTGCCAAGCTCCCAGTAATTTTACATTTTCTGTCTTTCACACCTGTAATCTATAAGAATAAAAAAAAAAGGGGGTCTGGACTTAGCTAGAGGGTGAGGAAAAATTTCATGCCAAGCTGTCACGTACTGCAGCGCCATCTAACCAGACAGTGATAAAACTGAATAGCCTTCTCTATAAATCACAATAAAGCTTGACACAATTCACCTCTGCCTTCAAAGCCCTAAGAGTGGTTAGATTTTCCTATTAGAAACAACCCCAAAATGTATTTATCAGAGACATCTGAGGTCTGGGAGAAGTAGGAATGTCATCAGAAGATGTTTTGCTCAAATCTAAGAAAAACATCTATCTCTGATTCTTACCTTCTAATAGCAGAAACAAAAGACAAACTGGGGATTTGTGTGGAGATGTGGATTTCTAATGGAGCAGGTTCCCATCCTTGTGGCTGTACAGGACACCATCCCCTGGGTCCTGCCTAGGGCACCCAAGGTGGGAGACTTGGTGTGCTGGTAGAGCTGCTCCCCTTTCTGCAGGGGTCCTGGGAGCCTCCTTTGTGTGGCAGAGTGGTTTTCGAGGAGTTGAGGGCAGACTGAAGGAACAGCCACCAGCAAATGCAGACAATGCAAAAACAACCCCAGGGTAAAGCAAGGAAATGCTTCTTCAACAGGTGGCTTGAGAATGGTCACATGGTCAGAAAATGCCCATGGATTTGTGTTTCCAGCAATGACAGGTGGAGGTTTTGACATCAATCTGCCTCAGAAACCTGTGCAACTCTTTATCTCTGAGAGCATTATAATTTATTGGCAGAATTTCCACCATGCATCCTAGGATTCCTGTTCTTCGTGCTCCTTTCCTTTATGCTCACTTCCTGCTCTCCTCCTGGCTGCATCCCTGCTCAAGTACGTGGTAAGCAGTCTGTGCTGCTCCCCTGATGTGTCCCAGGCCTGGGTGAGGACTGACAGCATAAAAACGGACAGAATATTGTAGAAGAAAGGGTGGACAACTTTGAAGATCATTCCACTGAGCTGCAGAGCAGGAGTTTTTTGTTGTGAGTGGTTTTTTGCCGTGAGCAGGGAACTGCAACTGAAGGCAGGACATGCTGATCAGAGCAGGATCTGATGGGATGGAACCCTGAAATGAGACAAGTTAAATGTGGGGCAGACTGAGGGAGATTTTCATCAATAGAGGCACTGCACAATCCCCTGTGGAGGATTCATCTGCAGCACTTCCTCTGGAAGTGGAAAGATTTCTTATCAGAAAAGGACTTCAACCTGGCAGTGAAAGGTCTAATAGGGAATATAATTTAGGTTTTTTTGAGTTTAAAATATCAGGCATTCGCGGAATCTTCTCATGGTGACAGGCAACACAAGCAAGAGACCAGTCACAAACTCAGACTGGGCATTAGAAAAGCCTCTCCACAGCTAAGAAAAGGTCTGAACAGCCTCCTACCTGGACTAATGTGGCAAATTATACAGCTGGTGTGGACCATGGTACGTTTATGAATGTTCTTATAGGAAGAGACAGTTTTCTGAATTAGCAGAAATACAGTTCTGTTGAATAAAGGAGAATCTTCTTTGTCTGGAGCCCTACAAACAGAAGGCTCTTGGATCAAATATCTCAGCAATATACTGAGTGTCATGGAGTTTGTACCTCAGGCCAAGACCTTTCTCACCTTTTCTTATCTCTAAATGCTGGTGTTTCCTTCTTTCCCAATGATGTGCTCCTATTTGCCAAGTGAAATATATGCTGACTGGTAGTTTGGCCTGTTAGTTAATTATTTTTTCAAAGGTTAAACATTCTGTAGTCTTAGCATACGATGTTCTTGCAAGATTATTTCTCTATTTTCCTTAAGCACAATCCCCCACGTTCAAAAAAAGTGTCTCTGTTTGTTTGGTAAGTGACTGTATTTCATCTTGAACAGTGATATATTGATTTTCATGTGAAGTGAGCTTTCAGGTTGCCATTTAGAAAGATGAGTTTTGGCAAGGCTCCATAAGACTCCTTTGTATTATCGCTTATCCTTCAGCTGGGAGAGCAGGCAGCCTTATTCCCAAGTACGAGCAGCCTGAATCGTCTCATACAACTCCAATTCCTTTATTCCATTTCCTTTCAGTGTGGTCCACAATATCATTATTTTGATGGTCTGGTTAGGTGCTGATCCATGGCAATGGATACCCAGTATTCCCAATCTCTTTTTTTTTTTCTTTTTCCCTCTAGAAACTACATCTACATTTACCAGCTACATTGCAGGCTGCAGAAATACTGCATGTGTTGCACTGGGGTCTGTGAGTGATACTGCATCTTTAGAGTTCCTGCTTTCCTGGGGAGAATGCTTTAATTCACAAACTGTAGCCAGAGTGAAAAATTAATTTAAGATATCAGGACAATGTCCCTGTGATGTTTCTGTTATTACCAGTTCTTTAATGATAAATATGGAGGATCTTTTCTGAAGGTTGTGTTACAGGATAGCATTGAGAAACTATCAGGTAAATGCTCATTTTAAGTGCTGCTTCTAAATTATAAAGACTTCAGCTGATTTCTCTTTAGCACCCATGAAACATACATTGATTTTAGACAGTAACAATAACAATAGATGGTCCATGTCTTACATTAGGTTCTGCTCCTACCCTTTTTATAAAAAAATATTAAGTATAGTTAAAATTTATTGCCCTGGGTGAACAGTGGGAGTTTAGGGTGAGTGAGTACTCCTACCAGTGTTTTTTAATATTGCTCTGGAAAAAGTGGCATGATTGCTGTCCAGTACACACATAAATTTAAATAGTTTACAGCATCTTACCAGATAAACAAGTAGCTTTACTGTCATATGAAACAGACAATACAACCAAGACACAGTCCCTTGGAGAAAGTGGTGGAAAAAAGAAAGCCAAGATTACAGACTATGAGCAAGTCATGGACAAGTGTCTGTTCATGGTAGGGATTAGTAATTTCACTTAAATATGGCAGACTGAAAGGGGGGAAAAAAGAAAGTTAAGATATGCAGAGTCAATCTTTTGTTTATCCCAATAAAACAATTTCAGCTTCTAATTACTGATGGTGTTCAAGCTCCAGATAAAGGTCAGGTTTAGAAAAGTGTTATAACATGCACTGATTTTAGATGGAAGTGCGATAAAGAGCATTACCAAGAAGAAACAACAAATAAATGTTTGCAAAAATAAAGCACTGAAGTAAATTTTGAGTTTGTATTAGAAAATGTTTAACAGAGAAAAGTATCTAATTCAGAATGGAAGAATCTATGCACAGTCAAAGACAGCAACTCTCAGTTGCAGTGATTTATGCAGGCAAGGGATGAGGCTGGGATGACAGAAACACCTCTTAAAAAAATCATTCTTCTCAGGCTTGTCCCCTTGGCCAGTGAAGGAGACAGAAAATAAACAGAATATTAAGTGAGACTTCAAGCTCACGTGGGAAAATAAAAGTAACAAGAAAAGATTTCCTTACAGAAGGGGTGGGCCAAGAAATTTTTCTAGGCTGAAACTGAACAGTTCACCCTTGGCTGAGAGCAAGAATGTCTCTCAGCACAAAGCATTAGCTGGACACTGCCAGCAGTGGGACTCTTTAGTAGTAGCAGCAGGAGTCCATAGAAAACGTTCCAGTGAATTCCCAAATATCCTCAGGAGTGCAGCCAGCTGAACGTGTGATTAAAGCTGACTCACCAATGACTTTGCAGGACTTGTTCACCAGATACAAATGATCCCTGACACAAACACAGGACTGGAGCAAAATGCTCAATGTGTCCCTCACTGTGCCCAAACTGCATTCCCAAGTTTTGGCTTCGTTCCCCCCTGTCGGGTGTCAGAAACCACTGCTTGTTATCGAATGTAGCATTGAATGTGCCATGTATTAAATTGTGCAAATGGTTTTCACATCTTTTTTTCTGCCAGTCGCAGACCAGACTATGTGCCCAATAAATTCACAGGCTGTCACAGATGCCAGTGAATGACTGATACATTACTAAGATTACACGAATCTGGTTAAAAAATGTGCATGAAGGCTGCCTGCAGAAGATGTGAAGGGAAAGAATGTCCTCTCTTAACAAGGTAATAAAAGTGATAAAAGGTTGTTCCAGAAAAGAAATAGTCGGGGATCTGAAGGTCTAGTGTCAAAAGGAAAATTAAAAAGTGGCAATATGGGTGGCAGTTGTTTAATAAATGAAAGAGTGCGTGGCTTAAAAAGATAAAATAGTCTAATCAGAGGCACACAACAAGCTGGCATGAGTTTTAGGAAAATGTTGAAAAGATCAAGTCACTTTATTCCTGTGCATTTTCCAGGGCATCATGCTGTGAATAGGCAGGATTTGAGAGAGGATTGCTTCTTCTTGTGGCTCAAGGGGTGTTTTGAGAAGTATTTTCACAGTACTTTAAGAGTAGTGCTGGAGTCCAATGTGCTCCCCAGGCAGGCCTGACTTGTGTCATCTACTAAATGCATTTTGCTTTAATAGCACTGTAATTGCTCAATGCTTGGGGCAAGGACTGTCGTGGTACTCATAGGTACTGCTACAGAGCAAATAAATCATGCAAATTATGTCTTTCCTCCTTATTCTGTACATTCTAAATATATTTCCCCTCCAGTCCCTAATTTGGGCAGATATTTTCATTATTATTTTAAATTTATCACTTTGGGGATTTGGCAGTGATTTGAAATAGTCAGCAATTGTGAATACCTTTTTCATGAAAAATTACATTTTGGATCTTAATTAGCATGGTGGTGTGGTACATGTTTAAATTAGCACCTACATTCTTAAAGCTGTGTCTTTTGGAGGGACTTCCGTGAAAATAGGTCTGAAATTGGAATGAATAACTGAAAGGACAACTAAAATCATTGCTAGGTTTTCATGAAGAGAAATGTATATTGACGTATATGTGAGCTGTATCCTAAATAGCTGCTTTCAGTGTCATTTGAAAGGATGTGAAAACTGTAAAAAAACCAAACAAACAGTGTCTTGCTTGTTGTTTGTGTTTGGTTTTTTTAAGTCAGGAAATCAATGTTTTGGCCTCAGTTTTGGCCATACCTGCTTGAATGATGCTGGGTAAGGGAAAATACCTGTGGCAGAGCTGCCTGTGCTGTGGTGGCAACTAGGTAATTGCTACATGTATTAAAAAAATATTCCACCAGTTCAACCCAACCAAGCAGCTGAGTAATTATAGACTAGTTGGTAAATTCTTGTCATTGTGTGTAGTAAAATGTTAAGGCCAGAAATCGTCTCTGTTCTTTAGCCACCTGGCACAAATCACAACCCTTTTTATTGATTAAGTCATACTGGATTCCAGAGCATGATGAGAATATAAATATTTATGGGTTTAATTTATATCAACATTGATTTAGACCATGGTAGTAACTTGACTATTGTACAAATTCATTTATTAAGTCAGTACTGATTTAGAGCAACGTGGCAATCTCCAAAACCTGTAAATGTCCAATTATTTAATATTTATATCCATAGCCTAAAATGAAGACAGCTTTGCATCTCCCAAACTTGTGAAATAAGGGTTTCTCTCACTCATAGGCTGCATGAATCAAATATAACCATGAAAAAAGCTTTTTGATGTTGTGGTAATAAAACTCTACAAAATCCTGGTTCTGCAGGGTAAGTGCTGATACAAGCCTTGCTGCAGAGATACAAATGGCAATGCTGGAATAATCATTCTTGCTCATTTCCCACCCAAGGGATGCAGAGGGAGCTGAAGTGCTGGTTTGAATGCTGCCTCCCCATAAGATGAGCTCCTTTTGAAACCTGTGAATCTCCTATTAAGATAATTTTGTAAGCTGATGTCTTGTACAGGATTCACAGTGTTAGGATCATAGTTATATCCTGAACCCCCTGCAGGATGCAGCACTTAGAGTGGACTAAAGGAGCTTCCAGTCTTTATCTTCCCTATCAAATTGTCCTCCCAAGACAGGTAGAGCTCTGCTCTCTGCCCTTTTCAGCATCTTTACCAGCTTGACTCTTTCATTCAAAACATTTTATTCCAGACAGTTTAAGACTTCTTTTAGGGCTGATTGAATTTCCTCCACCCTTTTTCCTTCTTAAGCAAGATTATACATTCATCAATGAGTCTATTTTTATTTCAAATTCATTCCTTCAAGGATTGAGCTATCTGAGGGCAACCCTTTGTTAGAAATTATAGGCTATCAGCTGCATGGAACAGTCACTTAAATGATGCTTCTATAATCTCTTTTCCTAGTCAGTTTTGGAGATGCTGGCAGACAGAACTATTATCCTTATAACTGACTTGGAGGAATAAAGGGAAATGCAGATGTCGTCTTGTTGACGATTTTATGAGCGAGCTGAGTGCAGGCACTGAGAGAGAATGGAAATGTGACAAACAAAACATTTTTGGATCTTTGTAATGAAAATATTTCTATGTCTTCCTTTCAGCCTGCTCTTGAATGATCTCTTCCCAGTGCTAGAGGATGTCTGGAGCCAGAGGATCCATTCCCTCTGGTCATCAGCAGTGAGGATGGGACTTGACCATGACCAGTCTTTGTAGACATGAATAAATGCACTAACAAGGAGAAACATTTACAGGAACATATGGGGAATTAGATGGGGCAGGTTGGCTGCTGTCTCCTTCCTCACAAATGTTATCAGTTGCAGCTGATTCTCTCGTTATAAAGGACCCCAAACCATCCCTCTCAGCTGGGATATTAATATTCTTTCTGCCAGTCACTAGAGAGTGGTATTTACTACATGCACCTCCAGTTCTACAGTCAGGGAAGATGGCAAAATGGAAGGGAATAGGGTTTTTTTCATTTTTCAGTGAGCAGATTGTATGGCTGAGGTCACTTTCAGCTACTCTTACTTACATTTGGTAACACTGCCATCTGATAGCACTTTGCTTGTGAAAAAGAGGTCTAGGAAAACAAGTCTGTTCCTACAAAGTATATTTAAATTTTTGTGGCCACTGCTATTTTCAGTTTTTCAGTATTCTTGAAGAACTGTAATAATTCCTTGGGAGGAAAAACAAATTGCTTGAAGAAAAACTGTTTATTCTTTGTTGTTAGTTCTTCTCCAGCACTATTGGGTTAGATAATCCATCAACTACAAATAATTTGCCATCTGCATATCTGTGTCTCCAGATTCTGAGCCCCACTTTGAATAGACTCATTTGGGGTTTTAGAAAATAATTGACTTCTCAGCAATTCTTAGAAGAAGTTATTTCTTTCTCTTTTTAGTGAATTCGCATTAGATAAGAAATGAATGATACAAGTCAATAAACTATCTGCCTCTTCATGTTTGTGTGAGGGATTTTTTTTTCAGAATTTTGGCAGAGCAGAGCAAACTGAATGCAAAGTGAAAACCTGGACTGTCCCGTCCTCTGAGCACAAGAGAAGCAATATTCCCTTGCCTTCAAGGAAAAACAAATACACCTCACAACCTGGAGGTCAAACGTGTTTTGATCACCAAAGAGCTTTCCTGCAGTCTGGATTAGCAGAATATAATTTCAGAAATTACTGGACTCCAGTTCCTTAGTTTTCTTAATTAAATCTGTATAGTACTTATGCTAAGAATTAACATGTGTAATTCTCTGATCTGAATACTTTATGAATAGAAATGTATCATTATTAACACTGATTACCATAACTGAATTTCTTTCTCACACTGTTTGACTACTGGAAACCATAAAAAAGCATTTTTAATGCTGAAATCTGTAGAGCATATGCCAAATATATTGCCCTAAGGTACACTGACCATCAGGAGGAAGGGGCAGAATTGTTTATGTGTTTTGAGGTATCTTACAGACCAAATGTTTTCATTTCCCAAGGTTCTGAGGTAAAACATCTCTTAAGATGAAATGTTGGCTAAGGCAGTTTGGGACAGAAGAGACACCTAAAGGTATCCCTGGGACTGGAAGTGATGTGCAACTCAGAATCCTGAGTGATCTCTTGTATGTCAAAGATTTGTATTTAACCACTGCTTGTCTTTAGAAAGGGTTAAAATAGAGATTAAGCAAACTGAATTCTTTTGGTCTGCTATTATTGCCGGTTTATAAAAGATAATACCCAAGCACTGTCAGTTATTTCACAAAAAATATGAAATATCAATGAACTGCCCATATTTTTGAATACATAGTCTTACAGAAAATGAAGAAAGCTGTAGTTACAGCACACATCTCTAGGCACTGGGATGCTGTACACTCATGTGAATATGATTGAATTTACCCTCCTAGTTCAATAACAGTCCATGTCTGATGTTCACAAATTGACTCAGTTTGTCATGCTTTGAGTGGCTGCAGAGAAGTGCAAATCCTGCACCCTTCTGAGTTGTCAGGGATCTTCCCTGGTTGATGTGATTTCATGATACAGATGAAGCAGAAAGTATGGCTTCAGGATATCTGAGATTTCAAGTCAGACTGGTCATTTAATTCCCTTACTTTATGAAATACTCAAAAAGAAAGGTACTGTCTAATAGAAAGATATTACCTTTCAGTTACTCAAAATAGAATTTATTTTAGGATGGTTGGTAAGAAGCTAATTATTAAAATTGTTCTTTTTTAGTATTAAAGATGTTCAAAAGACTTTTTTGCTCACAGAGACTGACAATCAAAAAGTAAGTTGCTGAATAAAATTGCAGTAAGTTTTGCAAAAGAAGCAAGAATTAACAAGTTATTTTGTTACTGACCCAACCATTGTCTGCAAGGATAGGATCCCAAATATATGCAGGATTTCTGGTGAAATAAGTGTTTTCTGCCACTAGAACTATACAAAGTACATTTCAACAAACCGTAATGATTTTCTTCTAAATTTGATCAGATCACACTGTTAATACCTCTCACTAAAGTAATCCTTCTCACCAAGAAAAGGCTTTATATCAAACAGAATGCTCTCCCTGACCTGATTGTTCTTTGTCAAGACCTTTTTTTCCCTGTTTAATGATTCCAGCCTCAGAGTTTAACAAAGGGAGAATATTTTAAAGAAAAATACTTACACCAACTTTTCAGCTTTAGCAATTTAAACCTAAACTAATATGCCTAACTTGACAAGTGCATGCACTTCGCATCCTCACACAGATGAGTTGGCTCCCCTTGTGTTTTGTGGAGAAGTGATGAAAGAACCTTAAGATTTCTTTTCTGTGAGAATGTAAATTCCTGGAGGAAAAGGGACTTTGCTCCATAGTCTTTCTGCTAGCTGACACACACAAAAAGACTAATGACTTTTCTCTTGCTCCATGAAAATCTAACTGTGATACGTTAATGGCCTTCATTAGATGTGTCACCCACCATCCCCCAGCCCCATCATGGGTTTATTGTCCTCCCCTCCAGCTGAGATGTTTTATCACTCCTCTAACGATGTGAGGGGAGGCATGATCGTCCAGCAGCAGCACCAGCACGTCTGCAGGGGGATGATGAAATGTCCTGTCATCACCAGGTCCTGTGCAACCACCTTAGCTGCTGGTGTTCCCAGTTCCCTCACATTGCTCTGATTTCATGGTAACTCACAAGAAATCTGTGTTGAAAGCTTGCTTTCCTGCTTGAATTATGTTGCATGATTAAAACTCTACAATCATTTACATTGGAAAAGACCTATAAGAGCACTGAGTCCAACCATTGACCCACCACCTAACCGTGTCCTCAAGGGCCACATCTGCTGTGTTTTAAACACCTCCAGGGATGGTGGCTCCACCACCAGCCTGGCCAGCCCCTTCCCATGTGGGACAGCTCTAGTCCTGCTGGCCACACTCTTTATGATAAGCCAGGATGCTACTGGCCTCCTTGGGCACAGGCTGCCTCATGTTTAGCCAGCTATCCAGCACCACAGGATTTTTTCCCCCTGGAATGTTTTCCAGCCACTCTGCCCCCAGCCTGTAGCACTGTGTGGGGTTATTGTAACCCAGACGTAGGCTCCAGCACTTTTGCCTTGTTGAACATCATACCATTGTCCCCAGACAACCAATCCAGACTGTCCAGCTCCCTCTGCAGAGCCTTTCTGCCCTCCAGCAGGCCAACACTCCCACCCAGCTCGGTGTGTGCTGTGAACTGAGTGATCGTGCCCTCGATCTGGTGTCTCACTAGTGAATACAGAGTCAGAGGTAGCATTAAGTACCTTGATCTTTTCCCCTCATCCTTTGTTGCTGTTTGCCCCCAGATGCCATAAAGGCTGGAAATCCTCCTCAGACTCTCTTTTGTTGGTGTGTTTATAGAGGCATTTTTTATTTTTGTTTATGGCAGGCTGGCACCTGGCAGGCCGTGTGTTTCATCCTGGGCAGCTGCCTCAGCTGAGGTGGGTGCAGAGCTCAGAGAGGCCACAGCTTTCTGCTGGGCAGATCCCATTGCTCCCTGGTGGAGCTGGCAGGGCTTCAGCACCCACCCTGCTGTGCCATGCCCTGCTTGCTTTTACTCCCAAGGGGCTGCTGCTATTCCTGTTGGGGCTTTGGCTGCTGTTGCTCCTGGCCCCATCATCTGCAGGCTCCTTCTGGCTCTCTCTCCTTCTCCTAAGTTTCCCCTAGGTTGGGAATACCCCCCTGTGAGAGCTCTGCTACAGATCGTGCTGGCACCAGAGCTGCTCGCCTTAGCAATTAATGCTTAATGAGTTCATTATCCTATTTAACATTTCATGGATAATTTGCAATTACTTAAAAATAAACATGTATATTCAAGGTCTGGCTTCGTGGGGAGAAAAGAGTTAGTGCTGAAATATATACATATTGATAGGGTAGGTAATTGCTTAGAGCAGGAAAAATCCCTTCCTCTGCTCCCACACATAACCTAAATATATAAATAGGTAGGTAGATACGTGCACATATATACAGACACATATATGTATGTATGTATTTTAAATCTCTTTACGCTTTTCTTTAAAGGGCAGTACTAAGATAGCTCTTCCTGTTGCAAGGAAATGATGTATTCAAAAGAGGTCACTCTCACCTGTTTCCAGAAACAGTGAGAGCTAACTAGCTGGTTAAGCTGTAGGTGTTTTCACTTGAGTATTTCAGTCATTTTCCCTCATAGGTACACAGAGAAATGCAGAATATGAAAAGTAAAACTGGGATTTATTTGCTCGTGTTTTGTTTGAAGAAGTCATCTGGAAAGGATGGATCCTGCTTATGGGAAGGGCTGCATTAGAAAAGAATTCAAGCATTTTTGAAGTATCTCTGCATCACTTACAAGGCATTTCCTGTGGCAGCTTTTCTCCTCTTCCCCTGCTGCTTTCATTCCTGGTGTGTTGCTCTTTCTCTTGCTCTCTGCCTCAAAAGGGATCCTCTCTACAGCACAGGGACACACCTGATAACATTATCTCCTGGTAGATATCACATGCCAAGCAAAGGGGCTTGTATTTAGCATACAGCACCTGAAATGAATATATGTTCAGCCTCCACTTGACAATATCCTTTAGATTACGGTTTCTTGGCTTGTTTAATGTGGTATAATGCTAGACGAGACTTGTGAATCTGAAACTGTTATAAGATATTTGTGTCTAAATCAAAAGCAATATTCACCTTAGATGAAATTCCAGTCCCCTGCAGAAGCCAAGGAAATTTTGCCTTCGACTTTGCTGTGACCAGAATTTCAATCAGAGTCGTTACGCAGAAAAACAATTGAATAGCTTTGGTGGTTATCATTTCAGTCAGAATCTCCTGCATTTTTATTAAATTAGTACCCAATAACAATAACTTCTGAGAGTGTTAGAGGACAAGAGAAGAACAAAGGAGGAAAGAAAAGCTTGAGAGGTAAATACTCTTCTTAGAGAGGCACATGCTTGCCTGTAACAATGGATGTAGATACACCCCATCGGTGGGAACCTCAAGAGGAACAAATAATTAGTCTGCTATAATCTGTATAAAAGCAAAATTAATGGTAGCCTTGGGGGTTACCTATGTCTGGGCAATTTTTGATAGTGAGAATTTATTGGAAATACACTCTGGAACCTGCCCAGGAATAGATTAGTCCATTATAGAGATAGACAAAAGCATCCTTATCCTTCTGCTCTAGCAGTGGATCACAGCTTATGCTCTGTGGAATTGTACTTTTTTTGTGCAGCTGGAATGAAAAAAGAATAGACCACATGCCTACGGTGAATGGTCATGGTAACTCAGAGCAGTAAACCCAGAGAAAGGAATCATATTTGAAAAGCAGCTTTGAATGCTGCTTTGTCCTCCAGGGAGCACAGTATCAAAATTACAGCTTTGTCCTATCACTTGAGACAGTTCTGCTGGGCTAAAGCAGGTACTGGAGCAAAGTTCACACATCATGAAAAGATGTTTAAGGTTTAAGTTTTGAATATTTATGGGAACCAGAAAAAAAGTATTCATATTGAACTTGCATGTTGAGTTTGTAATTATAGGCTCAGAAACTTAGCAACAGCATAAATCTCTATTTTTACTAAATGAACTCAATAAAGCTGCAAAAGAAGGGCATGAGATCAGTCTAGTTTCAACAATATTTCTGGTTTTTTCATTCCTACTTTAACTATTACAGGCTAAGCAAGCCCTGTTTCATTGTATTTTCTGTTACTGCTAATTTTTTTTAAAGAAGAAGATGACAGTTCCCTGCTCTCTGTCATCAGAATAATGTTGCTAAAAGTTGCTTTGCAGTAGGAAGTAGAACCCAAATATCTTTGACTGAGAGCCTCTTGCAAGGCAAAACTCACAAAACAGATAAGAACTGGGCTATCCTCACTTTTATCCTTCAGGCTTTCCCACAGCTCCATGCAGAGCAGGAAGAAAACTCAACCCTTGCTTCAGCTGAAGGAAACTCTGCAAGTTTCCTGCCCAAAAAAGCAGTGAGCGTAGATCTGCCCCAAAAAAAAGTCATAAGAAATAAAATGCAAATTTCAGTTCTTCTAGTAAGTAAAGGAACTTGGAGAAACTATTAGCATTTAAAAATCCCACCACCACTTGTGCTTTTCTAAATTACTCAGCCCTCACACCTGTGGCTAAGGGTAAGAGAATTGAACAAAACCAGAAATCATGGTTTTCTTCCTAGATCTGGTTACATTTAAAATTGAAATATAGACTTATTTGACAAGACTAAGCTAAAACCTTTCAGGTGCTTGTAAAGTATTTGAGTTAGAAATGCAGGAGTGTTGTATCATCTTACAGCTAGAGTATAAAATCATGGGAAGAAGAGAACATTTAAACTAGATTTATCCCCTGTGGAGGGCTTTGTACGGAAATTAGAAGATGATCAAATCTCTGAATGGTAATTTAATAGCTAATTTCAAAAGCCTCTCTCGCTTAAATTATCAAGAAACCACAAGACACAGAGTTCTATATTACACAATGCATATTATAACATAGGCATGTGTGAGTGAAGAAAGGACTCCAGAAACACAGTTTGAGTTTCATATTAATTTAAATATATAAGATTACATTAAATGTCAGGTGCATTTAATCATTTTAAAGCAGAAATTAGCACAAAAGCAACCCATTGTTCTGGCTTCAGGCAGATTCTACCTAACTCAATGCAGCACTCTGGGAAGTAATTCCTCATTCAACACCCTGTCTGTTAAATTCACCTGCAAATAAATGAGTGTTGCAGTGCAGCCAGAGACTTGGCAAATTTATCCAATTTGGGACTGAAATTTCTCAACCTTCACCTCCATCTCTTTAATATTGAGGGCTGTGGCTTTAATACCTCTACCAATCTCAAATGCAGCATGAGCTGAGCCCTAATCACTCAAGTAGGCAAGTGTCAGGCCACCTGCAGCTCTGTGCTAACACTGGTGCCTCCCATTCAGGCTCACAATGCCTCTTACCTTTTTTTTGTCTCTACTATTACTTCTAGAAGTTTTTTATTATACTTCCTTTTATAATAATGTTCCTCATGCAGGGAGGTCAAGAAAAATCAGAACTATTAAACTGATTGCACCAAGCACAATAGAATTAAGTAGTACCCCATTAAAATCTTGCAGGAAGAATACGTTTCCAGGTGCTCTCTGCTACATTAAAAAAGTAATTTCCTATTATTTATTAAATAATCACTGGCCATTTCTGCATCATCTCTTCTTGGCTGAAAGGTGCAGTCATGAAAATGGGAGGTGTTTTTGATTGCACAGCTGCACAGGGAGAATGGATTCTGTTTATCGGTGCTGATGCACAGTTTCATTTTGTCTTCTGGTCAGGTGGATGAGCCATGAAGGGATTTATCCCTTCACTGAAATTCTCAGAGGGAGCCTTAAAAGTCCTGTGTCATTCTCCCAACAATTCTCTCTTTTATTTAGGAAGCTATGGGAGAAAATGTATTTTCTTTTCCTGCTTAGAAAAAAAAGAAAGAGGGGAAAAACAGACCAAAAACTCAGCTTCAGTTCTTTTCCAGCTAAATAAGCCTAAAACACACATAGGTTTCCCCACAGGGAAAGCTTCTGACTGATATGTTGAATCAAGACAGCATCAAACTCTTCCAGCTGTCACAGCATTGCAGAAGTGCAGGTCCATCTGCCAAAAGCCAGGAGGTCACACTGTGACTGCTTCCAAAAAGCGTGGCAGTGATGGTTTGCTGATTAATTCAGTCCAGGGGCTCCCGAGATGATTTCCTTGAAAATGACTGGCTTACATTTGTGCACTGACCCTCTGCTTCTGTGGTCTGGGGGCAAATATTCCAGAAGTGCTGCTCTGCCAGGGGCACGTGGACATCAGTGAGCCTGGCTGGGATTTCTCCCCTGTGGGCAGAAGCACCGGGCCAGTGGCTGTGACGTGGATCAGTCTCATTCAGGACAGAAAAACACATTCCACAGGAGGCACTGCAGCTCCCAGCCAGCCACAACCAGGGATGTCTTTCAGGATGGCCCAACAATAATAATCTGCTTTAAAAACCTCAGGGCAGCTGTGTGACCACTGGAATGAATCTCGTATCCCCTTCAGCAGGAGCCTCCATTAAAAAAAACCCCAACACACCACTCTCTTCTGTATCTTCATACTCTAAACTAAAAATATTGGGGATCAGAACAATCCCCAGGATCAGACTCAACTCCCAGGCTGAACTGGTGAACAATTAATTCCCAATCCTGCCAGGTTTGGATTGAAAGTCAGTGTTTTGCTTAAAGAAGAAAATGAGTGTGGAAGTTCTATTTGCTTCCAGAAAGTGAAAAAAAGTTTGTAATTAAACAAGGGAAACCAGAATTTTAGTGAATACAAAAGTAAAAATTTGAAAGAATAAAAGAACCCAAAATAATTTCCCTCTAAATTTCACAAAGCTTTTGAAGTTAAAAACGGCACTCAAGCAGCATGCAGTAACTACCTAATTGTGGTGGCCTGTCAATAAGAAACACAGCAGAATAATAAATGTCTGTATTTTCCTCTGAAAAAGCATATATCTCACTGTTTTAGGGGGCAATTTCTCAATTGCAGTTAAAATCTAAAATTATCAGTTTGATCTATGGTCTAGGTAGATGAAAAATCTGGTCAACCCATTAAATAAGAAAGTTAATAAGAAGGGAGAACCATCTCACAGTTCATGAAATAGTACAGCAAAGTATAATTTTTCAAGTCCTAGTAATTATGTTGGCTATCGCACCATTACTGATATAATGTGAAGCTAATAAGCCAAGTAATTAGAATGCACTAGGTCAGAGTTTTCACCTTAATATGTGAAGGGTAAATGAGAACGAGGCATTCTAATATTTAGCATATGGCTAAAAGGGTACAAAAGTAATAGAACTGAAAGGTTACTTTTTAGAGGGAAAATGTTCATCAAGTCGAAAGTTGTTTGTATTGACTTACATGCTGGGCCTAATGAAGGTCGTTATGGAGATTTAATTGTGTTACAGATGCACCAGAGAGGTCTGGCTGAGTTTCTCCTCTCTCAATGACTTGCTGCATCCTGCTGCTATTGCCCATTGAATTGCCTTTCTCACTTACAAGGCTCTTACACACCGAGTGCAGCACTACAAAAGACTGTCTAACACAAAGGACCCAAATTAGCCCACACCTCAGAAAACAGAAATGTGATATTCCTGAAAAGCAGGGGGGAAATACCTCCTTTCCTGATGTTTCAGTTCACAACATTGCCAGACCCAATTCTGTTATTTCATGTTCAGACTACTCAGCTGTTTTTGAGAGAGAGCTCTTCAGAGTCCACAAGTTCACCAGAAAATAGTGAGATGCTCTTCCCAGCACCAAGGTCACTCACTCTCAGTAGTGTAGAGGCACAAAATACCTGAGTGCCTTTCTCCTCAGCCACAAATACAGCAAACAGTGGGCATACAGTTTCAAAAGATGCTTTGCTCTCAGTTCTTCAGGAAACAGATATGTAAAATGCAGATATTAAAAAGCACAGGTTATTAGAAGAACAAGCTGAGAAGTGGTCTCAGTTTCGGTAGTGGAAACTGTGCAAGATAAGCTATCCTACAGCACCACATTTTACCTCGAGGGTGCTAAAAGAGAAAATTAAGCCATTTATTGCATGTGTTAAGGGGCGTGATGATGAGTCATGTTTGACTGTGACACCTTGGGCTGCCAAATGTGATGAAATAGAAAGTGCCATGTGACAGAGAGTTTAAACCTTTTCTTGACTCCGCTTTGCAGGGAGGCCTCTCTTTTTGATCCCCTTTTGTCGGTATCAAAGGAAAATGTAGATCAGGAAATCAGACTGCAGTAAATGTATGGAAAAGTTCAAGGAGTGAATGAAAGAAGTCAGTGGGGAAGTAATTTGATTTCTTCTGGCAAAGCTGCATGAAAAAAATACTGCCTCACAGAAGATTCTGAACTAAGAAGATTTCAGGGTTCTCTTCAGCCTGCATATTGTTTTAGCACTGCATGTTGTTGTAAGCAACACACAGTGGTGAAAATATTGAGGAATGCACATTCCCCTTGATGGGTTGGTGTGTAAAGTCCTGAAAAATCACTTCAGAAGCTGAAAGAGAAAACTAATCTGATGGGGCAGCACTTACAGCCCACTTGAAAGAGCACACTGAAAATGTAGGTACTGTCACAGATGCACAGTAAAGGTCTCTATCTAAGGACTTGATCCTGATGAGAATGGGAGTGAAAGTTTGCCTTCACCCATACTCTTCTTATTGATGATGGTGCATGAAAAGCCCATATAACAATGGGCTTCTCCTTGGCAAGGAAATAACTTTAACAAATGTCCTTTTCCAGTCGAGTCATAAGAGAAATAATATTTTAGATGGAAATTGGGGCATTTACAGCAAACAAACAATAATAAAAGAGTCAAATTAACTGCTTCATCCTGTCCAAGGAACTGGTACAAAATAACTGCATTGGTAGCTGTAAGGCAGATATTTATATTAGGTATCAAACATAATGTAAATATGAACCATTCTAACCTTGACAAGTTTCATAGACTGAAATTCTCTCATTCAGATTTTAGGTAAATAAACTATATCTGGCTGAATCTCATAGAAAGGGATGAGCTTGTTGATATCAACTTCTTTCATGCTGCTTTTACACAGCTAATATGTAGAGAGCATTTAGGGAATAAAGCCTGACCTGGCTTCCACAGCCCTTATTAGATGGAATTTCTGGAAGCAGGAGTGGCTGCTAGAGGATGTGAGAATTCACAGTTTTCCAAACCTCAGAGGAAGACATTTTAAGGGAAAGGCACAGTCTTCTCATGGCAGCAGCACCACCATCCTCTACACTTTCCTGCTCACAGACTGCCCTAGGGAAGAGGTTTGCTGAGCAGCACTGGCAGCAGACAAGGAATGAGGAGAGAAAAGGGCACATACAGAGTTCTGGAGGTTGGGCAACATGTGCCACGTCCCCAAAAAATCCTTAGTGACCTTGTTCAGGAGCCACTTGATCCTTCTTTGCTTCTACTTGTTTGGATCCTGCTAAATAAAATGTCAATGAAGTGAATATAAATGAGCATAAAAGTGACTTATCATTGCCAGACTATGCTCTCAAATTATACTTCCTCGATAATTGCTTGACTGACGCATTTCAGCATATATCTTTCATATCCGTACTAATTAATGAATTGGCACCTCAAGAGATTCAGAAATATGCCTTTTCCTTCCCTGGAAATGATGTGTAAGACTCCAGAGTATTTCCATGTAATATTCCATCTAATATTTATATTTCATTAAAGCACACTTTTTACTTTGGTAGCCATCCTTTAACTCCCACAGGTCTTGACTGTGTTCACAAAAGGGCCTGAATAATTCACGGCTCATTTGCACAGCAATGTCACCATTGTTGTTTCTCCTGCATGCCCTGTTCACCAGAGCCTGGACTTCTCAGGTTCACTTCTTCCCAGGCACAAGATTTGCAACTTTAGTGAGCAGTGCTTAGCCTGGGAGAAAGAGGCTGAGGGAGATTCAGAGGAATTTTGTTCGCTAATTGTTTCAGGAGGTAGCAGAGGGACTTGGGTTTTTGAATGATGGCGATCAAGGAGGTTCTCTCTTCCTATTGCTTCTCTAAAGAACTTTGTGATAAAATGCTCAGGCATTTTTCTACTTTTTTTTTTTTCTTTTTCAATCAGTGAGATGCTTCTTGCTGATAAAGGACTGAAAAGTGTTCAGATTTCATCTATTCATCCACTCCTTTTCCTCCTGCTAGCCCATGACCCATGTAAGGGAGAAAAGTGACGCAGAATATGATACTGAAGCTGGTTAAAAACTTGCCCTTCTAGCCCAGAGTAAAGTTAATTTTCATCAAATTACAAGTCTCTGTCACAGATGCAGGTGTGAATGTCACCAGAAGACATGCATTGTCAGTTTTTATTTCATCAGGCACTGAAATCAGAAGGCAATTATTCATGTTTAATATCTGCACTTTAAATAGCTTTAAAGATGTTGAAGTAAGTGTCCACTTAAATAAAAAAGGGGAAATAAAGTTTAAAATTCCAGCAGGTTTCAGAGGATAAGATGAGGGGAAATATCACCTTAATAAAGACCTGCCATAAAATGGAAGAGTAATTTTTTGTTTTAAGTCTCTTCAGGTTTTCAGCAGAGCTCACTTCTGCTTGGCTCTTTTACAGAATTATGATCAGTGCCTAAGCCACAGATAAGATTGCTGCCTAAATCAAGGAGATGTGTGTTGTTTTAAAACAATAAATGATCACCAGTGCCCAGTTTTAATTTCCAAGAAGGAGATGGGCAATTGATAACTGCAAAAAAGCAAAAGGACTAAGTAATCTCCTTTATTTCATGTTGTGTGAGAAAACACAGAGATTTTAAAAATTAGAACATTGCAGGTCTCCAATGGAACAAAAATCAGCTCTATTAATATTGCTTTGGGGGTAGATTTTTTGGAGTTTGATGTGTTGGGGGGGCAGGTTTTAAGTGAGTCCAACAGGTTTCTTTTCTGATGGAATGTAGCAGGGATGCAGTTCCACAGGAGCATAAGCTCAGTGCCCTGTGGTTAAAGTCACACTTTGCTGATGCTTCTCTGAGCCCCTCAAGGCTCCCAAATCAGAGCACAAATCTCCTTGGGCAACCCTTCCTGCAGGAAGTTCATTTTTCAAGTCCTAAGGGGAGCTGGGAACAGAAGCTGCAGTGAAGAGCTGTGTGAAGCATTGCCAGCATTGCCTCAGGGATGTTGTGGTCTGCAGTTCCAGTCAGTGTGTGCCTGTTGTTGGGAGCAGGGGCTTGGCCAGCCTTGACAGTGCTGCCACTTTGCTCTGGGACCTGGATCAATGGTGAGGGCACAAAACTGGTCAGGATGGAGCTGCCTCCTTCCCTGCTCTGGAAATCACTTAAATAAATGTTCCTGCACTATGAAAAAATGTCAAAACCTTCTACAATTAATTGAGAAAAGCCTTATTCCTACCACTAATTTTTATTTAAAATTTTATTGCCATAGCTCAGATGAAAGATAGAAGCTTGACATATGCAGGCCGTAAACCCCTGACAGCTGATCATCAGCCGAGCTTAAACCATGACTTTCAAAATGACAGGTGGGAAGAGGCTTAAAGAACTTGACCTGTCTTAAGCACATCAGCACGTGCCACCAGCTGCAGATTAATAAATACCCTTTGCTGTGAACACATGCAAAGGGGCTGCTCGAGTCTAAGAAGTTGCCATATGGCACAGCCAGTGCACCTGTGGTGCTGCAAGGAATGATGGATCGTGTGCTCGAGCAGTTAAATGGTGTCATCTGTTATGTGGATGGGCGTGGGAGAGACCAGCGTGTGAGCTTGGGAACACATCTCCTCTAGAGGTTTTAAATAATGCACCAGGATTTGGAAAATCCCGCCGAGGAGCTGCCCCCAGGCTGGGAATGCTGCAGAGCTGCATGGTTGGCTCAGGGCAGTGACGAGCAGCAGTCTCCCAAAGTGAGGGGATAAATCCTGCACTGCACAAAGCAACCCCTGGATGGGAGGAGGGAGCTCCTGCAGACCTGTTCCTCCCAGGATGGAGTGGGATGGCAGGAATAGATGGTGCCAATGTCTGTGGTGTGGGTGAAGGAGTGCCCATTTCTACCCTGGTGAATTACTCTCTGGAGACAGTCTGGAATATTTCAGGGCTGGCGTCAGTTTTGGCAATGCCGTATTGTTATAAGGGACCCCAAATTCCATCAGAGAGCTGAAGGATAGAGAAGACTGTCATATCAATTGAGGTTGGGCAAGGAAAGAATGAAATGCCAATGGTCCTCCTTTCACCAAAGGCTTTACAGCCAGACCTTCCCTTCAGCAGGAGAGGGGGAACCTCACATCTGCCTGGGCTGATCTCCAGCCCAGAGTATCAGGTGGGTACCTCAGCTGGAGGATGTGTCTTGGAGTGTGTGTGCTAAATAATCTCATTGCTGAGGGGCCATGAACTATTCCTGCTGGAGAGCTGTTCTTTGGTGCAGGAGTTCCTGGGAGCAGTCCTTGCTGTCCAGCTGGGAAACTGCTCACCAAAAATGAAATTATTTGGTTTAGTTGTGAGATGTCAAAATGTGTAAGTAAGTCAATTGCTGTGGATCCACGGATAAATGGACACTACTTTAAAAAAAAAGCAAAACAGCAACACACAAACCTGCACTACTGACTGCATTTTAATAGCTCACCACCATATTTTTGGTTAAACCACATAAGATATGTGAAACACCCCAGTACCATATATTCAAATACTATTCCCTGATAAAAGCACAGATTCTGGTGGTTTTATGCATGCAGAATGCTCTTTCCTGAGTAAGCTGTTTTGTAGCACGAGTAAGAGCAAGTAGCAGAATCTGTCTCTGATTTTCCTTGGCCAGAATACACAAGAGAAACAAATCGAAAACAACACAGAGCAAAAGACCTTTAAAATAGATCCTACTTGGCATGGAGAGCAGTCACGTGAAATTACAGACAGGGAGGAACTGAATGAGCAGTGTTGTCAGGTAGAATGATTCCATAATTGAAAAAAAATGTGAGTGAAATCAGTACAAAGTAAAGGTTCAGCAAAGAGAGAAAACAGGGGACAGCATCACGGGGTGACAGGGAGCTGAGCCTCGGTGCTTCAGGTGTTCTGAGCAGAGGAGAGAGCGTGTCCTGCACGTCAGGAGGTATTTACTGCTGAGGATGTTTATTGAGAGCTGCCAAAGTACAGCACAAAATTAACCCGTGTGAGGAAAGGTTCCCGGGTGACTTTGTGTCAAAAAAAAGCCCTAAAAAGAGGGACAGTCACACTCAGACAGGCAAGCACAGGTTTCTAGGGCAGCAAGGGTCTGCCCACACACAAATGCAATAAGCAGCAGCAGGGAATCTTCATGAATCGCAAAAAAAGGTACTGCAGACCCACTTATGGGAAGCAGCAGCTTCTCTGGAAATGGCTAAGGATATGCAAACACAAAACCCCTAGAGACATGGCTGATCTCACTGGGATGCATTAATCAACAATGTAGGAAGCCAGGAAGGTTTTGAGGGGGGAAATGGATCTTCCAGCACCTCTTTGATACATGGGCAGAGGAATAAGTGAACAGGGTTTTTTTGGCAGGTTATTTCCATGCCTCTGCACCGCTGCCTGACCTCTGCCTCTGTGCGGATACCCTCTGGCATCGTCAGGAGTGACATCACATGGCAGAGATGGCAGAGGCCGTGCAGGTGTGCACAGCAGGTGTGCATATGGAATCGCACTGGCATTCCCCGGCCTCAGAGCTGCCTCCAGGGGTTGTGTCTTTAGCAGGAATAAATGGGTGCTAGTGACAACGCGAGTGGTTAAAGACTTCACCCTCATTCTCTGCCTTCACAGCTCTGACTGGACAATTGTCTCCTTTTCACGTGGTCTGAAGGCTCCTGCACCGTGGAGATTGCAGACTTTGGACTCTTAGTCACAGCCATTAGACGATAGATTTGTTCTCCAGTCATTGATGAGAGCAAACACTTCCTTTTAATTGAAGAACACATTGTCAACTGATCATTTTCCAGGCAAACAGCAAGAAAAGGGCTGGCACAAGTTACCCTGAGGACTGTAATTGCCCGAGGCGTTTTGTTTGTGTTCTCCTCCTCCGTCTCTTGATTCTCTTTCCTCCTTTTCTGTTGTGGAAAACCCAAAAATACAGCAGGGGAAACGGAGCAGCCATTGGTTTTCATGGCAAAGCTACTCAACAGAGGTGCTGTCAAATCACAAAGGGAAAAGTAGGGCATATTCCCCTTCATCTTTTATAGTTATAAGCTGAATTATGAATAAGAATGATCAGTAAAACAACTGTGATTGTTAAATCAGTCCTAACGTTAATAGGATTTCTTTTCCTCCTTTCATGTGGGTGAATTTCTATTCTGATAACCTTATAGGCATGAGACTGTAAGCTTGCTCCTGGTTTTGCTCACTTTGCTGAGAGAGGAGGGGTGAGGAGAGGAGTGGACTGGAGCAGGGGCCTGTGCCAGTCTTCAAAAACACCCTGTCATGTCACAGCAGCTCTTTGAGGCATCCAAAGGATGTCCTGCACAAAGTCAGGATGCAATTAAAACTCCACGAAGCTCTTTTTGTGAAATCTCACCCATCTCAGATTAGACAATAGCTAAAATGTTCACCTGGGAGATTCACATTAAAGTTTCCTTTTAGAAGTAAAATGGAGACTTGAATAGAGTGGGGATGATTCCCAGGTGCCCTGAGAACACCTGAACCATCAATTATCCTTTCTTTTTTCTGATCAAAAAAACTTTGTTTCAGATCCAAGAAAAGCCATCCTTCAAAACTGATGTGTGTGTGTTCCCAGATGAATTTCTGGTGGCGATGAATTAAAATTTTCTGAAAGCACCCAGTCACTTGTGCACATTCTGAATGATGTGGATGTTTTTTTGATCAGGACAAGCATTTTACAGGGTTTGTGTCTGTGGTGCACAGGCCGACATTTTCTCCTTATTGTCCATTTTCTGACTGATTTCACCCATTCATTTCTTATTTTGTTTCAAAATGGGGGGAAAAAAAAAAAAAAGAAAGTGGAGATGTGCTAAATTTCTGCATTTTTAGATTACTCCAAGCAATGCTTGATCTAAACAGCCCTGGTGTGGTGGGGGCCAGGTTGGGACCTCAGAGTGGGGATGCTCAGGTGGCCCCAGCCCTTGCAGGTCTCTGGTGTTCTTCACACAGAGACCAGGGGGCAGAGGGAGAGTCTGGACTCCAAATATTATGGTCTAAGCTTTTCTCTGGGCCAGATTCTATGATGTCCATCATAAATATACTTCATAAAATTTAATTCTCTTGTTAATTAAGAGGCAAGTACATTGATACACTGTGTGTTTTATAGGATGAGATTAGCTCTGAATAGCTGTTGGTGTTGAATATGTCGGGTTTTGCTAAATCTTCTTGCAGGAGATATTGGGCAAATTCATAATTTTTCACTGAAAAATCTCAAAAATTTGTTACTTCATTGTGGTAAGAACTTAGTCTCTCTACTACTCTCTCTTTATTAGCGCAAGTACAAATATAATTTATTTTTCTGTATTAATTTAATTCCTGTAATACTCAGAGATATTGAGCAAGGGCATATTTGGCCACAGAAGGTCAATTCCTGCACCAAAGAACTTACATCTAAAGAAAAGAAATAAAAGCTGAAAGATAAGGAAGATAATTTTATTAATCTTCCTGCAAATACAATCATTCACTATTATTACTATCTTGAATATGCCTGGCAAAGTCGTATTTCCAGAACTTTTTTAAGCATTAAGAGATTTTTTTCATGGATTGTTTCATTCTGAACATTCTATTCAATTATCAGAAAAACTGAGATGCCTTGAATAGTTGCTTGTTTAGCAAATATTAGTTCTTTTCTTTAGCATGGAGATTTAGCCAGTATTCATCCAGACTCTTCTCATCCCTAAGAGTAAGAAATGCACTACTCATTATTTTGTTGGTGCATAAAATGTAGTGCTATCTGCATTCAAGGATTAAATACAGATTATTTATTGTTAACTAATAAAAGATAGAAATTATTTTAGAAATGGAGCTTTAGCAATGTGTGCCAAATGTCAAAGGATTTGTATAAGTGTTGAAACTACACAAGTTAAAATAGTTGGCTTTTTAACAAAGTAAGACTTTATCTATAGCAATTGTAATCTCCTAATAATGACAACTTTGAAACTTTTCCATGTGGAAACCTTGTGGGAAGATTTCCAGGCAGTGCTGTGTAGTAACAGCATTGTTTCCAATATCACTCTGAAAGTTCTTCCTTGGAAACACCAAATCTCACTAATATTTCCTTTTGTTTTCTCCTCAACTTTCCAAACTTTACGTTGGCAGCCTTTAAAAACTAGTGAGGAACTGAACCTTCCTCACGTTGCCATTCACAGATCTGCAGCTCCAATGCCACCATGCACAGATGGATGTTTTCACAGTGGCACCAGGACTTGCAAACCAAAGGGGGAGCAAATACAGCCCACAGGGGAAATATTATCTAAAGGGTACTGCAAACCAGTTGGGGAGGACTTGGATTTTGGAGAAAATTAATCTGGCATCTCATGGCAGTAGGTTTGGTGGCCCATCAGCTCTTGAACACAACTTCACACACACATTCCCTCCCTGGGTCCCTGTTCAGCTTCAGCTGTCACACACTTGCACATTTTTGCTGGAAGGACAGTATCAAAAGGAACATTTTCTCCATAAACACTCCAGTAACCACCAACTGCCTTTCAGATTTCAAGTCTTTAAACTTGCAGGTGCTTACTTGGTGTAGGTGCTGAAGCAAAGGGCTGGAAAAAGCACCAGGACTAAGCAGAGGCACCTCCAAGCGTGTGAGCTTTGGGCAGGCTCTGTTGACAAGCCTCCAGTAAGTCTGACACCTGAGAAGAGGTGCCAAACTCAGGCTACTCCAACTTCTCAAGCTGCTGTCACAAGTATGTCCTCAGAACCCTGCAATCCTGCCCTTGATGAGCCCAGTTTTGGATCAAGATTGTTATGAGGAGTTGTAGTAATCAGGTATATAAAATAAGAGGCACTGAAGAGCAAAGGGGCATAGCATGCACATGCAGAGGTGTACACAGAAAGCAGGGTTTCAGTGTGACTCAGAATAGTTTGGCACCAGGGTCAAGAAACAAATGAGAACTGAGAAAACCAAAGTTGAGTTTTTAAAGCCACTCTTCTCAGGATCATTAAAGAACAAAAGTAAATTTATTCATGCCATTCTATCTTGCATAGTCCATCACTTTCACATTTAAAAAGTGACTTCCATGTACGTGTTTGTGTTTACTAGGAACTAAAAGAAAACTGATAGTATTTTTTTTATTATCAGGGCTTCCTGAAGTTTAAGCTTCTAAATCATATGCAAAAAATATTAAAATAATACTATCAAAGGCTCCGTCTTTCGGAGATTCAGTTCATAAATATGCACTTTGATGGAGGAAATGCAGACCCTTTTATGCAGTATGAATGTCATCAAGGAGATATTCTCATGCTAATTATTACAGACAATTCATGGCTGAACAGCTCTCAGATAATGTAAGAAATGGTGGGGGCTTATTTCCACGTTCTTCTATTCTTCTCATAAAGCCCCTGTTAACCACTTTTTCACTATCTCTGCTATTTCATTTGCAACTTGACACCTCTGGGGAGACACTCTGGAGCTTGGAAATAGTTGGTGGGAATGGTGCCAATGGCCCTGGGCAGCCCCAGGGGGGAGCTGCCCAGACCCACCCTGGCTTAGAGCCCCACTGCAGCCTAGCCCAGGGAGCTGAGCCCTTTCCCAGCTGCTCTGGGAGGGCAGGGCTTCCTGAAGAGCTCCGTGTGTGCTGCTGCCCTGCCAGGGACAAGTGTGTGTCCTGTGCCTGCCCTGCACTCAGCTCAGGTGACAGCAGAGTGATCCATCTCACCCTGTGGTGATCCCACTGTAAGCAGCAGCTGCTGCTGGAAGAGCATGAGATATCCCTCAGGTTTTCATGAGATGGACACAAGGAATGCATGATAAAACCAGAGCATTCGATTGTGATGACCCAGCTTATTGTCATGACCTTTCCTGTTGGCATCTCTGCACCATTAATGAGATAACATCCCAGCAATCTGCAGAGGAACTGGGAAAACCATCAGGCCCTTGCTGAAAGCTGAATTTTATGCTTGCAGCAGTAGTTGTGAGCACATCGGCCTGGAAGAGATGGAGAAAATAAACAAGTGAGGGAAAAACAGCTTAAGGCATAACAAGTTTAATATGTTTTTTCCTTTTACACTGGGGCGAGGGGGGAGAAGTGTGTGCCAAATTTGAAGTTGACTGCCCACGGCCATTACTTATGTAAGGAAGTTTGGCTTGCCAGCCCAGAGCACAGGGCTGACTGACCTTGGCAGCCCTGTGTCAGAATTATTCTCCTACAAATCCAGTATTCTCTGGCATCTCTGCAGTGCTCTGAACGCAGGCAGGCTTGTCAGCTTGTAGAGAATCTACTTCCTATTAATCCCCCTTTCTTCCAAGAATTAAGAAAAAACTAATGCTGGGGGGGTTTTTTAAGACACCCAGTATTCCCCACCCCTGTTACAGAAGGGGGTAGTCTTTCTGTTTGCTGTCCTGGGCAGTTGTGGAGCTGGGTAGCCTATAGAAAATGCTGTATAGGAAAGCAAGGGCTTGAAGTGGATGTTGGAATAAATTAGTTGAGGTAGTAAAGGGGGAATAACTGAGGCTGACCATCCTGACAAGGCTGTGCTGTTTGCATTTCCTCTGGGTGGGTGCAGACTCTACTGTCTGTGCTGTTTTCCTGTCAGTACAGATTCCAAAGAGGACTCAAGGGGGAGAGCTGAAATGTGCATAAGTGTGAATCAGAAAATGTCAGGTTTCCAGGTCAGGGAACTTGCAGAAAATTAAAAGAGGGGTGAGGGTGGGGAGGAAGTCCCCTTTTATCTGCAGCAGAGCATCTGCAATAACTGGCAGCTGAACCATGGATTAATTATAGCAGCACCACATGGAATGATGGTGAGATCTGTCAGGATTTTACCACCCTGGGTGTGAAGCACAACCAAGCTGGTAGGATCCCATTTTTCAGATCATTTCAGGTTTCATTTGGGAAACCTGCATCCCAGGACACAGGTGTCTCCCACAGCCCACACAGATGACCTGGGTTTGCTGCAGCTGTGCAGAGATAAGAGTCACCCAGATGTGTTCCAGATTTGTTTTTTACAGGGATGAATCACAAATGAGAAAATAAGGAGGGTGACCTAGAAAGCTCAGGTGAGCACTTGCCTGATTGATTTCCAGTGATTCTTACAAGTGATCTTGGAAAGGTGCATGAGGCAGCGTCAGGGTGGCTCTGTCCCAGCACTCAGCACAGCAATGCCGTGTGAACATTTCCCTCCTGACACCTAGAGGCAGCTGGCTGCCCTCTCACCCTGGGCTGGCAGCCTCCTTGTCAGGGCTTTCAGCTCTTCCTGCAAACAAACCCCATTTCCCCACTCGTTCCCTTTAGCCTGAGTACAAACCACTTTCAGCTAAATCAGTGGTTAACTCTGAGTCCAAGGCACTAATACTGAGCAGTACTTTATTACCCTTTTGTCTGGGTTATGCTTTGTGCATCCAAATAGAAAATGAAGTTCATATGAGTTTGCCCAATCTTGCTCTTTCCATCTGCTGCCAGGGTCCTTGAGGATGGTGTGGCCAAATCACAACAGACATGCAGGGTGTACAAGGGGATTGGGGGTGTATATATATATGTATATATATATATATATATATATAATTTTAAACAGCCTCCCTGTTTAAAGGGAAGGAAAATTTCTTGATGCTCAAATTTATGTGATTGTGGGTGTACTCCAGGCATGAACAAGATTTTTTATTTAAAGCAGGCCGATGTAATTTAAATGTGGATAAAAATCTCTCTATTCTATACTTTCATCTTTTTTAAAAAGAAGTATTTTAACCGCCCCTCTTTATAAGTCCAATAGTGGCTCAAACATCTAATTCTGTATGAATGAATTTTTAATTTGAAGTGTGATCCTTGCAAGTTCATCCATCCCTTAGGCATCTTGGATGTTCCCATGTGAAGGCTCAGACCTGCCTGTTGTAAGCTAACCTGGCAGGCTGTTAGTCTTGACACACTACTGGAGTGGGTATAGCCAGGATTTGCCAAATACAAACACTCTATAACCAAAGTGGTGCCATCAGTTCTCTTCAGGTGTCAGCCCTTCTTTGCCATAAGAAAACCTTTAACACAGACCAAACCTGAGACACAAATCAGACTTATCTGGTTTAGCTGCTCATATGAATATTTAGGGTTTAATTTTTTTGGGTTTTTTCTGCTGGTGGAATGGGCTCCCATTTTGCTTTTTCCCCCAGCTGTAGTGCAAGTTCGAGAAGAAGACAATACAGGATGGTAAAGGAGAATTTTAGGTCCGTGTCCTTCCATGCTCTGATCCTTGTCAGCAGGTCCCCAGGGAGAGATTTTCCTTTCTGGAGAAGGAAGAACTTGCTGAGACCTCCCAGCAGAATTGGGGCTGCAGGGCTTGACCTCACTCTCTGAGCAGAAGCAGCTAAGGGAGAGCGAATGTACTTGCTCAAAATCAGAAGTGATTCCCTGCATTGGTGTGACAGTCATAAGGGGGAGCCACATGAGAGGGTGATACAACCTTCTTTTTAAATCAAAACTTTTAAATTTTCCTTTAAGAAAAAAATATGTGCTTTTCGTTCAGCATTCTATAAGCTTCTACCTCTTTTGTATCTTCATAAAGAAAGCAAAGCTGAGCTGAAGATTTTAATACATTAAATCAGAAACCTAGACTGGAATGAAAGATAAGAATCCAATAACACCAAAAAGACACACAGAATAGAATCGGTTATAAAAGATTTATGCACCAGGATTAGGAGGTTAAAAAGGCAAAAACTTTAATGTTCACTCATGCAAGAATGTCAAGTCACTGGTCTAAATAAGGAATTTGACAGTAATAAGATTTTAAAAGTGGGTATTTTCAGGTAGTGCTATCTGCTGTAATAAATAGAGGTCATAAAACTTTGATCTAAGTACATTCCTCGGACATTAGTGGCTAAGGTGGTCACTATCTGAACTTTGAAAATGTGTTTTATAACCTGTTTTAATAAACAGCTATTAATACAAGGCATATTTATATGCCTTGGTAAGGCTTCCTAGGCTTGCTTTCCCTTATCTGTATCTCTGCAGTCCTCGTGCAATGGCAGACGGTGCCAGCCTGCTGAAGGATTTGCTGCAGGGATAAACCTCATTTACTTTCCACCTGGGGTGAAAAGCATGCAATTGCCCTGAAAGTTCGACGAGGGAGGAATTTCTGAGTGCTGATGAAGCACGCCTGTCCCTGAGTTACTTGGGATGGAACTTTTCATTCCGGATGGCACATGGGATGTGGCAGGAAAGCAGTTATTTAACTCACCAGAAAATGAAGTCTTCTCCCTGCTAGCATACGTTTACATTTGTTTTGAACACACTGAAGAGCTGAACAACATCAAGCCTAGCTCTAGATAGGTCAAAAATAGTCCTGACGACCCTGCCCTTCCAACTAAATCTAGTTGCTGAGCCAGAAGGTTGGAAATGAGACAAAAAACTACATTAGAGCAAGCAGGGCATGACAGGTACATTAGACCACTGCTTAAAATCCCTCGTTATCGTTTCTAAAAATGTCAGGTCAGGCTATAAATCTGAAGGGAACGACTATATAATTTTCACTCTAGCCTCTCAGAGAAACGTCTGAAGCTTGGTGGCCTCTTCTCAGAAGGAGGTTGCTATGAAGCAGCCACAGTTTAGGAGCCTCAGCAATGCCTTGCGTTTCTGTCTCATCCCCTCTGCGGCATCAGCGCTGCCCGGTGGCACCGGCTGGGACAGGGACACCGCAGTGCCAGCGCTGCCGGGGCTGGACTGGAGCGACGGGGGAGGGATCAGGGCGACAGCCAAGCACTTCTGGGAGGGAAGAGGCAGGGCACGAAGTGGCCGCATCTCAGCCTTTCTGGTCCGTCTGACAAATTAGCCCGGCGCCGCTGTTGCGTGGGGCCGCAGTGACATCTCATGGCTGCGGGCCAGCACTGCACCGGCCCGGGCCACCGGGACCGCCTCCGCCGCTCCCGTTCTTCTTGGGACTTACACCACGGTATTTTTTTTTGGAAGAGGCTCTCGCAGCCCCAAGAGCTCCCTTCAGCAGAGGGGTGACACGGTGCCTGTCACCCTGGGCGCTGCGCAGCATCCCACCCGCATCCCACCGCATCCCACCGCATCCCACCCGCAGCATCCCCACCTGCACCCCCGCTGCCAGGAGCGCCCCGCACCGTGTCCCCCACCCCGGTGTTTCCAATTCCTCCCTCTCCATCAGCTGTTTGCTGCTCTCACTACACAAGAGCAGCCACTACAGCATTGTTCCTCGCTAGCAGCAGGAAGGAGGCAGGGGGGCTGTACTGCGGCGCTGACAGGGCTCTGACTAAAATGCTCCTCACCGGCGTGTACAGAGAGTTAAGAGAAAGAGAGACAAAAATACTGATTTCTGTTTGAAAAATGTTCAAAGCTCAAGGTTTTTTTACAAAAGCTCAGGAAACTCTTCCGAGAGTACAAGCTAGTTAGTCATTAAATTGGTAGTTTATTTCTTTCTGAGAGAGGAGAGAGGGGGGAGCACCGGGGGAACACGTAGGAGTTGAAAGAGCACTCGTGTTATTCACCATGCAGCCAGGAGCAGAAAATAGAGAGGCAATTAGAAGGTCAGAACCAATAATAATGCACTGGCAACCTGCAGAAGCTGTAGAACCCGTGTTTGTTCTCCTGGTATTTTTACTTCAAACCATCATTAAAGCTGTGTGACACCACCAGTTCTCACACCACAATTATTTGCATGCAAATTCGACATCTTCAATGGGAAGACAGATTATATCTTCGTTAATTTGGTCCACAGAAAATTGTCACAATTTCCTTAAGAAAACACTGATTTTCATGAGGAAATTATTGAGTGCCAACTGAAGTTTTTTTTCAAGAATTTAGCCTAGACAAGCAGACAGAATCATGCTTTTATTATTTACTTCCACGGTATAATCAGCTTTTCATTGAAGATGACAGCTTTCAGCCAAGAAAGTCCAATGTGTTTTTTTTTTTTCTCAGGGGAACAAGACAAACAGGGAAGCAAAAATGTTGAGTTTCTTGGGGGCTGAGAAAAGCTGTTGGTTTTGCTCTTCCCCCTGTGCATATGCATAAATGTACTCATATATATGCACTCCAAGCACTCATGCAGGGAGCTGTGGCCTCACTGAGTGAAACCCTGTGCACTGTTACAAAGCATGTCTAAAGCAAGGATCACAAAAGACCCTTCAGGACTTGAGATGGAATCACAGAATGGATGGAAGCAGAATAGCTGTTGGTTTTATGCTTTATCACACAGGTGCTGTGATTCTCCCAGTCTTCCTTCCCAGGTTTGAAATGGGAATTCAAAATTCAGCATGTGGGGAAGGAGCTGTGCTTTGCTTAAGCTTGGAGCTGAGGCTTATGGCTCAGGATTATGGTTCAACACATAGTTGTGATGAATCGTTCAAGGACAGGTTCCTAAACCAACCCTTCCTTACAAATATTGCCCTGCAACAAAATGTGTCACTTTCCAGGAGCTGAAATGAAAAAGCCTTTCCTTTCCCTTCCTTTCTGTGTCCTCAGGGTTTTTCCTATTGCTAATTATAAAGTGCCTTTTCTTGCTCTACCTGGGAAGTGAATGCCCCTTTCACAAAGCTTATGCCTCAGCTCTCCTCTACCCACCCAAAAATCAGAAACCTCTGATCAGAAATCATGCTTGGACCTTCCATAGGGCACCCAAATTTTAAGTCCCACTGGATTGAGCCCCAAGTTGGAAGCCCCTGACCTTTGTCTGAGGCCATGGGAAGTGTTGGTGTCAGTGAGAATCAGCTGCTGGGAGCCTCTGCTTCCCCTCTCCTGCCTCTCTCCAGATCCTTTGTGTTCGTTTTTATCAAAGCAGACAGGAAGGCATCGATCTCACATGTACACTTTAAGCGGAAGATGGAAAAATATTAATGTTCTTTTGTCTTTATGTTTGAAAGTGGAACCTTTTAAAGAAATGAGTCCTCACCAAGAAGAAGAGAAATGTTTTTCTTAACTGCATAGCAACAAGCTGTATCTGCAATTATTTATATCGAGTATGAAATTCCCTCAGTGCTTCATTTATTCAAAGCTATATTTTTACTCGGTTTTGTTTTCACAGATGGCTAAGCTAAGATGCTGTCTTGGGCTTAAATATCTACACAAACTTTGGCAGTCCCCACCAACAAACAAAAATAGATGAAAAAAAAAGCAAAGCAGAAAAATTACAGTTAAACTTGCAAAGCCCTCCAAAGAGCACAGCAATATTTTTAACTAATTTAAAACTGTGATTATCTACTGAGGAATTTAATGTAATTGTGTCATTGCAACATAGTATTAAAACTGCCTCTATGGGAACCACTGGTTGTCAAATTAAAATTATGAGTGGAACTTTTTTATTTCTTCTTTATAATTCCTTCACAAAAGGCACAGGTTTATCATTTGATTCCAGCACTTGTTCTGAGTGTTTTTCTCAAGGAAAGTTTATTACTCTTTTTCAAGGAAAGAAAGTTGAGTACTTGCAACCAAAATGTAGACACTCAGCCAACACTGAGATGCAATTCCAATGTTTTTTCTCATCCTCTTTCAGGGTGAAAAGGTGTGGTTTGCTTTGTTGGTGGTTTTGCAGTGTCCATGGGGACGTGCTGCCCTCAGATGGGAGTGCTGAGTGTGGGCACGTTCCCACATCCATCTTCACCAGGAAATGACTGCTTTCATACCCAGCCCAAATTAGAGCCCACTCATTTCTCGCTGCATCTGCTCTATACTATGTTTACATCAAAATGCACAGTTGTTTAAGAGCAATGCCTGAACAGGACAGGTTTGTCCCACCCCAGGGACCCACAGAGATTTCAGACCAGTAGTACAGGGTCATGGTCATTACTGTAGAGCACCTAGATGTAGAGGAGATGTGTTTCATCAGACTAGAGGCTCCTGCCTCATCTGCTCCTGTCACCAACCTTCATTTTTAATACAATGTATTTGAGCCCTGGAAAAAATTCTTCTAGCATTGAGATGAAGAGGCAGAGTCTCCTGGTGTACCAAGTGTGAGTGTGATGGACACTTCCTGAGCTGTGTGGGTCCCTTTGACTTTGCTGCCTAAAGATACTGAGAAAGCTGCTTTTCCTTTCTCAGTTTCCTGAGCTACAATATTGGATTGAGGCTCCTTAGAAATCTGCCCAAGGTGTGAAGATGACTTCTGTGGACCAGGCAGTAGAAAATTACCAATTCAAAGCCATGTTCACCATTTCAAATAAAACATTGGGGATGCTTTAACTTCCATGAAGGTCTCACAAATGAGTTTCCATCCTGTCTAACACAACTCCTGTGCCAGTGCTGTAGCACTCATCAGTCAGCACAGGAGTGGCTGCCACAATCAGAAACAATTACTCACTCTATTGCAGCTCCAAACACAGAGAATAATGAATACTTTTCACCAGCTTCTGCCACTTTATGTTTTCATATCAACCAGTCAATCAGACTGTATAAAACAGCATGTGTCTGTTCATTAGGAGGAGAAAAAGTTGATTGGTACCAGAAGATGACTGCAGAGTGATTTAATTGTAGCCCTTTGGCACATCTGTGTTAGATGTATTAGGCACTCAGACACTCCACACTGACAGCAACAATGGGAATTATATTGGAATAATATGATTTTTAAAGCTGTACTTACACACACACACACAAAAAAAAGCCAAACCCAAACCAACCTTTTTGATCTCTGTGATTAAGTATTCCAGGTAATTTCACATCATCAGTTAGTCTTTCTTCTAAATCAGACTGAAAGCTGTTGACTCCCCTCGGCAGCACAAGCTAGCTGATCTATAAATAAGGAATACGTTCTTACAAAGAGAGTGTTCCTATTGATTGGTGAGATGGATTGTCACCATTTCATTACACTTGATCATTATACGCTCCTCTCCTGCCAGAAGTTTTTATTCATTGCCAAGTTGGAGATTTGCAAAGTTTGCAGAGACATCCCTGCCCAGTCCGTGGCTGGAGGGATGGTGTCTCCTGCCAGAAGCAAGGTGCACCTGAGGGAAATAACTGGCAATGAGCTCTCATTTTACTGTTAAAATCTGTCCTCTGAGAGACACTCTGGAATTTCTTAACTCTTTCTCAGAGTATTTTCACCATTCCTGTCTTCTGGAAAGTGTGAAAGGAGAGCCATGAGAGGAAAGTTTTCTGGTGTAGACTGCAGTTTCTTAAGGAATTATAGTCAACACTCACTTATTACTTCAAACAGAGAGAAGAAAGACAAATACTGCTGAGCAAGAATGATTCATCATCTTCTTAATGGTGTTTTAGCTATTTAAATCCCAGAGACAGCCCACCTGGGAAGCAGCTGCAGAGTGGCTGATTTGCCAAGGGCAGAAGCTCAGGGCTCTGCTCTGGAGGTGCCTCAGCACTGGCCAGTGCAGCTCTGGTGCCCTTCAGCTCAGCCTTCAGCCAGCACTGCTTCTTGCCAGGGAGTTTCAGCACAGCCCCTGAATTTGGCTGTTTCCATCCTGCTCCTTTCACCTGCCTCTGCACCTTACTGAAGGCCTCTGAATCTGCAGGGTCTCTGCTGAAACCCAGCTCTCCTGAAAGATGGGGGCATCTCAGTTGTCATTTTAAGAAGAAGCCCCACGTTCATCTAATGCCAAAAGTCAAACAAAGACAATATAGTACTTACTGTATTTTGAAAACATAAATTTATAATTCAATTTCAGGATTACTGAAACTTCCTGATGAGTGTCCACCTTTTCCTTTATTAGCAAAGTTCAAAGCAGGACCAAGTTAGGATGCTGGAAACACTCAGCAAAGCACAGATCTGTCCAGCCACTCTATTCCTAAGAACCAGGAGCAGCCCTAATCCCAGAGCAGAGGGCAGCTCCTTCCTCACACCTGCCCAGGTGCTTCATGGAGACCCCTGCCCCATCCTTGCTGTGGGTCAGGTGCTCACATCCTACAGCATTGCTGATGTTTTCCTCCATGAGCAGAGGGCTTGGGGGGCGTAAACCCTGGGGGAGTAGGAAGTGCTACAACCCTTAGAGCACAGGTACAAAGTGACCAAGACCACCCTGGGAAGCCAAGTGGCTGCCTGCCACCCCCAGAACAGGCCACGGTGTCTGGCTGTCTGTGAGCACTGAGCCATCTGTGTTAAGGAGCCAGCAAGCTTTCAAATCCTGTCCTAACAATCCCAGAAGTGTCCTTGTGGGAAGAGCATGGCTGAGCCTCTTTTATTGTTTCCGTTTCAAATGTATCCCACACTAAAACATTTTTGTGGGGCTGGAAATTCTTTTCAGAACCTGCTAATTATTTTTACAATCCACAGTCTGCTCTTACGTTCCTAATTGTGACTATTAATCCTCACTCATCTCCATGTCCTAGATGTGTGCAAGGCAATAAGGCATATTATGCTCAGCAGCACCCTGCCTCTTGACTCATTTGTCAAAAGGATTATTGTACACTTGGTGCTGAATGTGAGGAATTAGCTGCATAAACCTGGCCATTAAAAAGGATGTCTGTGTGTTACCTGTGCTGGGCATTGGTATGTAGACAGTAATTCCCTCCTCAAATATGCAAACATATCTCGCTGGTTTCGGGTAGAGTCATACGTGCTGCAAACAATTTGGAAGTGATTTGAATGCAACTTCTCCTTTGTGTCAAGGCAAATGGTGTTATAATCATAATTAATAAGGACTGGACTTGACTTGAGTCTCTTGACTTGTATTTGATTTCCCAAGGAAATTTTTTAATCCATTTTAAAACATGGTAAGTACAGAACATGGGGAAAGCTACCTGCAAACATTACCACCAAAGGTCTGACAGATATTTATAATTACCACTTTTCAACACAGCCAAGACAAGGCAGCAGCCCTGCTGTGTTCAAAGGCAGGGAAGAGAAGTCAGGCCAGAGCAGGATATGTTTCCCTTCAGCTGTGCAGGAATTATGTGCTTTCCAACTCTCTCTTCTAGAAAAGAAATTTCTCTTTTCTATCTAATGATTGTCTATCCAGGCATCTCTGGACAGCTTTCAGTGAGGGCTGTTTGATGGTGAAATCCATTAGTCTCTGCCTTATACAAATGGCAGCTGGCACTGCCCCTACTCTTACTGCCAGAGACAGCAGCCAAATATTTTCTGCTAGCAAAGTATGAAGAAGTCTACTTGAGCATTCATCTATACTAAAACTTGGCCCATTATTTTCATGGGCAGCCTTCAAGCTGCACAAAGGTCTGTTCGCTTCTTGGCTGATGGTTATTCATATTCATCAAATGAACTCTACAAGGCAACCACTGGGAGAAAAATGACAGACACTTTACTGGTCATGTCCTGTTAGTCCCAGCTGTATCATGGCCAGACACAGCCAGGGCCTGTGTGCCTTGTCCTTGGTGTGTGGTTGGGGTTCAGAGCTTCATCTCCAGTCACACCACAGCCTCTGCTCCACGCTCTTGCACAAATCCAACATCAGCTCCCAATGCTGGCATTTATCCCTGAGGCTCACTAAGATGAGCAGGTCAGACTTCCCACTCATGCCTTCTTCACCAGTGGCTTGGTTTCCCCTGAATTTTCCCTTGGCCAGTGTGGCCTTTCATTTCTCCTGCCAAGTTACAGCCTCCTCTGGCAGACAATGAAGATTCACCCACCCCAATGCCCTGTGCAGGTGGCCTGCTGCTAATCCCGTGTTCAGGGCAAGCCCAGTCCTTGTTTCAGAGTGGGATGCTTCACGGGTCAGTCTGTTCAACTCATTCCTTTCCCAGTGCTCCTTTCTGGCTGTGTGGGTTCAGGGAACAGCCCCACCAGGTAAGGACTCCTGTGGGAGGATGTGCAGAGCCACATGCACCAGTTCTCTTGAAATGCCATAACATTTGTACCATTTGAAGTGAGTTGTCTTAGAGTGGTACTCCCATGGTTCAACTCAGTTGCACCAGTGCAGAATCTCTCCCCAGACTTTGTACCTGCTTTAATTGTGGAAGGACAAAGCCCTTCCCTTCTCCTTTATCTGGACAGGCTTTCACAGATGATTATGCTTATCCTGCTAAAGCCTGAAGATCCATCAGTCTGAAGATTAGTATAGGTCTACAGGTAATTGGGGTGACATGCTCTAAAGGGAAATGCTTAATTAGAAGATTTCTGCAGGGGACCAGAGGACAACCATTTCCTGCAGTAAATCAGCTCTTGCAAGAGGAGCATGTGTTTTCCCCATCACCTGCTGACACACAGGAGGCCACCCAGACAGAGGCTGTCATTGTTCTGGCTGGCAAAGATGACTCAACTGGTATCTGGAATCCAGGCTGCCTTTGCAGAACTAGCTTCTCTGCTCTACATCTGCTTTCCTGTCTCACCCAAGCCATTTAGCTGCTTGCTTTCTGTTTCAAAAGGTGGAGTTTATTCTAATTCTTTGTTCACATTCACTCCATTAAGCTTCCACTTTCAATCATCAGCTGCTGAAGCACTTGGCTTCGCTGCTAAGCAAGCCTCTGCATCTGGCTCATGCTGGAGCAGCCTGTGCCCTTATTTATCACTTTGCTGACGCTGGGCTGATAAAACTCATCTTCTCTGGAGGCTGGTGCAGGGGACGAGCCTGTAAAACAAAATGAAATTTTCAGTGTGTAAAGACAGTGCTGTTCCAGGAGAAAGGAATCGAGGTGGCTTTTGCCTGGTGTGGTGTGTGGCCTCAGCCTGGGGCCAGCACACAAGGGCTTCTGGGGAAAAACTGCTGAAGTGTGTCAGAAACAGCACGTTCTGCTCTCTCATATTCATTTATTTTTCATTCCCAAGTTTTCAGCAAGCATGCCAAGAACGCTGGAGCAGGAGAGCACTTATCTGTGTGGGAAATGGGAAATGCATTTCTGGAGTGAGGGGAAGGAAAAGTGCCTTCTGCAGGAGATTGTAACAAGTTAAATAAGAAGGACACACAATCCAGTAAAAATTAGACAAAAAAAATATAGCTTACTGTTTGTCCCACCCAGCAAAAGAAAAAAAAGCAAAAAAAAGGCAAAAGTGCTTAACACAGGTGAGCCAGATATAGACTCACCTGTGAATTGACTCCCCAATGGGATGCTTCCTTAGAAAACAGGCTAAGCCCAACCAGAAAATACAGGCACCCATGGGCAAGTCACTGCTGCTGGTCTGCAGGGAGGAGGGAAACCAGGTGCAAAAATGAGTATGTGAACAATGAGGGCTGACAGGCTACAAAGGAGAGTCCCACAGCCCAGTGAGGGCTGAGAGAGGAGAAGATGGAGGCTTTGTGCTGGAAATGTAGGAAGGAATGCTTCTCCTGAATGAAGGTCACTTCCTTTTCCTCTGGGTTTTATATTTCTGGTTTAGTAGTAGCCTAAAGCTTACATGTTTAGAAGATTAACTTTTCTCTGTCTGTTTTTTTCTGGGTTTGGATGTTCTTCTCATGTTCATGAACCAACTAAGTTACTGGGTTAATCTTTCTTCTTTTAGAAAAGAATTTAAACCCCACAAAACTCTTTTAAGTGTTGTTTATTGAGGACAGTAGTGCTTTCTATCTTCATTTATGGCTTTCTGGGCTCAAGGCTCTAGGCATACTCTGAATCCAAAGAGCAGAAGAATCTCTAATTTGGGAAGGTGCAAGAGTTTTATTTGCTTGAAATATTTAAAGTAGATTATGTCCCTACAAAGCTATTATGTAGATTGTCTCAATTATTGTCTTAGAGAAGTTGTAATATTTAAGGTTAATCTCAGCTTTTCCTTCATTTAAGGAAAAAGTTCTCAGTGTGGACAGTAATTCAGAAATCCTTCTGGAAACAAGACTTCAGCAAGAGTCCTGGGGTAGAACTGGAGTGCAGAGAGGGAATTCTCTGTCTTCCCTAAGTTTTAATAGCTGAATTTAGTGAAATCTGAACATTGAAGATTTACAGGCAGGTAATTAGGATTCATAGAATGAAACATCTTGGTTTGAGCTAGTCAAGGGTTTCAAAGCTTTTTGTTTAACATACAGCTGCATGGGCTATTAGAAGTGGAAACATATGGAATCATAATTGAAGAAAAATCCTGTTTCCAGTGATAGGTTTGAGGATTTTTGGTCTTTGCTTAATATGTAAAAGTCTAAGTGGTGCATGTGTTCAGAAGGTGAAACAAAGAACTGCAGATAGAGGCCATATTATAACTGATTTTCTCATTATTGTTTTTATAAGTGTCACACAAATCAAAACAGGAGCAGCATTACAGGTTGTTTTTTTCCTGTTCACATTTTTACTGTTTGTACTGAGGCAGGTGGGTGCTCAGGAAGCTGTCATATTAAATTTTTATATGGCCTCTAGGAGAGCCAGGAATTTGTTCCCTCTCTTGTCAGGGAGGAAGAAATGTTGTAACTTTGCAACTGATTAAATTGATCAGATGAAATATTGAGCACGAGCAATGTGAGAATTTCAAACTTGAAAATCAAGAATTTCTTGATTGGCCTGTGTTTATCTCAGGTTCTTCATTGTACACTAAATATTAAAGAGGAATCAAAAATATTTCATTGATAATAGCAATTTATGAAACAAAGTTTCATAGATTTCCTCATCCTAGTCTTGGCTAGACATAGACTGGCAGACAGATCACATCTCCCTATTTATTTGACAGAAATAAGTTAAAGGGGAAAGTTTTGGAGTTGTTGTGCAAATTAGAAGAAAACACAACATGTTACTCCCGAAACTGCACCAGTTTTCCCCCTTTTTAAGGGTGGGGGAAAGGCTTTAATAATACCAATGTGTTCAAGAAACTGCTATTTTTATAATTTTCAAGCATAACAGTAATGTCTCTTTTGGGAGAGAGGATTATGCCTCTCAAAGTCAACATTTTTCTCTTTGCTTTGTTTTAAAATTTTTATGTAGATTATGTCTCAATTGTATTTTGAAATATTCTATACCAAAACCTTTTCTCCAAGCTTTTTTCTCTTTTTTTCTGTCTTCTGCTGCAGAAGTGTAAAAATAAATCAAAAGCCAGGATTTGTGGTACTTAGTCTGTAATAAGCTTCACTCCTTTCCTGTGTCTCTGTCTTACACTTGCTGCAAGAGTGTTGCTGAGTGATCTCAGTTGTAGGGCACTTTCTGTAAGACAAGAGCAAGAGAAGAACTGAAATCGTGAGATAAGAGCTGGATGTTTTGCCAAGTGCATTTTCCCCGTGGGATGGAATCAGTTGGCAAATGAGGGCCTTTGGGATGGCCATGCAGAGTTCAGAAAAGCAACATCACATCCCAGTGCACCCTGCCTGCAGTGTGGATGGGATTTGTGTTCATTCTCAAATTATCCTACTGAGTATATTTCTTTCCTCTCTCAAAAGCAACATGATATTTGTAAAATACCTTTTTGTGTCTCTTAAAAGCTATCGTGGATGTCTTGAGGAATTTGTGTTTAAATGCAATAAGTTTCTGAGTGTATATGGGTAGCTTAAGATGAAGCAAATAGGAAGCAATTTAATTTGCAATTTCAATTTGTGCTGTGGAAAAAGCTAGATGTTTATTCCAGCTGATCTGAAAGTGAGGAGCAGCAGTGAAGCCAACAGAACAAAAAAAATATTTTCCACTCTTTGAAGCCTGTTGCCACACCAAGTTTGAATATCCATCTTGCAAAGATGCTTCACACATTGAAACATGACAAAGTGCATAGCCATTGGTTGTGATTTCTGACAGAGAAAAGCTAAAAAATTGACATTTGGTAGGTAGTGGGTCTTCGTAAGCCAAAAAAATTCAAGCCAAAAATCACTGCTTAGCTGAAGTATCCTTGGAAAAGCTAGCAGTGCTTTCAGCAACAGCGCTGGAAAAGTGGATTTGACAACTCTTTTACAATTAGTAAAAAATGAAAAAGATCACAAGAGAAGTCCCTGTGCTTTTTGGAACAGTTATGGGAGGCTTGTGTGTTGTTTTGCCATATGGTTTCTTCTGCCTTTCCAAAAGGAGAAAAAAAATAGACTCATTCCCAGAACAAGGTACCATTGCAAAGATTTTAACTGACTGGTCTAAAAATGTAGAACAGGCAACTTACAGCTTGATAAATCAACAGTCTCACAGGCACATCTAAACTCCATTATACTGAAATGGAGTTGGGAATGAAAGTGAATCATAGTAGCACCTTTGAGTCAGAAAAATATAAATGACTGTTGCAGGATTAATTTTTTTATAAAGTAAATTAAGTTAACTATAGTTTATTGTCTTCTCTTAATGCTGTTAAACCTCTTAGAAGCTTTTTTCTTCTAAAGAAACCAAATGTTTGGTTTTATTAAAGGGGACTTCAAATTTTATGTTCTATCAGTAGGGATATTAGGTTTTGTAATGTTTTGCCAATTGTTTCATTATGTATTTATGCAAGTCACATATTTTAATTTCTGAACATCCTTTATCTGTTGCTGCATGGGAGAGTTTATCTGAAGCTGGGAGGAGACAAAGATTTAGCTTTTCGTAATGAAGAAAAATACGTGTAATTCCTTTCAAAGGAAATAAAGCAGTACTAGGAGGTATTTTTTTTCCAGGCACTCAGTATGTGGAAGTAATGCTTTTTGCATTCCCTCTTTGTCCTGCAAATAGAGCACTTATGAGACTTGGTACAAAGCAGATCCTGTAGTGCTGTGATTATGTGCAGCTAAAGGGGTTTTTGCCTGACACCACGTTGCTGTTCTTCATCCAGCAGGGTCTGAGAGACACCAAGATTCCATTCAGTCTGAGTCAAACAAATTGGTGAAATCATCTTAATTAGATGGGTGTCAGCACAAGTGGCAGGGACTGTCACTGCTCAGGTCTGGGGAAGGTGGGTGTTGCTGTAGGGGAGCAGGGGCTCAGGTACAGAATCACCCATCACCCCACACACAAGCAGGGCAGCCAAAAGTGCACAAACATCCTGAATATTTTATTCTCTGGCTCTTTATTCCTTTCTACACTGAACCTGCCCTGCTGCTTTGCCACTTTCCAAGCAAAATATGCTGCAGCTGATGTTTCAGTGCTACTGTACCCGAGGTACCAGGCAGGGCACCTTTCTCTGCTTTGTGATGCTCCTTTATTCAAACTTGAATTCCTCCAAGGATTCAGCAGCACCTGGGCAAGGGCTGCTCTGAATGCTAGAAAGCTCGTGTGTCTAGCAGATTAGAAAGTAATGCACTGGCTGGCTATGATACATTGGCCTGCATTAAAGAAATCAGCAATTTCACAGACAGAGCTTTCATCTCCAGTGTACAGTCAGTGTGGCAGCAGATCAGGTGCCCAGTAGAAGATGTTATGCCATTAGCTCAAAATGCTTGATGATGCAGGGATAAGTAGCTGTGCTCTCAGTTGCTTCTGGTGCAAAATTGAAGCAGAGCATTGGTTTTGTAATGTGGAAGAACATTTGGTGGATGTGGGGTCACAGCCACCTGCAGGTGTGTTTTGAACAGTCCTGCACTGGCCCTTCCACCTGGTATTGTGCTCACAGTGATGCTCCCACTCTGGGAATTTACATCCCTTTTCAAACCTGCCTTGGCACAGATCTGTGTCTGACCTTTCAGGAAGTGGCAGAGTGGGGTAGGAAGTGTAGGGAGCTTCCCAGCTCTCATCAGCCCTTTTTATGGAATGATCTTTTTCCCCAGAAATAGAGTGACTATTGGAAATTCCTCAGTGCAGTTCAGGTTTTAATTACATCCCTTGCTAGGCTGTGCATGCCTTCACCAAAATTTTGACTTCTGTGCTGGAGAACTTAAAGACAATTATGTTATATAGAAACAACAAAGACCATATTTCAAAGAGCAGAGGCAGAAAACTCCTACAAAAAAATTCAGGCATTTAAAATTTCATTAGAAAGACTCCACCAGTCTTTGCTTAGTATCACTTCTGTCAATGTGTCTATCACTGAACCACGCACAAAATGGGCATCCTTCATCTTTTATGTCTTTCAGTGATGTCATTAGCATTTTAATGCTTTGACATGTTCTCTGCTCAGTCTTAATTTGGTCATTAATGTGCTGTTGGAAGTAAAGCTTTGGAATAAACTCTTCCTTCTTTTAGTTTTTCACTGTTTAGTTTGCATTCTTTTAGTTTGCATTCAGCAGAGAGTTGGGAACAGAAGGCAGCCCTGTGTTTCTCTTGCTGCCACTCAGGTCCCCACAGTTGCCCTTAACACAAGAAACTTGCTCGTGCTCTGACTTAAAGATAGGATGTCAGTGTGTTCAGAGGGACACACAAGGACAAGCACATTTGCTCCCCTGGCACAGGGGATGACCACTTTCCTTGCTGCAGAGTTGAGCAGGCACACATCTGAGCAGGGAGAGCAGAGAGGAGAGACCCTGCTGCACACCAGCTGCTGGGATGCTTTGGAATGCAGCACAGAGCCCAGAGCTGCTTTCTGCTCTGCCCTTTAAATCCAAACTTCCCAAAGGCACAGGGATCATTTAACTTGGAAAAAGAATGGAGTGTTCACGTAAAAGAATGATGCATGTGGCTACCCCTGGCAACTCCTCAGGGTGGCTGTAGGATCAGGATTTCTGCTTGGCCAGCTGGGATCATCTCTGCTATTTTAAGCTGTTATACAGAACACATGCCTGTCACCTGGAAAGGGACAGGGAATCACCAGCCTTATTAAGTGGCTGAAGAGGGAGAAACCACAGAGGCACAGTCTCCACAAACAGCGTGGGAGCTTTTTGCTGTTACTGCAACAAACATCAACTGCTGCCTCACCTGTACTGCAGATGGGTTATCCCTTGATAAAATAAGAAATTATTTCCAGCTGACTGTGAAATTCCAGCAACTAGGAAGGGCACAAGAGCCCCAAAGTGAGGTAGAGATTGAAGGACTGAAAGGATGAGTCCTCTGGTCTGAACAGAGATACCCAAAAATTCTTGCTACACTGAAACAACTGATAAAAGCAAGATGGCAAGTGAAAGCCCTAAAACTGATTTGGGAGCTGGTGAAAATGGGTGGCTGATGTCTGAGGCTGACACTCAGGAGAACTGGAAGAAGGATGTCAAGGAAGTGATTACAAGATGTATGATGTAGGTCATGGAACAGGTACAGGTGATTGTTGGAGACGGGTGCGAAGATAACATACAGAAATTACAGTGATTGCTTTTATGTGTCAGCTAATGCATGCCTCTCTTTTTTTCTTAATTAAAGTAGATCAGAAGCTAATCTATGGAAAATTATCTGCATTGAGAAACTGTACAAGGGAAACAATATCTTCATGAATCTGAGAGAAATGGGGAAGCCCATTAGCTTGTCTCTATGACATTGTTAAGCCTTTTTCTATTACATTTCTTTGTGTAATAGGTGTTCTTTTTGAACACAATGGCATTTTTTATCCAATCTGATGATAATTCAAAGCATTTTTGCATCCTACTTATAATATGAACCACTGCTCTTTCACCACAAGTTCACATTTAAGATTAGACTGCTATGATTTTCACTGCTGCTGTGGTTGAAGGTCATTTACTGTGTGAAATGGAGGGGGCAGTTGCCAAAAGATAATCTCCTTTCATTTTACCTGGCAGTTGCCTGTCAAGTTCAAATGATGGCATTAAAAAACCACTATTACAGCCTGTCAATAGTCTGGCCTAAAAAAGAGAAGATACATAGCTGAGACACAATGCAATGGTTTATCAGTAAATTTGAATTTTAGCTTTTCCAGAATGTTTCCTTTGCTAATGTGGTCTTGTAGAGCAGGTCTGGTTGAGAACTTGCTTCAAATTCAGTGTTCAGTTTGTAACCCCATGTCATGATTATGCAATTTATGATATGTTGGGTCATATTATGTCATAGCAATTATGCTTTCTTTTGCTTTTTCTCCCTCAAACCCACAAATTCTTGATAACATTTCAGAATGAAAATATTTTTTCCAAGTTCATCTCACTCTGAATAGTGGAACTGTGATTAAAAAAATTCAAAACATCAGCCAAACAAGTCAGGCATTTTATAAATCCACCAGAGCTTAGATCCTCTAGTTCCGCAAACAACGGTGTTTCAGGTTGTCCTAATTATTTGTGTGCATTATATTCAAATACATGTGAACATTCTGTTTCTCTTTAAGCAAAATTGAGAAGTCAAGCTCATCATCAGTGGCTACAAACTGTAGCTGAAAATGTTACAAGTGAAAATTTATTTAAAGGTCAGATCACTTTCTGAAAGGCAAAATCTCTAAGTAGTCCCATGCTCAGTGCCTCAGCCTGTTTTCTTCTGTGCAACAGCATCCAGACCACAGGCAGTGCTGCTACACTTCAGAGTCTCTGCATGTCATGTGTATTTGTTTTACAAGACCATTGCTAGGGGAAGGAAAATGTGACCTCCCCTCCACAAGAACCTGTCCTTAAAAGAATTCTGCAATACAGAGTGACACCAATATCACACACACACGGCGTGAAGCCCAAAAGATTCGAACACTCCCACTTTGCCATCAGGCATTTCCAAATGTCCTCTCTGCTATCGCTGCTCAGCATACTTCAAGAAAAGCCTGGAAGCATTAAACTGAGCTTAGTGGAAAAGGGCCAACATATGGCCTTCTCTGCGTGGTTCCTGCTCGGGGAGCGGCATAAAAGCGGCACGGAGGAGAGGCGGCTTCGCTGATTTCCCTGGGGAGCACAGCAGGTGACTGAATTGGAAGGGACAAAATGCACCCAGGGTCCTCTCTGCCTTGAGGGCAGTAAGTGCTGGAGATGCTGAACCTCCCTTTGGGAAGCTGAATAGAGAGTTCAAAAGTGGGTAGAAATTTCCATCCACTGAGCTTAAGCAGAAGGTAACTGGAAGCTCGTTTCTGTGTTGTTTCATATTATTTTTAGCTGCAAGAGGGAATGATGCTTTGTCCCAAGGCCTTGCATTTCCCTAGATTGCAGGACTAAGCAGGGCATTCAGCTTTTGGCTGGCAAACAGAACATTTCCTCCCTCTGCTGGCTTAAAAGCCAGCATTAACCAGCAGCAAAAATCCATAGCTTATGATTTTGACAGATTGTCTTGTTCCTTTCTAAAGAATCTTTCCTGTTGCCTTTTTACTCTATGAAGGTTTAAAAATCATCCATGTGATAGACCAGTGTAACAAATCCACATATCCATGAAAATGTATTTAAAGGTAGTCTTTAATGAATATGAAGAGCTACTAAATTGTTTTAGCACGTATGAACCTTGGTGGATGTCATACCTCATGTCCAGGGTGCCTGCTTATGAATTAAAAAATTTTGCTGAATTAAGGACATTTGTAGGAAAACTGATTTATCTTCAAGAAGTGGGCCATGAAAGGCCCTTTCACTTTAGCAAATGTGTGCTTACCTTTCTGGGTGGTTGTGGAGACTCTAAGAAACACAACTCTTATTGCACGGTAACAAACTTTTATAAACACCCTCTCCTCCTGCTTTTTCCTGGAGAAGCTGTGTTTAGGCTTTTTCTGAATCTGAAAGAGAAGCTAAAAGTATCCACTGGCCTTCTGTCACCCTTCTTCTCTCATGTGTTTCAACTTTCAGAGTGTGCAGGGTGACTGCAGATGAATTGCTTTCCCCAAGAGCACTTTGTAAAGCCTTTGTGTTTGTCTGATTTAAGGGAAATGGGTTTAGTTCAAAAACATGGCTTCTAGCCCCACATTTTCACTTAGGGAATAAACAAAGGAGAGACCTTTGAGATCCATTATGGTTTGGTTTCTTTATTTCCCTCTGCTGGGAAGCCTCGAGGATGGCCTTGCCGATGCTCCTCCCCTGTGACTGGTAATGATTGTTGTATGAATAAATACAGAATAAAACGACCTTGATATACCTGGGTAGAAATAAAAGAAGCTGTCTGAATGCAAAATATTTATACTCACCAGGAAATTATCTGGCACTGTTTATATAAGTTATTTACCAAATGTGGATTGTTAGACTCTGGAGGTTTGGGGAAGAACAAAGAAGATTCCTGATATGTTCTTGAAATAAAATTTTGATAACCACTATTTTAGTTTAAATTTAAAAGTAGAAATACAAAGACCCCTCTGTAATAGGATTTCAACTTTGACTTTTAGCTGTGATAAAAATCAAATAAATTTTTGAATAAAGAAATTCAAGCTCCAGCTGATATTATTAATCATTTCCCTCAATCTTTCAAAACAAAGATCATCAACTTGACACAAACACAATTTGACAAAGTCACCAAAAAGTGATTAGCAGACTTTGTTTAATTTAGTGAAGTTGCTCTTCATTGACAATTCACTGCACTTAATTCACAATTCACATTTATTTTAGCAGTCCACAGAGCATTCCTCTTCATTGACTTTGGCCAGCATGCAAATTAAATAACTTAAAACCCTAAAGAAACCATGGGGTGTTTTTTTGTTTGGTTTTATTTGAGTTGAACAGTTAACTGGAGTGAACTGGAAGGGCTGGGAAACCCTGATGTCCCAAGCCTTGAGCAGATATATTTCAGAAGAGCATTTTCATATTAAGTGCTGGATGTCCTCCAGGGGTGGTACTTGCTGTGGTGTCACCCTCAGAGGAAGCAGGAGGTTCCTGGAGCTTTCCATGGCTTTCTCTTCTCCCTTTCCATACTGTATGCTCTATACTGGATTTAAAGTAGCATTTCCTGTGAGGTAAAATTTGAAAGCAGTCACCACCAGTCAATGAAATATTTTCTTTTTATCAATATCCATTTTGGAGCCAAAATTTATGTCTGAAGAAAAAGCAATTTATCCTGGTTTTTGCATTCTGTGTTTCTTCAGGGTCTGAAATGAAAGTCAATATATTATTTTTTATTGCAGCTGAGACACGATAACAGAAATCAAGGCCAGGAAAACAACGTGCAAAGTTGCATGTATACCTCGAGTAGATGGTTTCCAGCAACTGGAGTTTTTAGAATCTTCCTTTTAATTAAATGTTTTTTTGGCTGGAGAAGAGAGTCTGGTGGTCACAGTGGAGGCAATAGGAGTTTGGTGCCAGCCTGGATAACTCATCCCTAGAATGGTTCCCAAAGTGTTCAGTGTGGCTGGTGGGTGGCACGTGGGGCTGTGTGAGACCCAGCAGAGGGGGATTTGCTGGAGGTGTGTGACAGCCTCCATTTCTGCCCCTGCCTGGAAGGAGCAGCCAAGGAAGCAAAGGCCCTGCTCGAGTCCTGGGGAGTTTTCCCCCTCTGGGATGGGCCAGGCACAATTGAGGCTGCTGGCACCCACAGAGGTGACCTGGCTGTCTCACCTGGGCACTGCAGTGCTGGCTTCGTGGGCAGGAGCACTTCCCTTCACGTCTGCTTTTGGATCAAGGCAGTGCTTGTTGCAGTGCACTATGTGTATAATAGAGGAGCAGGCCTTGCAAGCTAAAATAAGTCTCTTTCCTAGGCCCAGAGGTGCCCATGGAAGCATATCCAGGTCACCAGGGATGGGTTATGGAGAGAGAGTTATGGGTTTGTGGCCTTCTGGACCTATTGAGAGTGAGGATTATAGTTTGTGACCTTATAGTGTATTGTTTACCTGTTACCATAACAGGTAAAAGCTGTGCAATAGCCCAGGTGATTGGGGAGCACTGTGGTGAACATCTTTCCTGTTCATATGATGACATATCCTGTCTGTGTAATGGTATTTAAGGAACTTTCACTGCATGATAGCTGGTCTTTGTCTTTGCACAAGAACACTGCCAGGTGAAGGTTATAGTAAAGCTCACTGCACAAAGTCTTTGCCTGCTGTCATCTTGTGTGAAGTCCGAGTGTCTCCCTGATTACTGCAGTGCTTGTGAAGGAAATTGTGGGATCACTCCCCCTTGCCTCAGGCAGGGCTGCACCCCCAGGTGCCTTTTGGGGGGAGCTGACTTGGGAGGCATCCTGCAGGAAAGGTTCTGAGGCCCTCCCATCTCTAAGAGCATTCATCCACACCCAAGGTCCAGATAAACCCCATTAGAAATGCACAACCTCAACCTAAATCCCAGGCCCATGAGCTGTTTGCCTCCATAGACCTTTTGCTCCTGCACTACAGCATTTGCAAGGGTAGATAGGCCTGTATCTCCTAAGAACAGAAAAAAATGGTCATTGCCAGCATATTGTTTGTTGCCTGGCAATTATCTGCAAAGTTCTGTGATGAAAGGCTGCATTTCCAGCATTGATTCCTTTTATGACCTTGCCAGGAAGCATTTATCCCACTTTAAATTCTGGCTATCAGCTGTACATTGTAATAGTCTTGTAGAACATTGTATTATTTTTTGTAAGCCATTGGTAAACAGACCTGAGTTCATTACTCTGTGTATCTAAGCAGGTATTTTACCCTGTTTAAATGGCTATTGAAATTGCCTCTTTACAGCTGAATATTTACATAGGTGTTGCTGGCAATTGTTGCAAATCCAAAGACACTTTTTCCTAAAAGTGCAATCAGCAAACAAAATTAGAAAAACTTGACACCATAATAAATCAGAGCAACAACAAAATTGTAAAAATCATTTGTAATGACATATTTTGTTGCTTTTCTTGTTTGCTAGATTAGATTTCTGTTAAAGGTAATTGAAGAAAAATTGTTCTGGTTAGAGGGATAAAATACATTAAAATTAAATGAGCTTCTTGAACTCTGCTTAGGCTTTAAGATATCATGTCAAGGAATGAAAATGCATTGAAGAAGCATGATAGATATTTTGTGTGGCTGACCATAAAACAGTTGTGGTCCAGCTTTTGTGTCACACCCCAGGCAATGTCCCCTGGGTAATGACTGTGGCATTTGTGCAAAATGAGAGCATGGGATCCATTTGCTGCTCTCCATCTGAATTCCAGACAGTTCCATGTGTCTTGCTCAATCATTTGGTGCCTGAGGAGCAGGTGGAAGCTGCAGGGAGCAGATGGGAGCAGGGATGTGGGGATCTGCCCTTGGCTGCTGGGACCTGCTCTGGGATTCTGCTGGGCTTTCATTTTATAGGTTTTTCTTTAAAGGAACATAAAACTGAACAGCCTTTCTTCTGGGCAGCATTTGCATGCCTCTTTCAAACACTAAATAAATACAAATAGGTGGAAAAATAATTCCTCAGGAAACAATTATTGAACAACTACAAATACCAGTGATTTTCAAATGGGAAACTCTGAGCCTACAAAACTCACTTTCTCCACTAGTTTCAAAACACAATACCTTAAAAATATTATTAATAGTTTCTCCTGGCTGAATTTGAAAGTGACATATACTTTGTTTTATTAATTTTTTAAATTAGTTCATATTCTGCTGTTAAATGTACCCCACTGCCCCTGTTTTTAGAGAGTTTTTAAACTTCTTTTCTCTTCTGTCTGTCCTTCCTCACTCTCTTCCTTTTCTGCGCAGAAAAGCTCAGTCATCAAGGCTGAGAGTCTGGGACTTGTGGGAGTTTTTTAAAGAAAAATAAAAATAAAAAAGAACAATCAAAACTCAGTCATGGATGGCAGTTCCCTCTGCAACTGGTATGGGGGGAGAAGCAATAACCTTTTTTTTAAAGCATCTTTACACATCTATAGAAAAGCACTTAGGCTTTTTTCTCTCTTTTTTATTGTTTACTAAATCAAAGCAAATGCATCTGAGGCTTATAGTGATGATAGCAAAAATTACAAAGACCTTTCATATGCAAAAAGACATTTTTGTATGACTGAAGATTCAAAATGCATTATGCCAATCTTGTATTCAAAGACCAGCTTCGCAGGGTTTAAGTTCTATTATGTGTTTTTCTGGAGGCTTTTTGTTTCTTGGGTATTTTCTCTTTTTTCCTTCATTTTCATGAGGTTTGTATTATTAGTACTTTGTAACATTTTCACAGGGTCTTTCCTTTGAAGATTGCACGTGAAATGAATGAAGAATCAGGGTTTTGCTTTATGAATCAGCCTCTCTAATGTGTCTTCTGGCTCTGGAAATATCCCCAGAATTCAGAAGGCTATCAAACAAATCTTCATCAGCACTTTAGTGCTGGCTGTCTGCTGCAGCACACAGCTTTGATATTTGAAAGATCTTTGTATTTCACTCTCCTGCATCTTGAAGGGATGTGTTATCTCAGTGTCAGGGGATTTGGAGGAGGAGGGTGAAACACTCACAAGAACTAAAACCACGGAATATTTTTCTGATTGAATACCATGTGTTTAATGACAATTGTCAGCCTCTCTTAGTTCAAGGTTGCTCTGTTTTGCTATTGCTGTGAGGGACATTATCTGTCTGTAGTGATCCATCAGCTGCTCGAGACTTTCAGAGAAATAACTGCTGTCAGGTTTCCTGGACTCATATCCATTAACTAACTTACCCCAAAAAGTCTGACTTTTCTTTGACCCATCTCCTGGCTGTGCTGTGGGTATGTGCCTGCCTATTAATTACACCAGGCAGTTTCTACAGTCTGGGCTGTACTCTTGGGTCCCACAACTTCTGTGGCGTCACGGTTTCCAGTTTTATTACACCTTCTTCTGCCTTGGTGTCCCATTTTCGTTTTTATTGAATTAAATGGTATTTTTTGCTTTCTTGCAACTCTGAAACTCTCCTCTCCTGCTTCCTTGCAACTGTGAAAATCCCCTCTCCTACCAACACGGCAACAATTGGGGTTAGGTGGGAACTGAGAGGCAAGAATATATGGAATGGAGTAGGCACCAATACGCATAGAAATAAGCAATATATTTAGATTTAGTCATGCCATAAATGTCCAAAAATGTGTCTGTTGAGACCCCTACTCCCTCTCCTCATGCCTTCTCCTGCAGTAGCACACAGGGGCAGGGTAAGACTTTGGGAGGGTCTTTGGGACTTTGGCAAGCCCAGGGGTTCTGCTTCCCACTGTGAAACCCAGGCAGCTGTGGTACCAAAGCAGACCCAAGGAGAGTCACTGGTGCCACCAGTCAGCTCTGCCCTGAGCAGGACTGTCAGGAGGGATTCCCAAAGAGCTCCTGAGGTGCTCCTGCACAAAGCCTGGCAGCTGCAGCTTGCCTCCTCTGCAGTCAGGTTTGCCCCAGCTCTGCCCAGGCACCAACTCAGCGATGTCCCAGGTTTGTGTCCCGTTCTGTGACAGCCTCTGGGACCACCACAACAGGCAAAACACAGGAAATTAATGATTTGGTCTCTCACTCACAGACTCTCTTTGGCCTAAGGCAGCCAAGAGCTACTTAGCTACTGCAAATTGCCTCGAGGAGAACTAGTTGGCTTGCTCAGAAATGAAAACGTGGTGGGTACAAGCAGCTGGGTGAGGAAATGATGGCTGCAGCCACTACCCTGGGCATGTGTTAGCAAGCATGAGAGCAGCAAATAGCCAGCACGGGGTAAAAGTCACTGGTTTTGAAATGAAACTGATTCAGAAGGTCAAGGCCAGATATCCTCTTGGCACTGCCAAAAACAGCAGCTACCAAAATGGAAATCAAGAAAGAAGTGTCCTGGGAGCTCCTGAGTTTACAAGTTACAGCTATATTTTAAATTGAGGGCAACAAGGATCAGTCACTTATTTAGAAGTGTTTGTGCCTTTTAACTACCAGCAGTTTCTGTGCTAAATGAGAAAGATACAATTACAAGAGCTCAAGGAGCAGGTGGTTTTTTTTCTCTGGATGGCATATTTGGATACATACAAATGAGAGGTAGCCTATGGCAGTCAAGCATCTCAGTGTCCTTTTCATAAAAAATCCCAAAACTGTCCTGCAAAGCAATATCTATCTACCTTGCTAACAGATTCAGAACAAATTGTATGAGATTTAATTGTTTTAATAGACTAAAAAAAATTGCAGAGCCATGCAGACGTGCCAGCCACTGGGCTTACTGTAATCAAACATGGTGAAGGAGCTCTAGGTGCATTTCAAGTACATAACATGTCAGTTCTGTAGCAAGTCTGCTGGAAAATGCATTCAGTGGAGCAAAATGGTGGTGCTGCTAGTATTATAATAATATTTAGCACTTCAATTGCATCTCATATTTTCAAAGTGCTGTACAAATGCTAATTAATTAGGCTGTGAAGCTGAATGCCAAATAGAGGAAAAAGTCTTGTGTCGCTGCTTGTAGAACAAGTTATCTTGATTATTGCACTTTTAGTATTTTCCTTGGGAAAGCACAATTAATCCAAGGAACAATTCAACTGCTCAGAGCACAGCAGGGACTGGGAGGGACAACTGCCACAAAAAATCCAAGGATGTGCTGATGCCAAAGCTGAGACAACCTCTTGTGGCTTTAGTGATTGGAATGAAGGAAGGTGTCTTTATTCTAGGATTAGACTTTTACTTGAATGACAGAAGTAGAGCAATATATTTCCCATTCTGCACAAAATCTGAGTTTGTTGGGTTCTTTTTCTCTGATTTCCCCCTAAGTTACCACTTTTACGAGCTTTTCATCCTTCCTCAAATGTAAAATGCATCTTCAATACTCCACTACTAAAAAACCCAAACAATTTTGCAACTGCTTTGAGAGACATCTATGCAGCCACCTTGTAGCCTGGCCAACCAATCAAACCCTTTTTGAAACAAGAGTGGGTGGCCAAGACCATTGTCAGGCCAGAGGGACAGGGAGGCTCAGCTCACAGCCAGAGGCTGATCAGAGCAGGGTGGGAGGAGAGGAAGCTGAATCTGCCAAATTCCCTTCTCAGGAGACTTCATGTTGGCTGGGGCAGGAAGGCTGTACCCAGAGAGCTGAGCCACAGGCTGAAAGACACAGAGGTTTCATTTCCAGCTGTTTTGCAGGGCTTGGTAATGCTGTTTGCAATTTGTATAAAATAATTTTCTGCGCACAGCTGATACTTGCTAAATGTGATATGGGTGCTGTGTTTTGTGGCTACAAAAAGCCCAAGGCAGCCCTTTTGTCCTTCAGGTGTGTCCCACTCTGGCTGCTTGAAGCCTGAAAGAGATCCTGGCAGTGAAGCCTCTTCCCTGAGAGCTGAGCTGCTGAAGGCAGTGATAGGGAGTTTGCTTTTTCCTGAAAGCAATCACTCAGTTTCAGAGAAAGTCAAACGGGAATTACGGTAAAGTCAGAGCTTGGTCTGTGCACTGGTGGCATTAATTTTCTGTCAAGTGGCACAGAGACATGAGTCATCCCCACGTGGAGGGAGACCTGCCCTAGCTCAGGGTCCTCTCCTCAGAGAGTCACCCCCAGGTGCTGCTGCAGCTGCTCAGGCTGTGCTCACCTGTGACCTGCCCGTGTCCTTCCTCAGGGACAGTCCTGTGCTGCCAGGCACTACCAGAGACATGGCTTTCAGGAGGAGGTGACAGTGTGGTGTTACTCCTCCTCATGAGAAAAGGCATGGGAGAGTTAAACTCTCTTATTTGGCACTTGTTTTATTAATCTCTTCCATACTGGCCAACTTTGTCAAAAGCTGGTTTGCACATATTTCTCTCAGAAATTGTTTTCTTCTGAAGAATGTGAGAGAATTTGTACAAGTGAGCTCTGAGTTAGCAGGGAGGAAAACAAATCAGGTCCAGCATCTCCTGGGTATCAGCAAGAGCTGGAGCATTCCCTGGAGCCCAAACTGCAGTTCTGTGTTTCCTGTGCCAGAACTGCCTTCTGATGCAAACAGGCTTTGAGATCATCAGAGGAAAAATTACCCTGCCTTAAGTTAGGAAGCTGCTTCTAAAGATGCTCCACTGACAATTTGTCTGTGTGAAAGAGCAGCCTGAGATGGTTGCACAGGATGTGTTTTCCCAGTCTCCCTTGCAATGTTATCCTTATGCACATCCACACCATAAGGGAGACTGTGAGAAGGAATCAGGGTATTTAGAAAAATTTATTCACATTTGAAAGTGACTTTAAAACCTCTCATAATCAATACAGAGATGGAAATAAAGGCAAAGTAGTAGTCCTTCACTTTCCTTCTCTCTCAAAGTTAATGAAATATTTGTAATTGTTTGTGAAAGAAACAGGTTTTTATCCTGAAAATGTCTTGAAACTGCTATACCATGTTGCTGTTTGAAAACTATAGAAATAGGCTACTGTTTTGGAATCAGCAGGTCAGGAATTTTCTTTACCTGTACTGATTTTTATTAGTATATTATTTTTTCAAATTTTCACTATAATTACTGTGATGAAACAGCAGCTAATTTTTGGTCTACCCATCAGGTCTTTGTTAAACAATTCATCTTTGGTTTGAAGAAAGCAGTGTGCCTGGGATCCAATTTTCAAATTGCCTCTTAAAATTGTCTTGTTTTCTTTATATTACACAAAAATCACTGTTATTATATTTTTGTATAATTTGCATATGACCATCTCCTTTCCTCTATTGAAATACAAAATCAAGGTGCTTTTATAACTTTGTTGCTAGTATGTTGTGATGATTATTTCTCAATGTAATACTCTTATATTTGTCTTATATTTCTCATATAATACTTCTCAAAAAAAAATGTATACATTGGTACACTGAGTTTTCCAGACTCCTTTTGAGAGGGAGGAGATTAAGTGGTAAAATTGATGGGATTAATTTTTGTGAACAAATTATCCAGCCAGTTTATTTCATTTTGTGGTTGGCAAATAATTTTGAAAGTGACTGTGGTTTCTGCACTGGAATACTTTGCTCATATGTAATTCCCTAAAATTGCTGGCCCCACAGCTCAGACTGCCAGGAATTTCGATGTGTCCTGGTTTATACAGACTAATGCACAGAGTAGGATTGCCTGGAGAAGTCTCAGGAATTGTTCTTGGCTGATCATTCAACTGTGGCCAGGGAAATAGGAGAGCAGTGGTGCTTGCAATCACTGAATTATCTCAGCAAGAGTGTCTCCCCAAGCACCAGAATGTCGAGGAACCCATGTACCAAATGTGTAAAACTAAAAACCAAGGGACACATGTAATGTCATGCAGTTAGCAACACTGTTTAATTCCCTTTTTATTTTGAAAATGCCATGTTAGCAGTTTTGAAACCCATGGTGTTGGGCACCACAGGCTGCCATAGCTCCCCGGACAGCAGTGGGCTGGGAGGAGTCACAGCTCCTTTCTGCTCCTCACTGCACTCTGCCAGACAATTCCCTCCATGGCAGGAGGTAAAAATGCTCCCAAATCAAAATCTAATTGAAAAGTTATGAAAGGTATTACAGAACTCCCCAGCTCTAGGCAGGGATGGGTGGTTGAGTACTAATCAATTCCAAATATATTTCTTGTGGGACCAGCACTTACTGGCAAGCAATTATTCTTTATAAGATAGATATCATAATGGATTCTGCTTCCCAAGAACAAAGGCTCAAATTCTATCTCCAAGAACAGCACAGAGCAGAATGAGCATCACATTTTCCCAGTGAAGATGGGTGTACCCTGATTGTATTAGTGCTGCTGGACCAATTAGGTGAAGCTGCTCATTTCCAATTAGGATTTCTAGGCAGTAACTCTATTAATGCTCCCAGGCAGTAGCTCATGTGCCAGAGCCATTTATTTACATGCTTGTAATGGACAGCCATAAAGTGCCCCTGCCCTCTCAGGAACATCTCTCATGTTGGTGTTAGGATCTCCTAACACACTTACCAAGCATTAAAAGTAATCTAATTTTTTATTGCTCTGTGCAGAGTGCAGGAGTCTAGATGTAAATAGGACTCAGAGCCAGCTGTGTTTATTTACTTAGCAGCAAAGAGCTGGTCTGGCTTTAATGAATGATATGGCATCTATATTTTCATGCTGAATTTGCTACAGGATTTGCTTTTCTGTAGCGTTTAGGAAAAGGCAAATTAGTGGGTGTTGTAGCACAGCATATCCTGTTGTTAAAAATATCTGCCTTGATTTACATATTCTTCTATGTGTGTATACATAAATACAGATCTACCCAGCAGATACACACACACACAGAGTTTGCATTTGATATTCTGATTGGAGCTCAATAGATAAGGGATTACCTTGGGGCCCTCTCTGCTCATTCACTCTCCTCTCATGCCTCTCTGCTTCTCTCTGCCCTGTGACAAGTTGGGTTAACCCCTATTTTTGATGAATTAAACGTGTGCTCCTTACTCAGCATTTTAAACTCTATGATACCTAAAAATATTTGCAAATCTTTTCTGCACTGAAGCTATATACAATTTTTTTTTTCCTAGATTCAGTTTTGCTCTCACTTGTTTGAGGGTATAGCCAGTACATCTGCACTGAAAATGTACAATGAGCAAAGCAAAACCAAAATCTCACTCATACAATATAAATGACTTTTATGTCTGAAGAAGTAATTCTGTAGTGTCATAAGAAAAGCAATAATAATTTCCTGATACTTCTTCCAAGTGACATGGGAAGCATCAGACAGTCTGAATCTGTTCTGAAAAATGCAGGAGGTGTTAATGAAGATTAAAACTGAATTAGTGGACATGCCAATGCAATCATGTCAAACAAAAGCAACTGATAGGCCAGATTATAATTGCAAACTCCTTGTTTTGTGGCTTGTTCTCTCATGTGGAAGCAAAAATAACCTTATTCTCCAGTTCCTTTTCAGTCATTTTTATGAATGTTGCATTTTGTTCTTTTTCCCCACTGTACAGGCCAGGTGTTCCTTTTTCCTGCAAAACAACAATACATCATTTAAGTGAAGTTCATTTTTTTGAAGCTCAGCGAGTTGAGGCTTTCTCCATTTCCCTGGCTGTATCCAATCAGCTACTGGAGGTACTGGCATGTGTCATAAATTTTGCTGCAGATATGGGCCAGCTGAAACATACACCAATTCAGAGATCACATCTCTTCAGCATCCCACTAGGCAGGGAAGGAAATGAAATGTGTTTGCTGTGTTCTGCTGAAGCAAGAGAATGGAGCAGGAGCCAAAAAAAAAAAAAAAAAAAAAAAAAAAAAAAAAAAAAAAAAAAAAAAATCTGAATTCTTAGCAGGAAAGAAAACCTCTTTCAAAAGAAAACCTTGAGAAAAATTAACCCCCAGATCACTGCCTGCATTTTTCTCCAAGAGTCTTTTCTCAAGCAGTCTCTGAGTCCAACCCTGCCTATTGCTTGCAGTGGGTGACCAAGGCTTTCCGTTCTGTCGCCCCAGCAGTGAAGGATTTGTTTTACCAGCAGGGTTTGGAAAGCAGGTTGAGAATGAAAGAAAGCCATTAGTAATTGAGTGTTGTGATGAGTAAGAAAGTTTACTCTCCTCTCCGTGTAGAAGCACTGCCTCGTGTGTGCCCCATGTGTCACTCCTCTGTTCTGAGGGGTTTCTAGAGCTGCTTGTCATATTCAGGGAATGATTGTCTCCCTTTTGAAGTCTGAAGCATTAGTAATTTTCTCAGCAGTCATGCAGGCTGTCAAGGTCATGAGACTTTGTCCATGTACTGGATGCTGTGGCAGGCTGAATGTCACATTCCTGAAATTAAAAAAAAAAAGTCCACAGAGGATAAAGAAGTGCTTTGTCTCTCAGGAGGTCTGGCTTTGTTGATTTCAGCCTTTTGCCTGCTCTAGGATGGCTACATGGCATGCCCAACCTTGAGGGTGGAATTTCCCACCTGCAGAGTGGAATATGTATCAAATTTGGGCTTTTGGTCATTCTGTGGAAGTCAGTCCTGACTTGTTTGACCTGGGACTATGGGCTGTGAGGTCATTCTGCAGTGATTCCTGTTTTCTGTATTATTCCATTTCTTCCTGACATCTCTCACTCCTTTTTGAGAAGCAGAGGTCAGGGTAAAGACACTTGTCTGAATGACAGTTTCTTCTTACTCTTGGAAATTAAATGTTCTCCCAAGACTACTCTCTTGTCTCAGCTGTGCGGTAGTGAGCAGTCTGAACCCTGAATGGTCTGAGCAAATAAAGGTACTACAAAATCCCTTAAAATCACTGTGGGATACAAGAGAGTCTGCTCCTTGTGTATTTATGTCAAGGAAATTCCATGACTGCAATGAACTTTGTGCAAACAATTACATGCTCTCATGTAGTATGTAGCAAAAGGGCAGGGAAGCAGGGGGGAACAGAGCTTAAAAGGATTTAGCTATGCTTGGTCACTCTCTGGATTACTTACTTTTGTTTGCTTCAGGCTTTTTCTCCTAACTGTGCATCAAGGCTATGTATTGACTTTGCTGAATTATTGAAGGGAGTTGCAAATGATGCATGAAATGAAAAATCCTTCTTCAGCCTCTGCACAAACTGCCAACAGACAGTTCTGTGCAATCACTGCTGAGCTGCACCATGATATCAGGTGTACCTAGATAGCCACAAAAATTATTGGAATTAATGACAATGGGAGTTTCTGTTCTTAATATTTTCCTTACTCCTTTCAACTGTGAGTTTCAGAAAAAAATGCAACATTCTGCCAGGGCATTGTCATCACTGAAAGCACTTGAACCCACTATAACCTTATGTTGGTATAACTGGGGCTAGCATTTAGGACCATGTCAAAGAAAATAGTCATCCTTCTGGTGTGCTTGTAGGAATCAGTCCCTTCATCTCCTCTCAGATTTATGAGCTGTGCCTGTTAAGGGAGTCTCAATTTTGAAAAGCTACATTTCCACATAGCTCCAAAAAGAAAGTCACAGCAGATGTTGAATTGAGCAGCACACTCGGATAGCAACCAAATCTGGAATTTCAAGAGTTTGTCAGCAACTATGTGCTTCTTGTTTAAGTGGTGTTAATTTTAGCAAACCGTCCCTTACTCAGAGGTCCCCAACCCAAAACACTGCCTTTGCTTGATATAATTGGAAAATCTTCAGAAAATATATGTTATAAGAGTAAGTGATAATGTTAGGGTTCGGAGTTTCATCATGATTGTGCTGCACAGCTGCTAACACCAGCCTCTTTAGAATTTATGTGCTCATCTAGGTTTTTCAGGCAAATTTAATTTGAGGAAGTTGTGTTTATCAACTTCCTGGCTTACTGTCAATGGCATGCTGCTTTCTTTTTAATATGAGGTGCTAATTATGTTTTTCTCAGACTTCAACATAAATGAAATGCATTTGGCAGTTGTCAACAGCTTTGCAGAGTATGATAATGCCATCGAACAAACTTTGAGGTTCTCTGAGCACGGGTTTATGCTTCTGAGTTGTGCATCTTGCAATTATATTTCACACAATGGACAAGATCACCTGGCCTGTTTTGCAGATGTTTTGGGGAATGCAGAAACTGCCAGGAAGTGTAATGGCACTGAACAGCAGAAATGCCTGTTCGTTGTGAAGAAGGAGCACAACAGAGCTGGTCTTGAGTGAAAATCTCACAGCATTAACAGAGCTTGAATCAAATTAAGCAGGAGTGCACCTCTTAAATTCCTTCTTCATCCTGAAACTGAGATCTAGGCAAGGGTAAGCCACTCAGAAGTGGGGAGAGCTTCCTCTTTTTTCCAGTAACATACAACAATCTGTGTGCTACCAATCCCCACACCCCAAAAATTAACACAGTAGCTCTGCTATGGAAGGAGTTCACAGAAAACTTTCTAAAAGGAGACTGAGCCCTAGACCCCCCTCTCCTGTGAACCTCCTCTGGGCACCATGGAGAAGGCACATGGTCCCAGAATCCCTATTCCCTTTGCCACAGCTCTGGCAGTGATGCATTGACTGGATCCCACCGGGAGATGCTCTCAGACATGAGCTGCTGAAGTAACTGCTGGAGGTCTTCAACCAGGGATTATTAAAGGAATATAGAGCCTCTTCAGTTCCCACAACAGAAGAAAGCAATTGCAGAACAGAAAGGAAGGAATTGATAAAGATTTGATGCAGTTTGGATATCAGAAGGACAGAGGCAACGTTTTTACACAGGCCATCACATTAAGGCCAGAATGGCATTAGTGCAGGAAAATCCTGCCATTTCCTTTGATGCTGACAGTCTCAATAGTTGTGTTTAGAAGCTAAATAACCTGTGCACTGCTGTGCAGGAGAAAGGATGATGAGGTATTGATTGCATTTTAGTGAGCGAGAGGGAGAGTGAATGGGATCAGTCTATTTCTGTTGTCTGTTTACCACCATGGATGGAGCAAGACGTGGGAAAGGTGGGAAACCTTTGTTTTGATCAGAGCAGGTAATTTCACTCCATAGCCTTTGTAAACATGCCACTGATATCAAAACTGGAGGATGGGCCAGAAAGGTGATGTAGGAAGATATAGTTTGAAATTATTAAGTCTATTTGGGATTAAAAGATTGTTGGAGTTTCTTTAATTTTGATTATCCTTTATATTCTTAGAAATCAAATCTTCTTTCAATTATAATGCACTTAAGCCTTATGCTCTTAAACAAAAATTCCTCCTAGCTTTTTTTTAGAAAATCTTGGAATGTGGGAGGCTTTTAAACATTTTTGTACTTGAAGTCAAATTTTTAATAATCACTTTTGCAAGATAGGTTGTTTTTTTTACACCTCGCATGCTGATATAGATATAATCGTTTTCCCTATCATAATTAAAAGACACTTCTTTGACATTTCTGCCTCTTCTTTTTCCTTTAAATATCGCTTTGGGAGAAGTACCAAAACTTGCACTTTTCCTCCTGCTCCTGCTGTGCCACCACCCCTATTGCAGGGCTGGTGTGTTTGTATTCATTCAGCACGGCTGCGTCGTGACTGCTCCCTTCCAAAAGTCGTGCTGTTTGCATCTTGCTGGCAAAAGCAGCTCTGTGTCCTGTGTGTGATGATGACAGATCATTTACAAAGTTCTCCTCCCTCTGAACAGAGCCTTTCACTGATCTGCTCGTGTTCGCATGTCCCAGTTGCTCTCCTGAGGAGGCACAGGAGTGCAAAACCTCTGGGGACTCCTAAAATGCGAGCCAGGCAACAAGGAGAACATCTTTTTCCTTCCCCCAGGAGCCACTAACCACGCACAGGCATAGGAAATGAACACATATTTCTTCGGACTGCAAGGAAAGAAAGATAATTCAGCTCCCCAAAGAGATTTGGGATATGAAAACATGTCCTTTCTCCCTACCCAAATGAAAGCAAATTGACTTCTCTAGTCAGTTTGATTTAGGTCAGCATGCCAAGCACGTCAAGTGTTGCTGAGCCCTTAGGAGGGACAGATTCCTCAGAAATGAAGATATGTCCACTGTAAATGTTCTTGCTGGTATCCCACCAGCTTGTCCCTCATGGTTTTACACCATTACGTCACCTACAGCAATTTCCATTGCTTCTCTTCTTGTGAGCACAGCAGCTGATACTTTTCCTCATGCTTTCTCTAAGAGTATATTTATTATTTATTCAGATTAACAACATTTTCTACATTTGAAACAGGGGAAGTCTCTCTCAATCTTTCCTCCATCACACTGGCTGCACAGTTGCTCTTGGTGTCCCGAAACCAGCCCTGAGTCCAGGCACAGTCCAGGCACTCGGGGTGTGGCTGGTGCCAGCTCTCCAGCTGTGCAGGCGGATGAAATGAGGTCCCTGGCTGCTCTGGGTGCAGCTGCAGTGACCTTCCTGCTGGCACTTCTGTGTCCTTGCTGGTGCCTTGCCATGGCAGAAATGGGAAAGCTGCTCTCCAGGATACAATATAGGTGTCAAAAGATATGAGAGGCCATGGGAAAACACTTGCTCCGTGTATACTGGAAGTCACAGAGTACCTGGAACACATCTCTTCTGCAGGGGAAAGACATTTTGTTAATGAAAATACATGCCTTCGTCCTTGAAAACAGCATGTTGGGAGTGATTTGCTGCTAGTGGTACATTTTAAAACTTAAACCAGCCCTGTGAGGTAGGAAAGTCTACAGGATGGCACGAGGAAGGAAATTTGTGTTCAACCAGTGGAAGTTTAGGGAATCCTCCACAGCAATGTCAGGAGTCACTGACAAAAATTCCAGGTGCTTTCTGCGTGCTTAGCTGTGAGCACAGAAATAGCAGAGCAAAGAAAGGAAAGCCAGCCCAAGCCTCAAACCCAAAGTGAAGGAGAAATCAAGCTCCTGGTGACCCTTGCAGACCTTGGAAAGGGCACAGGGGTGCCAGGTCTGGCCTTCCCATTCACTCTGCCCTGTGCCAGGCTGGGCAGTGCATGCACCACACACCCCAACAGCCCACGCTGATGTTTTTTCTCAGTTTAAAATTTGCTTGTACGATCTTTATGTGGAGAGAAATTTGGCACAGCCACATTCAGCCCCTGCCAAAATGCGTGCCTTGTTCATCCCTCTGTTTTTCTCAACATAACCACCATAATTTAATTTTACACAATTAAAAAAAAAAAAAAAAGAAAAACAAAAAACCACTCAGACTTTAAATACTCTGATTTTTTTTTTTCAATGAATGAACATCCTAGAGGAAAACACCAATATTCCACTTTTACCATTGTATTTATACACTTGAAATAACTTTCCATTTCTTTCTGTAAAAATTAATTTAATCTAATTTCTTGGAAAATTGTTATTTCATTTTAGTTAATTCAGTCCTCTTCTGAGTTTAATTTTTCCCCTTTATTGATGTGTTTTTTACAGTCACTGCATCCAAGTTCACTATTGCTTCAAAGCTATGACTCACATTTATGTCATAAGATACAGAATGGAGAGAAACTTGTGAGCTTCATTTATTTTGACTCAAGTTATGTTTTTGATTCTCAGTGTCAAAAGTGCAGCAGAACCTGTCATTTCTGTTCAAGACATGAGAAATATTAATAAACCACATAGAGGAGACCGCACTGGAAAATGTGAATTAAAAAAAAAAAAAAAATCAAAATGAAAAGCTGAAACTCAGTCCATGAAAATGAAAAGAAAGAATCCTGAATTTTTTATCAGAACTGTATTTGGTCTGCATATTTGAATGTATTTGTCATGCCTTATATACACAAAGAACAAACATAAATCAGGTGATTTTTATTATTTTTTTCAGATTAAGGCAAGAAAAAAACACAAAAGAATACATAAACAGCTCATTTTTTTCTTTATTACTGTGTAGTTTTTGACTTTGATGGAGTGACTTCAAAGACTTTACATTTTTTCCAGCACGAGAGTAACATCTGACTCAAATTCTTCATATCCAAAAGAGCTCTGGTTGAGTCAGAAAAACATTTTCCATCTCAAACTTTTTTACTTTGTAAAAGGAAGCCTTAAGTGTCTTCTCCTAAAACTTGTCATGACTTTCGATATTTTTAAGTTATAGTAAAGAAAAATCCACGTGCAAAATCTAATAGAGGTCAAAGGATGGAAATTCTGTAGGAAGGTTGAAGTGAGGAAACCAATCAGAAAATTGTAGAAAATCCTCTTACAAATGAAAAATTAAGATTTCATTCTCAGATTTGGGGAGGTTTGTGTTTTTTTCAAAAGAATCTCTAAGGGAAAAAAATCACCTCAGACCCAATAGCTGTGCTCTGGACTGAGCTTTACCCAGCTGTTCCCAGAAGTCCTCACTGCATAAATTTTGCTTTGGAGTCAAATCACTCAGTCACACAATTTGCTGCTTTTCAGATTAAAATGGTTCTGCTGAGATGCCCATCTTCTTTTCTGAGAAGTCATTTGGTTTCCTTTCATAAGCATAGAACTGGGGCTTTGCAGTGGTGATTGTCATAGGATTTTCTGCAAGGTTTTTTTTGATTAGGAAAGACAAACTGCACCAGGTTTTGACTTAAGTCTGCTCACTGCTCAAAATAACTTACTGTGAAAACCTTAACTTATATTAGAAATACAGGCAAAAGAGGTATGACACCATCATTTTAACCAGAGTTTCTATGATCTGTATATTTAAAGAGTGATAAATGTTCTTAAATGCAATTGCCTCTTTTGCAGAGAATGCTTTCTACAAATTTTTCTTTATTCAGTCAGTAATTAAAGCAAAAGAGCTGGTTTCAGCACTGAGATAGTTTACTAACTACCCATCTAACTCAGTGTTTTGAAGACTAGGTGGTCTTCAAAAAAGCATAAATTGTGATTCTGTATCTGGGCATTGAAGGGGAGGGGAGGGAGAGTAAACTTTGGGTAATTCTGTTAACATAACTGTGTAAAACAGTTCCTCAAGTGAAATATTTTCATCAAGAATGGGCCACCTTAGTATTCAAGCTCCAAATTCTTATTTGATGCTCTTTGAAGTAAATAAAAGAAATTTCCTGCTGGACTAAGTATGTCACTGTTTTTTTTGGTTTTACTTGCGAGGGAGGAGGCAGACTCTGAACAAGTGGAATAAGGAGGCAAACATATATCAAGCACCTGATAAATGTGTCTTGTTTGCACAAATTTCTAGAAAGAGGCCAACTTGCAAGCAGGGAGATGGCAAATTATTTATGGTACTCTGTTTCTGCAGATGCAAAACAGAGGTGAATTCTTGTAGAAAGGGTGAATGTGGATTATGGGACAGCAGACCGATAGAAAAGTCAGTCCATGGGACATACAGACTCTGCCAGAAAGATGCTGCCTCCTTCCAATCCAATTCAATCTAATCCAATTTTGACTTCAAAATGTTTTAATCCTAGCCTGGGTGTGTCCGATCTAGAGCAGAATCTGAGGTTTCAGAAGGATGTATAGCACCATTGAGCAGCACTTGTTCACTGAGGAAGACTGGCACTTGAATGTGGTGACAGCTCTTTATAAATTGCAGTGGTGGGTGGCAGAGCACTCCATAGGAAAATTAAGAGTTTTTATTTTTAGGAAGGTGGAATAGCAGTGTGCTAAGAGACAAATCACGAAGCAAACAGAAGTGGGCTGGAAGAATACAGGAGATAAACAAGCTGTGCAGGACAAGTGGATAAAATTAGAAAACTAGAGCAACATTTCTGACTCAGGTGTGAATCCAAAAGTGTGTGATTCTAACTGGTGTTTATCCAGAACAACTAAGAACGACTAAATAGATTTGCTAAAGGAAAGAAAAATGAAACTTCTGTCACTGGAAACTCTTTACATCTCAGTTTGGTTGGGTTTCTGAAGCTTTCTGGCAGGCAGGGCATGACTGGGACTTGTGGCTGCCAACTCCACATCTGAACCTTGTCAGCATTTCCTTATTAGAGTCTGAGAAATGGCCAGGTCTGGGGAGGTGGTGGGAGAGCCTGAGTCTCAGGACACCAAGGCAGCTTGGTATAGGAAACCCCACCCCAAAGCAACAACTTTCTATAGGAAAAACCTACCCCACAACAAGGGTTTGTGCCTCGGTGCAGCCAGCCATGTCCCAGAGTGGTTATTTTCCTGTCTCCTCGTCTTTCCATTTTGTAATGGGGGATGGCAAAGTACAAAGAAGCCAAAATAATGTACAGGTGAGTCAGAAATAAAGAACAAAAAAGGACTAAAATAACTTCCAGAGAAGATGTGTCCATTTATCATAAGCATGGCACCAACCAGATCTCCCTTTCACCCCAGAAGGGTGGCTGTCCTACACTCCTCTCTGACACAGCTCTCTTGTGACACCTTGCCTGGTCAGGAGCACTCAGCCCCATGGGAGGTTTGCCACATGTGTGCTTAGGGTAGGAGCTGCAGTCCTCAGTCTTGTGTAAAGATTACTGTAATTGTGGTGTCTTTGGGCTGTAAGAGGATCATTAGCTCCCCAATGATCTTGAATGTTTATTGTTCTCATTTCAATTGATTTCCTAAGCACAGATTGCCCTGGAACTGGAGCGTTTTGTGTCTCTGAGGAGCTGGATATACAATTTTTCCTTCTGTCACCAGGCAAGAGGAAATGCTTGGTCAATGAGAACTGCTGGAGGAAAGGTGACTATGATGGTTTCTTGTTTTTGAGGAAGTATTCTTTTTCATTCTGTCAAAACAGCTTGAATGGGAATGGTGGGATTTTTTCCTGCATTTCTCACACATGCAAAATGTCCTCTGCACTGCTGATTCCTCATACCTCTGTAACTTTCTCATTATTTCTTACCAGAGTTCTTGCCAGATGTATAAATCAGAAGTGTATCAGACAGTTTATAAATGCTCTGGGACTTTCTGCATTTTTCATGCTTTTTTCTTATCCTCTTTCTTTCATTGCACCTTTCTACATGCAGCTCACTGATATGTGCCCATCAGTGCCTTCTGTCTTTTACAGAAGGCACTATGATTCCATGAGAAAAAAAAATTAAAGGATGGTTTTATAAGTTTTCAGAGACAGGGAGAAACACAAGAAACACATAAAAGCATAAAAGTTAGCAGCTTGGGAATGGGTAAAGCAGGAAGTTCCAGTTTGAGTTCTTATTGGCTTTGGGGAAAGGTTATTTGGAAAGGATTCCTTAATAGAAAAACCAGTTAAACAGAGAGATATGTTTTTTCAAATTCAGCTATTTGCATGAGATTTTACTCAAGAATGCTGATATACATCTGCTCTCTTCTTCACCCTTACACTGTCTGATCTACCTGTGGAAACTGCTGGATTTCATTTGCCACATGAAGAGGAATCTTTGCCTTCCCTAACAAATTAACATCAGGTTGTGAAGAGACTAATTTTTGGCTTTTGTTTGATGATATAATATTAAATCTCAATGGAAAATGTTGGCCAGCCAACCTCCTGTTTTCCCTGGAGTCGTATTGGTCTTGCCTATAAAGTCAGGAAGATCTCTTCAGAAGACTTCATCTTGCTTAATATGTCAGGGAAAATGGGCATTTGGATAAACCACCCCAGCTTTTCATGGTGTCAGAAAAGACAAGCTGACTTTGCTAAATTGGTCCAGAGCAGGTTGTACATTCTAAGTACAGCAAATGAACACATAGAATGGTTAGAGGTTAGGAGATAAAACCTTGTATAATAATACTACAATTTATTCCCTGAAATGGTTTGTATGGATTTCATTTAAGGGTATTCACTGGTTTAAATCCTTCTGAAAAGGGGAAATACCTTTGAAATCAATGTTTTAATTTTCTGTGCTTTTTTCTGAATGCTTTTTATTTAATAAACTACATTTGTGACAACTTTAGTGAGTTTAATTTGTAAGCCCAAATGCTTACTATTGTCAGACAAATAAACTAACCTCCAACAAAAAATAGCCTATTATGTCTGAGAGGATTTTCTCCTGTTAATTGAAAATGAACTGGAACTAAGCTAAATTGCTTGAATGTTAAATCTTTCCTTGCTACACTAGGGTTACTAGCGGGTGCAAGCACAGACACATTTCTAAACAGAAATAACAAGCTATTTAGTGTTTCAGCTCTGGTAAGTGCTGAGAAGGGCAGTGACCTGCAATACCAGTAAGAGTATGAGCATTTCCAAGTCTCAGGCATTCCTGCTAAAAGGCAGCTTCTCAAAGCTTACACTTGTTTGTAGCCAAGGGAAATGTTAAAGAAACATCTTGCAGGAAAGCTGATTTCCTTCGTCATTAATGTAGAGAGAATTTAATCTTCAGAAAATTGAACTAGCTTGCAGGCAGGAAAATATAGAGGTTATTTTAAGGATCAAGCAGCAGGATAGACTGGATCTCCTGTCCTAAGGGAAAATTGCAGTAGTTGCAGCTCCCTGTGGCTTGAAGCCCTTGCTAATCCTCTAGGCATGTGCTCCCTGTATCACATGCAGCATGGCCAGGCTGGTCTTGCGGATAACGTATGTGGGAGCAATTCCTATAGGAGACTGAAAGGGGGAAATTGCCCTACATCCCTGGAATTCTCTCAGCACAGAGAGGGCAGGAGAGGTCTTCCAGAGGTGAAAAAATGTGTCTGGCAGATAGATGGTGATTAGGTCCAGCTCCTGGGAGCAGAGACTGGGAGCTGTGTCCAGCAGAAGCTGCCGGCCAGGGAGGAGGAGAGCTGGGGAGGAGCAGATATCTCCATCTCAGTGAGGAAGAACACGCACTGTACACATTAACTAAAATCAACACTGCACTTACACAGAGAAGAGACAGCAGCTCTTTAAACATTCTCTAAAAAACACACCAAACACACCTCCTAGACTCATTATTTCCACTGACAGGCAGTTCCCCATCTTGCAGCACTTCACAGCCCCTTTTTAACATTAGCTTTTCTATCTTTTAGGTACAGGTGCTGTTTTCCTCCACTGCTACAATTAAAATTACCTAGATAGAGGCAGTACAATGGTGCTCTTTGCTCTCTTGTCCCTCAAAGCACAGACACCAAGAACTGGATCCCCAGCCCACTGATATCAAGGGGAGCCCTTCCGTTCACCTCATGGAGGCTGTGCCAGGCCAAGGAGGAACACAGATGAGAGAAGGCAATTTGGCTGTCACATTTTCCTTTCATCAAGAGGTTTATATGGACAAACTCTTTTTAATGTAACTTCTGCTGCTGAGTTGGAGATTTTTGTCCCTGTGAATTTCCACTAATAACTACAGTGGTTTGCATGCAATTCCAGGATGGGTCTGAGAATGGACTGAAGAACTAGAGTTACATGGGACATGCCTGACATAATGGATGTTTTTATTACTTTTTTTTCTTTATTTGACAGCTGAACTGGAGGGAGAAGAGTAAAACCAGTTTGGAGCACAGCAAGTGGAAAATGAAGGTAAAGGCAGTGTTAGCATGGTGATTTAGCTCCAAGCAGCATCCCTGTGCCCTGGCACACAGCAATGGGGCTGGAGTGGTGGCAGGAGGCAGAGGCTGAGAGGTGGCATTCAGGTGGCACCTAAAGCACCAGTGTCACTGTGGAGACAAAGGCAGCCACAGCACAGGGAAATGAGCATCATTTTGGTGGCCTGGGTGGAACAGGAGACAGAACCCAGCTTTCAGTCCCCAGCCCGGGATGAGATGTGTAGAAATGGCTGTACTAGTCATGACTGCCTCATTCCCAGCCTTCTGGGGTGTCAGGAAGGAAGAGATCATCCTGGCAGAAAGAGAACTTAGAAGAGCTAGAGACTTTGGGTAAGGGTGCAGGTATGGTCTTCTCAAGTGGCTGCAGAGTTTTCACTTAGAAGAGGTAATATTTAAAAAACCATTAATTTCTCTTTAAATATCAAACAATCTTTTCAAATGATGGATTGCTGCTTTCTCCCTTGGAACAGGAGCCAAAACATGGTTCTGAGGGCGTGACTCTTGAGCTATCAGCTTTCTAAGGAGGAAATGCACTGAGTGACAGGTAAGATAAAAAATAATGATTCCTCTCCTTCCTTTAACCAGATGTCAGCATGGCAATGGTTGGAAATTCATGTGAAAGGCTCACATTAAGAAAACTTTCTGCCTACATCCAGTAGCACCTGAGATATCTCAATATTTGGAGTGTCATTCAGAAGTCAGCTTTATTTTGAGAAGGCATGTCCAGAGTCAGTGGGAAGGAGGAAGGTGCCCGTGCCCACTTCCCACACACCAGCCTGGCCAAAAGCCTATCCCCAGAGATGAAAGTGGGGAGTTTTCATTTTTTCTGGATGTACAGTCAGGGTACAAATCACAAGATAACTGTGGGGTTTTTTACTGAGTACACCTGACAACAAAACCAGGTACATTTAAGTTCTTCAGGTTATTGTGGAGGTGAGAGCTAATTTACACCACTGAGACTTGCACTGATTCTATCAAAGTTCAGAAGATTTCTCTGAAAAATTCTAGCATCTAGGAGGGAAACAGAAAGAAGAAATGTTAAGTTAATTTAGACAGAAATTAATAAACGGTATTTAACCCTTTTTTTCACAGCTTAACTTGGAAAAATTACACCTTGCTGTAGGTCTACTGTAACTTGCATATTCTGCCAGTCAGAAATCCTTGGCAAGTGATCGCCTTAATGCTGGGTGCTGAGCCCTGCTGCCCTCTGGACAGCAGAGAGTGGTACAGGGCACAGATTGGGACTGCAGCAACAGATTTTTCTATGCTCTATTGCCCCAAATCCTGTGAAATTCTGAATGTGTCCACATGGTTTATCAAGTACACTGGAAACTCATGAAAAAATATTATGCTCTGTTTCACATTTTCCATGCCAATAGTGATTGCTTCTTGGTCAAGGTATTGTTGGCAGACCATAATTTTTTTTTTACCCTTAGATTGGAAAACAATATCAGTGCTTGATGGCACCTCAAATTTTAAAGCTAATATTTTTTCCTGGAAGTGAGCGTGGTGTTAAATCCAGTATTTGTAAGCTTTTTTTTTTTGTTGTAACAACTGAGCTATTTTAGCTCATAGTCCCAAGTCATAATTGCATCATCTTCCATTGCTGATAGGCTGAAGAAAACAAACTCTGAGTTTGGCATACAGATTGTCACTAAACAAAATATCTGTTTAGCAAACCATCAGAATTTGTAGATGATAGGAAGCAGATGTATCATTAAGCACTAAATGGGAATATCATTTACAGTAGATGTCATGTTTCATTTTGATAAACTGCAAAAAACCCACATGAAAGATGCAGCCCTGTGTACCCACTGCTGAGAGCAGTATTTTGAAAGGTATCATTATGATACTCTGTGGGGCTGGCAAAGCTAAGATTTATTAGAAAATATGATATATGGCCAAAGCATTACCATAAAAGATAATGAAATGTGATCTGATCTATGAGCTGGTATCCGATATAAAAAGCTCAGAGGAAAGAAGCTGTGCAAACACAATCTTCAGTTTGTAGAAAAGGCACACACGGAGTGCAGGGGCCTGACTGGGACCAGCCAATTGTCATCAGTTTTTTGTGGACTTTGGGCTGCTGCAGCCCAACCTTCCTTCATAAGCACTGACTGTCCTTGTAGCTGAAGAACATTGTTACTGTCATTTTTCATAGTCTGTAATGATCAAATACATATTAATGTAAATAAGAAGAGACAGTGAAACATTCTTGAAATGGTTCTGTTGTTGGGAAAAAATATCCTTCTATTTACCTGTCATAGTCCTGTCACTGTCACTTGAGTGACAATTTACTGCTTTTAATGCATGCATCTCTTTCACCTTCCCCTCATTTTGAACATTTTCCCTCCTTTCTTCTTTCCCTCCTTCCAATTTAATCTCATTTTTAATGCCAGTCTGCATAGGATGCTCATCTTCTAAATCATAAGTTAGTTGAAAGGAAATACTTGGAAATGACATGCTTTTGGGGGCTGTTCTAATTCCTGTTTCTGCAGTCAGTTTTGTTAAAACTGTTTGGTTCAGATTTCCTCAAAATACTTCTCAACAACTCTATTTTTCTTTTTATTTCTGGAATCCTTGTCTAGGTATTATAACTTACTATGCCTTTTTTGAGGTATTTACTCTGTTGCCCTTATTATCCATCTGAAATACGTAACATGTATGAAGCAAGTACATTATCATCATAATTAATAGTAAAGCTCCTTTTGCAGTGGCTGATGACCTTTTTCTGGAGAGGCACAGAAAGACACCACTGAAGTATGATACAGGGATGGGTTATGGTTTGCTAGTGCAATTTTGTGTGAATAGTCTATCCTGTTTGCTACTCCATTGAAACAGGGTGAATACAGGCAAGAGCATTGAGGCTTTTCTGCAACATTAGAATGACCCTCATTAGTAAGACTACAGCAAGTATTTATGATTGTCATTGTAACTCCGGAAAAAACAAGGATTTATATCAGAAGTACCAAGTACCAGCAAGTTGTTACTCTAGGGAAGAGGCAAAGTGACAGGCATGGAGGCAGGAGACCATCTTTTCTCATGTGCATTATGTGAGCAAAGGGGACTCCAGGAGGAAAACAAGGGCATTGAAATGAGGCACTTTTGCCCATCAGAGTTGGATTTTTTTATGGAAGACTATTAGGAGAGTGAGGAGAAGTGGCAAGTGTACATACAGATGTGTAGTATGGCAGACTGCTAGATGGGTCACATCTTCCCAACAGGGAATCAGCCTTGAGGAGAAAAGGCACTGGTCAGTGAAACAAGAGTACCAACAACAACTTCCTGGGGTGCTGAGTGTTATCTGAAGCTCTTGGGATTCACCAGCCTGCCTGTGGAGCTGAGATGGACTTGCTGTGCTGATGCTCCTACCACAGAGAGTGGCTGAGCAGAGGAGGAGGTGCTGGCTCTTTGCTGCCCTGAACTGCACCTGCAAGCCAGCCACACCCCCTGACTGGCAACACATCTGTATGAAAACAGAAAACACTGACTTTTTTCCAATGCCTAATGCCCCTAGCTGATAAAAACTGCTGCCAGAGTGACACAGAAGACAGTGGTGAGGACAAGCATGGTTGTTATGGATGATTGGTACATGCAGAATGATAGTTGTGGCTCACTTTTACTCATTATGCCAAAAACTGCTGGGTCCCCACCTCCTTCATGCTCTCAATCCCCTCTGAAGCTCACAGCATAATTAATGATAAATGAACAGCTATCAAATTAATTTCATGAAAGCAATCAGAGATCAATAGCAGTACAATGCAAGTGTTAAACAGTTAACTGCACGTGACTAATTGTGCTCAAAAAATGGGGTGGTTTTGTTCTGCTGGCATTTGTAAATGGTTAAGCCTTCATTTTCATAGTTTATGATGTCAGATGAATCCCTTGGGAAAGTATTTTCCTTCCGAATGATGTTTAAATGTCTATAATTCTGTGCTGAGTGCAATTTACCAACAATTGTAGTGCTTTAAAGCATACAGTAAGCTCCTTTATTTCTGTATCGAGCAACTTGACATTTATGATAATTTGTTAACTGTAGGAAAAATATATAAACAATGTAATTTTCTTGTAAACATTTGCCATGTAAGACACACAGTACAATTGGTAACCTCTGTTGCAAGCACAAACAATGAGAGAGACTTGTGAATGTGGGTGTACAAAATGAAAAGCACTACCTTAGCCTGCATCTGCACTGGGTCTGCTCAGCTGGAAAAGTAAAACAAGCTGCAAAGCCTGCTGCTGGAAAAGGTGGGTTTTTTAGACTGGAAAAAAAAAATCCCACATTTTTCCTAATGCTTGATCATATTCCTTCTGCCAGGATGTGGCAGAATCTGGTGAACCTGTTGGGTACGTGTCCCTGTCAGGTGGGGATGGCAGCAGTGCTGGGTTTCTACAGCACAGCTATTTGGGACTCAGACCTCTGCTTTCATGGGAAATATGGGTGCAAAATAGCCATTTCTGAATGTCAAAATGACTCCTGTGCACCACAGCTGGTCAGTGCCAGAGCTCTGCCAGCTTCACAGTGATGGAGCACAGCAGAGCTTGGGTCTCTCTTCCCAGGATATCACATGGAGGACCCTTAGTTAAGTTCTCAGCAGCTCAGTCTGCTTTTTGTGTGCATTTGTGCTGTTGGAAGAGAAAGAAGTCCCTTGTTTCTGGTGACCAAATGTAAAAGGATACAACCCTATGCATCTTAGTGAAACTGTCTTCACAAGCATGGTGAGACTCTACACCAACTTCACAACTCCTTTGGTCAATAAAGAGAAAACATGCAATCACTAAAAGCAGCACAGTCAAAGAATTTCCTTAGAGGTGTATAGTGATATGATTCTTCCTTAGCAAGAGTTTGGAGGATAAATCAGAGTTGTAAAAAATTGCTGGATGCTTCATAAGCTGCACCACTACAGCACATATTCATTAACTCACTGCAATCATTAGTACTCTGTGGACTCTGGTTCCTAAGAGAGAGAGGAAAAAGAGGATTTATTCCTGGAGGCACATTGTTCTGAGTGCATCCTTCAATGAAAGGATTCATTTTCCTCTGCTATTCACTTTGCTTTCTTGCAGGCCTGCCTTTTGTGGAACCCCTCTCTGTGCAGTCCAAGGCCTCTCCTGGGCAATAACTGGGTCGCCAAAAGCCTCCCGCATCCACGTGCCCTCCCTCATTACAGCAGCTCCCCTCTGTGGATGCTATTGTCCTCTTTATTTCTCTGAAATCAAAATCAAGTGCTCTGTTCCTCCTGATTCATAGTGGTGGAAACATGCTTTTCACAGAAAAGATCTGTATCTCTTGTTCCACTGGTTATCTGCTTTGGTACCACAGTCATCATTCTGAGTTTATATCGTGAACCCTGCCTCTATTCAAATTGTGCTTACAGGATATTTAGAGGTGCATGAAACATTTGCAATAAACCTTATCTTTATTTAAAAAGAAAAGAAAATTTTATTCCCTCCTCAAACATGGTATTTTAGGGGAATAAGGTTTTATGTACTCCTTGTGCATAGTAACAGTGTTGCTAGGGGCCAGAATTTCAACAGAATCTCCTTCAGCTGAGGTTTCATCTTAACGTTTGTCAATGTGTTCAGTGAGAATAAAGCAAAGCATTGAAAAAAAAAAAACCACCCCCCACACACATTATTGACAGCACTTTAAACTTTCTAGAGATTCAAGGGTAATGGCAACAAGGACTTTTCTCTCTTCTCACTTAGACATGGTGCACACCAGCTTTGTGGTGAAGTAAATGAAATCAGACTACTATTTTGTCTTAAAAATACGTGCAGATGACGTTTTTGTCTTCATGGTCAAGCTTAATTACCAAGTGGAAAATGCTCATTTAGCATAGAGAGGGGTAGTGAAATAGATGGTTTTGAATGATAAAAGTGGGAGGTGTTTGGATTTTCCTTGTCAAAGCTGAGATTTTGTAGAAGTTGGGGAGTTTTCATCACAAGTGACCAAGATACACCATGTGAGGCCCCATCTAACCAATCACCACTCCACAGGCTTGAATGTGCTCATCTTCAAATGCCCAAGGAGCTGTGTAAAAATGAACTTATCTATTCCATATACTCAGTCACTACCATCAGGGAGAAACAAGTGATTGCACTGTGTTGTTTTATTTACAAAGTTAATCAGATTTAGTTTATCTTTTAACCCCTTCAGAAACATCATGACTGCTCTTTTAAACCATGAAGGTCTGGCCTCCAGGCATGTAAAATGAGCATGGGAATTAGACAACGGCCAGAGCCTGCTATTTGCAGCAAAGAAAGGGAAGGATGGAAAACCTGCATCTTCACATTGATTCTCTGACGCCATGTGATGTTCCTATAGCAGGAGCTTTACCTGTTTAAGCTGAAATACATCTGTGTTATTTTTCAGCAAAATCCTGACTGCATCTCAGCAGAGATACAATCTAGTTCAACCAAGGTAATTTTCAAAATACTGTCACAACATAGGATTTACTCTTTTATTTAATTGGTTTAGTAGAAGATGAGATGCTGTTGCTCATAAACACTTTGTTGCTTTGTTTTTCTTTAAAAATCCATTAACTTCTATGCAGGTCTTTAAATATTTATAAGATTTAAATAATCTTTTAAAGCATCCTCAGAGAAGACATTGACTCTTTTAGTTAAATAGTTCTTTTTTTTTTCTGGTAGGGGAATTGTTTAAGTACTCAGCCGACTAATTCCCCAATTTAATCACAATATTTTTATACTCAAATGTCTATTTTATGTAAGCAAAGAGAAATACAAGAGAAAAAGTTGTTATATTTATGTGTAAACTGACTTACTACTTCCATGATGGGGATATTATGCAGTGATTCTGGAGCTGACTGTAAATTGAAGATGCTTTTAAATAAACACCTCAGGAACTCATGCCCCTCTAAATATTTATATTGTAAGGAAAGTTTTGCCACAAAATATTTCTCATCTTCACTTTTCTTTCTTAGAGCCATCTGAAGTCTTCAGGCTGTTTGCAGTGTGGGTGCAGGAGAATAAGCAAAATCCCCCATGAGAGGAGCCATAAAATTTTTGGTGAAAGCCAGAACTAGAGCCAATTCCAGAGATGAGTGACATTCCCACCTTTGTTCACAGCTCCTGTGCTGCAAGCATGCACTACAAAAGCAAAGGTATGCATTTCCAGTAATTCACTTCTTGTGGAGACTGGCTTCTTGCAGCTGCAGGAGACACTTCTCCACAGAGTGTATTTCCTTACCAGAGGTCCCTTGCACAGCCAAAATCTGAGAGGGAAGTGAGGGAATGGGGGGATGTAGGGTTTCTCCAGCTGTCTGCCTCAGATGCTTTTACACCTGTGCCTGCTTAGCACAGGTGAATGAACAGAGGCTCGTGGGCTGCATTTTTCCTTTAGTTGGCTCCTGGTTGGCTTTATTTGGTTTGCTCTTTTGCAGAACGATTTAGGTTTCTTTGCTTGTTTCTGCTAACAGCAGGAGTGCCACGTCTCTGCAGAGTTAAATTAAATGCCAGGCTTAGGATGTCTCTCCAGAACAATTAACCATGCTTTAGAGATATGGCAAAGGCATCTCCAGGATCATGTAAGTTCAACACAGTTTTCCTGCTCATTTGGCTTGTGTGGAGCCCCTCAGCTGAAACCAATATTTCTTGGGCATATCTTTCTGCAAAGCAAATCTGCCTTTTGCAGTTGAGCCTTGTTTCCCCTGCCCACTCTATTGCCCCTGGCAGCCACAGCAATCAGGCACCAGCAGAAATCTCCTCACTAGGGGGAAAACAATTAACAAGAAGAAGCAGAACCATCCATGCACATGGCTGCACCCTTAGAAGATGTTCACAAAGGTGATTCATATTAATGTTCTTAAAACAAAACAGGCACTCTCTAACTGTAGCCACCACCAGTGTAAGCACAGGATATTTTCCAGCATTAGCCTAACCCTGTGGTGATAGCGATAAACGATTCTCTGTTTTTTTAATCAAGAGACAATATTCTTGCTGGCTGATTGAAGTGTTTTTATTGGAAATAGCTTCCAAAAATAACCTGTCTTGTTAGTACTGTAAATTCTGCAGGCTAAAATCCTTTGATTCTCATTAAATTAACTAATTACTGTCTCGCTGGATCGATGGATTTAGGAGCACTGACATAATCTTGCTAGGAAAGGAAAGCTGCCAAATTCCATGACTTTGCTTAAACCTATTACCCTGGTATCTGTGCACTGAAAGAAATTTATCACCATGTAATTAATGGTCTTAGTTGGTTGACTGTCATATCAAAAAGAGGTAAAGACTTAAGGTTTAAGCTAAGCAAACAAGAAGAGACACCAGAAGAACTGCAAATGCAGTTTGCTAATTTAAGGTGGGTTTTTTTTATAAATATGAAAAATTATTTACGGGGAAAAAAACAACCCACATAAGGTCCTGCCCAGCACTGGAAGGCAGGTGCTGTCCAGGGTGCTCAGCAGCAGTGTTGAGCTGGCTGTGGGCAGCAAAGGCTCTGGGTGGGCTCTGGGAGCTGCTGGGGTGCTGGTGCTGTCAGGCACCCACAGCTCTGGAGAGCAGGGATTTGCACACTTAGCACTGTCCCAGGGATGCCTCTGCTTGGCACAGCCAGGCCAATGCCAGGCTGAGGACCCTGTACACCAGGATAGGGCTTAGCCAACACTCTGGACCTTGATCCCCACAGATATTGCTTGAGGTACCATTAAAACTCCACGTATATGCTTTTTTTGCCAAGGTTTGCAGTGGACTATTTAGGCTCCTGTCCTATGTGAGAAATAAAAAAGTAGAATTTTATGGTATTAGCAAGCCAATTAATCTCTAAAACAGTTGATCCATAAGGTAGGAGGACTACATTTTAGAAAGTTAATGGTGCAAATAGGCAAAGCCCTTTCTCAGCTGCAAGCACTGCATTCTGTCCTACTCCCGGCTTAGCTGTCCAAGTGGGTTTATTATGTTTGCTCAGCTTTAATCTATACATGTTTTAACATACTCTAAGCTGTTTTTAATTTTAAACTAAGAAACCCTGGCAAATCTCTTTCAATATAATTAGAATTTTTCCTTTAGTTTGCTGTTTAGCCATTATTTTCTTATTTCCGCTTTATTTTCTGGTAGATAAATCCTCTTATTCATTTGTTTCAATGAAGCTTGAGTAAAGGTCATTTAAATTGATTCACCTTTCTTATCTCCCTTGCGTTTATTCTATAATCCTGCTTTCCATTGTGTGGAGGAGAATAGCTTTCTTTTCTCTGATTGTTTCTGCTAGAAGAAAAATGGTAACCTTTTATTAAATAAATCTGGGAAAGCTGTGCTCCAAATCCATATTATCACTAGCTCGGGGAAACAAATTATTTCACAAACTTAAAAAAAAGAAAACATACAGCACTTTTAGCAGTTTGCTGTTAGATGGCCTGAGCTTACTGCCTCAAGCCTTGTAAGTGAACGAGGGTAATACTATGGTATAATTTGCAAAAGCAAATACAGAATCTCAGGCAGCCAAATTCAGCTGTGAAGCCCTGTGGAGGTGCAGGGCAGCAGTGACCTCAGTGGTGCTGGCTGCTGGGGCACACAGCCACCCAACCTTTTCCTGTTAGTCCCCGATATTTCCATGCTCAGCAGCACTGCCCAGACTCACCAACTTGTTCTTAGCACACAGCTCATCTTCTGGAGCTGTACAAGGCTTCAGCTTTGAAGGGAATGTTGCTGTTTTGATTCCTACCCTGAAATGCATGCCTCTTCAGGGGATAGAGCAAGTTTAGAGACTCTTCAAAAGATAAGATATGAAAATAATAATGAGTGACTACTCGGTTTGCCTTGAAAAATCAGCAGAGTGCATACTGTTATTTTCTGTTTGTAGGCAGCTGACAAGAATGTCTGTAGGCTCCTGCACCATTTTCTGACTCTGTTTGAGAGAGATGTGTTTGGGTTTTTTTCCTGATCAGGTGATGTTCTTTGATGTAGGACAAATTTAATACAAATAAAATGTGGTATTTTCTAGTACTGGAATGTTTAAGGATGCCATACAATTAGGAAAATAAGAACAACCTAAACCAATCTGCTAACAATATGTTCACATATGTAAGGGTGTATTTTCCCCACTTTAAACAACTAAATCAGAATTGCTTTTTATTTTGTTGCCAAGGTTACTGAATTTTGAATAGTCTCTAGAGGATGGTAGTTTTAACTCATTGAATGGCATCATTGTCTAATATTAAAAATATTCTGATAAAAGCTTTCTTAGCTGTGGAAAATCACTCCTTCCTTCAAAAACACCTAAAATTAATTTGCCACAAGGCTGGTAGGGATGCTCCAGATGCACTTCAGGTAACCCTGCAGTGAGCTGGCCAATGCCTGGGATGGGTTGGGAGGCCAAGGGCAGACGTGTCAGACACACTCACTTGGCACAGCCAAGCACAGGGAAGGTGATGTCCAGAGGAGAAGGAACAATCTTTCAGATCAATAGCATAGGCAGAACACAGGTAAGTGAGGGAAGGTAGAGAAACTCTCTCCACCTTGAAATCACTGAAATAAAAAGGTGGGGGACCCAGATTGCAGTGCAGAGGCAGCCAATCCCACAGGGCAGAGAAGATAAAAGCTGACAATAAAAAAAGGAAAAACACTCAGACTAGATCCTCCATCCCAAAATGAGATACCAACATGAGGCAGGATTCCTCCAGAAGCTGCCAGGTCCTAGAAAGGCAGTGGGAATGAGATCCCTACTCACACCTTAGCAGCCCCAGACAAGGGACTCACAGCCATTTTTTCTCCTTTCCATTTGCTTCTGTAGCCACCTGCAGGAAAATGCATTGCAGCCTCCAACATCAGCATTACATGTTCCTCCTGTTGAGGCACAAATACGTAAAAATAGGTGGAAATGGCCTTCCTCCTCTGGGAATACCCTCCTTTGTCTTGCTGTGTTATCCTTTGATACTCATACATTCACAGGCACTTGAATCTAATGAGTCAAACTAATGCTTTGCAAAACAGTTGATAAGAAATTAATATTCAGTGGTATTGAGATACACTAGTTATACATTTACTGCCACCCACTCATCCAAACACACCTACAGTTATATACATTGAAATGTGTTGACATTGATATAGTAATGATAAAGTAATTTGAATTAAATGCTTAATTGAAATATTTTAAAAATGTCTGTTTAAATGCTAGAAATATTTTATGTAGCATATATTAGTCTTTAAGTTATCTGCATACAGTTTTACTATCAGGAAAGTATAAATCACTTGAAAAATTATTTTATACTGCACTGAGAGTACAAATAGAGTGATATGAGGCAGGGAACTATAAGGTAGCTGGGGTTTGGGGTATTTGAGAAATGTCACTTACAGGAGGGGTGCTGTAATGTTGCATTTGTGTGTGCTTGTGTTTGGGGCCAGTGGACAGGATTGGGGTAATCCCACTACATGCAGAGTTCCTCCAAGTTCAGGTGGTCTGAGGGAGTCCCCAGGAGCTTCCTCTAAAATCTCAGCTCTGCATCTGTGGGGTTACACTATGTGTATAATAGAGAAGTAGGCCTTAAGGCCTGAAATAAGCCTACTCCCTAAGTCCAGAGGTGCCCATGGAAGCATATCCAGATCACCAGGGATGGGTTATGGAGAGAGAATTATGGGTTTGTGGCCTTCTGGATCTATTGAGAGTGAGGATTATAGTTTGTGACCTTATAAATCATTGTTTCCCTGTTACTATAAGTAAAAGCTGTGCAATAGCCCAGGTGATTGGGGAGCACTGTGGTGAACATCTTTCCTGTTAATATGATGACATATCCTGTCTGTGTAATGGTATTTAAGGAATTTTCACTGCATGGCAGCTGATCTTTAGTCTTTGTCTTTGCACAAGAACACTGCAAGGTGAAGGTTAAAGTCTCTGCACAGTCTTTGCCTGTTGTTGTCTTATGTGAAGTCCAAGTGTCTGCCTGATTACTGCAAGAGCATCTAAATGTTACTCAAAGCTCATTTAGTTCCTAGTTGTCTTACACCTTGTCTTACACTAAAAGTTTTTTGGTATCATCAGGTTTGTTACCAGCATCTGGAATGGTCACAGACCACAGCTGTAGAAGAATAAACCTGACCTGTGCACTGTTTCTCAGTCCACTCTTCTCTGAAATTTGATGACCAAGCTCTTTGAATCCGTGATATTTGTCCCACTGTCCCCACTTGGCCTGTGCACCGCTCCTCTGGCGCTTGAAAACTACAGGCATGCAGCACCTGTCAGAGCACTCTCAAGGCAAAATGCCTTTTTAAAAGTCTCTAGGAAGACAGACACAAGTAAGCTCAAAAGCTCTTTTCCCCCTGGTAGCCCAATAATGCAGGTGAAAACTTTTTTGGTTTCATTAGGTTTCAGAATATTGCTTTCTCCTGACTGCTGTGGTGCTCAGCTCTGCAAGGCTCTTCTGTGAGTTTGGCTGTTGAGCGCTCAGTGAAGCTGGAGCCACACTACTGGGTGCTGCTATAATGACCTTCCTCATGAATATGTATTGCCAGATAAGTGAAGCAGAATTAAAGATTAGAAACTCTTAACACTCAAAACTCTCCAGAGCTTCAGCCCTGGAGATTGGAAAGGTATTCTGCTTCTTCAGGAGCAAAGCACTAAGCGAGCTCGGGGAATCTTTGTGGTCCATTGTTGTGGTTTCTTGGCCTCTAACAAAAAAGGTAGAATAGAGGACCCATTTGTTGCTCTGTTAAATATTTTCCATATAAAAAAAAGTAATGTAAAATGCAATGCATTTGTACAAAATTTAAAAAATGAACCATCAAGGAGTCATGGACTAATTACCAAGAAAAATCTGATTCTAGGACGCACCTGGGTATTAGGAGTTTGAATTCATTTCAAAATTAGATCAAATTTAATTCTGCACAAAATGGATAGTATTTGATATAATCATAATGAACATTACTATAGACAGTGCAGTGAGGGAACTCAGCTGAGCTGGCCAAAATTCACTCCTGAAATCACTGCCAACACACAAAAAATAGCTTCCCCCCAGGCACAATATTGAGGAGTTTTAAAAATACTTCAGGGTGATTTTAGAGTTATGCTTCAAAAGTACCTATTTAAGTTTAGGAAACTTTGGCATGTTACTCATTGCCTGGACCAGAGTCCTTTCCAGGATCTCTGATGTTATGACTTTGTGTGGTCATTCAGAGACCATCTGTCACTTATCTTGTTTGGCTCCAAATGCCCTCTGCTCTGCTCATCATTGATTTTATTTTAGTTTTTCCAAAAAGAGAATCATAAAATAAATGTAGCAATTACTGCATTCAGGTCAAGGGAAAAAGAAGCCTTTTGTTGCTGTAAATTGTTTATGTTTTTCTAAACTGTTGGTTAGAAGCAGCCAACAAAAGGAGAAATCATTTTATAGGTGCCCTTTCACACTGGGATCATTAAATTCAAGTCCACAGTTTCATTATCAGCTTCTATTTTCAGAGAGGTAAAAGTCATCTGCAAAAATTTCCATGTTAAGTTTTAGCACCACAGGGAAGGGTTGACTTTGCTGCCTCAAGTTCCTCGACCTTTCTGAGCTCCATTTGACGGTTCTGTGGCTCTCACAAAACCTACAAATTTCCCCTAAAAGCCACATTGTCCAGCAAGTCTGCAGCTCTTCTCTCTCTTTTGAGGCTGACTCAATCCCCTTACAGGGCTCACACCCCAGGATTTGGGCTCCCAGTCCCATCCCAGGGCTCTCTGGTGCAAACCCAGGGAGTGCACCCCAAACCCTGCCCCAGGCTCTGTGGATGGATCAGCCCCCACCAGGCTGATCAGTAAACAGCCTGTTTGTGATGCTACTTCTTTCCTGTATTCCAACCAAATAAAGAATTTGTAATAATACAGTGTTAAAAATGGAAGCCCAGAATTTCCATCTGCTATTTTGACTAAAAAAATCTTCATATACCTTGTAAAACCACCTTGAGCATACGCTTTACTATTTACATCATCCTGTAAATTTCAGGCATAGTAATGTTTCTGTTCATTAACAGCTCTTGAATAAATTACATTTAGCATGGTATTAGCATTTCATCAGTAATCAATAATTCCCTTCATCAAGCTACTTCTAAATCTGGGAGGAAATTTACCTTTATGCAGCTGCCTTCATCTTAAAGCAGTCATACTAAATCCTACCCTGAGGCAAAAAGTCTCAATAAATACCCAAGGTGCAGTGTGTCTTCACTTTGGGGAAATCAGGAACTGACATCTGTCTCAGTGGGATTTTCAAGATGTTGCCCTCAATATTGTGACACCTAAGATCCATAAAACTGAGATTTGTACCTCGCTTTCCCTGCATGTTAAAGAGGGAGGAACCTGTTAATCCATGGATTTATTTGATCAAGGCCAAGTTGGATGGAGCCCTGAGTAAGCTGGTCTAGAGGGTGGAATTAGATGGCCTTTAAGGTCCCTTCCAACCCAGACCATTCTGGGATTCTATGTTTTGCAACATTCAGGACCATGTGCAGACAAATGGGTTTGGAAAGCATCACCAAGTGCACCTATGCAATGCTAACAGCTATCTGAGACACCAAATATTTTATTATACCACCTGCTTTTATTGTTTCAGCTTATGTGTGCTAATGGAAGTAGAAGCTCCAAGCACTTCTAAACTGCCCTGGAAAAATCCTAACTTCATTCTGCTTTTGCAAAGACATTTTCCTAAGACAGAGGGTCTCTGGATAATGCATGCAGAAATTGCACTCATCTACAGAATCCAACTATTTTTTTCCCCTTTAAGTGGTTTTTTTAATGGTTTCCCGACCCATTAGTATTGTTGTGATTCTACTACTTTTTTTAGAGGAAGCCTGTATTTTCTGACGGTCATAGATTATCACTTCAAAGATCTCAAAACACCCAATTAGCACCCTAGCTGAACTAGTTCTTATGAATCCATCGTTCTTCTAAGAAAACAGAAGGATAAATTCTTGGCTGATATGGTTTCAGCTTATGTGGTGCCATTTTAACATGTTTGAAGCTTTGCTGTGAGGGTAGTTAGAAGAATCTAAAGGTGCAGCTCGTGTGAAGGATGCTGCTTTTCCTCTGCTATTCTTGAACGTCATGGTGCAGAACTGTGAAAGCAGGCTTGGAGGAGATAACGCTATCTGTTGTGGGAGCATATGAAAAATAAATGCTCTCTGGCAACGTTTTTTGCAATATTTATGATTTCCCAAACTAGCAGCTTGTGTGCTGCTGACTGATCTCCTCTTGCTGTTGCACAGGGACACACAGCTTTTGAGGACAAAATGGGGCCTGGCCTTTTTCTTCCAAGTCAGAGTGTCTGCCCTAATTAAAGGGCTTTCCTCCACCCACCTCACAGAATGTTCACAGAATGTTCTTCAGACTTGCTTTCTCATATTTTCAGATACCATCCTCTCACTTCTGATTTGCAAGAGGTACACATATTTTGCTGGATGTTCTTCCTTTCACCAATGGCTTAATACCCAAGAGAGAGTTAACTTTGTTCTACCAGCTGTCACACTGAGAAACAGAACCTGTCTCAGCCCATTTCTGTGACTTTTCCTCATTTTGTTCAAGGCAGAACTTTGCTCAGGTCATCTGCAATTGCCTTTGTGTGAAGTGAGTCAGCAGCTGCAGGATTTCCTTTATTTGTCACCTAAACTCTTGAGCTCCCAGGCAGCTGCTACTGAGATTGCTTGGGTGGTGACTCCCCAGAGGAGGTTGAGTGTTTTTTATGAAAAAAATTTATGCACGGGTTTACAACTGTGAAGTAATGTGGTAATGGAAGTCTTTATTGGTTTTCTGTTGGTAGCACTTTGAAATGTTTTGCTTGAAACATACTTTCAAAGTGTTTTCTTTTCTTTGCATTTATCTCTGCTCTGCCAGCTTTAAAATGTTCTCTCTCAGACTTCTGGGAATTATAGCTTAGTGTGGTTTGGTTCCTTTTTTTTCCCCAAGTAAAGGTTTGCACTAAGAATGCTGTTTGCTTTCCAATAGTAGAATGTGTTGAATCCCTAATTACAGCAATCGGGCTAGCACCTTGTCACCAGAGTATAAGATAAAAACAGCTTTGTGTGAGGCTGCCCTGGTATCTTTGCAGTCAAAACCTCATTTTAAGAGAAATCTTGTTCTGTCTACACCATCTTGCCCAAGCAGTTCTGGGCAGGGAAAGTGGTGGAAAACATTTTAACGTGGCAAATTAATTTGATCTGCAGCTTTTCACATGAAAAAATCTCCATAGCTCCTATAGTACATGGATTTTGGTGCACATGTACATTTACTTGATTGTTTCCTATTAAGATTAATTTCTTGGAAAGCATGAAGTACAGGCACAAATTCTGAGCAAGAATCCTTATTTTGGAAACAGTTTCTGATTAAAAAACAGCAAAATGTGTTGAGGCTTCCAATCACCACAGAAAAACAATTAGTTGCATGGCTAGCAGTTTGAGGCCAGAGTTTTTCCAAGGATTGTTAGAGTTTGTGGGAATAAGAAACTATAAATGTGAGCTTTGTGTGTCAGCTATATTCTTGTGCTTAATAGAAATTTATATTCCAGCAAGCAAGGAATAATCAAGAACATTCCTACAGACACACTGAGACTGAGACCAAATCTAAGACTATAAAGTGCTGTACAATTGGTTTTTACATCAAAATTATTTCAAGAGTTATTGTCTTTGAAGGTAATTTAGCAAGAAAATAGTTTGGTTTTGGATTTGTGGTGCTACATGGAGAATATCCTTCCAGCATGCACATTGCTCTAACAACAATTTCCTGGGGGTCTCAGTATCTGTTGCTGTTGTACACTGTTTCCTTAATATAGGGTCTGCTACTGTTTTCTTTAGTAAACCTATAATCGTTTTTCCTTTATTTAAATACCTTGCTAATGCCAGTCCTAGCAGTGAAAGCAAGTTCTAACTCATGGTTTACACAGATGAAATGTACTCAGGTTTGTAATTTGGTATTTATATTCAAAATATATTCAGTGCACTTGATGCCAGTAAGAGTAGTTTGGGGAAACACAAACTTAAGTAAATGACTGGTAAAATACTTCACTATCTCTTCTTGAGTATATTGACTAATGTCTGGGCCTGATTCTGACCTCACTTGCACTGATTTAATGTTGGTTAAGCTTAACTGACTGGAGGGGAATTATTTTTCATTTACTAGAAAGTACATGACACCAGAGATTCATTTTTATATATCATGTCTTTACATTCCCTAACACAGGGTAATGATGCTAAGCACCTGCTCAGAAAGTGATTGCTCATTGTGATGATTCCCATTATGTTAAAATATCACCTGGGGAAAAAAAAAAAGTCATTGTTTCCTTTTAATAATCAAGTTTAGAAAGCAAATGTCTGTTAAAATGTGCCTTTAATCTTTGTTACATAAACAAAGACATTATGAACACCGAGCTTGTAGCTGCCAGGATGCGCAGAATTTACCAGGAATAGCTGCAAAGTGGCTGCAGTGACCAATCCTTTCCCCTCTCATTTTCTTAAGGCCTCACTCACTCTTATGCAATGAGACAAAATGGAAATGGAGAATGCCAATGCATTCTCCTCCTTAGCTGGGATAATAAACCCCATATTCAAGATTTTTAAAACTTACCACCACCAGAGAGGAAGCAGAAGTTAAAATGCAGACTCTACCTGCTTATCACACCAAGTCTCTAATGGGTGCTCTGGGTTTCAGAATCTGTGGATCTTGAAAACTTGATCCTGCTGTTACTCTGCAAGACTGAAAGGACAAGACAAAAAATTCAGTCTGTTTGCAGTAAATACTGATAGTAATATTTTTCTTGACCTTCATGAGCTTTGTAGAGAAAATAACATTTTTAAAGTGGAAAACAAGAGAATTATGTGGGAAATAAGGGAATCAAGAAAAATGAAGTAATAATCGGAGGTTTGGCACGCTACTCAACAGTTCAATATGGGCATGACTTGCCTCATTGTGTAGTTTATATATAGCTTCATTATAAGCAAAAGTACAATTTACTGTGGAATTATTTGCTGGAAGGACCGTTTTATGCATCATGTACTTTGCTTGCACCTTACAACCATGCTTAACCTGTATAAAATTAACTATATTTATAGGTGGTATCTGAACGAGCCAAACATGATTTTTTTTTTTCCCTCCAGCCTATTTCCTGAATCAGATACAGTAGCTTAACTCAGAATAGAAGAAACCTGATGGATTTCAGCTTTGGTGAGACGTCTGCAGCCAGCTCAGTTTCTCTCTTGTAAGACAGATCACCCACAGAAATTTCCTTTGGACTTGAAAGTGAGCCCTGTGGATCAGCTGGGATGTGGCCCATCTCTCAGACTGAAAGGATTTTGTGTGAGAGCACAGTATAAGGACAAATAGCTTTTACTTATAAAAAAGAAAGAGTGGGTAATTTTGAAGGTATTTTACCTCTACTAGAACTACTTTTCTGTGTAATGTACAAGATTAATGATAATAATCAAACAAGTAATGTTATTATAAAGTGGTAAGGTGGGGAGAGTTTTCTGCAGTGTAGGAAATCAGAAATCTTATCTGTTGTCAAGGTCCATGTGCATTTTTCTTGTAGAATTATGCCTTCAGGTGGTAGCTAACCATCCCAGTGCTCAGTAATTACTCTTTGGCTTATTTGTCAGAATGATTGTGTTACTGCCAGCATTTGAAGAGTTCTGTGTGAAAGAAATTCACATGTAATTCACCTTCAGTCTTCTATACCATCTATTAGCTGGCATTTCTTAACACCACAGACAGTTTTCTTCAGGATACATATTGCCCTGAAGAATAAATAAACAGGTAATTTTAATTTTTTTTCAGGGTAAATATTTATCCTGAAACAGAAGCTATTTTACCTGCATCAAGTAATGAAAAACTTCAATCAGTATGCAATACAGGGTCCTGGCTCACCAAGATTCACCTTAATTTTCATTTCAGTTCAAGTCAGACATCTTATTCACTAAGTATCCACTTATACTTAGAAAGGGAGACATGGGGTACACAAAGTTTTCAATTAGAGGCCGTTATATACAGCCTAGAACAACCATGTTCGGTTGTTCTTTATGATTGTTTTGTAATCTTTTAGGAAAAAAAACCAAAAAAACAAAAACAAACCAGAACTATTTCTCTGTTAAATCACTTTTACCCCACATAGAATTCCTATAGGTTGTTGTTAAAAAGTAAATAAAATTTTGAGGATGTGGGAGGGAGAAGAGTATCTCAAACAAAATTAAAGACAAAGATGTGAGAGTTTAAATGTCACGCTTCTCGATGAAGTCAGCACTAGAAAGTCACAGGAAAAAGCTGTGCCTTGCAGTGTATTGTGTCATAGACACAATATTGTGTGGCATGGCTGATAAAGGGAAGGTTCCCTGGATGCCCAAGCTCACAGATCACAGCCCCTCACCCAAAATGCTTCCCCCTGCCTCTCCCTGCAGGCCCCTGGTGATGGCACTGCAGTCTGAGAGCTGCTGGCCTTCAGCTCTGGATAAGAAAAGCTGGTAATTCATTACCATTTAATGACCTTGCAGAGTGGGAGCTCATCTCAATACTATATTAAAGCAATCCATTCAGGTATAACAGAATGGATAGGTCAAACTAGATCAAAAATCCCTGAGCCATACACTATTTATTGCCAATTGAAAGATAAGGCTCACAGAAGAAGCTACTGTGTATTTGCCTTCTGGTATAAAACTATTTTTAAATCTCCAAAGATATATTTAAAAACTCATTCAAAGCCACCTGTCACTCAAAGGTCTGTGGGAAGAATGGACTTCTAGCTCAAATCTTCAAACACTGAATAGCATTAGTTCTCAGAGTAACATTTCAGGATTTCATATATTAAATTTATATATATGTATAGATATATACCTATAAGATATATATATATAAATATGTATCTTACATATACATAAATATATATATATAAAGTACATTGTCATGGCAAGAGGACTTGTTGATATTAAACTTAAGAAAATTAAGAAACATTTACCAAAGCAAGTAAACAATTCTCCACCTTTTTTATGAGTATGGTTTGATCATAAATAAACATGAGACATTTTTTGGACATATATCCCCTTCCTATTACCACCTTGGGAAAGCTGTTGTTAAATTCAGGACCTGAAGCTATGGTGAGAGATCAGCAATTAGTCAGGGACAAATAGGCATGTATTAATATAATCCTAATATTTGTTTAAAAAAAAGAAGAAAAACATTTTTGCTGTCTCTTGGAACAAGAGAAAGAACAAATTGCATGGCAGTACAAGTGGCTGTGCTTATTCACTTGCATGCAGCTCTATGCAAACCAACCTTCACCTTAGTTCAGAAATACGATGTATCTGCAAAATATTGTACAGAAATCTCCTGTGTTCCTTCAGCTGAGCCTGCTGCTGGAGATGAGTAACAGAATTTAAAACCAGCTTTTGCATATCCAATCATTATAAAGAGGAGTAGAGAGCATTATTTGAATTTGTTTCCTCCTGAAACAAAACAGAGCTTTCTCTCTCATTATATTTTAAAAAATAATTCCACAGGTCTTGTAAAATGCCTTTAGAATTTAAGCACTAAATGACTGGGTGGCATAGAGAAGAACAGCTTGATTAAATGCAGAACTGTGTAGGAATGAATGTAGAAATCCATATTTGTTACAGCTTATATTTTGGGAGACATCCTGCAATTTGCCCATATTGTGTTTGAATGAATAGTCTTAAGGTATAGCATAAATTTTAGGAATATATAGTAGAAAGCTTGCTTCATACAAATTCCCAGCACTTTTAGGCAACACTGCTATCTACTGGGACACTTGTTCAAACCATATTGAAGCCCTTAGAAATGGCAGAGAATAAAACTGTCGAGGCAGCAAACTTGGCAACAAGTCCAAGACAATGCCTGGATGGGTGAGAGCCTGACCCCTCAGAGGAACCACAGGTACATAGTGTAAAAAATCAAACCTTGCACTTGTAGCCAGCCAACAGCCAAAAAGCTGCTTGAAGGCAATGGGAACAAATATTTTGGAGAAAGGAGGTTTCTCCATGTTCTCCCAACAGTGATGGGTGTCTGGATCACCACAAGGGCACAGTCAGTGATAAAAGTTGTAAAACTTGTCTGAGCTGAAAAGCCAATACGCTCGTGGTTTTCAAGTGAAATGAAATAATTTCAACAGCAGAGACAGATACTGTATTCAGTCTTTCTAGGAGGTAATTTTTCTGCAAGCCCAACCTTGCTCAAGATACCTGTGGTGTGATTGTTTTGTAAAAATCATAGTTACCTGCAGAAGCAAACTCACTGTTATGAAAAGCTGGACCTTTATTTCAACATACCACCTAATAAGTTTTTTTGCCAAGTGCTTTCAGAATAATTGTATTCACTTTATAGACACAATCATAAAAGCTGGAACTGTTAAAAGTTGGACCCTTTGAAGAAGAGAATATTGATTAAAATGAAAGATATAAGTTCTGTAAAGTAAAAGTATGCTGGATATGCTTAAAAGCTCTTTAAATTGCAGACTTAATCTAACTTACAGATAGGGAGATCTTGTTTCCTTTCATTTGAGGCTGGGAAGCAGAGTGGGCTCAAGCTGCAGAACTTGCACATGCATTTTCAATTACTCTAGTGAGTAAACACTAGTACCAGACCATCTATATCAAATCAGCTGCAAAACAGTGGATATAAAAGCAGCATTCTCTTGCCTAGATGATTATACCTGTTAACACAAAAACTCATTTGATGCATATGTGAAGAATTCCAGCAGTTGTCTTTTTGATGTCGAGTATGAAAGGGAATACACCTCATTAAATGGCACTTCAAAAGGATGAAAATGCAATCATTAATCTGGGTTTTATGACATTCTCCTAACAATGTATTGTAGAAATCTGTATCACATCAAATAGCAGAAAGGTCCTGAAAAATTCCTTGAGTGGTAGAAGGACTCTTGATTCTTTTCACTTTTTATGTCTTTAAAATTTCCTAAGCCCTCCATTTTGTACCTGAAGATAGCCACACTCATCCTCTTCTCACTGCTGCAATTTTAAAGTCTGCACAACAGAGGCAAGGTTAGAAATGTAAAACATAAACACATACCCACTGTGCTTAAACCCTTCATCTTGCCAATAAATTGCTGCATTTAATCTATTTGACTCTCTGAGCATACTGAGCTCTTGGTGCAGTGTGCATACCCAGCCCTAAATTAAAGCAGGCTAATTTCTTCTCTGACTCACCCAGCTCCTCCTTCTAATGTACTGAGGAATGTCTCTACGCCTGGTGACACCACCCCAATGTCAGATTTAAATTGCATTAGCTATTGTTTCTAATCAGCAAGGAAATCCATCTCTGGCAAGTAGGGCAGGTCTTCATCCTCGCTGCCAAGAGAGAAATGGGCTGTAGCTTTGGGTCAAGATCTCCAGCCCTGACTTTAGAAGCAAATGTTGTAGTTGTGGGGAATTTGCCTGACAGGACTGTAGCACTCAGCTGATCATCTCTGCTGCTTGTGGAAAGGAAAAGGAGTTGTCTGAAGTTTGAAGATATTTGGAAAAAATCTGCCAAAACAGGAAAAATTTCCCCCCAGGTAACACCAATGAAGAGAGTTAAAACTGTGAGTTAATGCAGTGCTGGATCCCTCACCTGCTTTCCTTGCTCCATCTTCGTGTCAGGTCCAGATGAGACACTGGAGGAACTCATTCCCCTGTGCCCACCTTCTGTATCTGCAGATATCCACAGATACCCATGATACCCACAGATATCCCAGCTCCTTTGCAGTATCTGAGCATTGCATCGCCTCAAGAACATCAGCTTATATGGGGTTTGTTTTTAAATAAAGCCCCTATTCATTTTGGGGTTGGTCTTAAAAGTTCAAAAACAGGATTATATTTTCCTATGGTTCAACACACTAGAGTAAATAAAATTTCCCTGAATATTTTATTGACAAGTTTTCTGGCAAGAATTTTCACTTAAACAGAAGCTGAAAACAAATTTTGCAGGAATTTCACAGAAGATTCCTCCTTCTCTAACCTGTAAATGAGAATATTAACACCGGGAATCTGCTTCTACAGAATAACATTTATCCAATAACAATAATGTTACCCATTTATGTTATTAAAACCAATCAATGTAGTTGGAAATAAACATATAGATGTTCATTGGACTAGAGAAGATACTCTTTTGAAAATATTTTCTTTCTCACTACTAAAGGTAAATGCAAAAGAGGGAAAACCAGTCTTAAATATGTGCTGCCATAGGGGAATTAGGAGAATTTAAGGTTTCAGGCTGCAGATTTGTCAAAGGAAATTTTGTCATTTAAAAATACTCCTGCATTACCTACTTACAGGGACATACATCATTTAGGCATGAAACAAAAATGATGTTATATGATTTAACAGGATAATTAGCTATCCATATATCCATTATCAAATGCCAAGAATAATCATGCAATATTTCTGAGACACCTGTCATAGTTGAAAACCTACAAAGAAAAATGTTAGTAATTCTGAATGAAGGATAAATTCAGCATTCCTCTAGTCTTTACATGAGCTTTTGAAGAAGCAAAACACCATTTTCCACATAATGTATGCTTTGGCTGGTAGTCATTTACATATACTTACTACAAATCCAAAAGGTATTTGGCAAAGAGGGATTGCAATGTTTGCAAAATCTGCTGTAGACTTGTAGATGGAAATCAAATGTACAGGTGAAAGACCTGACTAGAGGGCATCAAGGTCTTTCCAGGCCCACGTGGGCTCCTCCTGGTGAGCCTGGGGTTGCTTGACACTGAACTGTCCCCAAGATACAGAGATTCCTTTCCCTCACCCTTTCAAGGTTTTCCTACCCAGCAGGGAACTATAGTCTTGCCTTCTGTGTTGAATTTGACAAAAACTGGAGCCTGGCACTGTGTTTAAACCTGCTGTACACACCCACAGAGCAATGGGGTGGCAGGAGACATGTCTAGAGATGAGAGGAAAGACTTGCACCATCAAGGACCCAGAGGCTTTTGGGATTAAAAAAAAGGCAAAATAAAGATAAGGGAGATCCCCAAAATGATGGACTTTTGTGGGAAATGAAATCCCATGGCAACAACTCGAGAATGCACTATGAGATCTAAAAAAGTGTTTGGTCTCCTGGCCAAATGTTCAACTGTTTTTGGAACCTCAAAGTATTAATTATATTAATTGATTGTGGGGAAATAATACAAGTGGGTCTGGTTTCCTTGCTAGGCTGGCAGTGATAGGTGACTTCCTGCCTGCTGTTTTTAATCTGACAGGGGTCAGATTAATGCAGAGGAGTCTGTCCTCAGGTGCTTCACACACAAGCATCCCAGGCAGCTTTCTCTAGCAGTCAACAAATCAGAAAAGCAGCAGCACATTGGCTTTTGCCAGGGCAGTGGAGATGGGCTCAGGTCTTAGCAGTTTTCCACACAAGCCTCGGTGCTCTGTGAAACAGACCCTCACTCCCCATGCAGCCAGATGAGTTGAATCAAACCCTGGCACATGTACATGTAATGGCAATTTTGCTTATTAAACTCAAGCTGAATTCCTCCCACACAGCTTTAGTAGAGCAGCTGATGTTAAATCACGTGTGCAGGGTTGCGGTAGCACTTGTATGAACCCAGTGCTGTGTATCTGAACCATTGCTCCCTTCTCTATCAAATGTGAGCTACCAATTCCCAGGTGCCTTGAGCCATGTCCAAGCCTTGCAGCTTGCTCAGCTGTGCTCCTGCTGCAGCCCCCCAGTACTGTTTATTTGCATTCAAAAGCCATGCACATCAGATTATGCATCAAAACACACTTTGCCTCGACTAAGACATGTTTGAAAGCCTAAGAGGAGTGAAAAGGTGGTTCTTTCCAGTAGCACTTCATAGGCAGGGAAGGAAAAGCTTTAATATCCTCTGCCTAGGTGTCACAAAGGTGAGGTTTTGTCTGCCACCACCATAAACTGTTCCCAATCTTTATCTCTCCCCCACGCAGTAAATAGCACAAACAGTAATACAGCTGTCAAAAAACCAGCTGAATCAAAACAGAATTTTTCTGAGTCACTTCTTAAATAATGGTAATTAAAGAGAAAACAGTACTTCAAAGTTTGTACTCAGACTTTTCAGCATTCAGCTAGGAAAACATCTCTGAACATCCCCCTTTTCTCTCAGGTTTTTCTCCCTTTACTCTGAAGGTCAAAGGTTTAATTTGTATGCTCGTCACTCTCTTCCACTTTCCAACATATCCCTAATTGAAATTTGACACATATACCCATTAGCTGAATTTATTCTTTTTCCATGCTTCATTAACAATGCTCTTTGCTATATTACAACGCTAATGCTCATCATAAAATGCTCTCCTATGCAATGTGGCTTACAATGGATGGTGATTGATGGTATCACAGGTAACATGGAACCTGGAAGGTATAACTTTAGGTGCTGAAATTGCAAGCTGTGGCAGGAATCTCAACAGCTAGGGACAGATTCTGACTTTGCAAGGTCTGTTAGAGGGTGTAAAATATCAATAACTTCTCTGATGCTGCAGCATCAGCCCAGCTAAAGCAGAATCCATCCACACCTGTGTTCTCTGAACCTGAGTCTGTCACGATGAACTTCTGGCTGAACTAGATCATGAGCTACATTATTCACCTGAAATGTTGGATATAATTTTCACTACTAAATTGTCTACAATTGGGTCTTGTAACTAGAGAATGAAACTCAAAACCATAAATGCAAATGAGCTTTTCATTTAAAACTGCAATTTCCTTTCTGATGTACTGTACCACTTGGCCATGAAGTTCTGTCTTTTTCAGAAAATGACATTTTCCTATGGTGTATAAGTTTCATTGGGTTGTCATGGAAACTGGTTCTCTCTTTTTCTTTCTTTCTTTGTGTCTCCAAGATTTTCACCTTGAGAGTAAAATGGTTGTCATTTACAGCATATAATTCTGCAGGTTAAACTTTCTGTGATCACTCAGATAGTGATGAAATACCATCCTAGAGTTCAGGAGAGGGGAAGAGGGGAGAGAACTCACATATTTCCAAGGGAACAGTGAAATCCTACAGTGTTTTTTACCCCACTTTGGCAGCAGGGGCAAAGGGTGTGAGTGCACCACGCTGAGAGTGACCCAGGCTCTGTGCTTTGGGCCATGTTTACACAGCGTGGCAAACAGGAGCTGGCTTCTCCTGCCCTCCACACAGGGGATGTGCTGGGCCACACCTGCTACAGGAGCCTGGCCTTGGTGGCTCTCAGCAAAGCCACACATCCCCCAGGAGCCAGCCTGGCCCTGCAAACATGGCAGGCTGTCCTGGGGGAGAAAGGGTGACTGCTGCCACAGTGACCCTGAGGGCTGAGTAAAACAGAAGGGCAGGGAGCACACAGAGAGCCTCAGAGAGCACAGAAATGCCTTTGTAGCCCAGGAAACTGGGCTCTGATGTACTTAACAGTGGCTGAGGTGAAAGCAAACTCTTGTAAGCCAAGGAGAGAGCATTGCCTCAGGAAAAAAAACATCATTTGGAATGATTTACTGGATATTCAGTCCAGCCAAAGGAACACACAGTAGGAAATGGGGGCTGGAAGGGCTCAGGGCTTGTTCTTTTGTTCAGATCTATAGACCTTTCCCCTGTATCCTTCAGGGAAAATATCCATAAGCCCAGGCACCAGCAGAAAGTGTCTGCTCTTGCAGTGGCTGCCACTCAAGGATCAGGAACCAGTGACACTGTGCCCACCCATGGGTGCCTTGCCATGGCCACATGACACAGGTGCATAAGCAAGTCCAGAATTTGATGCCCTAAACCCAGGACCCAAAGCCATTCTCAATCTGCCATCCACTTAGGTAGATTCTTCACCCATGTAATCTCAAGTGTGTGAAAGAACCATTTGTCTACACGGAAAGTGTCTTAAAGAAAACTGGAAGGCAGCAGCACGAGCAAAACACCTGCAGCTTTTTGTGGCCAACCTGAAATTATAAAAAATGGCAATCCTCACAAAGCTTTTAGCCAGAGGAGGCTGAGATGAGTTTGGGTAAATTTTGGATAATCATCTGAATGTCTGAATGTTGCCAGCATTATCTGAGGTTTACCAACCACTCGCTGTAACCCCTGCAAATCAATTAGCTAATGTGCTTTAATGCCTGAGGAATGATTAGGCAGGAGGAGTCATTTTAGTAGCACATATTTAGCAGGGAGAAAAATGGATGCTAAAAAGGTGGTTATTTAGCAAATGAGTGCTTGAAAGCTAAAAGTAGTAGGAAAAATGGTTCATTGAGTATTTTCTTTTTCATTTTTGCACTACCAGTTTCACCCATAGGCAGCTGTGCAACCTTATATTCTCTGTGTTAGAATATTCAGGCCTGTAGAGGATTTTTTTTTTTTTTTTCAGCTTTTAATGAATAGTACTGCTGTGTGATGCATGATGTGAAAAGAAGGGGTTTGAAAAAGGCTTTTCAGGAGCACTACTTTGCACTTTCACCTGAAAAAGCACGTGACAGGTTTTCCAGCTGTTTCCTACAGATGTTGTACATATGCTTAAAGGTCAGGGTTCTGAGAGCATCCATAGCCCCATTTACATTTAGAGAACAAACAAACATCTCGAGCCAAGAAACAGTGTTTCAAATAAATAACATTACAAAAATAAAATGTCTAATCAGCAGATGAGGAATGAAAATCATACCTTTGAAGGAAAACCTGACTAATATTTTGAGTGCTGTCTCAGATTTAGAGGGCTGGGACTGGTTCCACAGGAAAAGACCTTGGAGATGGCACACCAGGAGAAGGAGAAGCTGCACTGCCACGTGGTTCTTGCTTCTCCAGCCACCCTGCCACTGACAGAGTTACCTAAGAGTGTTGCCCTGCCAAGGCTGGATGCCTGGCCCCACACAGCCTGCTCCAAGAAAACAATCAGCCTTGTAAGCTACCATGAAATGGGAAAATAGTCACTCTCTCAGAAGAATAATGAGACTTTGAGACATCAAATTTTAAGATTGCTATGATGTTTGGTGGCAGTGGAGTGGGAGGGGATTGGAGAGGAGAGGAAGAAAACAAAGTAGATTGGGATTATTGTTGAATTTCTGAGAAACCCAGAAAGCAAAAGGTGCTCGTTTCAGTGCTGGTTCCTTTAGAAGACAGGGAGAAGAAATACAGCATAGCCTGGCTCTAACATGCTGTCTGCTCTGAGAACTACTACAGATCACTACAAATAAAGTTATAGGTTTCACTGTGGGATTTTTTTAATTATTAAATTTGTCCTCCAATTGATAGCAGTATCTTTTAAAACACATAACCATGTAAAACTGAATGGTAAGACTTTCACATTTTGATGTTTGAGTTAGCAACAAACAGTTCTTCAGGTTAGCCTCCAAATGATCTCCAAGAAAATTGGTGAGGCAGGTTATAGTTTTAGTAGTCCGAGATTAATTACTGAAAACTAAATTGCAACTCGCAGGAATTTAGCTTGGCATATTTGGTCTTCATATTCAGGTGCAGCCTATGTGAATTTCTATCAAGAAAGCAAGTGCAGTTTTCCTTGAACCTCTGTGTCTGCCTGTGATCTCTGATCCAGTCACCTACAGACCTGCTCAGGAGCAGCTTGTACAAAGACAAAACTGAGCAAGTTATGGCACTTTCATAATAGCCCCTTACCCACCTGGCAGTTTAGGAGAGGTTCCATCAACGTGTTTACTTCAGGTATTTATTCAAATACTTGGGGTATATTAGCAAGCTGTTGCAGTACTTAAAGTATCTATCAGCTGCATATAAAGAAAGTGCACATAATTACCATTTCTTTCTTTATGGTGTTTTATTACAAGAAAGTAGCACAAATTGTCCTGAGTTCTGTTGCAGAATACAAATTCTTCTCAGCATCCTGGTGAGTCAGTCAGGAATGTTTTTTAATTCCAGTCTCTCAGTGCACCCATTAAACATTTTCAGGAATGCTTTTCTTCCCTAATGAAGATACCTAGTTCTCTTTAACAACTCCCGCTCTTTAGATTAAGTACATTAATTTTTCTGCCCAAATTTGTCCACAGATACACAGACTTGGTCTGACCATCATGTTTAGGTTATGCTTACAGCCAGGTTCCTATAGGCTCAGGGTACTTTGTGCTTCTCCCTTCATCTTTCCCTCTCTCACACAGAGACTGATAATGCTGTCCAGGCTTCTTTTCACTCATGATGTGTCACTCCACTGTATTTCCTGAATGGTACAGAAAAATGAGGCCATCCTCTTAGTTAAGATTCCTCAAAACTAGTAGGATATCAATAAAGGAAAGAAAGGCTGTGTATTGCTCCGAGATGGGTTTATTGACAAGAATTCTGCATCTGAATTCTGGTTCTCCCTCAAACAGGGCTGTGTTGCTTTGTGTTGCCTTTCAAAACAACAACAACCACAACAACAACAAACCACAGGCAAGCTCCCCTCCCTCAAATGAACCAGCTGCATTTGTGTATTAGTGGAGTTTTCTGCCATCCCCCTTTCCCTGAGTTGAAGGATTGAGGGCATGAGGAGCAGTGGGTGCATCCTACCAGCCCAGAGATCCGTCCCGTTGCTGATCTGCTGCTGCCCCAGCAGGGCTCCAGCTTTTGATAAAAGTGAATGGAAAGCCGTTTCACACAATTACTCTGAGCTGAAAAAAAAAGGGATCTTAGACTGGTAGTGAAGTGATAAAATGTCTGAGCCTTCTAGTAGTCATAAAGAAAAGCAGCTAAACGCAGTCAGCCAAGAGGAGATAGTGAAAAGGACACTGAATGTCATGCAAATGCCTGTGGTTTTGCAATGTATCTCACATGGAGAAGCATTCTTTCAGGTTTTCAGACAAGATAATTTAGGCAAAACACTGTAAAGCTTCCTATTAACTTCTGACTTTAAAATACATATTCAGAGGAACAGGGAATATTCACTGGACAGAGGAAATCTTCGTAGCTACTTCTGGGTCATCATTTCTCATCAAAAATCCAGCAACAAAGGAAATGTGACTGAGTTTGTGGGGACTGGTGCTCTAATGCAGTGCTTGCTAGCTGCTCTTTGGTACCCTGGAGCAAACTGGAGCTTCAGTCTCCTGAAGAATGAACTCAGGCTACTGGGGTAGCAGAGCTCCCTTTGTCTGCTGCATTGTTCCTGAACCTGCATCAGGGGAGAGGAAATTGAGAAGGCCATTCCTTCAGGCTACCTGCAGACCTATAAATCAGTCTTGTTCACACAAAGCACAGTAAATATTGTGATAATTGCTGAAGTCACTGCACTGATTTCTGCTGTTCCTCCATACTGAGCTGCAGCCTCCCAAGATGAAAGGATAAATGAATGGAGACATTAGCTCTGCTCGAGCTGTCAACCCCATGTATAGGGTGATTAAATTTTCAATGAGAAGGCCCTGTCCATTTGCAAAATTACCTTGACTTCTATTTAAAAAATGCACTCTAGTTGCAGAGTTGTAATTCTTGGTGGCTTTCCCTTCAAAAGCACCTCTCAGTGGGCATGGTGAGTTAATAAACCATAAAACAAAGGTTTAATTACAGGGAAAAAATATAAGTTGGCTATGATTGGGAGGCTTATATACCTAATGTGTTCATTATGGTGTTGTCCATGTACTATTGATCCTACAACTCCCTCCACCTTTATTCAGTTGTGTTTGCAGAGTTAGGCACTGGTGCCCAGGCCCTTGGGTTTATCTTCACTCCCAATCAAACCCAGATCTGTTCCCAGTTTTGATCACTATAGATTGATGCTGGAGGCTCCCCTTCTCTCGTCAATACACAAATATTTCACCCGTACCAGTATTACTGTGATCATGGCATCTACTGTATGTAATACTCTACATCTGTAGGTGGGGAAAATGGAATATACCCATTGCAATTCCATAAATAACAGTAAAAGGTTCACTTTCCCTGAGTTTTTGGAATGATTTTGGAAGTGCATTGTATACTGCGTTCAAAAACATTTTGAATATGGCAAGTGACTATCCTGGCAAGAACATTTCCCATTTCAAAGCTCTTGCCAAATACTCAGTGTAAGGATAAAACAATGACTGACATTATCATTATTTGATTACCTCTAGCTCCATTTGCAGGGTTACACAGCAGAACGCTTCTAGCAGAAGTGTTCCCCTTCTGCTAACAAACAGTTAAGGCATTTCCTTGGGGTGTAGGCAAGTGACCTTTGGGACTCATCTGAGGATGAGGCAAGGCACAAAAGCCAAGCCACAGAGCGGGGAGCTGACAAGCTGGGACTGCTTAAACAAGTTTGACTTATTAAAAGAAAAATGTAAGCTCCTGTCCTGTGCCTTGTACTGCACAGACAGAACCCTGTGATTACATGGTGTGCCAGTGGACCCTCCTCTCCACCAGCAAAAGGAACCAGGTTAACAAGTGGCACCAAAAGCAGTGTGCAGCCTCCTCAGCTGGAATTCCTCAGGTGACACCAACAGATTGCTTGAGCTTTAGGCACAGGGAAGACAGGCTCTCACCCCAGTGGAAGGAAAGGTGGATCTGAGATACTTCCCAACAAAATCCCAAGCAGCTACCTGCCAGTTTGCTGCATTTTACTGACTGTGACATTCTTGACTATGCTCACAAAAAGAAAACAACTTGCTCTCTTTTTTTACTACCCATAGCCATGGGCAGCGAAATGTAGGGGCATAGTTCTGGAGGTATTTATTTTGTCTTCATCTCTGATGAAGTAACAAATATTTGAATTTTGTTACACTCCTGCTTTTAATACTCAAAGGAAATCACATATTTAGTTTATAATAGAGAAGGAGGAAGCCAGTGGATTTTCTTGTATTGAAGATATGACAGTTGGGAAACCACAGGAAGGCACAGGAGTGCAAATATGGAGAGATAATAAGAAAGCAGGAAATAATGTGAAGGTGCAAACTAGTAGATGGAGGAAAAACAGACTGCTAAATAGCTAAAAGCCAGCTAAGATGTGATAATTTGAGTGGGAAAGGAGACTGATGATCTCTTAATTTAAAAATGCATTTTCTTTATATGGCAAAAACTGATAAGAAAAGGGGAAAAGGAAATTTTAACAGTTCTATTTAAACTTTTGTTGCAACTTTATATATATATAATCCTCCTAATTCTTCTCTTCTGTTTATAGGGTAATCTTGATAACTAAAGATCCCTATCTCTGATAGCCTTGAAATAAGGAAAACAATCATATTTAGTTGGATCTCTCTTCCATTAAACAAACAGCCCAGCAGAAATGTTGATGCCTTCTGGACTGCCCCTCCTGCTAAAGGCAGAATATTAAATATTTTAGTGACTTTTGTTATGCTGAAAGAGTTCATGGTTGCTGTCCAATGGATCTTCATAGAGAAGCAGAGTTCATTGAGGTTGATGAGCATACTGGCTGCCTGTCAGTGATGCTGAAACAAAAAGGCCATTCAGCTCCTGGAATGGCCATGACAGGTTACACAAAAGGAGCTGCTCACCAAGGCAGGAGACCTTTGCAGACAATGACTCCAGTGTTGGAGTGTTGGGTGCTCCCAATCACACGAGGAGAACAGGGTCCATTTTCCTTCTCTGAGCCAGTTTCTGATGTAGGGGGCTGATAACCACACTTGTAAAAGGTGCAGCTGAGAGGTGCTTCTGTGTGCAGTACTGGGAAGTGGCACCCACCCCTGCAGGCTGATGGTGAGTGGGCTGCAGCAGAGCACCAGCCAGGCCCTGAAGGCTGGAGCTGCACAGAAGAGGGAGATTGGGTTACAACTGCACTATTGATGCACCCCTGACAGGGATGACCTAAAATGCTTTGGAAACAGGCAGACATAAAGGAAGGTCTGAAAATAATAATGAGAAGAAATATGAAGTGCGGGAATAGTGAAAGTGTGCGAGCAGAGAAAACAAGTGGGATCATGAGAGTAAAAGGAGACCAAGCAGAACTTTCCTTTGGAAGCTGTCCCATCAGGATGCCTTTAGACCCCCCAACGACAGAGTCCAGCTGCTTAATTATCTCTTATGATCTGGCTGCAAACCATTCCTAATACTTTCCTATTTGATCTGGCACTTTTATTTCTTATGTTTAAGCAGAAAATCCACCAGAATTTCAGTATTATCATCATCATCATCACCAAGACTTCAAACTCCTTGGCAATGAAAGAGAAATATTTTCCACTACCCAGAAAGGCTTCCTTACCTCTTAGAATTAGTCCCTCTGTTAATTGATAAGAGGCAGAAGGTTGCAGAAGTTAACTACTAATGCTTTCTCAGTCTGCTCGATCAGGAAAGGGTCACATTACAGCTGAAATAAGATGTCCTTCTCATTAAGGCAATAAATTTCAGACTCAGATTAAACTATTGATCCAGGCACAGATTTGTCACAGAGGGCAAATCAATTAAAATTTCTGTTACCCACCAGAAAATGAGATAATTATTTGTTCTCCAGACCTTTTTGTGTTTGCCAATTAACCCATGTTTATTTAGCCTACAAGCTCTTGAGGAGAATGCCTGTGCTTAGCCTGAGCACATCTGTGATGTTGGGACCTTCATGCCATTCGGGATTAAACCACAGTTAATGCTTTCAGAAAGTGCCAGACAGCAGTAGAATATTTAAGCAAAATTAATGTCCTCAGCTATTCCTCATTATATTTATAAGAGCCAAAGAACAGAAATCAGGCTAATTATGGGGAAAAGCAAATCAGAAATAAAGGTAATATTCTACTGATGACTCGTGTCAGAGCTCTAGATTATAACTGCAACTATAAAGAACAGTACATGAAAAGAACAGAAACCAATTAATTTTTAATCTGCTTCCTGTTAAATTGTTAAACTATTTCATAAAACCAGATTTCATTATTGAATTAGACCAGGAAAAGGATAATGACAAGATAAAACAAATACACAGTCTCTAATTTGAGTTCAGTAATCTGACATCATCTGAGAAGCAAAAACACGAAGAGTTTTTAAGAAGGATGTCACAAAACTACTGAGTTTAGTACAGAAGGTAAAATCTTTCAGTGCAGATCCAGGTTCTGTGTCAAAGCTGAAAGAAGGTAAATTCTCCTAATCAAAAGTAAAAAATGGACCTAATTAATTTTATAATTAACCTTGATAATTGAAAGGAAAAAGGGTCACCTTCACTGAGTTTGTTCAGTATTTAGTTTCAGACTATAAGCAAACTCATTCTTGTTAATAAGGCTACTACTCCCAAATGTTGATGTAGTAAAGTAGAAATTAATTAGCACATGCAAATGAAGATCACTTTTATTATAATGTACCATAGTTCCTAATTTATTATTCCAAAACATACAGCTATTTTAATATTCACTTTTGAAGATTCTATCTCTTAGTCATGTACAAGAAGTAGACTTCTATGAGAAAACCTAAATTAAGAAGTTTACAACAACAAGATTAGTATTTACTTGGAATGTGTTTCATACAAATTTGGGGTACCCTATTTTTATTTGCCAAAGCTGTGAATAATTGTTACTCAAAACACCCTATATAATGTACTTTGGCTTACCTGAAAGGTGGGGAGAAGCTTCTGCTTTCGTGTTAAACTGACTGGAATAGGAGAAGCTGGCACCTTACTTGTTTAAATCCTTAAACCACAAAGTTGGTAGCTTGTGTACTTTATCAGCAAAACTATATTCACACTACCTCAGTGTCACTCACCTGGGTAAAGTTCTCCCAGCTAGTAACACCCTGGGAGTTGGGAGTTAGGTTTTATTCTTATGATTGCATAATACTATTTTGACTTCCTACAATAACGAGTTTCACACAAGAACCTCAAAGTCTCTGAGCAACCTTTAATGTAGATAAATACAACTGTAGCTATAAAGTAGAAGCTCAGAGGGATTTGCTCAACACACAGGGAGACCTTGCCTGTGATCATATAAAATGTATTTTATCATTACGATGGCCAGCTGCAGTAGAGCCCCTTTACAGGCTCTATAAACCAGGGAGGTTTGACTATTTCCTTACTATTTCCTCAGACTGTACCTGAACAAATTCTATATATTTTTTCCTTCACACCCTGTGTACCAATTACAATACCCACACAGAATTCATTACACTTTCTTTAATTCCCCAGTACAAGGGATCACAGAGAAAAGCTGTATCAAGTCTGGTAGTATTGTGTCAAGGACCTGTGCAATTTTCTTGGTTAGACTGCTCAGGGAATTATCTTGGCTCGTGCTATAGAAATTTAGAATTATCCTCTAGCTTTTTCAAAAATACTTTAAAATTATCTACCTACAGCCAGCAGCTGGTTCCCAATGTGACTGCCAGCTTCAATGAAGAATCTCTTCAACAGCTTGCAGAACCCATTTCTGGTATCACTGCATCCAGCTTCACTGAAGCAAACGCAATAGTTTTAAGATATATGTCTGTTCATCACTGAAGGCTCGTGGAATGAGAAAAGGGAAAGTACAGTGCATTCTACCCTGTGAACAACAGCAATATCCATCCTATGAAGAACCTGAAGACCTGCTCCTTATTTCAATTTATAGCGTATTTTAGCTCTTCTTCTGTTACCCTTGAAAGAAATGAAACTAAAACTTATGATTATCTGTAATAGTGAGAAACTTCACGAGTCACAAACACCATCCTTTAAAAACTGAATTCCCAGTTCCTTCCAATAACTCCTTCCCAAAACACTTGGCAAACTCACTCACTTCAGAGAGCACCTGATGGACAGCCCAGCACCCAGGAACAGAGCACAGAGCCCTGGTCCCGACACCCAAGACTGGTCAGGAGCTGTCTGCAGCCTGGGTCTGCTCCAGCAGCACAGCTGGGAAGCAGGCAGAGTGACCCTGACTTACCTTACTGGCAGAGTAATAAGTCACAAGGAGTAAAATTCCCATCAGCAAGACCCAAAAGAAGCACAAGCTTAGAAGGGTTTAATGCTGCTTTATTTTATTTCTACAAGTGTTTCACTCTTTTTGCATGGCCCTTATTTTACTCTCTAGTTTAGCAAGGAGCTGGTGTGGCCAACTGTGCTCTGTTCTCCTTGACAGGGACTCGTGATGGTGATAGGGATTATCTCTGAGGGAGCCAATCCCTTCAGCACTCCTCTGCTGCAGAACTGGGATGACTTCTGAGCTCAAAATTATGCTGAGCAATATCTTAAAATAATGCTAAATTATTTGATCACACTCATTCATTAAGGAATGCTTTAATTCTGCTTCTGAGGAAGCAGAATTAATGAAAATAGGAAGCTGGTTCTTTTATTTATCACACAAGAGTGAGAAGTAAATGTTTTAGCTCTACACAGAAGCATAATATGGTGATCTATAAAAAGACAGGGGAAACAGAAAGACAGAATGCAGTCTGTTCAAAAGACAGCTTTGTATGAAAGACTAACATTTGACTGTTTCCAAAGGTTTGTTTTTTTTATTTTCTGGGATAGTATGTAGGCATCTCATCAACTTCCCCAAGATTTATTTTCAAATAAACTAAAACATTCCTGATGGAATGCCCAATTTTAGTGAATGAAAATTTTCCTAAGAGTCTTGAAAACACCAGCCAAAAGGTTGTAAAACATCCAGCTTCTTGTAATCAAAACCGTAAGTTTTTTAACCTCATCTGTTTATATTATGCATTCATTTGAGGAAATTGCTATGAGCTTGAGAAATCCTTAGAAAGTTATTAATCTTTGACCAAAGTCAGCCTGTGTTGTTCTTAATTTTAATCATATATGTACTTAATTTTAAAGCATACAGAAAGTCAAGAGAGTACAAGAACATGTTGCAAGAACAATGGCCAAAAATACAAACAAATACCAAAGATGGGAGCCACTGATTAACATACCCTTATATTTAGCTGCAGAGTTGAATATTGTGCTTTTACTTTTAGGGCATTAAAAGTGTATTTACAGATTCCCACCAGATTTTTGTAAACCATTGTTTCATCCAAGACTGGATGAAACTAAAAGAGGAGTATCAGATTTGCTTCCAATAGCACAGATGTATAGAAGTGGAAAGGTGGAATAGAAGCAGTGTGTTATGAATGGGATTGCTCTTCTTTACTACAAATCCCACCCATGAAGGAAAGGGTACAAATCTTCAATAAATCTGCAACTGGGACTTGCTGTATTCCAGAACAGTGTCAGTGCATGTGACTGGGACTGACTTGTACAAACCCATTTGCAAGTTAAAACCCTCCGCCAGACTTGCTGCTGCCTTTAGAACTCAGTCTACAGGATTGCAATGTCAACACACTTCATGAGTTGACATTGAAATTGTATCAAAATACATTAATTTATTACTATCTCCTAACTACTTAACAAAAATCTCCAGAACATTTGCAAATATTTTCTTTTAATAAAAATAGCTTGTTAAGTTTAGGAAAACTGGAGGATGCAATGGGAGATAAATGGGGGAACATGACAACTTTTAGAAAGTGTTTGCATCAAGAATACATTTTTAATTGAAGAAACATGAATCATCTATGGCGGATGTATCTGCACAAATATTGATATGTTTTTATCTATGTATCACAGGAATTGCCTTGAGGCAAAATTATATAAATCATCATTTATGGCAAAACCCTAGAAGGAATTACTTCCTGTTATTTAAAATTCATCTCAAGAGCACAGAAATACCATGGGAAAATTGCCCAAAATTTTCTCTTCTGTACATATGCAAATATTCATTCACTCATTTTTCTCCCTTTACTTGACATTTACTTTGTTCACATCCATGATATGGCCCTTCCTTTTCTGTTGGAGAGGGGGGACATGAAGCCCAACAAGTTAACAGTTTCAGTTCCCTAATCTGTGGTTCTTGCATCTTTTTCCATTTATCCACTGATCAGTGTTTATATTTACAAGGAAAGGAAATGGCCTGCCAACCTCAGCACTGCACTAATAATCCTAAATCTTTCAAACCAATTGTTTTGGCTATTCTCTTCCTTTTGGGCAAACAGAGGGAACACAAGCTCTGGGTGTGAATCTCCTCAACCAGAGTTTGGATCTTTACTGTTTCATGGCCCTGGCTGAGAGCCATCCAGAAAAGTCCTGGGAAATAAAAATTCTCATCCTTAGAAGGTGGCCTTACACCCATGAGTGTAAAGAGTGCCCCAGCTTGTTATTATCTGCCCCAACAAGATCAGCTCTCTCTCCAGAGAGGTACTCGGTGCAACACTTGACAGCTAACAGGACAACAAGGTATTGTGGGTCCAGGCAGTGAAAAGGAAATGCTGCCCCAAATCTATCTCTTATAATTTTGCACACACTCAGGAGCACCACACATCTCCTCCACAGATCCCTGCAAGTGGCTCATGATCCTCATAACATGCTGGTTAGGAGAGGCAGACTTTCCAATACTTGATGAACTGGTATTTAAAACACTGATTCTAACACCTGCAAAGGTGTTTGGAACAAAATTTGAATTTCTATTTTAAGATAAATGCAATTTTATGACACAGTAAAAGGCAGCAGTAGTGTCTTCAGAAGCAGTACATGTGGATAAGTGTCCAGGAGTTAAATGAGATTGCATGCTTATGTAACTGAACTCCAAAACTGTGATGGAAGTACAGTCTACACAGATAATGTGTTTTTGCCCTTCCCCTACCTGCATCTTGTATAAAAATGAGCTGGTTGCAGTGCCATTGGCAGGGGCTGGGTTCCTTACCAGACAGCTGCTAGAGGAAGGGGAGCATCTTTGTTTCCATATGGACACACACACACCCCCATCCAACCCAACACACAGCCTCAGCATTGGGCAACACTATCCCTCCAAAGCAGCACCTTCCTGCAGGGCTTCAAAAGGGGGAGACAATTCCCACCCTGCTCCACTGTCCCTTTTTTCACTGTCTTTCACAGCACATGCAGGCAGAAGTCCCTGCATGCTTTTAGCATATGTGTAAAAGAAAGCCCTTCCAAGAATTGTGATTATTGGCTCACAGTTTAAAAGAAAATGGAGAGCAAGTGAAATAAGAGATATATTGTGGATGAAAGCTGCTTCAGACACAATTCACTGCAGGAGGCTGGAGGCTATGCCAAAGCACCAGCAATGGAACAGAGAAATATTTAGTGTGAGCTCTAGCAAAATACACCTTTAAAAAAAATGTCCCGAACGTGAATAGGCAGAAAACTGATGTAAAAACCAGATTCACTAAGGGCACAGGCTCAAGAGCAGCACTTTGGTTTGTATTATCACCACTTGGTGCTCACAAAGGGAAAGGAATATACCAACAAAATAACTGATAACAGAGCTCATAAAAAGGAATCCAGGAACTCTGTGTTTTGAAGGAATTGCTTTAGAAAAATGGAAGCACTGGTCAAAAGGCTTACAGCTGTCAATGTGCCTTTTTCACTTGCAGGCTGGTCCCTCCAATGCCAGTAGATGAAAGGATATTCAGTTCATGATCTGAGCAGCATTTTCATTTCCTCTGGGCCTTGTGAAGCTCCTGTGATTGACAGAGTCACTTTGCAGCCATGCCCCCTCATCTTTTGGCATCTCCAACTCCTACAGGTCAGTAGATTATGAGATAATCTTTGAAGGAGAGAGACAAGGTGTTGTTGGTTTTCTGTCATACAACAGCCTTTTTTCTAGATGGGGGGGATTACAGCATTCCTTACATCCCCTTTAGGGTCTGTGAAATGGGACTCAAAGTGTGCTACTGTAGGCAAGGAGTAAACTGTGACTCAAGAGCAGCTACTGCAGCCATCCCATAGTATTCTGCATCAGCACTCTACCAACATTCCCTGGTAGCTTTGGGATGATAGAGCAATGAACCCTGTGGTGTTTCAGGGACCTTTTAGGACATTTTCCCTGTGCTATTTTTCCCTTTGGTAATGTTTTTTTCTGAGATTGCATCACAGTTACCTGGAAATACAGTTGTACATCACCAAAAAACATCACATCACTCTTTTTTTTCCCCTTTGTTACAGAAAAGGAAACACATTATCATTTCACAAAGAAGTCACACGGCTCTGAGCAGTGTTCTCCACCTCATTACAAAAGCCAACGTTTGTTAATCAAGAACTCAAAGACTGATAAATGGTCAATTGGAAATTAACTTTTTCTGATAGAAGAAGCTGGTGCCAAATAAAGGCTTTTGAGCTTTCTTATCATCAGAAAGAAAGCTACCTCAATTCCTATTTTACTTGCAACCTTTATCATTACACTAGGCAGATCCAAGATAGCCTGAACTCTGTAGGACTTAAAATCTGAGTCCAAATCCAAATATCACAGCTTCTGCCTGTCTCTGTTCCTTGTGAGCTTGTAGTCATCAGTGTTTGAGATAATTTTTCATGGCAAAGCTGAAGTGAAGCATGAGAGCTGACCTTTGCAGGAGAGCAGAACAGATCTGACTACAGCCAGCAGAGACTGGCAGAAGTGCTAAGGAGAGACCATCACAGCTCACAGTGCTCACAGTGTCTGCTGGGACAGATAAAGCAAAGTTTTTATCCACTTGCATAAAAACATGGGGGGGGGGGGGGGGATGTAAGAAAAGGATTAAAATCTAAGCAGAAGTATATTTATACATATAAGAATGATGCTGGCATGTGCAATGCACATATGAAAGACCACAATACCCTATTTAATCATTTAGTTAAAAGCTTTGGGGAGGTCAACTCAGGTCACAGAGCAGAGATATTGTGAGCACAGAATGGAGAAGAAAAGCTCCTAGGAAAGGGAAATGAGAAAGTCAAGTGAAAAGAGGGCATTTAACTTTTTGGGGAGGAATTCTTAAAAGAGCTGGATGAGATAAGGAAACTAATGCAAGCTGACTTCTTCATTTCTTATTAATGTGGAGCAAAAAGTGTAATGAGGATATGTGAGAGATTACAACAAACATATTGCAGGGGCACCTAGGAGAGAAAATCCCTGAATCACTTGCCAAGTAGATAAGGAAGCTTTGATATAAAAATAGCAATGACTATCAGCAACAGATGCTTAGTACCTTTGTTCCTCTACCAAAGAAAAACCCATCAAGTGAGAGCTGGTATTTCCAGTTTCATGTCTGATAACAGATCTACCTCAAAATGAGACCTCAGGCACTGGGGCACTGCTCACTGCACAGGATTTTTTCAGCACTCCCAGCCTTCATTTTAATGCCCTACACTTTAACAGCTGCAGAATAAAATAAAAGCACATCAAATGGAAAGTTAAAAAAAGAAACTCAGGTCAAAATTTCTGGTTTTGACAATGTATTTCAGCAGTGGCCATAAGCCAAAAGCAGTAATCCCTGGGATGCTGTGCCCTGTGCTGGGCTGGCACTGCTTGGCAGGAGCAGAGGGCAGAGCAGGACTGCTGTTTCTGACAGCCTGGGACACCCAGGGCTTCATCCCAGCTCACAGAGAAAGCCAGGAAAGACCAGGAGAGAAACTGCCAGCAGACTGAGGAGAAAAGCTCCTGGTGGTATTGTCAGTAGCAGCAATCTCCCTTGGACTGTCCCAAGGGCATTAATCTGGCCTCCAACCTTGCACATATGTGGCTGTGCCAGCCTATCCTCTCCAGGAATCTCCCTGGCTGACCAAGGGGAGGTAGCACAGCGCTGTCCCCAGCAGCTGAGTGAGTCTGTGACCTCTCTGTCAGCCCACACTGCAGAATTCAATTTCCCCATTGTGCTGTCATGTCAAAATGAGAGGGAATCGTGTGTGGAACTGCTCCTGCAGGCACATTACCCTGGCAAAAGTCAACAAGAAGTTTCTGCTGGGTTCAACACAACAGTGCTGAGCCTTGAGATCATGAGTAATATGGAATTAACATTTCCATGATGCATTTTCAGAACTTTCACTTTAATAAGCCAACATATTCCCCAGAGCACGAGACAACAATTTTCAGGCCAAATAGAATTAATGAGGCTGAGTAATGTTTGCATCTTTCAATATTCTCAATCCTGTGAGCAGACATGTTTACGTTCAGCAATCTGAATACTACAGAAAACATTCATTTTTACCATATCACTTCAGCTGAGCTTGAGTTAAAGACTAAAAAACTTTGTGCTTTACTTATTATAACTAATATTCCAGCTGGAAAAGAGCTTTAGTTTTGTGTTCCAGATTTCTTCATTTTTGTGCACTTTTAAACACATATACATGTGCCAGCATCTTTCACAGGCCTTTTGATGTTTTATTATCTCTGTATGTGGGCGGTTTGTTTCCAGCTATAGTTTGAAGTGCAAATTTCCCTCTCAATTTTCCTGTGTGAAGGTTAAAAATACAGTCATGAAATATCTGCCACATGTTTTCTTACCTGGGTTTCCAAAGCAGAAATCTAAAACAAGGTACTTCTCTTCAAATATTTGCATTATTTAAAAAAAATACCCCAACAAATAAATAAATAACAATCAGCTGGTAAATAAACATGAAGAGATTCAAGGCCCACTGTCCCTAGGTATTTCTCCATATCCCTAAAGCATTAATGTAATGCCTGCCCTGATAAAAATCTCTTGGGAGCAACAAGCAGAGCAGCAAAAGGAATCACAACGGGTTGGAGATTAACTCAGCATCTGCTGTTTGCAGGCCACTGAGTGCTGCTGGGGCTTTGCATCTTATTGTGACTCATATGGAAATGAGGAAATGGATCCCAAACACAGCTCTGCTTTCAAAATCAGACATAAAATCATCTATTTCTTAAATGAGCATTTCCCTCTGACACACTGAAAATGAATATTAAAGTGTTAGCTATGAATTATTTTTCATTCTTTGTTCGGCGCTCTTGCAAAGCAGGACAGCATTTTCCCAGAACTGTTGGTCCACTGGTCAATGGCAGCAGCAAAACACTGTAACACAGCTCCTGGGAATTCTGCTGTCTAGAGGATTTTTAAAATCATATCAGCTGTGCTGTACATGCCAGTGAAGAGAGGAGGAGGCAGCAGGTTGAGTATTTTGTTCTCTATGTCTGAAAAACAGGAGTGTTTTCTATGGAAATTAATGTTTAAAAGTAATCCCAGCGCCTTCAAGCTTTAAGTGCTGTCACAAAGATTAGAAAGGGCCAAAGGGAGCTCGCTGACTTTTGAAATTAGCATTTTTTCAAAAGATGAAAAGTTGCATAAGGGTCTTTGCAGGAAGCAGGGGGGAGCAGGGTGGTGCTGCCCCTGGGCCAGCCGGGCTGGGCCAGCTCAGAGCAGCCTGGCAAGCAGTGAGGGATCACTTCTGCCTAGCAAAGGGCAGCAGGGACAAAACCGGGGTTTGCTCAGACAGATTTTCTCCCTATAACAATCTAAAGGCACTTTGTGCCACATATGGCCCTTTGTAACTGCAGTAGCCTTGTGCAGGAGTTGGGCCTCTCACTGAAACAGACACTGAGAGAAAGGAACTAAAAGGTAAACTTTTATTCTCAATTTCTTTTACTTTAAGACTATCAAGGTGATGCTTTTTAAGTTTCATGAGAACAGACAGAAGTGTGATTTTCAGGTTGTGGATGCTCCTTTCAATGATGGCAGCAGATCAGAGGTGGAGCAGCAGCTGCACATTTGTGGCTGTGGGCGAGCTGTCCCAGCACTATTGATAAGCTGCTCCTTCTGCAGGAGGTGGCTCTTCTGCTGCTGCCAGGCATCAGCAAAGCAGGTGCAATGCTGATGATGATCAGGTAGGGTCTTATAAATCCATCCTGGCCAATGGAAATAGGATTCTTAATCCACCAAATGCTATGATGACAGAAGCGAATTCAATCTGAAGATTGGTCTTTACACCTTTGGATTCATTGTGCTTTGTTCGTATTGTTAACACTTTTCCCACAGACAGCTTTTCTTTTGCGGTTTTGTGACTTCTTTTCCTTTCCTTACCTGTGACTTTCAATATCCTTTAGGCACTATTCTGTAGCTAATTTATTGACACCTTCTCTCTCTGTCCCTTCTCTACCCTCTCTTTCAGCATGATGTGAAGTGTGCATTTTCCAGCTAGGCTGAACTGTAAGAGTGTGTCTTTTCATTTGTGGGAGATATGAAATATTAAAACAAACATTTCCTTGCTTCACTCTCTGTAAGAGCTTAAAGGAGCTATTACAGGGATTATTTTTCTTCTACTTACTGGAAAACAAAGATAAAAATGCAGCTTTCAAGTAGGTCATTTAATCTGGGAACATTTAATTGTGAGGTTACCAGCCATGATTTGATTTCTCATCTGCTATTATTCCAAGGTTACAAACCTTCCAATTCATTTATATTTATAAACAATGTTCCCACTATATTACATGCATGGATTATTAGGAACACCTCCCAGTAGAGTACTGTCAACTTTTTGTACATAATTAATTAGAAGCCTCAAAGCTACCTTTTATCAAACTTTCACAGAGGTTTAGCGTATCAGAAATCTCAAAATGAAAGAACTCTGTTTAGACCAAAGGGCTATCCAGCTTACCCAAGTAAGGAAATACTTTATATTTCATGGAATTAAAAAAAAAAATTAAAAATAATTAAAGCCAAAGTGGAAATCACCTAGGGAAGAATGTGGTTGCAGTGATAACAGAATTATATTTCACAGTAAAGGGAGCCAAACCCTGGCTCAAATTAACAGTCCAATTCTGATAAAGTAAGTCAAAGGAGAAAACTGCCTGACCAAACAATGATCCTACCTGCAAAAGAATTGAGATGCGAGTAAGAACTGACCTCTCACAGTTAAACTGCTTATGAGTCATCCACAAGATGGGAAAAGACAGGAAATGCAGAGCTCTGCCTATTTGCATGGCTTCTGATTTTTACAGTCGTTCCTCAAAAGCAAACTGAGCCTTTCAGGTTCAAATTAACTTGCAAAACTTTGGCTGGGAGGCCAGGTCAATCTCACACGGGCCCTGTGCACATGGGAGCCCACACATTATCATCCTAATTTCGTACTTGCCACATGCAGCATGTGTGAGTAGGTCTGGGATAGCTCTGCAGCACCCGGGGTGAGCTGGCTAAGAGGAGAAACATTCCTTTTTCTTTGCATGCCCATTTCCTTGCCATCCTAACACATTCTGGATCTCTAACTGCGAGCTCTCTGCCAGGGGCAGTGCCATGGTGAACGTGATTTATAGGCAGCAAACATCCCTTTGACTCAGACCATCACTGGCTCGTAAAAATCAAATGCAAATTTCTCAAAATCCTCAAGAGCACGTTCTCGTGCTTAGCATTTTACGGGGAATTTTGGGGCAGGACTTGTCGCCTGGAAGAGCAATTATTACTTTGTATAAATTTTGCTATGAAAATTAAAATGTTTGTGGAACTTAAAGACTTACTCCTCTTCTTTCCCTTACTACAAATTGCCCTAGGAACAAAGGTGGCAGTGCAACAGGAGATACTGCTCATGATTTCACAAGTGAATGGCTGGGCCCTTTCACAGGGCTGGATTATCTGGAATACAACCAATGGTTACATTCCTGCCATTCCCTCTGATGGCCAGAACAGAGCCTGAGCTCTGTATGTGAGACAAGCAAATCTTTGAGCCACGCTGCCACCTCTTAAAATTTTTAACAGCAGATTGGAACTGTTTCCCAGGATCAACAATTTTGTGTTTTTCCAATGCTATATAAAGCAGCTTGGCAGCAAGGCTAAGAGCTGAGCTTTCCTTCTCCAGGTAGGTCACTGCTGGTGCAGCAGCATTTTAACTGAACAGACAGTTTCTCTCTAGAGAAAGTTGTATGTTTAGTGTCCCAAAGGGTAGGTTAGATGTCAGATTTAATTTGAAACCTGAGATGTTGTAATTCCAAAGAATCTGTTGGCAAAGTATTTCTGTTTAAACAAGAGGACATAGGTTTAATTGAGTTCTCTCATTCTTCTTGGTATTAATTACATTTAATGAATAATGATTTACCTAAAAAAAAAATCAAAAATAAATCAAAGACTAGCAGGCTGCAGAGAAAGTTCCCTGTGGTACTAAAAGACAGCAAAAGTCAAAGATCCCGTCAATAGAATCTTTATTCTTACCTGTCCTCTTAACACTGCCCAGGGTACCATTACACTGGCTACAACAAAGCTCCTCTTCCCAGAGACTGAAACTAGAATTTTGATTTTATAAGATAGGAATGCAAATAACACACCTTGCAGCATTCTTACTGAGTAATTTACTACATGAACCTTGAACACACTGATGCATTTTATAATGCACTTATCCAAAATACCTCTGTATCTCTTCTACACACAAAAGTCAAAATCTATATGGCTGTTCTTACAGAAATATCTTGGCCAGCTTAGGAGCTTATCCTTGTTTTACTTCAGTGAATCAGCTCACCATATTTTATGCATTCCCATTATACATTTCTACAACTAGGGTCCTCATCCTGGGCTTCCTTTATATTCTGTGGAGATCAGTAACTGGGTCTAGAACACAGGCTATCTTAACATAAAATAGATGTTTATACTTGCTTAGATATATCCTGGCATCTACCAGTGATGACAACTAAATATTCGATGGCAATAGAGATCCATGAATAACTGCCTCAGAAGCAGACAGAAATACTAAATATCATTGAACCAAGTTCCTGTCACAGCTCTTTCTGCTGTCAAGCGTGAACCTTCTGACTCAGAAATTTGTGGATGTATAAAGCAGCCAAACAATTTCCTTTTCTTTGAATGATACAAGATACTAGCTAAAATCCTTTAACTCTTAGTGATCTTTAGCCTTCCATCCAAGCAGTGAAAAATTTCTATCTGTGTAAGTAGCAGAAGTGACTAGAAAAGGCTTGGACATTGCCAACTTCCTCAATAATTTTCATAAAACATTGAGATTGTCTGAACTGCAGTAAAAAGCACTGATTGCCACTTCAAGGCTTCTAGTTGAAAGCAAAGGACATTGCTGTCTTTCTTTGTAATCACTTGCAGAAATTCTGTAAACCCATTTTCTTAAAGAAAAAAAGTCATTGCCATTAGTGTCTTTTGAGACACCTCCTATAAATTGTTAAAATTGCCCTGCTTTACTCAGTTTAATTATTTATTTGGAGAATAATTACCTTAGATGTCAGTTCCATTATCATGGAAGTTGTAAATGATCCTGAAACTGAAACCAATACTGTCTTCTTGGGATCAGTAACCTTAACATTACAGACACTGTGTTTCATTGCAGAATCCATGTAGAAAATGAATGAATGTGACTCTCAGACTGTCCTAGGATTTATTTTAGAAGAGCTAGAAAAACCTACAGATAACAAAAGGTAAAGGATTTCCCATTGCAGATGCTTGTCTGTGCCCATCAAAGTCTTGTAGAAAATAATATATCCCTCAGCAGCAGTGGAATAGGTAAAGAAATAGCATTAAGGGGAGTCAGTATAAAATGTGAATATATTATGATAGAATATTGTTATTGAGGCTAGAGCCAATGAGTTTGAATTAATTTCTTTCCATCAAAACCTAATCCTTTCCTACACATGTGTGCAAAATACATGCCTACCAAAACCAAAACTGAAAATTCAGTAAAGAAAGGTAAATTTATTTATTCAATTTATTATCTACTCAGTTGATTTCCTATGAGTCTGCCCACATCTGCCCAGTTCTGTGAAACATCAACCTTGCCCACGTCCCAGAAGGACACCAAAGTTTTTGCTAAACATATTGTTGCTGTTAAGGACTTTCACAACAGTCATTTCCTGTCACTGAACAGGAGAAAATGTGGACTGGGTCAGACCAGGGATCTGTCCAAGCTAACAGCCAATCTCCAGCAGCAGCTGAAGGCAGATGGCCAGGGGAGAAAATGAAGACCATGGCACAAAGTCTGACACTTCTCCTCGCTGTCCCTCAGCTGCCAATCATCCAGAGCCCAGGGGCTGCTGGATCTGGGTGAGCTGTCTGCTCTTAATCACATCCACTGGACACCCCACAACGTGCTGAGCCTTCCCCTCGAGTCCTGGAAAGGTTCAGCTTCCAGGTCTTTTAGCCCAAGACATTCCATGAGGACCCATCCTCTCCAACCTCTCCGCAGAGGAGCTGGCAGTAATTGTGTTCGGTCCAGGCAGATTTTCCAGTTGTGTCTATTTAACCATCACAGCCTTCATTTCTGATCCTGTGCCACTCTTCCCTGTCACATCCTCTTCCATACACAGCATATTGGCACTCACAAATTTATGCTTTGTTATTGTGTTGCCTGCTTTTGTATTTGGTGCTTATGAACTCGGAGACACTTTTCATTCCTGGGACACTAACTCAGAACTGCTGAATTGAAAGTGTGCAGGTTGTACCACATAAAATGGGTATGGTTCCATGGGCTAAAAGCAGGTATTTCCCTTTACTCAAAAAATCAACATTGTCACCATCCCAATATTATTCCTTAAAAGATCCTTCCACAACACAGAGAGTAAGAAGGATACGATACTTTTAGGCACAGAGTAAGGGCTTTATTTTATTACTCAGCAAAGAGCCTGCTATCTGCCCTTGCTTATGGAAGGTTCACTTCCACACCTACCCTGTATCTTTAGCTCAGTTTGGCAAATTAAAACATTTAAGACTAGGTTTTGTGTTATTTCTACCAGATGCCAACTTTCTAATTTCTGAACATATAAAGTGTTGTTTTTCCAACCATCTTTCAAGACTTACTATATTGGATTTGAAACTTTCTTTACTCATTTACTATATGCCATTTTTCTTTGATTGCAACCACAATACCATCTGTGCTGAGATTTCTTACATGAGGTTTTAGCTTTGGATATCAACTATTTCTATAAAACATCACTTAAAATCAATTAGTCACTTTGGACATAAAGATAAACTAAACAAACAGTTACATCTATCTTCCTATGCTTTTTTCCCCTTTAGCTTTACAGTATTTTGAGAAGCACCAAATTTGCTTGATGAATGGTTGCGTATTTAATGATAAAATACAAAAATTCTGTAACAGCAGTTGGGGAAAAAAATACAGGGGAAAAAATATATTGTTCTCATTATCATCATCATCATCTTGAATGGAGGAAAATATCCTGAAGCTTGGTCTAGTGACTAAGACTCATCTCTCCATCTGTCTGTGAGGGTGGTGTCAGCCATGGGATGATGACTTGCCTTCAGCAAGCTGGCCTAGGAGGCAGGCCCAGATCCCAACTTGGAGAAACTCCTGGTGCAGGGGTGAGAACACAAAGTTATGGACACAGCTGAGCCAAGGGGGACAACTGGGAATGTAGCTCAGGGTGTGCATTTGTATTCAGGCAGGAATACAAATTACAGAGGCCAAAGAGAAGCCTTTCTTTCCTTTAATCAAGTTAGAGATGGTCTTTTCTCTCTGCTGTCAACCTAAATGTTCAAAAATCATAAATCAGGACCCCAAGCATGACAAGTCTGACTTCAAAAAGCAGGAACTTAAAAGAATTGGCCATCTTTGACCCTGAACACCATCGCAATAAGGTTTCTGAGGCGCTCAGGAACATCAGCATTACATGTCTGAACTCCTATAGCTGCAACAGCTACGGACTTCATTGGAATTCATTTGGGGTTTTCTCCACACTCATTTCATTGGACATATCCACAAAGTGGGCCTTTAGTATCACACAATGCCTCGACACCAGACTTCCAGGGATCCCAGGGACATTAGACAGCCATTCTAGGCTCTGTGGGCTTCTTTGACCTTCTCTGGGCTACTAAACTAGCCAAGGAGCATTCCCCCTTCTGCTCCTGACAAAAACATCTCCATGTTATTAATTCCCTGTTAATATTTACCCTGGGTTGAACACTTCTTATATGTAAAATGTGAGCATTCCATCTGCATACTCACACTCAGATTAATCTCATACAAGTGTGGAAGGGAGCTCCAACCTGCCAAGCCCTGGCCAATGTTTGGAGCAGACATTGTGAATGCAGAGGAAGCTGGGCCAGGGAAGGGGGCTGCTTGGAAAAGTGACCTGACAAAAAATTACCAGATCCTTTACAACACTGGCTCCGTGAGGTGGCTCCCTGTACAATCCTTCAGTTATTAATGCTAGCACAAAGGAGAGCTCAGGGACACTGAGACATCCCTTTAGTCTGCACTTAGATGCAGTTAAATCGCAGTCATGGAAACAAACATAAATTCCCTGAGGTCATTTGACAGTCCTGCAAGTTTTTATGCCATGGTTAGAGCTCAAGCTGTTTTTAAAGAGACTACAAACATGGGCTGGGGAAATATGGATATTATACTTTTTTTCTTTCATGTTTTTTCAGTTAGATATTCAGATTACAAAGCCTTCAGGACAGGGCTCACCATCTCCTGCCTCTTCAGAAACAGCCGCATTTGGCTTTTCAAATAAACATGCTGGGTTTTTTTAAAACAGAGGGAGAAGATGGTGTTGCTGTCATCTCTGGCACAGGTCCAAATAAAGTTTGCTCCTCTTATTATAATGAATAACTGCATTTTGCACAAATGGGAGCTAGAAATGGCCCTTTTAAACCCATGGACAATTATACACAATGAATCTGAAACCACACCTATTAACAATCATAAAGGATCCTTCCTGACCAAATCAGCTTAATCTCACAGTCCCTTGACAGAAAGTTTGTGTAACCTGCAGGTCACCTGCATGCTACTTTTTCTTCTTTCACCCTGAATATGTGCAGTTCAGACCACTGGTATGAACTTTACAGGACTGAAGATTTTGGGGCACTAAGAAATTAAGGATTTGGGAAGTAAAAGAACAAGCCTTGCTGTTAGAGTATAACAGCTTACATTCACCTGTTAATTCTCAAAAATCACAGACTGCCTTGAGAAGGCAGAATCCCAAACAAAGCACACTCTGTGGGCCAGCTTTTACTAAATGCCAAGAAAAAAAAGATGTAATTTTAAGCAACTTGCTGCCTGTAATGAAGCAGAACCTAACCTTAAAGTGGTTTGGGGTTGTTTTTTCCTGATATCTGACAGAAGCTGCTGAGAAAGAGTTCTAGTGAGAAAGCCTCAATCTGGGGCTTTCCCAGTACATTGTTTTAAGACACTAAGTGTGAATGAAAGGAATTTATAGCCTCAGCTGGGTCCCCTTTGGTCACCCCAAAGTGCCCCAGGCAGGGCCAGAGCCCATGTGCTCACAGGGTGCTCAGAGGGTGTCACAGCCTATGTGCACCATGGGCTGTCTCCAGGCACATCGGCTCCACCTTTCTCTTAGGCATACACCTGGATTTGTACTTCAGGACCAAAACAAATCAGCAGAGGTCTCTGGGTATCACTGAAATGATAACAACATAATCACCAAGGCTGTGTTAGATACTTTTTGCTATATACCTTACATAAATGAAGATTAAAACTTCTTATAGACCCTCGAAGCTTAGGCCTGCATTTCAGGCCTACACAATGTCATATTTTGAAAAATAATTCTATAATTCAATGGTTAGAAGTAGCTTAGTAAATATTTTTCTTGAGAAATCTCACCAAGTGGCATCTACTGACAAAAGCAGCACAGGGCAATGTAGCCACATCTTTAATTTGCTGCTGCTACTGAGCGGGTTGGCTTGCCCTGTGCTTTTCTTGGACAGTAGCTTTGATTACACTTTTCTCTATAAAGTCTGCATCTGACAGCATGGAACACATTTATCTCGAATATGGAGAGAAATAACAGTAATGGGATCTCCTGCTTGTATGTGAGGGAGTGAATGAGGACATAAATTCACCTATGCCATTGTCTCTCTGAACAAAGTCAGAATTTCAGCTGCAGTGACCCTGTGGTCACAAAGATCACACATAGCAAGACAGAATAGGTGGAAAGAAAAGGGCTTTAGTTAGACATTTGTACATTGTTACAATACATCCTGCAGTTGTTATATATCCAAAACTTGTTCTCTTAAGACAGAAATCAGGCTTCCCCTCATGCTGTTCAATAGTTTACAAAACACAACTGACAATAATTCACACTGTTGTTCAAGAGCAGTAAGGGAAATATCTCTTCATTTAAAGACCTAGAAACCAGGAAGAAAATAAAGAAAGTGCCCAAAATACAGACATTACAAACTTGCCCAGATGAATTTGCACAGCCCTGCTCAGCACACAAGAAAAGTCTTTTGTGAGGGAGCTGTAGCTGAAGTCCAACAGAATTTAGTAATATTGACAGGAGTGTTATGGTAAACTTGATAGTAAGAAAAATCAAGATTCTAACACACATAGAGAAACATGCTTTGTGAACTAAACTAATAGAAATATTCCTACATAACAAATTAGTAACACATCCAATTTTGTTTGCTTTTGTCATTATACACCAAGTTGTACCCTGTCTGGACTGAGCTGTGTGACTCCTAAAAGAGGTTCCTGTCTTTTATAGATTCCTAAGCTCCAAAATAGATTGTAATCACAGTTAGGTTCTTTCCAGGCTGTAAAGGCACAGATGTCCCCCCATAGTTTTGAAACTCACAACTGAGACCTCCAACTCATGGAATACCACATAGTCATCAACACCACCAGAATTAAAAATATTTAGCTCTGCTCTGAACCCCAGAGTCTGGATCTCTGCTGCTCTTCACGTCTAACTTTTCCTGCCACCTTATTAAGGACTATGTGAGTATATAATGTAATTTAGAAGAGCTTTCCTGCTCATAAAGCTGTGGCATCTCTTGAGGAGTTAATATTTGTTCTGGGGATCAACTGGCACTATAACTGAAATTAAAGATGACTTTTTCATCTAAAAAATCCTTTCTAAGCCTCATTGACTTAGTGCCCTATACACAATCTAGAGTTTGGAGCAAAAACAGAGGACACAGAGCCATGGTGCTGCTGACAGAGAAAGACACTTATTGGAGGGTTTTATCCAATTTGATCCCACTCACAGTATATCTCAATTTCACACCATATTTTAATCAAAGTAAGCTTTTATGAATATCCACTACTACTTACTCTAATAGATCCTAGGACTGAGAAACCCTCTTGCTAGGAAATAGGACCTAGGTATTAGAATAATTCTCATTAAGCAACATAAAATTCAGAGCAACATATTTCAAGGCTCAGTTAAAGGAACTAGGACACAGTAGCAGTGGCTAGGCCTTTATTAACCTCCCTTAGGTAACAACGGTCTCTTTCATAAACAGGTTACAAAGAACATCATCTTGCAGAACCAGATCAGGCAGGTGTACAGGCTGGATGTGCTGTGGCCACCTCAGCATCAGAAATGCCATGAAGAGTGTAAAAAGTGATACCAAATTGGGAAGGCATCAGACATCCCCCTGCTGTGCCCTGCCCCTCCCAGGAGCAGTGTTTTGAGGTTGGCTGTTTTGAATGGTAAATCTTTCCATAGTCTCCAGATCCTAATGCTGAGTTTCATTTCCCTGAGGACATTAGACTGAGGGAAAATCCAAAACACAGCACTGCTTACTAAACTTGCCTTTATGCAACTTCATATTTCAAAGAATTCATAAAGAACGCCAAAAGCTCTACTATAAGGATGAGAACAGTATCTCAGGAAGTCTTTTTCCTTTGACAGGCTAATCAATACAATATTTTAGGTATGCTACCCAGACCACAATCCCATATTATGCTGAAAGGAAGGAAAGAAGCATGAGAGGTAGAATGGTGCTTTCATTACAGTTTAACTAACAGTTTAACTGTTTAACTTTTTATTTCTTTGTGATATGGTCTACGGTCCAAATCTGATAAATCAGAATATTATTAGATAGTGCAGAAACCATCATTAAAAACCTAGCCAACAGGACAGTTTTTTCAGGGATTATTTCTCAGAAAAGGATCAAAATCCCAGACCCATTAAATTAGGGGAAAATTCATTGTGTGAAAGCGAGGAGGGCTGGATTTGTCTGGCCCATACAATACTGCAAACATGACCACAAGCACTGAGTGCCTGCCTGGGGATGAAAAAAGATATTGAGCTTACAAATGCCATCCATCTCCCCGTGAAAGCAAACACCACAAAGGCTGTTCCACTCCACGATTCACTGTTGAATGTTTTAATTCAGGTGGGCTCTGGCTCTCTGTTGTCACTCCTTCACACATGTGCTTAATTTGACATACAGAGCCAAAGATTAGTTCCACTAAAGTCCTGTGATTTGCTTAGCAGTAGGATCAAAAAGCTCCCACTGGCTTCAAGTGTGAAAGATCAGAGACTGAAGGATCAAACTTTATAGCAAGTAGGGTCAAGCAGCAAGTTCCCAATCCACAATATGAGCACTGGTTTTTATTATAGATCACTGCTCTGCTCTGAAGGACTCTTTCCAGCATGACAGTTCCTCTTTTTTTCTGAATGGCTGTTATCAGATCACAGCTTTACACTGAAGCTGTTTATAAATGTTCCTTATGACATTGCCTTTTTTTTTTTATATCAAGCCATTTTTCCACCATGAAACAGGACATTTATTGTTCACACATAAGAGGCAATGAACCTGCAAAAACAGCGTTCATAAAACCTGGAAACCTCCTCAACAAGCAAAATAACTGTGATGGACATTCATAAATCACTCATATCATTCATCATAATTCCTGAAGTTTCATTAATTCCTAGGGGAAGACATAAATCTAATGTGCATCTTAAGGAGCCAGCAGGCTGCCTTGCTCTCCAGGCATGAAATAAATATGATGCTCTCTTCCTCACTGAGGAGATGCAGGATTTGCATGTGCGCACAGCAGGAAATCGATGCCACTCAAAGTGCGGGGATATCCTGGGCAGCCCTACAGGCATCACTTCTGTTTTCAGAATGTGCAAATGCTCTGTCCTAAACCTGCCCCCACTGAACTCAGTGGACCCTTTTCCCAGTGAAGCTCAGGCAGAACTCTATGTATAAAGCCTTTAATCTCCCTCTGAGTTTGAACAATCAGGTTAAGAGTACAGATTTGTTTTCCAGAGCTGAGGGGCCACCGGTGCCTGGGCCAGTGCTGCAGGTGTCCTCTTGGAAGGGTCCTGAGCAGCCACACAAGGTCTGGCCAACCTGAAACAGCTTGGAGGATCACAGAGACAGCACACATCCAGCAGAATCTGCAAAAAAAAAAGAACAGCAACAAAATCTTTTATTTTAAAGCAGGCAAGCCGATACAAACAGAAAAAAGAAGCCTTTACAGTGAAGCCTGGTGCTATGCAAATTGCTCCCTGCAAATGCTAAAGCAAGTTTGACATCCTGTGGCCAGAGTCAGCATGGGAATAGCTCACCCTTTCAAACCCTGGGTTTGCTCACTCAGGAGATTATCCTGCTCCTGAGGGCACAGATTTCTGTTGGAGGTGGGTATGACAGTCTTGTGAGTGAGTATCCTGGAGGAAAGAATATAAATGTGCACACTAAATATTTCTGTCAGGGCATGACTAGGGGCTGAAAGAGAGCAATATCACCTGAAAGCCCACAGGACATCAGAGGGTAAACACAGGATGAGTCCAAGAAAGTCTATGTGGCCCCTCTACTTGAGGTCATCTCCTGCCCTAAAAGAGGAATACAATTATAAATGGGGGACCAGAAACTGGAGGGGAAAAAAAGAAAAAAAAAAAAGAAAAAAAAAAAAGGAAAGAAAGGGAAGGAAAAGGAAAAGGAAAAGGAAAAGGAAAAGGAAAAGGAAAAGGAAAAGGAAAAGGAAAAGGAAAAGGAAAAGGAAAAGGAAAAGGAAAAGGAAAAGGAAAATAAACTAGAGCATGGAAAGACTAGTTTCTCCTAAGACAAACAGGTACAGACTTAAATGTTAATAGCTCTGAAAAGATAATTTAGTCATAATCATAAGGTCTGTTTAAAAGTCTACTGATTCTCTTCTCAGCCCACATTTTCCAAAAGAAAGAAAAGCTGTCTTTAAAATATCTGTGATAATTGTTATAAAACAATCACATGTAGCAATCTTGGCTTAATGATGCACATCCAACGCACCACATCAATCTCTGTAAACCTTTCCAAAGGTTTGTGCCTGTAGTTTGGAAGAACTGACTGTACAACAAAGATAACAAGGCAATTTGTTAGAACTTAATTTGTAACAAATTATTTCTGTGGAAAGAGCAAATGATAAAAGGATAACTGCAGATTTATGGAAGTGAAGTAAGACCCAGCATTCCAGCTGCTCAATACCTTGGGATAAGTCATGTCTGCACAATTTTTAGAAGATTGGCTTTGAACTTTCAAGATCGTTGGCATACTTTAACACAGAATAGATTTATTGATAGGTTTATTAAGATAGAATGAGTATTTATTTACTCTTGTTTTCTTTTCCAGAGCAAACAAAATTTATAAAAGTTATCCAACACATAGTGCTCAACCATGTCAGGTTTTCAGGTTACACAAACAGCCTTTGAATCAGGCTACAAAATGGTTGTGTAGGTAAAATAACTCATCCCTACAGCTGAAAATATGGATTAGGGCAGTCAGTGGAGACAGGTGAGTCTTGCCCTACCCAGCAGTGCTCAGTCACTGCTGCTCCAGCCTGTGCAATGATGAGTTATTTAGACCCTCTGTAGTTAAAGTAGAGTTTCAGCTGTGCAGTTGAATAATCAGACCCCAGTCAGAGCCTGGGTCTCTTTATCAGGTGTGCAAACACACAGGCACATGCTCTTCACTTTGCAAAGGTAGTGGGTGGCAATTACAATCAGAGAGGGGATTGCTGTGCCACTCCAAATCTGTGAGCTGTTATTCATCAATACTTGCACTAGGAAACATTAGATTATTCTGCAAGATGCTGAATGTTCCTCTTGATTGAAACTATTTAAGGATGTCAAATCAAGGCTTTTCTCTCTGCTGTACCACACCTGTTCAATTTCTCTTTCATTGTTACCACAACTGCAAACATCATGTACAAAAGTCCCCACTAACACTTTCAAAGATGAGAATTTGGTTTGCAAACTACCTTGATTTGTGGAGTAAAAATCTCAAGGGTACTTATAAGTAACTTTCAAACAGCACCTTAGAACCAGCTGAACAGCAACTTAGAACCAAAATTTTGATGGCATGTAGGCAAAACTGTAGCTAAAGTGAGATCTTAAAGAAGCAGCCCAGCATCAAATACACATTGTTCAAATATGTGACCATAAAAGCCACATTTTCTAAAAGGATATAATCCTACTCCATGCCATTGGCATTTCTGCTCTCTTCACATTCACATTCCCTCTAAAGTGTTACCCCAGCCTTTCACGTCTCTGCCAGATACTGGCTTTACCTCTGCCATGGAACACATGCACTGGCAGGTGCCTTTCCCATTCTTTCTTCAGGACAAAAGCAGCTGTTGGACAAGCCAGCTATCAAGACTGGGTGTGAGGAAAGTGGGGTCTGTTTTGGAGGGCAATCCCCTTGCAGCTCTAGTGGTTACGGTTTGTGTATCTTCTGTAGGAGCACAAAGATCTTTTAAGGCATTAACCAGCCTGTGCCCATTTTGAGAGTCCTGCCTTTATCTATGCATGGAGCACACTGTGTAAAGGGATGTTTAGCTTGTGAGAGAGCATTTCTGGTGCCTAGCTGGGTGACTGAAGTTTTATAACTAGATTGGTGATCACATGCGGCATAAATAACAAATACCTCTCCAAATGCATACTGAGTCCTGCATTCATTTATGCAATCAGCACTGAGGGAAAAAAATCAATAGAAGCATAGGAAGAATGGAAAACTTGGGCTACAAATAAACAGAACCATTGCTGTACTAATAGATATTTTCCAGGAGGTGGAATCTTGCTATTATATCCTATCCATAATGCAGCAGGAATTGTTTGATGTGCTGACATCTGGCTGTAACAGCATGACCTCTAATACCATGCTGGACATAACCTCAGTGCAGGCTCAGAAGAAATTAGGAACATGACTTCACTGCAGAAAATAGGAGTAATATTCATTGGCTTATAGAATGGGAGTGAAGGGTGATTTAAATGCAGATTCAAAATATCAGCAGTGAAATCTTGGTGTATTTAGAGCTGGCCTATTTAGCTATTTAACTGACAGCTGGTGATTAATGTAGATATAAAACTTTGAAATGCCTTTCTCTCAGAATACAAAGTTGATAGTGGTTTATGTTTCAGTTTTTTGGTTGCTTTCTCAAATGAATTTCTAGAAGCTGAAGACCATGAATGGGAATGCTGAAATACAGCAGTTTTCCAAGCTTTCAGAATAGCCATGATGAGAAGTTGTTTTAGGCTTTAATTGAATTGATAGTAATAGTGAGGAACAATTGTTTTGATTTGTTATTCACCATATTTTGGACGACTTCTGCAACCACATGACAGATTCGAGTGCATTTTTAAAAGTTAATTACCTGTTATCTCCATGGTGCTGCATTTTATACATAGACATATTTTTTATTTTAATTTTTTTCCAGCACCTAGAACAGTTCTCTAATTGAACCACTGGGTCTCTTATTGAAATCACTATTTTTAATTATTGACACATAAAGAAAATCAAATATGTTGCTTCAGCAATAAATTAGCATCTCATTAGAGGGAGATAATCTGAACATATTCACTGATGTTAGCTGATGACTTACTCACATGACTTCAATCTGCACAATTATGGCTGTTGAATAACCAGTCCAGGTTTTCCAGCTGCTTGCAGGCAAGTTCAACAGCAAACAAAGGAAGGTGACTGAACAGTCTAAGGTGAGAATTGGTCTCCTTTCAGGATCCATTCCAATGCTCATTTGGGCAACAGGGCACTTCATTTGCACTTGCACAGGCAGTGGATCAGGACTTTACTAAAAGATTTCACAGGGTCAAGGTCTTCATCTACTTGCTAAGATAAAACCCTTGAAGAGCATTTGCTGTTTGTGATAACACAGTCCAAGATCTTGTGCCGTCTCATATTACAGCCAAACTCTCAGAAAGATGATACATCATTGCATTATAAACTGGGACTTCCACTAAACATGAGACCTCATGAAATATGCAGGTCTTTGCAGTGTGTTTCGCTCCTCGTGCCATCTATTCCCTCTCCTGTAAAACTGCTCTGCTTCTGTTGGTGGCGATGCAAGATGAAGAGATTTCCTGTTCAGCACAGAGCCGCTCCACCTTGGCAGGGCGTCCTGTGTGGCAGCTGAGAGCTGGGCCAGGACACTCCCCTGATCTGCCAGGACCCTGATGCAGCTGCAGTCTTGGCAGGTCAGCACACTTTTACAGCCACTGTGAGAGGCATGTTTTAATCTGCTTGTTCCAACTCAAGTGTTAATGTTTTCTCCCCAAGCTTTTCAATCATAAACAAATATCTACGAAAAAACAAATTAGGTATGAGATTCCTCTCACCCTTCTACAGCGTTTTGAAATTGCTTCTGCATTGTCTTTTGGTTTTCTGCTCCATCTTCTGCTCTTCCAACTGCTGCTTGGCAACACAGATTGCTGTGCAAAATATGAGCTCCTGAAGATTGCTCACTTCAATAAAACTCTAACCAGAGGCAAGCATGCAAAGTAATTGAAATGCAATGTTTCAATAGCATAATTGTGGGTTTGGTTTGATTTTTTTTTTTATTGTGAGTGAAAGACTCTGTCTTATTAAGACAACATGGCTTCTGCCCAAGTGGACCAAGTCAGGCATGTGCAAGAATTTGCATGATTAAAGCCTTGTTGATCTGGGGGTTGTTGTGACATCTCCATTGCTAAAGGACACTGTTCACTGCTTGCCTTGCACAGTATCTCCCAAATCCCATCCACAACCCTGCATGGTGTGGCATGAGCTAATTCACACTGTTTAATACTAAGCATAGGGGGTGTAGAGCACTTTGGTTACTAGCTAAAAATTAGGACAGATAAGCAGACCCCTGCAATACTCCTGGCAATTTAATCTGGCCTGGGGAAATTTTCATCACCATTAGAGAACACAAAATGTGTTGGTTTCACAGAGTCTTCACTACTACTTCTGTGATACAAGGTTTTTCCCTTTGCATGGCCAGCTTTTTTTTTTCTAATTAATCAATTTTTCATTCCATCTAATGAATACCTTTCCAGAAAAAAAAGAGTTTTCCACTTCTTTTCATTGTATAATTTGCCTTTCAGAGAGAGGTGGCATTAAAAAATAACCAGGCTTCATATGGGATAAAATATCTGAGAAGTTTTTTTTCTTAGATTTTTACATTTTTGCTCCACATTTTCTCATATATTCAACTCATTCCTGATTTTGTTGTTTTACAGACTTTACTTTCCACATTCTCAAGTTATCTTATGTCTCTCTTCTGATGTTTTTATTGTTGCCCTGGGCTCTACAATGCAGTGTGTGCTAACTGGACCCCAAGTAGGTGAACTGTACTCTCCAGGTTAGTTGGAGTTATGAGAAGGTTTCTAGCAGAGTCTCTCTCCCTCTCTCGCCTCTCTCTCTCTTTTTATTAATCTTTGATAACCCTCTTTTTGATCTGCACACTACTACCCTTCTAATTTACGGATGCTTTTAAACCTCAGGCACGGGATTACTTCATTTGATTCATGGAAGACCATGAGCAGTTCAAATTAACCTTTTGCTTCCTTGGGGGAAAAAAAAATTTACTTTGGGGATTTGGTTCACCTGTTGAGAAAGAAGCTGTCTCTTCTTATTTACTGAGATTGCCTCAGCACCACGGAGATGACTCATGCATGCCCTGAAGGGTTTAGGTGGCACCATAAATTCCCTGCTGGGCAGCATGGACCCTGTCCAGAGCAAACTGAGGTCAAAAAAATCATTCCCGTTGACTCCAGTGCCAAACCTGCATTACACTGAGTGCACTTTGTTCCCAGGGAAATTAATGGAAGATGGTGTTTGGTGTATCAAAGAACCATCAAAAGGTCACACCAAATTGGTTTGTCTGCTGAAAAACAACAGCATAAGGTGACATCATCACACTAGTGACAATTGTACCCTCTGACTTTTCCTTATCTGTTTACCATCATTTTTTTTCAAAAAGATGTCCAGAAAGAGATGAGATCTGTGTCTAAAATGTGTGTTAAGCCCTGCTTTTCTACCAGCCCACTGAGCAGGCACAAAATTTGCCACAATAAAATGAGGAAAAGGATAACTCCCTAATGGGAAAAGGCATAGAGACCTCTTGAAAGGAAAACTTGCCTAGGATGGCAGGTAAAGGATTGATCTACAGGATTGATCTTCTGTATCTCACTCACTTCTAAGAGTGCAAGGGAGTACTTTGTTGGGGTCTGAAGAAAAGAGCTAAGGAAAGCATTCTCAAAAATATCATTGAAAGGCTGAAAGAGTTTGCCCGTGAGCAAAACCAATGATGACTCCATTTCCTGATACTTATATCAGAATTGATATCAGCTTGCAAGCTCTCAAGCACTGGATGTGGTTACTGTGCTAAATCAGAGGTTTTTCATCCCTGTCTCTGCCTGTCACATCATAGTGCTGACAAAATAAAACAAGGCAAGGGGTGAAAGAAGAGCAAACACTGAATTTTTGTTTCTGCTTTTCAAAGCATTTTACAACAAGAACATGGCAATTAGAAAATGAACCCAGAAACTGGGTTAGTATTAGCTTAACACTACTTTCTTTCTTCACGAGTTTCTCCTCTGTTCCCCTTAGCATTCAGAGACAAATTTGATTTTTTAAACCAGGTCCAGAGCCCTGGCCTAATTGCTTGACTGCAAACTATTTTACATAGCTTGATTGTATTGTCCAAAAACTATCCCTGTGTGTACCATTTTACAAGCCTGCAAAAAAAAGCCACGGACCTAGGAGGGCAACAGCACATTGAGAGGGTTTAATACAATGCCACATTGTGTGCACCCAGCAGGGCAGATCAGGGCCATAGCAGAAGCTCTTTCTTTTACAGCTTTTCCACTCAGACCATCCATTTTCTGCCTTCAGTAGCATAGGTTGCCACTACATTAAAAAAAAAAGCTGAAAGCATGAGAAATGTCAGGATGAATGTTGTCTTTTCATCTTCACAGAAGCTGCTTCCTGGCATTAAATTTGAGTGCTATCCCCTGCATGGCTTATCCTGCTTGCTTGCTGCAGCCTACCTGCCTCTGCCTCTTAATGAATCAGGACTCAGCAAATCCTGGCTGGGTCCGTTGTATTTGGTCACTTGTAGCTAATGATAATACACAGGGAATACCTTCACCTGGGGCTTATTGTGCCAAGTCACAAGATTAGTAGCTCATACAAGACTATATAAGATATTCAGGTTATCTCATTTGAGCACTGTTTTCTTGCTCTCAATCCCCCAGCATGGGGGTGTTTTGCCCCAGGAGGTGCTGGTCTGTTAAGTTTGCACTAAGAAAGCCTCTCAGGCTTTGTGGAGCACAATTGAAAGCCATTTATTAGAGCTGGCATTACAGGGAGAGATTAGCATGGAAAATCCTGTATCCTTCTAGGCCTTAGGAACCATGAGCAGTTTAACAGCCAAAGGGCCTCTGCTGTGTGTGCAGCACACCATGTCCAGAAAAGAGATTCCACCCTTTGTCATTCAACTTCTTGTGTGACTCTCCTCCATGAAAACAGCTCTGTTCATCCTTTCCACTGTCAAACAGCAAGGATGCTCACATGGCAGCTCCTTGCTGCACTCCTGGCTAAGGCAAGGCTGTGGAGGTGAGGCAGGGGTGGAACAGAGCAGGACCTGCCAAAGGCTCCTCTGCTCACTGATCTGACCGTGTTTGTCCTGTGGCCAAGAGGTTTGTGCAGCACAGCACGGGCCTGGGCATCACAGTGTGTGTGCAGCACAGCAGAGCACAGCAGTTCTGGCAATCCACAGGCTGGAATTGCATTGGCTTTGCCACATTCAGAGCTGTGTGGGACATGGATCCAAGCCTCTTCCCCTCTTGCTTCCTTCTGCTTTGCTGCTCTGCAGAAGCCAGGTGGCCTCATAAATCAGTCTTCGCAAGTTCTTCAGGAAATGACTCAAATTGCCAAAGGGGCTGAAGCAACAGCAGTAACTGGTGACACCAAAAGCCACACCTGGACCTGCACTAGCAGCAAAACGTGCAAGATTTATAGACATCACTGAGCCAATGCAGAAAACTCAGCTGAAGTCATCAGCCCAGGATGAAGCAAACTTATTGTGCTGTGGCACTGGTGGAAGACTTTGCTTCAAGGTCATATGATCCCAGAGGTTCCAGAGTTTTAGGAAGAAAATATCTGTAACATACACACACAGTCCTACTTTTATGCTGCTCTTCTTTATCTCCCTACCAGCCCAGTGAGAATAACTAGTGTGTCGAGACATAGGAATGGATTATACACAGCCTTAAACTCACAAACACTTGGCTGCCATGAAAAACATAAAATTTCAGCACGGTGTAGAATGGATGTAGGAAGAAAAGGAAAAGGAGGGGAAAGAATGAGGTATCAGGGTGGCTCATTCTCTTCTCATAATTTGAGTGACTACAGAAGAAGACAGTGTGTCCTACTGTCACCCTTGCTGCCTACATCAGCTCTTTAAGTTTAATATGCATCCCGCTAGCAAAATGAAGCTCAAGGCCAGTGCAGTTAAAGAAGTGGAGCACAGTTGAGATGGCCTCAATACTCCCAGTCAGATACATTAAAGAAGATGTACAGGTGTTTATTTGTTCCTAGTAAGGGTATAATGCACCAGATGTCTGGTATTAAAGAGTTTAGTTGTGGCTGACCTCCCTTACAAAATGCTATGCTGCTGTGCTTTATGGGGTGGCTGTGGCTCAACCTTGTGAGTCAGGACTTCATTCATTTTAGATGAACAACTGCTGTCTTTTCAAAAATTATTTCAGGAAATGAAAGAACGCTGCCTCTCCTACAATCAGAAAGCAGACAGTAGTGTCAGTCACATGTAGTCTTATTTTACACTAAACAGACCAGAAAATAGGAAAGAATAACATGAATATTGCCATGTGCAAACACAGAAAATTTCTCTTTTTCAGAATTGTGCAACATTACTGGAAAATCAAGGCCAAAATCATATAAATCCTCAAAATCTCTGGCAATTCAATATTACCACTTTCTTAGAACAGTGTGACATTATATACAGGTGTCCCAGCAGGAGAGATAAAGCAGCAAGACAAGCTGTTAGTGAGCAGAACTGCCTTTATCATCCACTTAAATGACATTCAGCAATGAACAAGTCAAATTGCCTCTGTTTGACTTCACTGGCAGTGTGCTTCAGTGCAAACACAAGCACAAGCTGAACAAGAAATGGACTCTGTTGCAGTATTTACAGCTCTTAGCACACACTGCCTTGCATGAGCACTTATTAATTGCCTGCAAAATCAGGGGAATATGTTCTGTGTGTGTCAGCCCAGCATATATTGTACATAATTGCACATTTGAGCCACACGGTTGTTTATGTCACTTTGTAATCACACTAATAATTACCAAACAACCGAGTAATTCAATGAACAGTAAATGTAACATTTAATTACTTTATTAATTTCCACAAAACGTGGAAGAAGGAAAGTAACCAGCTCAATCTATAATTTCACTGTGCTCACAAACCTTATCTTTATGCAGATATATGGGAGAAATTATCAAAACACAACACAGGAGATGCACAAACATAACTCAGCGTTTCCTTGATGTTTTTCATGTTGGCATCTCTCCTGCATGGAGCTTTGAAAATTTATCCTATAACGTCAGGCAACTTCAAGGCATCCTGAACTTCGAAAATTAAAAGGAAAAAAAAAATCTGTACTGAGATACAAATTCCACCTTCTGTCAGGAACTTACTGATTAAAAAACTCTTTATAGGTTAAGCCAACCATTACATTTTTATGTTGCTATATATTTCACAACATAAAAAATAAAATATTTTCCCCATAAAACCTTTCAAAACCGTAAATACTAGCACACTCCACAGCTCCAGACGAAGTTGCAATTTATTATTTATCTGTTTTTATATTCTGCTATGGTATCTTTTCCTTTTATAAGCCTGGCAAGTTTCCCACAGAAGTTTCTTCGTCAGCAGTTATTTTAAACTGTAGCCCTTCATACTCCATGCTACTCTTATGCTGAACCAGTCCTCAAGAACTAAGTCGTTTTTAGCAGCAACGTGTCTTGGTTTGGGGAGACACAACAAACTCTCTGCAGTTAATGAGCATTAAGCTGTTTAAAATTCAACTGCATCATTCTGAATCACACCTGAATCCATGTTGAGTGTGATTTTTTCACAAGCATTTCTGCATTCACTCTGCATGTGGTGATAATGCACAAGACAAAGCTCGAGTTTTCAGGAGCAAATTTTGCCAGGCAGTTGCACCCACTCTCAGAGGAGAGCATAAAATCCTGAACTTAAGTTTCTCTACCTTAAAGAGGTAACCTTTAATTGAGATTGCTATTTAATAACAGGGCAAATTGGAAGGGGTTAGCACCTCCTAAACTACAACCTAGACCTGTAAATGACATATCCCAGATCAGAGCTGGGGCCCACCTGTGCCCGCATCAGAAACGTCACTGCAGATAAGCCTAGGAGCTATCTCCTCTCAAAATTTTTGCTTTATTTATGTGTTTATTTATAAAAATAGTTTGTGCTTGGTTTATATTTTTTCTAAGCTTTCAGACATTCATTGGCAATTGACCAGCTGGATACTTCACCAATAGATGGAATAAGGAAGTAGTGAAATAGAATTAATATCAAAAAGGCTTTAGTGTAAAATGCTCTGCTTTGTCCTTGATGCTCAATACTCCTATCTTGCAGCTCATCTACTTTATTTATTATACTTTCACCATATCCTTCACATTTACTCTGACACACAGAAGTTCTTAGTTCAGACATTATCGTACAATGCAAAGGGTTATGAACATAAAAATGCATTAGAGAAAAATGTAAATGCTCAGATTTTTCGTGATATTTAATACTCATGTCTCTCAATTCATCCACTGTATTTATTAGACCTCCATCTTATTGCTCACCATTGCTTTGACAGTAAGAACTTCTTGTTCAAGAGATATGACTTTGTGCTGAGTATTGAATAGCACTCATGCTGCAGTTGCTAAACTTACCATGGGGCTTGGAGCTGGAGAAACTGCTTCTGAGAGAAGAATCTGAGGATTTGGTGCTGTTACCAACAGCCATTCAGCTGACTTCAGTTTTTAAGAGCTAATTTTCAAAGTTCTCGGATAATGTGTCTAAAGATACTTTACTGCTGGTCTAAAACCAAAGCTGAAACAAAAATCCCACTAATTTCCTGAAAGAGAAAACAAGAAGGGTCTCTAGAACTGGGACAGTTAATAATAAATACTGCTACTCCTATGAGAAAGAAAAAGTAATGAAAAGATAATAATTTGACTAAGACAGGGTGTTGAAATGTTGATAGAAATCTAACTTACATAATACAAAGACAAATGCAAAGGATTAAAATACCATATAATTTTGAAACCATTACAATATGCCTGAGTGATTCTTTATTAGGGAGCCTCAAAAAAGCATGTAATTTCATCTTCTGCAAAAGCTGTAATCTCTCTGCTGGGTGTGTTAAAAATGGCATTTCAACCTCCCCTGTGAAAGTCTTTGATTTTGTGAGTTTCTGTCAGACTGGTCTCATTACTTTAATGCATTTTGTGTATATTGTAATAACATAAATGTTTTAATGCATTTCTTCTCAGATCAATCTGGACAATTATCTTTAAATCAGTCTAGTGTAACGATAGGTAAAGAAGTTATAATTGAATCAAGGGGAACTATTGGCAATGAAGAAGCATTTAAACTTTATTTTGTTCATTTCCCTCTAGAAGAACTTGCAGTAATAGACTTCAGAAAACTACTCCTAGTTATATTTTTTAGTTCTTGACTTTTAGAAAACACTTATGTGAGATAAATGAATTTGGAAATGAACATGAAGTGCAAGCTGTAATGCACATCTCCCTCACAAATCACTTGCAAACCATTTTTATGAAATGCAATTAGCCATGTACAATGATGGCAAGAGACGTGCTTTTGAACAACTGGAAGCCATCATACTCAACCTGTCAAGAAACAGCCTCCAGAGAGCAGGGAGCTGCAGAAGAGAAACCCCACTGCTCTTTAAAATGTGAGCCTGATTTCCTAGAATTATTAGAAGGAGGAATTTTGTTTGGCAGGTGGCATCACCACCCTTTGTGCAAAATTTCTAACTCAGTATCATGGATTTGAATCTAGTGAGAAAGATAAAACTCCATGAGGTCTTGGGAAGCCTCAAACTGCGCTTTTTTGTCATCAAAGCCTGGTCCCCTCCACTGAGGTAGCCAAAATATGTCACTGAGTACTACAGCACAGTGTTGGAAGTATGAGTTGGGTCTTGCAAACAACTCATCCAGCACAATGGCCATGTCAGCAGCAAACCATTAGCATTGTCTGGAAGCAGATATCACCATTAAAAGGGTCTCTCCAATTTATATTGTTATACATAAAGGTGATGACAACATAACAATATTTAACCTATCTTGACCATATAATTGATGGAATAATAATAAATTACTGAATATAAGAAGGATATCTTGAAGTGCCATTATAACCACTCACATGCCATTTTACTGCCATGTGAAAACTCTACTTCTGTAAGCCTACCATCATTCTAATGAAGTAAGTAGCTTATTCATTAGAGAAAAATAAAAGCTGGAGGCTTTTAGAGTTCGGTTGGGCATAATTTACTGATAGCAGCAAAAAGAAAAAATAGGAAAAGGTCGAATTTTCTACTTAAGCAGAGCCATCAGGCAATTACTTAGTGGCACATCAAACAACAGCACTACCATTGTCTCCAGAAACTGAAAGGTTTACAAGTTTGTGTATATTAGCTAACACCCTTAAATTGGGTTGAAGATGTGTGAAAACAGAGTTATGGGTTTGAGCCTTGGTCATTTCAGAAGCCCCCTATTCCAATGGCCACTACTTTCAGAGCTGTAATGAACTATTATCCAAATTGAATGCTCAAATCCGAATTTAGACCACTGAATGCTTGATGCTCACCCCCACCAAGTTCCTTTTTGTGGTTTTTTGCCAACCATTTATGTAACCCCTTGAATGCTCCCTGAAAGGTTCTTGGACAAATGCTGATCAATAACCATAAAAGGATTTTAAAAGAGATCACTTAACAGTAGCACTGTCTCAGAGCTGTCAGAGAAAGCCAACACACACCAAGGCCAGTGCTCAACCTGATCTCCCCACAGTAATTAGACACTTCTGCTGTGAGCCTCATGCCCGTGGCCTCTTGCTCAGTAGGGACAAGTTTAGCCTTTGGCTTAACCTCTGGCTAAAACCAATCTGAAACAGCACACATGTCACCTTCCTGAGCACTGTCATTTAATTCCACAGATTCATATTGCCTATCATTAGGGATGTGCTGTATAATTTACAGGGAGTAACACTTGCTGAATCTCTGTTGTTCTGACTTTAAGAGTTTTCTGATGTTGCCAAAGAAGTCTTTCTATGCCTGGAGGTTAGCAATAGGTTATCAAACAACAGGTCTTTGGATCCACTATCTAGCTCTGATTATTTGGCCATTTACACCATTTATTAGGACAAGGAACTGGGTTTTCCTTCACTTGAAGATTGGTTTATCCAGCAAAAATTTGTACTATGGGTGCAAATGGACTCCTGTCTAGTTCTGTTGGGCAAAATGTACCAATCCTAAATGGGAAAGATCATTAGGAGATATCTGTGGAGCCAAAGAAAAAGAAAACTATCAGAAACCATAATTCAATATCAATGAGATAAAATGAAGATTTTACTCTGTTCGAGGCATTTATTGTTGTTGTGAAATAAAAGATATCAGCTTGCAATGGCAAGCCTCAGACTCAGCTGAAGGGGCCCAGTGTTTAAACTGCCAGGATAGTCTTGGAGATGCACAAGTACAGGCAAATGCACAGGGGATCAGGTACCTTTAATACACAACTTAAGCAGCAGAGCTGGGCAGCTGAAAATTATGTTAAAAAACAGGTAAAATATTTTAAAAAAATTAAAAAGAGGGGAAAAAAGAAAGGGGCTAAAATTCACAGTCTGCTTCTTATCTCTTTATTTAAGACAAGAGTGCCAGGTTAAAACTGTAGAAATTACCTGGGTCAGCTGTGCAAAGGTGTCTGATCAGCTGCCATGCAGGAATCAGCTCCGTGCGAGGTGCTCAGAGCTGGGTGAGAGTGATGGACTCATCCACATCTACTGGGGTCAGCACCTGATCTGTTGGGGACCTTTCTAAAGCACCTTTTCCAAATTACCACATATTTATGCATCTGGCCACTTTTGGACTCTGAACTGCCTAAAACTTTTGAAAATGGAAACCAGCTCCTAAAATATTCAGCAAAGTTTTGCTTTCCTATTGCTGAACTCAAAGTAGAGATGGATTTGCCTTTGTAGTGTGGCCCCTACACCCATAGGTTCTCTGCCCAAAATCAAGCTGAAATTACTGCAAGTCAAGATGCTTTTTCTGCTTGTTGTATCTTACACTTAGCCAAGATTATGACTCCTTTATATATGTGCTTTTATTTGTACAGCTGCTGGCACAGCAGGGGCTCTGTGGACACCGCTGCTTTGTTGGTACATTTTCATGTACATTGTACCAATTTCATGTTCATGTACCAATCCACAGGGGAGAAGATAATGGTTTTGGAGTTACATCACTTCTCTCTTCCATTTCTAATATGAATTGAAGGAAATTCATTGGAGAGAAACCAGGCTCAGAGCAATAAGTTATGGATCAGCAGAGCCAATGGCCTAAAAGCAGAAGATCAAACTGGGGAGAGTAGCCCATATAGAAGTTTTTATTACCTTTTCTAAGCTAGAGCATTTCCTGGATCTCCCTGGGTGGCAGAGATGTTGGAGGTGAAGAGAAAGAGAAGAAAGACCTTAGCAGATCACTTAAACTGCCCATGAAACTGTGGTCTTAACTTTTGCTGAGTGTTTAAAAGGCCAAGATGCAATTGAATATGGAAGGAGGAAACATCAGAGATTCTTTGTGTGCACTTCCACAAGAAAGTGGGTATGTGTACAGATGAGATAATTTCTTTTTAATGTTTACATTAATTAATAAAAGGAGCACCCCGGGTTCCATCAGCTTCCTAGGCAAAACATTTCTCCTTTTGCCCTGGAGTGTCTTTACCCACCTAGGGAATTTTTTCATTTTGCTAAGTTTCACAAACTGTTTAGGGGAAAGCACACATTACTGTCCTTGCAGAATAAAGATTGCAATTACAAGAAATTTAAAGAGTCCTACTTGACCCTTAAAAACTGCATGTTTAATAGATATATTTGTGACTGCAGACACATCAAAAATTCTACACTTTGCAGGTATTTATAAAAACTTTGATCGTACGAAAAATCTTTTCTTTCTGCTTTAAACTGGGACAATGCTTAAGTGCGTGTGTGAGCATTGCAGAGATATGAAAATTTTGCCTGGTTTCTATTCAAGTGCTACTAAAACATAAGCAACTTAGACTATTGATATGTAAGGCAGCTGTTAGTGCTAGTTAAAAGAGAAAGGTGGCAGCTTGAACATAGGTCTTTCTAACTTCTTTAGCCAACAAATCTCCCTGTGGGGAATGTGGGGAAAAAAACCCCTATGTCAATTCCCTGAGCATAAGCTCATTCAGTACATTCAGCTATTCTTTCTCCATATGAATAAATCACTAACATTGTCTCCTGGGACAAAGTCGTGGGCCTTGGCAAGGTCCAATCCTTGGCAAACTACAACATTCAAACAACAGAAATTTGGGGCACTGAACTGCACAGAGCAGTCACCCCTGTGACTTTGTATTTTCAGTCTTCTCCTCTTGGGCATAGAGAGGAATCTTTCTTCATACTTTAAAATCCTGACATTGGCATAAATCCAGGATGAAAATTGCAGCACAAAAGGGAGATGTTTCATAAAGCTATAAGTGATTGAAAACAGGGAATAACAATGCTAACTACTTTTCAATGTTAATTATAGAAGCTGCTACCAGGCATATTCTAAATATACCCACCCCCTTTTCTAGAAGTAGCAAGAGCACTTTCTGTGATCCTGTTATCATACTGAAACAGGAATTCTCATCATTTTTCACTGTTAACTGTATTTTGATACAGAAATTTGTCTCACATAGGGAGCATTTACAATTCAACAGACCAGAAGAGGCTTTTTCTCTTCATGACTGCTTACCATGCCTGAAATACTGTAAGTATAGTGGTGGTTTATTTATTTGACCACCTCTTAATGGCCAGAACTGGAACTAGTTATCTTTCTTGCACCACCTACCCACAACAGACCAAAGTTTGGGAATCTGCACACATTTAAACTAATATTCTAATATTCTTCCTTGGGGGCATTTCTTGAGCCCGGTTTCATATTTTGGTATGAAGAGGAAGCTGAGTTCTACATAAACACAAGGAGCCAGCAGTAGAACAACAATACCAGCACAGAGAAGTGGTACCCGTGTTGGTGTCAGACCACAGGCAGGGCTCTGAATTAACTATCTAGAGTGAGTTTCCCTCTTTTTCTCTGCAGCCTTGGGCAGCTGGTTCAAGTAGGATTTGTGCATTAACTCAGGATGCACTGCTATGATTACATCAGGTTGTGCTGTTGTAACAACTGTGTGAGGGCAGCCTGTGCCCTTCACAATATAACTTTTTTTCATAATTCCACAAGCCAAAATGGCCAGTTCATTCCATGAGTTTCACAACCCAGGAAAATAATACCTTGTTGGCTCTTGTTTTGTATTTCCAAGTATTTTGAGTATAAGCATGGAAGAGTAATTTTGGAAAATGGAATTTTGATTGTATACTGGTGAGTCAAATTTTAAAAATATGAAAAAGAAATACTAAGCTTACATCAGGACTTCATTCTCTAATCTTTGGCAAGACAGTCCGAGGTAAGTTATTTAACAGCTATCTTGTTTCGACTCTTAATGAATGCTCTATAGGCTGTGTGTTGAGCATATTCTCATTTTTCCATCTTCCTTCATACAGTCCATTCAGTGTGATATATGTTGGCTGTAAATATCTTAATATCTTGCTACCAATGGAAAAACTTACATAAGGGTGATTGATCTAAAAACTGATAACCATTTCAGCCTGAAGACATGTTCTGTTCCCTCCTCCTATTATAAAAATCTTATATTATCTTTCCTTACAGCAGTAAGTGCAGTGGCTCCCATTGAGTTGGAGAACCCTATTTGAAAAAGTCATAATTAAATGCGTGAACCCTTCTCACACTGCACTCTAAAAATGTCAAGAGGTATTTCTGATCAGCCCATAATTGGTCTTTCACATATTTTCTATGTCAAACATTTATAACTAGCATAAAGCTCTTTTGTAGACTATTTTGCCAGAATTAATATCACAGTTTTAAAGCACTATAGCATAAAAATAAGATCTGTTTTTTACTGTACATTCTAATATTACGTAGCACAGAGGGGGAAAAATCAGTTTAAATTACTGTGATTTAATGAAAAGATATTGACACATACACAAAAAGTGAAAGTCAGCATGAATTATATTCTTAAACCTCTTTATAGCTTTTTAAAGTTTTATTCTCAACGTGTAACTTTTATTGGGAAAATGTTAATAGCAACATGCTCTGAGAAACCTGCAGCTCTGGGATGTTGGACACAATCTCCCTGATTGGTATCAAAAATCAGGCTGGAGATCAAAGCATGTGCATACACTTTAAGTTTAAATATCAGTTAAAAACAAGGTTAATTGCTGTATCAGGCCTCTCATGAGGTGGGAGGCTAAAGCAGAACTGAATTTTGTTTCATGAAGGGTTCACTTTTTACGGGATTTATTAGAACATTGTTCTCAGGTCACATATGAGAACAGTTTTCTGGTTGGCCTTCCATAGCAGGTGATGATTTCTCAGACAGCTCCAAAACTCACTGCTTTGAACAAAGCAATGACTTTTTTTTTTTTTTCTTCACAGATGTGATTAAATGTGATCTACAATTTTTAGAACCCCCAAAACGTGGCATTTTTGAAATGCCAGTGAAGGAATACACACGGTGTATCATAGGGAATTTCATGTTGTTTCCTCTCCCCTTTCAAACGACTGTGCTTTTACATGAAGAATTTTGTGCTTTCCATTTTTAAAGGGAGATAGTAGGGATGTACCTGATGGTATTTTCTAAGGAATTTTACTTTTTGAGCATTTCCATATACCCATAAAACTGTGAAGATGATAGATTTACAGTTACTGTATACTACCAGAACAATCCCCAAACCCTCTTTTTAAATCAATGTCTGTTCTGATTTCTCCCCAATTAGATTTTTTTTTAACTTTAGGCTGTAGATCCATGAAGAAAACATTAGCAATTGTTCCCTGGGGTTAATACAGTGCTTCAAAGGAGCATTTAATTCCCATAAGTAGAGAGATGATTTAAAGAAATCCTGTAAATGACAAGCTGAAAAGAAAGAAGCATTTTGCAGTGCAGAAATAACAGGTTTCATTGTTCTGGCACCAAGAAATCGTGCTGTGCAGTCTGGAGCTCCATCTCCTGGTGCTTGTCAAAGAACTAAAATAATTTCCAAGTGCCCCCTAAATCTAAGCACAGGCTCCTCAGTGCACCATGTTGCAGGGGCAATTGCAAGGTCCCTCACCCCACAGCAAACCCAGGTTTGGGTTTGTAACCCCTGTGGACAGGAAAACACAGCTTTGAAAATGCTTTTCCAGGTCACTATGGACTTGCTGGAACACTTCACCAGCTCCTTCACTATGGGCTGTGCTGAAATAGAATTATGGTGCACTCAGTGAAAATGATGGGAGTTTGAGCACATCGCCTCTCTCACAAGTTTTGGGGAGATGGAGACTGCAACTGTGAGAAGCACTGTGCAAAACAATAAAAATTTATTTCTTTAGTTCTTTATTTGTGAGATGCTGAAGGAACTGTCATTTGAGGGTCAGAGTTTTGTCTAATAAATAACTATCTGAATTTCTCAGTTAAACCTTCTATTTAATGTCTTTTCTTAAAATATATATAAATATGTGTCAGTGTATAATTCTGCATAGCAGTTTTACCAGAGCTGTCAAAACATGATTGCTACTTTACAAAATATCATGTGGCATGGGGAAATACCATACAGGTAGGTGAGCCAAATATACAATAAACAAGTGAATATAATACAGGAGGGAACAGATGGGTCAAGGTTAGGATGTCAGAACAATGTCACAATGGGAGGTTAAGGTAATTAATTTTTTCTATGCATCAGCCACAAAAGCATCCTTAATAGGAAAAACACCTCAAACAATTCATTTCAGGTATATTTCTGAATAAGAAAATTGACATTGTTATGAGTATTGCTTATTTTATTTGAACCTCCTTCTGTCATCTGGCTGGTAAATGTGCCCATTCGTGTTATACATGTATTAATATTTCTTCATGAATAGATTCAGAAGTGAATATCTCATCATTTCTTAAGAAGGATCATTATGTAAGTCACTTAGGATGCTTTTGTTCTATTTAAGTATTTACAAGTAAATAAGCTATTCTATTAAGCCAAACAATACTGTAACTAAAATACATTGCTACTGCTGGATGGTAGCTGGATCATGAATTTCATATAATGGCTTCATTTTAGGTACAGGCTTTTTATCAGCAAGCCAAGTCAATCCAATGGTAAAGTTCACAACTCATCTAATTTTGTTTTATTTCTTCATCACTTGCAGGCTTACAGGACCACATGGAAAGCTAAACCTGTTCAAGAGAAGACTCTTATGAGAGAAACAGAACATACAATGTGGGATGGAGGTTTCTTTGGGAATGAGTGGTGGCTGTGAGCTGCATTTAGTTCAAGTACCTGTCACTTCTGCACTGCTGACCAAGTGCACACTGCCCTCCCCATCTCATTTGCCAACACAAATTATTGAATCCAAGTCCTACTTTGTTATCTCAGTGCAAAAAGATATTAGCATTATCAATTTAAGCCAGTTTACTCCAGATTTATCCCACTGTAAGAACAGACATTAACCTGAAGTTGGTCTAGCTGTACCCAGCTGCTCAATAAAGTAAGGTGTACCCATTTCTCTTTCAGAAGCTGGTCTAAAATTTCATTGACTTAAGAACACATATGTTAAACATAAAGAGGGAAGAATAAATATGAAGGGGAATATGAAGGGAAAATAATAAAACCATGAACAAATATTATTAAAGAGGTTTTGATATATTCTTTTAGAGAGTAGCATGCACTTGTATCCACTCTGAAGTTTAATCACATATAGTCTTGATCCTAAAAAGACAGATATGAATTGATTTGGGACTATGAACTACCTTTCTTGTGAATCATTATACAGCAAATTCCAGTAATATATGTCCGTCCTCCCACAGGGAGCAGGAAACACCAGAAATCACTGGCATTATGTATGTGGCAATTCTCTTAGAAACCATCATTGCTACTCAAATTATTGCAGATTCTTATTACAAGGCACATGCCTGATCAATAGCAAGCTTTTATTAGTTCCCTTACCAACCTTTCAACATATTAGACGTGACTGATATTGTAACTTAAAACTTGTCAGGAACAATGCAGAAAATATTCAAAGCATGGGTTTGAGTGGGAAAGTTCACATAGCTCTGCTTTTCTGTTCTTTTCTTGCAGCAGTCTGATAATACTTTAATGAACTCTGGCCCTAAGCTCAGACTCTGAAAACACACCAGAACATAATAATTCTTGAGGGTGAGCTTGCAATTCCATAATATTCTAATATTTCTCCAGAAATTTGTCTATGTGACTTTGCATGGAACACAATCAGCCCAAGCATTAACAGCTGCAGGTGACAGGGCAGGATGGTTGACCTCCATCAGGTTACACAACCTGTAATAATTTTCTCACATGATGGTATAATTACAATTTATGATTCTTTTCATAAATAATTATTGCACAGCCTGTATTATTTTGCCTAGTGGTGCAGCCATGAGAGAAATGCAAGAGGTTTCAGTTTTCCAGCTGGGATTTCCTACAGGAATGCAATCACCACCTTTTAAAACAACCTTGTACTTCAAGATACTAGAGCCAATGCTCTTGTAGGTGTTTATAATTCTGGAACCTTGTTATGATGAATCTCAAATACAACACCAAACTGAGCAGTCCTGAATGAGACAATCACTTTGCTAAACTTTCTCTAGGAGGCACGAAAAAGCTTCTCACAGTACAGGACCCCTAAGTGCATTCCTTATCCTGCTAATGTTTACTTCTTATATCAATGAAGATTTCCAGCTTCACATCACAAGCAATTTCAATAGCATGTTCTCGGTTTTTGTCGCATAATTGATAAAAATATTGACTGATATCTAATGCCAGGTAAACCTTTTCACTCATAACTCCTCTGCAACCTCATTATTCCCACTGTTTATGACTTACCACTAGCTTCTCATTAGCCAGAATCTTACTTGCCTTACTATCCCTGTGATGTTCTTCAGCTTAAACCACACAATCTCATGAGATGGATCAGTTTCACCACTAGGACATAGAGAATATGTCTATCATTTCCCCTAAACCCACAGACCAGTTCTTCTCACCAAAGAAAGGCAGTGGATGTTTTGCCACTACTGCCCTTGGTGAATCAATGGTGTACTCCATTAATTATATTTCTGTGATTTTAATTAGTCATTAATTGAAGCTGCTTTAAACCCCTATGATTTTGAGTAAGACTCAGCTCATATATCAGTATACCCACTGATACTAAAAAACCTCTAAGCTTTCCTTCTTTTAGGTTCAAACTTCCAATGTCAGGCTTGGGGAGAATCTAGAATTTCCACTAACTATGCAGTTCACCTGCGGACTTAACAAAACAAGTTTGTGTTGTGGGTTTTCTTCTTGCTCCTGTTAAATTGGCCTTTTGAAGACTAAGGGCTTGTGAGCTTTGCATGTTAAAGGCTAAACTCTTGTTATAGTGAAACTGATTTTTTTATGGCTTGAGGGAGTTTGAAGGTAAATTGAAAAGGAGAGCCATGGAGTCCTTGTGCAAGTCATTCACCTTGTAGAGCTCTAGGCTGAGAGAGCTCAAATGCCACTCTACTTAACAAGCTCAAAACCAACTCATTTAAATAACAAGCACAAACTCCACTTGGGATCCACACTGAGGCATTTGTGCATTGTGCAGCCTGAACTCCCAAACAACATTATTTGAAGAAAAAAAAGGAGTAATTCCTTTTTTAAAGTGGTAATTCAGGGATCAAGTCTCAAAAGCATTTGAACATTTCAAGGACTATTGCTATACAAAATTGTTCTTAACTACAAGTATCAAACTTTAAAAGGAACAGAATACTGTTTTCAAATTCAAATCATTATCTTCATGTCTCACAAGGATAATAAATCTATGCATACTCTTGTCACTTTAGCAGAAAGTACAATATTTGTGCCTTAAAGCTGGAAAGTTAATTCTTGCTAACAAGTGATGGAGAAGATGTCTTGATGGTTCAGAAATTATACACAAGAACAAAACCTAAAACTCCTATATCCAATACTGATCTAGTAAAAATATTTTGCAGAGTTAATACGCAAATTTCATGGACAAAAAAATGCAACATGAACCATTAAATAAAAAGATATCATATCTGGCCAGTGAAGTCTTTTGGTTCAGATCTTTGCTAACTGGAATGGCCCACCAAGTGCTGGTATATATTTGTTCTATCATTATAAGTTTCTCAGGTCTTTTAAAATGCCATAGATAAACTTCAGGGGAAGTGTTTGCTGCTGGTTTGGACAGCTCTTCATATTTAAAAAGTTTATCATTACTGAAAACCAACACATATTCAACAATGTGAAAGAATATTTGCTGATTTTCACAGAACAATTTTGCATTTTGAACAAAAACATTTATCCATAAGCCATTTAACTTCCTGCTAGAAATTCAGGTATTTCACCTGATCACCATCAATTTTGGAAGTTTTTAGTTCACAAAAAAAGGCAAGGTGCTAATTTTTTCTTTTTTAAAATGAAGATAAATACATACTTTAGAAATATATCCTGTGACCTCCAAGATGACAAATTTTACAGAAGCCTCTCTTTTAAGTCAACTGAGTTCACAATTTTGTTGGTTTTGACAGGATTTTTATTGATTCAAAAGTGATTTTAAAATTCTTTTTTAAATCTGAATGGTATTCTTACTCAAAAACTAGATCATAGTCAAGAAACCAAACGGGAGTGAGATCTCCAGAGATATCTTAGTTCCTATGACGATTTTTAGAAGTAGTTATGTTAAATTGAAATTTCATTAAGTTAGAACTAGGCACCTCCTTTATAGTTGTTATAAAATGATGAATGGTGCAAGAAATATATGCAGATGTAATGCAAGTATGTGACTTTGGCCAGAAGCAATAGGTAAGAACTGAAACGTCTACTTTCAAACTCAGCTTCAGCAAAATGTAATTTTTCTTTATTAATTTTTCAAGCTAGTTTTGAGATGACTTCTCCAATTACTACACAGTTAAAGCTCCCATTCAGGCAATGGGAACTTGCCCACTTCCAGGAGCACAAGCTGAAGCATTTGGCCCTAAGAATTTAATGTAGCTGTAATGACTCATTATTGAATGTTTAGTTTAATAACAACTGCTTATTAAGTGTATTAATCTCAGCTGATGAAAGCAAAATTGTTTAGTGAAAAGCTGTTTTTCTTTACATTAGCGTGCAATTATTTAACTGAAAGTTTCAAAGAGACACATCTAATTACAGGGCTGCTTTAAAAGTATTTAAGCATCAGTTATTAAAATATCATTTGAAATATGCTTATGGACCTCCTGTAGTGTTGTTAAAAAGCAAAATTCTGGTTTCAGATTATTACTTACAATAGATTTCCTTTCAAAACTTACCAATTTCTTACAAAATCTGCTTAATGTACAGGATTGAATGGTTTTCTGTAAAACAGAACAAGATGCAAGAATTTCTGTGTGTGCAGAATGTGTATGTCTATGCTCAGGCTGAGATTACTGACTGAAAATCAAAATTTGTGATGCACATTTACAAATTAAGAATCCCTTTGCTGAATTGCCATTTATGGGGAAAGCATCTATTGATACTAAAAGAAGTGTGCCAGTCAGTTCTCTGTAATTACAGAAATAAAGACATTTATCTGCAGCAAAACTAATTCTGCTTGCCATTTAGCATCTTCAAACATTTGTCCTCAAACTGCACACACTTGCCTATAAGGAAATATCAAAATTATTTTGATAGTTTACTGTTGTTTCAGTCACCTGGGGTTTTTTTAGGGACACTTGCTCCTCTATCATGTGTTTCCAGCAGTTTATGGATGAGAGATAAGCAGGGCATATCTCTCCTCAGGCATCCCTGCCAAGCTCTGTGCTCCTGACAAGTATGAAAAGAACAGAGAAGGTAACTTTGGTGAGTGATGTAGCATGTCAAAAGTCTACTAAAATTCTGGTTGGTCAAAGACACGCAAGATATTTGGATAAAAGGAGGCAGAGCCCTGAACAGGCACATGGATGAGAAGAGCCAGGTACCATTCCAGCAACTTTATCCTGCAAAGAAAGGGTGATGCGACAGAGGTCTCATCTGCTGAACCTGAGCTGCGACAGTAGGAGTCTGACAGTTCCCAGCCTCTGGAAAAGCTCTCTGCCCTATGGCTTAGACACATCAAAACTGTCCTTGCTGAACTGCTGAAGTACAGCTTTTCAATCTTTCACACCTGCAAGACACTGACTGTGCCAAGCAAAATCCAGCCAGTCCTTCCCTGGACAATTCCTGGGCGAGAGCAGCCAACCCCAGGAAAGCTCCCAGGGGAGCTCTGTGCTCCTGCCATGGCTGTGGCTTGTGCAGGGTGTGCAGGACTCCTCCTGTGCTGGAGCTGGTGTGGTGGGAGGGGGTCCTGAGCTCCATGTCTTTTATACCTTCAGGAAGAGAAATTTTCCTGCAGACACACTCTCCAACCCCTACACACCCACCCAGGGGACTCACAGGCAAATTCTTTCTTTCTTTCTTTCTTTCTTTCTTTCTTTCTTTCTTTCTTTCTTTCTTTCTTTCTTTCTTTCTTTTCTTTTCTTTTCTTTTCTTTTCTTTTCTTTTCTTTTCTTTTCTTTTCTTTTCTTTTCTTTCTCTCTTTCTTTCTTTTCTTTCTCTCTTTCTCTTTCTCTCTCTCTTTCTTTCTTTCTCTCTTTCTTTCTCTCTTTCTTTCTCTCTTTCTCTCTTTCTTTCTTTTCCTTCCTTCCTCATTTCTCCTGGGGAGATCTCTCTCCTTGTTCAGGGCTCAGGTTGTGTTCCTGGGTGCCTCCAAGGTCAGTACATACCCTGGTTGCCCCAAATACAGACAGGAAGGTTGCAGACAAGGAAGGAGTGCAGCAAGGCTGCAGGGTGGCTGCAGTTCTTTCAGTAGGAGTTAATTAGCCATAAACCTCCCTGGACTGCTCAGCCTGGGGACAGGCTCTTGGCTTGTTCTTTAAGATATCTTGTCATGCTGTCAGCTTTGTGTAAGTAATGACTAAACTGCAAAAGCTCTGAGATTGTTGTCTCTTTCACAGACTGTCTCCTTGATTCACTTTGCTTAATCCTCCATTTTTGCATCCATTTGTTTTCCCTACTGTAGCAGGATTGCATTTTGTCCTGTGTTTGTCCTGCTCCACCAGAATCAGGGCATCAGGCTCTGACAAGTATCAGAGTTTATCAATGAGGCTGTGGGCTGCTCCTTCTGAAGAGAAAAACAACGATGTGTCACAGCTCTCATTCTTTACTTTACCTGGACCACTACAGCTGCAACAAGCTCCATCCTCAAGTGACAGGTACAATGCTCAGCTCCACACGCATGACATTTTGGACTTAGTTTCCCCAAGTAGAATAGCCACAATAGAGTCACACAAAGTGTTAAATATCACATGTGAAAATTGCAGGGTTAATTTTTCCAGTCAGATAATAGCAGAGCAGAAACACAGGTCCTTTCCTGTGCAGGGCAGCTAATACAAAAGTGGCTCTTACCTACATTGTGACCCGATGGCCTTGGTGGCCTTAGCACAAAGATTCTGGATCCATCACTGGTCACCAACACTAAAAAAATATCAACAACAACAACAACAATATTAATAATGACAACAATAACAATAATAATAATCTACCAGGTGTAGGACTTTAAAGTATCAATTTAAAAGTAAACTTCCCTAACTTGTGATCTTACTGCAGATTGATTGGATTTTCAAACCTTTAACTGTACCACTAGGCCTGGAGAAGGCATCTTTTAATAAATACAAGAAGCAGATTTAAAAAACAACAAAAAAAAAAAAACAGGAAAAAGTTTTTAGTAATATCTTTATAACACTTGCTTTCCCAGCAAATAATTTTTAGCCTTCTGCTCAAGGCTGTCAGGGGAAGAGCAGTCGGTGTTAAGGCAGCTCCATGGCAGGTGTGCTTGGGAGCCAGCTGCCAGACTAGAACCACAGTTGCATCCTATTTTCTTCCTCCCAAAAGTATCTAGATACACGAATACTCCACTTCAAAAATTACCAGATGCTAGATGCAAGAGATGTGCCAAACATAGCCTGTAGCATAGTGAAAATTCAGAATTAGGGGGGGTGTGTGTGTGCTCCACACTTCCTTTGCCAAAGCCGCCTTTCCGATTCCCCTTTTGTCTCCTGGTCCTGCGTTCGGTACAAAAGGACTCAGAGAAGGGAATGGTGAGAGGCTTTCAGTCTCCTGTGGAAATCCTAACCCAATCACAGTGCTGGTGCCTCTTTAGCCCCCTGCAGCAGGATGGAAGGGGCTCTTAGAGGTGATTATGGGCAGCTCCTGCACACGAGGAGCAGAGCAGCAGAAGGAGCCCTGGTCCCTGCTGTGAGACCTGAGCGGGCCTGGCACAGCCATCAGAGTCTCTGCATGGGAACCCAGCAGGGGAATGGCAGCAGCTCTTAAACCCTCCACAGGACATTAGGGATGAGTACTAAAAAATACTAGAAAATCACACAGGAGTACTTAAATATTACTTGATCATTAACATAGTAATTACATCAGTGCTGCTCCTGCCTGATGCCATAATTTAAGAGGTTTCAGCATTTTCATTATAATCAGTAGCAGTTATTTCCTGTGGTTCATTGCCCATAAAATGTTAACCATAGGAAAAAATAGGAGACAGAGGCTTTGCCATGATGGCAATTAACATCCACTGTGGTGCTCTTGCCCCCTGAGCTACAAATCACACTGGTGGGTGCTTCATCAGGCTTCAGGGGGCCACACAAGGCACATTTGTTCCTGAAAGCTTTTAATAGAGGCTTTTAACTAAGATTTTTAATGGAGCCTGTTCTGAGGAAGTAGGAAACTTTTCAAGTAGGCCTATGTCTATTTTTGTTTCTCTTTTTACCAATATTTTAAAGACAAGTGTTTACTGGGTTATGTGGAACATGCACTAGTGCTTCTACAATAATGTAGACTCAGCTACTGTGCAGAATGCATTTCTTAAGAGGCCATATTTTCTGACATAAACCTATAGAAAGTGAACTATCAAGCTCTGCTGCCATCAAAATGAAACTTCAAAAAAGTTATCACATATGAATTTATGTAACGAGCTCTCACACATTTTGCAAATGGGAATGTAAATGATGGTTCCTATATACCAACCAGATTGCCTGATTAATTAATGCATTACAAGGGAAAAAAGTTTTATGTTTAAAGCAAGACTGGGTGACTACCTCAGTGCATTAGTTTTTATGGTTTTGATCTGATCTGGGCAAAGAATTACATTCCATCAACTTGAGCTGTTTGTATTGATCTGCATAGAGGATTGGGGGGGAAAAAGATATATTGTCTCACTATAAGCTTTTTCCTGGTTTTATTTGCTTTACAAGAGAGCAATATTTTTCTGAGCACAGATTGAGTGCAATGGCTCTGTAAAACTGCCCAGGAGGCTTCTGCAGCACCATTAGAAGTGCCCTGTCTCTGCTCACAAGCTGCTGAGAAATACTTTTGAGGAAATAGGGTCCCCTGGAATATTATTCCTACAGCTGCCATGATGAACAAGCACTTGAAATTCACTTGAAGTAATTCTAGGATGTGGTGTCTAACACAGGAGTGCAGTGAGTTTCTCCCCTAAAACATTCCCTGCCATATGTATGACTGCTTTAGAAATTCAATAACTTGGGAAACCGCTTGAGATGAGAGAATTAACATTAGGATTATAATTGTTGGGTTTCAATTTCATGACACACCAGGGATGTTTTTTCCCTTTTTCACCCTTTTTTTTTTTCAGTCTTGATGTCTGAGCATATTGTGGTTGCCTTGAATTCATCTCTTAAGTGAAATTACCCTCCAATCCAGGAAAGGAGCGGTTGGACTCAACACAGATATGGGCTGTGGTGCACAAGGAGATAATTTGGGAAGTAACTATGAGTTAGGCTACAGTTCCTCATGTTTTTCCTTCACTTGCATGAGCTGCGGAAGAGGTGGGATGCAAAGTGTGATCTCTCACCCATTCTCAGGATGCAGCTGGCCCAGGCTGCCTTAGCAGATTGGGTTGCTTTCCCCTTCTTTGAAGAGGGTTTCAGTGGCTAGAAAAGATCATGCTAGCAAGAGAGGATGGGCTGAGCATGGAACTAATTCTGTCACACTCTCCACAGAAAGCCCAAGCAGTGAGAATTCACAGGCTGTTAATGCAACACCCTTTGCATAAGAGCAGAGGTGAACCTTCCCAAGAACATGTAGGAATCTCCCCTCAAATTAATCCATGCCATCGAGCTGCTGAGACTGAGAAGGCTGTTTGTTCCCAACTGTTTAACTTTGCCACATTTTGTACCACCTGCAATGACATTTCATTACTGTGGAGTGACAGCAGCAGAACCGCCATGCAGCTATCAGCAGGAAAGGAAATTAGTGATGTTATGATTAACAAAATAGCTTTGACTCAGCCAATGCTGGGAAGACAGCCTCCAAAGGAATCAAATACTGTAAGGATCAGGGATGAGCTATCAGCACCACCCTGTGGTTCCCTTGCTCTGTTTCCTCCTTGTGTGGGTCAAAAGAGACTGGATGAGGCCAGGCAAACTCAAAAGGAAGAGCATTGTTTCCTTCTGGATTTTGGCCTCTCCTGTTTCATATGGCTGATACTAAAAACTTACCCTTCTGCCCTCATGACATGAAAGAAATCCAAAAAGATATTCAGAATAGACAGGAGGTTTTGTGGGACTTGAGGCAATAATGAATATGTTCATAATGCCAAGGCTGTGGATTTCATCCCTGAATGGGCCACTCACTCAAGAGTTGGACCCCATGATCTTTATGGGTCCCTTCCAACTCAGGATATTCTGGGATTCTGTAACATCCTTTTCAGCAGCCAACATTCTGGCCGGTGTTCTCCATGTCTGCATCTCTTTAAATTGTTCCCACAGGGCACTGCAGTATGATGGCAAGCTTAAGAAAACACAACTGAAATCTAATCATGGTTCTGTCACAGTTTTTACAGGTTTCCTCATTCTTGTAATCTCTGATTCAGATAATTAACTGAAAAATGGGTGTAAGTGTGGAAGAAAACCTCTCCTCTGAAATTCAACATATGCAGCAAGTCCTGTCATAATTAGAGTGGTTTGGTTGTGCAAAGCAGTACACAAATGCTATCCTTATTTTAGCAGAGTCTTCATTAAGGTATCAAATTAAGAAAAAAATTATAGTAGTTGCATATCCTTATGGTGTAGTTTTCTCTGATAGAGCAACTACTGATGGAATTTCTGCTAAATTAATGGACTCATAAGAAAACAATAAATGCCAAACAAGGAGATATTTATGGGGCATCAACAGATGTGAGGCTATCTGTGCCTCCCCCTATACAGATGATTGGTTAAAATAACCAACAAAATACAGACTGAGCTTTCATACTGGATATTTTTGTTACTAAAGAGGAAAAGTCATTGTATATATAGGTTGCTAAAGTACATTCAGATGTTCTTTCATTTTCTTCTTTCATTAACAAGTCTTTCAAGGATTTGACTTATGAAATTCTGTTGATTTTGAGTGCATTTCTCTACATTTTCAGAAAATCAAAAAGCAGCATTTATATAACTAATAACTGGAATTTAACGCCCCCTAAATGAGTGACTCTTTCCTTTTGACTGTATTGTGTAATGAAACCCAAATAATATATTTGTTCAAAACACATACTAAGTTTTAGGATGCGTGTGACCACCTGTAGTACTGGGTGTTGTTACCACCTGGAACATGAAAAGGAGAACACTGCAGGTGAACTCCAACAAAACATCTCCAGCAGACACTCACAAATGATCAGACAGTCACAGCCATGGCAAACTGCACCATTGGACCAGCCAGCTCAGCAAACTGACCTAAAAAAACATGTCACCAGTAAGTATTAAACAGTGAGCAGCTGGGATCTCAGAACATCCTATTCCTCACCATAAGGAACAGGGAAATCCGTACCAAGTAATTTTTATAAAAGTTCAGGTTTCTACAATTGCTTCCTTCACACACTTTGACTTACATCTAATTTGAGTTCAAACAGATTTAAGTTCAAAATTTTGTTTGAGTTAGATAATTTTTGGGGTAGTGTTGTGGGTTTTCTTCCCACAAGGAAAGAACGAGAAGGAATCTGTGTAGGAGTCTGTCGAACTGAGTGATTAGTTTAATACTGCTGAGATTTTATTGTAATATTAATGATGTGTTACGGTGCCTAAGGTCTTGGATAAGCATAATTTATTATTTTTAATCTGAATAAGTAGATAAACACAAGAGTCATAGGAGAAGCTTCTTTCTTAATCCTATCTGTATTGTGGCATAACCACAGTCATAAAAAAATTAAAATATTTCACATATTCTTCCCATTTAAGAACCTACAAATATCAAAACTCTGGCTTCATTCAAACACTAAGGAAAACATCAAGATGTTGAAATTTGTCACCAAAGTGTGTGTTGCCACTTTTCTAGTTTACTATGAGAGTAAAGCAGGGATTCAGGACACCATATGGAAACGCAACTACCACTTTCCCTTGATTACAAAATGCTGACTGATATTTGAGTTTTGTTTGTGCAGCAAACCAGTTATGTATCTCAAAATCAGTAATGGCCTTCTTATTTTATTTACACATTTCAAACACTACATTGCTTCCTTCAAACAACTGCATATCAGCTTTTAAAGTATAGTAAAAAGAAATAAATAGCAGCTAATCTAGAAAAATAAATCCAGCTCAAGATTTACATTTTTCCATGTTTTCTAACCTTAAATTTGTGGAGAGAAAATTACCAGTTTCTCATTGCTATAGTTTTTTTAAATGTGAGTAGAAAACATCTGGTTCTTCAATGTCATTTATTTTATGCATTTAGGAAATCTCATGGGCACTTTGAGTGCAGGTATAAGTAAGTAACTGTTAATGTAGATGCTGAGCCTGACCCTTTCTGGGTTTGTCAGAAGCATGGAATTTGGGGATGTAATCTGATCCCTCATTAGGACAGAAAAAGCATAGCAACAGTTAGATAAGAAGTAGTTTCACAGTTAATTTCGTCATAGAACTTTGTGTATTTATAAAACCATAGTCATTATGTGTAGGGAAATAACTTTTGTACACCCACTCCCAAGGCTTACTCAGTTTAATGCCATATCAAAACAGCCATTCAAATCTGAGGGGGAAAAATGAGCACAAATACTTAAAAAGACACAAGACTCCAGTCCATGATGCTGTGTTCTACACACAGCTTTTCCATTAAGTTCATTCCAGAGTGTCTCAGTTTCTCCTTCACAGAAAATTCTACTGGAACCTGTGGGAGCTCTGGCCACCTGAAAGACAAAGAACTGAACAAATGTGAGCCACATACAGAGTTTTCGTCATCAAAATTGGTCAGTTTAGTTGAATTGGTTCAAGAATCCGAGTGGAAATTTCAAGTTGTCTTCTCTTTGGGCAGAGAAAACCATCACCTGTTCAAACTGGTCACATTCCTGAGTTTAAGCAGGGTCTTTATCTCTCTTTTTTTCTATCATTATTCTCACCTTTGGAGAAATCATCTGCTGTATTTCCCATTCCACAGAGCTACACCATGGATAAAGGATGAGGAGCTGTAGGATTGTGCAGGGCTATAGAGCCCTGAGCTTGCATTTATGCATTTCCTCACTGTATCATTCAGCTTATTACAAAAAATCTTTCTTTAAAAAAAAGTTCTTTTTCTCTATTCCTCCTATTCTTTCCCTTTGTGTATTCCATGTGTTTAGGAATGGTGCCACATTCTTGCCCTGTACACACGGTGCTGTGTCTACAGTGAGATCAGACTTCTGATTATGCCCAAAAGTCACATTTTCTGTAATTACTTCACACATCTATGCACGTGGTTATCTAGCTAGCTGTAACCCAGTTCTGATCAGGATTATTTTTCTTTCTCTGGCCCTAATGGAAAGATGCAAGGAAGCAGCTTTAGGCTGACTTTCAGAAATGAGTCCGTCTTATCAGGAATTAGCGTTCTGCTGAGTTTTGCCAACAGGGCTGCTGGAGTTTGAAGAATATGAGGTGCTACAAAGCAGCCAGGTGGCACATGTCAAGGGAAAAGGTGGTGGGGGGCTCTTCTGGTCTGCTGTGATTTTCAACAGGAACGTAGTATTTTGAATGGAGGAGTTTTTATCATTCAGATATATTTGAATTGATTCCCTCTGGAGCTGAAAACAGAAACAAACAACCAAAATGTCAGTCAAGAGCTAATCAACTCCTCAGTTTGGGGAAGCCTGGCTATAGCTCTGGAAAGGTTTATTTTAGAGCTGCTTATGCCCAAATCCCAGTAAGGAGGATGGTGCCCTTTGATGAGTGCTACACGCTAGATGGGAGCCCCAGTTTCAGTTTTGGGGTTTGGTGTTGCAAAAGCTCCCCCTCCCTTACCAGATTTGAATGACTCAAGTATTGCCACACTCCAGGGACAGGGTGAAATCTGAATCTTTCAAATCCTCACCTTCCACTGGGCCAGACACATTAGTGGAGTGCATTCACTCCAGCAGCTGCAGGTGTTTGTGCTTTCAGAGAAGGAGAAGATTATTTCCTTCACAGGAAACAAGAGGAGTTAGTCGAGCACTCCTGAATTAAACTGTAAGTCCAGCCTGAGCTCAGTGCTGCTGAAGGGTGGTGAGGAAACAGCAGGCTCTGTAAAGCAGATGGGCTTTCCTCCCAGCTGGCTGGCACCCGCTCCAGGGAGTGCTCAGCAGGCAGAGAAGCAGCTGAGGCACAATTGCACTCACTTGTACTCAGGGCCATGCTGCATCCTCAAGAGACAAACAGCACTGACTGTGCCTGTCCATGCGTGGTTCTCTCCATTCTTTTAGATAAATGGAAATTCAAAGGAATGACCTATTCCTCAGCATCCTTAAGCCAAGCCTACCATACTCTCTGCTTTCCAGAATATGCCAGTGGTTTTTCCTAAATCAGAAATGCAGGAACATGTGCAGTGTCATGGTGGTAACTTCCGCTGTTATCCATCTATCTGAGACTCCCAGATCCATCTCACATTTAGTGAGAAAAAGCAAAAACCAATGCTTCACTTCGTTATCTTCTTCTCACCTAATTTTCTTTTAAGTTTCATTTTCAAGCCTTTCTGCATTGCCGAGAAGTATGTGTCAACAGACCAGAATTTAAAAGGTGACAAACTGTGAAGAATTAAAACTTCTAATTTAACAGATGAGCAACTGCAAATAACAAAATCTCAGACAAACACAATTTTAATGAAAGGTGACATGCTGGAGACAGGAAGTTTTCCCCCTCTCTCTTCATCATGTAACAACAAATTAGTTTAGGAAGCCATACAATAATGCTGTGAATGCAATAACAAATTCATATCCTGCGCTGTTAGTTTTGTTTGCTTGTTTGCTTTCTGAAACTATATATGACACTTCTTTCGTAGTAGTATATTTTCTTCACACTAAATGTGTCAACATTTGTTCATGTCTGGACTCGCCCTCATTCTTATTACAATCAGGTACAGCTCTTGTTTTTCCCCTCCTCAGTGGAGCTTTACATTTCAGCTGCTGAGGGATGGGGGAGGGCTGGCACTGCAGCAGCCTTTCTGGAGTTTTCTAGCACCTTGTGATGTAGAAAACTGACTGGATGCATGTTGGCCACTTGCTTTTCATGAAATTTTCTGGTGTGATAAACATCAGAAGGAAAAGTAAACGTGAACGTAGATGAATATACTGAACAAGAGCACTCCTTCACTGATTTTGGTAGGGCTATGTCTGAGCCAGTCAATAACGTGAGTGGGTTCCCTGAAGTCAAGCCAAATCAATAACCAATATAAAGCAACAAACCTTTGTAGATGTTATTGAGAAGCTATGCTGATTTATGTCACTTTGGGATTTTGACCCAGCCAGTTGTATTCTACCTATTTAATAGATGAATGCTGTACTCTTTGAGTACACCCAGCAGTGGTTTAAAAAGCCAGCAGAGTGTTAAAAACTCCTTTTAACTAAATATCACTGCCCCCCTTATGCCAGGGGTGTAATTCAGATCAATGGGTTTTGTGGGCAGTTCACCTACTATTGGTGAGCATCACTCGGCTGCCTCTCTGAGGATCACACTGGAATAAGTTTTCAGATTAATTAAATTAACCTCAAGTAAGCACAAAGAGAGGATGAATAACTTCAAATGACTTCTTAACAAAATATGTGTTTGCTCCACAGCAGTTGGTCACCACGTGTAGTCCTAGGAAGGCCCTAACTTAGAATGCATTCTCCTATTTAAGGTCACTGAAATAGCCTTTTTCATCCTTCTGTGCTTGAAAGAATAAAGAATATCAAGGATTTTCTTAGATTATTATTAATATTGCTATTATTATTTCTTTATTTATTTATTATTATTATGTAAACCTAATAACTAAAGAAGTTATCCAGAGTCTATGAATGAGATTTCCAACCCCATGCCTGGGAGTCTTCCCCCAGTGGTTCAAAACATGTATGGTATAAATTCCCCTAGACAGCAGAGTACCCTAATTTTTACCTTTTCTGATTGAAAATAACTCTCTCCTTTATTTCCATACTCGTGGCAGGTGCCACAGTAAATCAGCCAGTGGGAATCTCTCACATGCACCTCTGCCTTACTGGGTATTAATGAGGTTTTCCATTTGACTTCCATCAGGGAATGATTTCAAGGCTTCAGCATATGGGGCTTGCTGTTTAAACTGTTTACGAGTGACACTTCGGCTCTGGAAATGTAAAGTATATATGACAATGGGGGCTGTTTTCCCATGTAACCCATCTGTGAATAATTGTTGTGTATTTTATGCAATTATCTGAATTTAAAGCAAAAGCTATAACTTACATTTTTCCCTCTTGAGACATAAAATATATTAGAGCATGAACCAGCTGTATCTTTTTAGACTGCAGCTAAATTTCATCATAAGTTAGTCTGTTTTATGCATGTTTGGGGAAAAAGGACTTTAACAGTTAACAACATCGTAGACTAAATAATGGAACTAGGGGGTCATTTTGCCTAGGTTGTACCTAACAATTGAAATCCAGGAAGTATTAGCAAGCAAATACTGGAAAATATTAGAAGAAAATGCTTAGGGGTGTCCAATATAGGAAAAGGAAAATTATCATTTACAACTTCACATTAAGTCAAAGGATAATCATTCTTTTTACATCACCTTTGAACCCAAATATTCCTCACAGCAGTGAGGGACTGTGGTCTGGACTGTTACCTCATTGTGCTGACTTGGTACAAACACAAATCAGAGAGACACAAACACTTTCTCTAATAGTATCATAAAAGAGAATTAATGATTTGGAGGAGAACTCCACAGTAATATTTTAATCAGCAAGATAGGCAGCTGTCTTTGCACCCAGGGAAAATTAATGTCAGGACCTTTTCCTTAAGAAATTAATTATGACACTGGCTTTGTCAGAAAGAAGAAAAGGAGAGATATCCCACTTGTTGCAGCTTCCTTCTGTTGCACAATATATTAAATAATAAACCTGAGTATTAATTCAACTGGGACAAAATATAATGTAAAAATTATGTATAAATTAATGCATTCATTTAAATTACTCAAAAAAAAAGGTATGATGCAGAACCATCTGTACTGTGCCATATGTCAGGTAGAAGGACAAATAAAAACCAAGTAGGATCATTAAAAATCTTTCTGGGAATAGTTTAATATTTTCAGCAAATTAGATTACAGAGATCATTACATTTTTTAAACAGGAGCATATTGTTGCCATTATTTATGTGTGAGATACAAACTTAATGGGGAATAAGTCACCTAATTAACTTAAATAATACTACAGTATTTTATGAAACCTTTCCTATTGTTTAGAAAATTTATAAGCCTCGGTACAAGCTATTCAAGTTCCTAACTCTCTTAACTTTGGCCTAAAGGGGGAATAGGAGCCCAAGTACAATTTAGGATCTGGAATCCTTGAAGGTGATGTTCCTGAACTCAGAAATTCTAACGGCAAAGGGAGAAGGGAGGTTGTGAGTCATGTAAGGCATGAGAATTGCCCTTTGTGGGTTCTAAGAACTCATGGAAACCTTGGAAGCAAGTAGGATCTTTCTGTACAAAATCTTCTAAAAATCAGGTCTGTTCACTACAACTAAAAATAGAAAGTGCCCTCTGATAAAGTAATCCTCAGAGAAGCTCAGCAAGGCAGTCACGCTGCACAGCTGCACAAGTTCCCTGAAAAGAGTTGTGGGAAGAAACCATGAAAAATAGTTTAGAAGCACCTGCAGAAGGTAAGATAGAATCACCAGTGAGACCTTTTCCAACCCAGGCCCTTGCCTGCCTCAATGAGGCTCTAAAAAGCAGTGTAAAATAGCCAGTGAGGAAAAGCCTAGTTTGACATTTTCAGCATTGTCATTAACATGAGGTTTCCATCATTTACTTCCTAATTGATACATCTTAATGTACTAGAGACTTTCCCAACGACTTTTTCTTGATCACAATCATTATTATTCCTTTATAAAAGAACTGTTCCCATTTTGTTCATGCACTTTCAGCATTACTAGTATCTAGCATCTCTTCTTGTCTCCCAAATAAACCATGTTTCCCTCTTCTAATTTTCATCTTGAGTAAATCCCTCTGACCATAATAATGACTCTATGGCTCACCTTTGAACTCTGCTCAACTTGCCCAGACATTTATCTCCAATGAAGATATCCCTACATCTCAAAAGCCACAGTAAAGAACCTTATTTTTTTGCTCCACAGCATAATGACTCTGCATGCTTCCCTAAGTTTGCACTGCTAAGCTGCAAAATCATGTCTAATTTCTGATCTATTATCTCCTGAACATTGGTAGGGCTGTGCTCTCCTAGACCTCTCCCTCCTACTGAATTTCTCTTCTGTCATTTCCTCTAGATATACTTTAATTTTCAATGGCTCTAAGGCTTCTAAAGCTTGCCTGTTATTTTTGGTCTGTAGTTAAAGCTCTTTTAAATTTGGTTTGGATCTCTGGTATTTGCAACTTGTGACAAGTTAATATCATCTATGGATTTCATTATTTTATCATTCTATCATTAATTTTATTTTCCTGCTCTTTTTAAAATATGAAAAAATAACACAAGTATCCTATAAGGTTAAATTAAACACAAGAAACATTCTTGTGCCAGTCTGTACACTGCTACTTTATCATTCAGTGATTCATTCTTCTTCAGGATTCTGATGTATATTGCATGTCCACTCACAAAGCAAAGGCTGTGGGTGCACATTTTCAGACCCATGAAGAATTAATGTAGTTCATGTTCCACCCATCATGCTCTCCCCAGTGCCTAATGCTGTAATATGTCTGCAAGGACAGCACTGGAGTTGGAGTAGCAATCCTCTGTGAACCCAAATCACTTCTTGTTTATGTGTCTGGATCGTCAACGGCTTTAATTACTGCCCTACAGAAATTCACTGGGAATGCCTAATTCACTGTGACTACTGACATTCAGAGCTGTTGTGAGATCAGGACCAGAGTCAGGTGCTCTGAAAACAGAGACAGCAGGAAGTTCAGCCACAGAAAAATGGGTATTGGGTGTTGAGAAAATCACAGCATCAATCCTGCCAACATCCACACCTGTGATATGGAGGGACAGCAAAAGCTCCATCGTATCTGAAAGCTGAGGCTGTCAGGCATTTGGAATATCACAAGCTGATGAATTTGTCTAAAGAGCAAATTGGTTTCCAGTAGATTTTCAGAGCAGTCCTAGCACTTACTTTTCCTGTCTTTTTAGCCAGGTAGAGATGGCCACAAAAGTTTGTGGTTACAAACAGCTGACAAAACAGAAGCCCACAATGAATTTTCGGCTCTGGAACATCAGATGTTGCACTAGCATCCATTTCCCATCTCCTCCAGAAATAAGAGACAGCTGGAGATACAAATACAGGACCTCACCAGGAAGGGGTAAGTATTGATCAGGACAGTGAGTTCAGCACCCCAGACTGAGGGTGCCACTCTCGGCCTTGCAGCAGGGACCTGACTCCCACGTGTTTATTTGGGTTCTTGGTTCTTCCCACCCACCTACATCCTGCTGGGAGGGAGGAGCTGTTGTCCTTGGCAAGAGCTGGGGGACAAGGTCTCAGTTTCTGGAACGAGAGTCAGGAAGAGCTGTGGAAGTGAAGTCTTTCTCCTTTTTACATTCCTAGATATTTCATTAATTCCCAGGAATAGAGATATTTTAGAATTTAAAGTGTCAGTATCAAAGATTTGCTCCATCTATGTAGTTTCTCCCTAGTGTTTATTTTATCTAGCTTGGAAAAGCAATTTGGTGTTCTCCCTCTGAGTGTATATACATGTGTATGTGTGTGTGTATATAAAAAATGCAGATATTTATAAAACACATATATACTACTTCCCTTAGTTTCAAAATGTCATTCCCTGTGGCCTTACCTCTATTACACACATCATTCATTAGATTATGAAAACCATTAATGTCAGGCAGCAGAACCAAAGGAATTCACTAAGGGAGCACCATTAGCATATCAAGTAGCTATTTCTCAGCTAAATATTCCTGACAGCCCTCATTACGTATGATGGATGGGCTTTATAAGAGGTAGTATTTCCAGAAGAAAACAAAATTTCAGCATTCTACCACATGTGGCCCCAATAACTAGATATCATTTTTTGACTGTCTGTTTGCATTTCTCGCCTTTTTTCTTCCTTTCAGAATGAAAGAGTTGTAAAACTCACAAATAGATTAACCGCATAATTCAAAATTCATTAAAAATTGCGAGCCTAATTTAGCCTAGTTTCTGGATTCTGCACGTGGTTTAGTCATGGGATATCAAACACTGTGTGTCATCCTAGCTGGATTGCCAGCAGCCTGTCAGAAATAAAGAAAGATATAACTGAAAAAGCAAGGCTGGCTTTTAAAAGACCATGTAATACCAAAACTTTCTATGAGTTGAAACCCAACATTTTCTGAGGTAAAAAAAGAAAAAATTTAAAAGAAAAAAATTCCTGTAATGATGTCTTCAGGAGACAACTAACAGTTCTTGCAGCACCTCATGAAAAATGGGCAGGAGGAGCCACAAACAAGCACAGTGGGCACACATGTGGCAGTGATAACACCCTTGCATGGGAATGCAGACCCCAGCAATTCCTTAAAATGGGACAGGAAATAGTTTCAAATTTTCTGCTCTGCATTTCCCCGCAAGTGTCAGTAGTGGAGCCCATGTACCAACAACAGATTTGACCTTTACACCTTTGAGGTTCTTTCGTGCACATGATTTAATTTTTTTTTTTTTTCAAAAAACTGCCATACAATTTGTCTAGCATGATTTATTATCAATACTGCTAAAATTTCATGGTTCTCTGACCCTCTAAATCTGAAGTGATTTGACTTCAATGAGGCAGAGTACTCCTTTGCAAACCAAATTATAAAACAGCAGGGTATTAATTTTATTATTCTTCAGAAATGAGCTTTATTGCAGAATCAGGAAATTGACTGGACACCTACCGCACAATGATCTCCAGAGCCACATGCTGATGAGGCAGGAGGATGTTTTCAGCCAGTTTCTTTTCCCAAATTTCCCTTCTCCCTGTTAAATTGGTAACTCCCGCTTGTTACCCTGCTTCTGTTGGTTGGTTGTTTTTTTTTCTCACTGTTGTTATTTAAAGGCAGAATTTCACCAGTAAGGGAAAGAGGTTCATTAAACAAGTCATTTAAAAACAGAGAGACAGAGAAGCCATTCCTTAGAAAATTGCTAAAATCATTCAAATAACATTTTTTAACTCCTCAAGAAGCTTTTTTCCTTCCAGGTCCGTTCCAACTCAGCAGATTTTGTGATTCTGTGATTCTGTAAAATTCTTTAGAATTTGAATGCACAAGTTCTAAGGTGCTAATAACACTCCGGTGGTACTTCCAACCAATCCAGGAAACAGCCAGGAGATTTTAAATGTCTCAGCATTTTAAGAGCTATTTTTGTGGGGTTTTTGGTGTTCAAACTCTACAAAGTGTGGTTTTTCTTAATGTGTGATACTTCAGAAATGCAGAGTGCTCATCTTTTGAACATGAGTTCTCTAAAGCAAATGAAATTTGCCACACAAATATTAAAGGGTCCAAAATAAATTCTCACTTTTGAAAACCCTGTCTGCTACAATTATAAGCAATTATAAAATGATTGAAAAGCAGTTAGCTTGCATTTTCAACACTGTAACACAGGACTCCTGGCCAAGATGTGCATTGAGGTATCTTAGATTTTAATGGAGTTGTAATGAAATATAATGACAGTAATACTTACTGTCTATGAAAGCACTAAAATGCTTACCATTACCTTTCTCACACAATTAATTCCAACATGATATTAATACAATGCTGGTGTTTATTATGCAAAAATAAAACTGTAAGGGCATATTTTCAAGACATACTCTAAATATGTTTCTTCAGACTAGTTCACATTTATTCTAGCATCAACAGTTATATTTTAATGAAAATGAACAATTGCTCAAAGAATTTCAATGCAAGAAAATCAATCCTGCCACATGTGGCTTATGAAATGTTAGTTTAAATATTCAGTTCTCATCAACCAGTGTGGACAATAAATCACAGCACACTTCAGGGATGATGTAAACTGTCAAGTAAGAGTAAATGTATTCATTGCTTTAACTTTAATAATTATGTCTATGACCTAATAGATTAATATATTAATTCTCATAACTCTCATTGCCCAGACAATTGTTTCAGCAGGAGTTTATATACAAAGATATTGTATACCTTGAGAATTTAGAGTTGAGAATTCACTCAGTAAGGATAAAACCTTAGTGCTCCCTGGCTTGGTACCACTTTAGAAGGCATTCCACTGAACTGTTGGAGTCAACAGGTCTAAGACAGAAGATGCTTAAGATACACCAAAACAGCCATTGGCCTAGTTCTTCCGCTGGATGGATTCTCACATGCTGTTCTTCATGGTATTTCATTCATTTATCCTTTCATTTCCCTATCTGCAAAAGAGGGATGCTAATGCTGGCTTCTTTTGTAAAATGTTGTCAGTTTTACATACAATAAAAATATTCAAGTCAAATCCAGAAATAGTTGTAGATTAGTAGTGAGATTCACTTTTGTAACTCTTGAAGAGCTGAAGAATAGCAGTTCTGTATTATTAGGGGGGAAAAGAGAGAGATTGGACTTGTTTCTTCTCTGTGTTAGTTCCTATGCATCTTTCCACAAGGAGCGACTGGATAATTCAGCCATTATCATGCTTCTGGACCTCAGTCTTTACAAATGTCATTCACACTGCATTTCATTCACAAGGATGTTAGAAAATATTTAGACATTTTCAATATACAGACATTTCTGCAACACCTCTCCAGACTGTAGACAGAGAAATGTACAACACTGCTGAGTTAGACTCTAGTGTATACAATGGTTTACAGAATATTTTCAGTGTGGTTTACAAATATTTTCATGTTACAGTGTATTGTTTTAAAATTAACACATTAATAATAGGCAATAACTGGAGGTCCTAGGCAGAACACTTTATTTCCATGGCCATCTTGGGCTGCTTGCTTTCCCCGACCCATCTGCACACTCAGCAGCACAGGATGTGAGCAGGAGCTGCAGCCTCAGCAGGGAGCTCCCTTTTGCCTCTATTGGGGGCAGACTGGAAGCAGGGCAGGGCTCACAGCTCCCCTGGAACCCACTGTGTGCACCCCCTGCTCTGCCAGAGCACCCCCTGGGCTCTGCACACACACAGCAGCCACCTCAGCAATGCTTGATGGCAGCGCTGCCAGTGGCACCTACATTGCTTTTACACGGATTTACACCTGCACAGTGAATAAAACAAGAGCAGTTCAGACATAAGTGGCATGTTTACACATTAAAGCAGCAGGAGCCTGTAACAGATGAGCAGAGTGCCTTCCAGCCAGCCCTGCTCGTTGTGGTGCTAGCTAAGATCTTCAAGAGATGCCGTTGCCCCTTTTCCGTGACTTTGAGCCCTCAGCATTTAATCCCAGGTGAATCCTTTCCAGTAGCAGGACTGACTGCTCTGTGCTCCCAGAGACACACACAGCTGCAGCAGATCCCAGGTCAACAGACCAATTCCAATCAGCATTTCATTTCCACAGTGTGTGGTGCAGGAAAAAGGAAAGGAAGCAGACATTCAATCTCTTATTATCTTCATCTGCATTTGGGAAAACACACAGTGCAGCTCAGAACACGCAGTTTCCTTCTAACATTGTGTAGGGCATTGGCTGGGTCAGAATTGTTCCCAGCTTATTCCAATGTTTCTTTTACAGCTGAGAGTGTACCTGGCAATATCAGGCTCTGATATCTTGACATGGTATCTGCTTTGTGGGAGGATATGTCAAAACAGGAGGTCTAAGTCTCTGCTGTGAATTCTCCCCTGTTGAGAAAATGGATAACAATTTTCTGTGCAACATTTCTGCGTTGCTTTCTCTCTCTCAAGTTTATAAAAAGCAGCCGTGTATTAGAGCCCCCAGAAGCACTGCTCTTTAGGAGATTCCTATTTCTTTGTGAAGTTTTTCACACTGGCAGTTAGTCAGGAGGAAGAGGAAAGAGCACCATAAGGGTTCTTCTTGTGGAATGAGACACAGAACTATAAAGAGGAATAAAGTAAAGGAGATAAGAGATAAATGTGAAGGAAGGGATGAGGCAATGAGGAAAGACCTGGAAAACAGAGAAAGACAGTAACAAAGCCTGGTAGGGATTCATAAGGAAAAGTTGAAAAATTATATAAAGGAGAGGAATGTAGAGGAAAATACTCTAAAACTATGGCAGGGGGTGGGGCGTGGGCAGGTATAAAAGAAAGAGAAAATGGAAAAAGTATATGAGAAAGGATAAGTAAAATAGTAATGAAGGTTTCTTCAAGGCTGGGGTCTGTAAATGAGGAAAGGGAAGATACTGAAAGAGTGACTGTGCACAAACTAAAGAACGCTCTGGGCAGCAGGGATACAGGGCTGCCTTCAGCAAACACACAGCTCTCTAATCCTAAGCAGACACTACCCAGAGCCTTCACACTGAGCCTGAAATAAAGCTGTAGGCCAGATGATGGAGAGAAACCAGTGCAGGTAACATTAATGTATGATCTTCCTTTGACTCCAAAACACGAGAATGCACAAAGAGTTGACCCCTGTACAGCACTTGAGTCTGCAGCTGTAGAAATCTGGTAGCTCTGCCTCACCAATTGAACACTGAGATTATTTCCTACCTTCTTTACCAGTGATTTTTTTGGCAATTATCCTTCTATTTCTAAACCCTTCATTTGCCTGATTACCATAAATTTCCCATAGCACCTTCCATAATAACCTAGGATAAACAGAAGCACCAACACATGTAAATTAGGGAAGAGAAACAGAACTGGAATTATATCATATAATCATATCCTCCTCCCTACAGAGAGCCAAAAGGAAAATTAATCTTTTGTTGTGTGCATCTGGGAACTTTAATGATATGGTAAAAATAAAAAAAACTTTTACATAAGTTCATCTCTTAATTGATTAAGTAACACAGCAATTGCATAGGGACACACTTTGTTTAAAAACAAAAGCCGAAGCTAACAGTATTTAAAACAGCAGTTTTAAAACAGTACCAAAATCCTCTAATTTGCTGTGATGTTTCTCTAGCTATAGAGGGTTTTTTCCACTAAATATATTAGGTCTTTTCTAGTTCTTCCTCCCTTTCTCTAACCCTCTCCTCTCCCAAATGGGAGTGGAGAGAGATGAAAACTGAGCAGAAAAAGAATAACTGTCTTCATGCAGAGATGTGCTCTTATCAGAGCTGACATAAAGAAATGAACTGTCATTTTCATCCTAAAAAGAAGTAGGAGGTATAGGCACACAATTCTTAGGAGGCTTCTGCCTCAAGTTTGCAAAAAGTATTTGGCTGACCATATCATAACATGGAGAATGACTGAATTTAATTGTCAGGGAAGTTTGCCTTTTTTCTTCCCCCTTTAGTCCTTCCTGCCTAGTAACCATGAATCTACCATTATCATGACATGCACGTAAGTCTGAAGATGAATTAAAAAGCATGCCATGATTCCCAAGCACATCCATTCCACCAAAACACATATTTCAGATTTAGGATTCTGCCTGGGAGAGAAATAGGTACCTATCAAAGGCTGTGAATTTGAGCAAGAGTAGCTGACTAAAGACTCAGGTGAAGAAGTGCAGAGAAATATCTTGTGGACCACAGTGATTAATTTCTCTGTGTTTATAGACTTCCAATACATTAAAATTATTTGCTTCCCTGTATGTGCAAGTAAAGACTGCTCATGATTTGCCTTTGTGAGAAAGGGTTCAAAAAAAAAAAAAAAAAAAAAAGAAGCCAGACTGGTATTAATTCAGAAGTACTGGACAAATAAATGGGCACCTTTTTCTCCAAGTAATACCTCCATGTGAGGATGTATGCTGGTGCAGTTTGCCCTTTGCAAGTGCTATATTTTTCTTTACATGCAATTATCCTCTTCCACACACACTTCAGTGAGTTATGGCAAGCATAAAGCCTGCAGGTTGCACGACACACCACGCTCCTACTGCTCTGGAACTGCAACAAACCTGCAGGGCCACTTTTAAAAGCCTGTAAACTCCTTGAAGTCAGCCTATATCTATTTCTTTACTGTGCACTTAAGATGCCCTATATGACAAACAGAATATCCAAGTTTTTCTCATCCTACCAGCCAAAATCACATGAAATTCAAAGAGTATAAATGCAGTCCAGGGCAGTTATGACTTGGATAAATTAGCAAGAAATCTTGTCCTCTCTCCCTCTGTAAAACCATCCAACCAGAAATGAGCTATTTACAAGTCAGATGGGTCAAATTCTATGTCCCCTCCAGTGAAAAGATATTACTGTGAATCATCTTTTGGTTCTAAAGAAAACATAAAATATATTTAAAAATACAAATCTATAAAATTTCTGTCATCGATGTACAAGTGGTAAACATTCCATCTATATTGCCTTGGTGTAAATTTCACATTATTCCACATGATGAAAAGCAAAATAAACTACAGGTTGTTTGTCTACATGGTTCATGATAGTTTGATGTCATGGCTTTCTTTTTGAAATGCAGTTGTCACTAAAGACATGCTCCATTCAATTACACATCACAGATTTCTCAAAAGCATGAGACACTTCCTTGTTGTACAGAGTGTGAGAGCTGAACTCTGCCCCTTCCTTTGCAGTTGATTCAGAGTGTATTTCCCAACATCTAATGCTGGAAGTAGTATCCAAACATTACAATATATCTACTTAAACAACTGAATGAATGCCAAAGGCTCAGCCTAAATCAACTCATTTTATTTTGTTTGGTCCTCAGAACTGGGGAGCAAATAACACACCTTGACCTATTAATTTTTATTAAATGTTGTGCCTGAGGCAGTAATTTGAAAACATGGGGTATTCAAATGTTTGCTGCATGAAGACGTGGTAGATACCATAGAGGTGCTTGCCACAAGAGGTGTATGAATCTTTAATTTGTCCCTCAGTGGCTGGATTTTGTGTGGAGGAGATCCAGAGGAAATCCCCAAACTAATTAAGCAGACATCCAGCATTATTAAGCTTTGTCTTGCCTGGCACAAAGAGCAGCCTGATCTGAGCACTGCACTGCAGCTGGGAGAGAGAAGAGCTCTGCCTCAAACCTTCCCTGCCAGCAGTGTCTGACGGGCTCTGGGTCTGGCTGCTCATAGTGATTCTTGTAGAATGGGAAAGTTGGGCCCCTTTTAGAGAATTACCCATCTCACATAAATATTCTGGAGGGATAATGTTCTCACAGTGTGCTGTGGTATATTCTGTCAGGGTTGAGCCTGGTCCATATTACAAAATCACTTTCGTAACTACTGTCATGCTGACAGCCTGAGGAAAGATGAGGGACTAGAAAAAATGAGATGGAGTTACGGTGATTCCTGTAGGTCACAATGCAAGTGGCAGGGGAAAATTTTCTTTCCTCCTAACCTGTTCACATGCAGATTTATCAGTTCATTCTCCACAGCCAATGCATTTTAATTAAAGAAGAAGTTATGTGTGGGGGGGGAAACCACAAACACACTAGAAATAGAGAAAGAAAGCAGGACTTTTTTCTCTGGTGTGGAAAAAGAGCAAAATTTACCTACATAGAGGTCGTTGTAGTTGGGCAGAAACATGAGTATGAAAAATGGCAAGGGAAAGTCATTGTGTGGTGGAATGGGCCAGTAACATTCACTGGTTTCAATTTGTACGAAACTCCCTTTAATAAGACTGCCTTATTAAAATAACCCAAAGTCAAAAAATTTAAATTAATGGAAATAATTTGATTACATGTTGTTAGCTCTTTCCATTAACAATATTGACTTTTAATGACTTTGTTAATTAGACATTAACAGAAACATAAAGCAATTAGAAACAGAGAGATCAGTCTAAAGTCAGGAGGTTTATGGACCTGACAGCTAAAAGTAAAACCAGTTCCCAGAGGTACCTTCTCAGGCTGGGTTGGGAAAACACACTTCATAAGGTCTGTAGAGAGGAAGTTTAAAAAATGCTCTTATTGGTTGCATTCCCACCCTCATCTAAATTTGAATATTGATGTGCATCACTCCTTAGTGTTGGATTAACTACTACAGACACAGGCTTATGACATAACCCCCCCACCACCCCCACCCATCTTATGCTGTTTTTTTAATTGAAATTTGATGAAAAATGAAAATCACAACTGGTTTCTTAACTGTTCCCTGTCAGCATCAGAGACTTTTCCAATTTCAGCAGAAGGCACTGTGCTTCCCTCAGCAATATTGCCAGTGGTGTAGAACTTCCCTCAGAAATGCTCCTGGAAGTTCATAAAACAATGTGAGAACTGTTTTAGACAACAGTGTGAGAACTGTTTTATATAAAGAGCAGCAACCCATCTGCCCACCTTTCTAGCTGGTCTGTTTTGTGTTCTCCATATCTTGCCCAATGCAGTATTGAAAATAAATGACATTTTCCTGCTGTTGCTGCAGCTGCAGTTTCTTCCAAGGAGTGTTGTCTTCAGCAGCTGACCAACAAATGCAGTTTAGCAAAGTCTATTAAAAAACTTTCAGCCTCTCTAGGCACAAACTACGTCAGAAACACAGCTTTTAGGGCATAGGGCACTGTGATATTTGCTTCACCAATATGTTTAATGCTTTTCCTTTTAATATTAGCATATAGATATTTGAAGTTCACTTATGCATAGGCGTAAATCTGAAGTAGCAGGGAGTTGTTCCTCACCTTAATGTGCAAATGTAGCCTAACAGACTCCTCTTTAATTACTGATGTTCTTCAAGTCAAGAAGTGCCTAAAGAACTGTATCTGAATTTGGCCTGCAGGAATTCTGGTAGGTGTCTCACAGTTTAATCTTTTTGGAACATAACTATTCCCAAATGCATTAACAATTTCTTTATTCCGTACACGTTCTGTCAAACCTCACTTTTAAAGTTATGAGAATTATGTACTTCTTACTACAAAGCCTAACTCTTTTGAGTTAGCTTGTGAAATTGTCCAGAATATTGTTTTTGAGCTTGATCAAGTAGTTTTTCATTGGTTTCATCAACTCACTCCAGCAATCTTTTTTGTTTGGCATTATAAGGCATTTTCTGTAGCTTTCAGGACCATTTTTGTCCTTTTTTACTCTTCCTCCTGTTTTTTAAAAATTTATGATTCTGAAGTTTTGATCACAACTGAGGGTCTGGGTCACCAATGCCACATGAGACCGATCTTTTCCAAATTATTAAGTCATGCTTTGCTTTTCTTTTTCCATATAGCACAAAACAGAATGTCACTCAGAGGAACATGCTAAGCTCTTCTGTAGATCAAGACATCCTGACTGCTACTTTTTGATACCTGGACAAGCAGATCCTGTGTCTGGTTGTTCCTGTAAATATCCAGGCTGGTAAGTTTTCACAGTGAAGGGAGAAAAACCTGTTCTTTAATTTACATTCATGTAGTTTGACTGAAAGTACCATGAATTAAATACATCTGATTGATAAGGATATTACTAATTTTTTTTTTAATACAAGATCATGGGAGGAGAGGTAAAAACTTAGTCACCATCAACTTTGTTGTCTTAAGTGCTCCAGGAAAACAAGATACATTGTAGTGCTGTTTTCTGCCTCCTGATTTGTTAACTTGAGTTAATTTTATTTGCTCTTGAGTAGATTTTCCACAGCTGTCTCTTTTTACACTTGATCTTCCTGTTTGATACAGCCCCATCACAGGCAGTCCCAGCACACATGCTGCTCAGCTGCTGTGTGTGTCCTTCAGTCCTCTTTAATTGGAGCAGAGTTTGCACTCTTTACAGGGATTCCACAAGGACAAAATTTGTGCGGGCAAAGTGCCAGAGCAATCTTCACTGCAAAGGCAGATGTTCCATTTCATGGCTGGCATGGTCCTACCAAGGGAAAGCAGGAGAGATCTCTGCCTTTTCCCAAATCAGACACAGGGTTAGTTCACCACTAAGTTAACTGCCTCCAATTTTTGAAGTGGATTGGTTTTTTCACCACTCATTTGAAAATAATTTAAAAGCAAAACAAGCAAAGCACATCAAAATAATTGCAATCCTGGGTAAAAAAAAAAAAACCTCCACTGGGGCTTTGAACACCTTATAAATTGCTTCTCAGTTAAGACATTCTTGAAAAACACATACAGCAAAATGCTGTCATCTGAGTTTAAAAAAAAAGTATGATGATTGTGCTTGTTAATTGTGTTTGTTTTCTTATGACTAATTTATTAAGGACAATTGAGAAAGCTAAAGCATTTGAACTGATTTTCCATTTGTTTGGCTATTGAAGTTCCTCTGTGAAATGTATGTTTACTTAAAGTATCTCCAGCTACCCATTTACAATGCATTTGTTAAATTAGTTAAGAGACTTTAATTGGGCATTGGGGATTTGTTGTGCTATTCCCAAATCCGTTTACTAAAAATACATGAGAACAGTGAGCAATTTATTTATAACCTTGTTATATTAGGCCATTACCAACATCAGATTTTTTTCCTAACATATTTTTAATTTGCATTGACAGAATTCAAGTCATGTTTGCTTTTTTCCTGTTTTTTATTAGAGCAGCCTGAAAACTGTTTCTAGTCAAATGCAGTGGAACCATTTTATTTGGAACAGTGTTCATAATATTTGGAACAGCATTTATAGCTTGGACCCTACCAAGAAAACAACAATACTGAATCAACATGAGAGAATGCTGTCTTCCTTTTGCATCCAATTAAGGTCAATAGTTTGAGCAGTTAACTGCATTTGGGGTTCAAAATGCACTGTACTTCATTGGCACTATCATCAAACAGATTGATTCCTTATTTTGATCCAGTCCTGACCATTTCACACCAACTAAAACACAGCACACCAATAAAACTCCTATCACAAGGCTTTGATTGCAGTGCCCCTCTGAGCTGAGGGTGCCTGCACCCCTCTCCAGATAGGCCCTTCACAGCCAGGGTTGAGTTATTTCTACACCTGTCTTACAGCTAGAGCAGTGTCCAGGCAGATCTTCGTGCTCACCCAGAGCCTGGGGAAACTCACTGCACTGCCACACCCAGGAAAGGGGTTCATTCCAGGGAAACAGCATGCAATTAAATGTTTCAGCTCCCCAGAACTAATTTTTTCTGTCTTGTTAAATGCAGTTGCTTTACACAATTTTCACTCCAGCTGACACTGATCTGTTGTGATGGGATGAGTGAGTGAGTTAACAGCTGTAAATGTTAACAAGTAATTTATTTAAGCTGTTTTAGAAGCAAGGCTGCTTTTATGGTAGGGGAAAGCAACACCACACTCTCTATGCCAAATATTTTTACTGAACATAATGTTGTTTGAAGCTTGAGCTGCTTTCCATAGCCCAAAGATCAGTGTTCTGTTATTATAAAAAAAAAAAAACAAAAAAAACCAAAAAACTGCAGTCATTTTTCAAAGGACTGTGTAGCCCTGGTACATGAGGCTGGTCCTGAACTGGTGTGAATTAGCATAAATGTCCATTTCAATGGAACTATTCCACTTTACACTGGCTGACTTCCCAGACAAATGTGTATTGTTTAGAGAGAAAGAAAACCTTAAGAAAAACAAAATACTGCAGCAGGGGACATTAAAGAGAGGAAGTATGATCATCATAGACACACTGTTGCCATCCTCCACAATGCATGCAAGTTAATGTTTTTTCCTCTTTTCCTGCAAATTATTCTAATCTGAAGAAATTATTATATGTCACAAAACTTCTCCAGATTGTGCATCACTTCACCTAATTTAAATTTGGGGATAATTTACTCTTCTAGCTACTTGAACATCAGAAACTTCTCTTTAAAGCAGGCCAGCTTTAGTTCTTCTCTTTGATTAGAGCTATCCTTGCTTGTTCGTGGAATGCTAAACCTTACCCCTTATTCTGAGAGCCTAAAATGAATGTCACTTTGTGTGCAGAACCAAGGACTCCTTGTAAGACCACAAATTCTTTCTGCTGAACTAGGACCTGGTTTGATTTCTAAAACACACTCAGAATAGTTTTACTTAGGTTAAAACTTTTAATTTTTTTTAAGTGCTCCAAGCACATGGAAATAAAAGTGAAAAATCTTAATGAGTCCTTTTGGGGTTTATGACTGCAATCAAAAGCTTAGAAAGAATAGAGGTAATAAACTAATTGATAGTACTGTACATCCTGGCATAAGCAGCACAGGGGAGGGCATTTACCTGACTTTGATGGAAACTTACTGCTAAATCTTATGTTCAAGAACTAGAAATAACAATTGATACACTTATATGATTTTTCTTAAAATACCATATATATTCAAAAATGTGTAACTGCAGTGAGAAAACGTGGAGATGGTTTTAAATAGTGAAAACGTTGTTTAAATCGCTGAGTTGATTTTTATGTTGTTTACTTACATGTCATTTCACATAGCTTAAAGCAAATGTAGTTTTAAATCCTGGGCAAGATAAAAACTGGTTAGAAATTTTGAAAAAAAAATAATAATAAGAAGGCAAGTAAAAATGACAAACATTTCCCAGAGCTTATCAGGAAGTGTCAAGAGCAGCCTTCTTGGTGAACAAAGCGTTTAGCATCCAGCAGCTAATGTTCTCACAATGCCATCTTGACAAATTTAGCACTCCAAATCCTGAGAGCCCAGATTTATACCCATCTGGCAGTACTGAGAGACAAACACTCATCTATCAGATGTGCTGCAGAGCTCACATCCCCATGCAGAGAGCAGCAGCCATCCTGTTTTGATCTCGAGCTATCTCCGAGCATCGCGCATTTCCTGATTCCCTTGTCCTGGGCATCGTGCTCTGCCTCGACTGGGGAGACACATCCAGCCACCTGAAACTGCTGGAGAGCACTCACAGAGAGCCCACAGGCAATGTGGGAAAAAAAGCTCATGCCAACAATAAGGAAAGATGTCTACAAAGGACATAAAATACTTTTGCTTTTGTGGCACGAGTGAACAAATACAGCAGAGGGCAAGCAGAGATGACAGACACCTGCAGGCTGGATAACACTGAACTTCAAGGGATGAATCTAGGGTTACACTTGAGCTCCAGGGAGCTTCTTACACAGGAAACATATTTGCAATCAGTGTTGGTTCCAAACTTTCTCAGGTGAATAATTTAATTTCTATACTAACTGCAATGGCAGAAGATCAAAAAGTAGATAGGATCTGATCTGCTCATCTTCTTCCTGTAGCAGGAAAGCAGAGCAGCAGAACAACACTCCCTGAGCAGGTGACTTCTGCTTGACCAAAACTGACCTTAGCAGAAGTTCATAGTGTACCAGAATTCCTACTTTATTTATCCAAGAAATAGGAATAATATCTTCTACATAGATTTGGGGGTTTGCTGATTAGATCCCTGACTGGAGGGTGTCTTTCTTTAACTCTTCCAAAGCGTCTAAAACGAGTGGTCTATTTTCATGTAAGAATTACTCCTTACATTTCTCATGTTATTCACAGGGGTCCTGTGCCATTTAAGAGCCATTTTTATCATAACAGGAAAGCCCTGCAGTGAAAAAAAAAAGTAAAATTTGCCATGGAATTAATTTCTTTGAATGAAAATGCTGCTTTTCAGTGTAATTAGAACTCAGGCTCATCTCAGGCTTTCAGCAAGTTTTCCTGACAAGGAAACAGAACTACAAGCAGCTCATCCACCAGACTTCACAAAGGGCCACAAGGACCAATTGAATGAAGCCAGGTCACCTTCTGCAAAGGTTGGTCTAAACTTTTGGCCCTGTAATGGCAGGAATGAAGAAGGAAATAAGAAAAAAAAAAAAAAGAAAAGAGGGAGGGAAGAAAATATTGAGGCACAGAGAGAATATACAAGAGAGGTACTACTGTACAGATGTCTAACTTAACAAAAATGCTTTATGTATTATGAAGGAAAGAAGTGAACAGAACAACCAACACTTATTACCCAGAAAGAATATAAAAAGTAATAACATATAAAAAATAACAACAGCAACAAGAATTTTATAGTCTCAATGTTGATTTTGGCAGTCTTCAAAATGTAAATTGCACTGTATCAAGGGGCATCCTTTTCCAATATTCAACAGCATCTTAGAACAGGCCTTGTGCAACACTTCATGCTATGAAGTGGAAATATTTATACATTCATTTGACTCCTGTTATGCACACATACCTGCATTTAGAGGAGCAGTTCAGTCATGCATAAGAATCTGTAGTTAAAGACTTCAAGCCATACTTATGTAAGCATGAGTAGCTAGATTTTCAGAGGAGCTCAGGATATAACCTGAGTTCCTTATTTCAACATTAACTAAATAGCAGTGACATATTTAAGTTTCTTGCTTTACATACAGGACTTCAGTCATTAACTTCCTCTCCCAAACATACCAATATATACTGTGCATATATATATATATATGTATATACCTGTATATCCCTCTGTCAGGCTCTATTGCACACACTCACACTTTCAAATAATGAGGTGTAATGAGCCCTTTGAGACACACAAATGATTGAAAATATAGAACACCAAATTCTCATGTTAATGATACCTCTAAAGGGAACAGCAGGAATCAGAAAATAAAACTAGACCAAATGCTCAACCTAACAACTCCCTGGTGTGGCATGGCAGTCTAGCAGAGTGTAATAATGAGATCAAATACAAATTGCAATATGAAAAGTGAAAATTCCATATGCAGTATGAATAATACAAAATTAGCAAAGCAACATCTTCTATTAGTAGAATATCCTACAGTATGTGAATCCACCTACTTTATGCAATATACCCAGGCTCTTTTTATATTTCCCAAATTTATCTTATGGTAAAGTAGCTATTTTCATATGAACCAGAACACTTCAGAGGCAGTGAAAAGCCATATTAGCAGAATGCCCAACCTCCACCTTTATTCCTTCACTTCAGAGCTGGCTGCAGAGTGTGGCTGCACAGACTGTCTCCACACAGAGCCCCAACAGGGCCCAGACCTCCCTTGGGCAGCACCAACACAGGGCAGAAGCAGCACAAGGAAACTCAACCATCATCTTATTGCAGCTGATAGCAGCACTTTACTGGGAAAGCAAACATGCACAGGCTACAGCTGCTGATGAACAAAAATCCTTCAAGGAAACAAGGCAGCACAAAGTTAATCTTTATGGTATGCAGAATTAAACTTTTCAAAGAGAAACTGTTATTCTTTCCTTTGATATGCAGTCCTCCAAAATCACCTAAAACCGTGTTGTAAGGAAAATATATAATAATTCCATTTTCTTCAGATAAATCAGGAAGTAAAATTAAAAGTTCAGCTTGTATTGTTTGCTTCTGAAATGAAGGCCAAAGAACTTTGCAGTAGCACACCTTAAATCAGCAATACCACTTGACAGGATGGGGTGTCCCTGGCCTTTATGGATACCAGGGATGTCAAGCCTCCTCCTGCCCCTGTCTAGAGACATTCCATGCAGCACAGTGCTGGCAGGCTTTGGCTGCACTGTTTGCTCTCATTTGTATTTCTGTATTGGATTCAGCACAGTGGGGAACAGTCCTGAGCAATTTATTTTCTCCAGCCATGCTGTTCAACTCCTCTCACCCCTGGGGACTGAAAGGAAATCTTTGACAGGTAGACAGCTCCCTGTGTATAAAAAAAAAAAATCCCTAATGTCAGCCAGAAATCAGTAGCTGACCAAGTGCAGTAAACACAGGGAAGTAAGAGAAGCAGCAAAAGAAAGACATTTGAGATAAATTTGCATCCAGGGACAGCATCTGAGACAAGTGGCTGCCTACCAACCCACCTGAGTGTGCAATGGGCACTGGGAGGTTGCCATAGTGGTACCTACATCTTATCCCAAAACCTCTCAGCTGAGAGGTGGGATTTCCTGCTGAGATGACCAAAGCTGTACACAGAGCTTTAATTGCCATTAGCTGGAGTAATTCATTCCAGTCCAATAAAAATGTCACTGATGGAAACTGCTGCTGCTGACATGCTGATTTGTTGGGAGCACTGGCACATGCCAACACCAGCTTCAATGAAGTTGTTTGGTTGTTTTTCAAAGAAATGTTGCTCAAAATGATATATCATTAGGAAGCTACCAAACACCATGAACAAGAATGCTTCCTGACATAAAAATATTAACCCTTCTAAAGAAGGCAGCAGAAGACCAAGACATTCAGTATTTACTTTGGTCAAGTGATTATATTCAAACAGAAGACATCATTATCAGCATTCAAATCTTTGCAGATATTCCATAATGCTGTGCTCCAGCACTACATTTCATGGGGATGTGAAAATAAAAAATATATAGCTGGGCATAAAATTGTGGATTGTCTTTCCACCATGAATGATATGCACAATCTTTTTAATAACAAGGGCTTTTAGGGAAAAGAAAAAAAAAGAGAGAGAAGCTATTATATTGGACTATCTAGTTCAGTACAGGAATAGCTAACAAATAGGTAAAATTTCCTAAATAAGAATTTATTATGGGAAATGGAACAGTAAATCTGGAGGCCTTGAACTTGCAGGCATTCCAGTAATTTCAAGTTTTGCATTTGAGAAACAACACTGTCTTCATTATTTTCTACTTCAGTGATTCTGAGCAGGAAGAATTTAGGTCAGCAGTGAGTCTGAGTTACAGCTGATAACTCAACAAATAAAATTCTGCCCTATACTTCATTCTGTATGAAAATAAGTGAGCACAGGGCAAGGAAATTGCCTCTCTATTAAGACAGGTAAGAGACAAGAATCTGTTAGCCATTGCATTTGTATTTTGAAATTACTTTTGAAGACACAGTAATGGACTTTCCACACTGAGCTTGAGACACATAAGAAGCATCAGAGACCTGGCCATGTTTGCTTCTGTGGGTCCATGGCATGTGAACCTCATTCAGATAAATTTACAGGTATATTTGGGAGAGCTGGTATAAGAATTAACTAAATGGTGATAAGAAATTGCTTTAACTCTGCTAAATACAGCAGTGACTTAGAAGCACAAGAGGAAGAATTTATTTTCCTGTGGTGGTAAGAAGAAAAGTGCAGGGTCTTTTTAACTATTTGTTGCTTTTCTCCCATAAGTTCAGTGCATTTATATATGTGGCTGGTTTTGCAATACATTAAAAAGAAATGTCTATAATACGTTCTTGAATTTAAATTACACTGCTGTAATTGTGCAGTCTCAGAACAACTGTAGGTGGAGGTAAAAGTCTCTTCTCACTCCTCAGTCCTCTGGTCTGAGAAAATAGTTTGTGGTCCTCCAGGGAACCCAATAAATGTGAATTAACACTTCCTCAAAGCTATTATTTTAGTCCATCCTTAGTCCTGATGGCACCTGCCAGCTTTTCAGTTGTGCACATCCCAGTGAAACCATCAGGGTTTGGACACTCTTCTGCTCTGCATGTGACTCAGCATGGGTGAGCATAAAAACTAAGGACCCAGCCATGTGGAAATCAGGCCTCACACTGCAGTAAATTGCCTTGTAAGTTTTATTGGCATTTATACTTCCAGTTATTTCTTTTACTGCCTCTCACTATGTTTTTTCTCTTATATATAAAACATAATACAGAAATTTTTTTCTTAACTGAGCTCACCTAAGTGCTCTTTCTTGGCTGTAAAGGAGAAAAACTAAAAACTGTATGGAAAAGCCATTGCTTTTCAAATACTTCTTCCTTTACAAACATCCAAAGTATTCAATATCTTGATTAAATTTTAATTAGTAATTTCCTTTGTGCTAAGAAAATGCCTATTTTATTGCTAGAACAAGCAACTTAGGACAGCACGACTCTATCTTTAAAAACCAGGCTACTAGTTCTTCTTAGCAGGAGAAAATAAGCCACTCTCATATCAGGAGAGGAAAGTTGTGCTGAAGTGTTTAGAACTGCAGCATGCACCTTGAACTGGCACAGAGCAAATAAAGGCTTTGATGTTTTAATGTGTGTTCCTACTACGAGGCATTCTGTGTTGCCAGACAAAACAAACCCTTGGGAGAATCTCTGCACTTTAGTTAAGGTGAAATCCCAGCCCCACCAAATCTGCAGGCTGAGCTGAGTTTGCTGCGTCAGGATTACACCCAAGTCATTTGTGCAACCTTCCCTCTCAGCTCTTCATGTTTATAGTCTTAAATCAGTGTCAAAGAGACCTCAACAGAAACTGAGTTTTGGTTGTCACAGTGACAAAGTCTGAAAACAAACAGAGTTAATACTCATCCCCGTCCCTTAATCTGTCACATCCAGCCATAAAAGTTGTCTGTCTGTCCCTCAGTTTCTCCTGGATGAGTGGATTGGAGCTCACACTTCACCTTCTAGAGCACATTCCTCACCCAGCTTAGGTGTACATCAGAGCTGTGCTAAGATTCCCCTCTGTCATTTACAGACCCCATCAGGTGTCCCTGCACTGTGATTTTAGCAGGCTGTGTGAGTGAGGCCCTTCAGGTATTTTCCATGCAGACCTGTGCTGGCCCATCCAAGGCAATCCTGAGGTCTGACATGCTTGAGGACAAGCTCTGGGAACCTGGATTCAGCCCTGCACTAACAAGGCTGAGTAGGACACAGGCACAGCAGGCAGCATCTGCCCTAGGAAGCCATTCCCCTTCCCTCTGACCACGTTCCTGACCTGCTGCACTCCTTCCCACTACATCTGGAAAGAACGTGGCTGTGCAGAGCTCTCAAAAACCTGTATGAACTTAGCAAGCTACAAACTCTTCCTGTATCTTATCCCATTTTCTAGTCATCTCCCTGCTTTTAGACACAATTTCCTTTAAAATGTCTGAATTTTGCATCATGCTGCATTTATATTAAAACGCATGCTGCTGGTGAAATCACTTTTAATTCAGACATGATAATGTTTGTTTCCATATTTGGAGTGAATAATGGGTTTTCTAAACCCAGCTAAGGCTGAGGTAAAGCCTCCATTCAGCACAGAGATCATTCCCACTTCATTTATCATCTCTGCCCATCTTCAGCAGAAAGATGTCAGTTCCTTCAGTTTTCTTTTAGGTGAAGCCACATTACCAGTCATATCTTGTTAAACACTTGAGGTGCTTAATGATATTTGATTTAAAATTAAGTTCTTTGAAAGGTTTACTTTTGAATTTCCATTCACCAGAAGCAGAAAATAGCATAATTCTTCATTTGCGGTGTATAAGAAAAGAATTACTTCTACAGAAGCAAGGTTCCTGCCTCAATCCTTGCATCCTTATCACATTAAATAAAAATAAATTTGTGCTTTCTGGTAGGATTGCAAGAAAAACAGATAGAAAGCCAGACACAACAGCTCTCTACCAGCTAAGACACAATATTACAATGAGATTAATTTTGCCAAAAAAAAGTGTAAAATCATTTGAATATAGAAAAAAAATAGTACAAGTTTTCAGACTTGGAATAACTGAACATACTTTGTTAAAATGTCTCAAAGGGACACAGCCAAGTGAAAAGGAAAATTTCTAACTTTGTAAAATGAAATAATTCCTTGAACTACTGGAAAGAATTGATTTTTGTGTCCTTTGTTACAGAAGTGTAGTAAAAATTACAAGATGGAAAAGGCCTATTTTTTCGAACACATAGCAAGATTTTCACAACACTGGGTTGAAGAAAACTTTAATCAGCTCATGGAATAGCAGTTTCAATGTTTCTCATATCAACTATTTTGCAGTCTGCTAAATTTTAGTGACAGGAATTTTTATTTTCCCAAATCTATCCTATTTTATCCAAAAATGTGCAATATTTTCAAATTGAAATCCTGAGAATTTTGTTACTGACTTCAAATTATCTATGTTTTCACCCTTAAGGTTTGGCTACTTTTTAATATTTTTTCATGTATAGCAATTGTGCAACCCCATTAAAAAGCATTTCAGAGCTTCCCAGGTTTGGGACCATTTATCCAATTAAAGAACTACTGCTGTCAGTAGCTTCTTCCCACTGTTGTCTGCAGGGCTGTGCTGTCAAAATGTACATATTCATCCCCATTTTCAGCCCATTCTCCCCCTTACTTACTGACACATGAAAAGTCAATCTCTCTCTCACTGACATCAGGATTCATCTCTCTGCTGTGGTTCTAAAACCCATGACATTTCTCAGACACACAGAGCCATGCAGAAGGTGCCTTGGTCCACATATAGGCACATCTGCTGGAAATGTGCCTGGAATTAGCAGCTTCAAATGGTGCTTCAAGGTCCTTGTCTGAAAGGTTTGAAGTACAAAGTGCCCTCACAGTATCTATTATTTTACCCTGAGCACAATTCAAAGCAACAGTACAAGAACAGGCACAACAAATTATCTGAAGAGAAGGCAGAGGAGGAACAGGGACTCTTCTTCCTAAAATACTCTTCTGCTTTCTGGCTCACACTGCACACCTGACCATGTATTGTCACCTCTGTTCTCCCACTCACTTATCATTGATTTGGGAAAGAACTGAATGGCTGAAAAGATCCTATCCTAATCTCTAAACCTCTGATCTATGGACAGATGTAGAATATTTTTTTCTGATTGTTTCTGGGATCATCTGCATTTCCCATCATTCTGTCACCTTTGCTCACTGCTGTCTTCCATTCAACACATCAGTGAGTAAATATCTTTAAAAAAGGGAAGAAACAAACTGCAAGCAGGGAAAGCAGAAGCAATCAGTCAAATCTGTTTGGGGCTTCCTACAATGTAAAAACAATTATTGTTTAACTTACCACAGCAAAATACTGAGGCATGTTAATCTAGATTCTGCCTCTCTGATGCCTTGCTTGAGTGTTGCTTGAATGCATTTTCATGGTTGGCTGATCATTTTCATCATTCACTTCAAAGGTGCACTGATGTGTCATTAATTAATATTAATCACAAGTTGTCATATAAGTGCAAAGACTATAGGGGCCTATACATGCTTCATTAAGCTAATATAGCTTAAGAAATTAACTGGACTTCCGAACATGTTGGCTATTGACTCCAGTGAGAGTGAGTACATAACACTCAACTAACTTAGTGTCAAGTATCCTATAAAGATGGAATACAATGAATTTTGCAAAATCTTTCACATTCCCAATGCAAAATTTCAAGGTATCTGCTAGTGCTGAATCTTCCTTAAAGTGTTTAGATTTCTAGTTACAGGAGTACACATAGAGCTGCTCCTCCCAGGAATCCACCCTAGGCACGTTAAACTCAAAGGCTGCTGCATCTCTATTGGAGGAACACAGAGATTATAATGCTAAAACACACAGCTTTGGTGTCTTCCATTTAATTGCAAGCCTTGATCTCTGTTGCTAGAGTAGATAGTTAAATGTGAATAGAGACATGGTTTGAATCTGCATATTTGATTTTGCAAAGAAGAAGAGCACACAGTTAAAAAGTTAGATTTCATATGTGATTTCCTATGAAATTTTTTGCTTGGAAATTTCATTTTGTCAGGGACCTCAGCATATGGAGATGGCAATATAGGATTCAGTTCTGGAAGGGGCCCCCTAAAATATCAAGTCAGTCTTAGCTATTATATTTAACCATGATCATAAACCAATCAATCTTAATACTTAGGTTTATTACAAAGCTTTATTAGAAAGCTGTTCTCACATCTCATCCCTCTGAAGATTAGAATCCTTCTTTTAATATATTCATAAATGTATCCATGGCCATTTGCTCCTGTCTTTGGCTAATGCATGGATTCTGTTTCCCTGGTGTTTATCCACTGATGTAGTTAGAAACAATTCTCCAGTCAGTTCTCACTTGACTGTATTTTAAAAATGCATTTTAGTCCTTCTTATCCTGATCATAAGAGAGTACAAAAATTACAAATAGATGGAGTAAAAGGAGAATTTCCATGGGTTTGCTTTTTCTTTTAATTGGAACAGCTCAGGTATCAGTTAATGGTAAACTTCCTGTTTGCTCAGACCAGATCAGCCCTTCCTGAGCAAACCGTGTTTCCATTGTGTTGACCTTTTCAGAAGAGAGGACTGACTGAACAGCTGACACAGACACTTCATGGTCTTTGGGTGTGCAGGCAAAGCAAAATCAAAGCTATAGAAAGGAGCTGGTGGTATTCATTAAGAAGTCACACTTCTGTCCAAACTAGATATTCTATGAAGCTGTGTATTTTATAACTCAAACTAGAGTCTCAGATCAGCATCACACCCAATACAGAACTATAACACAATACACAACTACACTGGATTTTTCCTTCTACACCAGACAACTAGCAGCACTGAAATTATAGCATGGTGGCACCTTTGAGGGAAGTGGCTGGACTAAAAGCTCCTGAAAATTGTGATGCTAATGGCATGAGAAGAGCCTAGATCAAGTGATCAAAGGCATCATATTTCCAGGAACCAACAAGATTTGCTGGCTGGGTAAATCAAACCATGTTCCACAATGGCAGATGGAGAGGAAATTACTCTTGCATAGGCTTGATAAACTTTCTTTAGCCAGCTCTATCTTTTGCCAAAGTCTGGCAAGTTCAGCTGGATGGCAGCTGCAGGCTGACTGCCCAGGTCCTGTTTAGCAAGGCAACAGAGGCCTTTTTCCTGATTTAATCAGCACTCGGATGTCACTCGGCTTCAGAATGCAGAGTGTTCATAAGAACTCAGTCCTGCTGTGTTAATCAGAGACTCTCATTGTTGAATTAACATGCATTGTCTGAGTAAGTACTTTCTCCCAGTGACTTTGACTTTTCCAGGATAAGCAGTTCAGTAAACTGTAACACAAGTGCTGCAGATATCTATGAGATAATATATGCAGAATGGTGTGATAATAGAGATGAAATAAACAGTCACTGTAGTCGATCTCCCAGAAGGATGCAGCACCACAGACACTTTCAGCAGGAACATCAAAAGTCAGTCAGCCAAGCTGAAAATTAACTACAAGCAAGTACTGACTTCAGTGTCATGGAAAACAGAGACAGCAAGCTACAGTGATGCTGTAAAACACAGGATTAAAATGCCATTGAAAGCTATGAATTGCTTTGGTTCTTTCCATAAATTGAGAGACTAATCAAATCATGGCACCTAATTAAATATTTGGAATATTAGAATGCACTTGGGCTCTTTTTGTTTTCTGTTGTTCTTCACGTTTCTAGGAGTAAAGATACTTTGGGGAGAAGGAGGAGAAGGATTTTGCCACAAACATAATCAGGATCCTTCTGGCACATATTAACTCTCTTCACATTTTCTCAAGATGTGGTCTATAAAAAGGGCAGTAAATAACATTTTAGTTTTGTTAACGTCATCAGCTTTAACTCAGAGATTTTAGCTCTGATCTAATGACACTTAAGAAGATAAGGATTGACCTTTATGGAACTTCTATCATTCCAGAGAAAACTGCTTGGTGCAAGAGGAACCTCATGGAGCTCAAATGCCAAGTGAACATGTGAAATACCAGGTTTTAAAGTGGAGTTTGCACAGCTGTCATGCTGGTTTGACTTCAGCCACAGCTCTGAATAACAGAAAAACAGAACTTTGCCTGGAAACTGCTTTTCTGGCCTTTGGCACAATATACCACCAAGGCACTCTGCCTTAACTTTGGCTCTCCTGTTCATTCTCTTTCTATGTTTTTCTGTTCTCTCATTTTTCCTATGCTCTGAATATTTTACTTTTTAAAGGTAATTATTTTGCATTTTTAAAATATTAAAGTAATATTTAATATCTGAGTCAGGTACAGTGATAAGGATTTCAGCTCCAACATCAAGCTGAGCTGGTTATCTTGTCATTTGATTCATGACATAGGAAGAGCTGTAAAACACATGCACCAAAATCAGGGTTTATTTGGGTTTTTGTCACTAATTATAGATCCAGATCAAGCAATTGAAATTTTTGTAATAAATACAAAACACTGCAGGTTATAAATATTAAAAGCACCCAAACTATTTCTGAACTCCTATTACAAAAGTCAGAGAAAAGTTGTTGATAGTTTACATATTGAAACTCTAGACATAAGATCTCCATTTTCTGCCTTAAAGAACACAACCCTTTTCATATTTCTTTTGCTGTATTTTGGATGCCACTTCCTTCAGTATTAGCATTGCTTTGGAGTAAAAATACATTTAAAAAGCTACTGTGATTGGATTCTGAGATGTATCAGTGTGAACTTCTGCTTGAAAAGGAGATTTAAGGTATGGGATCCCACAGGAGGGATCATCCTCCCAGCAAGGCTTTCCCCAATAATCTATTGCACAAGGCATAATGGTGTCTCAGCCTAAATTTATGGCTCAGGTTAGGCACAAATCTTGTTACTTTCTTAGCCTGACTAATTTATCTTCCTTTATTGAGGCTCTGTGATTCTCTGAATCTCTGAAAATTAATCCAGAGAAGTGTTGCCTTCTGCGTGTATACTGGACGAGAAGACTTTGCCTGAGATGTACAACTACATAAACAAAATTTGCAGTGTGAAATGCAAAAATACGTGAGAAGAGCACAATACAAATCCACAAAGAGATAGAAAGTGTGTGGAAGGTTTTTACTACCAGTGACAAGAAAAGAAACAACACATTGGACATGAATGTAAGCAAATATTTTAAGGTAAGTACGTGTTTCTGTGAAGAGCCTGGTTCACCCATCAGGTTCTACAGATTGATTCATTTCAATCCTGTTGACACAACAGACTAAATCCCTCATCCTTTGGTTTGAATTCCCACATTTACCTCATATGTACTCATTTGAAAATGCTGATTCTAATACAAAGCCCTGGAATTGTACTTCTAAGAGACTTTCAAAACAGACAGGAAAGAAAAACATTCAGATTTCAGATCTATTTTAATGTGTTCAGAGTTTTCTTAAAGGATTATTTTCTGCCTTATTCCTCACTGTGCCTGTTTGTTTGGCAACCATGAGCAAAGGCATTGTGTAGTCAATCCTGCTTCTTTCACATTTGCACTTGTTCATATTCTGATAAACTGGACTGGTTACCTTTACAGCAAAATAAGACTATATAAAAAAATCTCTAATGTTTTACTTCAGAGACCTAATATGTAAATATTGTGTGAAATAAAGCCTCTTTGATTATAAGAAATATAGTGAGTCCTGGCTTTCTTGCATATCCTTAACAGAAATGAAGCTGAGACAATCAAAGCAAGAAATTGCAGCTTCAGCAGGATATTTTGATGAGATCAGATCTTTTAATGTCTTTGAACCATAATTATTTAGAATTGTATCAAGTGCAATGAACATCGGAATTAATTTCTTGTCATTCATGGTGATATCTGAATTTTCATTTTAAGTGATTTTGACTATTCACAGAAAAGCTGAGCTTTAGCACACAGCTCATCAAGATGGCTGTTCATGTGCTTAAGCTGTCACACATTGAGTTCTTAGCAGGAAAAAATAATAAAATATTTTACTATAAGAAAGGTCAGAAAAAAACCACTTCTCAAACCCTCAAATTCAATAAGTACAAAATATTCTTAAAGCAAAATTAAAAATATATGGTATAGAAGCTTAATCTGAAATTTACTGACGCTATTCAGAAATTTTGAATTTACTTCAGTATGATATTGAATCATGCCCATATTGCTGAGCTATGTAAACAATTTCTCTACCTATTAACTGATTCACCACCTAATTACAACTTTGTTAATTCCTTTGATTTATATAGTTTCTCCTGATCAACAGCCCACCTTCTCACTGTTTTGTCTGTGTGTTCTAGCTACGTGTAAGTACATGAAAAATCAACCATAGCTTAAAACCCACAGACATTACAAAGGTTATCATAACTTTAAGGAGCAGTAGAATCCACAGGTTGTGCTTTGCCTTGTCTTAAAGACAGACTGGGTTTGAACTCTTCTGATGAAATTGTTTATCACTCTTGAATCACCCTTTCTTGCCATCCTCTGCTACAGTACTATCATCTGTGCAGCTGGTGCCACTGCATTTGAGTTATTCTTCAGTCATACTACCAAGTGGATGAGATAAATGAAATCAATATTCTTCTCCTTACAGACAAAATGAATTTAGCAATTCATAACAGTTGTAGACATTCTTTTCTTTGTCCAGTTCTACACTACAATCCATCAGAGTATTCTGCTTGGCATTTGAATTAATGTAACTTAATTTGTGGGCAGCAACCCCTTCTGTCATAATGAAATCTTTCAGTCTTTGATTTCAATTCTATTCCATAGTCTGGGCATTTTTACCCACTACCAATGAACTTTGTTTCAGATATCAAAATAGAGAATAAAAACCAAACATCCTAACAGTGTGTCACTTGTAGTTCTAATGTCTAAATGAGTTCTTTTGATTAATTTTTAAGAAAGACCATATTTAGTTAATTAGAATTCAAGCTTATGCAAAGTATTTTCATACCATTTTGTTTGTACTGAATGAAAACACCAGGGCTTTTTTTTCTGGCTGAAAAGATGCCAGCAGGAGCAAACTAATGAGCCCCAAAAAGAGAACATTTGTACAGCTGGAGTCTGAATGTTAGCAAGCTGCTTGTTTTTGGTCGACACTGTAACAGTCATGGTGGTGGAAGGTGATCAATAATTCTCCCTCTGTGACAATGTAAATAGTATCATCCAAGAGTGATTGACAAGCAAAAATAATCAGAGACTCAGCTCAATTTGGGTGAGCATCCAAGACCTCAGATATTTCTTCTAAGTGCCTTACCCTTTGGTGTCTCCAAATTTCAATCAAAAATAGGTTGATCAGTGTCTTGTTTAGAGCATTCAGGGTTGCTCTGGTATGTGATAGGCAGGAAGCATGATAATAAATAAGAACATTTTTAGAATTAACAGCTAATAAGCTTTTAAAAGGTTCACTTGGAAAAGTTTTACCTGTGCTGTTTACTTTGAGTTAAATCATTCTTCCACATCAGCTTCAACTTGTGGTGTATTTAATACACAGAGCAGCTACTGTTGGTTTTCATGCTGATACATGCGGCAATGTACATAACCCAGATTATTCAAAAAATTTTACAGGATGTGTCTACATGATCTTAATTCAACTCCAGCAGAGACAGACTTCCTTAGAAATAAGTAAAATAGAACCCCATCTGAATACAGAGGGCAATGGTTTGTCACTATTGCCAGAAGTGTGGGGTTTTTTCTAACCAATGCAGGAGTACTGGAGTGAGAAGCTTCAAAAAGAAAATAAGGAAAAAATATGAGCACATGTAAGGCAACTTGAAGATGAGATGGGAACACTTAGAAAGATGGATGCATCAAAAGGGCAGGAGATAAGTAAGATCATGAAGGTATGAAGGCATGAAGGCTACAGATATAGACAATAAAGGGCTGTAAGGAATGCTTTTGTGTGTTTTTCCTGGGTAGCAGAGTGCTGTGCCCAGAGCTGAAGCCGTAAGATTCAATAGTTTGGAGAAGTAGAGGTTTTTTTCATTTTTATTGTGCTTTTGGAGTATTTAATGCCTCACTAGACCTAAAAAACCCTAGGGTCCCATGCTCATTTCAATTCAATTAAGATATACAGGCTGTGCAAAATATATATCGATAGGGAGCCACATTTTCAGCAATAACTGCTTATCTGTGCACTTTTTAGCTCATTATAACAGACTCATGGAATCCAACTTTAAATAAAGGCTGTTGGTGGACTAAATTACAACACAGTATCAAGAGACTCCATGAACTAGATATATTCCATTTTATTAAGCTTTCATTATATATACTATGAGTCAGCAAAATATTCAGGCCCTGCTAACCAGTCTTGGTACTTACTCTAAATCTTGAAGGCAAATATTTTTCGCCAAGGGCACCCTGTAAATGAACTGTAGGTTTTGGCCCTTTCCCTGTTAAAACAGACTTGACAGAGTGTCTGTCTCACAGACATTTAGAGTCTCCTTCCAGGAAGCTGCCAGGGAGGCAGCAGCATCCTCGCTTCCATGCTGTAGGCACTGTCCTTCCATGACAATGCTTTTGCACACAAACACCAGGTTCCTACATAACGTAAAAATTCAGTTGAATACATAAACCAGTAAAAGTAGTCTGTGGGTTAATTTATCAATTGCTTTATTATAATTCTGAATTGTTAAAATGAAATATAGCTCCTGGCACAAAGGTTAAGGGCTATTTTTAATCATGAATGTCATTCAGATGACTTTCAAACAGGACCTTGATGTTGAAGCATGTACAACACCAGAAACACGCAAGTATAAATTTTAAGTAGACAGACCAAAATTGATAACAATCACAGTTTTCTGATAACTGTGGTCAAATAGAGACATAGTAGGATGTGGCATAAGAAGAAAGCAAGGGTGCCTTCTGTGCTCCTGGGGACCTGGGAGAGTTCCCTGTACTCCTCCTCTCCACTGAGGGAACTGCAGCTCTTGAATTGATCAGTGCCAGGTGTGAGGGCTGTGATGCCAATGAGGGGTTGGCCTGTGACTGTGCAAAATGCAATCCATTGTCTCAGGCAACCAGAGGCTTTGAGATGTTCTTTGTTCATTGTTCCTTCTTCCAGAGAGAGCTGGAAGAAACCCCACTCACTGCAGTTCAGAACCCTTTTTTCTCCTACACCTGATTGGTATCATCCCACCTGAAAAGAGCAAGCCCTGAATTTCAGTAACTGAGAGCCTCATGTGTATAATCCTGCTCTTGGACAGCTGAGAGCAATCACCTCACTATGGCTGTGTGAGGTGTCCCTGGTCTCATCTAGAGATACCTAGACTGAAGAAAATAGTGGGCACTTTTTCTCAGTGGTGATTAGTTCTTCTTTTTGCCCTAAAATGCAAAGATGGGGGGAGGATGAGGATCTGATTGGGTTTGTGTCTCATGTTTGCATTCACATAGCTAACTGTGTCCAGAAATCTGATTTATTTGCTGCAATTCACTTCCCATTTTAATGCATTTAAATTTGGCATACAAAGTTAGGAAAAAAATATATGGGAGTTATATAGGAAAATTAGGGAAGATAAAGTTAGTGGAAAACAAATTTAACAGCCAAAACAACCAAATACTATGAAAGTACCAAATAGTAACCAGAATATCCAATCCAGAATCTCTGGTTTTTTTCTTTACCTCTTAATGGGTAACTAAAGGGAATAAGCCCATTTGTTGCTTTTGGAGGTCACCTTTAAAGCTGATTTACAGTTTATGGTGCTACAGTAATTTCTAGAGGAAAGCAAAGAGAGAGCCACTGAGCCTGTCAAGACTGTTGAAAGCTTGATGATAGGGGCATCAAATTAAAGACAAGCACCTTGTATCTCAGGCAGTCCTAGGGGGAAAAGAAAGGAGTGGGTTTTACCTAAAGTAGTAAGAAGTATGGCAGTGGGTGTCATATAATTTTTCATTATCCTGTCACACTTGGAAATTCTGCATTGCAGCACCTCAAAGTTAAGAGCAAAGCAAATTTATTGCAGTGTGTCAGTCCTTAAGGGTTTTTGGGGTTTGGCCACTTTTCCTACCCAGATTTCAGATTTGGAATTAATCATTTCCCATCTCACTCTTGAGATGAAATTTAGCTTTGCAGGGGACTGCAAAGCTAAATTCAGATCAAGGGAAGATACAGCTTTCCTTCTTCTTGGTTACAAATCTAGAATGAGGAGATCAAAAGCAGTTAATTCTCTGTTAATTTCAGTACCACTTTTGATAAGAGGATATTCTCTAGTCCCAAAAAACATGTTTTCTGTGTGGTGAATAGTTTCTGTGGCATTTTCATCATGGCAAAAATCCTTTTGTCAATTTTTGGTGCTCTACTGAAAGTGAAAAAGCAGTTTCAGCTTAGGCCTGGAAGATATTCTGTCTCCCTTACGTGCATCCACACATTTGTGCTTGTTTTTGTAATCAGAGCTGTAAGAACTTCCTGTCTTCTTTATATGGCTAAATACTGGTGGTTGTGTGAAATTGGTTCACTTATGTCCAAATCCATGCTCAGTTATTGATTGCAATGTGTGTATGCAGAAAAATTTAAAAAACAAAACAAATTTTTTTAAAAAAGCCAAAAGAATAAGACCCCACAAGTCAAACTAAAAGAGACCCACCACACACACAACAAATGCCACAAAACCCAAGCAAAACAACCCACCTAAAAAGGCATCATGAAGGGCATTCAGATTCTTAGTAATGATTTGTGATGGGCAGCAAAAAGTAATGCATATAGATGGTTATTCCTGTAGGGTTTTTGGAATTTGAGATATTTTCATTAAAACAAAAAGGATTTTATTTCCCTCCTACTTAGACATTCAGTATTCAAACAAGAAAAACAGATTTCTAATGCCCAAGGGGAACTAATACCTGTCCAAGAAGTAATTAGATTTCTGCTTAATTTATAGTGATATTAATTATTAAGTCACATCTCAAGTCATATAGATTTTGGGGTCTGGACAGAACTGAAGTTTAACTTGTTTACACATCAGAAGACAATAACCTCTTCCTTCAAGGGAAGAAGAGTTGATGTGAACATCTTTGCCAGTCAAAGACCAGAAATTCTATTTTCATTGTTATTCTAAATCTGCTGTTGTAGTTCCACTTACTTGAATGGGAATGATTTATTGAATTACCCATTTGGGATCAAAAGCAAGATTCTGTCATACAGATGATCATAGCAAAAGGAATACAGGAGAGGATGGAAACTTTGAAGATAGAATATTTCTGCTCCTAGCTAGTGGAGAACTTTCAAACAGGGTCACAGCAAACACAAAAGGTTTTATGTAGCTGTGTTAAGGAATACACAGTGTCTCTCACAACCTGGTCCTTTTTGCTGCCTTTATCTGTGATCAAAATGGAGAATCATTAGGGATTTGAAAGTGCATGACTAGAAGTAGTTTAGAAAATACAAAAATACTTGTGCACTTCAGAAGCATGTAACATTGCAGAAGGAAAGCAGGGTGCCCCAGCTCTAACTATCATGCTAATACAAACACTTTCTTCCCTTCCCACTTCTGCTGTGTACACGTGCACAGCAATTACTGTGGCTGCAGGAACTCTTTTTGCAGGTATTTCTTGTCACAACAGGTACCATCCCAATGCCAAAGCAGAAACTCTGAACTCCATTTCAAACCATTAATTTCTTCCATGGACTTATTGTTTGGTTTTGCATTACCTTAAGAGCTTCAGGGTCCATCAGAGGCTGGTATCTCAGACAGGCAGCTCAACAACACCAGCTCATTATGTTGAGAAGTGAATAAGGGTTCATGAACCTGATGTGTAAATGGCAACAAGATGAGCTTGTGGTCTCACTGCCTCTTGTCCTGAAAGATGCCAGTGGGTCATGGACAAGTGCAGCTGTGACCCCTGCAGCTGTGAGGCTTGAAACTTAATTTATGTTCCCACCAAAAAAAGAGCGAGTACCTTTCACACGTCCCTTGTTTCTCAGCCACAGGTAGCACTGTCTACATCAGGCTCTTTCCAGTGTCTGCTTGCCTATTACTGATGGTGTTCCTCGTTTCTCTGCTGGGTTTCTCCTTCTTGCACCATTAGATCAGTCACATCATTGTCCTTGTGACAGTCTGGTCTAGTCTTTGTGTATGTTACCATGATTGAACAGGAGGGAACAGCTTTGGTATTTTTTCTCTTTGGGTACTTTTTTCCTCCTGCTCCAGGTGAGAGAATATATAGAGGCTGCCTTCCATTCTCTTGTCTGCAATGTTACATACAATCTGAAACATAAAGCAGGAAATCTACATGGTTTAGTGTAGCCTCTCTTCAACAGCAGTAGCATCTCCTGACTTCAGGATAAAGAGAATTCCAAAAGGCCTGTGATAATAGGCAAGAGAGGTGGAGAAGAAAATGAAAAGTCAACATCATATAGCAATGATGGTGAGCCAAGGCAGAACAGCAACTCATTCCAACAGATGCAATGAATTTAAGATGGCAAAATATCGGACTCTGGGGGATTTTGTGCACAGGCCAATACTTCTTGTAAGATTATTATACTTTCTTGTATGAGTACCCTTTCTGTTTAAGGTCTTCCTACCTGTAAAAGGTTTCTTACCTTAGGAAAAAGTAGGTATAATCTTCCCACAGAGAAGCAGTAGAAAGAGTAATTCCTGAGTTATTTGGGATGGAACAAGAGAACCATGATTACTTAGGAAAAATACTTGCTGAGACCTTTCAAGCTGTGTTTCAACCCTCAGTGGACTTGGAAGGGTATTGCAGAATAAACATCCAGAAATGGGTTTATAATGGAAGCCCTGACATGCCTAAAAGCCAGGCAGTACACAGGTGCCACTATAATTAAGAGCAGTGACCCTTCAAAGGAAAGGTTTGTCAGCAGGTAAATAAACTGCCATTGTGCAGCTCACCTTGTTAAACAGGGAAGTTTGGACAATGATTGGAAAAATGGCATCAATCGGTGCCACCTTAGGCATCAGTTACAGGAGAGAGCTGCCTGCTGTGGGATGAACAGTGTATGCACTACTAAAAACAAGAGCTTTGTTCTCAGAGTCATGCTACAGGTAATCAGCACTTCCAATTTATAGCCTGTTCACAGCTGTCAGGTTCTTTAATGTAATTTTTAATCATATCCCATCTGCCCCAGCTTGGGTGCATGTAATACAGCAGGTCAGGTAGATAGGAATGCCCAGATGAGTGAGCTGAGCTTCAGCCTCTCATGTGTGGTTGATGTGCCAGCATCAATCTGCACACATGATCCCTCTCCTTTTTTTCCTAACTTTACATTTCAATTTGTCAGTGTAGTTGTGCCTTGTTTTGACTCATCCATGGGCTACTGCAGCCAGTTAAATCTGTGGGGTTTTGGTGTGTTCTCTGGTGGTTGATTTGTTGGGTTTTGGGGGGTTTTTTTTATTACAGCATGAGTGTTGTTTCAGGCACTTTCACAGAAGCCTGGTAAAATTGGTGAATGGCCTTGGCTGCTTGGGCTGGCAGAGGACACTGTCCCAGCTGAATCCTTGCATCATCACAGGCTGAAACAGCAATATTGTTTTCAGAGTGATGAAAAAACACTGTATGGAATTTGGAGTAGTTTTATTTATCACCACATGTCTCGTTCTAGAGGTTTATGTTGCTGCTTTTCCCTGCATGCAAGCTCTTCTGTGGGACAGTATGATCCTGGATTTTCTGCAGGGCAGGCAGCCAGGTTGTCCCTGGCTTTACCTCATGTTCCTGGGGGTTTGGGCATTTTTTTAATCAGGTGGATTTTTTTCCAAGCCATCTATGATGTGTATTTCTTGCTTTTTAAATCAGGGATAATGATTTGGACTTGTCAGACACTGCTTTAAAGGGAGATTTTAAATTTAAATAAGCTTAAAAAGCAACTGAGTTAAAGTGGTACAAAATCTTATATAATTGCTCTCAATTTTTAACTTATCTTGTTCTGCTTCAACTTCATATTCTAAACCTTAACTGTTTCTATGCTGGGAAATAGAAAAGCAAAATTTTGCATTTGAACAGTGACATCTAGAAAAAACCAAATTTTTTCCCCCACTAATCTGATATTATATCTCTTAATCTAGAACTATTGCCAGAAAAACATGATGCAACTCTGTTGAAACTCCAAACTAAGGACTACAGGTTTTGAAGCAGAGGGATATTTTGGTATTTTTTTCCCTCTGGCAGTCTGTATTTCTCAGTGTGGCACAACATGCTGGTGTTTTCAGGCTGGTGCTGGGTTTCCTTAGCAAAACTGAACATGTAGGTGCAGTCCTAATGAAAATTAATCCATAAATTGAGCTGTATTTTTTGAAATGGCTGGTTAATACCTGGTGGGTGTGTGTGTTCAGTGATTTGAGCGAGTGTAAAGCTTGTGGCAGCTCTAATTTTGACCACTAAAGAAACAAAGCATGGCTTCTGAAGGTTTCACTTGCTTAATCCCTTTTTTAACACCTTGGAGATTGCTTGTTTATCAAACTGGCTGCTTTGATAAAGCTGCTTATCTTGGATCAAGAGCACAGTATCTATCAACTTCAATTTATTAAATTCTAAGGATAAGAGTCTATCAGTTTGGCTATCTGGATCTTCACAGTACTTTAATTTTGGGATAACAGGCTGCATTTAGCAGCTACTTTCTTCTTAAACATGACATCCTGGAGCTGTGGCTTGACAGCTGGCTGACTGTGAGCCAGCAGTGAGCCCAGGTAGCCAAAAAAGCCAACAGCATCCTGGCTGGTACCACAGAGAATGTGGCCAGCAGGATTAGAGCAGTGATCATGAGGCCACATTTCTAATTACTGTGTGCTTTTGGGCCCCTCACTACAAGACACTGAGGTACTGGAGTGTGTCCAAAGGAGGACAATGAAGCTGGTGAAGGGGTTGGAACACTCCTTCTCTTAGGAGAAGTGGCTGAGGGAGTTTATCCTGGAAAAAAGGAGGCTCAGGGAAGACCTTAGTACTCTACAGCAACCCAACAGGAGGCTGTAGCAAGGCAGGTGTTGGTCTCTTCTCCCTGGCAAAAGTGACAGGATGGTGAGAAATGGCCTCAGACTGTCCCAGGGGAGAACAGGCTGCCCAGGGTGGAGTCCCATGCCTGGAGGGATATTAAAAGCATGTTGCTGTGACCCTTAAGGCTTTTGATCTCAGCATTGTTTCATGGACTTGATTGGAAATTGAGGTTTTGTGGGTTTTGGTCTGTTCCAGATGCCTAAAATGCCTTTCCTACACCATCCCAGGAAAATGCTGTTGCTCAAAATAGAGAAGAAAGGTCCTGCCAGCTCAGGCTCAGACTTAACGTTGCAAGAACTCATTTAATGCAGAAAATGGATTGTCTTCCAGTTGTAAAACAAAATTACAGTGATGTGTAGGTGTTGAAGAGAAGATAAAATCAAGGGGGTTTTTACTGTCGGATTAGCAACTCTGAAATAATGACAGCTTCATTAATGCATGCTGCAAGCATGTTATGATAGCAGTGTAGAAGAAACTTGCACTTATTTTCCTGTCTTGAAAGATCTGTGAACCTCTAATGCTTCAGCTGAAATACCAAGCTTCTAGAGCTCTCTGGTTTAACTAGTTCTAACACTTTCAAATAAACTTGTTAGGAGGCTACTGAAATAAATGTAGCTGTACTCAGGATTTTTGTCTTATCTGTCTCTGGGCATGTGGTAAAAGTGCAGGAAAAAAAACATTATTAATATGAGTGGTGGGAACAAACCTTTTATTTGTTCAGGCTTCAATATGCAGTTTCTGAAGTGCTCCTGATGCCACAGTGTTCTCTCTCTCTGGAACAAGTTACTAAGATGACACTATTCTGTTGTGGACATTTTTTTCTCTTTACAATACTTTAACCCTTTCATTCATTTCAAGGAACTAGGATTTGAATTTATGTCACACAGGGTTAATCCATTCTCCACAGTGAAGTGCAAAAATTTCAGAAATAATGTAATCTGCTCTGCTGCCATCCGTATAAAATATTGTTTACACTCCAGGCCTATTGCTTCAGGAAATTATTGATAGGAACAGCTGCTCCTTCATGAGAAAAGTAGAAAAGTCCTTCCTCTCTGACCAGGGGCACTTTTCAGCCACCTTTACTTTATCACCATGACACAGAAGCATGCCAGATTGGATTTCAGACTTTAAATAATAATAAGAAATGTGTAGCAAAGAAACTCTCTAAAACTTCACTCAGGAACTTTTGTGAAGCTCTGAGCCATCTCCTTGTGCTCCAAAGGATTTGTTCAAAACAAAATGAAATTTGGAGCATAAGATATACAGTACAATCAGAATCCAACTTCAAATGTACCTCATTGCTACTGAGTTGAACACTATAATTACAATTATAACTCTGCAGTGCTTAATGCATAAATTATTTAAATTAAACCACATAGATTATTCAAACTTTATCTCCAAGAAACACTTCCAAAAGCCTGCTTGCACACACATTGCAACTCACTGCTACCATGAAAAACTCTTAAAGGCTTGATTATTTTTTAAAATCTTTTTGGAACTAGGCTCTGTGCAGTGACTTGACTTATTTCAAGTTGGATGAGTCTTGGGTTAAATGGATTTGGTGCTGGTAGTGTATTTTCAGATCCACCTTCAAGCTCAGTTGAGCAAAAGACTAAGCTGGTGCCATTCAATCTTTCATTTCCTATAAAAAAACTGGTATTTGGTGGGGGTTTTAATGCAAAGCAAAAACTTCTGCAGCAAAAAGAAGGAACTCACACTTTTTGCCTTGTAGGAGCAGCTCTGGTGTAGTTATTTGACATGACATTGACAATTATTCACTTGGGGCAATCCTAACAAAAGATCTTTTCACATGAAAATATTAACAAGAGAAGGTTCTTAGGGGGTAAACCTGACTCCTGGAGGACATCTCTTGTTTGGAGCATTTCTCATGAGTGGGTAGGAAAAGAAACTTGGTCAGTTCATTCCTCTTATAACAATATCTGCAAAGTCCTACAGAAAAACAGGTCAGAATACCTGTAGCAAGCCACAACATTTTTGTCTTTTCAGCAGTACTAAGATAAAATTTGGTTCTGGGAGAAAATTCAGTAAAGGTTTTTACCCTTCTCCCTGTCAGTACCTTTTTCCACTGAAATCACTTAAACAACGTTTAATATTATGAATATTCTTAAGCCTGTCACTGGCTGCAGACAGTATTAAAATGAATCCCTGAATTGTAGTATACAAGCAACTGGTTTGCAATTTACAGAAGACTGTTTTAATCTTTTTATTCTTGGACATCATAATTTTTTGTTCCTCAATCTCACTGAAGATTTTCATTTAGTATGGTTCTGTTTCCGGAAAAATCAGTGGAAAGTGAAGTTAAGCCAACACAGAATGTCTGAAAATCTCCTGCTTGAAGTTTTTTATTCATATTAAAGGGACAATTTACTGCAGCAGAAACTGTAATAAAGAAGGGTATGCTTTTTAGTGGCATCTTTTCTGAACAAATAGCTAACAGGATTTTGCAGTTGGTTATTTGGAGGAGAAATTAGTATTGCTATGACACTTAGATACCTAATGAGAAAGAAAAATAGACCTGTTCCACATTGCTGGAATTGTGGAAGAAGATAACTAAGGATCTAAAATTCCTCCTGGGCTTTGTGTTTCTTAAATTAAAAATGAAAGGAAAAGCTTTCAACTTTGTATGCTTCATCTCAAACTGACTATTAAGTTAGTTATGCACACATAGTAATTCACTGAAAATGACACATGGTTTGAGGGTCTATATAAAGTTAAAGAAATATTCCTGATTTTTTTTGTGTAGGTTAATCAAACCTTTAGTCCTTGCATGACCAGGTAAGCAGGGCTGTATGGGGCAAGCTTCCTCAAAGCAAAGGGCCAGAGTTGTTAACCTCATGAAACACAGCTGCTGATATTCCTTTATTCCTGCAGTGATGGAAGTCAGGATTCTTCCATATGTTATTTCCTGCTGCTAAGGTTTTAATACCTCTTTCAAGTACAGGATTTGTAGCACCATGTGATTTAGATCTTCACTTGTACTTTCATCTTTTCAGTTCTGGAAAGCACCCCCACAGTAGTGTGGAGTGTTTATGGTTTGGGGTGGATTTTTTTTTCACCCCACCCAGATCTGTGTGTTTGGCACTCATAGGAAAGGTCTAAGCCCAATATCCATTTTAGCTCTGTTTTTGAGATGAGTCAATAGAGTCTCTCTGAAATGCAAAGACAGTTTGTATATCAGTGGGTGTTCATATATTTGATTCAGTGGATAAACAGGAATGTTCAGTTATTTCTTAATAGAAGTTCTCTGAAGTAAAACAATAAACATTTTCTCTCCCCCCTCAGTTTCCTTAAATGTATAGATTTGTTAATTTCCTTCTTTGACACTGTTTTACAGTTAAAAATACTTAAATCAGAAATAAACTTTAATGTTGCATGCAAATTCTAAACTCATCAGCTAAAGTATAATAAAATCATGTCCAGGCACAGTGTGACATTCTAAAGATGGTGTTATTTCAAACCCCTGTGGTTTATAGCCCACAATTCTGTGGTATTCTTTTCAAAAATCCTTTCAAGATTCCCCATGTTATCACTGAAAATGCTTCTTTGTTGTCTTCAATTATTCCAACAGAAATGTGATAGATTGTAAGTTTAATGAATTATTAAACTGGCTACAATTAACTGTGTGTTTCAAAGCCCTAATTCTGTACTCTTTACACAGAACTGACGACAGGTATGTCCTGTTCAGTAGCAGAGCTCTCACCATGCAGTGGTAGCAGGACATCAGCCTCCTGTTGCAGAGCAGAGAAAAGGCTGCTTTAATTTGATGCTGCTCTCTTCTATGCATAGCAGTACAGAGTATTTCTCTAGTACTGTATGTGTGCAGTTGTTAAAAATAATCTTGTGTTGAAACTTGAGCTTAAATAGGATCTACTTGTAGCCCTAACATAAAGCAAATCTTCATGCACAACCAAAATAACATTTACTTAATAGGAAAATCTAGTGCAGCTTTCAAAGCAATTTAAAGTTGATGAAATCCAGATTAACTTTAAATCTTATTGATTTCTCTTCTCAATAAATGTCCATTCATTCATGCTCATTTGTAGCATGAATTGTTTGTAAGTGCAGATATTTACAAACACTTCTTTCAGAAAAGAAGCCATTTGCCTGAACAGCAGCTTCAGCTCACCATTATTGCTGGTTACTGGTACCTCCCTGATAAAGTCCCACACGTGCATCATGAAAAGCTTTTGGAGAGGTCTTCAGTTGGTTTCATGTTTCTTTACTACCAGAGAGTCAATCAGCCAAAATGTAAAATACAAATAAAAGCTTACAGATACCCCGACAGTCTTTCCTACGCTGATAGTGATTGTAAAAAGCATCTTCCAATTACCTTGGAACTGCTTTGCTTGAACAAGTTGTTTTTCTCTATCATTCCTTCTATTTTGCAGAAGCCAGGCTTTTAGTTAAAACAGCCAGGCTTTTAACTGTTTGTTCTGAATGTACTTTTTTCTGCTAAAAGCATTTCCCATCTGCTGACCTTTATTTTACCACTCCTGTTCTACTTTTCCATTTTAATATGATGATCTGTAGTGAAGGATGGAACCCTTCCTTAAAGCAATTGTCTTTTGAAGGGTTTTAGGTTTTATCCTGATGAAGTAAATATTTAAAAGATAAAAAATAAAGTTTATTGGAAAGAATTATTGTACACTAGCATTTTATTCTAGGAGAACAAGGATATTTTGGGTCAAATATTGCTGAAGAGCCCAAAGGCCTGTGCAAAGGAGAGAGATGCCTGCTTCCAAAAAATAAGCCATTTTTTTCACCAGGTCATTCTCCTGTATTAGGAGGAGGATATATAGGGAAAAAAATCCTAATGAGTTATACATGGAAATGCATATTTTAAAGAGAGTTTTAACTTTTATGGCCACATACTGGTAATTTTACTTTCAGCCACATTAGTAATCCATAATTTACTCCCATTTATGAATGCATGCCGCCTTTTATTTTCAGTCATCAAGCTTCAGGGAAGCTGTTGTTAAAGGAAACCTGGATTTCAGTTTCACTGTGTGACTTGAACTGTGGTTCCTGAATGATAGGTTTTATCACTGGCTTATGCTAATGACTTGCAGGTTGGAATCTTTAAGGCTGTAACTGCATCTGCAGCTCTGGGAGCTACCAGGGAGTAGATGTTCATCTGACAAACCCTGGAGCCAGGTGGCTTCTGTGTGTACCAGTTTCCTGGAATTTACCCTAAGCTGAATGAAGAAGGAATAAAGTTATTACAGAGGAATGGCAGTAGGAAGTAGATGAGTCAGAAGAGGCATGTGGAGGAGGACTATTCAGATCTTAGATATGTCCCAGAATGGCAAGAAAAAGCATGATGCAATCTCCACCACCCCCTTGTGTTTGCTATCTGAAGTAAAATAGTTATAGCTCTTGAGATCTTGGATAAAGTTGTGTTGGTTGGCTTTCCAGTCTTGCTAAGTCACTGTAAACACAGAACTCATGAAGCTGCATCTCTAAAAGGAGTACATTATGAGTTCTTTGAGGTATTTTAGGAATCTGTTGTTTCTGAAGTAGTGAAGATGTTAGGCTGAACTTTCTCACCCACACAGTACTGAAGAAAAGCAAAAGGACTGAGAAATGGTGACTGGAGCCTACAAAGACAGTAAAGGTAAAATCTTACTGTATTATATATGGCAGTAGGATTTCAGCCTAATGTTTATATTTCTCCTTTCAAAAAACTTATAGACCCTTGAGCCTGAATCACTGTTGCCCTGTCTTTTGTCCTCAGTGCTGAAAATTGGAGTGTTTGTGCATTACACTGCACTGTCAGTAACAGGATATGATGCATGTCAAAGGCAAGTGTACTCAGTACATATTGCTCATCTTAAATAATTCATATCATAGAATTTCAGAATATCTCAAGTTGGAAGGGGCCCATAAGGATCATACTGTTCAATACTGTTCCTCACAGGGCTGTGTAATTATTGCATGGAATTCTGTAATTATTCCTGCTCATGTCTCAGAGGTTTCCCTACAGTATATTCTTTAGGACTTTTTTCTCTTCTATTTCCCCCAAAGATTTCCTCTTAAGTGTCTCAGAAACAACAAAAATCTAAGGCTTTTTCTTCCTTCAAGCTCTCTCTCCAAGGCTGTGATGAAGCTGCTCCCGTTTCGTATCAGTGATCTGCAAGAGGGAATCAAGCACACCCTCAGTGAGTTTGCAGGTGACAGAGGCTTTGATCGGATCTTAGGAAAAATTTATCTAAATGTTGGTCATGCCAAGGAACTGATTGAGTCACCTTCCCTGGAGGCATTTAAAAGGACATAGCTGTGGCACTTGGTGTAGTGGTGGACTTGATGTTCTTTTAGGCCCATCACAACCTTCATGATTCTATGATTCTAAGAACTATCAATGCTCTGAAGGGATAAGATGTTTTTCAAGCATTATTCACTGATGTTTGCCTAGTCTTAACATATAAGAAAATATAGTTTGCATCTGTGATCTCATTATTTATTTTGTTGAGGAGGTAAGCAATGGAAAAAGCACTGAAATTAATGTTTGGATTGAAAAGTCTAACAAATATATTCTGTTTATAGTCATTTACATCATGGTGAGAAACAGACTCTTGAAACTCTATTAAACTCTGTAGTATAAATTTTTTCAGAACTTTTTCACTATTTAAATCCAGCATGGCTTATAAATTAAGAAATGGATTATCTGTGACTGATTAAGGAGATAAATAGCATTTAGATTTCATATTTAATTCAGAGACTGCCATCACCTGTCCCATCTTCAGTGTTCATCAGTATGTCTCAAAAGGCTCAGTAAGGTTATCTGGACTGTAATGTACATTCATCTTTCAGAAATCTTCCATCCCATTTGATATTCAAATAAATCTTATTCTTCCAGGTCACCACTAATTATTAAAATTGTGGACAGTCGAGTATTGTCATCCAGAGTGTTATCAACACATTTCCATTTTTTTTATGTTGCTTCAGGTCTCCTTGTTGCTGTTTTCACAGCACCTTCCCACCTGCACAGGGCTCTATTAACTACACACAAACTGTGCGGGTCGTAAGAGTTTCCCAGATCATTCCACCAACCAAAGCAAACAAGACATAACTCTGAAAACTTCTGGAAAAAATGAGTGTGTTTTGATTCTTTTATCATTACCATCTTTATTTATTGCTGTGAAGTATGCAAGTTTTATCTGTTCATTTAGATATGAAGTGTCCTGTTTGACTAATTGAAGTCAGATTGCTTTGGAAAGGTAGAGCTGCAGTCATTTCAAGTTGTGGTTCTTCCCTTTCAGCTGTCATGTGTCACTGGATCCATCCCGCAGAAACAGCTACAGCCCATGTAACTGGAAAAGAGTTCCCCAAAGCTGAGAGGATCTCCTCCACCTGTGGATGGAAAATTGTGCCTTGGGCACAAACTAGTGAAGAATTCCATTAAATCCTTTTAATAGTCCTTTTTTAGGCCCAAGATAGGCTGTTCATGGAAGGATGGGAGAAGACAGTAAGGCACCTGGGCTTTGACTGACAAAGATGCTGTTCCAAGCCTCAGTGAAGCATTCCAACTGGAATTCAGAGGAGTCTTGTTTGTTCTTGCATTTTCCAGAGCATACATAGAATTTTAATGTCCAGTACTCTGGAGAATGAGTGGTATCAGTCCTGTTTCCTGACACCCATTCATGTAACATTGCATCATTTTCTCTTCGTGCTTCTAATGTTCTGACTAACCTATAATATTCTAATATTTATTTGTGTCTACACCACCTGCATTAAATTAAATTTGTAAATTAAAAATAGCACACTTGTTACAGCTTCAGCTTTCTTATCCTCAGTAGCAATTGGTAACTGTGTTATGCTAGAGCAAAGTAGTGAAATTGGAAAAGGACTTGTAAGCATTTTTCAAATTACTTCAGGTAAATAATAAGCAACTTTCCCCTACTGCTGTTATACAGTGATAGCTCTCTTTAATTTTCCAGTGCCAAATTAATTTACAGTTGCTTCAGACCTCAGTAATTTGCTCATGGTAAATGCACATCTGGGAGAGTTCCGGGGATCTGGAATGAAGAAATACAAAATGCAATGTTCATGTATTATAAGATTGCATTTCTTACCTTTGCTCTGTCATCATGACTGCACATAGATGGAAATACACAGAAACATGAAAAATATAATGAGAGAACACTGGCTAGGTGAGCCCTTTGGTCAGGATTTCTGTTAAATTTCCATTAGGTTATTGGGAATATACCCCTTTTAGGAGTATTTTAGTCATCCTTAGTCAACTTTGTGTTAATATTCTCCTTAAAATTACACCGATGAAGGTTTGGGGGTTTTTTTCTGGGAAAAAATGTGTTACAAAGTTTACATTTCTACCACAAGACAAATGAAATCATACTGATCCCCATTGGCTTTGCTGGGCTCTGGAATAGACCTTTTCAAATAAGATCAGGGATCTTTACACAGAAGTAGAACAGGATGTACTAGAGGAATATCAGCAACATGCTGCTGATTTCAATCTTGCTAAAATAAAATGCCTTACAAGATCAGGGCTATAGCCTTCCCTGGATCCAAAGCATTTGTTGTTTTGGTGCCTTTCCTCCCTCTTACTGGATTTGTAACTCAGGTGTTTGAATTTAATGCCTTAATTGTAATGAATGCAGTCCTGAATATGGTGGTAATATGACTGAGAAATAAATGTACCACTACAACATAAATGTTATAACCTCTCATATCACTTCTGGGGCAGGAAGAAAGGTGCTTTTCCTGGAGTGTCAAACTCTACTGAAGAGAGTGTATTTCACTCTAAGATGATTCTGGAAAGCTTGATAGCGTGTGTTTCCTCAAAGGCAAAAATGCAAATATATCCATCAAGATGTAACTCCTGTTTTCTGTGCCTTCCACATTGGCTTTCCTAGAGCCAGCACTTATTCCAGTTCCATCAGTCCTGCAAACCAGAGATAAGACTTCCTCCGTCTTGTGTACAGTGGAGAGTTTTTAATTGTTTTTTTTTTTCAGGTTTCTGTTGCCTGACAGATCCAACATGCTTCTGCTACTAGGACTGGGTACAGAATGATCTTTTAAAGCTTCCCAGTGACTGAATTCCTTGGACAAACTGGAATCACCATCCTGATTTCCAACTTTTTTTTTCCCAATGACACCTCAATGATACAACAGCTTCATGCTATCCACAAATCTGCTGGTTTTCAGGATAAAACACTAAAACGCCTTTCTCCATTTAATTTGAAGCAGCCCTAGGGCTAAGTGTGCCTTATGAAGGACTCCTTGCAGGATGTCTGGGATATACATGTGCTTGTAGTCTTGCTTTTGTCAGTAAAAACAGGTGAACTCTAACTTGTACTTAATTTAGATATGTTTTACAAATTCCTTCAGGTTCTTACTAGATAAGTATTACTTGAGTTACAGGTAAGTCTGGAAACTGCCTGCAACAGGAGGTGCTTTAGGTTAAAACAAAAGCTCTTGGTAAAGTTGCTTGAGAGGAAAGGCTGTCCCCTTCTTATCTAATTCTGATTATCTGTGTTTAAAATTAGTTTCTTTTACTGGGTTTTTTTATTTGTTGTGTTTGGCATGTTTGTTGGCTCATTTATTGCTTCACTGTGTGATACCATCATGCTTTTCCACTGACCAGGCATGTGAGTCTGCATCTTGCCTGTGTCTGATGTTGATTCCTCAATTGATAAGGAAATAAACCATTTAAAGACAGAATAACCCTCAGATCTTTCCCTGCAAGGCAGTGAGGAAGAGTCTTCCAACAGGAGAGAATTACTTCAGATGCAGCTGGTAGGGTGCAGGCCTTTAAATCTGAGAACATGGATGAAACATGAGGAAGTGGGCAAATAATTCTTGTAGAGAAAAAGTAAATTCCTTCCTGTGGAAGGCATTTTTTTAAGATTCTCATGTGAACTCATAGAAGCAGCTTCTTCTATTTCTTATGAATCAGGATTTTGCATGAATCACATGTGATTCCAGGGACTGATTGTAAGGTGGTTACCCTTAGCAAGCTGTCTTTCACCTTGGATCCCCAAAGAAAGACTCCAGTGGATGTGGCAGGCATTCTCCATAGTAACTGCAGAGGGGCAGAGAATACTACAATAATATTATGCTTTTATCTAAATTGGAAACTCACTTAAGGAGAAGATTTCTAGTTATTGCTTTACAAAAAGCATTGTTTCTATGTGTTTCTGTGCTCTGCAGTTCAGAAAGTGTATTTCAGAGCAAGTAGAGTAGAAAAAAGAACCACAAGAAATCAGCAAGAAAAAACCTGTAAAATCACTATAGAACTCAGTGCTTTGTGGCAAAGATATCAGTGAGGAGAAGGCTTATGTGAAAAATATTTGGGTTTTTAATAACTAAACACACATGCTTATTTGTGATTCAGAGAAAAATATGTGGGGGGTATTTTTTTTTTCCAGAAGGAAGTTGTTTTGTTTCAGATTGACTTGCCAGTGGAAGGAAGGGAAAGCAAACACTCTTGGATTCTGAGTAAGGGATTTTGAAATCTCTCCATGCTTAATAATGAATCTGGCCTTTTTCACTGGCACTCATAAAGAACTCCACAAAATAGGTGTGGGAGTAGAGTAACTTCCCTCTGGATATCAGGTACCCTGGAAGCCCCCACAAGGCTGAAGGTAATAATGAGCAAAGAGCTGGAGGATGTGCATGAACTTCATGGTTATTCCAAGGCAGAATGACAAATGACTCATTCTTTTCCTTCTCTGACTCTTTCCTGACTCAAAGCAGACACATGAGCACTTGAGACACTCCTTCGCAGGGATGCAGGCTGAGAGTCCTTTATAGTGCAGTCCCATTGGAGCCACCCTTGCATGGAGGGAGCCTGAAGGCAAAGAAATTTCTTCCTGCCCTCTCTTCTGCAGGAAAACTGGCCTCTGGGGCAATCCTGAGACAGGTTTGGGGTGTCATTTTTGCCTTCAGTTGGAAAAAAATCCTTAGCAATTGAAATGGACAGCAGCAAAACAAAGCAGAGACCCAGAGTTTTGAAGATCTTGGATCTGTTTATCTTCTAGATTTCTAGCCAGGGTTATTTAATTTACCATTTCTGGTTTCAAAGCCTCCTTCCATAAAGAGGCTTCTGCACCATTAATCAGTTACCAGCCCTAAAAAGCCTAACATGGAAGGAGCTTGTCCTTTAATCTGATTAAAGACAGTCACTTGGAGACAGCAAGTGGAAACCCTCCTGCTGTGTTCACATGTATGTCTGCCCTTCAAATCTGCCAGATCTGAGAAATGTCACTCCATGGGACAAGATAAACATCTAAAATAATATGATGGGGGGACAAAGCTTAGGTATTTTTTTTTCAGCCTAAATATTGGATAAACAGTTTTCCTCTGAATTCAAGGATTTAATTAAAGACAGAATTAACTTGTATGCCTTGTCCAACTGTGTTAAACCTATATTTCTGTACTGCTTTTATGTTGTGGGCTCAGAGTCAGAATGTTTGCACTTTGCAGGTCAACCCCTTGAAAAAATTCTCCTTTGCAATTCTCAGTAGGTACCTGCTGCTGCTGCCTTTACTGTGGGGGAAAACGTTTACTTCTGTGAGAAGTGAGTGTTCAGCATCTCTGTGGAGAAGGCCTGTAATCTACTTTTAGCAAATTAAAATCTAATACGGTTTGTCTGTATTTCATTTATGCCTCAGGACAAATTAATGTTAAAAAAAAGCCTTTGAAATGAAAATGGTGAGCCCTCAAATTAACCTACTTGTAGTGTTTTTATTTCAAGTTTCATTTGGGAATTGAAGGTGGCTGTTAACTTGCTGGCAGGTAAAACATCACTGACAATTTGCTTGCGTTTTTCTGCAAATAGATTTTCACTCAGAAAAGTACAGTGGGATTTGGGAAAAGAAATTATGAAAATAACAAGCTGGTCTCTTCCTTAAAGTTTTGTTTTGCTCTTCAAAACTTTAACTTCTGTTAACAAAGTTATTACAGTCCCAGAAACTGATATTGAGAATAGTCATTAATTACTTTATTTAAATCCATGTAGACAGGGGTCAGGCCGTGTTAAGCTTCCTGTGCAGAGTTTTCCATTCAAAGGTGTGAGTGTTCTCTGTGCTGCAAGATGGCTACAACTTAAAATGAAATTCATTTTCATATGGAAAGTAAGCTCCAGCAGAAGAAGGGACAGCAAGTGTGTTTGTAGCTTGACCAGTGTCTGAGGGTGAGAGCATCTTCCAGAGCACTTTCCAAAAGTTTTGTCAGCCTAGAGGAATCTTGATGGAGGACAATAAGTCCAGCAGGTTGTGCTGGAAATAAATCATTTCTCTCTGCAGAATGCCCTCTCACAATAAAGCCTTCAGGATCATTTCCTGCCAGGCTGCCCAGGACAGCAGAGCCCAGCAGGCATTTCCAGCCTGGAAATTTCATCAGGAATTTCCAGATACGTGCAGAGGGGCGATCTCAGTGGATGTCACCACCTGTATTTCTCCTGATAAGAATTAGCTAGCAGTAATAAAAACAACAAAATAAAAGGGTTTTCCTTCTAGACTCATCACCTTTTCAGGGCTTAGAGAGAAATGTTCTTTTCAGCAGTAGCCACTACTTATTCTTGGGTCATTGCATATTGGGAAATGAGGGCATGTCCCAGTTGTATTTTATTTTCCAACTGAGTTCCCATATGTTGGCCAAAATTCTATGGGCAAAGCAAGGCACTCCTGTATGTGATGTCTGACAGAAGAAGTGCTGAATGCAGAGGGGTGGTACTTAAATACTTTATAATCAACTTTTGAAGCATTTAAACAAAGTAGGATTTTAATACAGAAAAAGTTATCAAGAAAACATTCCCCTTTTTTTGTTATAGCTTATTATAGTTTATATCCTTGAAAATTTCTCAGCTATGAAGCAGAAAAGTGCCTCTGTCACAGCTCATTCTCATCTAAAAAATATGTGTACACATATTGTAGTTTATTTAAAATACACATATTGACCCACTCTCCACACAAAGCTTTCTTGCAGGTTTTGGAGTTAAGGTTAACTTTTGTGTTTTTTAATACACCATTTAATCTCAGTCTTCTACAGCTTCTGAGCTCACTGTCATTTCTTTTCACCAATTAAATCTGACTGCTTCAGTGTGTAAGGAACAAATGTGAAAACCTACTGACAGCCACAGCAGCAATTTCATTCATGGCATATAAGCCCAGAGGGTGAGTGTCAGGAAGCCAGCAATCTGTTAAATGCTTTATCCATGTTATGCACAATATATTTCTTATTAGTTATGTTTTTCATGTTCTGATTTAAGAGAGTCCATTATTTTGTGGAGTCTAATTTGACTTGCTACATGGAAATGTTCTGGTTGAAAGGATACTTTTCTATCTTGTCTTGAGTTGTTACAAGGGCTGTTAGTCCCTTTGCTTCAGGGCAAACAGATCACCTCAGAGATCAGAAAGCAATTGCTTTCCATGGTGAAGCAATACTCAGTGTAATAGTTGGTGTAATAAAAGGGATTAATTTTCCAGTGCTTGGTACTGGGGTTAGCCATGGGTGGGTTTCTGCACTCTGCATCAATCAGACTTGTGGCAGATGAGAAAGGAGTGACTTGTATGTAAAAGCTTTCCTCCAAAGCCTGTGCTATTAACCACCACCAGAATTAAGGTGCCAGCCTAAATGGACTACTGAGCAAATTCAGTGCAACACTCCTGCTTCTGCAACCAATAGCTGCAATTAAAAGAATCCCATAGGCCTGATCTTCCCTACACTCTTGCATATTACACAGACTTGTGCCTGCTCAAAGTGTTCAGGGTGATGCCAGTGCATTTCACACTGCTGTGAGCCACTTTGGGAGGTGGAAGGCACTGCAAATGCAGGTTTCATATCTTTTGATAAGGACAGAAAGGCTTGGGTATCTGTTGTGTCTGCTGAATGGATCACTTCTGACCTTCAGAATTTGGATGAGTGAAAAATGGGTATGAAGTCTTATCAGGTCCCCCAAGCAGAAAACATCACTTTATCTGCACAGATGAGTGACAAAACCATGTGTACAGAGCCAACAAAGCATGTTTACTGTTTGTCTTTTAATATAACACAATTCCACTATTTTAACTTGGTTGTTCCCTTAGCCATTTTTCACAGAAGTTTTGGGGTTTTTTTGAGTTTTTTGGGGGTTTTTTGGGTTTTTTTGTTTGTTTGTTTTTTGTTTGGTTGGGTTTTTTTGTAATTTGATCCTAATACTTTGTTTCTATGACGCTTGGAGGTTTGACAACTCATATGCTAGTATGCATTAAAGACAGATGTATTCCAAGTTTTTCATACTTGGGTCTGACTGAGGATTTTTAGCAGTTTGGTCTTATATGGATCTGAACAGTGAATGTTTGTCACCTTCTTAATGAACCATAAAGTATTTTGATCTGGCACATTATTTTAGCAGGTTCATATTACTCATGCAGGGATAAAAAGTTAGCCATAACTGCCCAGGCACAGTTCTCAAATATTCTGAAACACCTGCCTGCAGTTACCTTATCAAACAGGTTGCTGGCTTTAGCAGCACAATAAGCTGTGATGATGCCCAAAAAATGCCAAAACTGATACAAAAGCAGCTGGGATTCAAGGACTCAGTTTTGCTGATATCCATGGCACCAAAGCACTTCAGCCACATTTTTATAATGATTTCTCTTCCATACTGACTGCCTGTGCAAGAATTTTGTCAAAATGGGCACGTTCTAATTGGACACGGCAGCATTCTGCAGAAAAATAGAGGTTTGAAACAGACTCAGGGTACCCATATCAGGAAAACAGTGGACAGGATAAAACAAAGCATTGATAATGCAAATCTAAGGGAAATATTCTATAAGGGTTAGATAGAGACTGTAATGTAATGGTTTTCTCTTAGAGATCCCACTTTGTGATGTTTCAGACAGAGCTGGAAGATCAAATCTCTTTATCAGAGAAGGGAAAATCCCCATTTGCAGAGTGGATGATAGTCCCCCACAGGAGAAGTTGGCTATGACAGCTCATAAGGCTTTTTCACCTAAAAATTACTTGGTACACAACAATGAAGTGTGGGTCTGTCCTCCTGCTGCCTGTGCTGAGCTGGAGAAACTTTCCTTTTTCATACTTTTGCTATTATTGGGGTAGGGGAGGGTTTTTTCTCTGTATGGTAATTAACACTGGGAAATTTTGGGATGTTCATAAATAATCATATAGAGTTTTTGAGTGGTTATAAATAAAGAGCACCTACTGGCCCTTGTGAAGGGGTCTCATGAAATAGGACATCAAGCTGAATGTGTTGCAGTCACAGCCTGGACCACACAGTCTTGCCTTGGTTCTACTCCCACAGCTTGGGAAGTTCCTTGCACACAATCCAACCCACCCTGCACTGAGACACAAGCTGCTGTTTAGATCTCATTAATTAGCATGCAAGCAGAAAGGAAAGAAAGCGACCTTTCTGTGGCCTAATTCTCCAGCTTCAGTTCAACAAGAGCCAGTGAAGTGCCATGCAATTAGCAAGAGTGCAGAAAGAAGTAAAGGTCTCATTTCATGGTCAGAGAGATTAATTTCACAGAAAGGGACTCAGTGTAATTTTAGGAGCAGTTAATATGCCTCCTATAGCACAGGTACTTAATTGAGCCATTCCCTATGTTTTACCAGTATGTTAAGAGAAGAATACATTTAATAATGTTTTCTTTTGCATTATGTTTGTGTGTGGTTAGTCATCAAATCTGAAATTACATCTAGGCCTAATTGGACTTTCCCAGCTCCTCAAGGCAGCCATTCCTTGAGTTGTCCATGTTGGGGTTTTTTCTTGTTGGAGAATAGTTTAAATGAAGTATTTCTCACTGGTGGTTTGGTGGAAAGGCAAGTTCAAAGGGGAAATCAGCTGTAGTGTCCTTATTTTATTGCCCAAGAGTGTTTTCAGCTAGTATTGCTCTATACTTAGAATACACAAATATTTAATACTTCTTCCATATTATACACCTTAATGAGAACATGAAAATGTTTTTATTTCAGGATTTTGTCTTCATCTGAATGCTCTCTCTGCTCTCACTCACAAGGAAAGCAAATAAAATGGACCATTAATATTGAGTTGACAGACAGAAGCTGTTTAGCTCGGTTTCCTTTTATGAACCAGAATATGCCAAAAGAGCTGAACATCCAAGGACATGTTGATGGGATTGGGCCATGCAGCATCAATGTCAAGTGTGTCCTTAATTTCCTCTCTTCATTTTAATGGAATTGTAGGCAATGAGCATGCAGGAGGGAACCCTGAAGCCTTGGCTGCTCTCAGTAGTAGCTGGAGATAAAGGCAAAGGAAGAAGCAGAAACAGCAGAGAGGCACCTGTCAGCAATGAGGAAACAATTATTGGAGACAGCTCCTTTTTATTCCAACCAGCATAATGGGACAGCAGCTCTGGTATCAGAAGGTGTAGTTATTTTTGTGAGCACTTTCAATCCTAAATATTTTGTGGTCCAGCAGGAGGAACCACTATGAATATCATGCATATGCTTTTAAACTTGTGCCAGCAAAATTTCATTGCTCCAAATGTTCACAGAAGTAAATCCAAAGAGGTGAAAGCATGGTTGGAGTAAAACCACTTAAAAGTTCAGAAGTATTTATTGGGAATATATTAGATGACTCATCTGTCTCTGCTGGCAGTACCTCCCCCTCATAATATTTATGGAGACCTACAGTATAAGAAACAATTCCCTCCAGCACCACCATTTTCATTTGCAGTTTTGTAGTTCTAAAATCTGTTCCAGCAAAGCAGAGAGGATTTGCAAATGCGGTCAGCCCTAACCCAGCACAGCCTTTATCTGCACCCGTGGGTCTCTGTGCAGTTCTAGGGTTCTACTGCCACCAGCTACATAGACCTGAGCCCCCCATAATGCAGCTTTGTGGGCCCATAAAGCATCACCAGACACAGCCTTTCGCTTCAGGAGTATAATAAATACTTTTAAAACAGTTCTTATGTCTATATCTACCAATACCATGTAACAAAAAATACAGCAGACTGCTGTCTTCACAGAATTTCAATTAATTCTGGAGTTTCTTTAATGTAAACTCTTCATAAAACTGGTGTTTAGTCCAGAGGCTCCCTGAATAACTTTCAGATAGAGGCTGGTCAAAGCAGCGACAAAGTGGAGTCAGAGGTCAGCACATTTGTGAATGCTTTATGTCAAGAGAGAGAGGGGAAGGGGAATGGATGTATTTTTGTGTCTGTAATGAATGCATATGCATGCACACACTGTTGGTGTGGGTCAGGGTTTAATCAAGTGTGTTACATTACTGAAATAATTTATAGCTATCTGGACACAGAGCATTTGGGAGATCAGCCACAACTGCAACCAAAATGTTGGTGGCATTTGCAGCTCATCTTGTGGTATTAAGGTGTCTCTGAATGTGCCCCCCTGATGGGTGCTCCCATGGTTGGCATTAAACTGTTGCCAGATCCAGAGAAGGGGTTATGAATTTCTTGTGTTTTTGAAATGTACATTTGGGAAATTCTGTCATTTCCCTTCTGCTGCAGGATCTGAAGATGTCAGCAAGGCAGCTGTTATGCTTCCTTCTTTTTCCCTCTAGTGCCTGATAGTCTTGTAGTATTTGAGCTTTTTATTAAAATTTTTATTAATATAGACTGATGTGTAGTAACTTGTAATTTATATACTATAAGATGTTTTGGTGTTCTGAACTACTTTTGATTCATTTACTGCTTGAATTCTGTGTCCTCTGTTTAAAGTTATAGTTGCAATTAGAGGAGCAAGATGAAAACTAATAATAGTCATTTTTTCACTTTATGGTTTGCATTATATTTACATTCCAGCAATTATCTGTCATCATCCTAAACATGTAACCAGGCACTTTGTCATATCATTATTCCTTTTCCACCTGTACAGACCTGCACACACACAACAATCAGCAGGCTCCATTAACCTGCAACACAATCCCTGATATATTTTTTGGATGCACATATTTTGTTTTCCCTCTGCTCCCAACCACTGTGTTGTTTGGCTTCTTGCATAGTCACAAACATCATTCTCCCTGCACTCATCTGGTTGTGCTGCACTGAGAAAGGACAGTTTGGTATTAACAGTCCTGATGCAGCAGATGCAGCACATAAGTGTTTTGAGGGGGAAAAAATAAAAGAAAAAAAACAAACCACTTAAAATTATTTTAAAAGGAAATGAGACTGTCACCTGATTTCATGTGTTTTGCAAAAAGCAATTCAATAATCTGCCCAAAAATCATCTAAATTTGATTCATTCTGGTTTAGCAGCTATATTATTTCTGATAGCAATTGGAAACTCGTGTGTCTGAAAAGCAAGTGTCTAAGCTTTTATTTTGAGATGTAATATGCCATAATATTATGAAAAATGAACAAGGCATGCCTGATTGGTTAAAAAGTGTGCATTTATGTAAAAGCGTTCAGCAGGCTGAGTATTATGTGAGAAATGCCAGCATTCTAAACTTGCTAATGTCATGAGACATTTTAATACAGCAATGTATCATGGAATAATGCTTCATTAAAAGAGACATTTGGAAACATTAGACAAAGTACAATTATGCAGAATGAAATATTTTACAATGTAGTTGCAACACAAATATTAATCTCGGTACTTCACAACAAAATGGAAAGCACAGGTGAAGACAAAGCTGCCTCCACCACAATCCACAGCTGGTTCCTCTTATGTTTCTGTATTGCACATTATACCAAGAAAACAATAGAGAGGGATTTTTGAAATGCAGTGCTGTTAAAAGTGTCCTGTGTTGAATTTACTTTAATTCCATGAAAATGTGTGGCACCTCATTATTGAAACACAGCCTTTTTTCCTCTTTATACTAAAAGTACTTCTCTTTTTCACACTTTCTGTGCTGTGGAGAAAATATTGCTGTCACTTGCAGTGGCATTTGCCTTTCATCTCACTGCTTTTCAAGTCTCTGAGTGGTATCCAATTTATTTGTATTCCAGTGCCACTTCCATGAAGCACACCTTTCTGTCAGCTCAGTGCAAGCTTCAGGTGGCTTGGATTTGGAAGCTGAGGTACAAACAAATTGACAGTATCAAGTGCAGCCTATCCTCTCACAGGCAGTTTCCTCTAGACCATTATTCCTCCAATTCATTCAGCAGAACCACTTACTTTCATCTGAGTAGGGCTGGGATTGACTCAGTCCCCTGGATTTGTGGGGAGGCCCCATGCTAAACATGAAAGTCTCTGTATGCCAAAGATGCTGGAGGCAATTACTCACTTCACTATATTTTTTAATCCCTTTTCTTTCAATATTTAAGTTTTCTTTGGTGTTTAAAATGGTTCTCCTGTGACATCTTGCTGATGAGTCTGTAACTGCCCTACTGGAGTCTAAATCTGCCTTCAAGTGAGCTCTTAAAGATGTTAAATTTGAGCTAGCACTTAAGAGATAAGAATTTATTTTCATATTAGCTCTTTTTTTTCTACCTATCTCAGCTTCTACTGCCTTTATCATTTACTGTTGATCAAAACAGCAGCAGTCAGCAGTGATTTGTCACTTTATAGTGCCTTCACCGTTTTTGAGGTGTCAACAGCTTTTTGTGTGCGTGGCTTTGTATGTGTATCACTGCAGAGCAACATGTGTGTTTGCAGAGTCCAAATGTTCTGCATATTCTCATCCAGAAGCCTATTTTGGGTCTTTTAAACACACATGAGTGTGGGTGTGGTTTAGAGATAACATACAAATTACAACTGAAAAAAAACAAGACAGGAGAAGCTCATGGTCTTCTATCTTAAGGGGAATTATTTGCCTGTGGGGTGTTTATTCCAATGTTTGAGGCTTTAGTGGCAGCCACAATGGAGTACAATACTACTATTACTGTTTTTCAAAAAAATATATAGTTAATTATTAATGTAATGCTTAAACAATTGTCAAATGGCCCTCTTCATCTGAAGTCTTGTGTTGTTTAAAATGCAAATTTGGAAATATGCAGGCTTTCTACTTTCATAGTAATTCATTGCCAAAAATAATGGGATGTGGATCATTTGGTCAAGGTCTTAAACCATAATTTTAAAATATATATTTCAGACTTAGAGGAATTTAAAAATAAGAAAGAACATTACAATATGTTCTATATAATAAGGTTTATGTCTGATTCATTTTCATATCTACAGATTTATATTAGTATATATTATCTTTCCTGGATATTTAAAGACCTGCTAAGTCACAATGTGAACCAATTTTATCTCATTACTGTTTTAATAAATCCTTCAAATTTACTGACACTTAAGATCCTGACACAGTACAAACATGCACTGCCTATTATCACTTCTGAGTTGTAATAAAGGATTTTTGTTTTGAAGGGTTAGTCTTGTTTGGGTGTAAATTGTAATTGATACATTTCCTTTTATGCTTTTTCCCCCAAAAGCTGCTAGTCTTAGGTATCTTCTCAAGGAAAAAAAAATAAACAAAACAGCAATAATACCCTCTGAAGGTGAGCTTTTGCTTCATAACTGGTTATGCAAAGCCAGTCAATGAACACCTGAGGAAAGGAAATGTTTATTAATCAGGGTAACCATAACTTGGACATATGTGAGGGGAAGACAGAGACATTATGCAGGTGCCAGCATACCCAACATACCTTTACTCTGACTAATTCAACAACCAATAAAAATTATAGGTGCCAGAACACTGCATTCTTCAGTGAGGCCATATTTACCTTGGGAATTCTTGTTGAGACACCTGGGACTCCTGGTATCCCGGCCAGCTTGTACTTCACTTTATCCCTGTGTCCTCTGCAGCTGGACCTCTGAAATATTCCAAGTCTGTTTATGTCCTGCCACATAAAGAAAATCCTACTTTTCAGCAAAACAATGCATGGAAGTGACTGCTCTTGGGAGCCACACTCTTGGTACGTCCTGATGCCAAGTGTGTGTAGCTCGGGGGTTGCCCAGACTTTGCTCATCATTTAGTCCCATCCAAAACTACTGAAGGAGAGAAAACATAATGAAATGGATCCCTGCATTCCAGCACGAGCTCAGTCAGGCTTGGAAAGCACAAAGTTATGAAGGCAGGCAGAAGACAAACTGTTGGCAAAGTTCATGACTTTCTCCAAGGCGTGGTGACATCAGCTGAAGTCTTTCAGCAGATACTGATGATCTTTGTTTTGATACAAACAGAAGTAAACAAAGATGCTGACTGACAGAAAGGGAAGAGAGAGTGGAATAAAAACACCAATGGAATAAGAATTTTGTCAGTAACTCGCAGGAAGCCAAACCAAGCAATATCATCTTCATTAATAATCATGAGAGATTTTCAGGCTATTTATCTCCCTCAGCTTTCCTGACAATACCATAAAATAAGTCCTGAGGATTTTTTTGACAAAATTAGCATAAAATGCATTCTTCTTTCCTATTTCTTAATGCTTTTTTTCTTTTTTTATTGCACTCATGGTGATCATTAGGAGCACAAAGATGTCAAGAGAGCATGTCATGCCTCCAGCATGCACTTGAGCAGATTTATGATGGCAGCAAACTCCCAGTTTCCTTGGTCACCTTTCATAGATTTACATGCTGGCTTAATAAGAATGAACAATGAGCTGTTTGTCAACTGGGAGAGATAACCTCTGAATGCTCAGTTTTTGCTTTAAAGTATATGCAGAAGAACAGTTTCTTGTATATATGTAAAGTGAAGGACAGACAGCCTGAAAAGAAGCACTAAAGATCAGAAACACTGGGAAATTTGAAGAAGATGTATTCTTGGCTCACCTTAGAAAGCTGTAAATGCTTGGTGAGGAGTGGAATGATAGCAGGATGGTTGTATTAATACAATTTTGGCTTCCACTACTGATGCTGGGGTGAATAAAACAAGAAGAGAAGATGCTTCTGTTAGGAACTGGCTCCTGATTATTTTATATCCAGTTAGCATGAGGGGAAATTCCAGCATTCTGGTCTAGAACTGCTGTTCTATTTGTGAAAGGCCAGAGCTCCAGGCTGACAGCACATTTTCCAGTGAGCTGCAGGACTTTAAGCTTGTTAAGGTCAATTTGAGAGTTCAATAGCAAGTTAAGCTGTATGTATAGACATACAGAGATTTAAAAATTAGGGCATTACTCTTTCACAGTAATCAATTTCATGAAAACAAATGATAGTCTTGAACTTGTCAGAGGCTTTTGTAGAAATTGGAATATGTGTTCTAGTGTAGTTCAAAGAACCTGAAATTCTTCCTACTACTTCTTGGCATAGATACTAGATGAAATTAATAAGATGTGAAAGATACATGGACTGAGGGGAATTTAAAGTGAAGGATGGGATATCCTTTAAATAAGCACAAGAATAGGTGGGATTGTATTAATGTGCCTGGAAATTTTCGGCTGCTTCATTTTGATCCCTTGCAGATGGAGTTAGATTCAAATTCCCCTGGTATTATCTGAACTTCTACACCACTGCACAACCTATTCCTCACTATGGTAAGGCTTAGCTGCTAACTTCCCCCTCCCAAAAGACTTGATCTGTATAAAAACCTGAAAATTAGAGAGGTCTAGAAATTGAGAAGTTTTGCATTTGTTCAAATCTCCCTTAGGCACTCTATCTATTGCATGTTCAGAATGAGAAATACATAAAATACAGAAACTTAGCTAGATGCTTTTCCTTATGTGCGACTGGAAGGTTACTGTTTATGCACAGTTGGTACAGAATGGCCACTGTTAAACAAAATTTTGGTAGGCATCCAGTGCTCTCACGAGCAGGTTCTGTCCTTGTACTCCCATCAATGAGTCAGACAAGAAATCCAGAACTCACAATTCCTAGCCCAGAATCTGTAGGTGACTGAGAGAATTCTCCAAGATTATACCTGTTATCTCTACAGAGGCTGAGGTTTGTTCTTTACTCCTTACATAAATCTCGCAAGTTTTCAAACAAAAATGAAGACATGAACAAGACCCAAATCTGCATCACTTGGCACATACCAGGACAGTCAAAACCAGTTTTTTTCTGTGAAAAAGGATTCATTTTATGTCTCTTTGTGCATTTTTTACTGTGAGTGCAGTGTTTAATATGTTATGACCAAACATGAAGTACCTTGCTTATATTTTTCCTGAGCAGAGTTGTCACTGATTTTAACAATAGTAGTTTCTCAGAACTTGGCCCTAAGTCTAGACACATACCTATTATTAAAACAGATTGCCCATAGTCTGTCTGGCTCTGAATGTACTCCCTCTGTTGTTCTGTCTCAGCCTCATCACAGCTAAGAGGGTTGGGGGGGGATTTGTTTTGTTTTTGCATCCAGATCTGACCACTGCATAATGGCCTTAAGCCCTCAAGCTTTAGGAAAATTTTAATTGGGAGATTTTTCTTCTTATTGCTAATTTATCCCCTAGAGTCTTATTAGGGTGGCTTTGTTGTTTCTGCTTGTAAACAACATCCTTGGAGCTGAGCTGAGCAGAGTCTGTTACGTTTAACCTCCAACCCTTCAAGTGTGGCACTGGGCTGCTACTGCAATAAACGAGGCTGCCATTCAAAAAACCCAGGTTTGGTTGAACTTAAAAGATCATTTTGCCACGTTTAATGCAGAGGCTTTTTCAGATATAAATTGTTACCTACTGGGAAAATACATCGTGCAAGAGTCTCGAGGCTCCTTATTATCTTTTCCTCGTGGATACATTTAGGAGTACCAGTCATTGGTCATAAAGGATGCCATTGCAAGAAGCATGTTGCCTATTAAAATCCCATTATGCAGGTATGAAACCAAATTTTCTCAAAGTTTAGAGGTTGTGCTGTCTTCTACATTGCCCAGAATCCAGACCTTGAATCTGAAGAAGGAATTAGTATCTTGGTGATATCATAACCTCCACCCCACCTCTCCTCTGCAACGAACCCTCCAGTTCCAGTAACTCCCCTTGCTCCTTTGACAAGAATAAATTTTTCTCTAATTGGGAAAAGAAAGGCTGGATTTGTTTTCCATCAGCCAGAAGTCTGCAAAGAGGAGACATCCATGCCAGGCCCTGTGCTGGCACGTGTGAGGCATCCAGCAGAGCAGAGAAGCATCAGCTTTGTCTCAGGTGCCTGGGCAGTTGCATTGATTCAATGGCATTGCTTCACAGCTGAGCTTAACTGGGTTTAGGGGATGTGACCCTGGGGAGCTGAACTTGAGCTCCATCTCGACAGATGAAGTGCATCATAGAGACAGCAGCAGGTCTGCCCTGTGTTAGTTTCTAAATCTGTCCAAAGTGAGTGGGAAGTTGTGCTGCTGTCCACACCAGTTATTAGGATGAGTGTACCAAAGCAGCAACTCAGCTGTTCCTGCTCTGCCTGGGAAAACAAGGGTTTATTCCTTTCTTGACCTAAGAATATCCTCCTCTGTGTAAATACAAGATGAGAAGGCACATTCAGCTAAGGCCTACGTAAGAAAAAAAGATATTCTGTCCTCAATCCTGTACCCTCTTCTAAAATACAGGTGGCATGCTGATACTTTTGTAAAGGCTGAGGAAAAGATGCTGTTGTTTCCCTTATTAATTTCTCTGAAGTTCTGTTATATAACCCAGCAGCAAATGCAATCATTTGCATTGCTTTTTTTGAAAGAAGTTCCACTGGGCAGAAGTGAGGCTGCATAAGAAATGCAGCCATTGGTATGCAGAGCATGCTGCTGTGTTAGTGCCTTATTATGGCATCACAGTTGCTTAAAAACGTGTGAAGCTGAAGAGAATGCATATCTCACTGAAAATATATTATCCCTTGCCTAGATGAGAATTTAAGAAAAAAAAATAAGAAAGAACACGTCCTGGGAAGGAATAATGTGTTGTAGCTTGTTCAAAACAACAAACTCACAATTAAGTATCCAAGACGTTTACATGCATACACCATTGCCACATTTCTCCCCAAAGAATGTTCCCTTGTTTTCTCTCTAATGCTGGGGTAGAACATGACGGCATGGATTCACAAGCTGCAGCTCAGCTACTAAAATTCACACACAGCCTCAGTGCTGTGCTGTGATTGCTGTTGTAGAGTTGTGCCTGTCACCTCTTTTATGGAATTTTGTATGCTGCCCTGTGCCAAACAGCACATCTTTAAAACAGCATTGTGTGCATCACCCTTTAGCTTCTGGCATGTCCCTTTCTCCTGACCAGCAGTTTATTTGGAGGTTGAGGTGGTTTGCACTGGATGCTGGTGGCCTGTTGTGGCATTATTGCTTATTACTTTGCTTAGGCTCAGGGAAACATTTGCAAAGTTGGATAAAACAAAACTAAGTAAAATCAAGTGGCAGTTAAGCTCTGACTTTTTGGAGAGTCCATGTAATGTAGGAATGCTTTTAGCTTTTGGCTAAAGCAAGAGAAAACAAAACAGTGAGATCTAAATTATTCTCAGAACTCCGACAACCTGTTGCCTAAATAAATAAATCCCAAAACATCTCGTACAGGTGAAGAAATCTTCCTACTTTGTCAAATAAAGTGTAAAAAACAACACAAAGAGTGCAACTTACACAGAGAAAGTGCAGACATGCACAAATAACTGGAACATGGATGCAATAGAATCCAGTTTTCAAGCAAGAATGTGAGCTGGTACTGTAATACTTTTTGCTGTTACAGCATCTTATAAGACTTTCAGTGAATTTGACAAATTGCACCTTTGATTATAGACAGAGAAACATTTTCTTTCATCCTTGGGGATGACCAGCAGATGCTCAGCCTCTCCCAGGATCTGACACAGTAATGTTATTGTCAGTAACTTTGATAAGACATCTCTTTCTCATCTGAACTTCCATCAGTAGCTAACAACTGGCACTTCACACTAAGACACAAGTGTCTCACTCACCCTCACTGTTTGCCATCCCAAGCTCATCTTCATGAGCCCCCCAATCTTATATTCTATAAGTCTCACATACAAACAGATTCCAGGGATGGGGAGTCAGAAAATTTCTGGAAGTTTGAAATGTTTTTTTCTTGAGCCCATATAGAGTAAGAGAGTCTCCAGTGGTCACTTACAGACTTTTGATCATGAGCTGGTTTGCTGGAGGAGTCTCAGAGTATTGCTTATGGAAGGGGGATTTCTATCCACCCACCCAAAAGGAAATTTTGTTTAGCAGCTGTAAAAGCTTGCAGCACTTTGCAGAGGTGAACTCAGTGTCCACTGTGTCCATACACCCACTCCTAAGAGTTCATGAAAACTCTGACCCTGCAAATTTCATCTGAGAAATAAGAAAATAGTCAAGAGTAGCCACACATTTTCTACCTAAAGTGATTGGTCAATTCTTTTGGTGCTAGAAGCTGCTTTTGTAAGCATACAAAAGCACAATTCAAGCTTTCATCTCTATCTGCCTTTGGACTCCTGCTGGCAATTGTTCAGAGTTTACAGAGCTCTGGGCTGACAATAGTGGCAAATTCAGGAAGTATTATAGAAAATTAGTCAAATGATATCCCATAAATCTTCTTATTTTGGTGGAGAATTTTTTTTTTCTTTAAAGTAATTTAGAAATTAAAATCCTTCACTGGACTGTGAAAGCAGTGCTCTAATTAAGTTAATTTCAGTAGATATATGAAATATAGTCATCCACTTTTAAAAACTTTTAAAATCAGTAGTCCTCTTCGGCTGGCAGATCTTGCACCAATAATTAATTCAAGTAAGAAAGAGCAAATGTTTAAGATTAGTCTTAATATTTTTTCATCTGATTAATTTCTTATGGGTGTAAAAAACTTCCCGTTGATATTACCATGTGACTGTTTCTTTCATTCTTGCAAATACTGGTTCTAATATAGAAGTGGAAAAAGTAAGAGATGACAGGAGTATAATCAGCCAAAAACCAAGAGAAGCAAATCCCATTCACAAATAATTCAGATGTTTAGTTTGAGACAGTTGCTGTGCAGTTACAAGTGGCTGTTTGTAAATATTTCTTGTATTCTGAAAACACCAATAGCTTCCTTTAAAAAAAAAGGGGGGGGGAAATGTTTAATGGGATGAGTAAAATTAAAAATTTCAATGGAACGTGCACAGAACAATAGAACACGTATCAGTTTGTATAGATCATAGCTGAACCTGGCTTCAGTAGAAGGAAGAATTTAAGTGGGAGGCAAAAATGCAAACATTTATCACTCAAATTCAGTAGGAATAACTCTGACAAAATGGGAGCAAATTTTGCCTACTGTACAATGTGAATGTCAGTTCAGTTCAAAATTAATAATTTACACGTTTTACCAATCACCTAATCTTTCATTTCACCTCTGCAGACTGGGAGCTATTTTAAGGAATGCTGAGATTTCATATCCTCAGTGAGGCCCTTCCATTCTCTCATTCCTAGACCATGGGTGAACAGACAGCTGCTATCTAATCCGACAGCTTCTGGTATCTGAGCACTGGTTTCCTGTTGAACACTTCAGCACTTCACTGGCAGGGTGGGAGGGTAATAACCTGGCAAAGGAGAGCAGTGTCTTCTGTGTTCTAGTATTGGACAGTACATTTATTTCACAGTACTTGTACTGTCTTGAATTTCTCTGCATCTCAGTTCTTAGGAGAAGTGAATTTCCTTTTGCCACACTGCTGAACTGATGTTTCAATCAAAGCCAAGGAGCTGCTGAAATGTGGTGAATCCCCTGCCTCTGCTCTTTGCACCAGCAGTGCTCTCCTGGGGGTATTGTCACTCATTAACAGTTTTGGGTTGCTGGTGTATCACCGTGTTGTTTCCTGCAAGTCACTTTATTCATACCAGGGAAGATCAGAAAGGTGAGCTCATGATTCCTTATGGCTTCTGGAAGATATGGAGAAAAGGCACATTTGGCACAGCTGATACATTTTTGACATTCAGAATTCTTTGTAATCAAGTGAGTCCTAAAAAAATCTACCAAGAGTTTGATCTCAGATCACCTAAAAGTGATCACTGGCATGATGCCTACCTATCAAGCTCTTGAACATCACAGCCTAAGATTTCTTTCACATGGAGGTTTGATTCATACTTTGGGCTTCTGGGTCTTCTACAAAATATTACAAATGTTCCTATTAGGCTAATTAATTTTAAAAGGACGGAGGAGACAAATTAATCATCTGCTCTCAGATTTTGTGTAAAAACAAACTGGCCTTTAATAACTGAATTCCCTTAGAAACTACAGCGTATCTTTTTTGAGGATTTTCCCAACCAATTTTAAATTATTTATAGCTGAGGCTTTTTCCCCCTTCAAATTAGAAATGGATCTGCTGTTAAAATGATAAATTTTACTACAGTTTTTAAACATGTTCTATTCCTTTTATTTCCTGGAAATTATTTCAATTTTGTCCTTTGACAAAGAAGTGTACATTCCTTTTATTTTTTATTTCTATTATTCACTTTTAGTTGTAGGTCAGAGTTATTGCTAGAAGTGTTTTGTTAAAAGATGTGGTTTATATTCACTGATTCTGCTACCTGTAGACTTCTTCCCATGTCTTTTTTCTTTCTTTGCTGCTTTTCTGAGATTTGTAACCCTGATTTATAATGATTACCATCAGCTCTCATTCATATGTGATTTGATTCCAGTGGGAAAGGACTGACTGAAAGTAGTTTTGCTCTTTTCCTTTTAAATTCTATTTTCTTGTGTTTAAAGGTCAATCAATTCCCTGGGGTTTGAGTACTGTACTTCTTTGAGTACTATGCAATGCTGTTTGTGTATCCACTGTCTTAATACTCTCATTACTTCAAGTCCATTTGTGATGCTAGATATCAACACCTGTTAGACCCCCAAGAGAACCTCTATAATATCCTCAATTTCACACACTCATTTTCTCTCCAGGCTGGAGACTGCTCCTTCCTGATGAACCTTTGTTATGTATAACATCCTCTATAGTGCTGGAATGGAGATTTCATCATTTCTTCTCTGTGATTTCTCTATTTTTCTGAGTTGCTGCTTTACTACAAGAAGGAGGGTGAAGTCATTCAAAAGTCAGGGCAACCACTTAATATTTAATTTTCCTTTCATCTGATTTCCCAGTAATTAGAAATTATTAGTCCTGAAGAGGGATATCTCAGTATCCTGAGTCTGGATATTGTGACTGATGATGCCTTTCCTTCTAATGAGCAGATTACAATGTCTTGCATCTACTCAAAAATTACAATGTAATTTCTTTATCCACTAAGTTGGTTTTGTCCTTCTTTTTCTTTTTAATATAATAGTTCATATTTTTCCCCTGCTGCTGTGTTTATTTTGATATTTCACTCCAAGAGCCAGCAAAGTCCTCAAAGCCCCTTCTGATTATGTGATCTCTATAGACTTTGGATAAGTTTTCCTGAGACAAAACTGTAAAGAAGCCTTTTTTTGTTGAATTTTAGAAACTGTAATAAATACACTGTTCTCTTCATTACAAAATAGGCAATATAGGAAGTATATTACCAAAAGAGATTCTCTAATTGTTAAAAAACTGAAAAATAATACTTCTGGAAATGTCCTGATTAGTTTTTCCATAGTTGGAGCAAAAACACATAAGAGCTAGAATTCCATTTATGCACTGAGATGAAAAAAAGTCTTTTAAATTCCAGTCTCCCTTTGTTGATCTGTTCCATTGTGTCTTGCAGGTTCTGAGAAAGATTCCAGATAATGTCACTTACCATGCCTTTGATTTCAGTTCTGATAGATATGTAACCTCCAGTGCCCTAGGAAATGTATCTTCCTCTGAGGATCATCGGTACTTCGATCTGCAGACTGGAACATCAGCAGTTGCCAATTTCACAGAGTCTGAAGTAAAATGCAATCAGATTTCTCCAGGGACAATGTTATAACACAAAAGAGAAGAACATGGCCCTGTAACCCAGAGTTTTGAAAACAAATAATGTGAGAAAAAGTCTCAGGAAACAAAAAAACTTTTTCATTGAAATTGCAATGAGTCAGGTTCTCAAGAGGCAAAGGATTAGAATTCCAATATTTGAAAGCGAAACAATATTCTGTTGTAAAACACAGGATGGAGTTAAAGTAAGAGCAGATACAATAACTTTCCTAAAATATTTCTTGAGCAACACTTCAAAAAACAGTAATACTCAGATTGTTATCAACCCAGCTGTGTACATTTGTTGCAATTTCTAGTTGAGGTGAATGTACATCTGGGATTGAACATGCAGAGTTGAAACAGCCTTGAGGCAAATGTACAGCTGGTTCTCAAAACTTATTTTGTCTATATACAGATATACATGTATTTATTATAAGTAGTCATGACCTTCATGAAAAATTAAAAGGCATGCTTTCAACATTTTATTCCTTACAATAAAAGCCTAGTTCTACAAGCCTTTCCTTCTAAGGAACAGTTCTTCTTACAAGTAACTGCCTAATTAGTAGGACATTAAGGGTTTAAGACTGGACTCAAGCTGATTTCTCAGTTGCATACCAGGAAACTGCTTCAAATCACAAAACAAATTATTGGGACAACTCAGTACAGCATCAGCTATGCAGTAATACAAGTTGTTTTAGAGCAATAATAACAATACTGTTTCAGCCCTGGTCAGTGAACTGTGGGATCCCCAAAGCTGTACTGATTAATGATGACATTCCATTTTCAGAAGTGGGGAAAATGAGATACAGATGGGGGAGTCATTTTTCCAAGATCCAGCAGCAGCCAAGTGACAGGGATGTTAATAAAATGACCCTAGAAAACAGGCAGTTGTGCATAACTTTCAAAAGTTACCATGCCCACCAAATCCAGGTGATTGTCTTGTATAAAGCCTGGCTGTTCTTCAGGCCCTGGGATCAGAGAGCAGATGTGCAGCACAAGAGTGTAACTTTAATACAGCTGAGAAAATATGGAACCAAGTGATTCCATGTCAGAGGATCTTGTTTGCACAGGCCAGGACTTACAAGATAATAATCCTTACCAGCTTGATTTAACCTCGTTAAATGAGGTTATATCAACAACAATCAAACCTGGAACTTGAAAACGTGCAGAGTGAGGGGCAGGCATTGGTTTTAACGTAGGTATTCCAATAGTTTGCCACTCTGTAGACATGACAAATTTAACTTCATTGCCCTTGCAGGTCACAAGGACATGTGTGTATAAAATAAAGCCATCAGTTATGAGAAATAGTGCTGTAAGTGGCTTCAGGGGGGAAAAAAGTGTTCAAATATTTTTTTTGTTTGTGTGTTTTTATCTTACCTTTGGTTTGGAACTATGGGCTGTATAACCATATAGAAATGTTTCATTTCAAACAACTGGCTGCTCCAAGTAGACTGGAGGCATGTTAATGGCTTGGTAATTTTAGTATCTTCAATTTCTGAGCAATCTGAAAATCAGAGGAAGTGGATCTTCTACCTCTCTTTATCAGTTTTCTCCTTTTTGTGCTACACATGAGACACTCAGGCATAACAACCTGTGTGACCAGTAGAACTGCACTCACAGTGTCCAGTGAGTTCTGGCAACATATTGAATATGGGAAGACTTTTGAGCTCTAACTTCACTTGCTTAGTTACAGTCAACTGACCAGTCTGAGCCCTGAGCAGTGATTCTTATAAGGTTTCTGATTTTTGTAGATTATGAAAAAAAAAATTTGTCTTTACAATGTGCATGTATGATTTTAATGCTGTACTGATAAATTAAAGGAGGAATACTCTCGTGCTTCTATTGAACATAATTAATGGTATCTCAGTCTGAATTTTAAAATGCATTAGTGCAGAGTTGTTCATTATGCACCTTATGTAGCATAGAATTCAGGTTAGAGTCAATTTGCTTTTTTCTGATGGCTCATCCATGGTCCATTAAAACTGTTCTCAAAGGTAAAAATGACACAATGTCTGCTAAAAATAACTGTGTGTGGCACAGCCTCGATATCAAACATGCAAGATGGAACCTGAGTCTCAAAGGGAAAGGACACATTTTCATGGGCATATGCTTGAGTCAGCAGCTAATGGATCAAAAGATTCCCCCATGTCTCACCTAAAATGTTGCTGTTACTGATTAGGTCAGCGTTTTGACCCAGTGACAAGAAAGCAAGTTTTCAAGTCTCAGACAAACTGACATTTACCCTTGGGGAGGAGGCAAAATGACCCATGAAGTTTCCATCTGCTGATAGAATAAACATCTGAAGTACTCATGACTGGCATGGGTTCAGTAGCAGTGGAGTGCTCTCTGGCCTCCTCACTCATATTGCCATTGAATATCAATGGCTTCAGATGGGAATCACCTCTGAGACTCCTCAAAAGACTGCATTCTGCCTGTGGAAAGCAGCAGAAAAAATACAGCTCAAAGCAAAGTTTAAAGTCTTACATGAAGGGTGAATATGAAAAATGAAATATTCACAAAAATAGATGCTGGATAGCCACAGGTAACCAGACCATGAGGGCTCTTTGGCAGATAAATTTCTACAATGGCTCGGTGGCCACGGAGGCTTCAAACAGGAAATCACAGATCCTGTGTGCATTCATGCTGGTCAATATATTTTTCTCTCTATTATAAAAGCTCTTTTCGTATAGTAAAGTACACAAATAAACTTTCATCAAATATCTTGGCTCTTTATTGTCCAAGGATAAGTTTCATTATTCTGTAAATAATAGACACATTCCTCCACTGTGTTGAAATCAGAGATTTTTTTTCCCAGGACAGCTTGGGAGAGAAACTATTTAACATTCCAAAAGAAGGAAGCAAATGTTCAAAGAGGAGGAAAGCTCTTGTGATTTAAAAGGAAAGTTGTCTACCTCAGAAACAACTAAACTGTTTTATTTAGCAAAGCTGTTTTTTGAATTAATGAAAGAAACTGTGCCTGATTCTTAAACCACAGTATTTACACTACCTACCCACTGATATTGTGTCCAGAAAAAAGCAGGAGACTTGCACTCAATGGTGACATGAATGTTCTTAAAATGATGCATCATTTGAAAGCAAAATGTTACATTCTTTTCTGGTCTAAATGTAAATAGCAAAGGCAATGGCAATAAGTTCAACCAGGCAATTCCAGATTACATTACATTATATTCATTCTTTAATTTCCAATGTCACTGCTGTATATTCAGCTTGCTACTCGAACTGCAACACACACTTCTAGAAGTACAATATGCTAAGAGCATAAATAAGACAGTATTTAAATAAGTCTAATATTCTGATTTCTAAAATATTTCTATGTAAATTTCATAATTGACATGGTTCCAGTTCTTAGTCCTATAAAATGTCATTAAGTTAGTTGCCAATATCTATCCCCCAGGTGATATGTAAATTTTAAGTTATTTTATTTAAGCACTGAAATAATTTTTTAAAAAAACTAGGTTTCCAAGGTTATTCAAATGTAAAAAGTAATAAAAATACAAAGTAATTACACACTACATATGCTTTTACTTTATAATTAATATAATTTTTAAAAGATGGAAACTATCAAAACAATTCCATTTCAACATTGGCTTCTCTTCCTGCATTTAATCTTTAAACGAATGTTTCTGATGTCACATGCTAATCTATTAGAATCTATTTATTAGTCCAAGACAATTGTAAACCCAAAAGTTAACGCTCCAAAGGCTAATGGCACCAAGCATGCCTAGGGGTGTAATAGCTGTAAAAGAGTTTGTCTAGAATTCGTACTTTATTCATTTGGAAGTAGATCCCTTGGTAATATCCAGTTTAGGAGATTCAGTTCTAGAAGATTAGTAAATTAATTAATTGTAAAACAATTCTTTAGGAAAGCTGACATCTTTGAGGATACCTGAAATGCTTCTAAAGCTTCTTTGTAGCCCCTGAAAGCTTACTAAGTTACAGATTCTTCAATTTCTAAACTGAATTCATGGCCCTAAATTCCTCTTGCACTCAGTGAAAGTGCAAGCCTGGTGCTACCCCTCCAGGAACCCATGATGCATCTTGACCCAAAATCATGGTAGATTCCTGTATTGCTCACAGTGGTGCAGAAATCTGTGTAATGAATAATTAATTCCTAGTTGAGGATCTAAATTTTATTTGTATCAAAACATTTCCTTTTTTTTCCCCTGCGTTCTACAGCACAGAAAAATCTCTCCCAATTCCTCCTGCTCTGTGTAAATCAGACTATCTAGTAGTGCTGCCCACCATCAGAGGGGAATGGTTGTCTTAAACACCGCTGCTGTTTTCCTGGTGAAAATTTTTTATCATCATTTCACCACATGAGAACCCAAGGGAAATAAAAAAACCCCTGTACTCATCATCTTCCATAGAAAGCTCATTTACATAACCAACTCGATGATCTAAACAACAAGTGGAATGCACATTTGAATCAATTAGACAGACAATGCCAGCTGTTCCCAGCCAAACCAGTCCCCACAGCTGTGAACAGAAAGGATAACGTGAATTCCCTTCCATGCCCACATCTCTTGTGCTTTATTTTTGCAGGCTCTGTATCACATAACAAATACTGTATGAACAGTTCAATATGTTTGCTTACTAGATGCATGGCTGTCTTATAAAATATTGCATGTGCTGATATAAAGCCTTTGCAGTATGACATCTTCTGCCAAAGTTTGTTCAAGTAGTTCATTAGACTGAACTTTTCATTATACCAAAATTAGTAGCAGAAAATGCCATTGTTCAGGCAACAGAATAGTTTTGAACATGCAGTTCACTGCAGGATCTGGGCTATAAAGCACCCTTTCCATCAATCCCCAGCTCTTTTTAGCACATTTTCTGGGCAAAGCTAATCTCTTTGTGTACAAATCTCTGTTGTTACTCCTCCATACCTATTTAAGTGCCAGGGGTCTCATGCCACCAAACTCATGAAATAAACATGATTAATGATAATGTCACAATTTTCACCAAGCAGAGTTTTCAATCGTTAAAATTTATTTCATTTGCATTCATGATTAAAATGGGGATTTATTTGGAATTACTTTGCTTTTTGGGGTAGGCTTCCATGCTTTGAAAAGAATTGAAAAAAGAATTAAGGTATGCCCAAAGAATTTACACAGAGATTGAGACCGAGTGCACACAGGAAGGATTAATGAGATTGATTGGTTTCCATGTTAGTGGACACTAATTTTAAGGCTACTTCTTCCTCAAGTAATATTGGATGTTCAATTCCATGGTCAACTACCACAATTTCATAGAAACAGCTGTGTGCATCTTTCTTCCCTGCCTTCTGTGGCCCTGTCAAGGCAGTGTCTTTTGGTAATTCAGAGCAGGATTAAGGGGGATAGCTAAATATTAAATTTATTATAAACATCACTCTCTAATGGGCTATGAATTTTGTGCATTTGGTCAAGTATGAACTATTTGTTTCACTGCAAAATTATGAAATTAATAAATTTCAGTTGCTTCAAGTTGGAACTTTATAAAATATGTACTTTGACTCTATACTTGTGATATACCATGTTGTTAGAACCTAGTAATTGCTAAAGCAAAGAAATTGAAAACTAGAGATAAGAGGTATATGATTTTCTGATGTGAACTGTACTTCCCTTTAAAATAAAGATTATTTCATTTTACTTAAAAAGGCATTCCTTCTGCAAAATTGGGAATTTTGAACCACCCTTCTGACCATCTGTGCCTTGGCTCCTGGAGGTTTTAAAGGATGGTGATGGATGAATGTATGTGACCATCTTAATATTAAGGAATTCTCCTTCTGTGAAGTAGGAAGGTTTTCCAGTTACTGTTCTTTGTGCTCTTAGTAAATTAGAGTCAACAAAGGAAGCATTTTCAATCATCAACTGACTTATTAAAATGTTTATTTGTAGAGTTTATGCAAGAAGCACTTGCCTTTTGTACTTCAGGATATATTTGTCATGCTAATCTCTTCTAAAAAGTCAATTTGGTATGAAAATAAGAAACAAAATATGAATGGAACTTTTAATTAGAGCACCTTGGAGAGCAAAATGTCATTGTAATTCCAGGCTCTGAGTGGACTGTGTGGGGAGACCAACAGAAAAATCATACTAACTCAGATCTAGTGTCACTGTTTGTTCATCTTGCAGGCAGTTGGGTATTACTTAAATCAGAGCAAGCATTATTTGCACATGATGTAAAGGGCATATGTATTACAGCTTTTATTTATCTTCTACCATGTTGTATTTTCATGTGTTTAGACATCTATACTTAGGGGCCACTGAAAGTTTTTTGAAATTGTGACATGACTCTTGTGCTCTCAACTCTCCACATTTTAATAGACAGTAATACAGGCTTTGTCCTTACAAGTGTCTTGCAAATAAATATTACTAAGGATGTGCTGGTGGTTTGTTAATCTGCAGGCAGAGCAACAGTTCCAGGTTCCTGGATGGCTTTGAACACCACTGAGATTGTAGCTGTTGTGAGCAGGTCTGTACAGAGCCCAGACTGTGATCTTTGACTTCCTGAGACTCAAGATTTGGTGAGGCCATAGCACCTCATGCAGCTCTTGCAGAAGAAGCACCAACAAGCCCTGTTCCACCCTCCTTTCTACTGCCCCTTCCCAAAGCTGTTCATGTCACTGAGCAGCAAACAAGAGCAGGACTCTTGTTTGGTAGAGAGAAGGTTGGAAGGAGAAGGGCCCTATCCTTCAGCCACATTAACTCATTGCTTTGCTGACAGCAAAATACAGGGGTTAACTGTGTAGGCCAGTGTGAGCAGCACTCGTACTGAATATGAAAGCACAGCCCAGCACTGCAGAGTCACCTCCAGCTCAGGACAGGGAAATAACTGAAACTATCCCTGCCACAACTGCAGGTAGTATAGCTCAAACCCAAACATAAGACACACAAGACAGCACAGCTTGAAGACACCTCAACAAATGATACTTAAATCCCAGGTCTTATCCCAAATAAAAAAGAACTACCCTAAAAGATCATAAGGCACAGCCTCATGATGCCTCCCTGGAGAGCCTCAATACTGCAGAGGATATTCCTAGTTCAGTACTATTCCCTGGCAAGTGTGTTGTCCTGTAGGCACAGCCCATGATCATAACTTCCCAAATACCATGGCCACCAGAGTGATAAGTTAATGACCAGATTCTCTCTGTCTTGGCTGAGATACATTCATTAATTTGACACTACACTTTGCAGGTCATGTAGCTGTACATTTTGCTGAGCTGAGCAGCGTAATGACGGAGATCTTATTTATACTCTTCTTTGTTTGTACTGTTAGTGAAGATGAATACACTCCTAATTTGGTTGAATTTGTCACAGATCCGGGCACCTGTGTCTCTATCTGAGCTCCTCCACATCTCAGCTGTGGGTATTTTGAAGTACTTTGGCAACTGAGCCACAACTTCACTAGCTGAGCAACACACTTCAGCTGCAAAGTTATTTACAAACTTTACCGATCAAGCTGCACATTCTTGAGCTAAATTTCCTACAGACAGCACTTTGCAGATGGAACTGAATTCTTTACTCATCATAGGCAACAAATTAATTTATTTGATTAGCAGTAATTTGCATTATTTGCTGATTATGTTCTCCAATTCCCACCGTTGAGAGGTGTGTTGTGTTGCTAGTGCTGGTTAATCACTTACTACACTACTTCAGAGAGGAAGGAGTCACAATCCACCGGGACCAGTGGATGAGAGTGTTGCAATCTTCTGGAAGCATCTCCAGCTGGAGTAGTTCGGTGGCCACACATTCATACACACACAGTTGTTAACACACATCCCAGATAGCTCAACAGATGCACCAACTGCAAGGAGTTGAGAAGAGTCTTTGTTTGGAGTTCTATGGTGAGGTTTGATCCAATAGCTCGTATAAGAAACCAGAAGCCAAGACAAGGACTAAGGTAAAAAGGCCCCTGAAGAACTGAGGGACCAGCTCGTATCTGGGGGCAGAGAAGATGGTTTTAGATTTTATGCTGTTAGCAAGTTCATCAGTGGTTTTGGTCTTCCTAGATTTTTATACCTATCTTGCCTACATTTGTGTGGAAATACAATTTTTTTAAAGAAACCTAAACACCATCTTTCAAATTATATCATTGATTTCACTTTTCAACCACACCAACTTGGTTTTCTCTCCAAAACCTTGTAGTAACTAACATGCACTTTCTCCCAGTCTATAAACTTTTAACTATTATAAAAAATTTCATACACCTACAAACAGAATATGCCTTTTAAGTAAGCTTCCATAATAAAAGGAAAGATTTCTTCTTGTGATAAACATAACCACTTTTATGTAGCTCTCATTTGGAAACGGAAAACTGATATATCAGATCTCTTGGCTCTCTTTGGTGTGATCAGCCAAGTATATTGAATGCAAATATGTATTACTACTTCTTGTGCATCATTTAGATGGAATTCCCTTTTCAACATTCCTCCTCAATTTTCTTCTTCAGTTTTGTTTCTTTCACTCTGTCCTTGATGTTCCAACAAGAGGCTTCTGGGGCTGGCATGGGCTTCCTGCCCTTCAGGATCCCTTGACTCTCCCATACTGTTTCTGGTTACTGAATGACTTGTCAGTACAGATTCTCCTTTCAAATGCAGAGCACATGGGATCCCAAGGCTCAGAAATATGGGAACAGGCTTTAAGATCTGTGAATTGGAGAGATTTTTACATAAAGTTACACTTTTCAGACAGTACAGCTCTTCTGTTTAGCTCCAGTAGGTTTTGTGTAATATTCTGAGACTTTCATATTCACTCAACCCAATTACAGTGACTGTTATTCTCTCATTCTTGATAATACTTTGACCGTTTTAAATGCCCCCTGAAATCTACCAAAATGGTTAAAACTTAAGGAAAACAAAAAGGATCTCCCATTAAAAGGTATTATTTTCTATGTATGGTGTAAAAACAGTGAATTCTAGTCTGAAGGTGTGTCTGCAGTTTTGCATCTCAAGCAAAGCTGCTATAGATGGTTACTTCATTCTGGTAACATAATTGGTCTGCTGGCATTACACCCACATTACTTCAAGGGATGGAAATAAATTTATAAAATGCTGTGTAAAGCCTGAAATGGCCGCCTTTAAGTTTAATCTTCCCCTTAATGCTGTAGAGTCTATAAAATATGCATTAATTCAAGTTTTTAATAGCTTTTATCAATCCATCCTTCCTTTGTAAAGGAGACAATATCTAAAATATACGGTCCCTCTCTTCATGCTTTCAACCTCATGATAAATCTGACTATCTCACCTTGTTTTGAAGTTACTTTAAGCAATGTTTGGTTGTCTGGAGCATGCAAAGCTGTAAACATCTCCTGCTCTGCTGATATCCTTAGACCCAGGCAGTCAATACACAAAGTATAAGGCATAGGTGTACCCTAGATCAACTGACTGATTATTAATGCCTTTCCACACAAGCAGAAAGAAAATGGCTCATAAAACTTTAACATACTGGTGAAAGAATCATTGTTGTGTGATGAATACCAATTAATATGTTTGTATTGACTATGTACTTTTCCTTTAAGTCTGTGCTTTCAGTAATATCCCTCAGCTTGCTGCTTTCTTAATGAACCCTCTATATTATATGGGAAAACAATGCAATAAAAGAAATTACATGAGTAGAACAAGGCTATCGCTGACTTCAAGTATTCAATCACAAAATAATATTAAAAACTAATAATGGAATGTTGCTTCAACACCTAAAAGTGTAATAACTGCAGTCATGCTTAATAATTGACATAAAATACAAAAAAGCCAGAGTATGGCTGGGACCAAAGAGAGGAAATAAAAATTTCTCCTCTTTGTACTTGGATGTACATGGATGTTTGTAGGCTTCAGCAGCTAATGGCTTCCACCTTTCTGGGGAAACAAAAGGTGCAGGGAAGGCTCCTAATTCTTTCTGGAGGTCTTGTGGATTTTTACCTGGAGCAATGTATTTTCAGTCAGCTTCTCTGTCCTGGGCTTTCATAATGACAGCTGGACAGAAGAGTTGCAAGACTTTGCTTTCATTCAGATCTCTAAACACTGTTGAAGTGTATAAAATTGTTTAATTTTTGCTGTAATTTCATCATTATAAATTATTTTTTAAAAACCTGTTTTGAGAATAACTGGTAAATATTTTTAACTGAATATGTAACAATACAGTAAAACTTACTGCCACTTGCCAAGTACTTGTTTAGACTCCATAAAAGGCAGAATATTTAGGCTTAGATGGGATTTTGTATCTTTTGATTCACCAAAATACAGCTGAATCAACAATGTTGATTCTCTTTGTTTTCTAGGAGAGAAGGAACAGGCAACCCACTGGAAAAAGCGAGGGGGGCAACAGAAAACTCAGTGATTGAGTAGATGAAAGATGAAAGCAGAGTTTGTGCCAAAGAGATTAAAAACTGAGAGATTTGAGATAAAGAAAATGGAGAAGAACAGAGGAGGTCACCCTAAACTTGCCCACTCCTGTGCCTGTGGCCCCTTTTTCCCCCAGCCTGGGTGCCAGTGAAAGCTGCCCATTGCTGGCTGCTGCCAGAGAGAGTGTAAGAGCTGAAGGACAGTCCTGGAGCTCAGCTTGGCGTGTGAGGATGAGCAGCACTGGTATTTATTGTCCAAGAGCTGTGCATCATCAGCTGAGCAACGTCTGCAGAGGGGGCAAAGCAACCGCAGGCACTGCTGCAGGGGCTTCTGAGGGAGGATGGCCTTAGTCATGAATTCAAATGCTGAAATGGAAAACTTCGAGGCTCTGAGGAACTGATGAAGGGCTGAAAGCCTCTGTGGTGGGAAGACCAGTAGGTGGTAGTATTTTGTCAGTCTCAGCTGGTGGGTTTTGGGCTGTGTCACAAATCTTGGGGACAGTGCTGGATCTGTAACAGAGCAGTCAGAAATGAGCAATCAAGCGATGATTCTGTCATTGTTTAGCAACCTGCTTGAAGGTTTCCTGCCTTTCTGCACCTGATTGAACCAGTTTATACATGGTTTTACTGGGGTTCTTTTCACTCAGATACATTCACAGCTACCTTTGCTGTGAAACACCATTTCTCTTAATTTAGCTTTCCTGGTAGAGCCCTGAGTCACTTCTCCTGGTAGACAAGTCCTGGTCACTTCTTCTGGTAGAGACCTGAGTCACAGCTGCCTAACAGTTCTGGAACTAATGTCATTATGCTTCAGACCAGCTTTCTGTAACAATACACTGCAGCACACCCAGATGTAAGGTGTGAACATGAAACCAGGCATTGTTACCATCTTAAGATCAGTGCAGTCCAGCAGCCTCTTCTTTGTAGGTACCAGGCAGCAACTTTCATCCTTGTTGAGTCCAGAAATGTGAGTTCTTGATTACAGCTCTCAACTGATTTTATCCCAGTTCATTGTCAGAATCAGAAATATGAAACCTGAAATACGAAAATCCACACAGGGGCCTAAGGTAGCCCATGAAGATCGGAAGGATGTGGTATTGTAGCCTGTCGTTCTGTGGGCTTCAGTTAATTTCTTTGCTAATGCAAAGAATGCTTCTATAACTCTGAACAAATCAATTTTGTCTGCAAACCCCCTTTGCTAAATTAGAATGAAACTTTGAGCTCACAGGAGAAAATCTGAAGTAGGTTTACTTAGATATTATTCAGAAAGACTGGTAGCAAGAAAGGAGAATTTACAAACTATTGCAGGGAATTGAGAGTAGAGGTACTAGTGAGGGAGGCAGAGCCCACAAAGCAGGGGATGAGGATGACAGGACCTTTCCTGCACTGAGTGAGGTACCAGCAATGCAGGTCTGAGGCACTGGCATCATATCAGTCAGTTGTTACCAGGGAAAATGACAAACTGTGGTGCCCTGAGTCACCCTGTGGAAGGAAGATGGAATTGAGCATTAAACAAGATGGTGGGGTGGGGAAAGAAGAGAGGAGAGGTAAGCTGTTTTCACTTAATACCTTTTGCAGTAGAAGACAAGCAGAATGAGTAAAAGATCTTAAATTAAAGAAAAAAAATCTTGATATGCTTTCCAAATATCCAACACCATGAGTATTGTCAGGAAAGAGGAAGCCAGCAGAGGAGACCTTTATTGCTTTCTTATTACCTTTTTTTCTTGTTATCACTCAAGCATTGAAAATCCCAAAGCATGTTGTTCCTAAATTCTCATTAATAAGCCACACTATAAGTATGTTGTTTTATAAATACTGCTTTTCTAAATTCTCTGTGGGCAATAAATATGAGAGTCAACTCCCTGGAAACTAGCAGAATTAAGAAGCTGTAATGTAATAACAGTGTCTGTCTCCTGAGCTACCTTTTTTCAAGCTTTCATCCATTAATCTCTCTTCATCCCAAGAGAAAGCCAAGACAAGGGTGCATTGTCAGTGACATTCCTGCTGAGAAATAAAGTTGTCTCCTTCCCAGTAACTGCCAGTGGTGCCAGTGGCAGCCAAATGTTGTTCATGTAAAGCTGGGAAAAACATGTTCATGGTGGGTCTGAATGCACTGTAAGGCAACATCCTGTGCAAAGGCTGGACCTGACGGTTGGGAGGGCTGGGGTTATTTTCCATGATGCATGGAATAGAGTCATGTTTGCACCTGCCAGCATCAGTGTGATCTATTCAGTTTATTTTAGCAATGTGGCCTACAGAAGAGTAGAAGCCAAACACCCGTTTGGCTTCTAAGGCTACTCTTCTAACAAGTTTTAAACTGATGGTTTGCAGGTTGCTCATGTAAGAAGTCCAATCCTGCAACTAAGGCGGGATATTCACTCACCATAGTCGTTCATAGCTACTCACTAAGCACAGTTACCGAGACAAGTGTTTGGTGACATTTTTCAAAGTTCACTTCCATTGAAAACAGTGCACAAAGGCAGCAACTGTGGGACACTTCCATCTGCAGTGCATGCTAAGAACTAGAAAGGAGATGGTAACAAATCAAACAGTTGGGTTTAACAGATGAAGTTTTTGCAGATGACAGGGACTATGAATGGTCTATTTCAGACAGCAAGTTGTTTGTGAAACTTGTCTCCACCATGCAACCTCTACAGAATAGTTAGGTCAGTCTGTTTGAATCTCTGAACACCTGAATTTTCTTTCCAAAATACAGCCAGTGAAATCGTGCCCAGTCTGTCACTTTTCTTTATTTCAGCTGTGTTTCCTGCTGGCATAGACAGTGCAGAGCTGATTCGAGCACGAGTTAAGAGTGACACCAAGTGGTAAAGCATTGTATTTCTAGGTGATTTTTCAAAGTATCTTTCTGGTTTATCCTTGATTTTGAAACACCACTCTTGGATATTTTCTTCTAAACAGTCCTGATTATGTCACTGAATATTTTTTTCTTTAAATAAACCCACGCAGGCTCTCACTTGTTTTATAAGCAAACATCATCCTCGAATTTATGCTCCAATTCTTTCTGTCCACATAATACAATTTGCATAAAATTTCTTTTCTCCAGAATAAGGCCATTTCTGGGTTTTAATGAGGTATGTGTTGAGAAACATGTGGAAACATTTCAAAGAGGAATAGGAAAGCAGAAACTGCACTATAATTATTTGTCTGTAGAAGAGTAAAAAGAATGAGCACCAAAATGTGCTTCTGGGTAAGGAATCTTCAGGGCAATCATGCTAGAATAATGCACATTTCATCTCCCACGCTTCCTTTCAAATGGTAGATAGGTATCCAGTGCAAGCTGCTCCCCTGGTTTCTTCCTCAGCAGAGCTCCATGAAGGACAGGTGTGAAGTAGCCCCCCTGCTACCCTACTGAGAAAACTAAAATTGACAGAACTCTTGAATTAGAGCCTACTGCCAGAAAGCTCTTTAAACAATGGGCTCCTTCATACAATCAGCAAAATAACAGCTCTGATGAGATTTGTCCCCTTCCTTATCAATCCAACTGTGATTCTTGGTAGCTTTATGAGCAGCCATTTTTCTGGGATTAGGTAATCATTGTTCTTCCAGAAAGAACAGATCTACCAGCCTGAGGAGCTGCTTTTTGTGGCAAGCAGGAAGACTAAGTCAAAGCAGATTTTCTGTCCAAGTAACCTGATTATCCCAGCCAAAGCTTACAGTGCACAGAAGTCCAATACTTTCGTTTTTGTTGTCAAAAACACAAAGGAAATGGAATCAATGCTAAAGACCACTTGGGCAAATGACAGAAAAAGACTGTGGCCAATCTGGAAGACAAACCCAACAAAGGGAGCACTGGAGGGAGCAACAGTGGGTATTGCAGAGTGAACAATAGTTTGAATAGGACTCTTTGGAAAGTCTCTGAGTTAATGGCCAGTCCTGCTACCCACATGGAAAATAGTAGCTGTGGAGTTGCTTGCATGAAAAATGATGGCAAAGACACATCAATTAGAGGTCTGTGGATAAAAATATAATTACTTAGGTCAATCTGCTATGCTTTCTAAAAATGTAATAATTGAATAGCAGGCATTTCCAAAACAAAAAAAAAAAATGGCAGCTATTTTAACTGCAGACACAAAATTGTTCCCATAAGAGAATTTTGGCATCCATAGTAAGCTCTCTGCTGTTCATGTAAGACAAGTGTATTTGTGCCACTGAGTTGGAAGGTGACAATGTTTTTAGATGGTGCCCTTGTGATCTCAGTAATTATCACATCCCTTGCCGGGGTAACAAACTAGCAGAGTAAAATACAGTTTGCTGGTAGAGCTGTGAGAATTCAAGCAATTCAACTGCTGCTTGATGTGTCAGGATGGAAGTGAGAAAAAACTGCAAGGGATCCCACTGTGTTCTGTGGAAATATAAGAGCAGGATCACCATAAAGGGACTATGGCCATTTTATATTTATGTCTCCTCTTGATGTTCTAGTTTTTTATGTTCAGAATTTTAACATAATTTGGGGTTGTTTGAGTTTCAGTAAATTCTATGCTTGGCCAGTGCTGTTGTATTTTTGTTTCTTGCCAGTGAGAATCTGTTCATAGTGAGTTCTTCAATTTTGCAGTTAAAGAAATAGCATTTCTCATTCCATGTATGTGTTTTCAACAGAAACTGTGAAGCTCTTCATTAATTCCTTTGTGTGCCTATTAACTGGAGTTGCTTTGGCAACCTCTTCTTCACATGTTCCATTTTTCCACTGAATGGCTCAACGACCATTATCTTTGTGTGACACCATTATCAGTCCAATTTTGTAAGGCACAAAATAAAGATCGTTGGTAATAGTTGTTTTCATTATTTTTTTCAGTTATATTTATAACTCTGTTTGTACATGGTGGGGGTTTAAACACTTTAGAGTTTCAAATGAAAAGTAAAAATTCTGGGTGCAGGGCATTTGCCTCAAAGGGAGTGGTTTAGGTGTGAGGTGCCAGTAAAAGCCAATACCCAGCCATTTCTGGCCATGTCTTTCAGAGATGTGGCAGCTGTTTTAGTGCCAGAGTTGCCTGATTTCCCTAGAAATCTGGTGTTCTCTCATTCTAAGTGTTAAAAGTTACCTAATAAGAAAAACTGCAAAAAGGACTGCTTATGCCATAAAAGGAATTTCATATGGCTTCACATTTCCCACATAAAAAACATTTTGCTACTCTTCATTCATGCTTCAGCAAGTTGAGAGTTATGTTACCATCTTCTTTTGCAAAAGGGCATCAGAGATAGCACGGAGAATAAACTAAATGCAAAAAAAAATATTGCTGTCAATCAGTGGCAAACTATGATGGTTCCAAATGTTTCATTCCAAATCTGCATCTCACACCTGAGGCCAACATGGGAGATGGTATCAGCAGGTGTTTGGAGAGGATGCTGTTTGTCTCCATTTGCAATAGCTTTGTATGAATTTAATTATTAATAAGTCAACTTCTTCACCGGCCCATGCCTGCAAATATCAAGAGAGTTCCAAGACCCCAAGTAGGAGTCATTGAAAGATAAATGCTCAGTTTATCTCAGGGTGGTGTAGGCATGGAGCAGCATAAAAATATAATTTTTCCAGGATGGAGATCCAGGAGGGAGAGCATACTTGTGTTTGGTTTGTTCTAATGTAGATTGAAGTCCTACAGGAAAAAAAATCACCTTCAATCTCAAGATGCAGGCAGGCTTTGTGACATATGAGGCACCATATGGGATATTGCTGAATCGTGGGACTCAATTTAGCTCTTGCTAAAGCTGTTTTATCTAAGAGATATTTTGAATTGTTTTCATACAGTTTGCAGGAGTTAATAAAATATCATATGAAACAGTCTCTGAATCCATCAAAAGCATTTTGAATCTCTACTGACAGAAAAAAAAGGCTGAGAGCTGTTTAATACCTACTGCCTCCCTTGAGGTGCCAATCAAATCGGCTGTAACAAAGTGACCATGAAATTTTGCAGAATTATCAGGAACACTTTAGAACTGTCACTTTTTTTAATGCAAATCAAATGTGTATTTCTGGTAAGCTCTCTGTTGACCCCAGCAGAATGAATGTGATGCATGACAATTCCAGTAATTTTTCTGCCTGGTGCTAGAGTAGTGGAGCTCCAGACTCTCGAGGAAAACTCAAAATATTTTATACAGTTTGTGCTTTCAAAAGCCATGGGTAGGAGCAATTTTTACAGCAAGAATTAAGAGTCAATATGGTCAATGTTAGCTGAAGGTAAGTGAGGTGAATTCTTGGCTTTTCTATTTTCAAGGAGCCTCTGTAGGTGCTGTTTGTTTAGTATTGGTACAGCTTTTTTCTGAGACTGAGAATGTCCTTTTGTTCTTTCTTCTCTTTATTTTAAATGATTTGTTGAGGTTTTCAAAGGCTTCTATAGGCTTATCTGCTAAAGACTCATTACCATAATCTCAACAGAGGATGATCCAATGCAAAAGAAAATCAATCCATCCTCTCTGTACCAATACAATACTCTCACCTCTGTCCCAGGATAAGTAAACTCCTACAGTTTCCATAGGAATTCTCTATCTACTATTTAGAAGAACTTCAAGGGAAATGTCTAAAGGAACCTAAAAGCAGCTGAGCACAGAGAAATCTGCTGGCAAATGCATATCATCAATATACAAAATAAAACCTAAATTTGTATCTCTTAATGATGTACAGTTGATACAACACTAAATTCTCTGTTAGGAACTCTCATCTAATTAAGGTGCAGTTGCCAAAGTGTTTTCTATAAGAATGCCCTGGGTACTTTAGCTGCTTTTCCATGTTGCATTCACCTCCTCAGGTGTGGGTTTAAACCACTATCAGCCCTTAGTGTTAACTGAGAAGTCACAAATGATTATTCATTTTATTTCAATGAGGTAATGATGCATGAGGTCTTAGCAAATCATTCAAAAAAATCATCACGCTGTGCATGTTAACTTTAGAGTAATACTCTACTCACAGAGGGCAGAAAGGGAAAGAAAAAGAGTCATTAATGAAGGACCGAAAATTAAAAATAATAACTCCTTTTTCTGTCAGAATTAACTTCCCTTGTATAACACACCAGGAGAATCTGAGCCTTTCCTATTCTAGGTTTTCTACTTCTTCACCACACTAAAAAGTACAGCTAATCAACAATCTTGCCCTCTTTATAAGTGGCTTCTGCATGTTTTCTCCTGCTTCTTAGGTTCTTACACTTTTCAAGACTTGAAAATCAGTGGACATGGACCACATTTACTCACATTTCTTGGGGAAAAGATTAAATTGTTTCTGCAGATTATAGTTGTTACAGAAAATGAGTTTGCCAAACTTCATTTCACCCTTTTTTTGCATATACCAATTAAGGAATTTTGCTCTTTTTTACTTCTGCTTCTATTTGCCAGGACGCACAACAAAGATTTCATTTCCATTTTTCATAAAAACAGAGATCAGTTTAGTGATTATAAAGAGAAAATTGAAAAACAGGCATTTTGATAATTCCTCTATCCCAGAACAGATGAACAAGTCTTGTACTTTTCATGGTTATGCTCCATTAAGGAAAATCATTGTTCAGTGTACTCTGAAGTTTTCTGTTAATTTTAGTGGAAATGTGAGTGGAAATATTTTGAAAAAGCTTGAACCTAGTGAATATTTTTCTCAACTTTGAAACTGTCCTATACATTCCTAAATTAATTAAATGTAATTATATAAAACTTGCTCAAATATGGATTATCATACTTTCTGTTTGATTTTTGATATTTTAGAAAAGAAATCCGTTACACTTCTTTTAAATGGTATAGATTGGACTAAAATAGCATCAGGTTTATTGCTTTATGTTAAATGTTATATGACTATTTCAACTGAAAATGCATAATGAAATTTCCAGTAATAGGGTTGCCTTTGTGGTTGAAAAACATTCTGCATTCTGATATATTTTAATGACTATTTCGAAAACCTCAGAGACTAATTTATATTTTCTCTGACATTTTGTAAGTGCTTCATTAGAGTTATGTTTCCTTCAGCATTGGCAGGCATTCTTAAAACTGAGTTAATGAATAAACATTGCAACAGCCATCTAAAATAATTTCCATCCTTGTGCCTGTAAACATCCATACATTCAGTAGCAACCAGAAGACAAGGCCAATTCAGGGAAGCTGCTCTGGGGAGAGATTAGGGGCAAACAATGCTGATTTCAGATATCAGAATTAAGAACAAAATCAGTGAATGTCCACAACAGCAACAACAACATAAAGATTGGCAGGACCCTCTCAGTGAGTAGGAGTGACAAGGGGATTCCAGACTTGAGGCTTTTTCAGCCATGATATTCAGGACAATATCAACCCTCTGTTTTTCCCTCTATGGCCCCAATATTTATACTAAAGCAGTGATAAGATCTGAACAATCAAAATTTGTATTTCCTGCAGACTCTCTGCTGCAGCTTCCCTTTGGAATTGTGGACACAGAGTGTGTCCTGTGGCACACCAAAAAAGCAGGAAGTTTTCCTCAGCAGCTGCAGAGGTCACTAAGCCTGCTAACATTGTAATTTTGGAATCACATCCTTCTAAAGGATGGGGAGCACAGGTGGATTGGAAGATCACAGACTGCCAGGCACTGCACACTGGATAGAATTAGACAGTAAGACATTCTAGCAGTAGTAGAAAAGCAAATCAAAGATGTATGCAATAAGGAAATATTAACAGGAGTTGTAGATGCCCTTTTTTTGGAGGCAGAGACTGAAACAGCACTGAAGAAGAAGGATGGCTCCTAGGCAACTTTATCTCAAGTCTTATAAAGCAGCTGTGGGACTTTTTTCTTCACAAGACTAGTGCTTCCATCTCTATTTTTCTTTCCTCTTCCATCTTGCTAGGGTTAAGAAAGGCAAAAAGTTAAAAATTTAAGATGGTTAGGTTAGTTGAAAGTGTACCTGTTATTGCAATCACACTGAAGTACATAACACTTCTGGGTTTTTATTTGTATTTAGTCAGTATTTGGTATCAAATAAAGTAGAGCATTTTCAGAATCTTCATAGCAGTGCCTTGGGTTTCATATTGAGGAGGGAGATAGTTTTATGTAATGGCATAATGACTTTAGGGTCAAGGTAGTAACCTTGCATTTCTTTTTTCCCAATTTCACTTTGGTTTATTGAATTTTTCTTCAGGTCTAGGCACTTTTGTGTTTTGTTGCAACTTCACATGCAAGAGAAACACCAAATCTGTACCATGAGCATTCCCTTGGCATTGTCCCACCTAGTTCCTAACACAGCTTCTGTAGTCTGCACCTGGGGTCTTGCTGAAAAGACTGAACTGCTTTCTCCCAGTTTCCAGTAGTGGTGGATGATCTCCCATCACCTTGTGCCTCAAGTGCATAGGAAGAGCCAGGATTTCAACTGCTCAGCTGGAATTTTTCTATACTGTCACTATTTGTGTAAAAACAGATTTTACATTTAAGGTGGACTAGCTATTTCAGATTAACCCTTTTTGATGATTCTTACATAGAACAGTAGTGGCTGTTAATCCAGTTCAGAGTCTGAGGTAAGAGCAAAGCATTTTATGTTCTAGAAAAAGAGTTAACAAGGGTTATGTACTCAGAAGCTCTTCCCTCCTGTGGGTGATCTCCTTAGATTCCTTGCCTGATTACTACTACTATTGTTTTTCAAATTGCTTCCTATCCAACCAAAATCCTCATTGCCATTGCAGGGAGCATGTAAAGATTCACTGTCATTTTTTTGTCTGTGCAAGTTTTGTGTTTAAAATAAACCTTTTCCAAATCTTCCCATAATCACGGGCCCAAATGACTAATCATGCATTTTTAACCTCATTTGTTATCTTCTGCAGTAGCTACTGTGTTATGTTCATTCCTTCCAGCGAAGTAAATCCATCTCTATGTACATAATCTGCTTTCAGCAACTGCAGTTTGTTGCTTTTCTGATTGATGCTAACACTGTGTCAGACAGGTTTGACACAGGTTTCTAAAAACAGCTCAAAACAAAGAGCAGTGCTGTCTAAAATGGTGAGGGGTTCCTAGTATAAAAGGTTTTTAGCTAGAAATTGAAGAATACCTGTCATGGAAGGTGTTCTCAACAAGATTGTACTTGAACATCTTTGTGGTTTGGGACTGCCCATATTAGATTTGGGAATTGATTTTGCTAGTGGCTGTTGTGGCAGGAATGAACCAGGATGGAGTCCAGGGCACTGGTGGGGTAATGGGATATGAATTTTGTCACCTATGTGAAAAGTGCTGATAGAGAAAAGGATTTTTGATTGCAAAGAGACAAAATATTTCATGATCTTTTGCCAGAACAAAAAATGTTATATTGTCAACCAAACTAAGTGCTACATTTCAGAAAGTTTGTTCTAAATATTTTCCTTTTTAACAACCTATTAAAATAATGCTATTCTGAATAAATCTGTATTCAAAATGGAAACATATCTTGTTAAGTTCCCTCCTTTGACTGAAATTATTTGCCAAATTTTCAGATACTTTTAGCTTCCTGAAATGATAACAAGTGACAAATTTCCTGCTCAACAAATAAAAGATTTTGCCCATCTCTTTGCCAAACACTTTGAAACTCAGCAGAAAATACAGATAATTGCACTTCCTGCAAGTTCATCTCTATAATTAATTAGGTAGTAAAGATGGGCAGGAGTCCCAAACCTGAATTAAGGCAGCCTGGGGTTTTTAGCGTATTTCAGTACCATGACAGAGACACCTCCGGGCTTTCCGGATTATTTTTTCTTTTTGTCCATAATTAAGGGCTAGAAATACTGTCTCATTTTTCTATTAACAAACCTGAGATTCTCATGTAATCATGTCACTGGCTGTAGGTGCTGGCTTTGAAATCTTGGCTATGTTGTGCCTTCCTCCTGATCTGGCTCTGATAACAGCCAAGTTATCCAAACAAATATTTTGTGCAACTGTCTGATACAGTAACTTGCATTCTACAAATGAGCAGCCACATGAAATGTGCGTGCAATCAGATCAGCTCCTTCCACTCCCCATCCATGTGAGATATGGAAGGTTTATGGTGATTGGGAGCTCTACAGAAAGCTGATGTTCCTATCTGAGCATGTTCATGCAGAGAAACTGGAAGTGGAAATCAAACTGAAAGGATGGGCCTTGACCAGGGGAAGGTTTTTAAAAGCACAGTTCAGAGCTCTTCAGAAGATGGTTTTGCACTCCCTTGGGTTTGCAGGTGACAGAAGAGAGCACAGGGAGTAATTCCTGTCCTGGCTTTAGCACTTGGTTAGCCAGCTGCAGCAGCACTGTGGGGTTTTCCATAACAAAGGGCAACCACGTATTTTTGATCTGGCTTTTGTTAACACCGTAAAAAAAACAAAAGTTGAGGTTCCCATGAGGAAGTGCCACAAGTGTGAGTGCTGTGAAACACAGACAGAACAAAATAGTTCTTGTCTCCACATAAGAATAGCTGTTCTTAGAAACTTCAGATTCAACTTCAAGGAATATGGAGAAATTTCAGTTCATAAGTACTGCATGTCACTGTAATTATATTTAAAAGAAAGTATTTTCAACTCATCTATCTCATAAGCTGGGTGTCCCTTTCACTATTCTATTTCCAATAAAGAAGGAAGGACTGAGACGATAAAAAAGACCTTTCTTTATTACAGGACACTCAGAAATATGAACTAATCACTAGGCTGAAAGTCCCAAAGGCACTGGCTAAAAGCACATGTGGATGCAATACATACATTAAACCAGCCACACCCATCCAACCATTTATATACACAGGAGTCCTTCTCTTCTTTTTGGCTGCATCCATAGGACAGACCAACTCCAGCCTGTGCTTCAGTGGCTGCTCTCCAGGTGAAGGAGAAATCCTGTGGGAAGGGCTCTGACTGTGCCAATTTCAACCCTGGAAGGTGGCAAACTGTGGTTTCCAAACACTTTTGGAAGTTTACTGCTGCAGGTTTTAGTGAGACCTGACAGAAGCCAGAGCCACGGGGGCATTTGGATCCCTCATCGCTTGGGCTCTGCCTGTTACACTCTTAAACATCTTCCCCTTCCTGTGTGCCCTCATAGGGTGAGAGAAATGCTCTTGTTGCATCCTGCTGCCTTTCAAAAATGACAGAGGGAGCTGTTTAGAAAAGTGGGATCACAGCAGGCAAGGACTGGTTTTAATTTAAAAATGAGATGTAGGACAAATCTTAAATTCTAAAGCACGGTCCTGAACCACTACTAAATGGAAGATGAGTGAGAAAATAGGACAAGCTTTTGCTCTGTAAAAGACTGCTATTTCTATGAGATGCAACTAATTGCTCTTAACTCTCTGGCAAGCTGAAGAAAACAGCTGCCTCCAAAACTGATGACATTTCTTCCTTTTCCATGAAGGTATCCAAGAGAATTGTAACCTACAGGCAGTGTTACCATGCAAGCTGTGTTATCTCTGTAGCAGGATGCAATGTTGATGATAAAGTGAAACTTCCCTAAGACAGTTCTGATTTGTAAAGAGATTTAAAAAACAGTCAAGACATGAATAAATAGTTGGGTGTATCAGAGCTGCAGTAATGGAAAAGGCAGTTTGGCTGAAGTGTTCTCTATGTACAAACAGCATTTGTTTTTCTTCTCATTGAGAAGGAAACTGTAGAGCTGAGTAATTACATGAGTGTGCTTGGTATTGTTCACAAAAGGTCCTGAAAAATTAAACATCTCTTATGAGTCAGGTATTCTTCCATTCGACAAATTCATCAGGAGAGTAGTGGAAGTATTTTTTTTTTCTCAGCAGTACATTAGATTTCATGTGTTAAGACACATCTGTACTAAAGACCAAGTCTGTTTTAAACATTTCAGATGGGCTTTAGTAAAGGACATGCTGACTTTTCCCCAAGCCATTTCAGGAGGTCTGTCTTTCTCCCAGGACAAGTTATTACTTCCCTCTAAAATCTGCAGAAATGATGCTGTCAGTACAAAAACCAGGTGGCCTGAACAAGCTTGGATGTGTGTAATCAGAGATTCCCCAAGGCCTCTCATATCTTTGCACAGTTAATCATCAGGTAGAGTTTGTTAGAAGGCCCTTGGGCATCTGTAGATGCTGATTTTAATTCCCATGTAAATGGGATCAGAGCAGTATCAAAAAAAAAAAGACATCCCCCCCCCAAAAAAAATTAAAATCATTACCAATATATTTAGCCTCTTTACATGCATCCTTGCTGCATGAATAGGCTCAGTCATTCAATATCACCAGTGCATTTTTGTTCCCAGAGCTGTGCTCTTTTGAGGAGGCTGCTCTGAATTTCTAAAATGCTATTTGGCACAAATCGACTTTATTGATGTCTGGCTGATGCCTTCCCATGCAAAGAAATATACCTTGAATGGGATTTGTTCTGCTCTAGTGTTAAGAAAAGCAGGCAGAGCTTATATGATTCATGATTGATTCTCTTTCTGCATTTGACTGCACTAGTAAACCAACAGTAAAATATAAATATAAATAAAAACCATAACCTTAATGTCCCCTGGAAATTTTTTATATCTCCTCCAAGGACATATTTCTGTGTATCCTAAATTGTGGCTGTAAGTAGGTAAATCAGCCTGTCAGCAAGACACAAAACAGCTATCCCAAACTTCAACACTGACTTTGATACCTTAGAGACAAGACCACCATCTGAGAATTCACAAAAGGTTAGTGAGAAATGAAGGCCAATATTCCACTGAGAAAGGTTACAAGATGGGCAGAAACAAAAAGGAAGCATTGGTTCAGCATTCTGCTTAGGTGAGAGGCAACAGAGAGCTGATGTTTTTAAAGAGAACTGATAGCTAAAGTACTAAGAGGGGTGAATTATTCTTTTTTGTGAATTTACTCTCATACAAGAAGCTGGGTATTTTAAGATCTATTTCCCAGTAGTCTAGATGTGAAAAAATATAATCAGGCAAAGAGTGGAATATGAGAAGCCAGACTAAAGAAATCTGCAATGATTTTATAGCAAAGGATTCCAAATTAGTCTCCAAGATATCTAAGTTGCAGAAGAATCATAAAATAAAATTTAAAAACTGTTCAATGTAAATGCTTGTGATAGCATCCTTAATCACACAGCTGCACTATTTAAAAACAATTCTGTAAGAAACTGGGGTGTTTTTTACATGACTGGAATATTCATAAATTGGTGAGTAGTACAGCTAAATCTTTTCTAAATTAGATCCTTATAGATTTACAATGGATGTGTCTCTCAATGGAAGTTGCCATGGTTACAGCACCATTCTGCATGGAGCACACTTTCATCACAAATTGTTACACATTTATATACAAATAGTTTGGGCACATTTTTCCAACTTCTCTTCAAATGAGAGCTACAGGGATAGCCTTGAAGGAAAATTCCATACTTGTGCCTGGGCACAGTGATGGTCCAGCTGCATCTGGAGCCATCACATAATTCAGACTGGGGTGGGTCTCCAATCACACCTCCTGCTCAAAGCAGAGTCAGCTCTCAGATAAGACCAGGTTAACTGGGCCTTTATCCAGATGTATTTTGGGGAGCTCCAAGGTTGGAAACAGCACAGCTTTTCCTGGGCAACAGCCTTGTGTGCAAGAGATGGTGATGCTCTTTGGAAAACTCTTCATCCTTCCTTCCTGTGGCTGGGGTAGAAGGGACTTTTGTATCATTTGTTTTAGGAGAAAGACCTCACTGACTTATACTCAGCCAGCTTTGCACCCCAGGCCTGCAATGAGCCTCCCTTTTCACCTTCCTGCTCACAGAGTGAGGCACAAACAGCTCGCTCTGGTCCCCTTTCCTGGAGTGGTGCTCAAAGGTAATTTCAAAAGCATCCTTGTGTAAAGACAAATGTTTGCCGAGTGCTCGGTTGTCCTGCAGAGCAAGTGTTATCAAAACAAGTTTTTCTTTATGACTCTGCTGCATTTTATTGCTCTGGTTGGATCAGTGTGCCACAGTTACTGTACAGAGTGGTAGCTCCTGAACAGTCTCATGTCACAATATGCCTGGAGATCAGAGGTCATCTTGCTTTTCAGTGCGGGTATGGGATGATTTGTCAATGTTTAAGGTAAAATTCCACATCTGAACACCCATCTATCGAGTTTTATTAAACAGCCTTCCTGGTTGTCAGTGTCTGGACAAGTCTTTTTTAATGGGTCTGTGTTAAAGTCCTGAGGATTAGTTTGGGTGAAGGCTTCATGCTATAGTTTGAGGTTCAAATAGAAAATTTCCCATAATTCTACTTTATTATTCAAATGGAGAAATTGAAAACAAGATTTAAAAAAGGAAAAGGTAGGATATCTTTGTTTAGAAAGTATTTAGCTGACAACTCTTATGTTATACTTTCATTAACTGATTGCAACACTGTGGAAAGATATTTTGTTTGACTTTTGCTCTGTGAATTCCACCCCCAGCAAGGCACAAGGAGTGGAGTCACTCGATAAGTTTTCATTATGTCTATCTGCAATGGACTGACTTCAGGCAGCCAGAGAACAGGTTTGTGGGGTTGCTTTTTGAAATATGGAAAGTGTGAGGGGGATCTCTGGTGCTGTAGAGGATGCAGAGTGGCAACATTTATTGGAGTGGAGGAGTGTTCTTATAAAAGAGTAATACAAGGTCATTGCATTTACAAATTATCTGATGGCCTGCCAGTTGTTCAGTGCCACAAATCCTCTTCTTCATTCACCCTTCCATGATATCTTTAACTCCTGTAATGGATTTCTCCATTTGTATAGGCTCAGACATTGCTGATTGGAATATTACTTCTGATACAACTCTGCAACTCTGAGAAAGAGGAAGGACAATTTTTTTTCACCAGTTTGATAAATTCAAAAATAAACCAGCCTTTTTAATGACTCTGCCTGTGATTCTCATGTGACTAAGTTGGCTCAAGGTTTCTTGGCATGACTTAGGAGACAAGGCACAATCTTTTTTCTTCTTTTTCCCTTACTGTTCCCTGATAAATAACATGAATTAGAAAAACCTGCACAAAGCCTAGACTCTCCTCTGAATCTCAAATAAGTTTTCAACATACGATTATTGATGGCTTAATTGCAAGTACATCTCAGAGTCAAGAAGGAAATTTAAGTTTCCAAACATACTGACATTTCATAGAAATCAGGCCCAAGTGCTGTCTCTGTCTACTACTAAATAACCCTGTGGAAATTTCTGTCTGTTTACAAATATTTCTACATCCAAACAGAATTTAATGCATTTAATGCAAATTTAGCTCACATAACTGCTACGAGGAACACTGACCTTAGTAAAGCCCTTGGAATCCATCTTGTCTCTGTTTAAGTTTGTCTTTTGTTCCTCTTTAGGGGTTTTTAAAATAATTTTTGAAACAATTCCAAACTAAGGCTGCTTATCACTTACCCCAATTCCAGCAAAACCCTTCACTGTGTGAAACGTTGTTTTCTATGTGTCTGCACAGCATGCACAGCTCTTTCCTCATGTCCATCCAAAAAGAAACATTGACTTTGATGTTTGTTATGAGGGGTTTTCAAAATGTGAGTTTTTTGATCAGCTATGCAAATGATCATTTAAAAATAAAACTCTAAGCTTATTTAATGATCTCTCTGCTGAAACTATTGTTAATTGGCTCTGGTTCCTCTACTTTTATGTCTTTCAGAATCTTCCAGTAGGGCAGAGAGGATTTCACTGGAGTTATTTTCTTTATCATTCAGCAATTGAAAAATCTAATCACTACTAAAAATCTTCTGGGCTTTTATTAAGTTAGGTCTGATTTATGTAATTTGCCATAAAGTTCATTAAAGACTTCATTAATTTTTCACCAATCTGTAACAGTCTTATCACTGCTGTTTTTATTAGTGGAGATAAAATTAACTAGGTTTGACTTTTTAATTTGGGGGCAAGTCATTTACCTGCCCTATCACCACTTTCATAATAATTACATTTTGCTTTGTCAGATGTGAAATGGTTCTCTCCTTATCCATCAGTTCCAGTGATTAGGACCCCATATTTCAGACCAATTGCTTGTACTGACACTTTGATCTCAGCGGTTTATGTTCTCATTAGCTGACTGAATCTTTGGTCTTCCCCTTTTCCAAAAGAATCATTTGGTTTTAGATTTCTAATTCTAAAAGGACATGGAAAATTTCCATCACCCTGCAGCTCAACTGTGAACCCTGAAGAGATTGATGTCAGCCTGGATTTCACTTGTATTTGTCCATCTGCCTTTCCTAGACCTCAGTGGTCCTTGCTTGGAACAAGGAAATATGAAAATACTGCAGAGGTGTGTTTCATGTCAGCCACAACCCTGGGTGTTTTTAAAACAGGACGTTTTGACTACTTTCTGCCCTCTGATAAAATTTTTCCACTCCCCCATTCATACCTGTGCCATACCCACACCCATTTGCATTTGAGTTCAAATACCAGCCAGTGATTTCTCTGAAGACCGTCATTCCAGCACTTGCTGGAATGCTGGACCCATTAATGGCCTGGCAGATCAGCAGGACCATTCTGTTACATGGACCAGTGCCCACCAAATCGACCTGCTCTAGTAGGACATGACCTCTTTTCATTCAATAATCTAAAAATGGCTGCAAGAAAAGTATGATAAAATTATTTTCAAAGGAGAAATGAAGCCAGTACCCACTCTCTTTTTCCTCCAGAACTAGCACTTGGTAGTAATTTCCTCTAAAATGTATCAATACTAATTGGAGAAGAAACATGATCTTGTTAGAGAAAACCTGTTTAATTCAGAATTACTGTTCTATATTTCAGATTCTCTTCCTTGGCTGCATTCCCTTTGCACTTACACCTGACAGAGTAAAATAGCTGTGTAAAAGGTATCAGTGGCATTTGTATGATAACCCTGAGCCTTCTGCCACCACAATATTTGCAGTCCTTTGTGCCAAAGGAATGTTCCAGTGCACAGAGCAGAGCAATGCACTTGGTAGCACAGGGAATGTTTGGGACATTCATCTGAACTCTGTCCAGACACAGTGACCTGACAAATATGTGTGTTGTCTCTAATACCTCGTGTTCAGTGGTTTTAATCCCTACCTTTGTGAGGATTTCCATCAACTCTCCATTTGAAAGACTCCTGAGATGCCCAGGTGACTCTGGTTCACATAGTGATTTTAAAGCTGTGTCACTTGTGTCTTCTTACTGAAGAGAAGGCATGCAGAGAGGCTAAGAAGGAGTCTGCACACATTTTAAACCCTGCTTTGAAGCAGGACTGTGTTGACATTTAACTGAGAGTTTATTCAGAGATAAAACTCTGAAAATTTATTTAGTAGCAAAGGAAGGAAAGCATCTCAGTTACCCATAATTCTGACTTTTCCCTTTCTAAAGTTGAGAAACTGTGAGTATGGTTGCTTGTAACTCTCATGATTGTTATAAATACTGCTCTCCTTCTGCACAATGTTTTTAATCTGGAGACTTGGAAAAGTCTGTGTCAGAATGGGAAAGAGAATCACCATCCTTCTGATCACGGTCTCTGGAGGTCACATGCTCCAAAATGCAAACTCTTCCAGTAGCTACTCATAATTCCCCACAGATTAAAGTTAAAATAGACTTCATCTAATATCTAAACTAAAATATCTTGTTCTATTTAGGGTTCTTGGTTAATCTTTTTAAAGCTATTGTTCCAATTTTCAGGTTTTCTCTAAATTAGCAATATTTCCTCCTCAGATTTCTCCTAAGAGGAAAGCCCTGTATCTGCTCCAAGCAGCAATAACTCCAATGGGAATGGGAGCTTGCTCACACAGAATTCATAGCTTTGATGACAAAGATTTAACCTGATAGTGTTCATGTTGGATGAATTAACCTGCTGCAAGGAAATTGCAGAACTAGGATTTCCTACTGTATAATAGAAAGTTTGAATTTACAGATGAAAAGAAAACAAACAGAAAGAAAACTAAACAAATTACATCTCTTCTGTTTTCTTGGAAGTGGGATTTTTCTGTTGTTTCATTACTTTTTCTAACTCAAAGGTAAAACAATAACATTGAGATGAATTCTTAATGTCAAAGAATGAAAGAATCTGTTAGTCTGCAATGAAAAATAAGCAATTTTAGCTTTGCAATGGAAAGGTAATTAAATTCTTCTCACAAAAATACAGTTTTAGGAATACCTTTTTGCAATGCCCTTTGAGCCTGATGGAAGTTTGAGGAGTGAGCACCTCTAAAATCAGAATTTAAAAGCTTTTTAATGGCCACCATCTTTTGGGATAGGGAATCCTGAGAGCCTGAAAAGCTGGAGAGAGATGCCTGTGCTTTTGTCAGTTTGCAAGGACATTCCTAAAGCTCAGGATTGGCACGAAAGCCACAGGAGAGGAAACATCCCCACTGACTGAGTGCTGCAGTGCTGCTTTCTGTGCTCTTTCTGATTTATTGCAGCTCTGCATCATTTCAGCCACTGTGCAGCTGCAGTTGACCTTTCCTGATGGCCATAACAGGGCCTGTTATGACCAGATGCAGGTGAGGCTCTTGAACAGCATCCAGCCCTTCTGATGCACTCGACTGCCTGCCTGTGACTCCTGCTGCTGCTGCTGCTTTTCCAAATGCCTCTCAAGCAACCCAGCATTCTCCTCCCAGATTCTTCTGCCACTGGGCTCCTGCCATCCAGACCAGGGAGATTTGTTGCTCTTTGCTACCCCCAGCTATGCCATCAGTGCTATCTTAATCCACTTCTTCCATCTGGTAATTGTGTACTTGCAAAGCCCTCTGCCCACTCTGCCTTCAGAGACACTCCTCACTAGCACTGTTGTTGAAAGTAGAGGCATGCACAGGATCAATCTGCACTTGTCAGCAAACTCCACTTTGGTTATCTCTCCTGTTTTTTTCCTTTTCCTCAAGTGGGTATTATGCAGGTGGAGATTTGAGAGTGACCTGGGCAAGTCTCTGTTGGAGACTTCTCTATGTCCTGCATTAATCTCTCATTCCAGCCTTACACTTGCCTTCCACAGAGAATGACAATCCACAGAATTGCTTGCTCTTTTCAGTCAGGCACACCCACTTACAGACAAGAAGTCCTTTAGGGAATATAAAAAATGTACAGATTATTTTGAAATGAGATATATAAAGTGTAGTTTGTATTTGGAGCAGCTGGGTGTTATTCACTCTAGCTGCTGCCTTAAGAGTACAGGTTCCTTTCCCAATGAACACTTCACTTCATCCTCATGAAGTTTGTGCTTGGCATTCTTCAATAGCCTTATGAATATTTTAAAGTGTCTTCTACCAGCAGTACTCTTCTTCCATATCATTTCCCCTACAACCAGTTCTCAATTTGGGAAATATCTTGCTCAGAACCATGCACTCTGTAACTCACATAAGAGCAGCAAGGGAACACAGATTTGTCCTGTGCATGTGTAGGTTTTTCTCATGCTTTCTATATTACCTATGTCCTGAATGTGTTTTGTGCTGGGTTGTAAGAGCAGAATAGCACAGGGCTTCCTGTGAGACTTAGCTACTCCCTGGTGAATGTCAGTGCGTGACAATATTATATATATTCCATTAGGCAAAGGTGTTGTGTGCTGGCTTTTTACTTTCCACCAGCATTCTGTCTCACTTAGTTCTCAGTGAGTCAATTCTCACTGTCTATTAACAGCAGTTGTCTCTAACATCTTTCACTGGAGAATCTCACAAGCTCGTCACCCTATACAGCACCCAAGAGAGACAGGCAAAAAATAGATTCTCACAGGAATCTCCTCAACTGTCAAGGAGAAATATCTTCTGTAGGAGAGACTTACCAAATATACAAAACAAGGCACAGCAGTATGCATAATTCTTTTCCAACAATATGAAAAGGAAAAATTATATGGTGTTGAAGCTGTTACTCTTAAACTCATTTTTTCCAGATGAATCCTTGAGAATTTTTATGCGTTCCTTTAAAGGCAACAAATTACATCATGTTGTCATCAGACTAATTTTTAATATAGAAACAAAATAGTTGAGAATTCAAATCAATAAAAAAATGGTGAAGCCACCATTTGAATTGAATTTCAACACAGTGCATCACGCATTCATTGTCTGACCCACAGAGGTGGTTGTTTTATTACTGTCTCCTGTGCACTTCTGTTATTGCATGCACCTTTTGTATATTTAGACCTATTTTAGCTGTGAAAGCACACAATTTCATTTAATGTGTAGGCAGAAAAGAAGCTTACAATTTTTTACCAAATCTACCTAGAAACAGCAGCACTGAAATATTTTTTTAAATAAGGTGAAAGACAGAGGGAGCCTTCAGGCCAGGAGTAGAGGTGTTTATGTATTCCATGTTACTTTTATTTAAAACACCTGTCACTTGTAGCTTGTAATTGAAACACCTATAACTTGTTACTAATACTGGATTGGTCATTAATTCTTTTGGGTTTTGATTAACCTGCTCCCTATTTATTATACATGCACACATATACACATATGGATATAAATATTCATTGCTTATAATTCAGAAATAAATACTTAGCCCAGAATTCTTAGTTATTACAACACATATTTTGTTAATGTTTTCTTATTCATTATTTCCATAATAAAAAAACCAGAGTTAAAATGTTAGAAGTAGCATTTTAAAACAGTTTTATGTTTTGAAATTTTTTTTCAGTAGGTGATTTTTTTGTCTTTCTGTAAGGTGTTAAATGTAGGCTGCTCCCCAATACCTGATCAATCAGTAAAACCCTCAGGCTCTGATGGTTTTTAGTCACTAATTTATGACAGGGACACTGAGGGAAGGCAGCTGGGTGAGATCAGTGGTGGGAAAAACATCCCTGCCACATTCTGGAGGACAAACAGGACATGGAGCCTTGATCTTTGTTTGGAAGCAACAGCAAAACTTATTTTTATAGACATGACAAGAATGGAGGAGTTGCCAACTGGCCTTAAGGAAGTCTGATGAGCAGCTGGCAAAGCACTTGGACAGCAGACTGGGAGATAACTGGGAGGAGGGGATAAGTGGGAATCAAGTCCTTTTTTTTTCTGAGATCATTCAGAATCTGGGTTGTGTTTCTTCTCCCACCTTTCCACTGCCTTCTGTGTGTAGAGTTGAAAAGATTACTTGAATTTCCTGTAAGAATTACAGATTCTATCTTCATTCTGCAAGCAGTGATTTTCATAAGGCATTTTTGGCATTGGTGAGAATGTGCTGAATGTTGGGTTGCCTTGGTTTTTTTAATTCTAATTGAAGAGAAGCAGCATATCAACATTTTCCAGACTAGCATTCTGCAAAATGCTGAGGTGAATATTTTAACTGCTGTATTTTTTAGTAAGACTGTCATTTAAATACAGGGTAAAAATAGGACACAGCCATTTAAATGCATTTTGTGACAGACATTTTAATCCCTAGTGCATTCTTTGTTGAACAGCAAGTAAAAGAGTATCTGAGATTTCTGAAGGTGTTACAGAAATAAAAAACCTTAAGAACATATAAAAATAAGCTATATTTTGTAATTCTGATTCACTAATATTTTGAAATTTGGTGCTATGATCCCTAAGTGCATCCTTAAGGTTTCCTGAGTAAATTCTATGGACAGAACTCAAGACTACAAGATTCTTTTTAAGCTAATGAACTGATCCAACTTGCAAATATTTTGGGAAGTATGTTGCATATAGACAGATATCGAAGTTTACTCAGGTCCTTCAGTCCTGAAACATTCATGTCATGAAGAAACTCGTCTGACTAAAAATGTCATCAAAATCTGGTACATTCAAATTACAGCTTCTCAACTGAGTGTTATTTCTGTAAAGCACTACATCAAAACTCAGGCCTAAACACATCTAATCTTAGCTTAAACCCAGATCTAAATTGCATATTCCTATTCATAGTGTATTCTATCTTTGGTGGATCAATCTCAAATCTGCAAGAAAAATGGATGATATTTTAAAGTAAATACTAATCACATATAGTACCCAGTGCTGTTGGTTTTCAGAGCCTTTCTTTAAATGTGAATTTAAAAGTCCAATTTTGAAATTCTGTCTTGTGGTCAAATTGCTTCTCTGAGTTGTATTTAAATAATCAATCTGTATTCCATTTTTTGAGTTATAAATCATGGCTTACAAAAGTAATTTTTCCTCAACAATTATGTAAATCCTTATACAGTAAATCCAAATCAACTGGGATTTGGTTAGATTTGCTTTTCAAATATTTCTTCTTTGTTCTTTGCAGCTAAAATGAGAAATGTTTCTGTTTTTCAGTCTGCCAGAATAATCTGGATTTTGTGTCCTGTAGAAGGAACCTGTTTCCAACACAGGAACCTCTCTCAGCCCATGCCAACAGGAACAGGGGCAATGCTCAGGTCAAGTTACGTTCAGCTCGAGGCAGTGGGAGTTGGAATGTCCCAGGAACTGCAAACTCATCTGCTCCATCCCCATTTCCAGCCTGGCTCCTCTGTCCCTGGTCCTTGTTTGGATCTCAGCCCAGTTTGTGACCAGTTCCGTGCTCCTGAGAGACCTTGAGACTGGAGCACTTCTGCTCCCTCCACACTGCCCTTTGCCCTTTGTCTCCTGCCCTGTTGTACCCCTGGGCATCACTCATCAACCCCAAAGCATGATCACATTGTTTTTTTAGAGATGCTGTGGCACTGCAGGATGCTGCCCATCTGTAGGGTTACACCCTGTGTGTTATGGAAAGCCCAGAGTGAGCCTCTTCCCTAGGCCCGAAGGTGACCAGGAAGCACATCCAGGTCACCAGGGATGGACATGGGGAAGAGGATCATGGGTTTGTGGCCTTCTGCACCTATTGTGGGAGAGGATTGTAGGTTGTGACCTTAGAGGGTATTGTTTATCTTTCTTGTTTATATGATGGCACATCCTGTGTGTGGGATGTATAAAGGGAATTTTCACTGCGTAGTAGGAGGCAGTAGCCATTAGGAGTAGCCATGGCAGTAGCCATAGTAGGAGTTATAGGAGTAGTCTTGGCAAGTAGTCATAGAGTGATCTGTAGTAGTCTTAGTCTCTGTATAATAAAGGACCTTGCAACATCACAATCTCATCAGAGAAGTTCTTGACCCTGCATTGAATACTGCACCCATCAGCACCAGGGCAAGACTCGCTCACAGAAAACAGAGCTGAGCTGCTCCAGCCCTTTGCTGAAGGTCAAACCAGCAGTTATTCTGGAAAAGTCCTCAGGCCAGTTCTGAATTTCACTGTGACACAAAAGACATGGCCTCATAGGAAATGAAGCTCGGGATGGGAAGCACAGCTCCTCGACATTCTGTTGGTGTAAAGCACTGTGGAATTCTGCCAGACAGCTATGAAAAGAAATAGTAGGTTTCTCTCTTAAAGCAGGCTATGAAAAGTAGAGAAGATTATTCCAGCTATACAGCAGAGCCTGGATTTAAATTAAACAGTGACAAGCTGCATATATTTCTTAAACTCATTACAATTATTTAACAACATTTGTGCTCTGGTTGGATAAATCATGGAAAGCAATGCTCTGTCACAAAGGTACTCCATGATTAACATTGAATAACTGCTTTACCAAGCACCTCTTGCTACTCCTGATAACAGAAGTAGCTGCTTACTCTCCATTATACAATTATCAGGCTCTAATCCTTTTATAGACTATAATCTAGCTTTAGGCCTTTCCCCATTCATAGCTATGACTTTAAATGAGTTTACTTAGGAAGTGAATTATGCAGTTGTCAGTAACAAAACTGACAGGCTCATTTTTCTACTTCTCAAACAGCTAGCCATGCAAACACACATAATATCTGGCAGGATCTTGCTATTGGTCTGTCAGCTCCACATTTTATCTTCATTGTTTGTCTAAAATACCTTCTCTCTGTAAAATAATTTACAGGTTCCTATGGCTTCCTAAAAGCTGGGAAAGTCTGTAAAAATTATGTTAATGTGGTGCCCAGCCACCTGGTTGTTACATTAGTCTAAAATTTTTTTAAAAGGAAATTTATTACCTAAAGCAATTTGTCCAGAGTCTAATAGAGCTGCTGTTCTCAGTTCCATCCAGAGAACTGTTATAAGCCAATCAGGGGAAGAAAAGTTCTCCTCCCTTTGAAGCCAATGTTGAATCTGAAAATGGAGATAGGAAATATGATTTTGTCACTGACTCAGGTTGAAGTAATGCAGAGCCAAAAGGCAGTTTCTGGTCTCAAGAAACTTTCAAAAGAAATAGTAAGAGGGAACTTCTGTTGTGCAAAGAGAACTGGGTGAACTCAGCCTACAGTCCAACACAGGCCAGCAGAGATGGCTGTGTTTAGTCTGCTCTGGATGGACAGAGAGCTGCAGCACAGGGGGACATGGTCAACAAGTGGCCATTACAAGAAATTGGTTGGATATGAAATAAAACAAAACAAAAAAAAAGAAAATCAGACATGGCAAAAGTCACCTTTCAGATGCAGATACCCCAGTGCACACCAATGGCACCTCCCAGAACTCAGGATGATTCTGCAGTGAAGCAAGCCTTTAACAATTCAGAAGGTGACAGACAGGTGTGATGTGACACATAGAATGAGAGGAGGCAGAGGTGATCATTTTTCCATCTCTGAACAAGGCTGCACTCCTGCAGATGTGTTTGTCACCATGAAAGGCATTGCTGTTCTTCAGACTGGAAAAGTCTTTTAATTTCCCGGCATTATCATTTCAGCTTGGTACTACCCAGGTTAAACTACCTGTGGTGCCTCAGATACAAGTTTACAAATCAAGCCCAATGAAAGCAGGAGCAGGCACACATTTCCTAGAAAATACATATTTAATAGAAAGAAAAAGTAAAAGTTTGTTACCTAGGGTAATTCTTGTTTTTATTTCATGCCACTGAACTATGCAGGCATCCAAGAGCACTCAAGTGTGATCATTGAGTAGTATTGAATATCAGTAACTTGGGAGAATCAGAGAGAAATATGACCTTCAGAGATACAGAAAATTTGCATAAACCGATAGTTTGTACAAGTTTTTTTGTGTTACAGAACACCAGCAAGCTGCAGATCTAGATATGTTTTTATAATGCAATGATCAACATTAAAAATTCCATTATCAGAGCTAATAGCTTTGTGGTGGCTAAGGCATGATCAGAATACACTGTCTTTATTGTCTGTATTAATGTCATCTTTCCATTTGCTGATAACACTAAAACCTTCTTTTATTATGAGATTAGGCAGATTTGGCTTGGAAGATATACACACACTCTGAAACACATGACATTGTTGAAGGTGCTTTTTCCTCCTCAAGTTTAAAATGTTTCTTTCCCCAGTAAATTCCCTCTGGTATATACATTTTTGTTTAAAGCATGTCACTGCTTTTCTTCTCGAAGGCAAAATTGCTGGGCTTTTTATTTTAATTTCCTTTTGGATAAAACTTTAATCTACATCTCCTAGAGGCAGAAGCTCTGAAGTGGGATTACTGGTGAAAATTCTTCTGGAATGACCTTCTTTCCAGAATAAAATTAAAGTTTGAGGATTTTATATAAGAGAAGAGGCACCCTGCTGCAGCATATCTTCCTCTTCCTGCTTGACACAAGCATATCAAAATAATATCCCTTTAACTTTGTTTTCTATGTATATAGACTTTCAATACATGCAAAAAGTCAACATCATTTTAAACTCAGTTTTCAGTGAGAAGTGCTGCATTGTTTTTATTTTGATGTGTCTTGTATCCAACACTCTTCACCAGCTGATGAACCACAGACTTTTGTAAGCCAGAGGAAAAATAAATAGCTCAAATCTTTAATCTTTGAGCAGAACTCACTGGGAAATCCAGCTGTTCCCCTCACAAAGGAGGTCCAGAGACGTTGAGTTCCTTTCTCTATTCACCTGCATGAAGCTCTGTAAATGGCACCAGTGCAGGGGCAACAAAGCACAAGGAAAGAGCATCACTTTAAAATCCCACTGGCAAATTGAAACTCATTAGAACCCCATTGATGAGTATGCTTGAATGTGAAAAGGAGAGCTGGTGGTTGAAAATGAGCATAAACAGAGTTTAGTGGCCTTTGTTCACATTAGAAATGTGCTCTCTGGAGGTTTTTGCTACATCTTAATATCCTCAGTGGTGGCTGCTAAAAATGTCACCTCTCTGCAGCACCAGAAAACTGTCCTTTCTCATCAGACTCTGATTTGGCAACAGCAGTGCACACACGTGACTCCTAAGCTTGATTTTTGCCATCCATTAGAGGCAGGAATGAAGCCATTTGCCTTGAGACAGCTCCAGTTGTATCCACCCACTGGCTCAGCAGCCAAAGCTGCCAGTTCCCTGCCATCAACTCTGCCCCTATTCCCTGCCCTGGGTCCCTGCAGTATCCACAGCCCAGTTCCAGGCTCTCACCTTCCCACTGGCAGTGGGCTGCCTAATCAGAGCCACCCCTGAAGCTGGCACTGACTGCAGCCTGTGCTGGCACAGCTGCTGGGCACTGGGTGAGGATTCTCTCCTGGAGAAGGAGCTGGCCACTCCCTCACAGATGGGATCTCTCCACCAGTTTTCTAAGCCTGCTCCTGGATTCTTTGTCTACTCAAACCACCCACTGAAATGAGGGTGATTTGCATGCACTCAGGATGATCAGATTCCCAATCTCTTTCTTCTGCAGAATAATATTTAGTTAATTACGATGCTAAAACAGAATTGTGGCCTTTATAGTTATTATCTAAATTATTATTATATGCCAATACTTTTGTCTGAAAATAGTGTCTTACGGTATTCAGGCTTTTAAAAGACTGTGAAAGTGTTACTACACAAACACTGTTACTACACAAACACAGATGCTGTGGTCAGAGACTCATGAGATTGAGCTTGCTGAGAGTGGACCAAAAGTCTCTGATGATTACCTAAGGCAGATGTCCAGGCAAGAACACTGAAACCAGGTAAGAATACATGGACAATTTCTGTGATATCCTTTCCCAGTTTGCTACAGCCCTTTCCTTAGGAACTTCCTGAAGGGATTACCCTTACTTTTGCAATTCCTAGACTTTTTTATTATATTTAATATTTTTAGTAAATGGTTATGCACATATAGCCATTCTCTTTGCCAAACAAACATGGGAGGAGAATAGGTGTAAGCATGGGACTACATTAGTATTGTAAAAATAAAACTGAAGGGTCACCTGGTCTGCAGCAAGCCAAACAGAGATCAAAACTGCAACTTGTATTCTTCATGCTGTAGTCTCATATGGATTAGCTTTCTTAAGGAGTGGAAGCGCTCTGACAATTCCCAAATTCTTTCCTAGGAAAGGACAGCAGTGAATATATTGATCCTGGTTACACACACAGTTCAGCCAGGCTGAAGCCAGAGCAAGAGTCAGGTAAGCATTGGGTACAGACACTCCAATTTGTTAGCAATTAAGCAAGAATTTCCATCATAGTGCTACTACTGGTCTTCATATTACCCACACACAAATGTCATCTCTCAGAGTATTGCTTAAAGCAGGAATGCAGCACAGCTGTACTGGATCATGACATGGATTTCTCCTCCATCTCTGATGCCAAGGGAAGAATGTAGGAATAGGCAGAGTTTATGTACATGCACAATTACTATTTCCCAGCCTGCAGTCTTTTACACTCCTGGGATATTTTGAGATTTGCATTGTTTTGGCAAATATTTCCCACTTTTCGAGTTCTCTATTTTGAGATGCAGGCACTAGAAAGGTGCTTCATTCCATTTGCCTTTCTGTCTGTCACTGAGCACCAGGTTGTCTTTGTCACACAACTGTCACAATACCAAGATTTGAGTCATAATGTTCAGCTTGGAACTCATCATTCCATGCATGATTGCTGTGCATCATTTAATTAATTAATTTCTATTCCATTTTGCCTGCCATTTTATTTCCCCAGATGCTCCATCTTGTAAGTTTTTGCAATTCTGGCTCTGGCTTTGCAAACTATGCATCTCAGGACAGATGGGAAACATTGTAAGGAAAGAGAAAATGGGGAGGAAAAGCCATGATAGAAGTGCAATGCAATAAAAACAAAGTGTCCTTCATTTAATGAAATAAATGGAGATTATGCAAGAGCACCAAAAAAATCAACAGATTCTGCCTGATTTATTGATGAACAGAGAAGACAGTGTATGCAGCACTACAAGAGGAGCAGGTGTAAATCACTGTTCGGTTCAGCTTCTTTTTAAGCAGTAGCACAAATACTTAATTAAGAATGTGGTAAGAAAAAACTTATCCGGATTACATTATAGGAAGAAACACTGGAAATTTAGTGAATGTCCTGTCCTATTTTACCCACTCCACAGCTACTGAGCTTTAGATTGTTTATCTCCAAGCCTTTGGAAATTCTTCTTTTTCTAATGTTATACAGGTTGTAGAAGAAATAAACTTCAATATTTTAAACTCAACCTTTTAATACTGTAAACAATTGTAGAAAACAAGCAAAGGGCACAAAATGGGATCTTTTTAAAGATATTGCCATATTTTCACAGATAGTAAAAATAAAATAAAAATAAGTAAAAATAAAATTAAAAAAATATTTTACAGGTATTTACACTATAAATAACTCCTTGGAATTGCAGCCATTAAAGGCAGCTACCTATCACAAAGCTTGGGCAAACTCAGTTCTAGGAATATTGCCTACTTTTCACTGTGCAACTGGCATTTCTTGGAGCAAAGATTTTTGATCAGTAATCAAGTAGAAATGTCACTGTGGCCCCAACCTCCTCAGCTATTTAAATGTAAGTACAGATGCTCAAGTGAAACATGAGTTACCTCTCTCCTTCAACTGGACAGGAATTATCACACACAAGAAGGTTAAAAGTCTCTTTGCTGTTTGGCCCAATTCTAGGAATTGTTGGGCCAGATCTGGTGCAGCCTCCTGGCAAAGTCTTGTGCAGTTTATTCTCAAACCATCCTGTATTGAGGCAACAATAACACAAGGCTAGGCTAGGCTTCAGCTTGATGGAGAAGACTGCAGCTGTGGAAAAAGAGAGGTTTCACCAATGTCCTTCTCAGTGGCTGACACCAAGGAGAAAAGGGTGTGGGATGCTGAGTGCAGTGACAACAGTCACTTGAAAAGAAAGCTGAAAAGTACCAAGTGGTACCTAAAGCCACTAGAGAAAATCAAAGTGTATTTTAAAACATGCAGGCTTACCTGGTTGGCTGGATTTCCTGCTGAATGCTCTGCAGATGTGCTTGGCCACAAGATTTCCTGGTTCATCATGATACCTGAGGTAATTGGTTAGGTTTGCCACCTGTGTTGTTAATTTGAAAGCAGTGTTCCTTTAAAAACATTAAAGAAAGCAATATCCAGAAGGCTTTTCAAGGCTAGAATGTGATGCAGTTGTAAAGCAAACAGAGGAGCAGCAGCATGAATGACAGCTTTACTAAAACATTAGGCTTCACCTAAGGCCAAAATCATGTGTAAGTGGAATAAAATTGCCACTAATGATCTTGGTCATTAATGTTTAATTATGCATTTCATTATGTAAATTATTATTGTAAAGGATTTCATTAGTAAAAATTACACTGCCTCACTTCTAATTTATGCACCTGTTCTTAATTACCACGGTATTGAAATCAATACTGAAAAATGCTTAGGTACTTTACATTCAACATAATGTGCTGTATATAACTAGGATTACAACACCTTCCATGTTATTAGCTGACAATCAAGTTAACATCTGCTAAATATGTTCTCTTTGTTCTAAAATTAGGTCAAATCATACTACCTGTAAAATCCAAGCTCCTTAGCAAAGGCAGGAGTTATCAGAATGTGTCTGTAACTGATACTTGTAAGCCATTTTAAAATAAACTTTTTTGGTTTCTGTTGTTTTTAACTCCTTCATTCTAAGTCTCTGTCACTATTCTATACCACTGCTATATATAGTGTACATAATATAACTGCTAAATCAGCTTTCTTGGCATGCATTACCATAAGATACCCTGACAGAAAGATCTGCTAGGGATAATAACTCTGTGCCAGCAGGAGGAGTGCAAACCCCAGATGTGAGGTGACACACTAGAAGCCCATCATCAATTCACTTCTCACACATATTGGTTCAACTTCCAAACCAATTATTATTCTTGTAATTTTTCATACATAGACATTTTATATGAAAAGCCCAGTTTCTAAAGTATTTAAATGTGTGATGCTGTTTTCTCATGCAATTAATGAAAGTGTTTCTTGATATGGATCAGTGATTATATTTAACAAGCAATCCTTCAACAAGTAAACAATCCTTCAGCAAAGCATCAATGAGGTTTTAGAGCTGAGCCCTAAAATCGCTCAGGCACAGGAGCAGAAAGAGAATCCTCCCAGTTTTTCCCTTTCCTCTGGAATTTTGGTTTTGAAACCCCACGGCCCACTGAGAATTCAAACATGTTGTTAGTGAGAGCCATTAGAGCTAAAAATGGTTTGTGGTAAGTGGAACCCCAAGCACTCTGGACACCCATAGGAAGCCTGGCAGGGCTTTTTAGATTCAATCTGGTTCCTCAACTCCTGGCAAGCTCCAGGCAAAACGTGGGCTAAGGTGTCCTCCCAGGTACCAGACTTTTGTTTAACCTTAGGTGTACTTGAGTCAGATCAACCACAGTGCCTTTATTTTCCTCTCTTCCCTGGCCATCCTCCCACTCATTCAAGCTGCAGCAGCATCAGAGCAGCAGCTCTAAGTGATGAATGGTCTTTAAAGCACCTAAATCTGATCAGATCCATGTGCTCACTTGTGCTGGAAGCCAAAGTACTTTGGCAAATGCTCTCTTGCACCTGTCCCATAATTCACAGTATGCTCCTCCCCTCTAAAAGGAAGAACAGGGAAAGTGAGGAAATATCATAGCACCAATGTGGTTGCAGGAATTAGTCTACACGGCCTTTTCTGCACTTAAAGACAACTGACCCATGACACAGTAATACACAGAATTAACAGAATCAATCTGTTTTTCATAGGAAACAAACAAAAGTTTATTACCAGTTATGACTTAAAGGTATGGTACATGTATAATAAACCATAACATCTTTTCTACCTGAGAATGGAGTTCTCCAGCACATTCTCTTACCCGAAGATTTTCTTCCATGCCTTAAACATTTGCTGGCATTTCAAGATGATGCCAAAAATTTTGCCTGTGAGATTCACAGGGTGATAGAGAGCAAAACTGTCCTCACAGGATGAGTTTAGCAGGAGGAAACTTCAAAGAAAAACTGACTGATGTGGCAAACACATAAAAAGCACAAGAACAAAGCAATACTCTCAGTTGTGGGAAAGTTAGGATTTGGATCTGAGCACTTCAGACTTAAGTAAACACTAACAAACCAAATTAGCACAGGCAAACAACAGCTAAGACTTGCTTCTAATGCAAATTAAAGGCTATTCTTTGGGTTTTTTTCCTGAAATATGACTTCTAGATGTTCCATTTGCAAACCATATCTTAATTACATTGCTCTGATGTTCTGGTTTATTGCATATTTTTAAACATGAAGCTGACAATCCAATGGCATTCCTCTAAAATGTGTATTTAAATTATTGGTTTGCATCCATTTCTTTAATTACTTTATTTAAAATAATTGAACAGTCCTGAAAGATCACTTTGTTCAGAAGGACAACATCAACACTGCAGAAATATCTGCAATATAATTACATTGTCAATGTATTTTAAATTTTGCAGGTAATTGCATTTTATCTTCACAGAAAATACTCCAGATAAAAATAATTGTCAGATATAATCACAGAATCTACTTAAGTATCTTGTTTAAATGTGGTAAATGTTGGTTTAGGGCTTGGTTTAGTGCTTGTGAAAGACTAAGGAAGCGAAGCAAGTAAGATCCTTGCACTGGATAAGATTCCAGCTTTCATCCTCCAGTTCACCAGAGCCTGGTTGTTTCTATTTCTGGGACTTTCTTGCATAAACTGCTACTTACATTGGATGTGTAGCACTTTTGTGACCATGCACAAATTACATCTCCTTCTCCCTTTCCCTTTGTACAGAATCCCAGCTTTGTGATGCAGGACAAGGCTTTTGTCTGGCTTGGGATCAATCACTGAGACTCTTTTGCTGTAAAGTGATTGGAATTATTCATTAATCTTCCAGACCAGTAGTTTTGCCTTTCATGGAGTAAAATTGATTTCCTTATCTGAGCTCATGAAGAAGTGGGATGTGCACCTTTCTTGATTCATAGCTCAGGATGGACAGTAATGGAGAAGCTTTGAAAGCAGCAGCTTTTGGGTCCCCAGAAATGACAGGTCTTGGTGCAACAGCCAGATATTTACTCATGGAGGGGCTGCATATTGCACTAGATAGCACTTTGAAAAGAGGATATTTAAATTTGGGGAGAATAAATCCTTGGGGAGCACCAGCTTTTCTACAGATTTGCTTTATTCATTCTCTGCTGGAGAGCTTCACGACAGTTTATAGTGCACAACAAATCTCTTTGGCTGCAAGAGGGGTAGATTTATTCCACCATGTTTGAATCACCTGGGAGAAATAGAAGCAACTTTGAGTTGAATTACTGAGTAATCTACAGCTTCTTTTTCAAGGACCAGCAGACCCAGGAACAGGCAGCATTTCCATCAGAACCTTACCTATTTTCTGGCCAGATGGCAGCAAGGAGCATTGGAAATCAGATTAATATCCTGTGGTGGCTTTTACCAGCTCCCTGGTTACTGGCCTCTCAGACACTCCAGACCTTTTGAGAGTCTTCTGTTCATAATATTTATACAGTTGTACCTCATGTCCCTCTGGATCACTACAAAAATGGGTCAAATCATGGCTCTCCTCTTTGATTTAACTGGATCTGTGGCATTTTCCTATCTGGAAGCCAACATTTCAGGAGCTATATTTTTTCCCATTCCTTTCCAATGTACTCTGGGAATGACTGAGAAGCTACCAACACTGATTCTTGAATCAAAGCCTGAAAAAGAGTGCCAGTAATACTTTGAATTCAGTCTAGACTTTAACTTTTTATCCACAATCTACCCCATCTACTTTGCAGTAAAAATGCAAGACAATCATTTAAGCCTAGAGTATAATTAGAGTTCCAGACCTAGATACCAGTCCCCTATGGCTGCTGTTTGACTAATTTCTTATTTTGCCCATTTTTCTTTCCACTGAGAAGATACTAAAAGTACTGCATTAATGTGCTGCAGACAGAAAAGAAACAGAGATAAATCAGCTTTGCATACCACAGTTATCCCCTGGTCTGCAAAATAATTGCCTTGAGAGCCATTTTTCTTACTCTTTGCTCCTACATTCAGAACTGTCTGCATTCATAACAAGGCTTTGCATCTCAATATTACTATAGTAGGGCATAATCTCTGCTACAGTAAAGTTTACCAGTCACTGTCCATGCAAAGATCCTTTTTGCAGGTTTTGCCCATGTGGTGAGTTAGAAGAAGCCATAGGGAGTGTAACTGCATGTGTATTGCACCAATAAACAGAGCAGGGAATATGTGCCACTAATGACAAAGTATCAAATCCCCAAAAGAGCAAAAACATAACATAGACCTTTGATGGTTCTAAATTCTATCCCTCATTTAAATTACATAGTCCTCTATCCCTTATAAACACTTGTGATTACAGTGAGATAAACATTTCATAGAGGTGTTACCCAGCATGTGGTGGTGTCACAGTTTCTGAGTGTTTCCAGCAGCTGGAATAAATATCTGAAACGTAAGTCAGACACTGGAAAACTAAAAGGTTCAAAAGTGTGTTCTAACACAGCTTGGAATCTCAGCACTGGGGTCTCTGACATTGCAGTTTGGGATCTCCTGACACAGTGGTTCTCCTGTAATTTCTGGTAGCATCAGCAGGACTGAGCTGAGCGTGCAAGGAAGGTGTGTGAAATAAATACCCTTCATGCTCAACACAGCTGGTATATGAAGGTCACCTCAGGAAAAAGGAAATCAATGTATGCCAAGAACAGAGGGCCAACACAAAATATAACACATTATTATCCCAACCCACAGTGCTGTACACAGCTTACTGTCAACAGATGCTCAGAGAAACAAGAGGGATGGAGTGAAATCCCTCTTATCACAGTTGTTTGGAAAGAAAAGCAACTGGAAACAAACGCATTTCACCAGAGAGAAATCTCAATCTCCTATGAAATGGCTGACAACTGAGTTGTCTTAGACCAGGGCACAGGGGGAGAAACATAAATTGATTAAACTTTTTACAGTCCATATTTACCTATTTCTTTATAAGTGTTAGTTAACCTTATTATTATCACCAAATCTACTATGTGTAGTTTTTAAAGTTATAAGCCGATGGTGTGCTAAATGGAGTTTGAAGGATCTGTGAAAATCCCAGGAAATGAAGAAGACTTGAACAGCCTGAGGTTATAATCAATAGTGTCTTTTTCTGGATTACATTTAGCTTCTTTTACCACATTCTTACCTGACTTTTCATTTGTGGTATGGCTGGCTGCAGACACACAGGGTACACTGTGAGTGAGGCATGAACTCATTCAGCTCTGCAGATACAGGAAGGCTGAAGCAACTGTGCCGTTCAAAAGGCATTGCCCAAATTCCTCCCGGGGGAGAATTGCATGGCTAATGAACCACCCTTCGATTCCAGAGTCCTAACTGCTTAACCCCAAAAAGTCATGATTTGGTCATCAGCTCTGCAGGATAAGTGAGAAGGGTGCTTTTGGCAGTACTTTTGAACGACAGAACACATCAGTAGATAAAATACACCTTTGGTACTTCCCATTTGCTTTGTCAGCCTAATGCAATCAAGATAAAATGAGGTATTAAGTATAATTTCTATGGGGCTAAAGTGTAAGGCTAAAATATTGTCCAAATACCAGCCCTGAAAATGAAGGGAAATCCAACAAAGGGTGCAAGGTAAATTTCTGCTCAGAAAAAAAAAAATCAATGAGCCATGGCAGTTGTCTGAAAACTTTATTAGTTCAATGAATCACATTTATATAGACACTAATAATTACAATGTAAATAAGCCAGTCAGAGTAATATAAAATAGCACATCATATAATACTCAGTATGGCAATGTTATTACCACAGTGCTACAATTACTGAAGTCTAATAGAGAAATATAAGACACACACAGAAAGTAATTGAGATAAAAGAGCACAGTAAATTGGTATGGTACTGCAGAGAGTGATGAGCCACACTTATTAATTTCAACAATTACAAACCTACAGAGCAAGTTCTACTTCTCTTATCCCAATGAATGATTGTGTTAAAGCAAATAGTCCACACTCCTAATGGAATTCCCCTACTTCACAAAACTGGAAGGTTTGTTAAACATCCCACCTGGATTTTCTGCAATGCTGTGCTTCTTGTATTTGAGTGTTTCTTCTGCAGCATTAATTGCAGAGGGGGAAATTCCTTGAAGTGCTGTAGAATGTCTCTGCACTTTGAAGTGTCTGTCATGAGTGTGGCAGACATGCCATCAGCCTGCCTCAAAGCTAAAGACCTCCACAGGTTTTTACAATAAATAATTCTGTTCTTTTTTGTGTTCCCCTTACTCTAAAAATACCTCTCCTTTACCATCCATGAAGTTAGCTCATGTGCTCTTGCCCTTTTGAGCAGCTTCTTCAAAGGGAGGTAAAAAATCTGACTGGCTGTCAAAACATCATTAAAAAAAGAAGAAAAGAGAATGAAAAAAAAAAGAGAAATTAATCCAGTAATATACAGTAGTGTTCAAACTTCTACATGGCAAGGAGAAAAGGTAGGACAGAGGTTTTGCATAATCAAAATAATTGCCTTTATAAGGAAGAAGTTAAATCCAGAGAAATACTAAAATTCTAGCAAGAAATTCAGCTGGGTGGTACCCTGGCATGATTTACATCAGACATTTCCTGGAGAATTTCCATTAGAGAGGGACAGGGAGAGGCTCTATATCTCAGGAACAGAGGACTACCTGACCCAGATGGCTTTGGAAGTCAGCTGGATGAGATTTCATGATTAATCAGAAAAAGCACAAAATGAAGTGTTTATATGTCAGGATATCCAGTAAAAACCCTGCTGAGCTCCTCCTTGTTGAGCTCACCCATCCTGGGAGCTCTCCCACTTGTGCAGGTGTCTATGACTTGTCTAACAGCCCCATAAAAACTCTCTGACCTTATTACACTACTGGCTTGTGATTAGTTACCTGGTCTTAAAATAGTATGAAAAATTAGGGTGACCTAATTTTCCACACAGCCACAACATCCAGCAATTAATTCTTCTGTTCCCAAAACAATATTTTCTCCTGCTAGTTGCACAGGTGTTCCTTCTGCAGCTTCTTTTTCACACCATCTTCCTTAATCCCAGAGGGCTGCAGAGGATTCTCAGCTCCACAGAGCAGCACAAAGTCTGAAAAGAAAGCACAAGATTTAGTGTCTCAGCTGGGGGCCAAGGGAAACAATAAATATGCAGGTATCTTGAGATACTTCAATGCTTTTGATGAATGAAATTGTGCTGTGACTGAAACGCTTTCAAAGAGAGAAGGAAACCAATTTTTAAATGTTTGCAAGTTCAATTTAGTAATTAATACTTTGCATAGATATTACTAGGGAAACAGTTAAAGCTGGGTGAGGCTGAAAATACCTGTTCTGAATTTGAATTTCCACAAGCAATTGGAAGGACAATTAAAAAGGATAATGTGCAAGTGATAACAGCTCAAGAATTCATTAAAGTAGAGCCTCAAAAATCTTTTGATTCGCAGAACCTCTTCAGTATCACATTTAATGACTTTTGCAGCATTCTTAGGATTCACAGTTTGAAACCTTTAGACTCTGGGAAAGATCAAAGCCTTCTGCCTGTTTAACAATGTCACCTTTGAGTCTGAATAGAAGGAAAAAAATATGTAAAGCTGAGAGAGGGAATTACTGCTGGAACGTATGATTGCATTTTCCTGCCACGGTAGGAATGTACAGATTATCAGTCTGGGTCACTTTGTCTCTGGAAGAAATTCAAGAATTCACCTACACTCCTTGTTTTTCCAGCTGCTTTTCTTCAAAGGTATCCAAGTGAGTTCTGCCAGCATAAATCTTTCCATGAAAGAGCAGCATCTGCATCCTGGCCCATAATACTCCCAGGCTTTTACAGGCTGCTTCATGGGAGAGGAGGTGTCCTGTCTGACGAGGTGAAGGAGCTGTGTCAATTGTTGTACAGCTCCTCTAAAAACTGTATCCAGGGTGAGATATTTCAGGAGCTTTCAGAAGAACTTCTTGCTCTTACGAGAGGTGTCTTTATGTTTCTCTGTGCCAGCTTAACTAGAATGTGATAGCACAAGCTGCTACTGAGAGAGCCAGATCTGTCATATGAAAAACCATAAAGCACCACTTCAAATGTATGCTTATATCTCTTTTGATACAGACCAATTCCTAGAATTTAACACAGTAAAATAAAAAGTGGAAATATACTTTATATTAAAGTAGAGTAAAAATAAAAAAGGCATTAAAGTTTCTTAAATGAACTATTTCAAGCTTGAGAGCATTTTCAGAACTGCATTTCAGATACTGAAAATCCAAATTTTTTCACACTGGTTCATATCTAAAAGGGATGTAGAAACCTTGAAATGTTTCATATAGTGGAAATCCTTTCCCCCCACTAGTTATATTTTTATCTTTTATTCCTTCCCCTGCCCCGCCCCACCCCAAAAAAAACAAAAACAATAAAAGGAATCCATGATGTTGGTCATTGAGGTATTCATATAAAAATTTAAAAGGAACCTCAGCTTTTTATAATATAATTATGTATGAATTCCCTTTAAAGTCTGATCCAGTATCCACTGACTTCAAAGAACAGACATTTTTTGGATGAGACTAGTCACTGAAGAGTTTGGATGATATTAGTCACTGAAATGCAGCTTCTGTGTTACCAGACTCTCTGCCTTTATTAAGAATCTTAGGTGAAGACCCCTTTATTAGCTTGAGCCCACAACAAGCTTTACAAATTACCACGGTATTATGAAGTTATAGTGGTATATTTTATCTCTTAAGTGTTCAAATCTCTTCAAAATTCTCTCTCTGTTGTTATGAATTATATATAAAAAATACTGTTAGTTCATAACCAGACTGCAAACTTTATACATAAAAGGGCATTTCTCTTTTGAGGAACCTCACACTAAGTTGGAAAAAAACCCAACAAAAATCTGTCTACCCATAAAATTAACACATCAAACCTTCAGATTTAAAAGAAAATGTTATAAATGCAGAAACTTAGGACATTTGCATTGCTCAGACAAGAAATTTCATGTAATCTACTGCCAGTTTTATCAGTGCTGTGTTAAATTATCCTTTCCTGCATTTGCTTCATTGAGACCTAATAACATTTGTCTTTCATTCTGAATTGAAGCTATGTTAGCATGACAAACACTAGAAGAGAAATCTGCTGGGAATTATTTATGAGGAACTTGGCAGACCAGCTATTAACAATACTTAAGCCTGGAACCTTAGCCATGACCTTCATTAACCAGAGGAACATTCTCAGTTACTAAAAAAGATGAACTTCAAGTGCGGAATTTTACCTAAAAGCACCAAAAAAAAAAAAAAGAAAAAAACACCAAAACTAAAGAAAAGCAGAGGAGAAAAAGAAATAGGAAATCCATATGGGAGAAAAACTCAAGTTTCCAAACCTAAGTAATTCTTGAAGGGCAAATTCAGGACAAAAGCCCCAGATGTGAGGTGACAGGCAGTTCCCCAGGGGTCACGCCAGGGACAGTGGCACTGCTCCTGGTCAGCTGGATGCCAGCTCAGCAGGCACTCAGTGCCCCCAGGGATTCTGTCCTGTGGAGCATGGACTCAGAGCTCCCTGAGGATTCTGTCCCACAGCCTGTGCTTCCCTGAGGATGTGGGGCAGGACATGCACGCTGCAACTCCCAAGCAGGCGGTCCCCCTCCCCTTTTGGAGGAGGCTCAGAACAGATGAGGCTGGGGCTCTGTTTTCCTTGCCTGTGACAGTTTTGCACAGCATCATAAGCTTGCTGGGCTTGGTTGTTTTCCTTCCATCAAAAGAAAGATGTTGCGAAACTCATTGGAGTACAAATGAATCCATACCCCATATGTTGCTATTTATACTTATACCCACTTAGGACACCCAGCAGACCTGGTTATGGAGCAGGTCCTTGTTGTTTCCAGTTACTCTTCTGCTCATAAACATTTAAGTGCAAACAACTGGATATTGCCATGTCTGCACTTAAATTGCTCATTGTAATTTCACATCAGCTTCTATTCCATATCAATTTTCTATGCAACATATTACAGTATCTGCTTATGTATTTTGTGCAGACTGTGTAGGAAGAAGCTTAATCTAAAACATCTGTGGCAAGATGAGATGATCACATAAACATTATTTCTTGCAGAGGTTCTGTCTATAAAGTGCAACGAAGTATGTTTCCACCGCATCAGCACAATCCTACCTTTGCATCTACCTTTTATCATCAAAAAGGAGAACAAAGGAAAATAGAATACAAGAGGAAAAGTCAAATTCCCAGGCACATAAACACTATGTTCAGACAGAAACTGACAAAGCTCTGAAAATTAGGTCCCTAATCCAAAACCTGTTCAATAAACTACATTAAATATCACTGCTGAGTATCTGTTTATGTGCCTAAATTCCCAGTAAGCCATATGGAAAATGACTTTCTAATGTGGAATCGCCAGAGCTTTTTGATAGCGAAAGCTCCTCACACACACTAAACTGCTGCAGAGTAAGTCAATAATCAGTGAGCTGCAATTTTCAGAGCCTAATGGATTCAATAGACACCTAAGGGATATCTCAGCTTCAGCAGCAGCATTGTGCTCCATCACATTACCCTGCAATAGAAACAACGACTCACAACACAGTCTCCTAAAAGAGGGCATAAATTATCCTTGTAGTTGAGATTTACCCTTGAAGGTTTGTCTCCATATCCAAGCAATTTCTCTTCAGTCCTGACCTTCAGGCACTTTACCAAAAGATGGGAAAGGTGCTCGGTATCAGGCATGTTTCAGCTCTCAAGGTACCTACATTCAGTTTCATCTGCACTTAAAATACAATACGGAAGCAGCTTGCCATCAACACACAAATAGCTTTTGTCAGCAAACGTGTTAATTACCAAAATTTGTGTTCCAAGACTTTCCAAGTTAGTTCCTTAAAAAAACTAAGCACAGTAGCTGTTTTCTCATTACATCATTTTGAATATGAGGATGAATGCAAGTTCCAACACAAGTTTCAGGCACTACAGAGGGCAGATTATAAGGATTCATCTAAGAGATGAAAAATTTCACAAACAAAAGAATCTGTTTTACACAAGAAAGTGCTCTGAATGGAATATCTGATAAACACTTAATGCATGCCCCTCGAAGTCAATGGAGTATTTGGACCCCCTCTTAGCTTATAAGATTTTATAAATAAAAATTGAGTAAGTTCTTGGGATCTGTAGCCTCCTATTTGACCCTTTTAGTGCTGAGTGTTCTTCATCCTCTTTGGAACATAAGCAAAAGAGTTACAGATTTGTATTTCTAAATGCAGATGAGTATTTTGCCCTTTATTACGATCCACCAAACTGGAGTAGGATCCAACTAATGAACTACTCTTAACTCCAACTGAACTATAGTATTGTAAGTCAGAATGTCAGAGACTGGTGTAAATGCAAACATGTCAAAAGCTGAATGTCTGGTGACAAGCAACCCATTGACTCCTATAATTTTAACCAATATAAATTAGGTTTTGGGGAGCAATATTGTCATTCCAAGCAGACTATAGGAAGTAAACTATTCTGGCTTCAGCTGAAGCAGCAAAAGGAGTAAGAGCAACACTTATTAAACAGAAAGTAAACTTGAGAGAAGAAGGTTCATTTTCAAACCTCAGAACTTGGTTCTGTGTCCCAAAGTAAACTGAAGACACAGTACTGTCACCTGCTCATGAATTCTCTTCTTCCAACTTTTAAGAAGCCTGGGGGTTAAATAATGATAAAAATCCCTGGATGATGGGAACGCCTTTGTTCCAGGTGGTTGTGCAGGAGGAGGAACCGCCCTGTGCTGCTGGGTTCAGTCTGAGCTCTCAGTGTGATCAACACTCCTGTGCTGGGTGCCCAGGCAGAGCCTCCCTGGCAAGGAGAGGTTCCTGCACACACAGGCACCAACACGTCAGATCACCACAGGCATAACCACTGCCTCTGCAATGGGGGGGAAAGAACTGTGAGAATAAAACTTGAGGCCAAAAACTGCCTAGAGCCTAAACACTGGCAATGATTTCACTTTTCTGTTGAGGATAGAAAGGCAGGTAGGAAGTCCTATTATGTGCAGGGAAGGAACAAAGTCCTTGAGGCTCATTGGTGAAGCCTATGAATTGAAAAGTACTAATTTAACACACGGATAGTAAGAGGAATGATGGCATCTCTTCAAATGAATTCATAAATTAAAAGGTATTTTACATTTTTAAGGGAACATTTTTGTTGGTTATAATAAAATTAAGAAAACTGAAAACCTCTGAGTAAGGTGTTGTAACTGGATTCACAGGTTATCACTGCGTTAAATAAAGAAAATAACATCTACAAAGGTTTTGAGCCTAAACTGAAAACTGTAGCAAGTCAGTCTCAAAGTCAGTTTAATTCTTGGCAACTCTTCTAAGGACACATTGACTGATCTCTGCCCACATGAAAGAAGAACCTATACTTAGTGCCTTCAATAAACTGGAGCTTTGGATATTCCAAGAAGGTGCAGAGAATATGGGAGAAATGTAGATTCTTTAAAAATGCCAGGTATTTCCTTTTGCACAGTTACTGTGCTCCACACAGTGAATGCTGGATGAGACGCACACTGCATGTGGAAGAGAAGTCAGACTAGGAGAGCCCTTCTGACTTTAAAATGGAGCTATAACTTAACTACATTTTACGGGACTCAGGAGCACAGGCATCTGGGCAAAACAAGTTTCGTGAGAGTATTCCTTTGCATTATAGTTGTGTATTTAATAAGACTTCATACTTACTTTTACTCTAAATTAGTATCTGCATCAAAATACCAGGTTGTTTCCCTTGCTCCTTTTTACTTCATATTTCTCTTCATATTCTTTTCTCCAATTGTTTGTCCTTTTCCATTGTAATGTCCCCACCAGTGTTCTTTCAGTCTTTACTTGCATATCACTTTGCTTCCTGTTTCTTTTCACCATCACCATAAAATAGACACCAATAATGTGGCATTTTGCTGCTTTGCTTGCACTACTGAACTTATATTATAGCCAAGAGATTGGCACAGGTAATAAATAATTTGCTGGTCTACTTGTGCACCTTTAAAGTAGGTGTCACTGCCAAAACCAGAAAAGAAATCTCCTGCCTTACTGGACAGAGCCCTAACTTGAATGTCTTTCTTCTCTTTTACAAAACTGAAAGAAGTTTATTACAATTGTAAATACAGCATGCTCTTTCAGAAAGAAATGTACCACTTCCTCAGTGAGAGATCTGAAGAGCAGTTTTGGGAAGCCTTTCCCTCATCCCCCATCGCCAGGCAGACCTGCAAGATTCTCTGCAAGTGTTCAAGTTACTCGCTGAGCACACTGGCACCACTGCCCCTAAATGGAAGTTCTTCTACAAAACTCTGCTTCTTAATCCACTCCCACCTTTTTCATACAAAAGTTGAGTTTCATTTCTGTGGTTTTCTTGTCTGCATTAATTGTCATGCCGTGCCCCAGATTAGACATTGACCTGGCCTGCAATGCACTCCCTACAGAGGATGCAGAAGACACAGAAGTGTCTCACACAACTCACTGATCACCCTGTGATTTATTAAGAAATAATGAAGAAATTGGCATTCGTTCCAAAGCTTTGAATGCAACCCTTTGAGAATGGATGTAATTGGATTGTATGATACTACAAGCTAGCAGATTTAAAGAAGAATTCTTTAACTTTGGGTAATATTACAAAGATATTTATTTAAAAAATAAATCAAGCAGCCATTCCCCTCTTTGGGAAGGCAAGAAGAGCAAGTTAACAACTTTACAAAGCTGAGCTATGACACCCATAGCCAGCTTCATCTTCTATTTTGTGAATGAAACAATTGTTTATATATGTGACATCCTCACTACAAGTTTAAAATCGTATTTATTCATTGTACAGCAATTTAAAGAACCACTGACTGAAAATATGGAGACCCTAATCAAAACCATTTATAGACAATTGGTACTAAAGTAACTTTTCTCTATCAAGAATTTACCAGTGGGAAAAAGAAATTATCTGAATTATTTATACCACCACATTTTACCAGTTAATCAAATAACAATTAATTAGACGTTTCATTTGAAACTTTTACTGCAGAGAACTGAAGTGCATGAGTATTAAACAGGGTCTTGTTTCACAGCAGTCACAGATTTTATAGTGCACAGGGAACTGTCATGACTTTAAATTAACCTTTCATGGAATCTAGCTTTTCACTTGAGTCTGCACAGGGTCATGATTTTTCTTATGCCTCTATGAAATCACAAAAAGAAAGTAATTTTATTTTGTAAATGAGCATTTATTAATCTTAAAGCAAATGGTTGAGGCTACACCTTCTTCATTACCACAATTACTGACCTAGCCAGAATTAAATGAACTCTGCATTTAAACTAATATTCTGTAAACAGCAATGAATAAGGCCACCTAAACAGCAATTTAAATGCATCCATTTTGGTGGAATGAGTATTATAAAAGAGACTTACTTCATATTACAAATCATTTCCTGCCCAACTCAGCATCTTTGTATTATCTCCTGTGCTTATTTACTTTTCATATCATTACCACTCTGGCTTTGCCAGATCTTTTTTTAAATGATAACATCAGTTTCTCTCAGCCAAGAATCTTATTTGACATAATTGCTTCTCATATTAGAACTTTTCGGAAATTAATGTCAATTTGGCACATTTCTGAGGTGATGTTGAAGACTTTCTAGACATCCAGAACTAAAAATACATTTCCAGAAGAGGCACTGGTAAGCAGTTCCACCACCAAATGAAGGTTCCTAATTCAGCTGGTGACACTGACCAACACTAAGCCAGCAAGTCCACTCAGGGGACCTCCGAATTCAGTGGAGATAGTCAGCTTCTGTTCAACTGGAGGCTGGGAATGCTGAGGGTTTCTGGAGTAAAAGATGGGGAGGAAGGTTCAGCAAGCATTTTGAAGCCCTCAGAAACAACACCTACTGAATAAAAATATTATTATGTTACAGTATTGATATTATGGGACACCAACTGGGACGTGCACTGATTCATTCTCACCTTCTCTCACCCCACCTTGTGGCTGTATAACCATGGCCAAATGCATCCTGTAGGCAAGTCTGAGTATCTGCTGCTGAAACCCCTCTACTGCAGCACAGTCTGAGGGGCACTCTGCTCTTTAGATATTCCATATATTCTGTTTTACAGCATCCACTGGCCAGAATCAGGAAAACAAAACATCCCTTCCTGCATGTGCCGCAGGGCAGCTGCAGTTCAGGCTGCTGCTGTAGCAATGTGTGGTTATGGTCCTGACAAACAGCTGCTGTGCATTAGGATGAAGGCAGGCTCCTGTTTGGACACTGAAATCAATGAAAATGCATCCTGGGTAGTTCTGAAAATAGCCATGGATTTGTGAGAGTACAGAGACATTGAAACCACCCTTCTTAAATAGAACAGATATTTAACTAAGAATAAATTCAATCAAAATCTCACCTAGAGATTCTCTCTGGGAAGACTTTCCCTATGATTGCACTTCATGTTTAGGTCTGCTGAATCCACTACAGAAATTGCATAACTTTATTTTGGGACCTTACCAAGTGGTCCAAATTTCCTCACAGCCCAGTTGTTAATTCTATAAAGTTATTGACATACCTTAGACGTCTTGATGAGAAGTCTAGATGTAAAAGCTCATGTTCTTAGGCTCTCTATAAACATTGACAAAGAGTGAGAATAGTTATAGGGCATGGTTCAGAATAACAGCTTAATTAAGTTCAAAAGGAGCATGAATATTCCCTCTTCCTTTGTGACTCTCAAAATTTTATTTAGATGGCACAGTCCCGTACTTAGGAAAGACAGAGGCCTTATGTTATCCCTGAACTTTCAGAGATGCCCCAGGTGCTACAACAGCACCCAAAATACAGTAGCATAGGCCTGGATTCATTTATAACAGGTTTATGTTGCTTTTGCACAGGTGGAATCCTAACCTGGCCCCTTCAAACATCTTCCTGAAGTTTTATGTTCTGGAATTGGTGATCTGAAGAGCCCTGAAACATTGCAACATCTTGAGAGGGGTTCACAGCAGGAACCCCCAGGAGCAGAGTCTCACTGCAGAGAGCCTGGTAGGGAATTTCCACAGGCCATAAATGATCCTCACTCTCTCAACAAACAAAAATTAGGGTTCAACCAACTCAGCCACAGAACAGCTCTGGTGTTCATAATTCAGGGAGCAGGAAAACACTCCACTGACAACACTTTATAACCTTTGAAAAGACAAATGTCTATGGTCCCAGTCCTTCCAGTTGCTTTATGTGATAGACTCCTTGCTAGATTGCTCTGGAAATTTGGCGCTTGGAAAGCCAGGGCTCTTGTTTTGGAGAATCCTTTGGGTTATGACAGTGACAATGCTTTTGTAAGCCTGTCTCATTTTATCCAGCATTAAGAAAGGGTCTAATATATTTCATGGCACTGTGTGGCACAATTGCTTGTGCCTTTTTTTCATCTGCCTCTTTCAAAATGAAGAATGTTACTCCCATACATCCTCACAGGCTGTGCGTCATTAACGACCATCCAGGACACAGCTGCTTATTTATTTCCATGCATGGTTTCATACTGTCTCTCTGAAGTCTTCACTTTTTAAAGTCATCCAGCCTTCTCTTGAAAATGTGAATAAGAGACCAGGTGATTTGTTCCCAAAAATAATCTCATTCTGCAAGAAGTCTCCGTGCTGTTTTTTATACACGACTCTTACCTCTAAGGACAGAAGTACTTTTTAAATCCAAGTGTTAGAGCAAGTCAAAGACAGGAAGGTGAATCAACCATGCACTCACATTAGGATGAGATAACTCAATGCTTTCATACTGCAGGATAGCTATTTCATTATCTTTTGCTTGCAAAGGGAAGCAGCAGTTCTGATTAAACACTATTTTATCTGTGCTCTTTGTAAGCATAACTCAGTGAAGATGACGGTGTGATACAGCTGAGTTTTGAAGGCTTGTGCTTAAAAGCCATATATCTTTAAGGCTTGTACCTTACGTGGATTCTCTCCTAATTAAGAACACCTGTAGAGGCCTGACCAGACCCTGTGGTTTGCAGCAAAACTGCCGAAGGGCTCTGAAAAGGCAGAAACTTTGTGTTGTCTTTTAACCTAAATTATAACAGGGTTCAAGCCTGTGCCAAGCAGAGTAAAACTATATAATTTATGAGCTATGAGGGCAGCTCTGGGCCCCTCTGAGGTGATTTTTATCAGTGCAGTAGCATAAACAGTTCTCCTTTACTTGCACATTGGGAACAGGGAGCAGTGGAAGGCCTGCTGTATAAAGGGGATCCAGGCTGTGCTAGGACCTCCTTAGCCCACGGACAGCCAGGTAAGTGTGTTTGCACTGCTCTGCTTTTTGAGCCAGGGCTGAGGAAAAGGCCGGCAGTGTGCTGAGACTGGGCACGGGCTGTGTGCTGTGGGACTGCAGGAGCTGCACTTCAAGGCAAATTATTTGCTTTTTTGCTCTTAAAATGTTAAGCTTGTTACAGAGGATCTGCTTTGATTCATCACCTGCCTGTGTCTTGGAAGGCTCAGTTGTGCCAAACCTCAGCAGTGGTGTAATAGAACTACCCACAGTATTACAAACTGCACTTGGCTCTAATGATGGGTTTGGGCCCTTGCTCTCTCTGGGTTTTGAAGTCGTATTCCTACGAACAAGCAGGTGCTCCTTAAGGTCCTTGAGTCAAGTGGAAAGCTATCATATATAAGCAGAACATGGGAAGAATTTATTTTCTTTTTTTTTTCTATGTATTAATAATGTAATTATACATAAACCTTAAAAGGTAATTTGTAACTCAGAGTGGCAGTATAGAAGAGAACTCAATCTATTCATTTTTTCTGTCAGGGTTTGAGGGGCTTTAGGAGACTTAGGCAATCAGATATTACTGCAGTTTCGTGTTCTTTTCAGCAAACAGTAGGTAAGACGTGGGAATAGCCTAAAAATATCAGCTAACTGGAAACAGAACTAAGGCAATGTCCAGCTGACCCACCTCCAGAAACAACAGATAGGCTCCAGGGACTTCTGGCTTTTGTTTCTGTCTCAGAAGGTTTGGTTTTTGTGGTGTGGAGGTTGGGAGGGAGGAAGGGGGGGTGGGGTTTTGTTTGGTTTAAGCTGACAGTTTGACTATAATCTTTGTAGGAAAAGGGACACCTTGAAAATCTTAGTGCTCTGTTTCCTTATTGCATATCTCCAGCAAGAATAAAGCCTTTGTTGGTATTGGGTTCTGATTATTAAAACAGCTACAATAGTTGGTGTCTTAATTTAAAAAGAAACAAAGCCCTTTGAAGTTGCTCTAATTTTTATTTTCTCTGTAATGTTACAGGCAGACTGCTGCAGAGGGAGAGCTGGGGAGATAAGTTTCAGGCTCAGCTTGTCAGCTGCAGTGAAGGGGACTTGTTATTGAAAAGCTTTTTCTTGATGAAAAGCGAGAGCTCTGCCCTCATTAAGCACCGTCAGTTGGCACAGCTCTCCTGCACTGCCCAGTTATGCCCCATAAGTCTGGGATAAGAAGCACTTCTTGCTAAAAGATTAAGGGGGAGACTCTTAGAGATGTTTTACAATGTTACATAAGAACTGAGTCTGGCTGGAGGTTGTCCTTGGACTTGAAACAACCAGGGTCACAGTTCCAGCCCGAACATGAGCTCGGTGCTCTCATCTTGAAGTTGTTCTAAATTTTAAGCCATTATGGTCTGTGACTAACTCTGCAGTTTAGATTGGCACAGTCTCAAAGGAAGGTATTTCTCTGCATCTGGAAAAAAAGTGGACGCAGCCAATGGCCTTTTAAAGCATACTGCAAGAAAACTGTACAACAGCTTGAGGCATCATGTGTAGGTTGTTTAATTTCTTCAGCATAATTATCCTTTTAATAGTTGTGTGCTAGTATCATAATCCTCCTTTCAGAATTCCAGTAGAAGACGAAACGCTTGGCTAGTTCAGGCCAACAGCTTCTACAGGATCTGTACTGTTCTTTTTTGCAAATTTAATGTGATGGGTTTGTTCTGTAAACAGAAGATCAAGGTCAGACTTCTCTTGTAGGACTGAACATCAAGAAAAGTTAGTCATTTTTTATTAAGAACTTGCAATATATGAAGTATTGTATGTGATGCTGATAGCATTGCTCATAGCGTGATTGAATAACACCATAACTTTATACAAACAACATCTTCAAAATCTACATTATAGACAGAGAGCAGCAGTTTGTGTATAGGGGTTTTATATGGGTTGCTTTTTATAGGTCTTCACTAACCAGGCAAACCTGCTGGCCAGTTCTCAAGGTATGTATGTGTCAGGAATATTTTGTGCTCATCCAGTTCTCTAATGTCTGCCTACACACCGCCTATTTCAGGATTACTGGGTTTTTAGTCACATAATTTTTGCCTGACAGCTATGGTGGTCCTGGTGTTGAGAAACACATAGATCTCTCTAAATAACCCCAGCTTCTTTTCTGTACTATTTGCATTTAAGTCTCAGTGATGTTCAGAGAATTGATTTGGAGTCAATCATAACTAAGAACACTACTGATCTCTACCAAGATGTTCTGAGGATTTTACACTTCAACAAAGCCTCTTTAAAAGGCTCTTTGTGCTTAAAGTCAGATCACTGTGTGGAGCAGTTCTTGTCATAGGACTGGACAGTGGAAGTCTGCCAAAATCTTTCACTTCCTTCAAAAGCTTCTGTTGGATGTCCTCTGTCTTGACTTGGTGCTGGGGGCACTGTGTGTATCTTGTTGCTGTTACTGCTCTCCAGATCAAACAGAATTAGCAGCTCATCAAACTGAGCAAACAATCTCAGAAAGCCTATAGGAGACCTCCCACCAGGATATGTGCTGTGGAGAACAGGCATTCTGTAATGTGAATGGGCTGCACTCATATGAGAAGATAATGTCTGTCTCAGATAAGTGCAGCCTGTTGCTGAGTACAGAGATAAGCCCGCTCTGGAACAAAGCAGAGCATGGTGAGGCAGCTGCTGAGACTGCTGGGAGCACACATCAGGAATGTATCTTCACACAAGCAAGATCCCTGCAAGCAAAAGTGTGCCATGACCTAAATGGCCAAGAAGTCGTGCTGAAAATAGATGGATCTGTAACTCATCAGTCTGAACCAGCCTACACTCTGAGGCAGGAAGGGCAGCGAGAGACCTGCGAGTTGGGTGCTTTGCACTCCTTGTCTGTAAGGCCTTCAGGGGAGGGGATAACTTTGTGTTGGTGGGAGATCACTCGGTAGTAATCACAAGGGAAGCTGAGCAGTCTGAACACTTCCAGTTGTTGTCCAACCACACTGCAGTCAGTTCTAGTGGCACAGCAGGTGGGAACAGTACAGCAGGGAGTCTGGGGAGGTCCATAATGAAATGTCTGATTCACTAGAAGAGAAGCACAGCAAAAATTGTAACCCTTATCTTCACTGTCATCACCTCCAGCTGCACTCTAGAGAACACCTGGGAAAGGATGTTTGCTCATCCCATGGCTTCTGGTGGACTTGGCAGCATTAGGTTTGTGGTTGAATTCAATCTTAAATGTCTTTTCCAACCTAAATGATTCTAGAAGATGATCTGGATACTTCTATAATGATGTTGTCCTTATCTAGCTGCACAACTGGCCACAATCACAGCAGGTAAGAGTCTGGAAGATCAGGAACTGGCAGCATCATTACCAGAGAAGGCTCAGTGCATCTTCTGTTGGACTTCTGTACCTTGTTTAATCCTTAAGAAAATGAGATTAAATACAGCAGTGGTTTGTAGCTAAAAGAATTTCTTGGATGGCAGAAGGAAAAGCACCATTAGGAAGGTGCATGAAATCAGGACAGGCTGCCAGAACAGAAAGCAATGCCTGCTCTTGATGCTGCTGCCCACTAAGCCTCTGTAAGGCAAAGGAAAATCTGTAAAATATCACAGGATGACTGGATTACATATGTTCCTAGCTTCAAAACCTGAGGAAAGAAGGCAGGAAATATTTGGGGTTTGGAGGGAGGCAAACCTATTTTGCAGAGGAATGGCATGTTTGAAGAACAAGCCAAAAATGGGGGTTACCAGGTGGGGAATACACAGAGGCACAGCTTTGTATAGCTTTGCACAGCTTTGGGTTTTCTTCAACAGAAAACAATAGAAAACTGTCTCCTGGGTAACAGGAGAGGGGGAAATGGTGCCACAAGGACTAAAAATAATCAAATCTAAAGTATGAATTCTGGCCGTGTCTATTAAATTCTCAATAAGCCAGAAATAAAGTACGGCTTAGGTGACAATCTTGTTTAGGGGACAGGGTTTGCTTATACTCTTAGAACTGCCTTCAAATGCAGCTGGGTGATTGCACTGAAAGGCCTAGGAAAACTGAGAAAATCTAATTGTGTTCTCTGTAAGACTTCTGTCACACTCAAGACAAACATTTAAATATTGAAGAAATTCAAAAGATTCCTTTCCTCCTTTACTTGGGCACCTTTTGTATAAAGCTGCTACACCCCCTTCTCTTTATCAAGATGCAAGTTTAACCCAGCAAACTTTCTTCACTCACTTTCCCTTCCAGCTAACCATAAAGTTCTGCATGTGTGATGCAGCCAGTGTGTTTTATGGGATCAGAGCCACACCACGCTAGTAACTTTAATCTCTCAAACTCTTTGTAACTGCTGTGGTCTGTGTCCCTTGGATGTTCCCATTGATGAACATTGCTTATTCACTGAGTTCAGCTGGAGCTGCTCTAGTTTTGATCCATTATGCAACAGAAATGTCAGTGTGCTTCGCTAAATGTTAACTGGGATTTATGATTTCTTTTTAACCTGTGCTAATTTGGGGGCTACTTGGCATTAATACATAGCTTGAGAAAGAGTATTAGTGACTCAAATATTGTTGCCAGGTTTCTGTGGTTTACTTTTGCCCATACCAAGCATTAAGCAATTAATCTCAAGGTCTTATGTATGGCAAAACAAAACAACCTCTCAGATGTGGCTTACATTTGTTTGAGAAAAACTTTCATTGGAAATGAGGAATTTGAAAGAAAGAACAACAGAATATTTATAAACAATAACTACATGACAAAATGCTTCTGTAAGAAGAGGCTAAATTTAGCACTTGCAAGACTTTTACCCATGTTCTGGGTATTCTCATGCACAGGTAAACCATTTGATAAGTAAAACAAGAGATCTTATACAAGTTTTCTACAGTCCTTACACGTGTGCCTTTATAACATCTTTCTGTGAACTACCTTTTTTTTTCCCATTAAGATATTTTTCACCATTTGAGAATGTTTGATAGATGTGCCTCAGGTGAAAAGCTGTCTTTGAAAGTGGTGCCAGGCATTGTACAGATGAATTAAATTGCCTCCAGCAAAGGCCTATGGCCATCCACACTGAAAGAGGCTGTCCCTTTAGTGGCTGTAGAAAGCCTCAGAGCACCTGCAGTGCTGGGAACATTTGAGGAGCCATAGCATCGTGCAGAGCTAAAGCACCCTAATGCTGGGGTTTTTTCATGTTTCTAAATGGAACAAACTCACTGGAAAACAATAGAAAAAGAAAACAGGATTCAATTTTTTAAATTTTTTTTTAGTTCTACACCATCTAAATATGTTGTATATTTTTAATTATGTAAGCCGGAATAAACCAGCTACAGAACTATGCCCAAAGTTTTGGATTACATAGGACAGTAACTATTTGCATCAGGTACCAAACCTTCCCATACCTTAGACTTTTTCCCCTTCTTTGGTGAAATCCCCACCCTTTGCCTGAGACCATGCTGACAGATGAAGTGTGAGTGCTGCAAATCTTCCTGAACCAAATCACATCAGCCTCAAGTGGCTTTTTCTAATAGGTCAAGATGACCAAGAGCCCTGTCAAAATGCAGACAGATTGGCTAAGGACCAGTGCAAAAAGCCAAGGCTGGATGGCCACACAGCAGCTCTGAAAAGTTCTCCTCTCTGCTTGATGCCATTCCTTGCTGAAAACCAGGATGAGCTCTGTGTAAGTGAATAGATGAAGCAACAGGTACTTAAATCACCAAACTACTTGAAGCAAGCAAAAGTTTTGATGATACAGGTTGCTTTAAAAATATACCTGTGCCCTCAATGCAAGTACAGCTCTAACACATCCTCTTTCCATCTGGCTAGCTACATATTCCAACCACATAAGGGATTGAAGCATTACTCTTTTGGGGCATTGGGTTTTTCTTCTGGGAAATCTGTGGGAGTTAAGGCAGAAAATGTTTGAACAATACCCTGTTGTTACTGGAAAATTTCTTAATTGTGATAGTTCAGAGAAATCTTAGCGGAGTGTTATCAGAAGTGTAAAACAAATCCAGGTAAAATAGCTTTTGCAGAGAAGGTAGCAAATATTTTTGGATTTCCTGTCATGAGGCATGCTTTCGAGTCTTTGTAGGGGAAATCAAAGAGACTGGGAGAAAAGGATCATCAGCCAAATACTTTTGGTGTTTATAACAGGTGTGCAGAAGGTACATAATTTGCTGCAGCCTCTGCAAGCTTCATTAGAATGCACAGACAAGGACCTAAAATAAACAATGTTTTTAGAATTATATTGCCTCATTTTTCACAGCTTTGGAGATGTTGGACACTTTCAACCAAATTTGGCAGGAGAGCTTTTAAATTTAGTGAAGTTCACCGAAGTTTTATGAGCAGGGAAGAGAGTTCCTATATTGAGGGTTAGAGAATTTGCCCATGGAGATGTTTGGTGTTGCCCAGGCTGATCCTGCTGAGGTTGGAGACAAGCTGCAGGGGCTTCTCCCAACAAGAAACATGGGAAAGTAGAGTAGGAGTAGCTAAGAGGGTGGATCTGAGGGCAAGAATATGGCTTCTCTCCTTCCAACAGGATTGTTCTATGCTGCTAACAAAGTGATTTTTAAACCAGTTTTTTGTAACAGCTCACTGAAGAGCTCTTCTCTCCTAACTGTTCCACTACTATTTAACAAAGTGGAAATCTCACTTTTCTTTTTCTGTATGAAGCCATGGACCTGGCTTTCTTATAGCCTGTCTGCACCACAGCTTTCTTCTTTAATACACGTCACCCAAAGCTCAGCTACGTGGCTCCCCAAAATCCCTTGCCTACCTACACATTACCTATTATCATAATCTCATTTATTTGAAATGGTTGGTCTCTATAGCTAAATCTTATCTTTATCCCCTTAGGGATCTTATCTGTCCTACACTTGTGGCCCCATTTCCTCTTCTGGTGAGCCCTTGGATTGCTTTATGTCTTTCCATGAACTGTTTACAAGCTGCTTGTGAGGGTACAGCTGTCACTATAAGACTAAAACTGAATCCAAAATCAACTAAATATAGCTGTTCCACAGGGAACCATCTTTACTGATAAGGCCAATAAATTACAGGAAAAAATAGAGATCTAGAACATAAGTCCTGTACAGCCAGGACCTGAACAATGGCTAAAACAAAACAAGGTTCAATACAGCCAGGGAAAAACCCAACAACGTGGCAAACAAAGCAGTTCTGTTCAGGCAGCCTTGCCTTTCCTCCTACCTTGGTGAGATGTAGCCTGGGCTTTTCCCTGCTGCTCAAAAATCAGGATTACTGCTATGAGCACTTTGGGGGTCACGAGGAAGTCAGGGCTGGAGTGAGTAACATGCCACATCAAATCCACTACTAGCTGTGCCAATAATGGGCATTTACCAAAGGAATCCCACCACTCCTCTCCATAATTCTTGATTTAAAACTGGGATCCTGTGATGAAGCAAACTGTACAGTTTCACCCTATTTAATGGGATTTGACAGGGGGCAGGAGAACAGTAAATGTAGAGCCAGCTTTATTTCTATAGCTGCCATTTTCAGACAGTATGGACATGACAGCCCTGCAATGACTCCGGTGAGTTGTGGAAGGCCAATAATCAGGAAAGAGACTGTAATAGAGGTGCTAGGTAAGCACAACAAGCTACAAGATGCCATGAACCCCACAGTATGAATACTGACTCTGGAGAAGATAGATTAAATTAGCATGGTTAACTTCAAAAGCTGGAACTCATTTACATATTGTTGATATTAGGGTAAGACTTAGAAGATAAGAATCTGTACAACCCATTGTGCTGTTCTCTCTTTGTTAGCCTGCAGAGCTAGAAGGATGCTGAGGTTGAAAGGTAGATATCATTTTATATTCATCTTATTGAGTGTAGAGGTCACTCATATTTTTAAGTCATTAACATCATGGAAATAAGATTTTCCACCAAAAAAAAAAAAAAAAAATTAGAAGCAGGGGAGCTTGTAGACTTTTCTACACAATTTTTCATGGGACATAGCTAGTACAAGGGTTGTTCCCAACACTAGTCAAGTACCTTGACTTTCATTTCACTTGATTCCTCTTCAAAATACTTTCTGACCTCCTGTTTTAGAACCAGAAATCTTTTTCACCCTCTTCCTGAACATCATAGGATGCTATAAAATTGTTAAAGTTGGGAAGAACCTTTAAGATCGTCAAGTCCAACTACCACAGAAAAATAATATTCAAGAATGTAGGAAAAGTGGACAGGCTGCTCCTGCACTCAGTGCCTGCCCTGATCCAAAATTAGCTTCACTGGGAATGTCCATCTTTGCCACTTTCTAGTTTGAAGAGCTGTCAATAGAGCCAGTAAGTGCTAGGAACACTAAGGAAGCTGGGCACAATCAGCAAGTGTAAACCTACAGCACTGTCAGATACTCAGATGCTGGGGCAGGAGGGTCCAAATGGCATTTATGAGCTCCTATCAAAACCCTTTAACTTGGCCAAACTTGGGTGGATTTTTTTCTCTCTTGAAACAGCAAAGGAATTCTCCTTGGCATGTGTTCCCCTCATCCTCTCATTTTGTTTTGAACCTACAGTCTGCTCTGTGAGACACAGAAAATTGTTACCATAATTCTTGGTAAATAGCTAGAATTGCCAGAGCTTTACACACACTCCCACACCCACTTAAAAAAAAAAAGTCCAAACTCAGCCACGCATTGGGCATGGAATATTTAAGCCCAAATGATAAACAATTATGTGCCTTGTGAGAGAGGAGTGATGAGCAAGCATGTATATACATATTAATGTTACAAGCTTTGACATTAACCATTTCAGATTATGCTTTATCTGTTGTGTTCACTTGCCTATTATGGAGACTGGTTAAGTGAGAAAGATAAATGAGAATTTATTCTTGGAGGGTTTACATCTTAACATCTGAAATGCAGGATGCTTTTGAAGAGTGTCTAGTACATACTGGAAAACAGTATAAAACATTGTATCTGTTTCTCTGTAACTTCATATCAAATACTATTAATCTTGTGAAATAGTAATAATAAGGTTTTCTTTCCTTCATTTGGGTTCATCATCACTAATAAAATGTATGTAGGTCAAACAATTTTCATTGACAATTGCATAACCTTGTAGAGTTGCTACTGGCTAAAAATAAGTAATTATCCTCCTAGCCTCTTTTTTTAATTAATGAAGACCTCAGAAAAAGCAAGTTTTCAGCATATTCTTGGCTGGACTTTTAGAGATGATGAGATAAAAGTAGCAAAAACTCTTGCATTAAAAAGGGAAGCAATTAATCTACCAGGCCACAGAATTTATCAAATGAGTGAGCTGAATGTAAAGGTGAAAGAAAGATTCTCTGAAATGTGGTATTGCTATTGATTGGTGCTGCTAGAAATGGCTGCACCAAATGGTGCAAAGGTAGTGGAGATGGTGAATAATTAGACATTATTAAGGTATAACTTCTTTGTGTTTTAGAAGTGATAGCACAGAGGCAAAGGCCAGGAATAAGCTGGAAGTCCTGTACTGGGTATATTTCTCTGTGTAGGTTAATCAATAATTTTTTTCCTAATAAAGTCTCCAGAGGTAACCCTGCTGGTCTGCACAACACTCTGTGCATATAAACAGTGAGTCTCAAGAGGGCCAAGGCACCTTGTGCCGATTTCAAGCCTCCAGGTTTTTGTGTTGCTCAGAGAACATGGCTGCTTTTACAGCCTGGCCAATCAAGAGATTACAGAAACTCTCCCCATTGCTGTTTAGGAAGTGAACTTGCTGCAGAAATGAGAACAGGATGTAAACTAGCACATGTCCTGCAGCACAAAATGTGCTTACACTAAAGATCCCCTGTGGGAGTGTACACAGCTTTAGGCCAGAGGGAAGTTTGATAGATGGAGCAGCTCTTTTCCCTTTCTCTTTCCAGTTTCTCTGTAGGAGGGCAGAGCTTTGAGGGGTTATCTATCATAGCAGATGCAGTGGGGAGCAAAGGAGATGTGGAAGAGATGTTTATTGTAAGAACTGAGTGAAGACACATATTATCTCTGGCAATACAGCATCCCATTTCCTGTATTCAAATATTTATTAACATTACAACTGAGCCACAGATGTTCAATTTAAATGTTAGTGTAAGGAAATTAGAAGGCTGGAGTCAACAATCTTCCAATTCACAAGTTTTAGGGAAATAAATAAAGGATAGTGGAGAATGAAGACAAAATTGGGCCAGTACAAAAGAGAGCATGGAAGCTGCACATAAGCAACATTCCAGGAATTTCATGCGGAGCAGGAAATTACCTTGAAGGTCTTGGGGCTCTTTCTGTTCCAGTGAAGAAATGGAAATGGACATGGAGAAGTAATTGACCTCCTTGGCCTACAGGTGGCCTGAACCTTGCTGTTACTTCAGCTAGTGGTGATCTACTGACATGAAGCTCACAAAAGGAGTAGTAACATGGTCATGGTTCAGAGAGAAAACAAACTTCTGCAGCAGAAAGGGAATCAAGTTCTTCAAGGGTGGCACTGATGATCAAGGTAAAGACAGAGAGCAAAACACGACAGAAAAAGGAGAGAGCACACATGGAAGTGTCCTGATGAAGGCAAAAGCAGCACTCTAGGTTCACATTAGAGAGGCTACATGAGTAAACACAACAGTGAAAGAAATCTTACTAGTGCCCCACTGAAGGAAGCAAAAGTCTTAATCAGAGCCTGAAACAACTACAAAAAACAGCAATTGAAAGTGATGGGTTGGCATGTGTGAAGTCTTGAATTGTTCCTTTGTTTTCCACCCTAGTCAGTCAGATTCCTTTTCTTCTGGCTTTGCCTGCCTTCTCTCTCTTCCCAGCAGAATTCCTCTGTGGTCACAAATGATTAGTCAAGTCTCCTTAGTATCAATTCTCTCATGATCTGATCTTCTTTTAATCTTGCAGCTGAGAAATGATAACGTGGTAGGATATCATATGTGTTGGGCTTTTTCTTGTCATTACTTGGGGGGTTTAGGGCTTTTGTGGGGTTGACTTTTTTCTTTTTTCTTTTTTTTTAAATACATGTCATATGCAGATTGTCCTGTCTCACATTAGTTCTGTTTGTTCCAAACCAAAATATTCAGCACTAGATAATGGCCTGGTCTGAACACTGATGAATCCAAGTGGTTTTTGATTCAGGGTCAGTGTAACTGAGGAGAACCAGCTCCTTTCCAGAGATGAATATTTACAACATTAGCATCTAGACAAGCCAGCTGAGATGAGCTCACTGTTTCTCTAAATACTATGTCCTATGCAAAGCAAGACTGTAAAACCTTTGCAATACAAAGATTAAAGATGATCAGCCCTTAATTAACAGTCTGTTGGGGAGCAGGCTGCAAGTTGAAAATCTGAAATATGAGAAAACAAGTCTTTGTTCACAGACTGGCTGAACTGTGGTTTCAGCACACGGTAAAATTACAATCTTTTACAACTAGCTGTCTGCCAAATGAGTCACAGTAATATCTACGTGGACACTCTTTATCTGGCCCTGTAGTCAGGCAATGCAGCTTAGACAGAATCTGTGTGGAAAAAAAACCCATACTGTGTCTTGGAAGAAATCTGCTTCCATGTAGAAACACTGATAGCATCAAGGAAACTGAACTGACAAATCCTTTTATTGACTCTTCAATGTAAAACTCAAATGAGAGTAGAAAGTCTTGGAGCATTAAGGAAACAAATGCTGGTGGGTTTTTTTTAACTGAAACACAGGACATATTGTGGCAGCACCTCACGCATGGGCTCTGAAGCTTCCTGAGATACAGTATGAATTTTAGAGTCAGAAGATGTGTAAAGGGAGAACTGAAAATCATCTTTTAAGTAGAAAACTTCTACCTAGGTGAAGTTCATTTCACTGCTTCTCTCTCCAGTGAACAAGGCACACACCATTTTACACTCCATGCTACAAATTTGGGGCCTTTAGAGAAATGGAATGTGCAAGGGACTGGGTAGTGAAAATCCAACACGTTTAGTTGGGGTAGAGGTGGGTAGAAACTTGGGTCCATAGACTTTGAAGACTTTCATACATGCTTATTTGATGCAGATAAATAATATTGTTTACTTCACTGAGTACCTCATATGTAAAGCTCTCTAAATCTGTGTGTGCAAGTAAAATGCCTTGTGCTGATCCTGCAGGGAATGTCTGCCCCTGTTGTGGAGCAAAGCTGCCTGCAAGCCTCTATCACTGCCTTTAATCCTCTGTGTGTATGAGCATTGTTATGTGACAGTGCTGCATCCCTGTGAGCATTCCAAAGCATTTATCCACTTCTGAGAACACATTATTGCTGACCTAATGGTGAGCACACAGAAATGTGGAGAAATGAGCTGCTGATCTACAGGTCAAAAGATTTAATAAACAGGGATTTTCACAGTCAAGTTGCAATAAATATTGTGGGTTTTCAGTAATGGCAGATTGATCTTACTCTGGTGTGAAACCTAATTGTAGTGTATTTTAAAATGTCCTGAGGTACTATCAGCAGTAATTCTTGCTAAAGTTGCACTGGGAGAGCTGAATAAAGTTTAGTAATTGGGCCTTTAGTTGAAATGTAAACATATGATTTAACAGATTGCTGGAACAGATCATATATATAAATAAACCTGGATCGTGTTACTTCTTTAGAATATTAACTGAGGCTAACAAATGCTGCATGAAGAAAAAGAAATTGCCTGGGATTCCAGTGTCAGCAGTTTAAAATGCATTCACTGCTAATCTCATGACAAGTGTCCAAACCCCAGCTGGATGTGGGGTTCTCAATTGTGTTGGCATTGTGACTGCTTGAAACTGAATTCCAGGCCCATCTCCCTGCTGCTGCCATGCCATAAAAGAGCAATTTTTATATCAAACTTACAAAGCATTTGTCATCCTCTAGATATTAAAGAATTTTAGCAAGTGACATGTGAGTTTAGAACGTCAGGATGAATATGGTAAGAGCTTGGAAAGAAATAAACTTTAGAATGCCTTCTAGCTTTTTGACTCCAAAGGACTCAAGGAAACAACAACAATCACATCCTGTTTTGTCACCTAGTCATGTCAAATGCCAGTAGCCATTACCATTCCTTCAGCCTTTCTGTCCACATTCCCAGCTGTTCTCATCATTAATTAAGCCAAAAGTGCTGGCTCTATTTAGAACCTCTGTAGTTATAATTCAACTCTTAATACAGACTTAATCATACCTTCTTGAAATTCATCTCTCCACTAGAAATGGCACTGGTAACCAGATTTTGCTTTTCCTTTTTGCTTTTGTCTCTTTCTGTATCAATTATATAAAAATAGTTTTGGTTTGTTTTATGAGTAGCAATACTTTATGGATATGGGTTGAAAAGTAAAAGTAACTTTAAGTCTCAGGCAGAAAAATTTAATTCAAGGAACTGAGTTTTCAAACTTAATTAGTGATGGATCACAAGGGGGTTGTTTGTTGTTCTAAGTATTAAAATGCTCCATAATATCTGGTTCATTTCTCTGTTTCACCCATAATGTTTTATCAAGAAAACTTAAGAGATCAAATAGTTTACAAAAGTATAATGACCAACTGTGTTTAGAATTGCTCATTATCTGTACAGCAAAGTGGGAAATTCAAAGGGGCTAGTTTTAAAATTAACTACCTGAGCCACGTGACCTAGCAAAGCCTCCAAAAAATGAAAAGTATGTTTAATCTGGTAATGACTTTTTTGATCTCTTACTACCAAAGCAACATAATTAGTGTTGATTTCTGGAAAGTTTCTCTCTGAAATCCACTTAACTTTACTCTCAATAACATGCAAAAATTCTCCCTTAATCCTCTATGGCAAAAACTTAAGGCTGAGATTTTGAGTCCACTAAAGTCCAAGTGCCCAATGCCTACTGAAATCTAGTTGAAACAAATGGACTTTCACAAAAGGCCCAGCCTAACATGTTTTTTTCCAGTACTTTCAATAAAAGACACATTTTGACTTTACTGTGGTTGTAACTGCAGTGACAGGAAGCTGCAATGTTTAAAATAGAACTCAATCTATTGTCAGCATTGCATCTTCCTGACGCCTCTTCTCCACCCCTCATCTGCTGTAGCTCTTGAAAAGAGCCAGAGGGATCAATGCAGAGAGTGGCACTGCCAGCCTTTGGCCCATCTCCCTGCAAGTGAGGCTATTAAGCTCTTCTCAAACTACAGTGAACTTGGCAGGAGGCAGCTGTTCCATATTCAGCATCAGAACATCTCATGCTGTACCATATTCCTATCTAGGCCTGCTGAGGGTTGGGGTTTTTGGTTTGGGATGGAGATTTTGCACTCAGCTTGGCAGTCAGGGTGAGTTATTGGTACTGCAGAGAATGGATAACCATGGTTAGTGAGTGTTTGAACACCTCAGTCCTGTCATTAACTCACTTTCCAAGCTGGTGTGGGGCAAAGCTTTCCTTTGTAGTCTTTATCCAGCCTCTGTTTTGGAATTACTGAGTGATGATGGTGCTGTGATATTGATCCTTTCTACAACATAACTTATTCTCCCATTCTTAGGTATTCTATGGTGGAGATTTTTGGGGTTGGTTTCCTTTTTCCTTTTTTTTTCCTTAGTGGTGCTGGCTTGCTCTCAGCTTTGTTTATGGCCTGTAATTAGCTGTAGGTTTTCAGTAGCTTTATATGGACCTACAGTTAGCTTGGACTCTTAGCATCATAATTCAAAGTATTCTATCCTTAGCTCTCCTAATAGCTTCTCATAAATGAGTTCATATATATGTCACTTGATAATTATACATAATATACATTGTGTAAAGCTGGCAATGCAGCCACTCACAGCTTCTTCTAGACTCTCCAATGAAAATAGTTTTATTCTTTGTAATTTTGGGGGTGTGGTTTGGAGGTTTTGAGTTGGGTTTTTGGTTTCGGTTGTGTTTCAGTTTTGGTTTTTTGGGGTTTTTTTTAATGACCCTGCTAATCTGTTGTTAAATCCAGATGATGTTGGTACCTGTGACAACCACTGAGTGTTGGTGAAGCTACATCTGTGTTCTCACATTACTTCCTTTCAGTCCAACATCATAAGCTGGTAGTTTTCCCACTTATGATGATTGATTTAGAGAGTTAATGCAATACCTCTGTATTTTCAATACTGCACCTGGGTCCAACTCACAGGTATTTCCCACATAGTTAATGGTGCCCAGCTCTAAGATGTATTCTCATCTTCAGCCCATCACTTGGGGCAACTGTTTTGAATGGTAAAGTGTCCTGCATCAAAAGAAATCATGTGCATGTTTGTGTGTGTCCAGCACTTGTTGTTTGCTGTCTGGCAAACACATCCATATCCTATATTACATCCATTTTTATGTTTAAACATTCCACATAAAATTCTCACCTAACAATTATCATGAGCTGCAGAGATCCAATCCATAGCTAAGATCAGCACATCTCACAGCTGAAGAGTTGCTCAGATGTTGTTTGGGCCATCTCAAAAAAGTCCATGCTAACAGAAATTTTCCACCTTTTTTCTGCTGCCACTCCCCCAGAGCATTTATGACATTTGCTTACCTTGGGGCTCAGGAGGGAAGCAGTCTTTCCAGCCAAGCTGCTGTGTTTAGGCTTTAATCAGATGCTGGGAGGAGTCAAAGTTAAAACTTTTACTTTTTTCCTAGATTGATGACTTCCTGTATTTCCTTCATTCTTGGTTTCTTGCTTGCAATTCTAGCCATGTGCTTTTGGATCCACTGAAAGGTACAGGGGGCTTTGGAGGCCCATGCAGCAAAGACTAAGGACACTTCAGCAACTTCAACTCAGGGATTAAAGAGAACAGCAAAGGCTAACCAGGAGACTGCTTTCATCAAAATTTTTCTAGTCTGTAGTGGTGAAAGTCTAAAACATCTAAACTGATTAATAGCTTTAAAAGCCTGATGGATTCTCTTTCTTTGAAGTTTCTCCCAAAATGGTCCTTTCCAAAAGCACAGGATAACTTTGGAAACTGCAGACCTCCTTGCTTCGAGTTTCCTAGAGCTCCATCCGATCTGCAGCAGAGCTAGTACTTATTCTGTCTTCTATTTTGGACAGGCTAGAGGGAGATTGAGAGCCTAAAGAAGTTGCATTTCTGCAGAACCGTCAGCAAAATTTTCTGTGCTCCAACAGGGCACTTCTACTGCCTCTGAAACTGCCTCTCTGGGACCATGACACTGATTTAGCTCCAGCTGGTTTAGCTGGACAGGCAAGACCTTCCTATTGGCAGATATTGGGGCTTAATGTAAGAAAGGACATACTCCATAAAATAAAGATGATAATCATAAACTTGGGGAAACAGCTGGGATAATGAAAGGTTTCTAAGTGAGTGGAAGAAAATGTCTTTTCCACTGGAAGATACTTTCACTTTTTACCAGAAATTACCTATCCCTTCCCAATCTTTAACCAGAGTAGCCACAACTAAAATGCATTTCCTGCACCAGCCTCTCTGTCCCCAACATCCAGTCACAACCAAAGACAATGAGGAGCAGCTACTACCAGTCCTTCAGAGCCACATTTGCCCAGCTGCTCTGTCTTCAGCTCCAGTACTGCCCTCAGGATCTCTGCACTGTGTTCCAGTACATAACACAGATAAGGCAGCAAATCACCACACTGCCTCATCTTAAAGGGGAGGCTTTTCTGATTTAGGATCATTGATTGCTTTGTCCCAAATGTTTCTTTCCCTAGTCCCTTTTTTCCTAACTCAGAAGTTGGAAACATTGTCAGGAATACATTCCTTCAGAAAAGGACAAGATAAGATAATATACAGTGCCAATAAATCTAGATCTTATGAACACATGCAGGTTGCAGGAATGCTTTTTTATACAGCTGGTTAAAGAGCATGAAAACACATAGATAATGCTTAAACTGTGTGCATACATGGGTGTAGATTTTAAGGATGGAAGAGAGCCTAAAAAATTCTTAAACTATTCAAGTATTTTAAGTGGCCTTTACAAACTACTTTCACTTCGGACTTAGGCCCAGTATAACCATATTATGATTTCTTGGCATGAAACTACAACTATGATGGTTTAATTCTGCTGTGAATGACTAACACTTTACCAAAAACTTTATTTAAGCACAGAAGAATGGATGACCTTCAAACAAATCATTTTTCAGTACCTGAGAAGCTGGCTAGGAACAGTGCAGGAAGCACATGGAGCTGGGCATTGTACCATGAACACCATCCCTTCCTTTAATCCTGCCCATCTTGACATCCTCAGGCTCTCTTTGACTGGTGTGCCTGCAGGAAAGTACCTCCAGCTTATTCTTTGCAGAACAAAGGGCCTCACTACGTGTTTGCAAACCAGTTTACTTCTTGCAGCCTTTCAAAGTGGTTCACCAGGTGGTGCTTTTCTTGCCAAAAGGGAGGCTAAGCTCAGCTCCTGGGTTCCTGTTGACTTCCAGACTCACTGGGAACTGGATGCTGGATGCCCTCAGAGTTCTGAGTAAAGCAAAAAGATTCACCACCCTTGGTTACTAAATGTTTGTTATCTACCATCACCCTTTAGCTGCTCATTAGTAAAGTAGGTAAGTGGCTGTAATAGGTAAATGCTTAGGGGGAATGCCAAACAGGAAAACAAACATTTCCACATTTATGTCAGTTGTTTCCTTGCTCACAAAAGCCTAGGTTTCAAACACACCGTTAGCATGGAGTTTTGATATTCATGTTGCTGCTTTCTGCATAGAAGTGAAATAGGCTTTGCACTGCAGTGGGGAAATATGTGTCAGGTCTGGAGCAGGAGGCAAATATATTGGAAGTAACATCTACGCAATTCAGAAAACACATTTCCTGCAAACCATCAATAGCCTTGCACATTGGCAGCTTCTCTGTCAAAAAATGAACTGTTAAAGGGACAGCTACTGACTGACAGTCAGCACAAATCAGAGAGCTGCTGGATGAGAGGAGGACATGGCATCCTCCTCTCCTTGAGAATCTGCTGAAGCCCCAGATTTCAGTGTGGTGCTGCTCCTGCTGGGCATCAGCACTCTGTTGTGACTCCTCTGTATGACATGAGCTCCTCAGTTACCTTGCTTCAATCTAATTAGCCAAATTCATATGCAATGCTGCTGAGTGAAGCAACTTCAGGTATAGGTATAGGACTTTGCCCTCAGAAAATAGTCCAGCTTTTAACCAGACTGTGTGAGTTAAAGGTGGCCATTGATAGTGACCTTGGTGGGAGACTGTCCTAACAGCTTGGGATCTTACTCAACCTCACTTCTTCCCCTGGTGAGCATACACATGAAAAAAACGGGACCACTCTCAATTTTGTGATCCATCAACACCAGGCTACCTGGTTGTGAAATGCAGAGGGTGGCAAAAGCTGCACTTGATAATAAGTATATTAACTATTAAATGCATCCCCTGCAGCACGATGTTCTTTCCAATAAAACAGGCAGCAACACAACCAGATTGCACTGGATAGGGAGTGTTCAACAGCCCAAACTGGATTTTGGCAGGATGAACATCACAAACAGTAACACGCCCCCTCTTGCAAACATAAAGAAATAAAGACATTAAATTGTTAATGCCCCTATATAATCAGAGCTTTGATCTTGATTCCAAGAAAAGGAACCTCAAGCCTGTAGTTGAAATCTCTACAGTCAGCACAGGCTTTGGTTTAATAATGGCACAGAATAAGCTTCATGGTGCTGTCTGCTGCTAGCTCTCCCACTCTGCTTGGCCTATGCCTACCTACTTAACCTACAAAATCTAAGAGGTTTGGATTTTATTGATCACCAAAGACCCTTAGGGTTTTTAAATGCGTTCTAAAAACATATGAGAACCCTCCATTCTCCAAGAAAGGCTATCCCAGGGCAGATCCTTGCCGTCATTCCCCTTGCTTCCTCAGCAAATCTGAAATTATTACAACAGAGTTTGTTTTGGTATTAATTTCCTCAATGGATAGCTCTGTTTGGAGTTCTTATTCTTTCAGTGACAAGTTACGTGCCAAATTCTAAATGTTCCAAATCTTACCTTTATGAGACCAAATTAATTCTCTTGCTACTTCTTGTATGAGTGTGTAGAAACTGGGGGTTCTCTGACCATCCTCCAGCCAGTTAAAAAATGGCTTCCAGGACTGTACTTTTAGGGTATGTGGGGTTTTGTTAAACAGCCTTTACAGAACTCAAGGTGAGTTCCAAGGGCAACTGAGTGCCAGCATTGAAGGGAAAGATTCAACAAGCTGAGGCATTGACATGACTGAGATTACAGCAAAAGCTAAGTGCTGTGGGTCTTCAGTATTCAGGCCTTAAGTAACAGCTTTGCTTTTGCTGTAAAGGATTCCTTGCAAGATCCTGTTTTTCCTCCTGAGCATTCTGAAATATATTTGTATCTTGAGTCTGGTTTGTGGTGTGTTTCAGAAAAAGGATTGTACCAAGGGAGATCTAAAAAAGTATAAAATCAGGCCACTGCTTATGTTTATTATGTAAGAGGCAATTTGGGCATTTCTTTGCTGGAATCCACCCTCATTACACGGTGATGTTTTCCCAAATTAATTTGGCAGCTTTAGGTGTCTCTTTAACAGAAGCTGTGTCTATTTTTACTTGCCCTGCACTCACATCTGTTTCTTTCTTATCAGCAAATATCTATTCATTGGTCCTATCTAACTCTTTTACATCTATCTGCATTAAAATGTGTGTCACTCATTAACCCAGGGTTTATACATAAATTAAAGTCTCCTTTATCTCTTGTAGCAGTGTTATTCTTTCTGTAATTCCCCCTCACCTAAAAATAAAATTACAGTTCATTTATAGCAGATATCTGAATTCATATCCCTTATCTATTTCTTAGTTCAGTCAATTTTTTGCAATTAGATTGTGTTTGAAGTCCCGTGAGTTTGACAGAGTATTTGTATTCAGAACATTCCAAACTTGATGGGGGTGGGGGGTTTTGTTTGGGGGTTTTTTGGTTTGTTCTTTGTGCAACAAATATAAGAAATACTAAAAAATCCTTTGTAAGAAGTTTGAGAATTATTTAGATAGAAAACTCACAGGTCTACAAGCCTGGACTGTATTAGCCTTACCCTGTAATAAAAGTCCAACATCCAAAAGCCAGTTCATATTTAAATATTAATTCTTAGTAAGCTACTTGTTGTCATTTTCTGTCCTAGAAATCTACTTGAGAGATAATCTTCGAGCAGTTGTGCTAAGTGCTCTGTAATCAAACTGATTTTTTACTTCTTGGACTACTAAAATATTTTCTATGTAGGTATGTACACATTGTTTTTTCACATAATTTTAAAAATCTCTCCCCGCATAATATAATTTCTCGTAATAACATAAGATGTTCATGGCAAAACATTTTCTTGTATAGAGAATGCGCTAGTGCAAAAATGAAAGGTAACCTCAACTATCTAAATTAGGTCTTGAAAATTAATGCTGATCTGTAATCTTTGCCCAGAAGAAATGCAATAAGTCTTGACAAACAGTTGCATCAGATTTCTAGCATTTTATCTAAGTAATGTATGTATCTAAGTATGTGACTCTACCCCAGCTGAATGATTAAATATTTAGCACTCAAAAATGGGTTTGTAATGGGGAGCATTTAATTTGTTTCAGTTACCTGTACAAATAATTCTAATCTACACATCAGTTGCCCTGGTTTGAATAATGTGCATATTTAACACAGCAAAATGCATGTGTCTGAACTTGGCTGGCAGTGTTGAAGCAGCTTATTAAGACAGACAGATATTTGATGGATATTTACTATCTCAGATATGTTCATCACACTAATTCTATTACGTTTATCATACTAATTCTATTTAGTTCAACGTGCAGCTTTTCCAGCAGATACTCAAAGAGTATTAGTATCACAGCTGAGCAAAGTATCTGTAATTAGTTCCTGTCAAAACTGACGTAAAAGCAACAGGAAAGAAGTTAACTCTCTTAATTCTTTGGTAGTTGATGTTCTATTGTCTGATGTGAGAAAAAAAAGGAAATCATTTACTACTACTATGATCTTATTGCCTCACAGTTACATAACCATGTCCTTTGCACACTTTGGTGCCCTTTGTTTGTAAATCATCTCAGGGGAATCCATCAAGCCACTACAGGCAATCAGAGGCAGGAATTTTACGCAGTTTTCATGACAAGCTTTTTCCCAAAAGTGCCCTGTTTCACTGTCAGTTCCTGGTAGCAGTATCATGTAAACATCCTCCACGTGTTTTAGACCTCCTTTCCATAAAATGTTGTCCCAGTAGTCTTCTGTGGCACTGCTGTGGATGGAGAGGCTTAGGGAATGCTTCACATTTATTAGAGTAAAATCTCTAGTCTCTCTTTTCCCTCCCTGTGAAGACAGAGCCCAGTCATCTCCAGGACAGGCAGTAAGTATAGTGGGATATTTAATTTCTTTCTGTTATCCTTGCTGAGCAGACAGTATGTTACCAGACAATGAAATGGTGGAACATAATAAACGTCTACAGAATTCTTAAGAGAGTTGCAGGTGTAGAACAAGCATTTGAGTTTGTTCCAAAAGCCTTAACTCTAAGGATGTAGGTATAAACCGAAGGATTAAAAATTCGCTTACTTTATAAATCGGGAGTTAAAAGAAATCAATTAGCTTGTCCTGTCCCACAGATTGTGAAATACCAGGGAGAGCAAAGAGAGAGAAGTAATCCTTCAGTTTGTAAAGAGAAGCAATAAACATGGAAATACAGGCTCATACTTTAAGATTAAAATTTTTTGTGGGCATAAAATGCACTTCCAGGAAATTGGTTTATGAGTGGGAAACATGCTGTCAGATGTAATAATGATACACAAGACCATCTCTTGTATTAATTCGAAAGTGCTGTAAGGTTTGCAACATCTTCACTTGGGAGGGTTGGGTGTTAAAGCTCTAAGCAGAGCTTTATGAGGTAAAAGCCTGTTGCACACTAAATGCACTCAGCAGCGGGATGAACAGCATACGGCTGCATTGCAGTGTGTGCCATTTACTTTGTAAACAGGGAGCTGGATAAGTAGACCTGCTGGGTGACTGGAAAAAAAAAGAGTAGGCATGTATGGAATAAGAGAAGAGTATAACTAGATCAGGTATATTGTGTGTGAGCAGTAATGAATGAGAGAAATATGCTGTCAGTGTGTTCATCACCAGCCTTTAATGACACACCACGACTATTTTCCTACCATTCATGTATAGAGTGTTAATGGCATGTGCTCAGAAGCAGCTCCAAAAGAAACAACCAAGTTACATCACTTCCTCTTACACCATTCTTTAGGGCTGGTTTAGACATTAAACAGATTAACAGTAATGTGAAAGTGGTACAGCACAAGGTTATATAGTTGTCCAAACAGACTCACCAAACACCTGCATTTAAAAAGGATTATCATAAATTTGTTACATTCTGATCAGGCAAGGAATGCTTTTAAGTGTGCATAAAAGTGATTTTTTTTCTTTTTTTTTTTCTTTTTTTCTTTTTTTTTTTTTTTTTTTTTGTTAGATTAAGAAACATGTTGTATATTATAAAATTTTATTTGCCAGTGATGTTGCTAAAATCAAGCAAAGGTTAGGGCTGCCACTGCAAGTCAGATACCAAATCTAGGCATGGAAAGATCACAGTGTCCCCCAAAACAATATTTGGAGGGAAAGAGTTCAGGGAGCAGAAGTGAAAGTCTTCACAAAAGCACTTCTACAAAATGCTGCAGTGTTTGATTTCATATAAGGTCTGACCTCAGATAAACTGCAAGTAAACTGAGTTGTGTAATTAAATCAGGTGGGCAGGTTGCATATGCACATGAAATACCAGGTTGCATGACAAGCTGTGTGAAAAAGTATCAGACTGAGTCTTGAATTGCTCAAAAAGAAAGGGTGTTTTACATCACAGCAGGTGAAAACTTTAGTTAGGCTTCTGGAGCACCATTAGCATAATCTGATTACTATCTAGGCAGGTGATGGCTGCTCCTGGATAGGCCTAAAGGAAATGAACGTTTTGAAACCATAAAGCAGTGCTCAGTGGAAGGAGGGAGGAATTCTGAAGTTATTTGGGACTGAATGAATATTACAAAATAATTGATGCTGATAAATTTTAAGGAGTGTCTTGCCTATTCAGATTTCTTCTTAAGGTTTCAAGTAGTGCTTAACCTTTCACTCTGTCAAACTCGTTCTTATATCCATTGCCCTTATGATTTCTTACTTGGTCCAAGAGACATATTTGGGAGAGGTGTGGGGGTGTGGTGTCAGGTTGGTTGGTTGGCTTGAGGTTCTTTTAGTATTTCTGATTATTATCTTCTGCCACATCATTTGGTATATTCTCATTATTCTCTCTAACACTAATTCTATTAAGCTCCCATTTTGACACTAATATCTCATTCCAGGTGTTAAAGAAGTACTGGCCATTAAATTCTTTCAAAGTAAAGGCATGAGTTACACTCCTTCCTTCTAAAGGAAATTATGATTTACTGGCAAAGAGCCAGGGTGAAACTCACTGTCAAAAATTCTACATTGTTATTCCAGTTGTGCATCTCTCCTGGTGCATAACTTACTGGGATTTTCTTGTGCTTCTAAATTCAAGCTCCAAGCTTAGGCATTGCAATGCTTGTCTTCATTGCTAGCATAGTTTAATTATTTGCATTCACTTACAAGTCTTGTTCCTCAGACCGGCAGAAATTATATTGCTAATTAATTGTGTCTAACTGAAACACTTAGTGGGCTTTTAGGTCCATACAGGAAAACTACTAAAAATCAAAGACAGTAAATTTTTTGAATACCAGATATATTAAATGGCTTCTAGGTTTTGCATTTCTCATCACTGGTTTTAAGTCATTTTTAGTCCCTCAGCATAGGGTTTGAGTAGCACCAGGAATAACAGCGTGCCGTTCTTTTTCATATGTCATCATTTATAATACAGTTAAGGTTAAATTGAAACATCAAGTTAATGTTCAGAACATGATCCTTTAGACATCATTGAAAGACAGCTCTAGAAGAATATTACTCCTTTATGGTCCTGTCAGTTAAGGCTTGCTTTTCCATTCTGATCAGGGTGAAAAGAACATCTCTGAGGTTTTGTGCAGGTTGAAGGGCCTGTCTGCTCAAAGCTATGACTTTGCAAGGGCACCCCTTTCCCTGTCACACAATAAATGTGACACAGATGGGGAACAGTAATTTCCTGCATGTAAGCAGAAGTAGGATACCACAGATTTCCAGATAAAAGCCAATCCTGCATGAAAACCCTTGTACAACTGCATGAATCTGCAATAATTGTATATGAGGAGTCTGAAGGCTTTCACTGAGAATGGGACCAATATGACAAAGTGTTGATTCTCTCAAAAAAGGTTCTATCTAAGACCTGAAGATTCCTGGAAAGCACAAAAGTATCATTGGCCAGATTATCTCACACCGGGAGATATTCATGGGGATCTCCATGTATGTCACACTTGAATTTTAAGACTGTTAGAGAGTTTGCCATTACTGAGGTAATTCTCTATTGCTAAAGCAACTTCTTAAGACTTTTACCCAGAGATGTAACAGTAAGAGAAATCTAGATCTGGAATCTTAATCTACTTAAAGCCTGAATGTTGGGAAGAGAGGCTTATGAATAACAAATAGTTAGAACTGCTTTCCAAGGGCTTCAGGGTCAGTATTATACAGTCTGGAAATTGCTGAGACTGAAGATAAAAAAGATCTCTCATAACCTGTGTCCCTTCGGAAGTTGGTTAAGTGTGTCAGATGAGATACTTTAACGTTCTCAAACACTTCCTTTCAGGCATTCTTCCAGGCCAGCAATGCCTTTTGAATTTTCCCTAAAATACTGCTTCAGTCTATAGGCCATCCACCTTTGCAAAGGGGAAGCTGGGAACAGAAAGCTTTTTGACACTGTCAATTCCTTTAGGCACCTGACTCAAGTGACATTTTTATATTGCAGATTAGTTTCCATTTTCTGTCTCAGGTCAAACCTTTTATTTTCTCCTATTAAAGCACTGAACATATAACTATGTGCGTTTTCCGCCTCTTTAATTTTGTCTGAAACTGATTCTGACCCTTTGATTTTAATTACCCTGAGATGATCTTGAACTACACTTTAAAACCCTCTGTGAAGCAGACTCATGCTGTACATCTTAATTGTATTTTTTAATTTGAGGACTCACATAGATTTGAATTGCAGCCTAAACTGAGGTTTGTAGTTAACACACACCCACCTCCCACCCCCACCAAGCCTTTCTCTAGAGCAGTATCTCCAATTAATCAGAACCCAATTCTAGTTCAGATGTGGAGTAATTGGTAGAGTTATCCCTTCGATGGCCTCAGGAGAGAATTGAGGGCAAGGCAGTGCACCTGGTTAGGAACATTAGTTGTTCATTTTGTACCTTTCTTTTATTCTTTTAAGTGTGTACCCATCAGTATAAACAAATGGGCCTCAAAAGAGCAATTAGATTAGCAGAATTTCAAAACTCATGGCTTTTTATGACTGTATCTGTCTTGGCCAAGAAAAATCATTATTATAATTCTGTCTGGTTAAAAGATGCTCACTACCTCCTCAACAATTTGAACACTGTTATCTCTATTGGTATGCACTCCCATACCCTTCTCCAATTTATTATCACTGGTTGCTAACTCTGAGGGAAACAGCAAGGGTAGGACTAAAGAGTTAAATTAGCCCACTTTCACACATCACCTCCAGTAAATCTGCACCTGAATAAAACTCTTCAGTAGCCAGAAGGGATAACAGAAGAAAAACTATAGCTCAAGAGAAGCAAATCTCTGGCTGACTCCTCAGATGAAGGACTTTGCAGATATTCCCTGCAATGCTATTCTAAGTCCATTCCCTCTTCCTTTAGACCTAATACTACTCAATCCATATAGCTTTGGCATAATTATTGGCTTTACCTTAAACCATCCTCTCTCATAGAAAGGAAGAGAGCACCTTGCCTCTGCACAGGTGAGGTGTCAGCTCTCCACAGTGAAGCACTGCTCCTGTTACTGCAAGGAGAAACCTCATGCAGATAGTGGAATTAAGCTGCTCTAAAAATACTTCCAGCACCTTCTCTTTAATGGAGAATGACAGATCACTTGCTGGGATTAAAAACACAGCTTTACTGCCTGAAAGGCTTTTTCTCAGTCCTGTGTTTCATTCTGTATCCAAAAATTCACCTGGAAAACTCTAAGCTTAGAGTTGATTGTATGAATAAATGTTCTGAATAAGGACCTAGAAGAAAATATCATTAATTTTAGCTAACATGAGGAAGCCTAAAACAAAACAGTTACTCCCACAACAGATATCACACTCTGGAAAGAACATGGTAATTTATCCTTGACAATACAAAGCGCAATGAGTGTATTTTCCAGATTTATACCAGGTAAATCATGAGGCTGTCATTTATTTTCAACTTTTTGACCATTCTAATCATCTGGTAAACCTCCAACCTTCTAATGAAAAACTACCTGATCATAAGAGAAGTGTCAATCATTGGAGACAGAGTCTATGAACAGGCTGAGTGCTGTGTACCTAATTAGGTTTGGCTGAGCTAACTGCACTCTGAGCATATCTTTCCCTGCTGCAGCTACAAAACCATCCTCAGGGCACAGCTAGATTTCTGTTCCCACTGTGCTGCCTTAATCTAGTAAACTTCCACCTCTGACCTCAATAAATATTTTATTTTCTTAATTGCAAGATGCTTGCTTCATTCTTTGGCAAGACCACTCACCCTGATTCCATCTCTGCATGAAATGTTTGAAGTTTTGGGCAGATCTATGAAGATAGATATATAGACTAGGTAGAGACAGAGATATATACGTGAACATATGATATATGTATGATTATATCATATGAACATGAGCAGAAGAAGGTAAAGCAAAGAGGCAATGCAGCAAGGCAGACAGTACATAATTTCTGTATGCTGCAGACTTTTCTGCACCAGCTTCTGGCAGTTGGAAGCAATCAAACACAAACACCTTGCTGCTCACAACAGAATCAGAAATTCTCTGTGATGGTTTAAAGAAACTGAAACCTAAACCAGTTTTCATCAAGGAGTGAGCAGGAAGGGAAGTTTTCTTCCTGTGCAAAGATTTCTATATGAAAGAAAGAAAGCCATGACTCTTAATGATAGTTGAGCATTACTGCTTCATTGTAGATGTTAGTTTTACCTTTTAAATTTTTTTCTGCCATTGTCATCCAAACAATCTCTCTTGAAACTGAACCTTGAGAAACAAAACTAATGTTGAAGTTTATTTCAGAGCTGACTGAAGTGAGCATTTTGATTGTAGTAGATTTTGTATCAGCTTCTTGGTATACCAGATTTTTCATTCAGCCATGTAATAGTTGAGATAATATTTCTCTGCATATTAGAGGGTCCTAAATGTTGCTGTCAAATAGAGAAGTAAACACTGTCATCTTGGTCCATAGTGAATTGAGTTTGTATGAAGCATTTCTTTTAAAAAGCAGATTTGTTACGTTGTTTTGGTGGTTGTTATGGTGTCACATACCTGGCAGAAATCAGTGTTCTTTTGGTTTGTTTGTTTTTTTCTTTTAATGTGTATGCAGTGTACCTAAAGAAATGACATGGCTTTCAAAATGCCTGGATTCTAGCATCTAGGATTTTTCTGGAAATGGCAGAATTTGCTAAGTATCTAAATGCTTAGTAGTCTCACAGCTGGAAACATTCATCATCCCCCTTTCCCCTACCCCACCACACACACGCACACAAGCCTGATGTCATGCCACGTTCTGCCTTCCATAAGAGATTTGGTGTATGGTCACAACCACATTTTTCAGTAATGACTGTGACATGCAAAGGACATGATTCAGCAGGACTAAAGCATGTGCCTCACTAGTAGCACATTTACATTCCTATTGATTTGAAAGGAGCTACTAAGCAACTGAGTGAGGTAAATACTTGCCTGTGTAAAGCCAGAAAAATGCTTTAACTCTTGAATCAGAGCCTGATAAAGGGTAAGTACTGCGCTCCTTTATAAACTTGTTTTATCATCGCTTTCAGGGAAAAAATTAAACCAAGTGGACTTCTTCTGCATTGATTGGGTGACTTCTGAAAATGGTTGTTTCAGGGTAATATAAACCTTTAGAAATCTTTTTTCCACCTTCTCTTGGACCTTCACAAGCCACAAGCACAATGCGGGGCGGAGGGAGGAAAGTCTTGCATCCCCCATTGTCTCCCCAGGACTCCCTGTTCCCTACTGAACACCAGTGTCAATTTTTCCGAACAGCTTTGTCTTTCTGCCAAAGATAAGGCACGTGTTGGGAGAGTGTGGGTAAAGATGGAAACCATGTCACTCACATATGACTTGCTTGCTTTTTAGGTTTTTCAGTAATCGTTTCTTCCCTGTAGTTGGTGGATGCTTTGCGGTACTTGAGACTAAATTGTACTAAATCCTAGCTTCAAACATCTCAACAAAGTAGTAGAGCTATAGGTATCAAAATGTTGTACCTAACTTTTTACTTTTTTTTTTTTAATCAGTGTGGAAGTAAGTTCTCTAAAAAAGCTTTATCTGTCAGCTTTTTTTTTGTGGGAGGCTTCTGGTGTGTGGTTTTGCTCCTCCTAGAACGTGACAATGTGAAACTAAAGGAAAGAATTTCTGCCTCCTTTCTGAACTTATCTTAATAACATGATTTTTTTCCGAAAACAGAAGAGAGTTCAAGACCATAAAAATATTATTGCTAAATTTCAATCCCCTGAAAATAAGGTCAGGCTAAAGCAAACAAAGTCCATTGAGGAGAAGTTGTTTTTATTAAGGCATTAACTTCAGAGGTGCTGTGAAAGTCTGTTCCGTTGTAGGTTCACTATGCAAATGTCAGATGGAAAAGCCTTCTCAAGCTGTCTCTTCCTGCATGGTTATTGCAGGGTAAAACTTAATTCTGGGAAGATTATTCCTCAACAGTATCTGAGGACCAAATGCATCTATATTATCTCCTCTGTGTCACCAGGGCTTGGCTGGCTGAGAGAGACACTGTGTGACAGCAGTTAGTGGTGAGAGACTTCAAGGGCCTGCAGTGAGAAGAGTGACTGGGCAGTGAGGGGAAATAGTTACCTGAAGTCTCATATTTGAGCCCTTATCAGCGACAGATTTTTCTTATTCATCCCTCTGTACCTGTTACTGTTCAGTTACAATTGCACCTTGGCAAGCACTGCCACAGAGGAACCACCAGCACTAGCTGAGGTACCGGGTTTCCTGTCCTTCAAAAAACCTTCAAACAACCTTGCACTTGGCCTTGTTGAGCCTCGTGAAGTCCACGAGGGCCAAGGTCTCCAGCCTGTCCAGGTCCCTCTGAATGGAATCCCTTCCCTCCAATGTGACATGCACACCACACAGCTTGGTGGTGTTGGCAAATTTGCTGAGGGTGCACTCAGTCCCACGGTCCATGTCACCGATGTTAGGAAGTGCCAATCCCAACGCCAATCCCTGAGGAACATCACTCATCACTGCTCTCCACCTGGACACCGAGCTTTTGACTCTGAGTGTGATCATCTAACCAATCCATTACCCACCAAGAATTCATCCACCAAACCCGTGTCTTCCCACTCTGGAGACAAGGATGCCGTGAGGGACAGTGTCAAGTGCTTTGCACAGCTCCAGGCAGATGGTGTCAGTTACTCTACTCTTATCCATCAACAGCTGTAAACTCCTCCCCAGCAGGCCACCACATTCATCAGGCATGACTTGCCCTCAGTGAAGCCATGCCCTCAGACTGTCATCACTCTCCTATTTTCCATCTGCCCTAGCACAGTTCCCAGGAGAATCTGCTCCATGATCTTGCAAGCACTGAGATGACACTGACTGACCTGTAGATTATGTTCTTTTGAAGAATACAGTCAGGAAAGGACTTGGAAATCCTGTCCCCAGAAGAAACAGAACTGCTGTCCTGGTTTCCCACAACTGGAAACCAGAATGTCCCCTTTGGGCCTCTGCCCAGGTGAGACCGTACATTTAAGTAATATTAGGAAAAAGAAGGTCAGTTGCTTTTGCAGATTCTTGAAAATACAAACTGCCTTATAAAGACTGAATCATCTCATGGTTAGTGGTAGTACAAGGGTGATGGCTGGACTGGATGATCTCAAAGGCCTCTTCCAACCTTGATGATTCTGTGATTCTATAATCTCTGAGAAGCTTTCTGTGACATTTTTCACTGTATCTGTCACACTTCAGGAAAGCAGACGTTCTGAGGACAAGAGAGCAGAGTTGTGTGTTGTCTTTAGATGGCATTATAACCTATAATCCACAATGACTGGGTCACTTCACTGGTGGTTCCAGCCAAAGGGCTAAACATGAGCCATAACAAGATAGAAAGCTCTGGGATATGCCTGGGAGACACAACTGTTATGGTGCAATGAACAGACAGAGATGTTGGGGGGCAATTCCATCTGCCTCTGCCAAATTCTTGAAGTTCTGTTCTTTCCTCCTCACTCAGCTTTCTCAATGATTGCTGATCAGGTTATATTAGAATGAAGATTGACTCTGTCTTTTGCCCTCAGGAGATCACTGTTTTTTTTAAACGAATGCAGTTTCTGTGCTGTTTTGCAGTACAAGTGGCATTAAAAAATGGAAAGCATTGCAGTAATATTGATCCACCCCACCCTCCCCTAAAAAAAATCACTTTTTTTCTATGTTTTAGATTACAATCACACTACCAGCAATAACCTCTGAAAAATCGTCTATTGCTGCTTGGCTGTTCACAGTAACTGGAGCTTGTACACTGCAAACCTCTCAGTGCTCATCAGTCAAAGGTTTTGTGCAGCAGTTTGAAGTGTCCTCTTGTGAAAACAGCAGCTCTGGTTTTGTAACTAGAGCACTACCATAATACCGTTTTTACTAGCTCAAGGTTCAATTTCAATACAATAATAAATAACAAAACCCTCTTCAAACAGCTCCTTAAAAATACAGTAGTTTAAAAAAGAAACTGCATAGATAGCAACTTTTCCTGTTTAGGGAAATGACTAAAGGCCATGCAGTCTCTCCCTCCTGTAAATGAGGAAGAGGAGAAAGAGAGAAATGACACGAATCAGACACTGCTGTCCTGAATGATGGAGCTGGCACTCAACATTGTGTAAGTGGCCTGATCTGATCTGTAATGTGTGCATGCTGCTCTCAACAAGGGGGTGCCTGCAGGACTTTCAGGTGCTGGCAGTTCATTTTCTGATTCTGTGTTTTTTAGAAGCTGCATACCCAACTTATTTTTCGTCTAATTAGTGATAGCTGTGATACTGTTAATAACTTCTGAGATAATGGGGCTAAAATTTATATACTTCTCTGAGGGTAAGAAGAGCACATTTACCTTCAAACCAAAGCCCCTTGGAAAAACAAGAACAAATTCTTGTCATTCTTACGCTATGAACTTGACACATCCCATAATATAAATAATGTTATCCCAGAATCACACTGTCCAAACTCAGTGCTTTTCTGTCATCTGAGATAAACTTAAGTAAACCTCTGTGAGCTGGTTTTGCGTTGCAAATTACCTAGAATCTGGCAATAAGCCAGCCCAACCCAGGTACATGTGAGCTGGAGAGCCCTCAGCAGTCTCTTTTCAAGTACCTGGCTTAACTAAAATATTCTCATTTCAAGCTTCCTTGCAAATCATTAGTTAGTATTGATTTTAGCTTTAGCTTCCGTTTATCTTTAAGAAGCAATGTCTTGAAGCTCCAGTGTACCATTCCCTTCTTTCCACTGTGCATTGATTTGCCAAAGGATATTCTGTTGTGCTTTGGAGACTTATTCTCAGAATTTTAGTAAACTGGAAATCTGACAGATTATGGGCTTTCAAACTTCAGACTGCGTTTGTAATTAATCTAGTGATTTCTCTGATACATCTAACAATTAGTAGAAAACTAATTTGAAAATGTAAATGGAATTATAATGTTTACCCAGCTACAAAGATTTATACTAAACTGCCTGGAAAAAAAACTGAGAAAGGTGATTCTCTGAAGTAAATACTGTTCACAGTAAGGCTATGATTCTTACAAACTGTTTTAAGGTACTGGGTGTAGATACCTACATAAGTGGCCTGACAGCCAAAAGCTGCTGTGAGACTGCTGTCAGTGAGAGCCATCTCCCACTCACTTTGATGGATGAACAAGGTGAAGCAATTTCATGGGTATTTTTTTTTCTTCTGAGAAAAAACTAAGAAACCTGAGCAACAAAGAAAAACTCTTCAGAAATCATAATGTGAATCTGTTAAAAAGAACAAACTGCATTTGGTGTTCAACATTTTATTGTAAATATTCTTGGAATGCTCTGCTTAATGAAGAAAAGGTATGAACTCGAGTTTTTCTTGGAGAAGTGCACAATAATTTCATTAGTGCTACTACAGAAGATCATTAAGAGTTTATCCTTTGTGTATATGGGAATTATTTTTTATTTATTCTTAGGAAGAGAGAAATACAAGGCACGTTTATCTGAGAGGAGTGGAAAGACACAGTATGAGTGAAATCAAGCACTTTCAAATGTAACTTTTTTTTTCCCTTTTCAATTTCAGTGTTGACAAAACTGGCACTGAGTTTGTCTCAGAGTGATTTTCTTTCCCTGAACTTGTGAGTTCATTTTCCTGGATGACATATCCATGGATGAACAGACTGGATGTCAGTCTAACATCTCAGCAAAATTAGTCCAGCCCAAGCATTGCAGAAATGCTTTATTTTCTCTCTGCTTGCTTACTGGTATTACCACCCTTGGGTGTCCTCAGAGCTCTCAATGCTCTAACACACAGCAAATCCATCACCTGATGTGTCAGCAGAGACACATGACCACATCCCCTCTGTCACGAGCAGCCTCCTTAGTCCCAGGCTTGAGAAAATGCTTCAAAACCTCTCTTCCTTTCTAAGCAATAATGGGAAGTATTCACCACTGTGATCATCTATGCTGCTGCTGCTGTAGCTCTCTCTCAGAGGAGTTACTATTGGTGTCCAGAAAGAGGTATCAGGTGAGGTTGCTAAGTCATGCAGATCAGAAATAGATATGCAACATGCCTCTCCATTTCTCTGTTCTCTTCCCAGTTCTCCTGTGCAATATCCCCATGGTCTGCCTCTCCCTGTAATTCCACTCATACTCATCCCTGTTTTTACATTTCTTGTCATTTAGACCATATTTAGGTGTCTCTTTGATTCATCTTTCTGTGTATCAGCTAAAGTTTACTCCCTTCTTCATAGCTCTTTATGCTTAAATTCACATTCCTCTTTGTGTCAATAAAATCAAAAAGGATCTTGGGGCAGCAACATGGAAAATAAAGCTGCAACACCTAATGGTTGTACTTAAAGGTTTGGAAATTGGGGTGTTTTCTAATGTCATTCCCACTCTTCCTGCTGTCTCCCTATTTATTTACACTAAAAATCATGATATACAGGTGTAAAAATTGCAAATGTAAATTATGAGGAAAAATTATCCAACTTTAAGTGCATACCAGCATTTCAAAGCAAAAGTCATGTAGTTTTAACAGTGCCCTAAAGGCCAGCATCCTAGTGCTCCCTTCAATTCCCAGCTATGAATTATCAGGCATGGAAGGATAAACACAGCTGACCTAAATTTAATTCTTTCCTTAAACTGTGGGCCAGCCTTTGATAATTTTGATTTTGAGAGCCTTTCCCTTGATTTTAGATTTTGTTACTGGTACAGTTTATTTTTTAAAAAGCGAACAAAACACCCATTTCCTAAGTCGCTTTATTTCTGCAAACAATACCTTTGTTTTCCCTGCCAGTGCATGTTCTTGTCCCACGTGTTCTCTGTAGGTGTCTCTGAGGTTTTGGATCTGTGCTAAGGATGGGATGAGGCTGTATGACATCCCTGCCCATTCATGCAAGCTCACATTGGCTTCCCTTTCCACTGCCAAAATTTCACAGATGAGAATGGCCCCAAGGTACCCAAACCAGGTAGTCAGAAGATTAAGGATGTCTTTTCTTCCTGATTCTTCCTGCTGATAAGGGAGGAATTGCAGGAGTTCAAAATTTGTCATTTCCACTCCCAAGTGTAACAGAGGTGAAAGAAATGAGGAACTTCATTCCACCTGCTGACTAAAATCCAGCTTTAGAAGAGCTATGCTTCCATTACTCAGCTAAGTCTAGGTCATATATAAAAAATGCCAATTCACCAAAACAGTGGTTAAAATTTGACAGGGACTGACAATGAAAAAATGCTGATCTTTGTTTTCTTATTTTAAGCTCCTCATCGATCCCTTCAAATAATGTCAGGGACAGTCCCATTAATTTTTTTTTCCATTCTGTTTGAGGGTGTAAAACAAATTCCTCAGCTTGTAATGAGATTACATGAAAGTCAATATTTTCTCTTTGGTCAGGTGGGTCAGTTTTGGAATCAGTAGTTTGCTTTTATAAGTGAAAGCCTTTAGAGGAATTTCTACCCCACCCAGCCAGCTAGCACAGCTTTGTTTAATGTTTCCAACCCCGCCTGGCTCCAGCAGATAATATCCATATTTATTGATGCAGAGCTCTCCTGTGAACATGACCAGAAGTTCTTTGTGCTCTGCAATCTCACCCCTCATGTGCTGCAGGAAGCAGCTGACTGGCCCTTCCCGCCCACCACATCCTCTGGTATGAAGATGATATCTCTGTAACCACTGCCTACAGACAAGATGCCACAAGCAAACAGGTGTTTTCAGCAGGCAGGAAGGAAGGGAGAAAAGTAAATAAACCTGAGTCTGCAAGAGAGAAAGAAGACTGTGACACACTTTCCAACATCTTCCATGTCAAATTTTATCCAAGATCCGCAGCAGCAAATCCTGCCTGTCTCAGATCCAATGAAAGGGCTTTTGACTGCTTTAGAGAGCAGGACTGGACAGTTATGTTTAAAACAAATAATAACAAAACAAAGAGAGAGTCATTTAACACAGTCAAGTTTACCAGCAAGTTTTCCTGTGGATAACTATACCAGTGTTTGCTAGCTTTGCAAAATTAGCCAAAGTTCATATTGGCTGTTTCCCAAATTGCAGACAAACCTTTGAGTGCACCAAAGACTTCAGCTGCTGCTGCAGCATGACACCCTCCTGCTTATGTCCTTTAATGTTTATGTAACCTTAAGTCTAGAGCCAATGAAAAAGGGTTTGTATTTTTTCTAAAAATGTCAGCCCATGCTTAAAAACCAAACAAAAAAGCCCAGCCCTTCCCCACAGGGAGACCAATTCAAAAACTCCTAAAACAAAGATCTTTAAAACCTGTATCTTGTTTTGGCATTTTAGAAAAAAAAAAAAATCCTAGATTTCTGTTTGAACTGGCTTACCGTTGGTACTTACACTAGTACCTACACAAAACCTGCACAAATCCCCATACATGTTTAGGTACTGTCTGAATAGAGGGGTATCTACATGTTGTTAGAGAAGAAGGGTAAGAATGGTTTTTAAAAACAAAACAAAAAAGCTCACATGGATTTCACTTTTTTCCCCCCATCTTACAACTAAAGTAACTTTCAAACTATACTTACTAGTTCATGCAAAACTAGCCAGATCTACTTTGATTTACCATTGGAATTCACACAGTTGAAACCAATTAGAGCTAATTAAAGAAACCTGTCAAGCAAAGGCTTAAAGGAGAGCACCCAGTTTGGCAGGAAGGTGAAAAAAACGCATATATAGTTTCTACTAAAAGTACCAGTTTTATATATGGCCATGGAGTTAAATAAACTTGGACTTTAAACTCACTGCAAACAAACCAATCCTGTAGTAGTCGTGAGGCAGCGAAATCCCTCAGAGGACATCACTTTCTACTTCCAAGCACAAGCTTTAATCATAGAACCACTACCTGCTTGTTTGAGTTCCCCCTGATTCTTAAACACTTCCCTTCTGTCCTTGCCATCAGCAAAGTCTCTGCTGCCTCAGCACCAATCCCAGTGCCTGGGGATGAGCACAGCTCAGACTGCCAAGCAGTGAAAGTACAAGGAAATTTGTACAACACAACAAACCAGAGATGGTTACACAGAAAATACATCGGTAAATTCAGAGCAGAAGAGACCTGTCAGCAGGTCACATCTGAGATACAGATTAGGAAACCATGATTTCTGCATGATTCCCTGATATTTCACTTCAGAGCTCTTGTCAGTGTACTTCTGAGCAAGCTTCCTGTAGCAAAGCCCTTCCACTAGTGAGGAACTGGGTAAAACCCTTCAGCTTGGCAAGTCTGCATAGACAACAGCTGTGCCCTGTTAGCCATTCTCTCCACAAGGTTAATTCTGCCATGAATATCTCTAACAAACCAAACAATACTTGTTGGCCATTGTCACATAAAAAATGGCATTTCTGACTTTGTTTCAGGCTCCCAGAATGAATGAAAGGCAGGGACAGAAACTAGAAAAAATGTTTTAAAAAACAGGAAAGAAAATATGCATGTAATATGTGCCACAAACCAAGCTATGTTAGCATTCAAACTGCTTTAAATTCTGATTAAACTTTGGACAAAATTATTTAAAATAAAAGGAGGAAATTGATGTTTCAAGCCATTATCCTGGCTTTTTCATGAGACATCAGTATTTCAAAAGTAAGAAAATTAGGCTGGGTTCTTCAACCAAGAAAAGCTGAATTCGAATTTGCCACAAGGGTACAAAACTTCATTTTGGCAAGTACTGACACTTTTCTCCCACTTATCTAACGAGATTTGCATACACCTTCAACTAACAGCTTTCTCAATTAATTTCTCCTGGTTAAAATATTTTCATATTGTTGTTCCTGTTCTCCAAGGAATACTCACAAGACTCTTCTGTTTACAGTCAGAGGCACAATCAGGATATAAGAGCTAAATCTGTGTATCTGTGTGCAGAATTACCAAGTGGCTTTGGGTTTTAGTTGGGTTTTTTGGTGGGTTTTTTCATAGTTTTTCTAAACAAACCAGTTCTTTTGTATACATACACGTCAACCTTCTACTCCCTCACCTGCAATTGGGTTGTTGCAAGCGGAGGCAGGAAATCAGTGTGAGATATATATATATAAATATATATTCCCTTCCTGCAGCCCAACATATGAGCATGTGCTGTGCAGTGTTACTCAGCGAGGAAGAGCCCTGTGAGAGGGAAAAAAACCCAAACCAGTTCTGTTCAAGAAGTATGGTAACATATTCTTTTTGAAGCTTGACAGTCAGTCTGGGTTTGTTGCATACATTTGTACTTTCTCAAGTTCTCAGCACTCTCTGCCCTGCTCTGCTGTTCCAGCTCCCCTGCAGCACAGAAAGCTGCTCCACGGGCTTTACAGGCAAACACACTCCTCAGCTTTTTTTCCTGGTAAATGCCTGACCTTAAAGTTTTAGTTTGGGTTTCTGAACCAATGTTACAGAAAATCCTACTTTCTCTTCCTCAAATACTGATGTGTAGTTCTTGCACTAATAGGTATGGTCAAAACTACTGAGAAGAAAGCTAAATGCAAGATACAATGTACAACTACAGGGGAAATACTCTAGATACAGGCAGGCTTTTCAATTTATTGCGAGAAAGGCATGAGCTGCCTGTCTGGGAAGGTTCTAACCTAACTCAAACTACAAATGAGACTCATTTGTTAGCAGGAAATGTTAGCAGAGTGCTGGCAGGCCTGCTAATGGCCCCTTCTGGATTTAAAATGAGCAGATCCATGTTAGAGTGGGTAACAGCTGGAGGGGAGGAGAAGCCACTAACAGAGATCTATTTATTGGTATACTTTGGCTGGGTGAGTGTCTAGGAAGTTGCTGTGTAGCATCAGTATGTCATTTAATTGGAGTTCTTGATCTTTTTTAAGGAGATTTTACATTATTTGAATTTTACTCAGAAAAGCTGACAAACCCCATACACTGAGTACAATTCCCTCTGGATAAACTCTGATGGAAAAAAGAAAACTTAGTTTTTAATTTTTTTTTTTACATTCAGTGGATCTAATAGTAGAGCAAACAGCAATACAAATCAGTCACATCTAGTGATCAACAGTGTATTGTGGTAGATGGCTAATGATGTCATAATCAGGTCTGTATTTTATTTGGTGTGCTAAAATTCTGATAGATAAGGAACCTGCTTCAAGGTGAAAATAATTCAAATCAGCACACAAATGATCTGCTGTGACAGTTTGGTATATAACCTCATACTCACTTTATAACAGCCCCTAAAACTTGAGGTGAGCTACTGACTTTGGATTAGTTTGTATTCGAGTGATAGATTTAATGAGACGTATGGAAAAAAATGAGAGAGGCATTGTCTTATTTTTTTTCCCCAAAAATAAATACTAAAGAGAGAAAAAGATTTTGCAGCAGATGTGAAATTATAAATTCTGTCACTGAGACATGATGGGGAAATAAAAGAATAATTGGAAAAGTTCAGAAAAGATTCAGCATCACATACCAAAAAATTGGTGCAGTGTAACACACACAGCTGATGTGGTCTTAGGTCATGAAGCGTTTGAGAGGTCTAAATGTCTTTGTTTGCTACAGTATCTGCATTAGAATGAACATCTACCATATCTAGAAAAATTTACTTCGGTTTTCTCTTGCACCATGACTTCAGCTTACTGCTAATGTGGCTGTTGGGCTCTTAGAGGTAACAACTTTCTTTTGGTTGCTAAACACATGCAAGTAATCCTTTACATGTCACCAAGCAAGAAATCATGTAACTTTGGGAGGCTTTCAGGATGGGTAACCATAGGGTATGGCCTCGACTTCAGACAGGACTAGGATAGGATAAGACTGTGGCTCTGACAGGCCGGACTTAAGGTAGTGCTGGTGTGAATCATCTGGTTTTAAAAAGGGACATTTTTAGAAATAATTAGTTCAGTTCAGTAAGAGTCTAAATGAAAAATGTGTGCCTCCTTAACATAATGCAGGGAAGGTCGGTTTGCTTCTAGATTGGAGCCTGCTATGGGAACACTGGTTACCTTCAGAGGAAAATGTCATGAAAATTGTATGTGAATTTCTCGAAGAGAAAAATGAAACAGCCTAAAACGTATCTGAAACGTTCCTGTAACTGCACTGCAGCCCTTGAAAGTGTTTTCCATAAATAACCATTACAAAACATGCTGGTCTATTTTAAAATATGATTTGTTGTGAGAGACTCCACTAACATAGGTCTAATGTTGCAAACAAAAATGTTCTCTGATCCTCGGCGTTGAGCTAGAGAGGGGTTTGACTTACCTACGGTTTGGTTTAGGGGCTTTATTTAGCTCTATACTTGTTGTCTAGGAATGAAGGGTGTCGTGACGAGGGGCTCCACCTCGCCATGGGGACACGTTTCTCGCCCGAACGGGCTTTGGTGGCATGACCAAGGCTGACAGGAGTTCTGGAGTTAAAGAAACGGGGGTTAGTGCCCATTTGGGCCTCGAAAGGTACCTCGATAGGAAGGTACCCAACACCCCGTTGCTCCTCACGGACCCTCTCCCCGGGCGGCTGCAGAGGTGGCAGCTCAGCCCCGGCCCCGTGGGCCCGGCTCCCCCGAGCTGCCCACCCCGGCTCCCTCAGCCGGGGCCCGCGGGGCTCCCTCCGGCGCTGCTGGGACCCCCGGGGCTCGCTCCGGTGTGGCCCAGGCCCAGCGGGGCTCCCTCCGGCGCTCTCCGGACCCCCGGGCTCGCTCCGGTGCGGCTCGGGCCCAGCGGGGCTCCCTCCGGCGCTGCCCGGGCTCGCAGCCATGGCTGGGCCGTGCGCGGAGCCGCCGCAACGAGGGGCGGGCGGGCAGGGCCGCTACGCCACTTTCGTAGCGCTGGAGGAAATGGCTGCGCATTGGGCAGCGCGGGCTGCGGGGCCGCGTGTGCAGGGCGAGCGCGGCGTAACCGGGTCTGTGAATAGCGCCGGAGCGGCGGGAGGAGGAGGCGCCGCGGCGGTTTGGTACCGAGCGGAGAGGGAGATGCACACGGCACTCGAGTGAGGTAGCTATAAAACCCCATTTGTTTACATGCCCTCCCCCACAGCCGCCCGGCGCCGCGGAGCGGGTGGCGGCCGGCCCGGGCCGCGCCGGGGCGGGGGGGCGGCGGTGCGGGCGAGGAGCCGCGGCGGGGACCGAGCAGTGGTAGCGGACAGCGGCTCGCCCGCGATGCGGAGCGGCGAGAGGGGCGCGCGGCGGCGCGGCCGCCTCATCACGTGGCGGCGGGGCCCGGGGCCGCGGGGTGGGCGCGGGGGGCCGGGGGGCGGCGGGCGGGGGGGCCGCGCCCGGGCTGCCCCCGAGGCGGCGGAGCACGAGGCGCCGCCGCGGCCCTGGCGCATCCCCCCACCCCCTTTCTTCCTTTGCTCCTGAGGCGACCATGCGGCAGGTAAATCCTCCCCGCCCCCGCTCCCGGAACGGGGGGCCCGGGCCGTAGCGGCGGGGCTGCGGCTGCCCTGGCTGCTCGGGCGGAGAGAGAAGGGGGGCGGCAGGGCGCGGGGGGGTCGGGGGGTGCGGCGGGCCCCCGTGGCCCGGCGGCTTGGAGCTGCCCGGAGCCCGCTCTCCCACTTCCCTGTGGCAGCCTTCCTGCCGGGAGTGCGGCTGTGGGTGCGCCCCGGCCCTGCCGAGCTCGCTCGCTCGCTCGCTGCGGCCACGTGGAGGCCGCGGGTGCGGGTGGAAGGTGCCGGCCGTGCCCGCCCCGCGTGGGCGCTGCGGGCTGTGCGGAGCCGGAGCGGCCGAGCGGGGTCCGCCACAGACCCTCGCAGCACTTGGCGGTATTTGGGGGCACTGCCGTGCCGGTGGGTGATGAACGAGCCACGCGATTAAACCTTGGCAGGGCTTAGGGTTGGGATTTAGCGTTAACAGCTGCGGAAAAATCACTCGGGCTGCAACCTGCACGTAACCTTAAACAAGGGTAAGGTCGGGAGGCTTTGTGGCTGTGCTGTATGGACACAGAAATGATGAGTGAAAAGAATGGATTTCCTGTTCTGAACCATCTCTGTTGCTTATGCTGCATTATTTGGAAATACACACCTAACATTGAAACTGCGGAATAAAATTGCTGTTTAAAATCTCTAGCTATCTTTGTCGTTTTTGGTCGTTTTTCTCTGTAGAAAGTGTTCATGCCTGCTAGCTGTTAGAACTAAGCTCGAGTTGCGTGAGTAGAAAGAAATACTTCTGTTTTTTAGCTCTCCTGCTGCTGTATGTCTGTAAGTAGCAATCATAATGTGTTTTTTTCATTAAGGTAGGATCTTGTACCGTAACACCAAGGGAACCTGTGATAACCTCGAGCCTGATACAGAACTGAGAAATGCACACTGGAAGACCTGGTTAGTTTTCAGAGGAGCGGAAGCAGTTGTCATCTGGTTAACAAAAGTAATTCGTGGCATGTTCCAGCGGGTATGTTCTTGTATCCCTTCGGGTAGTAGTAACCGACACAGTGACATAAAAATAGAAAGTTTTCTATATGGAAAAGGTATCATACGGGGTTTTAAAATTCGATTTTAAAAGAGAATGCCCTCTGATTTCCTTCACTGAATAACGTGCTTTGCTTCAGATGTGCAGGGAATTAAGAATTTGGTGTGGGCTGGACTTGAGACATGCTATGCAACTGCAAAGTGAGAGACTAATGGTGACTCTATAGGATAATAGTCTGGCACAATGTAAGAAAATAACTTGAAAAAGTTCTGTGGTTTCCAAGATCATTGACCAGTGTCACTATAGGTTTCACCAGTTAAATTCTTGTGCTAAATTAATGGTTAAAATAGAATTAGTGGTGGTGTCCTGCAGCACTTTTTATTTTAAACAGCCTTTAACTCATACTTTTGAGAAAAAAAGTATGCAGCCATGCAGTCTATTTCTAAAGGAGACTGGGGCCTGGATATATACATAGATGTGAATTAATTGTTAGTGCTTGATGAGATTAAGGGTGGCAGTTCCATATGGGCATTACGTTAGTGTCCGTAGGTGGGTGTAGAGGGGTTACACTGTTACCTATCTGGAATAGGCAGTGTGACTGGAGATTCTGGCTACGTAAAAAAGGACTCTCCAAAACTATCAGCTCTGTTTTAATTAATACTTGTGTAGGTCATTGTGCTTTCCAGGTTGGCTTACATAAAACCCGGGTATTAAGTTTGGAGCATTTATCCAGTCAGTCATAAAATGTGCAATTACAGCAGAGTTGTGGTTTGAAGTTATTCAGATATGCTCACAGGCTTTGTCTTAATGAATGTTTTTTCCCATTGCAAGAAAATAATTTAATGAAGTTGGATCATCAGAGTAATTCAGACACGTTCTAGAAAGTTTACTTGACATGAAAAAGCACGTGCTGACCATCATTACTTTGACTTGCACAAGGGAGATAAATTCATACATACAGCAAAATTCGTATGTCCAACATGGTATAGATTTCCTTCATGGTCTTCACTAAGTCAAGCAACTGTAACTCACTCTTTCTGTTCACAGTACATTTTTTGCAAAGCAATGGCTGATCAAGTCTGAAGAGGCTTTTAAAGTAGTGCCCAGATCACCAGATCCCACAGACTTCAAGCTTGTTTATAGTCCCAAAGGAAGTGTGTTTGGATTGTTTGCCTTGGCTGTCCAGTTTCAATGTCGTTTGATCATGATTGTGCCTATTGTAAAGACTTATTCCTATCTCTCTCACAGTTTTTACAGAAGTAGAAGTTTGTTTTGAAGGTACGATGGGCACTTGATAAATCAGTCATAAAGTAAATCAATTTGAGAACATTTACATGTTTTCATCAGATGGAATTGCTGATTAAAATTACACAAGCTGCTTAAAAGCCAAACCCCATGAAAGTTTTTTTGTAAGTTACAATTTGGTACTTCATTACAGTGAAACTTGGTGGAAAGATGGTGACATCTGTACAAACTGTTGAATAGTAAGAGGGATGGACAGACATAACTGCATGTGTCAGCAGTGAAAATGTTACCAGAACCAAAAAATCTCATTCCATTTTCTTCTCAGTTCGATGATCAGCAATGTCAGAACACTTGGTATTTCATAGCATGTGATTTTATAGCATGTTTTCAGAATTGTAAAATGTATCTTGACTTGTAACACATTCAAAAATGTCAGTAGAAGTTTCAGCGGAGGAAAGTTTAATGGCAGTTCTGTTCCTTGGGCAGGTATGTTTTTCACAGGATTGAACTTTTAGGTGCAGGGTGAGTTCTCTGTGAATACTGAGAATTTATGCCTTTCGGGTAGCAATTTCCATTGTAATGTGAAGAAAATCTGTGTAACTTCCTGGTTTAATGTGGGAGTCCAAGTTAATTTAGAAAGCAGTTATTTAAAACACTTTTATCATATGAAAGGTATCATCTTTGGGGGTGGGCTACTGAAGTTATCTTAAACGAAACTAGTAATTTTATCTTGCTGATAAAGACCTGCAGTAACGCTTGATGCAGAAAGAATTTAGACTGCTCTTAGGTCATTCTTTAATTACTGCTGAGACATTACTTGAAATACACCTAATAAGGTCAGGTAAGGAAACGTGTACCAATTAGGCAAAGTTAATAAAACCTTTTACTTTCTAAATTTCAAATACTGATTGAAATGCTGGAAACCATGTCATGCCACAGTGTAACCTCCTAAAGGAAAGAAAGGTATGTGCTGCCTCAGTCCACCTATTCATAGTATTTTAAGTGCTATTGAATCAGTGCCATTGCTCCAGGAGTTTTGGATGTAATAAAATTCTGAGGAGCGAAGAAGTTAAAAAATAGTTGTTTGAAGTCACTTTTGTTACCTCTTGTGATAGTGCAAAGTCTGTACAGGTTTTAATACCCAGAAAGCAGCATAAAAGACTTGGAAGATGATGGTTTGCTGATGTCAGTCTCAAACGCTTCTGAGAAGAAGGGGTTCTTGAAATTACATGTAGGGTGTTGTACCCATGCTGGGGGGACATGATTCATTAGACTGGAAATGTTCTCATCTTCTATCACATTATGCTACCTCATCTTCTCTCTTTCCATTTCCTGGCTGCTTTTTCCCTTGCTGCAGAGAAGGAATGACTCAGCCGTTGGCTTTTCTCTCTCAGCTGTCAGTGACCCAGGAGCTTCATTCTCATCTGGCTGTCACCTCTGTAGCCTCATGAAGTCTGTGAGAGAAACCTGCCCCTCTTTTTGTTCTGTGTTGACAGTCACAAGTCAGTATTAAATAAAGTAGCATGTCTATACAAAATGTGGAATATTAACAGAGTTAAAACTCTGTTGCAGGACTATAAAGAGGTACAGAAAATTGTATAAGTGTTCAGTTTTAAATTAAAATGGCACACAGTCCTTAAGTCGCTGAGATAGCTAAACCAATCTGCATTCGAGTCTGTGTAATACTGGAAGTTGATTTATAACCGATCATGTGTGAAAGTCATCAAAGTCATGATTGGTTAGGTAAGATAGAATGTATATGTGAGATAAAATGCTCTTCAGGTTAAGAACGTATTAAAGAAGTGTTATGCAGAATTTGCATAACATATTTGTATATATAATCAACAGAGACTTCATGCAGTGGTTCTATATGTAGGTTATAAATGCTTTAGAAATAGTTTCCAATCACAGTTCCTAATAAAGGCTATTATAATCCAACATGAATTCCAGACAATTATTGTCATACATGTTATATATAAAGATAGAGATCTCTAGATTACCTGACATGCACCACATTCATAAATTGCTCTTTAGGGTGATGATTATTGATGGACAAAAATAATACCTTGACTTCTGAAAGATAACTGTAAATGATAAATCATTTTCAGCTGGTGATTTGGTATCTATAAATACTTCCTCTTTAACCAAGCCAATTGCTGATAATAGCATGCTGTCATGCTGAGATTGGAGTATCAAGGAAAATCAAAGGAAATACGTATGTAATCTTCAAGGTAGTCTCTTTCAGTAGACATTGTTGAACATGATTCTTGATGTGGAGTTATTTTTTTTGTAATATCTTTGCTAATATTGATTTGCATTTAATTGAGTAACACTGAATTCCATCTAGGATTGTTCATGATAGCCATATGTCATTTGTACAGCTGGCAGTTGAGTTCAATTCTCTTGCAAAATAACTAAAAACGCCACAAGTGAGTGTTCCTGCAAGGGGAGTGGTGAGCCCGGGCTGATTCTCAGTCCTCTGAAAGCTGCTGCACTGTCAAGTGGGAGATAGCACTCTGTGTTTCACATGATGGTTATGTTGCCTCTCAGGGCTCTGTGCAGTTTCTGTAACCATTCCTGGCAAAGAAAGCCTGTTTCCATCAGGGCTCCACTACCCTGATGAGCACTCTCACTCCATGAAATGCAAATGGTGTCATAAAAGCTGTGTATATTGTCTGCTGCTGTTTGCAGAATATAGAAGCATTTTTTTTGTGCTGACCTGAACATCAGTCTCTAGAATACAGTATCTCAACTTAAAAGTACAGTTTCAAATTGTACTAGCATACAATAAGACTAAGAAATGCTACTTGGCTGCAGTCCAAATAACATGGTCACCTTGCAATACTAAGTTTTTATGGTAAATATAGAATATTCCTATTTATTTGATGTCTGATACAATACATAAACAGAATAGATTTCTGTCCTTGCTGTTGTGAACTGTTTTGAGGTAATTGTCCAGCAGAGGCATTGCATTACATTAACAGGGTCCACTTGCTCCCAGACCATCCATTCAGTAAATAAATACACAGTAGCTACAGCAGGATGTATATACAACATTGTGCTTTTCATTGTAGTATGCCCAGAACTATTTATTTTTCCACTGAGTTGCTGTTTTTGTACTCCAGATAAGAGATTGTGTTTTGTAAGGTGAGTAACCTAAATTTATGCATCTCTGTGATACAGAGTCCCAGAAGTTCATTCTTGGTGGCTTAAGGCAAAAATTGTTATGCTGGCTTTTGCTAAATCTGTATGTTCAGTAGTAGGGAGAGGAATGTGAGGGGTTAATGCTGACTCCTAAAAGAACAGATGAAGATGAGATGCTTTAATAAGAATGCAGCAAGTATAGCAGATTATTATCTGTTTTCCTTGTATCAAACTTTATGGTTCAAATTAATTGCAGTAAACACGCTGAGTGATGTAAAATATTTCCACAGTCTTTGAAGACCATGCTTTGCCTTGTACTATTGTTGAATTGTTAAAACAGGAATAAAGTTGAAAGAGGCAAATTGTCACTTATTTGTGGAAAATTCTGAGTTTCTATAAATTAATTTACTGGAATTTTCTCTATTACTGTAGCTTAATTGTTAACAGTAAATTGGGAAAGACAAAGGATTAATTATATTTTATAAACAAAATGTTATCAAAGTGAAACACCTAGAGGACTACATTGTTCTACATATAAAAGTAATGTATACCAACATGGGAAACCCCACATTTTTTGCTGAACTTTTGCCCATATCCTATGAAAAGTGTCATACAGGAGTTCCTTGTATTCAGTCAAGCAGTGATTGAACAACAGTGAAATACCAAAATGATGCCTCACATGCTCTGCAGTTTTTTATTCTGGACATGCAGTTCCAGTTTGCTTCAGTGTTAACTTCCCTTGGCAATAAGCAATGCCAGACCCTTAACATTTCTGCCTGACATGTTACCAGTAATACTGTGTTTCCTTCCCCTCTTCTGTCTCTAATCTTGCACTAAGGGTAATATTGGGTATTAAATACTACATTTTCATTATTTCACCTCAAATTTGTGTCCCTTCCGAGTTAATACATTGCTAAGAAAGGTTTTTATAGTTTGTGGTGAGTGATTTTTGAAGCCATTTGTATCAGTTTGAATGGTTGCCTCTATCAGCACACAAACCTGTAATGAGTAGCCAGGTAGATCTTTGGGAATACCCTTGCCTGAAATAAATGATGGTTGGGAAATGGCACGACTTCTGTTGAGGTCTCATTTGGGATGTGGTGAAAATGACATGTATTGGTTCAGCAGGGCATTTTCTTGGTGGATTTACCTGTTGAAATGTGTACAGCTATTTTATGTCCTGTGTCAGGCTGTAGTGTCACTTCTGAATCTGCCAAGACGTCTCCACAAACTCCTTTGTCTCCCACCATCACTGAACAAAGACATGTTTGGGAGCCCACTAATTCAAACTGTCACTGGTTCCAGCAGCTGCCTGCTAAGATTAGTAGTTCTCATGGTTTGTCCTCTTGACTGAGTAACTTTGCTAAGAAGGATTTGAGTGGCAGAGGATTGTTGACAGAGCACCATATAAAAGTCTGTGATGGTGGTTCATTAACTAAATCTCTTATTTAAAAATACAGATTAGATTCAATGGTATATGTTGTCAAGGGAAGATTTGAACTCTTCATTCTAGGAGTGACTTTCACAATCAGGCACTAATTTGGCATAGCACATGTAAGAGAAGTATACTTTAGTCTCACGTTTCAGTGGACTTTACATAATTGATGACTTTTCTAAATTTATGTTTCTGGGTTTTTTCAAATGAGAGAAGTCATTGGCTCAGCAGTAGGCATGCATAATTACTTTTTGGATTGTAGCTGTGACGGAGAGGGGTTTATTATAATGCTGTAGGTATTAGACACTCATCAAAGATATGCCTTTAATGCCTTCTAACATCACAAGTACTACAATGCAGCGCAAGGATGAAATAGTTATAATGGTGTAAGTTATGAGAACAATAAAAGTACTGCAACTGGTTTTAACACTTCATTAGAAATATTGTTATATTCTGTTCTGAAGGGAAAGTTGAAGAAATTATTCTCAAATGACTTTCAATAGGAAATATGTTTCAATGTTATTTGAGTGCATTTTGAGGTGGCCAGTTGCTTTATTTGTGCTCTGTCAAAATATTCTGTTGGACTGCAGATCAACCAGATCAGTAACGGTGTTCCCACCTAAAGCTGGGTGGCTCTCTTTTTTGTATGCACTGTGGTGTTTGTGCAGCTGCACAGTGAGCCAGATAGGAAAAGTAATCTGTCTTGAAAATTATTTTTTTTTCTTTTTCTAGGCTGTTTTTCAGCAGAATCTAGTTGTACAGCTGCACAGTGAACATATCAGCAAACAAATGTGCTGGTATCCAAAAATGGTTTTGTGGGAATGGGAACAAGAAAGTGAAGCCGTTGGCGGAGGGCAGCACTGCTGCTTTGAGTGCAACACCATCTTAAAATATTTGTTGAACTTCAGCTTTGGTTCTAACCAAAACAATTTGCTTATTTTCAGTAGAAAAATGAAATATTAAAATGCATCTGTAACTGGTTCATCTTTTCAGGTATTTCGTTCTTAAAAGCCCTGGTTGGTATCTTAATAGGACCTAAATGATCAGTAGAATATTGGCACAAAAGCAAATTAGCCCTCTTAAAAATTCTGTGCATTAATAGATGTTTCATGGACTATATCCAATTTGTATTTGGTAGACTAGAACTTAATTCTTGGTGAGCAGAACTAGTACTTATAGCGCTTCAGAATTATTCTGAAATTTTTCTATTTTGAGCTCTGAGAAGGATCCTGTACTTAGCAATTTTTTACAAATAACTGACCCTCTGAAGAAGGCTGTCCAGTTTTTCTGTGTTCAGAATAAATGCTCCTTTCTGGATAACTGAGCTGGTAGATTGCTACTGTATTAGTTCAAGATCATTTTATTATGCTTGGGACTTGGCTTTTCAAATACTTCACAGTACAGATTTTTAAGAAGTATTCATGGTGTGTTCAGTTATGCATAAATGCTTTCTGTGCTCTTTAAGTCTTATCTGGTATTAACTTAGCAAATAGGGCTTGGATCAATTAGTTAATGGTCTGTTCTTACAAAGTGCCCCTCCTACTGGGCTATAGGTTTTCAAATGAATGAGTTTTACTGAAATCCACAAACCTGTTTCACTGAAATTGAAGAAGGAAGAAAACACAGGAGATGGGTGAGAGCTAAAGTTAGAAATGGTTAATTTTAACTTTATTGATCTGTAGCATGTTTTCCTGTTTCTATTAGCAGAAGTATGTCAGCTTAAGACTGAGAAAACAAAACCAGGTTGTTATTTAGTTAAAATGGGCTTATGGCTTTCATGAAATGTCTTTCAGTAACAATATATTAATTTCACATTAATTTTTAAAAAAATAATTTGCTCTGAAAGTGTGTGCTAGATTAATAGGATTTTGTATTCTAGTATTTCTTAAAAATGTGAAAATTAAAAAATGTAGAGTAGGTTCATTTGGATTTTCAGATTCCTGCCTTTTTCTTGAACTGAGTATTTTTATGAAGTATTGCAGAGTTTGGGATGGGGGGAAGCTGCATACATCTCTCCTGCATGTACATTGGAGTGAATACCTGCAATACAGAAAAAAGTTAAATTTCTAGGAATTGTAAGAAAAACTGTCTTTATGCAGTCAGTAACTTTTCTTTCAAGAAATATTTCGCTTTTTAAGAAATAGGCATTTCTCATAGATCCGTTACTCTGAGAAGTTCTTAATAGAAATTACTTACACAAGCACTGAACTTGCACTGCCTCACAGTGAGAATGCCTTAGTTTGGTAAGAATTACTGCTTTGTTCTTATTTTTAGCACCTCTTGTCTCTCTGGGTTCTTTCTCTCTTGCCTTAGCTGGAGCATGTGTTTGGTGTGGAACTTGTAGCTGCCCATGAAATCTTGCTAAGGCACTTTACTCTGTGGCACTCAAGCTGAGTAACTTAGAGGAGTCAAAGATGTTTTTCATAGATGAGCAGAACATTCTTCAGAGAAAACAAGGATAAGAAAGTTGAACAAAAAGGAGGGAAACTGAAATTACTTGGGAAGGAGTGTGGGAAGGGAAGAAATCAGTGCATTTATATTACAAATATTTCAGGTTATTAAAAGTGTTGGGAACAGATAAGAAAAAGGGTTAGGGGGAAGAAAGGTGGGCACTTAAAATATTCTAGACAGGATTGTGCACTGAAAAAATGCTGTAGTCCGTGGGCTGCAAATGCTGGAGTAACAGATGTGGCTTTCATTTGAGTTTGAATTTTGTGTGACCACATTATTTGAATCCAAGTTTGTTGTTTTAAGTAAAGCCTAACTCTTGAACTAGTTTTCTAGTCTTATGAAGCAGCTGGTGATAAATGAAGACGTCCCCCCCGAATCATGTTCATATTCCTGTCTTTAAGGCATAAAGTGCTATATAAGTAGAACAGTTGAAATAGTAAGCACTGTGGATAAATTTCAGAAATCGAAGGGAAATTGAATGAAAGAAAGATTTTAAAAAGAAACAAAACCAAACCCAACTCTGATCACAGGTATCTTTGTTGAAATAGCTGAAACACCCTAGGCAGACAGTGGTTTGCACTCTGGGCTGAGTTTTCCATGCAGAGAAGGGGACTGTGCTTAGGCACTTCTCAGGTGCTTTCACTTCAAGCCTCAATGTGTGTGAATGTTGGATCTCTGCATTTGCTGGGAATGGTCTCTTGCCCTGCTGCATGGGGAGGGGACAGGGTGCCCTGGGCAGCACCCTGTGCCTTTCTCAAACGCTCTCTGGTGGGACACGCTTCATCTTTGCCCCTGCAAATGCACACGTTCTAATTTTGGAGCTTGGCTTGGGGTGGGCTTGTCCTGCTGCCTGAGGTGTCAGGAGGACTCCGCTTGTTCTTGTTGCAGCTCAGGGAAGTGCAGCAGGTGCTGTTATTTCAGCTGTGCCCCTCACGGGTGCTGTAGTTTCTTACCGACCCACAGCTTGGAGTTGTTTCCCCTCCTGTCTGCCAGGATCACGTTCATTCCTGTCAGGAGCTGTGGAGAGGAGGCAGCAGGGACTCAAGCAAGTGAACAGAATTAGGCAAGGCAGTAATAGGCAGAATCTTTTACAACTTTGGTGTAGCCTTGTCCTCAGGCTGCCCTTGCGTATTCTCTTGAGGGGATTTGCGAGTCTTAATGTTCCTATAATGAGATGAGCTATGTACAGTTTTGTGCCACTGAAGTGTGTAGAGCTTGGACTTTCCAGTATTATACACATATGAGTACTGCCTGACAGGTTAATCATGACAGCTGTTTACACTTGCCTAGAGAATAATGAAGCTCGTTTAAAAAGAAAGAAAGAAACAATTAACTCTTTCTGGTTATTCTTTTGGAAACTTTTTATTATGGGTACATTTGGTTTTAAGTATCTGATCCATAACAGCATTTACAATAGAAGATCAAAAATCCTGTGCTAGGATTATTGCTATTTTAACTGAAAACAGACAAGTAATTGGGTTTGAAATTGGTCTGATACTGCTCAGCTCTTGTTTTTCAGCAAAGAATCACGATTATAGGTCACAAACTATTCTAACCGCTAGGGCATAGAGAAAAGGTACCATTCAAAGCTAAACACCACAATTAGGGATGCATGACTAAAGTTTCCAAGTAATGTATTAGTAGTATTGTATGAGACAGTCACATGGAAAAGATCATGAGGTTGTGAAAAGGATTATGAGCATGCTTTAGTCATGAATTTCCTGGTAGAGATATTTTAGTCTGGATCGTGCTTGTTTAAATGAGAATAATTTAACTTTGCTTGTTCTGGTTGTATTACCATTATGTGTCACAGGGGAGAAAAGTTGTCTTACCTGCAAAAGTGGTATTACTTAATATATATATTAATATATGACAATAATATTTCAGTAAATTTGGGGGATGAACTTATCATACTGAACTACTTGAAAAGGTTGATCATAGCCCTGAAAATCAGTAACTGGAATGTAGGGGATTGAACTGGAGACAAACCACAGTCATTCCAGACTAATGATTGAACAGTTGTTTATAAAAATAAACCGCTAATGTACGATGAGTAGCCATTGACCTATCTGGTGTCTGTCGAATCAGTTTTGAGGCAGATGCCTCCATTTGGCAGATATTCATCTGGGCTTTTATTTTTAAATGGGACAGTATTGCAAAAGAGTTTTGCTTTTTAAGAAAATTCTGTAAGTGTCTGAAGCTCCAGTGAAAAGTGAATTTTCATATTTTGGATTTGTAGAGGTTAAGAGGAGAAAGGTTTTTCCCCAGTCTTCCATGTTGACATTTACGTTTGCCAAAAAAAGTCCTTAGAAGGCAGCTCCTTCCTTTTCTCTGCCAACCTGTTACAAGCATGGGAGCTTCCAGCAGATTTTGTGTGTGTGTGTGTTTGCAGTAATGTGGTTTCAAGTGCTTAAGCATAAAACAGCAAGCTTGTATTTTGGGAAAATAAGATGGACTTTAAATGTTTGTGGTTTGCTGCAGAGCACTTTCCTGGCCGATTTCACAAAGCACATTTTAGTGAGCAGCTGTGGGGGGGCTTGGGAAGGAAAACCAAAGTTCTCCTGTCTTGTATGAGAGTCAGTGGCACTTCAGGGTGTGCTGAGCAGGTCACTCGTGTCTGTGGATGTAGGGCCAGTGGCAGCTCGAGTCATGCTGCACATCAGGAGCTAAAACTGCTGGCAGGGTTAAAGGCTTAAAGCACAGCTGGCCTGTTTCCTGTTCGCTTACATCCTTGCATTTGCTGCAGTGTAACATGGTGAATTGTTTTCAATTCTGAACACAAGATAAGCTTTTGCGGTGTCCCTTCATAACTTGGTGTTAAACTGTAAGTATTTTACATGTAACACAAAATTGAAAACCACATTGTCTCGGTGATATAATTTCTAAGAATCAGCACTTACTGCTTTCAGCTTGACAGTTGTCAGCATTAACAGTATTTTTTGAGTGGCAGAAGCAGGTGTTTTCCATGTAACCCTACTTTTACATGGATGTCCACGTAGATCTTTGAAGTCAGTAAACCAATGTAAGTGAAAAGTACTAAAAATATGAACATTTAAGCAATACATTGAAGTTGGTTAATGACAGCTTATTTTTACATTGGTAATGGCCGATTTCAAAATAGGGAATTGTGCAGTGTGTGTTTAGTGGAGGCACTTTAGCAGCACAAAAGAGAACAAATGTGCGTGGGTTTTCAGCTGTATTACCTGCCTGTCACCCTCCTGAACAGGAAAATACAGCATTGTTATTTTAAATTAATTTTCATTCTTTTGTAGCCTGTGTTTTATCAAGGTTTTCAATATTATAGGTTATCATAAGCATAGATGCCTCTGAAAATATGCACAAAAATGTTCTGATATGAATGACTGTAAGTGTTGTGAATCTTTTTCTTATAATCACCTCCTGTAAGTATGGTTTGTAAAACCGCATCTCTAAAATACAGTCTGTCTTACTGTTGGATAAGAAAAGTACATTAACGCAATTTCTGCAGTAAAAGTACTGCAGTTGCTATTCTTTTATTGCCAATATCTAAAAAGTTTTGTGAGTGATTCAGTTGGCATCAGTACCAAACTGATACGCCCTATAAATTGGCATTGAGATTGCTTTTCCAGCTAAGTGCTTCCTTTTGTGTTTCTTGTAGGAAACAGAGATGAAGGTACACATGCACACAAAATTTTGCATCATTTGTTTGCTCACATTTATTTTTCATCAGTGCAATCATTGCCATGGAGATGGACATAACAGTGGTCCCAAAAAGGATCGTGTACACGACCATAATGACTATCAGATCTCAAATGAATCATACTTCCAGAATGGAGGAACAGAATCTATGCCCAGTAAATTTTCAACGTTGGAAGCAGAAAATGAACAAAAGTACTACATTGAAAAGATTTTTGATCGCTACGGTGAAAATGGAAGATTATCTTTTTTTGGCCTGGAAAAACTGTTAATAAGCCTTGGTTTGGGAGAGGTAAAAGTAGTGATGATAAATCATGATGACATTGGCCACGATCATGTTTCTCACTTGTATGCTTTGGAAGTACAGGAAGGAAAGCATTTTCATCCTCATAACCATGCTCACAGCCACTCAGATTCAGAAAACCAGACCATAGTGGGTGTGTCTGCAAAGAGAAATCACAAATGTGACGCTGAGCGAGACGCAGCGGTGCCCGCGGTGAAGGAGGACGGCAAACACGTTCACAACCAAAGCCGCCGGCACCACCATCACGCGCGGCCGCACCGGCACGAGCACAACGGCACGCGGCATTCGCGCAACGACTCTGTCAGCCACGGTGACCACGCCGAGCAAAGCCACGAGCCCTCCACAGACACCAACACCACGCAGGACCAGCCCGAGCGGAAACAGCGGAAGCAGAAGAAGAAGCAGAAGAAGATCAGCGAGACGTCAGGAGACGCCACGTGGGATTACGCCCCGGAGCACGATCCCGGGGATCAGTACGAGCACAACCGTGTGCACAAACACGACCATGTCCATGATGCCTCTCACCTGCATGGGCACCACCATGAGCACAGCGGTGACCGCTCCGCCAGCCACGGGCACCAGGATGGCAGCTTGGGCAGTGCCAACGGGCACCGCCACACCAGCAAGAGAGAGGCCTCGCACAAGCAGATCAGCGTGAGGAAACACACTCCCCCTGCAGCACGTGGCCACAAGGAGCACAGTGAGGACGAGCACGAGCATGAAGAGGTGAGTGTGAAATGGAGAGCTGGTGAGTTGACTTTCAGTGCTGTCACATAATAATTGAAGGTGCATAAGGCACACTTGGGACCATAGTGTAATACAGGTAGCAGAGTGGCAGTGCTAGAGGTCACTGCCACAGTTCTGAGCTTTATGACTTGTCATTTCTGTTGTCCATCACTCATCTCTTCTCAGAGACCTATTGTCATGCCTGTTTATCTGCATGAAGTTGATCCTTAACGCTTTCCTGAGATACCCCCCTCACAGGTGAGGTTTTTCCCTTCCCAATATTCAGGAATACTGCCAGCACACACACATTTTTTGGACTTCTTTCTGAATCTGAGATTAACATCTTTGAAAACTGCACAGACACTCTTTCTTAAAATGCCTGCATCTTTTCAGCACACGTCTGATATCTTTGTCCTAAGAGATTAAGAAGCAATTGCAGGTGTAGCTTCAGTAGCACTGTGCTCAGTGGAAGCTCTTCTGTTTTCTCCTTTAGCATCCATTATTTCTGTCAGCACCGTAAGTCCCTTCCCCTTACAGTTAACTACAGATGCAGGACCTTGTGATGCCATAATTTTAAACTAGAAGGATAGAGGGAGTACCAACTTCAAGGTTTCCAACTGAATTAAAAAGTGAAACTCAAAACGCAGAAGGCTGGTAGCTAAACAAATGTGTTGAAAAACCTATTTTGGATTTACATTTTTCCACTCTCCACCTGTTTTTTGTACTGTGTAAAGAGCATGAAAACTCCTTTTCATTGACATTTATCAAAAGTTTCGTAGATGTTGGGAGACTTGAGTTTGCAGTGCAGGTATTTTACTGTTTCTTTCCTCTCATAAACCACTTAGATCACTTTAAGACATGTTTTAGCACGGGTGGAACGTTTGGACTAAAGTTTCTGCTTTGTTTGTATTCTCAAATAATATGCTGCATTTCCCATAAATTAAAATAGATGCTTTTATATTTAATTTGTTTGTACAATTTGCTTGCAGTGCTTAAACGCTACACAGCTGCTACGGTACTATGGTCTGGAAGCCAACTCTATAATTTCTCCAGAGCTCTTCGTGTACATGTGTCCTGCTTTGCTCTACCAGATCGAGAGAAGGCTTTGTATTGTCCATTATGATGAGCTGGAAGATTTTACAAGAAGTAAAAATGCATCAGTTGAGAATAAAGATAAAACAGGTGCATCAGGTAGGTGTCTTTTTTCCTTAGTGGGACTGAGGTGGTCCAAACGTTTATCTTGAAGTTGGAAAGTTGCAGTGTTACTTTGGCACTAAACTTCTTAATAAATTTGAGCTGGACCTGTTAGTTCAGGAATAGAGGACAACACTTTCATCACAGTTCATTCACTGGAAAATAAGATTTTAAGTGTTACCATTTTTATATTTTAGCAGTAACACAAATTTGTAGAATTGACATCCAGAATTTTTGGTGAACTTAAAAACTAGTCATAAACAAGATACAGGAGCATTTAAACTGCAATTTCTGACACTTCCCTTTTCTGACTTCCAATGTCAGTTACTCTCTACTATTTCTCTCTAAGTACATGAGAAGTGTTCCATCAAAATCATCTTGGCAGTTTTAAATTTTTTTGTGTGTATCTTAAGTAAAACTGAGTAGACTTCTTAACTCATCACCATAGTTCCAAGCTAAAAATATTTTTACTACTGTTAGAGCAGTTACTTTAAGGGCAGAACCCATTGTTGTGATTTCATAACTGAATGTACTTTTCAAATACATTTGCCACTGCTATCTCTCATAAATTACAATGGAACCGTTGATGTTTAGTTGCATTAAAATATTAAAATTTTAAAAATCTTTGATATAATGTCTGTATTTTGAAAATAAAAGCACTGGTGATGTGAATATTGATTAGTACATAGGTGTTTATTAGCATCATTAGAAATAAAGCTTGAAATAACTACGTTCTCATAGATGTTAATATAACTGTTGGGAAGAATGCATTGCTGGCAATCTTTCTTAATTCCGCAGTCATCAAAATAATTAACTTCCTATAGATAAATCTCCTCTAGTGACACATCTGCTATCTTGTTAGCTGTTCAGAGCTTGCTGTAAAGCAGATAAAGTGGGTGTTTTGTACAACAGCAAATTGCTTTGTGGTGTGGTCTGTGTAGTAAGAGCTGACCCCTGCCTTATTACCAAGAGCATTGCTAGAGTAGCTCTGAGCATTTTCTGCCAATTAAAATGTTGAAACCCTATACAAAACTGTCATGTTGCACATGCTTTGAACCAGTTTAATTAGGAAGCTTCTACAGATGAGTGCTTCTTTTTAAATGATTGCATTTTATTTCTCTGTAATGAGAAAGGGAGTTCATGAATAACTCAGCTTGAAGACCTTTAATGTTTTAAGAGACTTAATTTGCAAAATTAGCTTATTGTGAACATTTAACATGTTTTATGGCACCTGATAACTTGAGTATAAATAACACCTTTGCCAGTTAGTTGTAAAAATTTGGGTTCTAACTTATTGATTTGGCTCTCAAACAGTAACCTGCAGAACAATTTAGCTTGGTTAGATGATAAATCATTTTTTATAAAAATTTCCTGTATTCTCTTGTATTAATTAGAGCAATATTTCAGTTGATACAATAATAATTGTTCCTTTTTATGTAATGAAGTGAACCAAAAGATAACAAATCCCAATTGGAAGATGGGGATTGTGGGAGGTGTAGGGCAAATGTCAGTCATAGAGTAACTCAACCTATACGTTGTAGGATTGTATTAAAACGAAAGTGTGTGCCCACCTGAGCTAATATAAACATTTCTGGATGGAAATATTCACCAAAGTTAGGAGGATGCAGTCAGTTTTAAATATGAGCTTTCTGTGGTTTACTTTCATTTCAGTTAAAGCTTTCAAACAATCTTAACAGGCCAGTGTTGCTTCTGTTCATTGATACCAGCCTGTGAGGTTTCCATTACCTCTGCTACTGTGGTTTTCTAAAGCAAAGAAATTTAATTAACTGATGGCCAAAACCTTATGAAACCATGTTGGGTTTTTTTCTTCTAATATACGCATAGTTCTGTGACATCTTTTACTAGAGGTTTTTCAAGAGCTCATCCGTAGAACTGAGCTTTCACAGTGTAGCTGGTGCAAGAGGGGGCATTGTCAGCCCTGAGGCCCATAAACAGCTGAAAAGGAAGGGCACACCCTGCTTTGAATGAAGCCAACAAAGGTTATACAAGTAAATAGGGAGTGTTTTGTATAAAGATGGAGATCACTCAGAGCTGTTGATTAGGAGTGTTTCAGATGAGATACAAGTTGTAATTCTGCCTGTGCAGATGCCAGTGCCCCTGAAGCTCCATCTGAGAGGGGCACAGATTCCATATTCTAATCTCATGTGCCTCATCTTAATCATGATGCCGTGTTTAGGTCCTGTATCATCCATAGGAGTATTCCAACCCCCCAGACGTGTGTGTGCCAAATCTGCTGTGATAGATGAAACTTAAGCCTTTCCATTTTTCTCCATGTAAGGCTGTTGGTTGTCTGACCTGGCACTTAACACCAGAGTGTGTCCAGCTTGGGGGCACTGTCCTGCCCAGTGGCTGTGTCGTTTTTATGTGAGCTGCTTGTGCATGCTCAGATTGAGCACTGGGGGACAGCTCCACATACACTGGGTTTTCAGCAGAGCCTGCCAGTCCAGGCTATGTGGCTGAAGTGCTCTGGGGATCAGTCAGGGCTGTGGCAGTGTTTTGGTCATCGGAGTGCTGCTTCAACTTTAGACCTACTTTTGTATTCCTGTTTTCCAGCCTCTGTTTTTCAGTTCCACATCTGACAGCTGACTTTGCCTTATCACCTACTCTCTTTTTCTCTGGTCTCAGTACTCTTGTTTGTTGGTGCACACCTCATACTGGCTAAAGCTTTTTCCAGTAATTTTCTCCCAGTGGATGTGATCTTGTCCCCCTTGCATTTTAGTTGGATTGTTTCCTTTTGTGCAGTGTTGTGGAATAGCAGCTACAGACTTTGTAAGAATGAATATCCCAAAATAAAATTTAAAGCAGCAGATGTTGTGAGCTTTGGTGTTGAACCAGACTGAGCCTGCAGCATCCACACTTCTGTTGGCAAAGTTGTGTCAAATCTGCTCCACAGTGGCTTTGGTACAGACAGAATTCTTGGGTGTTTCACCCTGATGGTGACACTGAGCAGCTACTCCATATTTGTTCCTCTTTTCTTCTTCTCTCCCCATACCCTGCCCCATTTTCCAGGATGTTTTCCCCTACTTGTGGACCTTCACAGATGCAAGGAAAATCAGATTGTGCTCTGAAATGAGGAAATGTTAGTGATTTAGAATCAGGGGCTGTAACTTACATTAAAGTTGGCAAATCGTGTAGACATTTTTTATTAAAAGTGGAGCTAGGAAAAACCCTGTGGAAGAAAATCAAAGTCTTTGTGCTAAAACTTAAAGAAAATATTTTATTAGAGTGAGATGCTGACTGCAAGTCCCTTGTCTCTTTGTTTATAGGATCTGTTTCTTGTGTAATTCCTTCTTTTCAATGTCTTGTAAAAATTCTCACATCTTCCCTCATTAACAGGAATGTGTTGGGTGTAGAACATCCCATTATCACTTCTTCTAATGGCAACAGTAGAGATTCTCAGAAAAAACAAATGCTGCTATTTGGTGGTAGGAAGTTGCTTTCAGCTTTTCAAGCTCTTATTGTAGCATTCGATTTCAGAGTTCCTCTGCCAAAGGCTGAGTCTTCTCATGAATAAAAGTGTATGTTTCAAAGCATCACGTGAAAAATAGTGCCAAACTATACATGTGACTCCAAACAGTGGGAGAAATACAGAATCCAGAAAAATTTTGCATCAGAACCATATTAAAAACAACTGTTAAATACACATTAGTGCATGTAGAGCCCTAGTAAGTTAAGTAGCAGAGGTGGTTTTGTTCCAGTATGAAACCTTTTGCTTTTTGTTTCATGAAGGGCTACAAAGCTAGGCCTGGAACTAACAATCAGGAAGAATTGCTGGGCTCTTTTTAGCTAGTTGTCTTCTGATGTCTCACTGTATTATACTGTTCTGTGAATAAGCCTGGTTTTGGGGTTTTTTTGCTGTGGACTTCAGTACTGCCTTTATATTTTTCAGCACCTTTTGAATGAACAATCACACAACTTAGGTTAAAGGAAAGTCAGCTTCTTAAGAGATAGTTGAAAGTCATTGATCAGTCTTAAAAGTTGTCCAGGTGTCGTTCTGATAACCTTTCTGTGTTCATTTCTTCCCACAGCCTGGTTTTGTGGTATCATCTCTATCACCGTCATTAGCCTGCTTTCCTTGCTAGGTGTGATCTTGGTTCCCATCATTAACCAATGGTGCTTCAAATTTCTTCTAACTTTCTTGGTAGCTCTGGCTGTAGGAACAATGAGTGGAGATGCACTGCTCCATCTCTTGCCACATGTAAGTATTGTCTCCTTACCTTTTATTCGTAATTGTAAATGGGCCTAAAATTTTCAAGGAACTGCTTGACAGTGTCCATAAAGAAATGTTCACTGATGCACATGACTTGACAGTGAGGGACACCCTGAAACACTCTTGCAGACTCGCTGCTAACTGAGGAAGGAAATGTGTGTTTCTCTAAAAAAAAAGGGGGGGGGAAAGTAGTTGTGTATTCATTGTTGAACTCATGTCATGCTATTGTAAAACACCCATGAGCCCAACAAGAGTGTTTTAAAGTTAGCAGTATTGCTGTCTCTTGTTCACTGATAGTTGTTTATCAGTACCACCTAAAAGTACTTCCTGGGGATTAACCTGCCTGGTTACTAGATTTGGGGGAGGAAGTAACCTCTAATGTACTGAATCGAGCAATTGCCCAAGGAAGGTAAGCAGCTTTTAATTCATGATGGTGTACTGTAATTCTTAAAGGGGGAAATGTTTTCTAGAATTTTATTACCTCAGTTGTTCAGCACAAAGATTAATATTTACAGATTTTCTTTATATAATTGTAAGACACATTTTCGGTCATGTTTTGGGGATTCTTAAAGTTTATATTTCAGATCAAAATTTAGGCTGTAATTAACTGTAATAGTTTAAAAAAGTCATAAGGCTTGGTTGCTAATGGGAGTGTAAGAATGGTAATTCCCTGTGATATTTCTGAGTGTTAGTCTCATCTTCAGCATCATGAGGGAAAAGCCAAAGCTACATTATCTACCTCCTCAAAAAAAGATTCCTGGAGGAATTTTTTTTACTGATTTGGGTGATGAACAGTCTGTTGAAAAACTTACACGACAAAATGTGTTAGTGTGAAGAAAAAGCAGAAAAGGGTGGGAGTTTCTGTTATTTTTTCTGGCCCGGTGCCATTTCAGTGTCCTGGCTGCCCCAGTGGTGTCACTGTTGTCTCTCCCCAGTCCCATGGAGGCCACAACCACAGCCACCACCACGGCCAGGGCCACGTGCACGAGCACAGGCGCTCCCACCGGCACGGCCACGCGCACGCCGCGCACGCTGAGGGCTTCCTGGAGGAAAATGACCCAGTGCTCAAGGGGCTCCTGGCTCTTGGAGGCATTTATGTTCTGTTCATCATAGAGCACTGTATAAGAATGTACAAGCATTACAATAAACAAAAGGTAGGTACTCAAATTGTTTGCTGATTGAACAGGGCTCACTGAAGTGACCTTGTGAGTGCTGAGGAATTGTCTGGTTACTCTGTGAACGAGTGCTGCTGCTCTGTGCTCTGTCTGATGTTATGTGAGGGATCCCTTGTCTAAAGAAGTTGCATTTCTCAACAAGGTAACTTGGGAAAACTGTAGAAAGCTGAAAGAGGAAACTGCAGCTTTCTGGCCGCTACATTTGGAGGCAGATCTGAGTAAAAGAGTTTGCAGCTCTTCCTCTAAAGCTGCCTGGGTTTTTTTGCAAACACAGGAGAAGCAGTATGGAAAAAAGACCTGGTATTAGAGCCAGCAATTGTCAGACAATTGTCAAGAAATTTAGCAGTATGCTGTTATCTAACAGTGCCAGTGTAACAGAGGTGTCCAGGTTTTCCACATCAGAAAAATGCTAAAATTTTCAGACCTCCTGCTTTTTATAAATTGCCAGTCAAATTTTAACTTGTTTCTCAAAAATTTACTGGATTTTTAGTGCTGGGGGTGTTCTGTATTTATGATGGGAGTATAAAAGGAGAGCAGGTACCCTGGGAAGTGTCAGTGTGTATGGAAATTCAGTTTTAGCCTTTGTCATTTAACTTTGAGTAGAGAATTATTTTGGTGAAACTCCAACTGCTTCTCCCAAAATGACTGTGAAAACTTTTCAAGTTCTCTGTCATCACCTCAGACTTGCTGTCTGAGCTGGACAGGTAGCAAAAGATTTTCTGTATTGGAGGAGGCATTTCTTAGAACTTCTGATAAAAGGATGAAAACTGTCACATTGGGCATATCTTCTTTGAGATTAATTAAATAATTAAATCGTCTAGGCTGCTTTGGCAAATCCTTGGGGTTTGCTATATGGGCTGCAGATAGAGAAAAGCTTGTTGCTTTCCTAAAGGAAAATACAAGGAAGTTATAGGAATATAAAACAAAAAAATAAAGTTGAGCAAATTAGAGGAGCTGTTCTTGCTGAATGCTTGCTTTCTTGAACAAACCTAAAAGCTGCGTGGAAGTATTTGTGGGCTGAGAGAGCAATCCTTGTCAGAATATCCCCTCTTCCTAAAGTGAAATATATCTCTGTGTGTTTGGAAGTGAGATTCCATGGGAGGTAGCTAAGAACTCCCACGGGGGTAGGGATTGTTGCTGAGCCTTATAAGATCAATATTCTGAAGTAACATTTCTGTTACACATGGTAAGAGAGAGTAGCTTGGTCTATTTAGAAGAGATTTTTGGACAGCATTTCAGTTTCTGTTCTTTCTATCAGTGTCCTTTGGCAAACCAGGTGTTACCTGTTTTATGTTGCAGAGTAAGCAGAAATGGTGCAAAAAAAACCAGACTGAAGAATCACCAATTGGAAGGAAACTTTCTGATCACAAATTAAATAACAGACCAGATGCTGACTGGCTCCAGCTGAAACCCCTTGCAGGTAGGCAATTACTGTCAGAATTCTCTCTGATTGTGAGATCCAAAGTAGGAGCAGGTTACTGGGGCACGGTGTGTAGCATGTAACCTCTTGTACAGTTTTGCTGCTATTATGCAAATCATTGTTAATAAGACTTAATAGGCTTTTCCCTATTACATCTTCTTTTATTTTGTTTTCCTTAGATCTGAGAGCACTCTGAACATTTCCTAATCTGCCATACAGATGGTTCTCAGGCTTCTGAAGCAGTCGTGTTTTGGGTGGCTGTGGGTCTTTGGGAGTTTGTTTGTTTGTTTGTTTTCAGGGTGTGTTTTAGTTAAGCTATGCCTGACTAGCTCAGCCCTGGCAAAAATTAGATCAAAAATGAACACCCACACAATGAATGGGGATATCTGTTCCACTTTGAAGATTCCAGCATCTGACCAGTTACAGATAAACAAAATCTGTTTCTTTCCATAAATACAACCGAGTATCCTGAACATTCCTCAAGTATCCAAAACAACTTTGGCACACTGTTCCTTCATGACAGCCTGTGAATGCTCATGCTGTGTGTTCCCAGAAGAAATGCTCTATCCCCCTTCTCACAGGGTGAGAGAAGGGCAAAGGCTTTGCCTCATAACCTTCCTATTTTGTTACCTGCATGGCTGCGGAATTAATTTCTTGATGAAGAACTTACACAAATTTATATTTGTACAAATTAGGTTTCTTTCATTTGATTGGTTTGTAGAAGGGAGAGTTAGGACTGCAGTCTTCTCCATGTAAACAGTCTCAAATGGGATTTGGGGCACTGACACAGAGCACAGAAAATCTTTCAGCAGTGCAGGGGGTAGAACATACATTTGAAGTGTCTGCATGACAGTGGAGGCTGAGCTGTGACCTGTATGGGCATGTGCAGGCAGAGCCAGGTAGGGTTTCCTGAGCCATTCAGATCCCACCTACAGCTCTAAGGCATTATCATCATTCTGGCAGCTCTCCTTTGCCAATGTTGAACCATAAACTTTGTCAGTAGCAAAATTACAGGCAAGAGCGTAGGCTGGGCTAAAAGTGACTTTGAGTGCTATGGATACAGTGCTGCTGCCTTGTAGTGGAGACTTTTATATATTGTACATGCAAATCAGTGAAAAAATGTCTCAGTGAGAGACTCGGGTTTTGAATTGAATGCTGACAACAAAGTTCCTAGAGTGGGATGTGTTAAAGACTTGCTTGCTTTGCCAGAGCAGTTCACCCTTGTGGTTGCTGGTTAAACAGGAATTAACTCAGGGTCTGTCCCACCTGGTTCGATGCAGGAGCAGACGACTCGGTTTTGTCTGAAGATCGCCTGAATGAAACTGAACTCACTGACTTGGACGGGCAGCTGGAGCCCCCTGCCAAAAACTACCTGTCTGTAGAAGAGGAGAACAACCTGCGCCACTCTCACAACGACGTCTCCCACGCCACCCAAGAGCACGAGCTGCACGATTCCGAGTATGACAGCCATGGCGAAGATAAAATGATAGCTAGAAAACACAGTCACCACTGGCATCACAAACATTCCCATCATTCCCATGGCCACTGTCATTCTGGAAAAGACCTGAAAGATACTGGGATAGCTAATATTGCTTGGATGGTAATTATGGGAGATGGCATTCACAACTTTAGTGATGGCTTAGCAATCGGTAAGCAAAAGCACTGAGTATTTCTCAACAGTTTCTCCTTACCTTTAGTAACTCTGCTAATATTTGACTTATCAGTGATCACAGGTAAGGCTTCCAGTTAGCACCTGTGGTTACTGGCATTGTTCAGTCTCCTGCAGAGCAGAAATTAAAAGGCTGTCAATTGTAATAGTTCCCCCTTCGTTAATATTCTGTGCTATTTCCACCAAATTTATTGTACCAGTAGCAGTGACAGTCACAATAGCTGCCAAGGAGAGATTGGTGCAGACAAACACTGGGATTTATGGAGCACAGTAACCCATGTTTCTTGTTTGGGTCTTAGTTGCCTTAGAATTATAAATAAATGCCTTTCAGTCTTACTTAGAATGATATTTATTAGCAATAATAGTAAAACTATTTCTATTATTGTTAATACATAGAATTACACAGTACTTGCAAATAAAAATACACTGCGAGTCAGGTTACAGAAATAATATTTTAAAAGTATTACTTAGGATAATTGAATTTTTGTTTAAGCAAAATATTATTTTGGCTTATGGTCAGTAGAGATGTATTTCTAGCCAAGTGCAGAAGAAATTGACGTTCCAAACAGATTTTATTAGATTTATTAAATCAACTTTGAGTCACACAATGCTCTAAATGTGATTTGAATTGTAAAGTGTATGAATTTGGATATACAAGTCAGTATGATGGTGAGAGGACTGAAGTGCACACTTCTGATTTCTTTCTAAAGTAGCTGCTTAAGAGTAAGAGTAGGCAGGGTTCTGAACTAATGGCAGAGGGGACACACCCATTTTGAAGGATGGGGATGAGCATTTGTCAGGGTCTCTAGTTAACAACGGAATCTACTACGGTTTCTTCACTTTCTTCAGACTATTTCTGAAGAAACAAAACTCATTAAAAATTAAGTTGTTGCTTCATTTTCACATTAAACTGGTAAGACATTTAGACAATGATTCTAAGGCCCAAAACAATTACCATGCCTTCTGTTGAGAGCTTTGCAGTATTGAAACTCCATTTCTAAATATTGCTGGGTCAAGCCCAAACAGCTGAATCTGTGTTAAAAAGTAGATTTTTAGAAAAGCATGCTCACGTTTTTAATATATCAAGCTATGAGGAATCCAGAGGAAAGTTAAATTTGCCCTCTGTCTTCAGATTGTGTCTTCTCTTTCTGCTTTATGCTGCCTGTTTTGACTGCTCACTGCAGGCTCTTTTTGTGCTTTTCTCTGCTCCAGTACAGAAATTTAATACCAGTTTTCTCATCTCAGAATTATTTAAGGTATGAACTTAAAGTTGAATGAAATTAGCTTATGCAAAAGTACTGAAAGATATTTATGGCAATGTTTTAATCCTTATTATTTTCCAGGTCTGGTTTACTAGTATTGCTGATATGTGCTCTAAAAATTAGTGGAAAGGAGCTGGAGAGGTTATGGGTTAAATACTAGTTTGGATTTTCAAGCTAGAAAGAAGAGAGCCAAACTCTTACTCATGTGCATTCCTAACTGCCCTCATGTACTTGAGCGTTCCTAAAAAAGTAAAAGTGGTGCTATTTATTAGCTTGCTGCCTTTATGTCTCATTTTTGGCCAGTTGTATTCTCCTCTCCAGGGTTTGTCTTTCTGATAAATGAGTAATAAAACCTGCCCTGGTAATGCACATCCAGGGGCTTCCAGTATTTCCCGTTTATGTACTGACAGGACACAGACACACTGAAAAATATTAGTGTGCATTCTAACAGAAGGATGTCAGCTCTGCAAAGTCGATTGATTTTCTGACCAGAAAATAATGAAATATAATTTTAATTTTTTTTTCTTTTTTTTTTGTCTAGGAGCAGCTTTTAGTGCTGGACTGACAGGAGGAATTAGTACATCTATAGCTGTATTTTGTCATGAGCTTCCCCATGAATTAGGTAACTAAGTGTAGAAACTCTCCATCTATACAAAATCCTTGTCTAAAAGCTGTTGTGTTACCATGGTAAGCACAGTGCAGTGCAGAAGCTGCAGAGGTGACCAGAACTTCAGAGGGTAAGGGAGGAATAGTTTAGAGTAGGCACAGGATTATATTGGCAGTGCCTAGTTACAGCACTTCAGTGCAGCTTTTTGAGCATGGTGTAAAAATGTTCTTAGGAGCATCCATTTTACATCGCTCAGCATTTTACAATGTGTGGCATTGTCTTACACAAAGTCACATAAGTAAACACAGGTTTTTGCAAGTAAAATTCCACGTGGGAATCTTCAGAAGAGCCTTTGTTCCACTTGTGGCCAAGTTCAGTACATGTGGCCATTTAGGGTAAAGCCTGTAGGCACTGTTGGCAGTGCCATTGATTCTCCCCCCCTAATTGAAGCATTTCTTCTGGAGGTGGCTAACTATGAGGAAACCTCTTGTTTCCACATTAAAAATTTACTGCATCCTGAGACTTTAAAAAGAGCAGCCAGAGAGAGGAGGAATCTTCTGTTTTGTCACTGATGTGAAGTTGTGCTAGATTGATCTGTGGCTGTACTCACAGCTTGCTCACTTGCAGAGCTGCTGACTCTGAATGATCGAAATGAGATAAAAGGAGTACTTCAAAAACCTTAGAGATGATGAGGAAAAGTGTTTTATATAGGCAGCTCCTGAGCTATAGGTAAATAGCGGGCACAGGTGGGGAATCAGAGCAGATGTCCATGGTTTGACACCAGTGCTGTACAATCATTAGTTAAGTGAAGCTGCTGCAGTATATAAAGGATTGCAATATATATTACAGTGCTTAGAACTTGACAGCATAACGTGATGAAATTAACCTTGTATAAGGGGTGAGTAGTTCATTGTATCTATTTTTTGATTTTTTTATTTTGATATGTTTTGATTCTAATTTTTGATTCTAGATAAAGCAATTGATTTCAGGCATATGTGACATGAGAATATTACATTAATTGCCCTCATGTCAGTACATCATCTTGCACTTCTCACATTCACAAGAATTCAGCTTGAAAGGAGCTGATTACAAGACTGAATTCTGGATTTTTATAGAATATCTACCTTTAGCACCTATTTTAGCAGAGCTGTCCTGAATTCAGAATAAAACACATTAACCTGGCATATCTTCAACCAGAAAACTGATTCAGCATGGATGTGAAGTCAGTCTTTGTGAACGGAACTCTTCCTAGTGCTCAAATTCATTGTCACCTTCTGTGGGGACAAATGTCTCATTGTCCTCTTCCTGGATTTGCATAATGATGTGTGTATAGCTAAGAGGAATTTTCACAGGTATTGATCCAAACTAAGCCTCTGGTTTTATGTGCCATGAAGAACTTCTGAGAAGTAAACACAAGTGTGTGTGCACACAGGTATATTCTCTGTGGGAAGAGCAGATCTAGACTCCTCCGTTCACCCTTCACAATTAATCACTGCGGCCTGTCTGACAAGCAGCATGATGAACCTTTAAATGATACTTTATCAGGGGATTGCTGCACATCAGCACAGTTCTTGCAGGGCAGTCAGTGGCTCCATGTGCCTCTGAGCCCCTGCAGCACATTCTTTGGCGAGGTGGGTTTCTCTGTTGCTGGAGCAGCACTGACCTGAGCCCGTGTTGTTCCCCAGGTGACTTTGCAGTGCTGCTGAAGGCAGGGATGACAGTGAAGCAGGCCATCGTGTACAACCTGCTGTCAGCCATGATGGCCTACATCGGGATGCTCATCGGCACGGCCGTGGGGCAGTACGCCAACAACATCACCCTCTGGATCTTCGCCGTCACCGCCGGCATGTTCCTCTACGTGGCCCTGGTCGACATGGTACGGCTGGGCTGGGCTTTGGGGAGTCTTGGGGGGGAAACCTGGGGCTGCTGTGGGTGTTGCACTTCAGTTTGGTGTTTAGCTTTATTCCTCACTGATATTTCATCGTTGTATATTCAGTTCTGGAAAGTTTCGTTTGAACTTCTACCATGAGCAGCTGTAATCCAGAGCTGTTGTAGCTTTTAAAAAATTACCTGGTGGAAAGATGCTGCTGCTTCAAGAGCATACAGGTGCCATTTTCCTTGGTGTGTGTACATCATAAATCCAGAGCCTTCAGGCAGCAGTACTGCTGTGCACTTGTTACTAGTCCATATTCAGGCCTGATTTCTCTCCTCTAAGCTGCTTCAGAGCTTCATTTAAATAAGGCAGTTTTCTCACTTGTCTTTCCCAGCCCAAACATGATGAGACCATTTTTCATTTTTAGAGTATTTTGTAGTGCTCTTCATTATGGAGACTTTAATTTGTAAATAGACTATTATCAAGTCACTCTCATCTATTAATAGGTAAGTCAGCACTTTTCAGGGCCTGCTAAATTGTTAAATAGAATGTCTGGGTAGAGTGATCCTTCTTGCAACTTCACGTGTTCTATAGTAGCCTGTAATGCCTGAAGTATCAGTTGTTTGTAAGCTCTGTACCTGATACTTATTTCCTGTTCTTCCTTTGACTGAAGATGCCATGTATAAAGGAAGGCAGTACTTTCATTCCTTCATTCCTTTTTCTTTTCCTTGGCCATCATAGCAGTAACCAAATAGTCAAAGCCCCGTGGTCTGACTCAACAACAGCAGGAGAGCTTCTGCAAGAGACACTTGAAACTGAACCAGAGTTTTGTTTTGGTGTTTGCATAATCATTCTCCTTCTCAAAGACCTCCCTACCTGGCACACAATAAGAACAGATTTTGAATCCTTCCTAGCTGTGAGCAGAGGTTCACAGAGGTGGAGTTTTCTATCCATTCCTTAGACCAAGCCATTGAGAATGAGCCTGTTGGTATTTTTGCATCTGACTGTCCTGAAGTTTGTTTAATTACATGAGTTTTAATGATAGGGATATTCCTCTCCAGTACAACCTAAACTCAGGCGTTTCAAAATCCTATAGGCTTTCCATGTTCTTTCATGAAATTCTATTTGGTGATAACTTATAAGATTAATCATAATATCCTCCTTCCTGACACTCCTGTTTTGGTTTGAATGTGAACACTGAATAGTCCAACTTGAATAATTTCATCTTACTGAGAAACAAATTTATCTGTTGCAGTTTTTGTTTCTTTTGCTGACACTATGAGCTTTCAGCTTCGAAAGGGTGGGTTTTTTTAATTGACAGGACCTGTGGTCCCTGAAATTGGTCACATCAGTAGCCAATAAAGCAAAAAGTTTAATAATCTTTAGACATGCTGTCAAAGTAAATGTCCAGCAGTATTAAAGCCCATTTCAGTAATGCTGAGGTGAAGCCCTTTATTCTTAATCACTTAGCAATACTTTGTAATTCAGAGTAGTGCTTGCTGTTGAGCTGCCTGGTTTAGTCTATCTGTGATAACCACTTAAACATTTTTCACACCAACTGGGGGGGTGGGTCATGGTTTTGTTTTTTGAGAGTTAGGGGGGTTTTTTTGTTGGTGTTTTTTTAATATTTAAATAGTGAGTCAAATTAATTATCAGGGTAATTACTGTTATGAGAAATACAGTAATGCAAGACAAGATGGGTGATGTATTTGGGTTTTTAGCAGCCTTGATGTCACTGTTGTTGGGCAGTAGCTGATCTAATGAAGAGCAGTAGTTTCCATTTTCTTCTGTATAATCATTTTCTGTACTAAGTGAGTCCTGAAGGAATTCCTGTAAGAATTCCTTCCTTGAAGGAATTACTGTAAGAGACTTAGAGATCGCAAGTACCTCAAACCCTGTTAAATCACCGAAGGACTTTGCCCACTGTAGCAAACAGTGCAAAGAAGTAACTGCTCCTCTGCCACCACAGAATCCCACACCCCTGAGTAGTCCTGACTTGAGATAAGGTAAAGGTGGGACTATTGTCCAGTTATCTCCAGCCTAAGGAGAAGTAAACAAAGCTGGGGGAGAAGAAAGTACCCACAAGGCAAAGCAGCTCAGCAGCTGTGCTGAAAATGAGCTCTGGCTGAGCCCAGCAGGGGGAGACACCGACTCAAAGGAAGAGACTCAGATGGGACTAATTAGCACTGAAGTGAGGGAACCATTTACTCGTCAGAATAAGAGAACTGTGTCACCAATGAGCATCGAGCCTCTGTCTGCTAAAAGGTATAAATGGGGAGAAGTTTTGAGTGACCTCAGAACACCCACCCGGGGGAAGCCAGGGTGAAGAGGACCAGGGGGACACCAGCTGGATCCATGGGTGGTGACTATCTTCTGCTTCATCTTTCTCTCTCACTCTTTTTCTTTCTCCTCTCCCCTGCTCTCTCTTTCCTGTTACTTCCTCTCTCTGCCTCATATTTGCTGTTAAATAAAATCCTGACTCTTAACTTTGTCGTATGGTCTCATTTGCACCTTAACTCAGACAGAAGCATCTCTCAGTAATCAGATCATAACATTTACCTCCTGCTTTCTTGAATTAATTGCCTTGTAAATATGTTGCTTCTGTTCTATGTGGATAGCTTTGTAAAACACAAAGTTTTATTTTTAGATCTTCCAAGAGCACTACTATTAGTTGATCTTGTCAGTACTCTGACTTTTCCTCATAGGTGAGCAATATCCAGAATGTCCAGAACTTGCATAAGTTTTTATATCTGCACATAAAATTTCTCTTGAACTGCTTGTAGCTATCATTCCCATATTTAAAAGGGTATGTGGATATGTGTAAGCATCTAACATGACAAATGAAGAGCTAAGTTAATCAAAGTCTTACCATGGCTTGAATTCTTTTACTCAATTAAAATTAAAAGAATAGAACTTGCAAAATGTTGTGCTGCACCTTACCTTGAGGAACTTAATGTTCAATTACATGGATGATCTGGTAAAAGTTTAAGGAAGGGCATTTTTAGTTTGTTTTGTAAATACATCACATGATCATGTTTTTATTGAATTGAGTGGTTTGGTACAGTTTAAACTGTGTCTTAGTGTTGGTTTTATATCTGAACCCTAGAGTGTTTATCCTTGACAATATCATCTTGTAAACTTGTCCGTGCATAAATGGCATGAAGGTGAAATAACTTTCTAAATTTTTTGTATCTTTTAGCTTCCAGAAATGCTTCATGGAGATGGAGATAATGAAGAGCATGGTTACTGTCCTGTGGGGCAGTTCATTCTTCAGAATCTAGGCCTGCTTCTTGGATTTGCCATCATGCTGGTGATTGCCCTCTATGAAGACAAAATTGTGCTTGATATCCAGTTTTGACCTAACACTGGTAATCACTGTGGGGCCAATCTGTTGCTGTCTGGCTTTGAGTCTGCACTGTGTGGCTGTGTGTACGCTGCTCAGAGGACACACGGTGCTTACACAAGGACAGGACATTCCTTTCTGCCTAGAGTAGCTTCTGCTTTTCTCTGACCCCATCAGATCAGCTTACCCAACACAACTCCTAAACTCTAGTGAGCGATGTTTAGGGAACCCTAAACCTGAGAAATAGGGGCCAAGGTCAGGGTGCTGCATAGGGAGCGCTGTTTGCTTAAGACAGAAAAAGTACAGGGAATGATCTCATTTGGGAAAATGCCATTCCATTACTGCACTTGGACAGAACCCAGAAGATGTTACAGCTGAAACTCCCACCTGTGCAAGGAACCCAAGGAAGCTTTTAGTGCCACATGAGTCTAGAGTAGCACATAGCTGTCTCTATGTATGTATAGATCTATATAGATATATACAGCTGTGCACACATACACACGTGTGGTGCACCTCTGTATATATATATATATATCTCCTGTGCTGATTTGACTGCATAGTGGTGACTTGAAGTATTCAATCTTAACAGCAGGACAGGACTAGAAACCACTGTGCTGGCTTAAATTTTTAAAAAGAAACCCCAAGCCTAAATACTGCTTAAATTCTTACAAGCTGTGTTAAGCTGCACTCCATCATTGCAAAGCTCCTGTGTTAAAAAGGCAGGCTGTTGCCATGTGCCCTGCAAAGTGTAACTTCTGTTGAGGGTCAGTTTGATGATGTTTTTCCCCAACTGAGATTTATTTGATGTTTGTTCCTTGATATTAGTATGAAGATGCAAAATGCAGTAGAATTAGTGTTAGCTTGGGGAAATCCCTGACCTTGGAGTTATTGAGCTGTTTCTGGTTCTTTCTTACAGACGCTAAACATGTATTGTGTGCCACTTGCAGCATAAACTACTGAAGAATTGTGGCTGTGAATTTGTGCAAACTCTTAACAAGAGAATCCATGTGGGAATTTCTCCATTTTTTTAAACGATTATTTTGGACTGTTTTCCTCTCTTCATGTTAAAACAAACCAAGGTGCAAGATGCTAGTTCCTGAAGCTGGACACAAGGGTTAAATTATGCTCTGTGTGTGTTGTAGGGTATTGACGATACTGTAACAGCGCATCAATCTGTTCCTGCAATGCCTTGATATCAGACATTGTGACACCAGCCATTTCTGGCAGTAAAGAGTATGTTAAGAAGATTTCTACTTCCAGTATAAAGGAGTTCATTTCTATGATATTTTTTTACAATTTTGGTATTTAAATTAGATTATTAAAAAGCAGATGTGGTAGAACCATGGTATGTGTCATTTGGAAGAATAGACTGAAAATTTGGGCCTTAACTTGCTGGGACCAGCTGTCCTAGATCAGATTGTGCTGACAGGCATTTATTGCCAGACATGAGTTAGTTCTTCTTGTACCCATCTCCTTAAAAAAAAATTAAATTGTGAGTTTGTGGGGAGTGCAAGTTGATTCTGTAGTACCAGTCCTAAGCATGGTAGTAGGTTATTTTTAAAACATCCAGTTTGTCTCTCTTCTGTGTATGCCAGGTAAAAGCTGTACTTTGACTATGTGCCGTAAGGTCTGCTTGGTGCCAGTGTAGCTGCTAAAAACACTAATCCTAACGCCTTTAATGAGAGCCAGTGGCTGTCTGCATTCCATTTCAACTTCCTGTGTTTCCTGTGGCCCTTTACTTTGGAAGCTCCATTGGTCAGTTTAGCTTTTACAGAGAGCAGCTCATGCATTTTAAAGGTATCAGTTGGTTGCCAGTATTTCTTCCTAATGCAGTATCAGGAGACAGTATTAAGGGTCCATTTCAAAGAAGGGTGCAGTTTCTTCAGTGAAGAAGCCAAAAGCCCAGAGTTCAGGCACGCAGCCATTTGATGTTCTGAACTCAGGTTTTCTTTTTTTCTCTTTAAACATGTTTACTGTAGAACCCTAATTAGCAAACACACTGTTGTTAGCTTCAGATTGCTGAATTTCTGCAGTGTAAAGCTCCTGGATGACATTTTTGCATAGTGCCCATGTTCGGTCACTGAGACAAAACTTCCTGGATACCTTCTGTGGATCTGAGTTTAAACAATCTCTGTTTCTTACGTATTGAACCCACTGACTTAGTTTTTCTTTTAATTCTGAAATATAAGGGGGCCATTATGCCGCTGAACTGATGTTTTGTCAAATCATTTTTCAAGGTTTATTTCTCTTAATTCTTTTCAAATGAAGATTTCTGTATTTCCGGTAGTATATTTGCTGTTGTATTAGTTGGAATGTGGTTATAGCTCAATACACTGCCTCTGTAGGAAAAGAGTTCACTTCCTTCCAAGACCATCTTCAGACAAGGGAAAAACATGGTCGTTGAAGGTAGGTACTGTATTTTTCATGGAATATAGATTGTTTACTTTTATTTTCTAGTATTTATTGCAAATATAACAGAGCAGTGTAACAGCTGTGACTTCTCTATGTTTCCACCAGTATTGAATTCTAGATGATTCTAATGTACACTTTTGAGTCATGTTACAGACAATCTGAATTCCACTACATTTCTACTTGGCTTCAACATTCCATTTTGCTTGAATCCAGAGTCTCATTTAACTTGTATTTGTTGGAGGGCATAAATGTTACTTGTATATTACAATGCTGTCACTGTGTGACATCCCATGTGAATTCTGATGTAAATCACATTGCACTCAATCCGCTGTGATTATGCTTAGAAAATGTAGTTGCTAGAAGCAGTGTGATTATTTTTTTTTATTATTTTTTTTCTTTCCTCTCCCCATTAACAACTGAGTCTATGGTTTAAAATGTGATAATGGTCCAATAAGATAACTTGCTGAGCTATTGTTTTTTTTTTTGTTATAACTAAATCATTTTTAAAAAATTTTATAAAGCTGGAAATTATCAAATGCTGTTTTGTTCATTGTCAACAGTGTTGTGTTCATTTTATGTATGTTCCTTATACATAAGGAGCCTTCAGAAAATAAAAAAAATATTCAAGGAGCAGATATTTTTGTTGGGTTTTTTAAGGTTTGATTACTTTTGTGTTTTAGTATTTTTTCCTTTCAGTTCAGTAGGTATCACTACAAGCCCCTAGAAGAAATTCTGAAAAGGAAGGTGTCAAAATACTCCACCTAACAGGGTTGCTTAAACAATTAAAAACCAGCATAAATGCTCTGTCCAACAGATGTTACAAACTTCTAGATCAGTCAGGTAGGAGCAATACTGAAAACAAGAATAGTGGATCAGGGGATTCCTTGGAAAGTTACTGCAATCTTCTGGCTGATCCTGCAGTCATTGGATTGCTCAGGGAAAAGGTCCATAGCCACATAAGGAAAATTCTCACTCCTGTCCTTCAGGAGCATTGTCTGCCCAGAGCACTTGTGAGTTTTACTCACTGTAAACCCTTCTCACTCTTCTTGTTTCACATTCTGTGGCACTGCTGCAAGTGCCTTACTCCAAATCAGCAGAATTCCTGCAGTACAAGTTGTTAGCTTAGGAAAAAAGGCATCTGTAAGCAACTGGCTTTTGTTAGTTCTTTTTCTGTAGTCACAAAATGTTTCCTCAGGAAGATGGTCAGAAAAAATGCAACCCCAAAAAAGCCTTAAAATATTCCTAAGTGGAACAGTAATTTCACCATAAGAGAGATACAACAGAATAAAGTACAGTAAAAACTCGTGAGGGAATGTGAATGTACTAACATGGATATACAGTAGAAGGTTAGGGTAAGATGGTGTGTGGCTTTACATACCTGTGAAAGAAGAATGTTGTCAAATAACAGTTGTGTTCCTGTCTGATCCTTGGTAATATCAGCATTTTCAGTCATTCCAGAGATCTCTAGGAAAGGATTCTGTGGCTGTGTCTTTGTATATTCAGTACAGCTTTGGTACTGAAAATATGTGGGAAAACAATACATCTAGACTGAAAAGAAGATGCAGAAGCAGCCAACCAGCCCACAAGAGACCACAAGCTGTACCTCAAAACCACTACAGGCTTTCCTAGAGTGATGAATAAAGTGTGTAAACTAAGATATAAAAAATACAAAGATACCATTTCTGAAAAATTCAAGCAGCTGATGAAATTGTGCTACAATGAGATAGCGACTGTAAGGGGCTGCAGCCCCTCTCCACACCCACTGCTTGCCAAGTGCCTGAAGGTGTTTTGCTGATGACTGACACAACTCCTCTGTGATCAATTAAGCTGTTCACTGTGGCTTTTCTACCTCCAGTAGATATAATAAACTATTTCTCTTATGCCTATTTTTAAATGCTTTTAACTTCACTGGGCTGTGTTTCTCAAGTACTGTCCCCTGAGTGCTGGCTCACTCAGCAGAGTCAGTTTAGATGACAGTAATTGGGTGGTGTTTACACAATGTCCCCTTCTTAGAAGTCACTGAAACAAGGCCTGATAGAAGGTGAGATGAAGCCACTACCCCAAAGCAAATAGTGACTGAGTAAACACTGAGACACATCAGTTTCAGTAGCTACAGTTATTTTTTTTTTTAAATAATCTGTTGGTAATTCTGTTGTTCTGAGAGACATCTCCTTCAGAAGAGGCAAAATAAACACCACTTGGATCAAGCATGTAATTGACATTTGTAATGATTTCTGAGGAAAATTCCATGTTTAGAACACTTAGAGAGCCAGTCCCAGCCATCAGTGCCTCTTGGCACCATAACTGCATTCCCCAGTCCCAGTGAGGAGCATCAGCTGGCAGCTCCTGCAGGAAAGCAGGGCAGAGATCTGAGCAGCAGCCAGCCCTATCAGTGTCACTGTAATTCACTTGGAAGGCAGCCACAATTCTCACTGCAAAGTTTAAAAGCTGTTAATTACTTCTGCTAGTTCATGCTTGAACCATTTGATCTCCAGCCCTTCAAATACTTTTTAATAATCATCCCTCAAGTCACCCAGCCATTGCTGCTCTTGAAGAATAATAGCACCAAAAATTTCCATAGTAATGCAGCTGAAACTCCCTGGATACAAGTTTATGGAAAAATTTTCTCAAGTTATCTCTAGTTGTTTGGCATCTTTCTAAAATAAATGTATGCTATCACAAGGCTATTGTTCTGCTTATTATTTATTTATTCATTTGTTTAGAAAATAAACTCAAATGTGATTGAAGTCATGAAGTTGGGAGAAGCTGGACTTCTCTTAGGTGCATGAAAAGAAAAAAATTATGAGTGGTAACAGAAAATTATTTACACGAAGGCAAGAGTGGGTGACACACTGAGAACTGGGAGGAAGCAGAACAAAGTACCAAGAAATATTTACTGCATACAAATTATTATCTTTCAGGGGAAAAAAAAAGGTTCCCTCCCTGCTAGGAGCTGTATTTATTTGTTCAGAACCTTTGGTCATGCAACAGGAGGGCATCCCCCTCATTACCCTTCCACCTCCCCACTCTTCCTTCAGAAAAGAAATGCCTCAGTGAAGTTGCTTGAATCACTTGCCTGTTAATCACATTACTGCCTGAATTTGCCTGTTAACCACACTAATAACCAAAGTCACTGCAGGCTGACAGTGAAAGTAACACCCCTGTTCCTGCCCATCCATAACTTTAACAGATTTGGGCCATGCTGGGCTGCTCAGGAAGCTGGAACATAAAGCAGTGCCGTGTATTGGTGGCTTGGTCCAGAGAGGCTCCTGTGGCAAAGCCCCACCTGTGCCAACAGGGGAGGAAACGCCCTCTGCCAGAGCTCCCCAGCTGCATCCCGGCTGGATTCACTGAGCAGCAGCCCCGGGGCTGCTCTTGTCGCTGGCACTGCATAGATCACACACAGCCAGCAGGGCTGCCAGCTGGAGATTTTACACCTGGCAGGAACAGTTCATTTCTCCTGTCCTGCACAGCAGAGCTGAGCCACTCAGAGCCCAGCATCTCCTGCTCACACACCTTGAGTCAGGGGAAACCTCTTCTTGACAAACAAAGGCCTTCAGCAGGAGGTCATTAAATGGTCATGAGCATCAGATCCAAAGAGTCTCTGAAACCCTCAGAGCAATTTTATTTTTAAAAGCTATTTATTCATGTATATCTAATTCATATACATTACATACAACTGTATCTATGAGACCATGCACCCATATATTTTTTAACACCTTAGTATTATAAAATATTGCTCACACAATATTTTAGCTTTTTTTTTTTATCCTTACCAAGATGGTTTTCTGGCCTTTACACAAAGGCATCAGGTTGAACTGTTTGGTTTGGTTTCCAATTGAGACCATTTACCTAAATACACGACCTCATTAGGATAATCTATATTAATTATAGAAAAATAATGCAAAATAATGTAAAATGTGATTGCAAACACATATCTAGTTATAAAAACAGTGGAAAGGTTTTCCCAGTCTTAGCTTTTTAAAAAAAAAAAACCTAAAGAACTGTATTATGAATGCCCTAGTAACCAGTTTCAATTGATGAAGTATGAGACAAGCAATAAAATAAAAAACTAAATTTACTCCACAATTGGCAGTAATTGAGACTACTTTCCTTGCAGTGGAAGACAATTATTTCATTTCTGAGGCTTTCTCCCCCCAGATCATAGATACACGTTCATCAGGGTCGGCTTTAACTGATTTACAAATTGTCAATATTACTCACAGGTTTTCTACACTTGTTGGAAAGTCAGGATTAGATATTGGATAGCAGATACTTAATGTAAAGTTTAAAAGACAATTTAAATCTTTTCTTTCATGTCATACCACCTCTTATGTATCTCCCAGTGAAAAGCTGCAACTACCCATCCACTTAATCTGGAACTATGAAATTCTGACAGTTTCGGAACACCCCTGCAAACAGGATTCTCTTGAAGGATGTAGACAAACCACTATAAAATGCAGAATACCTTTGCAGCTTGGTGGCTGGAGACTTGAAATATATCTGTCATTCTGAACAGCATAGAATTCTGACAGAATAATAGGCAGGAAATGCAAGAAATACATCTGAGAATGTATTATTACATGTATAATCTTACTTTCTAGTATTCTAACACTACTTTTCTACGTAAGAACTGATTTGGGCTGTGGGGAATTTTTTGTTTGTTTGTTTTAAATGCTATAAAAACAGTCAAAGCAAAAAAAACCACAACAAACTGTATTTCAATTCTGATATCCAAATGTCACCCAGGATTCCAAGGTCCTATAATACTGTGGTGTTTTTGATTAAATAATATATTACACATAATGCATGCTTGAAAAAATAGCATTTTCAGATAAGATTGCTTACAGGAAACATTTGAACTATTATGGTTTTATTCCATTTTCCATTTGAAATGACACTAATTAGTCAAATAGATCATGACATCACAAGATTATAAAATATGCCAAAATATTTAACCCACAGTTTCTTTTGAACAACAGACAAATTATTCATTTCTGGAAACAATCCATTGGCATTAATTAGTGCCTGTGTTAAAGAGAGGCCTGACATCGATTCTACCATGGTTTTTGGGCAGTTAAAAACAGGTTTTGGGTTTAGTTTAGCATTTCAACTTTTAGCTAAACAAAGTTCCTTGCCTCATACAAATACACTCACACGTGCACACACATAAATATCAACTACAGTAAAAAACATTAAAATACCTGATCATCAGCAAACTTAAGAGGGGCTGCCATGGAGTCATCACCAGGAGAAACTGTAAATATCAGTGCCTGGAGGGCCCAGGTTATGAATGATAAATTCCTGCACTATTGGTATTATCTGGGAAAAAAAATAAAAGGAATTAAAGTGACCTATTTTCATGTAACACATATTGCTCTAAATATCTGAATATAAATTTCAAGGACAGTATTCCTGCATATAAAAATAGACACTGATACAGTCCCAGAGGAATCAGTGATGTAGCATGTGTAAACCTAGACAAAAACAATGCCCTAATAAGAGCCCTATACAAATGTTCTTTCATTTCTGTCACCACATCTGGACAGAATAATGTGCTGGATTATTTTCTGCACTTACTCCACTGTATTATGGAGAAGATTTAAATTTTCAAATCTCACAATGCAGCACCTTTCAGAGGTGTTTAGATCTTGGCTTAAAAAACTGCTGCATGCAGCAGTCTTGAAGACACTGGTGCTTAAACTTCCTACTGAATTTAACTGGATTCTGTACCTAAATAAGAGACAGTTTGTAAAATGACAGCTTAATATTTGATACCACAAACCCTCACAGATATGCATCTTTAAAATATATCATATTCTCTATCTCTGGACATGTTCTATAATATTTTTAAATAGAATAATTAGAACATTATAAAATAACCACCCCCTCTTTAAAGTAATGCAACAGTATTTGCAAAGATAATCACGAGAATTAAACCCTGAACATAAAATGCAAGAAACACTGAAAGATTCAAATAGCAATATTAATTCACAATCAGGATAACATTTTTAAAAATTTTATATATAAAGTTACTGTGTTTGTAACTAGAGCTTTTAACTTGCAGTTTTTGCTATTTCAATTATAAAGACTGCAATTAGCACAGGTGCTTTCAGTTAAAAAATATATAGTGTGGCTAAGGATACAGACTGTGACACAATGAGAAGAAGCTCCAGTAGTTTCATTTCTCTTGACTGTCCTGCCCATAAACTCACCTGGGTTAGGACAGGACTAATGCCCCTTTAAGCCTGCCCTGCTCTCCAGGTGCAATGTGTCACCAATTAGCAAAGGCCTTAAATGGGACAGCAGGAAGGAGGGTCTGCCTCATATTGACTGCAGGTTTCACAGATGGAGGTACTCCTGCAGGAGCTTAGCTCAGCTTCTAAGCTCTTGATTGACTTTAAGGAGATGTATGAGTATGAGAACCGTTTAAAAACCTTCACCAAGTGGCCCTTCCAGGAGAACTGCAAGTGCACTCCAGAGAATGTAAGTCTGAAAATGGTTGTTTTGTCTCTGCCTTAATTTATACATTCTGTGCCTGAATGTGAAGTCGTTGTTAAGTTCAGGTCCAAGAGGAGTCCACTAAGCCTGGAGATGAAGAGTTAAATACTCATCTTTCCTCTCTTTCCTGCTTAGAAATACTGTAGTGGGATTAACTGGTTTTTCTGTGTTCAGTCCACTACTCTGCCTATGGATTTTAATGTAGTTACTGTTCTTGTTCCCCTTTCTTCTTGTTCCCGTCATTTAAAAATTAATTTCTTGTATTGCATAGTCTTTCTAGCTGCAAAGTTCTACTCATGGCACAGCAGCCTACATTAAACAAGTATGCATCCAGCAGGAAGGATGGATTAGTGGAATGATCACTGCTTCAAATTCACAAATGGAAGTTATTTAAATAAAAAAATCTACCTGAGTTCTCCTTAGGCTCACACATGATACTGCCAGTCTGAATCTCAGGTGACTCATACTGCCAGAGTTACCTGAGAAGGTGTTTGGTTACTGAAACAAACTTAATTTTTGGTGTCCTGAATAGACATGATTCTAAAATGGAAGGAGTAGTGTGTGGGATGAGGCTCTAAACTTCTAAACTGTCCCCTGCAGATGGCAAAGGCCGGCTTCATCCACTGTCCAAGTGCAAGTGAACCAGATGTGGCAAAATGTTTCTTCTGCTTGTTAGAACTGGAGGGCTGGGAACCAAATGATGACCCATGGTAAGCACAGATGTAACAATGCTCCAGAACTATCTCTCCAAACTTCTTTGGTAGTTTTACAATGAGTTTATGTTGCTGTTGGTTTCCACTGTGTTAGGTCACAGAAATGAAAGTTTATCCTGCCCAGTAAACTTGAAATAGTTCAACTAGCTTTTATCTGAGATCCACTGGAATCTAGTGCATGTGTTCTGTATGATACTGCTGCTGATAGCACAAGAGACCTGCCTGTACGGATCTCTTCATCTCCTGAAATGTAACTTCCATTGGTTTAACATCTGTTCTTATTCTGCGTTTGTATTGCAGGGAGGAGCACACCAAACATCAGACCTGTGACTTTTTATCCCTTCCCAAGCGCTTTGATGAGCTGACAATGGAGGAGTACTACATGCTGGAGATGACACGGCTGAGGACCTTCATTGTAAGTGTTAACCCCTTAATCTGAAATTCAAAGCTAGAATATAAACAAGGACTTCTCTTGCTAAGATTTCCAAGCATCAGCCAGGAATGACTGTCAAAGGCTGGAACATGACTTATTCTGAAGTAAAGATTTATGTGCATTACTGGCTAAGAAATCTGCACCTAAGCACTTCCCAGTGCAGTTTATTGTCTGGCTTTTGAATGCAAACCTGTTTTGTTTAGGAGTGTTTTTCCAACAACTCATTACAGCAGGAAAAAAATATATAGGCTGCAATAATCAATGCAGAAAACTCAACAAGGAGCAGCTCTAGCGTTTTCAGGAGGAATGAACATATGGGAAAAGATAAAATTTGACCAGATCATTGCTTCACTTGTCCAGTTTTACATATAAATCTGCCTAATTAAACTTTAAAGCCTATTTCAAATATTTTATTCCTCCCCACTTCTGGAGACTCATGCCATAGTGTTGACATGTAAAGAAGCACACAACTGAGCTGCTCAGTTGATCAAGATCAGCTGATTAATGAGCCCTAATCCTGTGGATAGTAAGAATCAAGTGAACCAAATTCCCTGATGAGGCACAGTAAAAGGTTCTGCAGATTACCTGTTGCTGGGTTTGCACAAATAAGGTCTTTGCCTTGCTAATAATGTTCTGTATTAAATATATACCTGGTGACTATCAAGGCTGAGTATTTAAGATCACTGTGCAACAGATTAAACTACAAAAAAAACAGGACTCCGTGGCACAGTGATATCTTAGAAGGTGGACTAGGAGTGAGAGGGTGATGTTGTGTAACTTGAACTGTGAATGTTTTAGAGCAATGTTTCAAGGCACAAAAGGGGGTCTTGGCCATAACATGCCTTTATTTCTAAGTATATAAAAAATTCGAGGCAGCAGCAGCTTCAAGTGGGGACACTTAGCCCCCAAGGGTGCTGGCAGCTGTCTCTGGGAGGGCGGTGCTCTGGGCTGACCAGGGTATGATTGCTAACATGAAGCACTGATACCCGAATGCAGCCCGAGGAGGGGGGCTGGACTACCCAGTTAAAGTGCCCAGCTGAGAGAGGCTCCATCTCTTCTTTGACTCAAGTGCAAAGTTGGCAGGCGCACCATCAACTCCTTCCAAGAGGAAGTGGCGGCCACGAGGCAGCGGCTCCTGGATTTCTTCGGCTCCAGCCCGCAGCTCCCGGCAGCGCTGCCGCTCGGGGGGGAGCCGGGAGGCTCAGCTGCAGCAAAGAACGAGCCCAGGACAAGTGACCTGTGACAGCTGACTCTAAAAGCGTCTCTTAGTTTAGTGCAAGCCTTCCTTTCTTTATTGGGAGTGTGACTCTAAAGCTGAGCAGGTGCGTGTAGAGAATTGCCCTCAGCCTCTCTGGGTCAGAGGAGTGAGCCGAGAGTTGTGGCCGGGCTCTCAGGGTGTGATTGCTGGGTGGGGAAATAAGAGTAGTCTCGCTACCCTGCCAGTGTATGAAAAACCTCTAAGCAAATACTTTTATTCTGGTTTTTAACAAACTGACTTTTTTTTTTTGAATAAAGATTCACAACTGTGCTTTCTGTGATCTGTGTTAAAACCTTTTACCTGGGCAGACCCAAATCAGAGCAGTTCTGCTTCAAAACTTTCCAGTGAGTGAAATAGATCTGTGTCTGCGACAATTGCTTTAAGCACCTGCATTATCTACACTCCTGCTTTCCACTGAGTTGTATTTCTAGATCAGACTAAATTGACACCGATTATGACATCCAGCAAAAACAGCAAGTACAGAATGAGGGCAGGCACAAGGTGAGTAAGACAGTGTCAAGGAAAAGCTCTGGGGTCTGCAACTGAAACAACAAGAGCTAAAGCCCATGTATTCTATTTTTAAAAGTTTTTCATTACAATTTCAAACTCACTGGAGTTCTTTTAAAATCTTACTAATTCTTGTTTTCCTTTGAGAGACTGTTGTTAGAATAAAAATGCATGCTTGCAAGTATTTTTGGTTTTTAAGATGCAGACAGACTTTCTTCAGTAAGGTGGAAGTTTTGTACAATACTTTGTCAGGTCTCAGGCACTGAATGCACAGCAGATTTTGGAACCCCCCTGACTTGTCTTTCCACTCTGCAGGAAAATCCTCATGCTGGGGATCCTAAAAACATGAATTTCAACATTAATTTAAAGCATTTGTGAATCCCCTAGCTTGAGAGTAAATTATCCTTTGACACATCAATCCTTGAAATATCTTTTCTTAAATTACAGAAATGAAGTTGACATGCTTCAAGCCTTTTAAAAAAAAAAAAAAAAACAACCTTTAAATATGTCACTCTAAGAAGCTTCTTGTATAACACAGGATTACTATCTTTAAAGACTTAGAGTAATTTTTAAGTTCAAATTCTTCTCTAGAAAGTAAAGAAGAAACTATATGGGGGGGAAATGTGAGCATCCATTTTAATTCCCTCTTTCTGTTAGAACTCTATTCTAGTGCCAGTCTTTAATGTTACACTGATAACATGTCATCAATGACAATCACACTACAGTATTACCAGGTAACTATGAGTTAAGCTGCAGCTGAGTGCAGAAAGTGATGGCAGAAAAACAAGAATGAGAAAATTAAAGTCAAGCAGAGCACCAGAGAGCCTGGTTTGTCCTGTTGTTATTGCAGCTTCCAGAATGGGAGCAGCAGTGTGGGGTGTTAACTTTGTGTTAGCCTGACACCAGAGTATTTGTGAGTGTTCACATGGAAATGGGAGTATTAGAGCTACACAGGTGATGAAAAATGCTGTCATCCAACAAGTGAAATGTACAGCACCTTTATGCATCAGGACAGTGAGAGATGATGCCATTCCTTCTGATCTGCCATGCAAGGATCACTCACTGCTCTCAGCTCTGCTGTTCCTGCTTATGAGATTCTTTAGCAGTTAACAGATGAGAGTCTATAAATCTCATTGTATAGAACACCACTTACATGAAGGACTTTCTCTACTCCAGTTTGGCTGTGTGAATGCACACATAGGTGTCCCACACATCTTGGATATTTACTGCTGAAAGTCAGCACCTTTCACTTATTTTAGCTGTAGATTAAAACAGAGCTATAATCCCAGTGTGCATAATGCAACAGTCCCCTCCCTCAGTCTCTTTTTACAGTGTCATCATTTCTCTGCTCACTCTCCAAGTGACTATTTCCCAAAGAACTAAAGCCCTCAACCTGCTGGGTTTTTTTGTTTGTTTTTTGTTTTTTTTTTTTTTTTTTTGTTTTGTTGTTGTTGTTGGTTTTTTGGGTTTTTTTTGGGTTTTTTTTGGTTTTTTTGGGTTTTTTTTGGTAAATGCCCAAAGAAAGCTTAATTTTTACTTCCTGCCCATTTCCTGCAATCTGGTCAAGTGAAGGAGCTAGAATGGCTTAGTTCTTTTAATGTCTGTCATTGTACTCTTTTATGAGAATTTCCAACCACAAATCCATTCTTCCTCTCTCTGCATACTTCAGGCTATTTCTTTAATTATAAAGGATTTTTAAAGCTTTGATATTTAGAATGAATAAAACACACAATCGTTTTTTTTAAGGATCTAAGAAGTACTGGGTCACTTGACTGAATATTGGTGATAGATTTTCATCATTTAAGTTAACAGTAAGGAAAGTGAACTGGCAAAAGGGGACAGTGTTACCTGAACATGAAAGTAGATATGGACAGTAAGATAGAAGGATAAGTTTTTATTTATTAACTGAATGCCTTGAACACCTCAGCCAAAATGAGGTGAAGTCCATTCAGGTGGCTTGAAATGCACTGTAAGAATTTGCACAAACTACTTAAAATACTTCTTCCAAGGTAGAAAGAAAGATGTGGCAAGATGCTGTAGCTTTTTCACAATTCCCTGGGCCACCAAGCCTTTGGCAGAGAGCTACTCAGAGGATCATTCCTGTGTTTCAGCCATGGTGATGATTCTGAAATCTAATTGTGATTTATTATAATTAAAAAGTGGAAAGCTTTTGACAGAAGATCAAGAATGAGAGCAAGCTATGTTGTTTGATCTGTGTCTCCTTTTCAGTCTTGTGTTTTGATCTATTTCTGTTTTCTTCCATTCAGCTAACAAGAAATAGACAATTTTTAATGTTATTACTGTAATAAGTACTGGGCTATTATTAGCATTAAGTGCTTTCAAAGTTATGGTTCCTCATCAATTAAATGGATGTACATACAATTTATGCATATAATACTGACACAAAGATAACTATGGGACAAAATGTAAGCTATGTTCCGGTTACAAGCGTAATATGATTTGCATGAGAAAAGAATAATTTAAAAAATCTCAGCACAGAGCCTGTTGTAAGAAGAGTCTGACTAGTGAAGGTAGCCCAAGCAAACAGTGCTATGTGAATTATTAATTCACAGAGAGTTTTCTGTGGGGCTGCCTACATCTGCCTTCACTGGGTAAAATCATCAAAAGGGGCTTACACCAAACATTCCCTGGGGGTGATTGGTGTGCTCCATGCTGCCAGCTGGGATTCAGGTTCTGGATCTTCGTATTTCTGCTGACAGAAAGGTTTGGAATCAAAGTGAGATTATTTTATTTAATGCGTACTCTAATTTAGGCACACAGGGATATGGGGGGAGATGGGTGGGTTTGAGATGTAAAATAGTATGATTTAAAGTCAAAGAGTTAGATTTTTGGAACACAGACTGCCTTGGTGGTAAAGGTTACCTCAAAGGTGCATTCAAATATTAAGTTCTGATTACTACTGGCAATATCTTTAATTTAACAGTTCTGCTAAACTTAAACCTTTCCCTGTGTCTAACTACACTACAGATAAAAAAGCACAATATAGCTTTTGCATGTGAGGTGACTACTGAATTAAGTCTTGTAAATAGTTTTATTAAAAAAAAAAAAAAAAAGGTGACTAAATAGCATCAGAAGATCCAGACTGGGAAAGGTGCTAAAAGTAATTAATTAAATAAATTCCTAAGTAGATGAAAGAATGTCAGAATTGCAAGGTGAAGTATTAGACATGAGAAATGTCAACACTTGTAAGGTGATACCAGTCAGTGTAACAAAAATGTTGGCAGGGGAGGAGGAATAAAAAAATGCCAGGAATTCTTCCCAGATTTTAACCAAGGAATAATTTTAAAATAAACAGAGTCACACATTTGTTTTCAAAATTCTCACCTTAACAGATGTTCCAGCAAGGTGATGTGGATTTCCCAGCTTAGCTGTAGTATAAAAGCAGAATTCAGGAAGAGGCTCAATGGTGGAGTCTTCAAGGCAAATGCAGATACTCCTGACTGCTTCAATGTCTGTTTGATAAAAGTGGCTCTAGGATAGGATCAAGTTCTTCTCCAATATTATCCAGTAGCAATTCAAAATAACATAAGAATTTAGGAGTTTGTTGGCATTTTTATTGCTGATTGACTTTTCTTTATAAAATGTGTGGATAACACGTGCTTACAGTATGCAAACAGCAAAAATATTGAGCAATGGGTAGAGATGAGGAGAGTATTCAGCTGATTGAAAAATGAATCAAAGGAATGTACTTGTAATTTTTTATCTAATATAAATTTGCCAAAAAGTAACTAAAATGCTGTCACTATTACTGCTGCCAATGGCTGAGAGCAGTAGTTGATGGGGTAACGTTTTTTAAAAGGGAAATAACAAACTAAATGCCACAGTAATCATTTGGGGTAAGTAAGTCTTAAGTAAATTCAGTTTTCACCATAAGCATGAGATTGTCAATATCAAGAAAGAAATAATGGAAAATAAACAATCCATCCCTTTACCTGTAGTCCAGTTAGCCTTTGAAAAATACCTAGAGTTGTAACTATGCATTTCATTAATTTATTTCTCTTTGGAGGAAACAAGACTACTTGCAATCAAGATGCTACAGTGAACATAAGAATCTCTAATGATTACAGCCTAGCAACCTGGTATTTATACTCTTGAAAAGACAAATAAAAACAACATTACCTTTTAGAAATATTATCATTCTAATATGAAAAAAAAAGAAATGGCAATTCTCATAGGGCAATTAAATATATAAATTAAACTTAGTATTATATTGTGCTAAGAAGTATCTTAGTAGAGTATTAAGTATAACCTGGAGTTAAGGTTTCAATTACTATAGTACTCACTTGATTCAAAACAAGGTGGGAGGAAAGCAAATCTCTTTTCCTTAACTATGAGAACGTTGGGTACTCACTGCTTTCATTCTTTAGCTAATTGTGCCCCCTCCAGGTCCTTCTGCAATTTACACTTTCATTAGTCATCAACCTTCCAGGACTGCCAGACTGAATGCACTTTTCCAGTGCTGTAATAAATTGAGAGTCACTGAGTTTCATTATATGCAAACTATTGGCTTTTTCCATGTTCTTTATTCGTGTGTTTGTTTGATAGCTCCCTCAGGAGCCATCATCACAGGCCATCTTCTTGCATTACTGAAGGGAAAAATACAAACTTTCAAAACTGAAATAGAAGCTCTTCAAATGTTTACCTCAAAGTGCTTCTTAAGGCAATTTATTCCCTTTTGTCATTACAGCAAAAGCACATGAGTATGAAATCATAGCAGGCACATCCTCAGTGCAATTTAAGAGGAGATAGATGAATCTTAAAGCTCTTTGTTTACAAAAAACAATTTTCCTCTTTGAAAGAATGTGCTTAGACTAAGAGTTCTTACTTTCTAGAAAGTTTCACTGTGTTTAATTTAGTATTTAAATCAAAACAATAATATCACTCTGAAATCTTGAAGTTTTTAACAACTTTACTACAGTTATAAGCATAAAGTGAGTAAAAAAACTTAAAAACAAAGGGAATTTTCCACTAATGGAAATGGATATTGTGGAAGAAAGCCCAAATTTAGGAGAGGAAGTTTTGGTGGAGAAATGGACCATGAATGGCAGTAGCCTGAGAGAAGGGAAAATTTGGTAACACCATAGGTCTGGAGAAGCAAACAGAGGATTGGAAACCTCATTCTCATTTTAAAACAGGAATTCAGCATTTGGGTAAAACTCAGCTAAAACCTGCATTATTTCTTTCCCTACTTCAAAGTTTCAGTCACATATTATTTTCAGCACATCCCACTTCAGACTTGCTATGTGAATAATTAAAGGAAAGTTCTTTAATACCAGCCAAACACACACACAGCTTTCATCATCCATAAAATCCTTCTTCATTGATGGGATTGCATAAGCAGTCTCTGTGTATGTTTGCAAATTACACTTGGATTGCTCACTAATTCTGCTTTTTAAAAAATTTGAGTTACAAAAAGCTTGAGTTGCATTTTATATTTTTCTGTGGTCCTAATATCCAGCCATAAACTCATAACTACAGGCATAATATGTACCATCAATTTGAGGCAGATTCTATCTCACCTTTCAAAATTAAAAGCTATCATAATTTGGTTTTAAAATGCTAATCATCTTTCCATTAGTTCAAAAAGAATTTTGATCAAAGCTCTATAAAAGTGAAATGGAGGATGAACTGTACAAGTGTTGAATTCATTAACAGTTGTCGACTGTTTAGCCTGAGTGATTAAATAATTAATACAGTAATTACTTGAAAAAAGTTACATATGCAATCAGAATGCCAGCTTACATCCTCTAACTTCAACAAGTAGTTTTGCTTTCAGAAATACAATCAAGGCCCTATATCTATAGTATTTATAGTGCCAAAGTAAGTGCATTGAAGGAGAAGGAGAAATAGGAATAAAATCCAAATTCTATCTTCAAATGACAGACATTGATTTGGGGTTTTTTTGGCCTCTTAATTTTTAGCAATTTTCATTAATCTGGACCTGATTTTCAAAATAAACAGACATTAATTTCTTCAGCTGAATTCAGTGGCAGGTTTTGGTGTTCAAAAACCTTCAAAGCCAGGGTAATCTTGACACCCAAAAGTTCTTACAGATGAAAATCATCTGCCATGTCAAAATTTTTCCGTATTCTGAATTTCTATTTATTTCACTAAGAGTTACAGGCACAAATCACAGAACCATGGAATGGCCTGGAGTGGAAGGGACCTTAAAAATCGTCCAGTTCCAACCCCAAAAACAATCTCAAAACTGTATTAGCACAGAAGGCAGAAATAAACTTTAAAACTTTTGTTATACTAACCAGCAAGTTAAAGAGATGAATCTGAACTCTTGGTAAAATCACTGAAAACTTATCTCCTCACAAGAAAGCAGATATGAGTGAGGATGTAGGGGAGGGGTATCAGCTGGTAAATTAATAATATCTACATTTTCTATTACTTTAAAGCATTTATTTCTGATCCTTTACACACTTTTAACTTTAAGACCATTACAGCAAAGTGGAAAAATTGTTATCTGAAAGTGTAGCTTGCTCCACATATTGGCAGTCAAAAGGGAAATACCATTTGATAAAGAAACAAATTTTAGATAATTCCTCTGGCTGTCAGCAGAACAATAGTTCATCTTTTGCTTCACACACCTGATTTTCCAAGTCAGCTTTCTCTTGTTTCTTGTGTTCCAGTGTATGCTGGAGTACAGCAAATTGATCTTCACCCTCCCTCAGGTCTCTTTGTTTCCTTCTTAGACCATCCATAGAAATCTTTAACTTTCCTTGAGCTCAATTCAACTTTAGCATTTTGGGTGCAAGGTTTGTGTGACTGTAAATAAAGTAAAAAAATAAATTAAACATCTGAAAGATACACCCTTCACTCCAGGGTCTGTTTTTTAAGGGAAAAAAACAACAACATGAAGATGAAGGGAAACCTCAGCAACTCAGTAGCTCATCCAATATTCTATTTTATAACTTCTTATCTGAAGACAATTGGTTTTTACTTAATCACTTGCTTCCATGCTGATACTGATTTATACAGTTTCTAAGTTTTTTTACTGGAATAACACATAGTGATTAAAAAAAAAGAAGCTTTATACTTCCAAACTGTGTCCCATTGGATCACCATTTAGAATCAATTATGGATTTGTGCCAGTAGAAATGCACAAACAATAACATGTATTAAGTAACACTTAGCACACACGTCCAGCCATCTATGTACACAAAATAAAAGAAAAATATTAACAGCTTTTCACATCTAAGGATCTATTTTCCAGTTTTGAGGACTTCACTCTTTTATACAGATATTTTTCTGAGGAGAATATTGGATGTAACATATAACTAAAACATGTTCTTCATCATTCCAAAAAAAAGCATGAAAATAAGCTAAAATGTCCCTAGGAGCAGCTGAAGCAGAATTTGACAAGTACTACCCTCAGTTAATGAATCCCCTCTCATACTGGTGTAAGCTGCAGCTCTCCTTTAAAGTTCACCTTTTAAAATAATTTTCTACCAGTTGGTACTGGCAGTGTTGGTAGCTGAGCAGTCCCCCAAGCATGCAGTTACCAATCTTTTAGCTCAGTAACAAAATAGCCTCTCAAATAAAGGCATGCCAAATAAAAACCCTTCCATGACTCAGCTTTCAAGGAAGGGCCACACTGACCTTAGTGCCCAGAGCAGATTTACTGCTCCATTGTCAGCTCCAGATGTTCCAAATTAGAAACAGCATCAAAAATAAGCACATTTCTTCAATGCATACCAAAAAATACCCTGTGGGCTTGATGTGACTACCAGAAACCTCCAAGGACATTTCAGGATCACCCCCTTCTGTGTAACACCCTTAAGAGGATGCTGCTTCCATGCCTTCTTAGAAAAATTCACAGCTGAAAATCAGGCTCTATACCTTATCAGGTATCTTACATTAATTGATCTTTATTATTGGTTTTTTGCATAAGTATCCCACCTGTAATTTCACCTCTCTTTGGGTGTTAAATTAAACTGATAGACTGATCCCTTTAGTCAAATTTAACTATTTTTTAAATACATACTTACAAATCATAAAACTCCATGGTTATGACCCATTTAAAGAAAAACAAAAGAAACCACAGTATTTTTTGGCTCAATGCTGTTAGAAACAACTGCATGGCTGCTGAGGCAATTGTTTCAATACCATCCAAATAAAGAAAAAATTTCCAACTAATAGATAGTAAAGTATCAAAGAAAACCACTGATTTTTAAACTAACCATTACCTAAAATAAGATCCTACTGACAGTATTGCAGAGTAAAACTGTCTTGTCTAGCTATTGAGAAAGTTAATGGACTTCCTAAAAGGTAAACAGAAGCAATCATGACTAATAGTTGTAATTATGGTCAATGCATGACCATAATTTTTTATGGTCAATGTATAATCTTTTTTTTAATATTTCACATAAAATGTCTTTTGTTTTATGAGAAATCTTGTTCTTATGAATGTACAACATTGTATCCTACCACTACCCAGTAAAAGCATTCATATTTTCCCAGTAAGTCTTGTAAATATTATTTGTGTGTTATAAGTCAATTAAAATCTTTAACTGAAATTGTCATCCCTATAGCGTTCTTTATCCTGCAGAATCACAAAACCAAAATTTAGTCTTTGAGTGAACAAATTTTACCTGTAACACTCCCTGCAAATTCAGCAAATGCACTGAGACTCAGCAGAGATGAAGCAAATAATTTTAATTAAAAACTGTTTAAGTCTGGCCACTGGCCATTCTAGTTAGCAACCCATAAAAGGATTGTTCCAGGTATTCTCTTATCAGCAGAAATTCTCACTGTCGTGTAACCATTCCCTGTGTGAGCAAGCAAGCAGAAATTGAAAAACTGTGAACAGAAATTACCTTCTAATAGGATTGAGAGGTATCACTCAGCTCCCAGTAGCACCTAAGCTGACTTCATTCAAAGTCACTCTCATCTTTGCTTTTTTTGCTTACTAGAGATGCAAGAACATCCCCAGCATGAACATCAAACTCAACAAGTGCTCCTGGAGTCACTCAATTCTGCTTAGACAGCTTTCCTCACATCAAGGTGAGGATGTCCCCAGTCTGTCTATTATCCTGTCCTAGAAAATCCTCTAGTGCCTGCAAAAATTCTTAAAAGTGAAGAGGTCTAAGGCATGATTATGTTTTCTTGTATTTCTTATTTTTTACTATATAACTTTTACTTCTCTGCATTAAATAGTTCCTTCTCACTATGATGCCTGTACAATGTCCTTCATTCACCAGTAGCTCAACAGGGCTTTGGGATGCTCTGCTCTTACTTTTACAAACCCAATTGTAAAACATCAATGGCACAAATCTGCAAACAAAACCACAACTTAATTCCTGCAACACAGGAAATATCCATGTCCTTTTACCATTTCCATTTTTCTCTTTCCAATACTGCCTAAGAATATATAATTAAGAAAAACATCTGAACAATTTACTTAAAAGACCATTTTAAGTTAGATCAAAAAAAAATTCATCCTCAGCAATAATTCTTGTGTACTATCCCCTGCAAGATGCTTCCCACTGTATTTATTTAGAGTCAGTTTAAAGATTCAAAACTTTACTTATAGTCTCTGTAACATATAAATTAAACAGGATAAACAAGAATCCTCTCTTCAACTGCTAATCCACATGCAGTACATAACAAGTTATTATTTATACCTTCCCAGCAAACACCAAGGAATTTGAGCAAAGCAACCGAGTACACCCTTAAGACAACAGTTTTCTGTGATTACAAAAAAACACCACACAAACCCAACAGCTTTAACAGTTTTTTCCTCACAAGATTTCTTGTCCTGATCTTTGCACTGTAGGGATGTTTCTCTGTGACTGAATTAGCATTTTGGTTTTCATTTTTGTTCTTGTTTTTGCATGACTCTGCACTGCATTCACTGCACACTATCAAGGCTGCGTATGCGGATCCAAACCCAGTTTCTTTCCTTATAGCAAAGGTTATATTATTTTAAAAGATCCCGATTAAATACTTCCATACCAAGTAGGGTCTTTGGTCTTTGAAAAAACCTCAAGAAATTCCTAATTAAATTAAAAGAAAAAAAAGAATCTGGGGATAACCAGATTTTTTTTTCTCTAAGTATTCATTAAGCCTGCTGAGAATTATTTCCAGAAATTCGTTGCGCTTCCTCCGTTTTTCCAGCATCTCGTCTGTTGTTACAACTGTCAGCACATGTCTGCCCTGGAAAAGAAATTATTCCAGATAAAAATATTATTGTCTTTTCAAGTGAATCACCACACAGCACTGCAGGAAGTCTTAATCAAAACAAATATCTGTATCACAGTCTGCTTTACTCAAACCATTGCCAGGTTTACAATTTTCTGACCCTGCTCATTGCAGGGTTCACTGGACAAGTACTTAGGCAGCTTGTATGAAATTATTCAGAACACGAACCATTGTTTCTGAAAATAATTTCAAAAGAGGGTCAATTGATCAAAGAGCACAACTGCCATCATTCTGTAGCAGCCACATCAATGTACACTGGTTATTCAACTGCATTGTGTAATTAAACAACGCGAACAATTCAAACATTTGGATTTTTTTTAAAGTGTACTTTTATGACAACAATGAAGTCACACATTTTAACCAGTAATCAAGTATCAGAATTCAATGTGAAGAATAATCCTTCCTCCTACATAAAACATATAAATATACACATAAGATATAAGTATTTGTATGGCAAAGTTGTACACAGGCAACACTGACACTTCAGTACCAACACTAATCAGTAATGTGATCTAAAGAGGGCATTCTCTGATCCTGAGACATTTCCTAACTAAATACATGTTTAAAGAATTTTGTTCTCAAAACAAAGTACAACTTGTTTTAAGAAGACAAGAAATTGTATGTTTATTTCTTTTTACAACAGCATCTGAACAAGCCCTGTCAAGTCACATTGTTGAATAAACATTGGGTTTCTTGTAGTTCTGCACTGTACAGATGACAAAATATACATTAAGACATGGAGTGCTTCCCAAATCCTCTAGTGCTTTCCAAATTAATCTCTCAAATTAAATTAATGTAAATTATTAGAAAAGCTACTGCATAAAATGAAAGTTATCTCAGTTAATACAAATGCAAAAAAGGTTTTGAAAATACCTTTAAAGAAATACAGTTGTCTGAGTACCAGGTTCTGGCATTTAATTTGCTTGATGACCCATTTATATCTTAATCATGATTACAGCTTTTAATCTTGCTCACCAAGCATGGGGTTGGGGAGCAAAGGCACGCTGAAATGTAGGAAATTATGCAGATTTACAATGAAGAAATCAAACCAAACAAATGCTTCTACTGAGTTCCAGTACGGGCTAGCATTTAAACCATGACTGAATTTACTCTAGTTCGGTTCTGTGCCGGGATGTTGTGAACTGATCCAAACCCCTCATGCTGCAATTCAAAAAGTTCTGTCAGGGCAAAGTCCTGGATTAATACCAATCCCCTGCTCTGCTTCCCAGAGCCTGGGAACACAGGTTCTGCCAAGGCTCTCCTCTCTCCCACCCGAACCAGTGTGCATTCCCCAGAACCTGAATGGGGCTGGAATGGCCAGAGGTGAGATGGAAATAGAGGGAATCAGAAATGCCAGCTGACCCCAAGGTCCCTCTGCTGTGCCCAGTGTCTGCCCCAAAAGCACACAGCCAGGAACACGTATCCAGGATTAAAACAGAACACACAACTACATCCATCATGAGAAACTCCAGAGATTTGTAGGGAAAATTTTAGCATTATCAATCTACTGAGGGCTCACAAGAACTGCTGACAGTGACAACAACGACGGACATCAGAGGACAAAGATGTGGCCAAACTGTTTCCAGTAGGAGCAGCTCTGTCACAGCCCATCACAGATGGAGATTCCCCCTCCCAGGGAAGGCCCAGGGGCAGAACAACCTCACTGAGCAGCAGCTGGGCTCCCTCACATTGCAAGGACACCTGAGGAGAGAGAGAGGCTGCCCTGCTATGCAAAGCCAGGGGTGTAAAAGGTGTCTCAGAAACAAACTCCTCACAGGGAGCCACAGCAGATTGGACCCACAACTCCCCCTCAGTTTGGAGAATTTAATAGGAAACTCCAAGTTCAGCTTCAGCCCAAAAGCTCTGAATGTTTGATGCACATTTGCAATGTGCACTCAGGTTTGGTTTAACCCCCTGCTCATGTCACACAAATCCTTCCCATCCAGACACAAAACCAGACCTGAGTGCTGATCTAAGTGATCGTGGTGGGGTGCAGCTCCCTAATGCAATAATCACAGCCTTCCTTTGTGCAGGAAACACATTCACCTTGTGCCTCCTGCCTCTCACATCACACCCAACCACAACAAACTCCAGAGACTTCATCTACACAGACACAACCAAGCTGTCAGCATGCCAGCACGGCTCTTAATTGTCTTTATAAAACAGTTTTTAATGCACAATTGTATAACTATACATTGTCAAGAGAAAAGTGGGATTTGTTCCCTTTCTTAGTGTATTTATCAACAGCAAATAGAATAATTGTAACTGGTAAAGCAAATCAAAGCAGTGTTGCCAGTTTTATAAATGGGATTCTTCCTTCTTGTTTTTTTCCTTCATACAAGAAAAAGCTAAGGGAGAAATAATTTATGCTTTAACATAGTTTCCTATTTACAACTAAGGCATGAAATAAAAAAGGGAATGGCATCATTCCCAGCCATTCTAAACACCAGTGTAACTTTTTTGTCAGTGGCACTGCCAGTGGCAGTTGGGGGGGGGAAAAGTATCAAGGAAAGCATAGAAATCAAGTGTATAAAAATAGCCTGAGTATCCTGTTAAAAGACCATCAACAATCTAGTTTCTAAATATAACTTTTAATGTATCACAGATTGCAGCCTGGGATTTTTAAAATTTTTTTCTTGCATTTTTTTTTCCTTCTGTTTTCTTCCCTGGGAAGACAGAAAAGCTTCTGTACCCAAGATTTTCGTAAAATTTACGGGAAGTGGAAATTAAACCACTAAGTAATTTAAACCTCATCAATACACTTTGCTTTAATTAGATATTTATAATGAAGAAATAATGTATGATTATTCGAATTTGCAATGAAAAACTAAGCCAATAATGCAATGTTATTACACAATGTCATATAAATGCAAAAAACTATGCATGAACAGACTCAGATTAGCTTTATGCTTTAAGAAACACCCTTCAGACAGCCTAGGGAAGAGCATCCTTATAAGCCCTAAAACACAGACACTGCAATTGTGGAAGGAGAGTGCCACCTTCTGGAAACTGATGCCTGCTCGCGTAGCCAAAATCAACCTGACATTGATGAACTTCTATTCTGGTATTTACACTCACCTGCACAAAATATTAATTCTTTTTCTGCCAGCAATAGCATGTAGCATGTTCAAAAAAAATACTTTCTAACTGAGTAGCACTCAATATCTGAATTAGATTATTTCATCAAAACAGACCATTCAGCTCACAATATTCAGAAATACTCAGCAAACTTCTCAATTTCTTGCCTTTTTTTGAAAAGTTTAGTAAGCCCACTTGCAAATACATTAAAAATGCAACATCCTACTAGAAATCCCTTGATAATAGCAAACATCTTCAGAACCAAGGCAGTTTTTTTGAATCATTATTAGAATTATATAACAGGATTACCAGCATCACAAGGTAATTCCCTGCGGATCAGAATCTGCAGAGCATGCGTGAGAAGAGTTTGGGAGAGCTGGACTTGCTCAGTTTGGTGAAGTGGAAAATAATGTAGAATTTAACCATAGCCAGCAACAGGTACAAATCTTTGCTTGGGAGATTCAGCTTGGACAGCAGGAAAAAATTATTCCCTAGGAGCCCTGAAGTCTCTGGAGGTAATCTCCAAGAAATCTCTGTTCATGGAGATTTCTGAAATTTGGATACACAAAGCTGTACCTGACCTGATGGAGTGGTGACAAAAGTTTCTGCTTTCTGAAAGGAGTCAGATTAACTGAACTGCAGAGGCCCCTCCCAACTAATGTTTCTCTGATTCTATCTGAAACAGGAATTTTTTAAAGAACCTAAGGAAGCTAAGATGAAACAGAAAATGGATTACTGTGTTATCACAACCCATTTTTTTTAGATCTTTCCATATCTTAGTCAAACATTGAATTATGCACTTTCCTCCAGGCATGTGAGCCATGATGTCTGAATCAAAAATTGGCTCCAAATACAGCCAAGTAGCCTGAACCTTTCATCCAGAATCTCCTGTATCAACAACAGCTTTCCTTTGCAGCTCAGATGCATTAACTGGTGCTTCCAGCAAAGCATTTTCAGTGGACTGCTGAGACCTTTTGGTCAATTTGCATATCAGCAGCAGGTGCAACAGGTGTAAGCTTTAAGGTTTAGTAGATTTCACCTCCCATGATTTCCTGCAATAACAAATTAATTTCTACCACGTTCATTTCTGCACCTGGATCATTTGTAAGGTTGGTGGCAGGAGCTCCTGAAGGTGAATCCAATAAACCATCAGTACCGGTGAATAAATGCAGGATATGCTTTGCTTTAGCATCTAATAGTATTTGTGGACTAATTCCCTTTAACAGAACATGGAATCTGCCTTCTGACAAAAACCCAAGCCCAGACCACCATTTCTGTTCTCTAGGAAAGGTTGAGATGGCAGAAGACAGGAAAGCAACCTAAACTACTGAACCAAAACTGGGCAGGCCTTGTCCTGCATACAGGGCAACAAAAAGATGTGGTTTTTTAAGTAAATCTTTTCATTAAAAGATTTCAAGTTTAGTCATATTTTATTTCTGACTTCAAATTCCAAGTGTGAATGTGGAACACATTTGTTTGATAGATTAAGGAGTTCAGTATCACTGCACACCACTATGGGTACAAATTATTATAATTCAATAGTTATTCAATCTTTCCTTTTGAAAGCAAAAAAATTCAAGGTCCTTTAGTCTATCGTTTGTTCTAAGTATTTGCAAATTTTTTGCATCATCATTTGACACTTTTACTATCTCACCAGCATCACACCTCATTTCTGGTGACTTTACTTCTAGCAAGGGGTAGAGAAAAATGCAGTTTCCAAGAGGAAGGTCAGGCAAGTCAGTTAATTCACTTACACCAAAACGAAGATGAGGAATTTGGAATTCTCTCTGGCAGCAGGCCAGAATTCTCCGTGCTTTGTTAGGTTGTTAAGAGAGCAACCATTGTGTAATTGCCTGGACCTCAAAGACTGAAGCAAAGCCTTGTGCTATTGAAGTAGTATCTTGTATTACCACTGTCAGTCATCAAAACACTCCGAAAACTGAAATGATGAAATCACCATGGCAGGCTTACTCTTTTTGAATGGGCAAACAACTATTTTACATTAACAAGGAAGGCGCTCCTATACTGTGGTACTGTAGCAATTAGAGAATTAATACTTGTCAGAATGCACGTGTAGGGATTCATATTTATAGAATATGTACTGAAACCTCAAAGAGCATTTCTGCAGGTCAGTGGGAGTTCTGAGGTATCCGTATTAGTTATTTATTTATAGCCAAGGTTTCTAGGAAAGACTTCCAGTTTTTCACAATACGGCTACATTTGGGGGATTTAAGAAGTAAGTACTTCATAGAGAAAACAGACAAAACCAGATTAGAATCGATGCTCAAAGATGGAAGTACAGAATTTTTAACACAATGCTTAATGTTAGAATTTAATTTTCTGCTTTGGAAAAAAAAAAAAAATCTTTCTTCACATCCCTGAAATTTGTCTTGTCCTCAGTTTCTTCATCTCCTTTACATAAGCCCTAACATTTTTAATTGTGGAAGAGCTTAAAAATTCAGTAGCTTCATAATTTAAGTAGAAAGTTTGGACAATATTCTCTTAGCACTTTCCTTCCCTACTTCAGATATGTTTTAGCTGGTAAAACAAAGGTATTGTTTTAATGCATCTGCTGTCTTAAGTACCAGAGTGTTAGAAATGTTGAGGAACCTCTCCAATGCATTAGCACTCTCCACATCATTAATTAAGAGTAAGAATCAGCTTGAAGGGATTAAATAGTGTGTAGCTGACAAGGGACAAAAGCTTTATCCCTTTAAAACAAGATTAATTTGCTGCTTAAGGAGGATAAACAAATGCATTTGAAGTCTCTATGCTTTAGATTAAGCAGAAGAGATTTCTTGTTTGGTTACAATAGTTGATGACATTCCATTAGGGAAAAATTACCTTTTTCTCTTTTCATAATGTTTAATGAAAGGAGATCCTCTCATAGTCTGAATTTTGACAATGTGGTCTTCTGAGTATCATCTACAGGTGACAAAATATGGGTTCCTGTTACTCTATAGTCAAGAACTCCATTTAATCCCATTTAGAATTCCTTTCCGTTAAAGCTCTTCCAATTTAATGTTCTTTGCTGGTTGTTTCACTGATGGGCTCAAGCTTTTCTAGGGATGGTTCAAGATGCAAGTTAATGTATGACAAAATATTGAAGTCTTCAGAAGAAGACAGTGGTAAACTCACAACTTTGGACATTCTTCCCGGTGTCTTTCTTGCACACAGGATTGTGAGTATTTTACTTTTTGCTTGAATAAATTGCTGCAGTTATACTTGATATTAAACTTCACTGTAGCAAAAGGTCAAGTCACTCAGACCCAAATTCTGCCAACCACTCAGGCATCCAGCTGTATTCCAAACATTTAATACCAGGCACATGCATCAGAACTTTGCTGAACAGCAAGTGACTGAAGACAAGTTACATTTCAAGGGTGAATGTAAGTGCTTTGCAGAACTGAAACATAAATACATCAAAGAAACAGCAGGGGCTTGATTACTGAAGTGATATTTGTGAAGTGAGGAGATGGGATTTTACAAGTCCCAAACTGCAAACTCTACACCTCCTAAATTTTAAGTGATCTTTCAACAAAGGCTGTAAAGGCAAAATTACGTCATACAACTTGCCAATGAGTGCTTTTTAAGGTTTTCTTGTGAAGAAGAAAATGCATATTCAAGCTCTCTACACCTCATGTCTCAAGTCTTTGATTAGTGTAGGGTATTGGGAATGGATATCGAGTCTTCCACCGCTAATTCAATTGCTTGAATTTAATTCAGATGAAGCAAAAAATATTCAGTGTTTGACTACACTGCCTGTTCAGAAGCCTGCAGAACATGCCATTTAATTTGACTGGCATGTTGCCCACACTACAGAAATTACTTGTTATCTGCTGCTTACAATGGCTAGATGGGCACGGAAATAAACCCCACGCCATCAAATACAAATCCACTGCTTTCTGAAAATCAGTTTTAAAATGTTCAGGTAATGTCCATGTAACTAATTAAATGCCAACATTACTAACAGGCTCAGCCAGCCACGCTGCTTGCTACCATACTCCCCTGCAAGAGTGACCTCCAAACTATCTTGATCACACATTCCTATCAGCAAGAAACCTTTGAACACAGCCCACCTCAATATATGAATATTTCTTTACAGGATGTACACACAGGCTACTCATTGCATGAGTGCATTTGGTTGCAGTCGGTCCACGTGCAAATTTGCCAGTTTTTTTCAGTCACATTTTGATTTGATCATATGTCCTTGCCAGAGTGTTTGTTCCACGCTGTCCTGCAATTTTCAGATTCCATTCCCTTTCCTGAAAGGAAGAATTTTGATTTCAATGGGGATCAATTTGGCAAGCTTCGGTCCATTTCCCTGCACTTCATGTCATCCCAGTGGCTTTTCTTGGTTTTGCTTCCTTTCAGATTTTATTTTTGAAATTTCATTTCTTCAGTTTCTTCTCTCTTTGTTTACCTTTCTTCCCTTGTTTCGGGATTGCAATGGGAATAATTCTGGCGAGTTTTGGTCCTTTAAATTGTACCTCATTTCATCTGAGTGCATTTAGTTGCTGTCAGTCCATTTGCAAGTTTGCTGTTTTTTTTCAATCACATTTTGATTTGGTCATATCTCCCTGCCAGAGTGTTTGTTCCACTTTGTTCTGTAATATCAAGGTTTCATTCCCTTTCCTGAAAGGATCAGTACCACTGAAAGAAGCTCCATGAGAATACATGGAGGAAACTCAGTGCAGTTCACTCATATCCAGGCATTGGAGTTCTGTATCTGCTGAACAAAGCTTTTACTTTATTTCACATGAAATTAAGTCTTGCAGAACTTCTCCTTCTGACAAACACAAACTAAAAAGTTTTACATGCCTTATACCTCAATCTGCTTTCCACTTGTGAGCTTCCCCCCAAACCAAGACAACAGTCCTGAATCCACCCATGCATTACGGTGACACCTGATACTGAAATCTGCTTGGGAAAAAATTGCTCTGTCCTTGTGGGGAAAAAAGGTAAAATACAACCTTTCACCACTCATCAGGTTCACCTCTCAAACATGTTATTCCAAAATGCCAATCTGCCCAAGTATTGACAAATCCATAGGCACACTTGAAAAAGATTATCAGATTGTGGTATTTTATTATACAAAACAAATCCAATTCGAAGACAAATTTAAGCTCTGAGGAGTGGAAAATCCCAAAATATTTTAAGGTGACATTTACTTTCAAAATATCTGTAAGTGTTTTAATAAGTTCACTGCCCAAAAAGGCTCCCAGCCTCTGTTATGATTAAGGGGCTTATTTTACGAGTATTTGTTTCAGGCTGTTAAGGCACAACTGGCATTTGCTCTAAGACAAAACCTGACACAGGCATTATTACCTCAGAGGCAGAAACAGGAAGTGGAAGGCACAGAACGTTAAAAAAAATACCACTAAACAAACCCATTTTAAAGCTTAAAACAATTTTTAGGTAGTTTGTCTTTAAACACTAACACACTGCAGTCCACTTCTCAGAGCAGGCATGAAGCTGAGTAATTATGGGCAACAATAATTGACAGCAAGATGCACTTCTACATTAGAGGGGTATAGAGAGAATTTGTTAATTGCAGCTTCACTGGCAAAAATGGTTATTTAAAGTTTACTCAGTTTTATTACTTTTAACTAGAGGCTTTCTGGTTTGGGGCTTGTTTGTGTGGGGTTTTTTGGTTTGTTTTGGTTTTTTTTTAAGATAAGGAAAAGTCAATACAGGCGGATGATACTATTTCAGAGCTTTGAAAGCAAACCACCAAGTTCAAATATTCACATCAGCATAGAAATCTCATCTTCAAATATAATTTAGTGGTAAGAAGCCAAGAATCACAAGCACAAGGACTGACAATCTACCTGTTTTCTATGCCAGGTGTTGCAGAGATCCAACACAGCATAAGCACACAGAACATGCATGATAATGCCTGAGTGGATCAGATCTATAAGGCAGAGCTACCAGTGATCCTAGAGAGAACAGGTTTCCAAATGGCCCCAACAAATGTACCGTAGTCCCAAAACACACCAAATTTAGCCTCTATTTAAAGTGGTGAGAATGGTAGCAAGCAAGTCCAGGAAACCAGCAAGATTCAGCTTCCCTGCTTCCCTTCCCCATTTATTACTAAAGGTAGTCCTAAAAGCATGCATGTGTTCAACCACTGTTTGGCAAAGGCTATGCTTGAATTCATTTGCAGGTTTCAGTTTGTTCACTCTAGCATCATCTTTTGACTAGAACTTGAAAAGTGCAAAAATACTTAATTATATCTTCTTAAAAAAAATAATTCATTTTATTGGCGCAACAACTCCAATTCCTCAGGAGTCAAATCCACTGCCAGCAATGGATAGAAAAGGAGGCACCAGCATAAAAGAATCAAAGTGCATTTCCAGTATGCCAATGCTGCACAAATTGGCAAGCCAGAACCTTTTTTTCTCCTCTGGAACAGATTATGCTGAATTCATCTCATGAAAAGTCTGTATTACCCATTAACACACAAAGTCTGTCATGAAGTCTTGGGGATACTGCAAGGAATCGTCGAAGCGGAAGCGTTTGGAGAGCGTACTGCTGTCCTCGGGAATGTTCTCCTTGTCCTCCTTGTCACTGCAGCCACCATTGCAGCTGGATTTCACACTCTTCTCCTCTGAGCACTTTGTCATGTGTCCTGGCAGCTGAGAGGAGCAGCAGGTTTCCTCAGGGCTGCACAGGAGCATGAGCTCCCCTTGCTGCAGCCACGAGTGGGAGAGACAGTCTGCTGCTGTGGGCCTGTCCCTTTGGAAGGAGAGGGGAAAGGTGCTTAAGTTAATTTCACCAACACTAAAAAACTGAAATAGCTTTGATGCTAAAAATCCTAAGCAAAATTGACATTGAAGAGTCAATATTGGTGTGTCTTCACCCCTACCTCAGCTGCTACAAAACACAGTTAAGCATTGGCTACGTGCATCTAAATTTAGTAGACAGTCTGCCCTAAAGCTGGTAAGCTTCCATCAGAACAAGGAACAACATGGTTGTTTTCAACATGGTCCTTTGGAATATTTTCAACATGGTACACATAAATGTGCCCTTGCTTTTGCTTTTAAAGTCGTATGTTTTATACCATAAGTAGTGAGGCTCATGAATATTCAGTCATTAGGTTTTCAAGGACAGCCAAGTAACAGGATATCATCGACTCTGACATTTTCTAGTGTTTTACTCTTGAAATTCATCTGGCATAAACCCTTTCAAAATGCAGACCCTACCAAACAAACCAGACTTGGAGAATTGTTCCTCTGGATAATCTAGAATAGTGCTACTGCAAGTTTTAATTGTGTTCTCTACTGTTAATTCCCACAGAACTTGCCAGAAAACTGGCTCCAAGGCAATAGAGCCCACTACTTGTCCCTAACTCTACCAGGATATGGGAATATTTCCCAGTCAGAAAAGTGTAACTTTACAGAATTGACTATCTGAGAACAGACTTTTCCTCTTAAAATTCAAGGACATACAGTCATCAAGAGTTGGAATGGGAAAAAAAACAAAGGCAGCTTATTGAGGATATAATGAAGACTCTTGAGATGCCCAGGAGAAAGTGAGCAGTAATTGTGACAGAATGTCAAATATCCCACAGGTCCACACTAAGAGTTATCAAAGCAGGCTTTTCATCATGGATTCCCTTTTTCTGGGTGCTCCACCAACACAAAAGAGAAGATTCCCTCATGATACTGGGGTTTTGTGAATTACTGCAGATCCTGACAAACTGTGTATGGGAGATGCTAAAACAGGAAGGACTCTTCAGACATGACTTTATATGGAGTCCTCAGAGATAACACTTCCCAGGAATCACCTCCCATCATCTCCTCCTACCTAAGAGCCTCTCTAAGCCAGGCAGAGTCACTCCTGCCTGCTGGAGGCTCTGAAGATGACAAGGATCTCACCACAGGTGACAATATCTAGCACTGCAATCCATAATACCTGACTGGGTCACTTCTCAAAGCTGAGCTACTTTGCAAAGTCTTGATTAGAGTCTCAACTCCCAAAGAATGCAGATTTAAGGGAGTGGGCCTTACAAACAAAGAAGTTTTTACTTTGGATTAAGTTTGAACAAGGCAAAATCATATAATAACATATAATAAGAGGTGTATTTAAGTAGAAAGATAAAGGTAAGTCAGGAAACAAGAAAGCAGTGCAAAGAGGCTGCATTTTGTCTTTCCAAACTACAATAATTATAAAAAAGAACGTGACCTTTCTGGAGTATATTTTAACAAAATCTGTTAATAATCTGTCCTCTGAATGAAAATATAAAGAAACTCAGAACAGAAAAAGTCAACGAACAAGCCTGACTAATATTATTATTAATAATAACAACAATAATAATAATAGTAATAGTATCTGACAATATTAGCCAGACATTGAACCAAGGATTCTTCTCACATTATGGAAAAGCATAAACCTGCATTTCTAAATACCCAGTTGAAAATACCAACGTGTTGTGAAATATCTAACTGATCTTATCAGTGGTATTAAGTACATAAATTAACATTCACTTTTCTGGGTGCTCCACAAATTTAGGATTCTTGCCTGGAGGAGTTTGCTACTTACTCTGGATTTTTTATGAGAAGTTTTTGAATGAAGTCTTTTGCAGGCTGTGAAACTGATGAAAATGTTTCTTCTGAATAATCCACGTTCACTTGAGAGATATTAAGGTAAGTTTCTTGAACATCAGCTCCCACAAATGGAGATTCTTGTGTCAGCAGCATGTATGAGATGACACCAATGTTCCTGAGATAAGAATACAAGGTATAAACCTACTGAAGAAAAAAATGTATAAATCTACTAGAGAACCTAAATAATACACCTTGCATATATTTATTGTGCTGCAGATCAAACTTCCTGACATATCCCACACTCAGAATGACAGCAAACATGCTGCATCTCAATTCTATATGATTCAAGCACAACTGCACACACACACACACACACACAAGGAAAGAGATCTGTGTATGTATCTCCATGAAGGGATTTTTTAAAACTCTTTACTTTCAATATATCCTTCTCTTCTTATTGAGATTTTTAGGAAGAGGAAATATCTCATTTACACACAGCCCACTCTTGGGACATACGGCAAATCTGGATGATAGAGCTGCAAAATACAGACTTTCTAATCTGCATGTAAATAAAACCCATCTTTCACAGGAATTCTGGATGACAGAGTAAAGACTGAGATTCGGTCAATCTTGTGTACATTTGACGACCAAGCTGTGCTACCATCTCCTCTTGCTGAGATGTTTCTCCCAAGAAGATGAACATGAATACCACAGATCATGCAATCTATTATATATCTTACGACGGTTTCTTCTTGATGCGTAATAACATTTCTGTGATCTGACAGATTAGAATGTAGTACCCTTTACAGTGTGGAAACACGCAGCTGGCTGCGTTTGTCATTTTGAGATCAGTAGGGGTTTTTTAATGTCTTCCCACATAAGCAAGCAAATAATAAGTGATTAAAAAACATTCATGAACAGAGTTAGTTACTATTTTGAGCTGAGAATTTCAAAGGAGCAATTAGCAAATTTTAACAGTGAATTTTAATTACGATGCTGAAGATTTTATGCTTTAAAGGAAACATTTCAAAGCTAGACTTTGAACTAACATAGCTCACACTGTTAAAAAGCCACAAAAAGTTGTGGGTCAGTTCAAGGTACTTGGTATTTTTTATGATTCATTCTGCAGATATTTCTCTAAAAATAAGAAGTAGGAAGTTTACATCCTTCTTATAATTTTTATAAAAAATTATTTAACAATACAAAAGTGGGGAGGGAAGTGCCCTACAGTAGTTAATACCCAAAGCATGTCACCCAGGAGTAAGTAACACCTAAAGTATGTTATCCAGCCACTGCTATTACTCTCTTAGAACAAACACCTCTCCTCCACAGCCTCAGAAGCCACCTGCATTCCCCACTAAGTGTGCAACAGACCCATAAACCCCTGTAAGCCTCGAGTTCTATCCTGAGGGCTCCTTCCCCTCCCATCCCTCCCTCTTTCAGCCAGCCCACCAGCAGAAGGGTATTCTTGGAAGCCAGATGGAATTGCATCAGGCCCTTAGATTGTTAAGGGGTCCCACCAAACCTCAATAAAATGAATTGAGATTAAACCTACCACATGTCTGTAGCTGTGGTAATAGGATCGTAGTTTAAGATTTCTGGAGCTAAAGAGATGGGGAGAAGAAAAATGCTTTAATGAATATATTATTCAAATGACCTTGAATCACACACCACATTTCTGGCATTCTTTTGCCAGCTATGATTATGAGACTCAACATGTAGTTTCAATAATTAGGCTTATTATGTCCAAGCCACAAGGGTGCAAAAAGTTATTTCTGTTTGCCTAGACACAGATGTTTACTTGGTTCACACCAAAATGGCACTGCATGGCCTAAAGTTTATCCACGCTTCAAGACGTGTTCTAATCAGGTGCATACACATAAATTTTTCTCCAAAGAGGTTTTGAAGTACACAGCTTTTTACAGGGAATGCATAAACCCTTCAGCATGTTAACACTGCAAAACCAGATGACCAAGCCAATTTTAGGATCAGTGGCTGTCAGCATGGGATAGGTAGCAAGTTATTCACTGCAGAATGAAGGGCTCTTGACATGGAGTGTTGGCAAATCACAAAGGAAACCTGTCCCTCAGAGAGGACCAAGTGTTAACAGCAATCTTTCCCTTTCCAAGGAATATTTTAATCTCATTAAATCATCATAACATTTCTAATTCAAAGAACTTTCATTTGTGCATGCTAATGTTGTATTTCAATTCTAATCAGAACAATTTAACAGCCTGCATCACAGCAAATATTACAGCATGAAATTGAGAGGTGCACTTATTGATGTAATTCAGGATTTTTTGGTGCAAATATTTGTTGTCTACTTTTAAAAAAGAGCAGCTCAGAACATGTTGCCTTGTTCTGTGATGTTTTTTATCAGCTTGTAAGTTGCTAAGTGTGTTCCATGAAGTGTTCCTGTTTTTCCAAAAGCCCACAGAAGATGTGAAGCAGCCCCTCCATACCAAGATACTCTGTTGTTCCCATGATCTGCCGCAGGTCGCTGCAATTCTCAAGCTTCCGGGACATCCCAAAATCTACAATTTTTACATCACCAAGAGGATTGACACTGCTCAGCAAAATATTTTGAGGCTAGAATAGAAAACAGTGCATTCTCAATTAATAAAATACAATCTGAAAAAAAGCCCAATGTAGTAAATGACACTTCAGCTTCTATTATGCAATATTTATTGCTAAATGTTATTTAAAAATATTTAATCTCTACCCTTTTAATCTCGTTTTAATAATTTAAACTCCTTTTCCTCCTCATCTTTTTTATGTATTTAAAAAATTACTTTGATGAGCATAATAAACTGAAGATAAAGTGCTAAAACAAAGTCTGCTGCAGCCTTACCTTTAAGTCAAGATGAACAATATTGTTTTCGTGCAAGCAGCAGAGTCCTTCAAGTATTTGCCTTATGAGCCTTACAATATCCCTTTCACCAATTCTGTCATCCAGATCCGGGACACACAGGTCAAATATTTCTCCCCCAGCAGCACTGAAACACATTCAAGAACACCTATGTATTAACTTTAAGTTTTGAAGCTTAAGTGAGGAAAAAACTTTTCAACAGCACCTATTTATCTGACATATATCTGTAATATCAGAGAGGCTGGGAATATTTTCTTTTCATACTTACACTAAAACATTTAATATAAACACTTAGAAAAGGAAAAAAAACTCTGGTGATGCTTTTTCTTTCATTCTAGCCTGAAACAGCAGCTGAGACAGCAAAAAGCACTTTAACTGGTAGCCTCATAATGCTCTGCTCCCCTCAAGCAAGTGGGAAGATGCCTTCCAGAAGTCAAGTTCCACCATCAGTCCCGAATCAAAGAAGCCTTTCTTTTTCAAGTCAAATCTAAAATTTCTTCCATGAGACCAGTTCATGCATAATTCAGAGCAGTGTAAAGCAGCATGGAAATATCTGTGTTCCTGTGGTTTATGAGTTATTCCTACACTTGGCTGCAGTGTCAGCTGTCTTCTTTCAGGCTGGGTTTGAGATCATTACTCAGCCCGCTCGGAGTGCCTGAAGTCTCTCTCAAGCAGGAAGGGGTCATCTAGTTCCAGGAAAAGAAATGCTTTTTAAGATAGAATCTAGCTATATTTCTTGGAAAATTTAAAGGGATTTATCATGGTTTATGCAGAATCACCATTAACAGCACGTCAAATACTTTGTACGTGAAACTTAAAGCTTAGAAAGAATTAATTTCACAGGCTGCATTTTTGTTCCTTACATTCAAAACAAAAATTTACACATACAACATATATGATAGATAATTCAAATTTAATTCCCAAATTAGCCTTCTTTTTCAGAGCTAAAGAGAAGCTTTGGGGACAGGAATTTCTTAGGAAACTGCTCCAAAAGTCAGTTTTAAAACAACAAAGACAGTAAATTTAGGAGCTCAAAACAATCAAACTGCAATTCTTCAGTCACCAAAAAACATCAAGTGGTAACTGAAGTTCACAGGGCATGAATGTGCTCAGCCTCTTTGAAATCTGTGTACTTGTTATCAGTAACTTTTTTTTTGTGATTTAAGCTACATAAAAGCACTCAGGACCTTCTATGGTATTCCAAGAACATTATCTCCAGTCAGCTTGCCTGAAACATCCTTAAGGAAAAAATATAAATCTTTCATATTATAATGAAAGATTAGCACAATGTATACAGAGTACTGCTGCAATTCTTCTGGGCACTCAGGCAACTCATGCAAAAAATCACTACACTGAAAGATTTTCATTTACAAACACGGAACATATGTAAGGCATACTTACTATTCCAACACTAAGATGATTTCATTTGCTGTTTCATAGACTTCATGGAGATTCACTATGCGAGGATTGGATTTCATTAATTCAAGGACAGCAATTTCATGCAAAATCTCTGCTTTGCAGTCCTGACCTCTTCTTCTTTTCTTTAAAAATTTAGCTGCATACTCTTGGCCTGTGGATTTAGCTACACATTTTCTAACCACAGCACATCTTCCCCTATGAAATAAAAGGGAAAACATTGAGACGCAGGAAATAAAAACTGCATAAATTACCATTAGAGATGAGAAGACAGAGCAAATAATTGGAAACAAATAAACAAAGAATGTACTGGAAACAAACAAAAAAATTCCATGCTTGGCCTGCTTTTACACTACTTCCTGAACATTCACTTGCAGGCACTGTAGAAGGAGACTAAGCTGGATGAAGCTTTGGTGCGACCCAGTAAAATTCCCTTTATACAGCCTGGCTAAACATTAAATCAGAGTATCAGGTTACAGGGACATTCTCACTGTCAGGTAACAGAATAATTTGGTTGGAAAGGACTTCTGGAGGTCTCTAAAAACCTCCTGCTTAAAGCAGGGTCAGCCATGAGATCTTACCAGGCTGCCCAGAGCTCTCTTCAGGTTGGCAAGGTATTAAAAAAACCTCAACCTCATTACAACACCTACAGGATAATAATAAACAAAGTAAACCCCTGTGAAATGCAGAGAATGAACAGGGAAAATAAGACACATTTATACACATGGGTGGGGCAGGTTTTCAGTGAAAAAAAATTTAGTCATAAAGAGAAATTTCCTTCCACAAAACTTGTAGTACTGCTACAAAAATCCCAGGTATCTGCAAAATGTTTCAAAACATCTTAATAGAAAAGCACCCACCACTTAGCATTCTCTTCCTCAATTACAGTTAAACAAAGTGCACTGCTTTATTTTCTAGCCAACAGTTTAGGTATGGAAACAAAAACATATTTTGGCAAAGAAATGTTTTTAGAAGAAAATCACATACTGTAGTTAAAACACCAAGCTGATCTTTTAAAAAATTAGGAGGAAAAAAATGCAGTTTTTTAAGCCAAGTTATAAACTCCTGAAAAAACCAATTTTATAACCACTAATGTTGCATTCTCAGAAACGCCTGGTTGCATACATGCAAAGTGTTTTCAAATGGTACAAGAAACCTTATTTACAAAAAAATAACTTGAAAGGCTGCAATAAACTGTGTGTACAGTTCTAAAAACAGTATCAAGCTGTGTACAAAGTGCACAATCTACATTTCTGTCTTCAAAAAAAGCCTGTCCACCTCTATTTTTTGTTGCCACAGCAAACTAAGAGCAAATGTAATGAAACAGCTCACTACGAGCTATCTGAGCTGTTTCTTTTAACTAAATTAGCTTCTTTAGCAGAAAATACCACATTGTCTTGCAGGCCTTGCCTTTTTTTCTGGTGCAAAAATCGCAGTGCTTAAAAGGAACATTTCTAAAAAAAAACAAAAAAAACCAAAAAAAAACAAACAAAAAAAAACCCAAAAAAAAAGTATTTTTTGAAAAAAATCTAGACTTCAGTATTTAATCAAAACAGGGATGAGTATCTCATGCAAAAAATCAATTTTCATTTGCAAACAATTGTACAAACATGCCTAAATTATTAAATATTTAAAGATGACTTTGAATCGTACTGCTATAACTTAAAAATAAATTTAACCAAACAGGTCCTCTGTCATCATTTATTTCAACATCAGTTAGTTGTAGATCTTCTCTATCCTTTTCTTAAGGCACTAAATTTTAGAGGTGAAAGTTAGTCTGATACATGCACACTCTTCACTTTAGCAACCATCTGTACGCCTGAAACAGCCACGTTCTTTCCCAATTGTTACCCCAGCTTATTACTGCAGAGCATTTGAAGTTGCTGAGCTCAATTTCATAATATACCCAAGCTGAAAACACTCCCTCCTCCAGCTCACACTCTCTTTTTAGCATCACATCAACCCTGCCAGCCATGTAAGTGTCTCTAAAATTAACAAAGGGGAACCAGTTTAGTTTCATGAGAACAGTAAGATCTTCCCCAGTAGTTTTGGTACATCTTCTTTCCTGGTTGCTGTGGGTTTAACAACTTTGAAGGGTCAGTGATATCTCCAGATTTGAGATGTAAGAATTTCCACTTGTTTATCAGTCGTGTGTCAATTAAGGCAAAAATTAAGACCAAAAAAGCCTTTTAGAGCTGTGGAGATTGCTACAGAAACACCAAAAAAAGCAGCTCGGAAGCGCCGCGCTGACGCAAGCAGAGCAGTTCCCACTCCTGGCCTGCGCAACCATCCCCCTTCACAGCCCAGCTCTACAAGAAAAACTGATTTCAGGATGTTTTCATATCTCAGCTCAGAAACCACAGAAATTTAACTACTTCAAAAGAAGCCAAGCCACGCACACACCAGGGACAGAACTACTTAACCCACTAAACAGAACCTAACCTGCCAGCTTCGTGAGTCAGTGTCTTAAATACCAAAGGACCCAACAGATAAGGGTGTGGGAGGAAGAAATGGGGCTTGGGAAGCTTAAGCAGAGAACAAGAGAACTATTTACTACATAATCTCAACAGGAAGAAGAAAACTGCAAGTGAAAATTAAAGCATCTTGAATCTTTTAGAGAGGTTACAAAGAAAAGATAGATTTTACATCACTTAAAAAGCATTTATATACTTAAGAACATGAAAAAATACACATGTACTTAGGCCAGGAGAAATCACAAATATGCTTGCAAAACAGAGTCCTCTGCTTCCATTTTCGTTGCATTTTGGCACTTATCTTGTTGTGCCTGGTTTTGCATGCACAGAATTAATAACTGTTCTGGAATTCACATAAAACCTACACTTCTGTTTGCTTTAGACATCGTCTCACAAGTACGTAGAGTCTGAAAATCCAGCGTTGGAACAATACCTGAGTTCTAGAGGGTGCTGCATATAAACTGCTTCTGTAGAGCTTAGAATTCAAAAGCAGAGCTGACAAAAGTTAAGAAAAGAAGAAAGTTATGGGCTGCAATGTGCACTTCTATAAAAGTGTACCAGATAAAGCACATGCTAGAAAAATAGAAAAAAACCCAAGAACACAATGAAGGCTAAAGAGCTCCCAAACCACATGCAGAAGAGCATCTCTGCTGCCAAAACAAGCTGCAGGTGCAGAGGATCCTTGTGCAGCACAGCGAGGCACAGCTGTGAGACTGACCCCAGACACTTCTGTTCAGGGAGCTTGGACACACCATCACAGCACAGTGTCTGCATGGCTTTACACCCAATTCACTAAATATTTTCAAGGGATTAATTAATCCGGTGATTTCAAAACACACGTTCACCTGTATGTCTGAAACAGTGTCATAAATACTAAGGGTTTGGGTGCTTTGTTGTTGTATTTCCTATTTTACTATTGCAAACAAGAGCAAGGGAAGCAGGCTGCAAAAGTGCTCTTGAAACAGCAGGTTGTCTGAAACTTAGTCTAACTACTTGACGGTGGGAAGGGGAGAGAAAAGATCTTTGTTTTCTGGACTTCAGAAAACTCACCCAAACACCTGGGACAACCAACTCAAAATCCTCATTCTTTGTCTTACAGCCTTACCCTATGACATCTCTTGTTTAGGCCACACACCTCAAATCTGTGTGACTAGGCCGGGAAAGAAAGATAATCCCAAATTTACATGCCTATGAAAACCCTCCAGATCTCTCTGAAGTGAAAAAGACTGGCAACTTATGCCTCACTGTCCCTTTTCCTGGTCCCTGAAGAACCCACTGTGATGCAAAGAAGGGGACAGGGAAGGAGAAGGCCATACTTCATTCTCCATCTACTCCCATAAAGTTTTCCTCATTGTACAGAGAATTTTCTTGCAGCAGAAACTCCTCTTGCTCAAATAAAATAAATAGCAATAATCTTACCTTCCCAGCTCTTTTGATTCAAGCATATAAAAATTGTGGAAGTTCTCTGTCTTGATTGGTGTGTGCAGAGATGTGGCCAACAAGCCAGAAAGGCTTTTATTCTCCAGCTTTCTCCTCGACATCATCAGGAGCAGGTCTCTGTCTCCTACCAGTCACCTGCTGAAGCAAAGCCATTAAGAGTTTTGGAAATTCCATAGTTATAGCACTAGAAAGTATACAAATACTACGAGTTTTGGGCTACAGAACTAGAAAACCAGACCTTTGTTCAGTAGCAGCCTGAAAACAACACATTTAATCACTATAAAAATAAAACCTGAAAGGAATACTAATCAAGACATGCTAATTTCGTAATGTAAACACTCAAGAGAGGTTGGGGGTTTTTTTCTCCCTGGAGCATATCCATAAGATACTAGGGATAAGCTTAAGTTCTAATAAAAATGCTAATAACTACTTAACTATTAATGAGGTGTACCTTTTTTTAATCCTTTTGAAACTCTTCTTTGGATTCTGGGTAAATTCCTGTAGTTCCTTTAAGTTTACACTTTTAACAGATATTCGTTCCTGGGGGAATTTACCAAAACTCCTTCCTGTTTGTTAACTGCAACACGGCAGGAACAGGTAACAACAGGACAAAGTGGGGTTTTTTTTCCCAGTGGGAATATTCACATTTGTTATTAGGCTCACTCATAGCTCCTCTAAGTTTCTTTTTTAAGGCTGAGTTAATTGTCAGAGAGAAGCATGAATGGACAAGGTCCTCTTTGCAAATACAGATCATTTAGAATCAAATGATGTAGTAATCCTGATTAAATTACCTTAATAAACCAGCAGAACAGCACATTATGAAGATACACCCACCCACATCATTTCTACGACAGTGGAGAAAAAAAAAAACCTCAACAAAACCAAACCCAATAAAAATGCTGGGGTTTGGTATTCACATTTATAGGCCTGGAGCATCTCTTCAGGTGAAATGCAAAAGCAAGGCAGAAAAAGGTTACTGAAGGATATCAGGAGTCGTAATTGATGGCTTTTCTAAGTTAAAAAGCAGGTTTACCTCCATTAGTGAAAGAAAAAATAAGGCAAATTACAGTTCAGAGACAGTTAGCAAACTCACAAAAATACACTTGCAGTTGAAATGCCAGAAATGCACTGTCAGACACTTCGGGGGGAGCACTCGAACTAGTTATGATCCAAATGCAATCCAGTACCCTTCCAACATTGCTCACATTCCCATGTGGGATGGAACATGGATATTCATATTAGAACTATTTTGGATTCAAATCATTGTACATAATTTAGCAGGAAAAAGACCCAAACTACACAGTTTAAAAATATCTTCAAAGTATCATCTGATATGCAGGAAATAGCTTCTTTGAGAAATTATGAAAAGGTCACAACACAATGTAATACACAAGTCTTTGACTCACTCTGTAACAAGCAAGCATTCCTCCTTCCCCAATTATATGACAGTTTACCATTTATGAGGATAATTTTGATGTCTGAAATTCTACATGACTCCTTTAGGGCTGTGCTCACTCGATAACTTTAACTGCTAAACTCTACTGCCGTACTTCAGCACAAACACATTTGTGTTCGATAACTGGCCCCGTTAAGAGTTTACCATTATCAAGTTTATTACCATTATCGACCTTATTATGTAAGCTTTCGATTCATATGATCATTTGAACAGAGCAATTATTAAGGAGAACTTCTACCTCACGCTGCCTGGACTTTCTTCCTCTGGTAAGACACCACATCATTTTTTTAGCTCAGTATCATCAAGAATAGAGAAGACCACATATCCACAGCAAGCACAAACCCACAAAAATGCACGTAATCTACCCAGAAGAATGAGATTCCACTAGCTATGGGGGGAAAAAGGAACTAATTTTAATACAAGAACTCTTTCTAAGATTAAAGAGTGATAGCTGTGTTGTTATACCCGAGCAACAAACACACAAATGTGCAAGATCCCCATCAAGGAGAAAGCTTCCCACTAAACTAGGGACGTTTAACCGGGCAAAAAGTCAGCTCATTTAACCCTTTCTTAAGGGGTCGAGCCCCTGCTCCGGGCCGGGAAGACAATTAGAAGCGAAGGACCACGGAGGGCGACAGCGGCCGGGCGGGACAGCCCCGACTCCCCTCACAGACACCCCCGCGCTGCCGCCGGCGTGACCCGGCCCCGGGCGGGGAGGCAGCGCGGCGCCTGCACCGCGCCCAGCCAGCAGCCCACCACAGCGGCCCCGCGGCCGGGCACGCTCACGCCCTGGCCGGGCGCACTCACCACTCCCTGTGGCCAAGCACAGTCCACACTCCCCGCTGCCCCGGCCGGCCGGGCACACTCACCGCCGCCCGCCGTCCCTCACGGCGCCGCTCCCGCTCTCTCCCTCTCGCTCGGCGTTTGAAAGGCGCAACTCGGGGGGAGCGGCTGCCCCAGCGGCGCGAGCGCCAGGCCCCGCCCACTCCTGAGCACAGCCAATCCGCGCCCGGCCGCGGCGCCCAGCGGCCCGGCGATTGGCGGGAGAGCCCTCCGCACGGACAGCGCCCCCTGCCGGCCGCCCGGCCCCCAGCGGCAGGTGCCGCCCGCCCGCGCTGCGGAGCCCGACCCGGCCCCGGCCGTGAGGGAGCCCGGGCGGCCTCGCGGGGTGCGCGGAGCCGCCGCTTCGGGCCACAGGCACTGATGGCGCGGCCCGGTCCCGGGGCTCTGTGCCACCCCCACCCCGCAGCGAGAGCTCCTCGGTGCGTCCGCTGCATCCCCGAGCGTTGGAGCAGCGGGGAACGGCCGAGGCAGCGGGGCAGGTGCGCGGGCAGGTCCCGATTCAGAACGGCATCCCCCGGGATGGGGAGAGCCGCGGACATGAGCCGCGTCTGCAGCGCTTCCGCTCCGTCCTGGTGCGGGACGTGGCGGGGACAGAGGCGCTGTGCGGGGACAGAGGTGCAGCCCTGGGGACAGAGGCGCTATGCCGGGACAGAGGCGCTGCCCGGGGACAGAGGTGCAGCCCTGGGGACAGAGGCGCTGCCCGGGCCCCGCCGCCGCTGTGCGAGTGACGCAGCCGAAGGCTCAGGCAGCACAGCACCGGCCCAGTCCAGTTAAACACCGAGCCACAAACCAGTTCTCACCGACAGCTGCCGGGAGCAGAGCGCTGTCAGTGCTTCTGTGTGAGTGCACGGCTCGCACGGAGCACGTTTGACAGTTTCTTAGTCATGCACGCAAGTGGGAACAGGGTCTTCAGAGAAGCCCACAGCAAAAAAAAAAAAAAAAAAAAAAGTTAGTTAAGACTTTAACCTGTGGTTTCAAAGACTCTTTCCAAGCACTCAAAATAGCCTAAAGCATGGTTCAGAAATAAGTTGAAGTTAGGAGTTCTAAAATAGTTGCAATTTGTTTGTCAAATTGGTTTCCTCTGAAGCAATCCAACGAGCTAGAAATTTGCAAACATCCGTTTTATAATAGATTTGTCATGAAGGCAGTAATAGTAATGTAGCATAAGAGTTTAAGAGTTGGGTATTTAATTTCAGCAGTGCACCATTAGAGTTACTGGGTTAATTCTGTTTATGCCATGGCACTGCCAGTGAAATGGGTAATTGCTGTGTTTATTACGGTGCCTATGCATGCTGTCACAGCAAGGCTTGCATTAAGATGAAAGTAACAAATGAAGATAAGAAACCAGAAAGTATTCTTGAAGAGTCTAGAATTTGTCACACCATGGAGCTGGCACACTGAGGTACCTACTAAAAACGTGTAACTTCTGTTTGCTTCAACTTCCATCTGAATTTTTAGCACTTTGAGCTGTGGATATTTGGGACAAAAGCAATCCAAGATCTTTGGTCTCTCCCAGAGTTCCACCATCTCTGCAGAGTTCCAGATCATATCCTTTCTTGATTATACATGATTTCAAATACATCTGTCAAGTAAAAATGCAACCTGTGGACGGGATTGGTTTTGTTGAGAAGTGCTCTTTGTGCAGTATGAAAAGCAGGCCGCATTCCAAACATACCAAATGAGCCACAGAGTAAAATTAAATGATGCCCACAATTAAGGTGTTTTAGGTTATTATAGCACGTGGTGCCAAGAAGTAAATGACAGTGCTTGTGTTTGTCTCCTTAGCTGCTGATGATGCTCTTCAGGATTTTCTCTACTCTCCCTTTAAGTTCTGAAAACCAAGTAAATACCAAAAATGCTTCATGACATGCATGTTATTGTAGTCTTGGTTATCTGTTTATATAATGCCATGGAAACATGAATGGCACTTAGAGAAGGGTATAATTGACAGGACTCCACCCTGAGGACTTTGGAATTTCACTTAGAGACACCGCAACTGAGAAGGACAAACAGAGGGTGGAGAAGGGGGAATGGTTAGGCTGAAGGTCACAACAGTACAGGATCATGAACTATTATTACTCCTAATGTATACACCTGGGCTTTGGGATAATTAAAAAATAGCAGTTAAAGGTGTTAGCTTCATAACTCCAATTCTTAGTTACTTCTTCTCTTGCTTACCTTGAATTATCTATCCATTACAGAGCTGGCTCTTTGCAGCCTTTAAAGGCTGTTTCCCCTTGATCAGCAGGCATTTGGCTCAGCTGTGATGTGCAGCCCACGGTGATCAGAGCTGCCCATGTTCTAGGGAGCTCAGCCTTAAGGAAAAAGCTCAGCTCCCTCAAGGAATGCTGATTTCAGCTCAGATCTGTCACAGGTTCATGTTTGGAGTGAAGAGATGGCAGCCTACCCTCCTCAGCAGGGAACAGTGTCTGAGCCTTCTCCAACTTATGGGTCATTTTTTAAAAAATCTCATTCCCCCCATGCTACAGTCTCTGTGCCACCACCTCACGCAAGGCAATCCTCAATGCAGTGGGAAATCTCTGGATTCCACCCAGGCACTGCTTCCCACAGCTGCCTCAGTGTCACCCAGCCAGAGCTCCAGGCCAGCTCCAGTGTTTGCGCTGAGGGAAAGTGAGTAATTGTGCACTACGTGGCATCAGCTATCAGTGATCTGGATGAAAATATGTTATGAGTGTGACATCAAGAATGACAACAGAACAGATTCTGAAAGGGCTGCAGTCCCCAAGCCCCGCCTCTTCCCACAGCAGCTGTCCTTCAGTAACTCAGGTTAGCTTGCACCACATCTCTAGCAGTAGCAAGAGAATGCAAGATCACCTTCCAGAAAAAGTTTTTAAAAACTGAAATACCACTTCACTACCAGATTTTCAAAATAGTTTGTGTCGTGGTGGGGCTGTGTCGTGGTGGGGAGAACCCTTGCCTAAGAGCTGATTAAAGACCAGTTTCTCTCACTGGAACCAGAATTATCTCTTAGAAGAGTAGAAGGAAATATTTGGTGGGGGGCACTGACTTTTATTAAAGACAAAAAAATTATGATTTGTAATATGCCAGACTGCACAGGCCACCAGAAATCACTTAGCAAAGGTGATGTCAGAAAGAGCATCTTTTGGTTTCTCTAAAGGTTTTAAAATGCTGCAAAAGACAGAATGATCTAAAGGTACTCATTTAAAAAAGGATGTTACAGTATATTCAGAGGCACAATAAAAGAGATGATACACAAAGTGGATTTTGTAAGAAGATTTATTTTAATTAAGTGATTTCATGATGAAACATGGTCTTAAACAAAATAGAGATCAGTATGAAAATAAAATTATACACAGAAAATTCTTTTCCCCAGACGTTTTTGAGTAACAGGGGATACAACACAACAGTCCTGTATTCAAATTATGCAAATCTGTGAGCAGTCAAACATTATAGTACATTCCTTGAAGCCAGGCACAATGACACACATTGTGTGCCCTTGTAACACACTCAACACATTTTCTATCTGTTCTGTCTGCCTCGAAGAAAAAAATCCTGAAATGCAATGCAATGTAAATGGGGAAAAGGAGGGAAACCATCTTAATGCTTGAAGCACGTATTCCCCATTTAGTGTTCTGTGAAAGACACGTACCAAATTCAGATGAAACTTAAACTGGCTTGTAGAAAGATAGAAAAACTTGGAATTTCATTTGATATACAGTCTTGTGAACACTTAACTGAAAAGTATGGAAAGGATTAAAAAATACACCGTGTTCTACTTAAAGCTTAGAAATAAATATGCACTCTGTATTCTCAGTGCCTGAAATTCTTTAAAAACAAAGAACTTGGTATAAAATTATATCAAGTAATTGTCAAAAATGAGGGAGATGCACCTATAATCCTGTTAGATTCTGGATGCCTGCATCCCCACTACAAAAACTTGTAAAACTCTACACACTTTCAAACATGCTGAAAAACCCAAACTGTAACCTAGCAAGGGCAGGAACATCGACTGACTTGGGGGTAGCAGTATTCCACACCACATCCCTCATCACCCTCTTGTCCTCTAAAGATCTCCCCTTCCATACTGTACCAGCCCTCACAAGTACAAGTGTTCAGTCAATTATTCAAAAAGCAGCCTTGCTGATCAGGATTCACGGATGCCCTCGAGGCTATGTCATCCCAAGGAAAAACAGAGTACAAAGAAAAAGCATCCTCTAATGTGATTTATGTAGTTCGTAGTATCATAATTCTCCTCCTCCCTGCAATGCTGATAATAAACAGCAGTCTCCTGAGTGTTGCAGACTCATTGCAGAAAAATGTCCTGCTGTATGGAGCTATTGAACCAGTATGGTTCAACATGGGAGTTGTCTTCTCATTTACGATTTCAAGTTTATATAAAACTCCTACCATCTCAGTTACCACGTTGCAGAAGAAAACTCACAAGGAATTCTTCTCTTGACTCTCATATTGATTCATTCAACAGTCTTGTCTTTTAGGTTAAAGAAACAGGTCAACTTTTAGGTACAGAAACCCATCCTGAAACCCTCCCACCCTCTTACACAGTATTTTTTTTCAAATAATGTCATTAGAGTGTGAATGGAATCAAGACTTGCATCAGGTTGGCTAAAGCTACCTAGGCATTGAGAATATTCCAATTACCTTAAGGAAGCTCTGGAAATGCCACATCAATCCTTGTCTTTGTGGAAATGAATGGCTCTTACACAACCATAATGCAAACACCATGTATCTTAAAAAAAAAATCAAGAAAATCTGCATTTTGACACGTCTAAACCTTAGGGATTTGGCCCATCACGTTGAAAACAAAGTCATCATTGGTTGTAATGATTTAACCTCTTATCAGGAGTTGCATCCCTTGCCAAATGCAGCTAGTAATAAACAGTCATTACTTGTACAAACAAAAGAAGGCTGCTAGACACCACCCTTATTCTACTTAGAAGCCTTCATTTTCCTGAAAATAGCCCAAATAAAAAACAACCCAGGCCCAATAAAACAAAACAAAAAAGCCAAACCACACAGAAGTAATCTTCTGATTGTGTACTTAGATTTTCAAAAGGACTAATTAGTTAAAGCAGCGTCTTGCAGTTGCAGTAACATCAATGTATTTCAGGATGAACAGCCATCTTTCCCTAGGTGCATTATCGTAGCCTAATTTTCAAGCAGGAAGTGTCCTGTTCTATATCCCAGGGGTCATCACAGCTCACTGTCCTGCTCCCTATCCTCGAAGGGCAGTCCTTCTTCTATGTCTACTCTCAGACTTCTCACTGCAGCACTCCTCTGTGGCTCTATCTTGTGTGCTGCATGGAACTGCCCTGTCTTATCATTACAGCACCTACAATTGCATTCCTTCTTCGAATTAGTTAGGAGGCTTCAGAGATTTATTTTCTTATTCATACAGTAATCTACTTTAGAATTAGTGAGCTCCGACGTCAGTCAGGCAATCCAATATGATGTCTCAGCAAAATCCTCTTTTATTGACCTTATACTGCTGGATGGGCATTTCTAACTATGGAAAATGGAATCATCATTAAAAACGAAAGATGTTGAACAGTCAATGGAGTGTGTCACGAGCTGCTTGTACTGCAATTAGCAGGCATCACAGACAGAACGAGCTTTTGGGAAGAATCCAGTTCAAGGGCTGCATTCCTCCAGCTGTGGAAGGCACAGTCCTCACTAAGGTAACAGATCTCCTGCTGCTGGGATTTCTGGATCAGCATCACCTGCCCCACCTCTGCACCCACCTGGCCAACAGCCTGGGGCAGCCCATGGGGACCACAAATTCTGGCAATATAAAATATTGCAAGCAAAATCCCCTGCCCTGTTAGTTTTGCAAAACCGAAACCAAAAGACATTTTAGCCTTGGACACCTAATCAACTATTCTCAAAAACACTTTTACGACTGTTTTTCTTAAACTGTCTTGATGCCAGTGTAACAGTGATCCTGTCGACTCTGGACTGAGGGAGTTGCTTCTGAAAGCAAACCCAAACCCAGAGTTTTGCTGTGATACTACAGCTACACAGTCAGTGTAGGTGGTCAGCAACTGTCTCTGGGGGATTGTAGGATTATGTGCAATCCAAAGGGACAGGATGGATGGCTTTGGAAGGCAGCCCAGAATAAGGGAGACCAGAGTCCTGTGGAGCTCCTAGGTCTATACATTTAAAAGCTAATTACGTTCATGTCAGCACAAAAGTATGTTAAATTAGTTGAACAATGTACCTCCCAAGTACTTAACAAAAGCCTCTAAGCTGGCAAGGCTTTTTCTAATACCAGCTGAAAGAGAAGTTTCTGAAAGTTCTGAAAACAAGAAACAACTGAAACCCAGAAGATAGTTTCATTATTCTGAAGTTTTTTAAAGGGTGGAAGGATTGAGAGCAGCATAGCTTGGCTCCCTTTCACATTCATCATAGCTTTGAGAAATTTGTCAGAACACGTCTCTAGTTAAAGTTTTAGTATAATTGTTCCACAATGTAATCTGAAAGGAAACTAGTTCAAATTTCTGATTTAGAAAGGGGCTAATCAATAAGTGTAGCAATTTCACATAGTCCTCAGGAGGTATTTTTAAATGCATTTTGAATACACACAGATACCCCAATGGATTGTAACCATTCCAGGTGTCCTTGACTGCCATCCTTTTACCTACAACTAGGAGGAACCTTTCTGAACAGTGACCAGGTCAGTCATAAAAAAGAGAATTATCAAATAATCATGATTTTACCTTAGAATACCTACAGCATAATATGGCTCTGACCAAAGCCTATGAAGTAAAGCCCTAAAGGAAGTTTCAATCTGAACAATTACCTTCCTTTCAGTAAAATTATTTTTAAAAATACTAAAAATGTTTAAATAAAAAACATTTCATAGCAATGAACATTCTAAACAGTAGTAGCCTAGTGCCAAAATTAGTCAGTCTAAAACTGAACAGAAGCACGATGAAGTTTATGGTCTATCTGAAAGACATGCAAAATACAAACCATCTTTCACTGTGAAAATTCTGTGTTTGGAGGGCCAGCATTGTAATTCTGCATATTGCTAACAAAAGTGGGTTATACTGGTTTTACAGTAAAGTTATTCTTTTCCTTTCCTATTTACCTAACATATATTTAGTTTTCCAGCAAACAAGTAATTTCAAATTCAACCTCCCAAATTCTTTTTTATTGTACCATACTTAGGCAAAGGGTTAGGCTAGTCCAATAGCAGCCACTGTGGTTGCATTAACAAAATTGTACAGAATTTATTACTTAAACTGATGAGCCAGTCAACCCATTGCATTTCTCTAGTTTTATAGCACATAATTGAGCCAAAACACAAACATTTTAAGAAGCCAGCTTTGAGTAATTCTTCTGAAATTTTGTTTGGAGTTCAATTGCTTGCCCAGAGAGAAAAGGATGAGAAGGGGAAACAGCAGCAGATGAAAGCTGCATCTGCAATCTTATGACTGGAGACCAACCTTCTGCTCAATTCCCATTAGTGCAAACAGGAATAAATTAACCCTCCACATACAACCAGTGGCAGGAAAAACAACACTATTAGTATAATTTAATGCAGATTAGTTTCATTCACTGAAAAGAAGTATCTTGCTTCATGCTATGGGAAATGAACTTACACTGGCCATTCAAACCCAGCTGCTGCAGATTCCCCTGGTGTGAGCAGGGATTCAGTCCACAGCCAGCGTGCTTCAAGCAGCTTCATAAAACTCTGCAGCTACCACTGCAGAAACTCAGTAAACATCTGCAATTAGTACTGCTGGGATTACATTTAACAACCAGATTATACCATTGCAAATGCTTCAGAAGGATTTTTTTTTTACAGGATTAAAATATATGTAAGAAACCACAAACTTCTTCTCTTTCCTATAATTTTAAACTGAGCAAACTACCAGTGCGGTGCTGTGCCAGCCCAGCTCCTGCCAGCAGCTTTGTGTGATGTCCTGCCAGGACGCTGCTGCCCTGATTTTCAGTTTCCCCGAAGATTACAGATATTCCCCACCCCCCATGTGACCCGGGGCTCACTGCTGCCATGTGGAGCTCATGTGGTGCCCATGAGCAGGGCTGTGAGCGCAGGACAGTTCACCCCACACACTCCCTAGGCCATATGAACATTTTATATGGTAGGGTCAGTACAAGGATAATGAAAATGATGTTTAAAAGCAAAAGGAGGCAAATATTTGACGAATACCAAGGAACAAGAGCAGGCAGGGAGGGGGTGAGGAAGAAGGTCTGGATTGAAGGGCTTTCCTGTCCTGCCCTGCCCGGTGCTGCTGGCAGTGTGACAGAGGTGGCAGATGGCTGTCCCCTGCCTGCTGTGGGCAAATGCACAGCTCCCTGCACAGCTGCTGGCCTGCAGATCTGAATGGGTGACTGATTGCTGCAGCAGGTGCCACACTGCACAGCTTCATTGATTCCAAGCTTTTGTGGTGTGTTTAGGAGTGTTCTGGCTATAACCTGTTTGCCAGCAGCAGCAGGTGAGCAAAGCACAGCTCTGCTGGGCTGGGCTGCTGGGACCTGGCCATGGGGTGTGAGGGACAGAGGCCATTCTGCTGCCAGCCTGCCCAGGCTGCAGTGACCTGGGGGCTGCTTTTTGGCTGGTGATGTGTGGTTCCACTTCCCAGCAGAGCAGGAAACACGGGCACTTCACTTAAATTCCTGTGGGGAACATCCCCTGTCAGTCTCTGTGTGATGGACATGCTGCAAAGGTTAAGGTAGTATGAGTATGAGCTGTCACTGGCTGAAAGGGTTCTTCTCTCTACTTTTTTCTTCCTAAAGGCAAAGCTCCTTAGCACCACCTGGAAAAGCTGTGAGGAGATACAGAGCTTTGGAAAGGCTTCCCAGTCTTTCTCTGAGTGGACCCTCATCCCTGCTACACTGAGTCACAAGCACTAGCATGGTGGTGGCCTGGGGCAGTCAGCTACAGGACATGAAAGCTGGCTTTCCCTGGGGACACACTGAACAGGAATGGCTTCCAAAACCAAAGGGAGAACATTCCAAACAGCTGCCAGGAGATGTGGATATTTGACTAAGATCAGGCTTCCTTTCCTGTACTCCCTCCTTGCTAATCCCTGCAGAGCAGCAGCATCACTCACACCATCATAGAGAGTCAAAGGCTCCAGGCAGCACAGGGAGCTGTACGCAGCTGACACCTCAACCTTCACACAGAGCTTTTCTAGAGCCCCCCAGGGGATGTTGGCAGCAGAAGAGGAAGCAGCAACTTCTCCTTAGTCTCTCTTGGGTTTAGTGCTACAAAGATTCTGGATTTCTTTTGCATTCTAACTGACAGCTGCCCCACTGGTGACCCTGTCACATCTGTACAGAATACTGGATCATCATGGCTGATTTAAATTATTTTTACATGCATAAATATAGAACAAATGGGTGCAGTAGATATATGTAAATAAAAATTGACAAGATGCATTTATTGTTTTAGTTTTGTACAAAAGCATAACTTAAAAGGCAAACTAGTATAAACTTACTTTGTGCCAAATATTTAAACTTTTCATTCCAAAGAGTATCTGGTTCAAAACTTGTAGATACAGTTTCCACCTGGGAAATCTCTTTTTTAAGACCACAGATAACACAGTATTGTAAAATGAAAATTCTGCAGTCCTTCAACCAATCAGAAGTTGCATTCTGCTCCGAGTGCCAGAGTTTTAGCTACTCAGTGAATGGATCCTGTGAAACATGAGCCATGCTGGAGTGACCTGCTGAAAAGTCAGTTTGCCTACTGCTCATTCATGTTCTGAAAAGAGATGTGCATTAGGACCTGTGACATGCAATCTTAGCAAAGACTGATAAATACACGTGTAGAAACAGGGTGATGTGTCTGGATTTTTCTTTGCTACTTCACACCAGCCAGAAGCAGCCTAAGAAAACCTAAGTTACTTAAGAGAGTCCCAGATGTCATGCAGAAGCTCAATTATTCTTGAAATAAAAGAATGCTTTCCCTCTGATTTTGCTTTTCCTTTGTACATGTGACATTTCCTCAGTAAGTCTGAAGGGTTTTCTCAGTCACCACCACAGCTGCAGCTGCCTTCTGCCTCGGAGGGTGGATGGGCAGTCTCTGCTGACGACATCTCCAGGGATGTTTGCCTCTGCTGGAAAAAAACCTCCCACCACAACAAGCAGGAACCTCCCTCAGATGCCCCTTCAAGAGCCTCCAAAGTGAGAAGGTTCCTTCAAAAGCTACTTTTCCCACAGAACAGGGCTTGCTGTGCTGTGGCACTACCAAAAAGGGCCAGCACAGAGCTGGATTTGTGTTCTTGCCATCCAGTATCCACGTGCAACTCCCGGAATTTTAAAATGTGGTGGATGCAGTGTGTGACAGCAGCTGTGCAAGGAATGGGGCACAGCTGCTCAAGTGTTCCACAAGACCATCTGGAGGAAAAGTACCAAAAATAGATGCGAGCAAGCCTCGTGTACTTCAGCAAAATTAAGCATAAAGAAATTGGTGTCCATGCAGTGTTTGATATGCCATAAAAACTGCTCCAAATAACATTTGATAAGAAAACTATTTATCAGTGAAAATGCAAGCTTGGACACTACGAACAGTTTACATCTTGTAGGTGTTCACTGATACAGGACAGTGGAATTATGACCAGTGGCTCACCTTAGAGAAGTTATTCATGGTTTTCCAAATGAGCTAGTGTTTTATGGTGCTGTACAAATAAAAAGTTGTGGGGAGCATATGAAATATCTGTATTAAACTCCACTGCATTAAGTTATCCAATGCATGAAAAATGACCCGGATGCATTTAAAAAAAATGCATATTACAATATCACATATAGTATTATAAAATTATTACTTATGTGCACAGTCCTGATATCTATAGACATGGCACTGTGAAGAAAGCCTGGTTCCTAAGCATTTTTATAGATATTTGATAGTGATGCAATTTGCTATCAGTCAGATCATAATGTCCCTTCAACTTTGGTACATTCAGTGCAAAATATTTTCGGGAGTTTTTTTACTCTTATAAAAATAAAAGGCATTTTTTTCCCTGGAGAGTGCTTAAAGAATAAACACTAGCAGAATGTCTGTTCAAGCATGGAAAGTGACAAAACAGAAATAACACTTTTGTTTGCTTGTTTCCTGTTTACACTCTAAGAAACATAATATAATGAACCTATAAAAATAAACAGAAGTCACTGTGTTAGGGTTTTTTCCTGATATGCTGTGATAAATTGCTAGTTTCTTCTTAAAATAGTTTCCATGCAGTATAAAGCATAAAATCAGTCTTATTAAGTTACTAAGTTCATTGTAACAGCTCATATTTTGTCATACACAACACTGGCAAACGCATTTCCACAAACCTCCTCAATGCACAAGCTGTTGTTGTTACATCCTTTGCTGCTGACTTTCCTTCCAACTCCCTTCTGCCCCAGGAACTTGAGCTCTATGGTGCTCCCCATGCAGGCACTCGTAGTCTTAGGTAAAGCAAGTGTTGGATATGCTGTTATAACATATGGCATAAAGTAATGTACCTTCATGAATTTAAAAAAAAAAGAATTTATAAAAGTTCAGTTGTATGCTTTTTTGATAATTTACTGGGTAGGTAAGGGGCTGAATGATTTCACATTTTGACTTGAATTTTCTACTCAACAGCTTTGATGAAATCCAGTCCTTGGGTACATGTCAATTTTGCAGTAGCCAGACGGATCACAACATGGCATCACGTTTCTGGTTTGCTCAGAACATAAACTTAAGAAGTGTAGCCATCCCAAAACCCCATGGATTGCAAGACTTGGTTTTCCCTGCACACCAGGCACACTCTAAGTTTCACAGTTGAGAATTCTGCCACTACCACGATGCTTTTTAATTGCTTCACAAGCTCCTTCATGGAACCTCATTATTTGAATTGCACCAGGAAACAATTTTCCTCTAGGAAATCCAATACAAAAGTTCATTCATTCCTTGAGAAGACAGATCCACAAAAGTCCAATGAGCTGGGCACTGTGGTTTGTGTATCACTCAAGTCCAAAAGTACTTGTCTCTTCTACTGCTGTCAACAGTTTTTCATATAACATAGAGAATGATGGGTAAGGGGGAAGGTCCAGACGATTGAAACAAGTGTGAGCCCTGAGGGGAAAAAGAGAGAGGAGGTGAAGAAGTGCATTATTTGAAAAGTTCAAAAGAGAACACACAGACTGGTATGTGCTTGAATAGAGATGGGCAGATAGTATTCTTTTAGAAGACTTTGTTCTGTCAAATGATGTTTTCCAATTGAACAGGTAGTGAGGTTTAATCTACTTTCTTCTCATTAAAATAATCCAGTATGAAGCATTTATGCAGGTCTTTAGAAACACACTGACAGTCCAAAAGGCATGGGATAAATTTTATCCATCAAATGTGCATGAGAAAAAAAAAAGAATGATTTGGCATGGTACAATTCAAACAGTCTGGTCTGAAATCTTGGCTTTAAATGTGTCTTCTGAGACGAAGCCTTTCTTTTCTGTACTGATGACACTTGAATACTGTCTTTGTAATGATAAACAAGATATTTCCACACATCTCCAGATCTACAGGAAACAATCCCACAGTAGTAAATGCCAGGCAAATCAGATGCTCTTCCTTCTACAGTTTCCTGGGCATATGGATGGTGTTCTTGGGATGTTACTGCTTGTGCTGATATCCCCAATGGACATATCTGCCCTGCAGGCCAGCAGCTTTTGGAATTACACCAAATCATGCATGAAACTCTAGCAACCACCCTGCTTTCTTAAGACCATGCGATCTATTTCTGTTTTTGAAATCCATCTACCTCCAGTTTGTTGACACACTTGTAACTGCCTCTCAAAACCTCTTCCAGGGAATAAAAAGGGAGATAACAAAGGTTTCTCTTGTTAGTAGAATCATGGATATCATTGCCTGACCTCAAGGCCTGCTAAGGATGGTACTTCCTAAAACACTGTGGTGGATGAGCCTGCTCTAATGAAATAGAGAAGGTAACAATTAATGTGATGGGTTCTTGAGGATGAAATGATGCAAAGAGAAACTGGAAGAGGCATCTGTTCTGCTCTAAAGCTTTGTAACAAAGCCTCACTTTAGACTGATTTTTGTATTTTGGCAGGTCTGTGTTTACAAATACTCTATTCTTTTGCAATAAAACACATCATAGAGTTACTTAAATACAATCCAGCTGAAAACCAAATTCCTCCTGCAGTGCCCTGCCCTTCATCAGTATGATCTGTATTAAGTGTAAATGTGTGACATGTTAATGGAAGGACAGAACAAGCTCCCTCCTCCCAGCAAATGAAACTCCTCATTTAATGTAACCAGTCTCAGAAATCCAAGTGTCTGCCACAGACCTGTACAGACTTCCCCTGAGCCAGAAAGTGCTGTCTTCCACGTGAGCAAATTCATTAACTGCCACTTGAAGTGGCTCTCAGCTCCCAGCTATGGGAATGGAACATGGAGTGAAGTGGGTTAATCTCACTTGTTAGAAAACTTAGAGTCCATTACAAACCCTCATTGAAGCTGAAACCCTCACTCAGTCACAGCCTTGTAGTGTCATAAAAGTATCAGGCTGAAGGTATGTACACACAGCACACAAGGACACACTATTATTATAAACACAGTCCAAACACCAAATATGCAATCACTTAAAAGAACATTGCCTTTAGTACCCTCCCTAAATACAGTACCCTGAGAAGTACACTGCTGCTACATGCTGTACAGCAGAGAAGGCATTTCCCCACCCTGTATTCCACGAGCCTGGTAAAATTCCTCTACCCAGCCATCTCTCTAAGGCTCCTGGAGGAAAGCTTTCATTTTTACTCCTCCATCACCTTTCCAAAAACCTTATAAAATAATATCTGTGATATTGATTAAATTATTCCATTTCCCACAGAGTAATTAAAAATAAATAGAAAATACTCTCTTTTGAGGGAAAAGACTGATTTAAGCACAGCAGCACATGGAACTCAGTGATCCCTTGCATTCAGTGTAGAGTGTTGAAGAGTCTTAGGCAATTAAGAGCCTAACCACATGCTTCTGCTGCATGGGGCTGACAGGCACTCATTAGAACTATGGATCATGCTGTGTGGGCTGTAAAACCACAAATTATAATAAGACACAGTATATAATTAGCAAGGGATTCATTATGAACTGGTTTAATAGTAAGCCGGCATGTTGTTTACATTTATTAAGAGAACTGAGTTTTATCTTATTTTGAGGGCAATTGTGAAAATGGAATCACTTACTGTGGAAAACCAAGTAATTAAAAAAGACAAAAACAAGACCTTTGTCTTCTGAGGCGATGCATGCTTTTCTAACCCCAGCAAACAACTTCCTAAGTCCTTGAGACAAAAGCTTTTTTCCCTTCTGAGTAATATCTTCCCATTCCAACATTTTAAACCACATGGGCACTAACTGTTCATCTTCTTGGCTCACATCTTATGACAACATAAAAAACCATCTTGGTTTCCAAAGTCTAGATTCCCAGATTCCCAATTAAACTCCCCTTCGTTTTGATTACTGTAGTAAAAGAGAGTGACTTAGGCTTAAAATGCAGTAGTCAGACATAAATATCATTTTCAAGTGAATCATCACATGTATGAATAAATGATGTACAGCAATGAACCTGGAACCAATTTCTCAGCATGGGAGTGAATTGGAAGAGTAACAGTCCCTTCCCTAGTTTAGTTGAATCTGCAATACAGTGCAAAAGAAGGAAGTAGAAGTGGCATTGGGGTAGCAATGGTTAAGCTTAGGCCCATTATAATCAATCTTTCTAGGGCATTTTACATGCTACTTAGTGTAAAAGACAGCAATACAAGCTCGGCAGTCTGAAGTGCCTCACAGAAATCTCACTGTTTGGATTCAGCAGAACTGATTACACAGCAGTCAGGACAGGGGGAACTAGGCAAACACCTAGTGAAAACTTTGGTGTTTACATTCACAGCTGCTTAGGCCACAGCCACATACCTAAGTGACTATCCTAGCTGCCCTTTGTGTCTCGGATCAGGAAGAAGAGATGGGGATGGGTATTACGTGTTTTCAGCACTGCAGTAGTGTTTTTAGCAACAGAGGAAGAAACAAAGTCCACTGACTCGTTAAATCCTCACTTTTGTCACCCTCACACCAAGCACTATCAAATTTCACAGGCACTCCTGCTAAGAGGGCAATTTGCAAAGCACAGCACTGCTAGGAGTGAGTGATAGTTCCTTAACGTAAAAGCTTTGGCTATCTGAGAATCAGTAGGAGTCACAGAGTCCTAGGGCAGCGTTCCCAGCAGATCCAGCCATGTGTTTATACACACTGGGCTTGTTTGGAACCCTCCTGAAAGTTGCTACTCTGGGTCGTAGTTACCGATGTGTCACCTCCAAGCCAGCACTGGCCCGTGTTTGCACAGGGAGTCTCTGAGGCTGCTGAGAGCCAGGCTGAAGCTGCACTGCACCCAGGAACCACACATGGAAAAATGCAAACAGTGCTTTCACCTGGGGCTTAACCCATTTAAGCACAAACGTGGAAGATGTTTCATTTTTTATGAGATCAAGGTCCCCCACGTGTGAATACCAGGAACTGCTTGCTCATGATGACTGTAGGTGTTTGTCATCCACAGTTGTTTTTAATACTCACATTTATATGGTAAAAACAATCCAGAGAGACAAAAATCAAATGTTTCCTAACCAAGGGAAACATAAGTGAAAATTCAAGGAATGATATAATTTCTTAAATGTGAAGAGTTGGCATTTCCCCTACACTTGATGACCAGCCTATGATGGCAAAGATTCTCAGCATGTTTCTCCATATTGCACTTTAGGAAGCAGTTTCATTCTGCAGTTTATTACAACCAGGGCTCTGCATAACCCTTCCAGAGGAAATTCTGAACATCCTGTTCTGGCAGGTCCTGACCTTTTCCATGCTGCAAGCTGCTTGCAAGCACCAGGAATTTCGGTTTCAGAGATTATATGGAAAAAATCACACAATCTCTTTTCTTACTTAAACTCAGAAAAAAAAAAATCTTGAATTTGGAAGTCAGAAATTATTTTTTAAAAAGTCACAGCTTTTTATTTTTAAACAGACTCAAAACTAGTCATAGGCCAATCATAAACTATAAAGGAGACTTACTGGACTACAGAGTATTACTAAGCCCCAAAAGATGTCAGAGTATTTGATATGAAATAGCAATTTTCAGGATTTGGATTCCTTTAATCCTCAGTTGCCTGGCTCTCATTTGTGCTGTAAATGGGAAAGATGGCTCTGTTTAAAGGCCACCTGCTGTGCCTGTGCATTTCTCAGCACCACTTCTGTGTCCATGACCTTCTCCATGTGGTTCTGAAGGCAGGAGCCAACCCAGGAGATGTCTCTGCCTCTGACCTTGTGCTGGAGGAAAAACCTACAGGTTGTTGGCCAGAGAGACTGTGTGTCTCTGACTGTGTGTCTAAGATGAGAGTCTGAATGCAAGTTATTCCTGAGGCATCTTGTTTATGAGGAGTGGGTTATGATTAGGGCTGAATTTCCTCCCTGGATCAGCTCAGGCCAAAGCCACCTCCGGAAGCTGTACCTGGCATACGGAACCTCAGGCCTGATTAAGTAGAGTTAGGTTGCCCACACTCTACACTAATCTGTGTCTAACCACTCCTAACCCATTCTAGAGGCTACAGAATTACAGAACTGGGTGAAAGAAAATCTCCCAGCTATCAGTCTGATCACAGTAAAGAAAAGAATCTGTCATTTTTCGCCAATGAAGAAACCAAGCTGAAGGTGCTTTTTCAATAATTCACATTATTAGTCTAGTCCTGGCATTGTTACCATGGACCTTTGAAGAGAACTCTTTTTTCTGCTCTAAAAATGGGGAAGTTTAGAAAAGCCTTTTTTAAAAATCTTTTCACCCTACTCTTCTAAACATGCCCTACCCAATATAAGTTGCAACGGCTTGTACAACTCAACTCCTGCTTTTGTATCTTGGACTCTCACACCATTCCTTTACCCCCTTCACCTATTTCAATTGATCCTACTCATTCTCTTTGAAATCCTCACTGAGTTCAAACCACAATGGATGCATCAGACACTGCAACAACAAGGAAGGAAATTTTCATGTAAGGGAAGGTATATTTGCATATTCAGTGAAAGTTTGTTAATGTTCGTCACACAGGTGACCTGTGACCCCAGTCAGTGACCCTGTGCAGCACCCCTGGCATGAGTGCCCCCCATGAGAGCTGTACCTTGGCAGAGCAGTGATCTTCCCCCATTTCTCCACACAGAAGCGCCTGGGCCCGTTGCTCCCCCGGAGAGAGGCAAAGCCTTCGTAGGGAATGCTGGAGGTGCCTGTGACAAACTGGCAGCACAAACACACATCAGGGCAGGGCCTGACACACAGCTGGGTGACACATCAGCACGTCCACCACAGCCCAAACTCTCATGGAAAAGCATTTGCAAAGCAAGGAAATTCGTGAGGCACAAGTAATAAGTGCTACTTTACATGGAGACTAAGGCCAAACAGACCATTTCCTGCCAGGGCTCTGGAAGAGGCAACTTAGCAGAATAATTTCCTCCAAAGGTTTTCTGCTGCATAAATACTGTAGAATAACACACTATCAGCATCCAGTTACTCAGACTTAAGCCTAAGTGAGTTTTTTGCTGCTGTTTCCTGCATTAAAAGGAATAAATACAAAAAGTAGTAATGTCTGGTGGCTTTGTGTTATGCCTTTCTGGCTGGGTGGATTGCCATAGCTTTATAAACCAGAATTCACTACTGTAAGAAAAGGACTAAATTCTGAAGGTTAGGTAGAATGTCCATTGACATTTGCTGAAATACTGACTGGTGAGCAGTTTTATTTACAGCCTGTCATGAAGAGATCAAACATGGCTTTTGACAGATCAGAGATTACTTAACTTGTAATGACCCAGTTATTATAAAAACTTTTGACTAACAGATGTACTAGGAACATACAAGCAGACATTTCTGCCTCTCCATCAAATGAGATGTCCCATACTGCCTTTTACAGGCTTTTTAAACATACTTAAATAGATTTAAAATAGAAAGATCTTCATAATTCAGTGATCAGATACAAATTCTGAATTGTTAAAAACAGTGGATTTCATATTAGATCAAGAACATGGTACCAGTTTGCAGTGGAGGTTTGTTTCTTTACAGATAGGACGGATGTAACCTGAGTTTAAAAAATTTAACTCAGTAGTAAACCCATGTGTATAAATACTCTTCTGTTGAGATATTTTGTCCTTCAGCAGCAGGGTGACTGGAACCTGCAGGTTTAGTAAAAATAAAATTGGACTGACTTGATGGTTTCCATCATTATTTTCTAATTTGAGGCCTTGAACTTCCATTTAAGCTTCCTTCTTCCTAAGCTGTATAAATACTATTAACATTTCTACCTAGTGATATAACCAATTACACAGTTTTCCTCTTCTATCTTTAGAAGTCTTAATGTACTTTTAATCAAACAATAGTAAAGGATTATTGACATCAGCCATTGTATCTTAAATGTACTTTATAACTTAGAAATCTATAAAAATAGCTGTGAGCTTCAGTCACCTGAAATTATTGCATTTAGCCTCTGACTCAGGCTATTCCTACTAGCAAACATCACCACAACTTCTGGGTATCATGAACCAGGATGGGGCTAGTTTAGCATCAAATTTTAATTATTTTTACACAGAGCAGCTGATTCTTTACCTGTAAAAGTCTGAGGCGTTGCTCATTGTTGAACCTTTCCACAGCAGCCCAGAACCACCGAATTACAATGTGATTGTCGTGATAACCTGTTAAAGCAACAAGAGCCTTTATATTTTTAGGTGCTATGAAAGTGGTTGAGGGAATAGTAAGCTTCTCCTAGTTTGGCCCTAGTCCCAGTAATGCCATATTCTTTATCCAACTGCATCAAAAGGCAGGAGAGAAGAGAAAAATACTTCTAAAATGCTTAAAAATCCTAAAGACAGAGAATGAATATACTATGACAAAAAGAAGTGAGATCCCTTAAGCAAGCATTTCTTCAATTAATCAGTCACTAACAAGAATGCCAATTCTTGAAATATTCCAATACTGTGCTATTTATCTGTCTAAAGCTACAAATGATGCTGCAACCATCTCTCACAGTATGTCACAGTTCCCACTCTTCTGCTGTTCTCAAACTATCTCAACTACCAGCCTGCAGTCCCTGGGATTGCTTCTAATTTCCTGTCAGCTTTGCGTGTGGAAAAAAAAGAGTTATATCCGACTAAGAATGGCTACCATTTCCATTTCTCTCCCAGGTCTGGGAAGTACCCTGCCAGTGTGCAGCTGAGCATGGTACTTCCTGTGGAGAAGAGTGTTCTGTCCTGCAAGAGAATGCAACAAAGCAAACTAAAATGGACAAATTACCTTCTTCTAACAATAACAGAACCAGAGAAATTCAGAAGTTGGTATAAATGTATCTCAGGGGACGGTTCTTTACTGTCTTGAAAAATCTTGTAGATCCAAAACCCCTGACACTCTCACTGTACAAGTCAAAATTCAAGTTACCTCCTCTGTACTCTGTATTATTTCTCCAATCACTCAAGTCAATTTCTGCAGTTCCAGCTATAACCAGTTCCAGTTCTCTGGCATCAAATACAGACACCAGTCTTGCATCAACCACCTGTGAAAGGAAATAAAATGCATAGCAGCATTTCTTCATGCCTCCCCATGAAGTCTGCTGCTAAGGTATTTACCAGGTATTATTTCTGTCACAAACAAACAGAATTCAGGCTTTGTCTTTTTAAACAAACAAATCTCAGACACCAAATGCAGAAACAGAGCGAGGATCCAATGCTAATCATACAGTGATCAAGAATATTGTCCAGTGCAAAGAAGATACATAACCATAGTCTTTACATCACTGACTAAAAAAACCATTTTTTAAAACCCCCCTCCCTTCCCTTCCAGTATCTGCAAAGGCAATTCTGATTATATTTGGGACCCTATCTTTTGGTAATGTATAGAAGGAGAAAAATATTTTGGAAGGAGAAAGAGAGTAAATTTAATTTTGGAGCTTTTTACCTCATAGAAGCCACGAACTAGACTTTCTGTTTGTTGTACAACTCCCCTCTCAATTCTCCATTTCACCATTCTTTCTATGTATTCTTTCTTGTTCTTTTCAGTGACTGGGATATTGGCACCTCCTGGTTTTAGTTCCCGTTCTGTGATCTTAGGGCAAAAAATGACCAAGTTACAACACAGCTGTTATAAAGACAAAAGAAGGAATTGTAATAATTTAAATTCTTAAGTTGAAGTCATTCCTCAAAATCACCATCCAAGCCTGACTTCAGCAAACTGGAATATGTGAAGTAAAAGAACATACAAAAAAAATCTTCTTTTAGTAATATTTTAAATTCCATTTAGTCTAGGGAACCTTCATAATTGGTATTAGGAATAAGTTGAGAAGAAGAAACAATTTTATTAATCTTTACAGTGACTAAAGTAGTGAAGTTTTCTGAATAACACCTTAACAAAGGTGTTGTAATACCTTTGAATGGCAGCTTTGCTGCAAATTCAGGTAAACTACCTCTAGCAAAGCAATCCTAAAGTCTGATATTTCAGATACTCTCCAGAAAATCTCCTTAACCAGAAAAACACGTTTGACCAGCTACAAATAATAATTCCTCCTTAGATTTCAACTTTGATTTCACCAGTAGGATTTTTTAAACACAAGTTCAAAGCAGCATGGAGGGACACTTGTTCTTCTGTCCAAATAAATGTTTATGTAGCAGTAGAATGCACCAAGAAAATGAAGAAACTTGCACACCTGCCCAAAAACCTCTTCATTTACAGTAAATGTGAGATCTAGGATATCGTGTATATCATTGTCTTTCATCCACTGCAAACTCTGGTGAAATTCCTCATCCAGATATTCCAGGTCACTCAGGTCACAGAGTCTGACAGAAGAAAGGAGAAGAAAACACACAAATACAGATGATGGCAGTGGCCTGTGCTCAGTAACTAAACTCAGACAAAACAGACTGTGAATGGGAGCCAAGAGAAACACCAATAAAGATGACAACTTCAAATCTCTGTTTATTTGCCTGGTAACAACAGTTGCTATATAACACAAAATAACTCTAAATTTACAAAACTCCAGAATTTAATTTGAAGACGCATTGCTTCTTAAGTTTATGGTGAGTCTGCCCCATGTTTCCTGTCAAGCATATTTAGGAATTATGAAAATACATTGAAGAGACAAAGAATTCAAATAATAAAAGAAACTGTAGGATTTTTTTAAAAAGCAAGCAGTGTCCTTTTTGTTTATGTAGCTACACTGTGTCATCTTTCATCATTTGAACTGCTTAGATATCCAGCTTACCACAGAAATATCTTTTTACCTTTTGCCATACTATCCCTTACCTCATCCTGCTTACTATAAGGATGCTGCTAGCATTTAGGTATTTTTAAAAAAATGTGAAGTAGGAATGGATGAATTACTCCCCACTACTGGAACATGTGATGTTTTATAGAACAAAAAAAAGTGCTTCCAGATTTCTCAAAACCAGCTTTCAAATAAAAAGTAAAGCACCTCAAGTTCATTAGGTCTTAGGTTCCAGACATGCTGAGAAAGCACAGCTCTCACTCTTTCAGCCAGAACAGGAGCAGTAGTTCTGGAAACCAAGTCTGAAGTCTATCAAAGTGCAGCTCCTCAAATTGGAGATTGCCAACAATCAGTCTATCTCTGAGAATGGATGGTGCAGTCTAAGTTATGAAGTGATTCATATCCTATCCTGTGAGTCATTACATGACAAATGAATAAGAACTCTATTAATATCTGGAATAAGCCCTCAGCATTTCATTGTACATCTTCAAATCTAAGATTTTGTAGAAGAAAGCTGGTAACAGGGCTAAAACAAAACACAAGTTTCTGATACTGATCAGAAACAACATTCTGAGGTAGTGAGAACAAGGAAATTTTTCAAAAACTTCATGGATTGAAATCAGTTTATGAAATTAGAAATAATGGCCTGTCTCCTTTGTCAATAAAACATCATAAATAATCCATACAAAAAATGGCATCATTGATGGGGAAGGAACCAGACAAAAGAGGAGACAGAACAGTTCTACTCACATTCGGAGGAGGGCTTTATAAAAGGGTCTTGTAAAAAAGGCATCCAGCAAATACTGATGTATCAGAGCAAGACCAAGAATTCGACCACTAAACCTGAACCTGGAAGAGAAAGAGTTACAGTCGTGATACTGAAACTTTGTGGTTGGCACACTGCTCTGTCATCAAAACTTCCATGTATTTCCAAAGAGCATTATTAAATTAGACAGCTATGTCTAAATTGTGGTATTTTTGTTTATTTCTTGGGTTTCTTTAACATTCTCAGTAAGGCACAGGGGAAAAAAAACAATTTAAAAAAAAGCAAGCCTGCAGGGTGTGGAAAATCCCTCAGATACCTAAGTTACAACTACTCAAAAATGTCAAATCCATATTAACCCAATCAGCCCCTGCCAGAGCAGCCACTTTCTAAACACATTATCTTCCAAAATGATAGCCACTGTCTATTTTCATTTCACATCCCAACAGGATTAACTTGTTTTCATGTTATAGAGAGGCCAAAGGTTTTTCTACTCTTTCCCAGCCTGACAGTTCATGCTGCCTGTGTTCCCTACTTACAGTGGCTCCTTGCTCCCTCTTCTGACTGTGGTTAAGGAGTTCTATGTATATTTTCCCAAACAGTGCCTGAAAGGTTTTTTATGTACTGCAGTGCTCTCCAGTCTTATGTTAAAAGGACATAAATCTCCTTCTCTCACCTCCTTCTTCCCCTATTAACTTCATTTTGTTGGATGTGTAAGGAGAAAGTTTACCAGAGCTGAGATCAGATGGCAGCAACCTTGAAATAGGAGGGTCTTTGCAAATATTCCCATGAGAATCAAGATCCATTGTGAAAACTCTTCCACAACTCTAGAACTAGATTAAAGTCTAGTGTTTGTTTTCAAAGAAAATGATTCTTGAACTTTCTGTTGATGTATCCTTTACAACATTTTTCTTGGAAAAATTAGGGCTTTATTATACCTGCTTGTACAATGTTTGCAAGATGAGGGTGTGACATGCAGAGCCTTCCCCTTTCCGTGCATAAACTGCTTGTCACAGCTGCATTTTCTGAATTCCCCCTGGGGCTGTACAAAACCAGCACTCACTGAAAGAGATAGGGGTCATGCCTCCTTCACTCCCACGGTCCCTGGTCCAGCACTGCAGAAGCCAGGGATGAATATAAAATGTTGGCAGAAGCTGCACAGCACATAAGGGTTTTTCTCTCACCTCTCTGCCAGGCTGTTCTCCCTTTCCAATAGAGCCTATGCCATTTATTGTTGAAGTATTGGAGTTCAACAGGCAGGTTGCTTCAACTAACTAAACTGCCAACCAGTTAATTTTCTGTTCATTTGTAAAATTAGTAATGAGATTCCCCTCTGATACTCATTCTTCCCAACTGGCTTTCAAAACATAAGACCTTAGTGCATATCTGTCCTACAGAGATGAGCAGTTGTCATTCCACTATTAATGTAATCCAACTACTTACACAGCAGAATTCTCTGTTAATAGTCACAGCACAGCTTTACAGATTTATGGTGATGCCATGGCTTAAATCAACTGAGGGTGATTTAAACTGGCTTATAATTGTGAAAATGGGATTATGCAAAAATCCTCGATAACTATTTCAGAAGCATGGGTGAATGTACAGACTGTTTCAAAGCTGTGTGATCAGCAGTCTTCCCCTACCCCCAATTAAGATATCACCACAGATTTCCTTCCAATAGGTATGTTGGGGTTTTTCCACTGAGGAGATCACTACTCTCTAGGAAGACTGAAACAAATTACATATGGTAATACGTGCCTGGAATCTCCCTTCATCGCCTTAGCTGACAAAAAGTCAATGTGTTATTATTTCTTCTCGGTTTTTTCTAATACACAAGAGGTTAATATTGCTTTCATGAAATGACTGCTAATGTACAAGAAATGCAGGGAGTTGTGTTGTGAGACAATCCCATGGTACATGTTCCAAATAATAATTTTGCTGACCTTCTGAGAAATAAGATCATTTAAAAACCACAAGAGAAACCAAAATCAGGGAAGTCTAAAGAAATGCAATTATTTTGCTGCTGGTTAAAAAGATCAGATCCTGTGTTACATATCTGAGCAGATTTGAGCAGTTGTTCTACTATTGGGAATAACAGAAAATATATCTGAAAAACAAAAAGAAAGTAATTCTTACCACTCATGGTGATTGTCTACGAAAGCAGACATGGGACTTATTTGTACTGTGTAGGTATCGTTGGCTGAATATTCAAACAAACCATAATACGGATTGAAGAGCTCCCTGGACACCAGGAAAAAAAACTCTCTTGATGGTCCACTGTAGTCCAACCTTTAAAGAAAAACCTGACATTACTATGAAGCAGGAAACACTTTTTTGAATCTACATTCCTTACACTATATTTTGATTAAAATTTCGTAAGATTTTAACCAGAACCCTTATCCGTGCAGATTGCCTAATGCCAAAGTATGTGGAACTCTCGAGGGACTATTCTAAAATGGAATGGCTTGGAGGACTGGAATGAAGTTCTCCATGTGGGCTGCTCTCAGAAAAAAGCTTTGGCTCCAGCTGTAATGGCCTCTTTGCCACAGGAACATAACAAAATAATTGGGGGTGGCCGGGAGGGAGGAGGAAAATCATGAAAAGGGCCAAAATCAGACTTATCTGCATATGACAAATTAACAATGAAAATAAACAATGGTCATATTTTGTCTTTGCAGACTTGCAACCATAGGACAATTTGAAGGATAATATTTCTGTTTTCCCTAGCAATATAATCTGAGATTATTTCAGTGATTTATGTTTCTTGGTCTAAATTTTCTTGTCTGTCTTCCAAACTTGAGTGCATTTAAATGCCTTTTGGAGAGTGCACTTCCTTTGCTGGGTTTTTTTTTTGTTTTGGTTTTTTTTTCCCTATTTCAAGATTCCAGTACTAATGAATCTAAATAACCCCCTTCTTCCTGAATGATAAACAAACTCATTGCTGACAATGCACTGAGACTGAATTGTGACATTGCTCTGCAGGTCACCAGTGAAATGAGTTAGGTATGATGTTAATGCTCTGTTAGAGCTGGAAAACAGAAAACCAGAGGTTTTCCAGAGGGGAACAGAGAATATTATAACCCTAACAAATAGATAGAAAGATACATCTTTTATAGATAAAAGATTTAATATTTGACACAAGTACTAAGACAATGTACACACAGAAGTACCACAGAGAAGGTCAGCTTTCACACAGAGCTTCTGCTACAAATGTTTGGGCTCATAAACTTTTACAGAAGACAACCACAAGGGAGAGTTGTTTTTGAGGATGAAGCTGTCAGGAAAATAAAGGCTAGGTGCCATTATCAAGCTGAGGACAAACCCTCTTTCCTCAGCTGAATAAAAAACATTTTCCCTTCAGTCACTTGGAAGCATTTCACTTCTGTAAAGTTTCAGCAGTGAAGTACTGAAACAGATCCTTACCCTGGCAAGAAGGGGTAGATTCCATCAACAAATCAGAGAAAAAATAATCAAAAATTGTTTGATAGCATGGACAACTGTTGGATCTTAATGTTGGAATGAATACCAGGATCAAGTAAAGGGTCATCTGGAAGACTCTTGCAAACTTCTGGGATAATCAGACACACCATGAAATCCTGAGATAGAAAGGAGACTGTGTGCTTGACTATCAGCCATTTCATCCAGCTCCCTCTGTATGCAGTTACTGTGAGTCATGTTAAATAAATCAATCATGAGAGTCCTGCACTGCCAGTCAGATTTATCCTACAATTAAAGGCTTGGCACAAGGGTGAGAAAACTTCATACGAGAGGTATGCAACCACACAACAGCTGCAACTGTGGGGCATTTGGATATTCAGGAGAGTAATATGTTGTTGGCAACATGACTCATGTCTCCTAGGAAGCACCATTAATACTCCACATTTGCCACTCTTAAATGCAAAGCAGCTTCTCCTAGTAGTTCAAAGAACTTAGGAAAAACAAGGAACCATATCCTTCCTATCTTAATTTTTGTAATGTATCACCACATGAATTATGAGTGAATAAAAACTATTAAATGAGCATCACAATTGATGAGTATAGAAACTGAAGGCTTGAAGAAGATAAACATTATGAGACTTCTGACAACAATAACCATGTCTGAGTTGCCCCACTTACTATTTTATACACTAATAAATCAATAGTTACTTAAAGGTTGTATTATGTAAAGATTCCTTACCCATTGCTTTACAATTTCCATCTCTTCACCAAGAGGAAAAGAAATGCAAAAGCAAACTCCTACTTAAAATCTTAAAAAAGGAGAAGCAAATAGGAAACAATTAACTTTCAGTATTGTTCCTCTCCTCCACCCTGACCTGTCTTTCTTCACCTGGCCAAATGAGTAGTTGGATGTGATACATACCCTTGCACCATCTCTGATGAAACAATACTGTTTGCACACATCCTTTCTTCATTAAAAATACAGATGTGCAAATAAAGAACTGACGTCATTTTAATTTGACTTTGCTCTTAATTAACTGATTCCTTTCCATTAAGGCTAGAGGCTCTTGTAAAGCTGGATATAATGGGACAGGAGGTGTCACCCCCATTTCCAGGTCACTCTTCATGTTGCTGAGTGGTGAAATGCAAAAGTCTGACGTCTGACAAAAGGAGATAAGTGTATCTGGATCAATCTCTAACTCATGTATGATTTTTAAAATTTCCCTTTCATTTTTAAATCTGAGTTGAGGCTGTAGCTGTGAAGGTAAAGACTGGCAGGGGCTGTGTAAAACAGGCCTTGGTCCTGCATCCCCACCCTCCTCTGTCAATACAGCATAATCTCATTGTGCACCAGCCTTGCCATTCCAGTTCTGAGCTCTTCCTCAGACAGCATGGTGATAATATTTATATGAACAAGTCCACACTTGGCTCTCACCTGTCAACATTCTTTATTTTAAGACTACACTGGGTTCTTATTAACACTAAGTGCTTCAGGGTGAACTTTAAACAAACAACAGGATTTAGGGGTTTTCAAAGACATATTAATTTTATCTAATCTTGTAAGAGATGTTTCTATTACAGCTTTGCATTTTAAAGACTCACACATTGCATGGCAATAACACACACTACAGCATTCCAAGAGCTGTGCTGCAGTTTTCTGAATATCACAGAATAAAAGTTTGAATGTATTTACAAACACATTCATGAACTGTTTCAACAAAAGGCAAGCAGGCTTTAATACTTGACAAAGGGGGCACAAATCAAGAGACAAAAGCAGCAAATAGTACATTGTTTCAGTTTCACTTGCAAAGGAAATCTAACCACATCTTTGCAAAGCACATCTCACAATCTGTAACACATTAGACTTTCAATAGACACTGGCTGAGTGTTCTCTGATTGTGACTTCGAAGTGTCAGGAATATTTGGGGCTTTTTGACAACAACTGGTAATAGCGTAGTTGTTTTATTTGTGATGTAGGCCCTGGCCTGGAGAGACAGTGAGCATCTCCTGTAGCACTGAGGGCTTTCTGCTCCCAGTGCCTCAGACAGGAGCTAAATTAAGGATTGAGCCCATAGCACTCTCCCTCCAACAAATGGCAGGTGACTTTTAATAAGCCCTGGAGACACAACATCACTGAGAGACAAGAAACATAAACAACACAAGAAATTGATTTTTAATTTGCTTTCCCAGCACCATTCTGAAACACACACCAACTACTGGGAAAATTCACATAAGCACTCACATTACTTCTGCACAGGCAGGGCATGTTACATTGCAAAATGCTTTAGGAGCCATCTTGAATAGCTGTATGTTCTAGGCTTGTATGTGGCATTTCCTGACTGCAGACCTTCCTCTTTTCACTTTAGACAACAAGTTTGGTGAAACAGGAGCTGCAAGACACTGAGTTCTCAGATCACAAATACTTCCCTGTTCTACTCACCCTTCTTCCCCAACGAACATGACATAGAGTTTATTTCTCTGCAGGTCTTTTCTTGAGTAGCCCATGATCTGGTTAAAGGCATCTTCTAGCAAGTGATCTCTCCTGATGATTAATCTGAAGGGCAAAATTATTTTGAAACAGCAATTTGTGAACATGAACCACAGCTGGAAACATCTATTTATACTGCAAGATAGTAACAGGGTGACTTCAGAGATACATGTTTCTCATGGATAATTTTATCCATATCAGGAAGCTCCTGTTAGTCTATCTCCTTCAATGCTCTATTTTAGATTTCAGTAAAATGTCCCTTGTACAAAGAAGAGTAGTTTTGTTTTGTCTACCTTTGTTCTTCCTTTAATTAAAGTCTTATGGGGAAAGGTCCTGAAGCTGGCATTTTCATTAAGTCTGAAATCCTTTTGTAAAGCTGGGCCCCTAAGTGGGTTTTATTGTGAGCAGAAATGTAATCTTTTCCATAAAAAAAAAATCTCTTAACACAGAAAAAGATAAAACCACGGAAAATCACACTATGGTAAACCCAGAAACACACATCCCTACATTATCCTTAAGTGTGTGTTGGTACAAAAAGTCTAGAAGGAATGACAAGTTTTGTAGAAAACCCCACCGAAGCATCACATGTGAAAACACAACATACCTTCTGGAACGAAAAACTGTGAGAGTGAGGAAGTGTCATAAAGATCTAAAATAAGAGGTGAAAGAATCCTCCTTACTTAAACATTTTATCCTCTGCCAAAAAAAATGTGTTTAATTAGTTTCCTGAAACTGCCCTGGGTTTATATTCAAATGCTGCCTTCTGTGTGTGCCTGTGAGAAGGAAGCTGCTACTGCTGCTGCCTGTGGGAAGGCAGCTGAATCCACCACAGCCTCCTGCAAAGCCCCTGCAGAGCTCAGTGACTGCCCTGAGCCATCCTGCCGAGGACAGGCAAGGGGACAGCCCAGGAACTGAGCAGTAACTGGGCAACAAGAGGAGCCAGGCAGCAGCAGAGCTGGGCTGGGCCACGCTTTGAGCAGCTCAGCGCCGTGTGCCTGGGAAAGCAACCCAGAGAAAACTTCCATTCACATGGAAAGCTGTTCTGCTTAAAAAACTATTGTGATGGCAAACAGGTCAGGGAAGTAAGGACAGGAAAAAAGGGTGTAAGAAATGGAACAGATCTTACAGGGAGAGAATGCTCCCCGCCAGTTATTTGCCTGAGCATTCAGAACAAAGCTTGCATAGAGAAGGCTTTAACTGTTTATGTTTGCATTATACTCTAGGCAGACACTGATCAACCATTGCCTATTAAGACTTATCTAAACAATACCATTTTAATCCCATTTCAGTTTTGCAAAACTTGTTAAGAAGCTCACATGAATGAAGTCTGAGCTTTGCACAGATTTCTGCAAAATAAGAGAAGTGACTGGCTGAAGGAAATAAAAGAAAACCCCCAAAACAAAACCAAACAGCAACCTCCTTCTTATAATAGAGGAAATGATTATATCATGTTCTAGTGCCTCATGGCTATGAGTTAGATAACTGGCTCAAGACTTGGTAATTTACAAAATTTTGGAAGTATCTTGTGAGGACAATCCTTAATATAACAGCACATGATCACATGATTAGCAAATAAACGAAGGAGGGAAGACTTCACTCCAAGAACTCCAGCATTCACAGTGCTAAAATAAAAATATTAGCAGTTTTTTAGGCAATCCTTACAATGTAATAACATTTAGCGTATGAATCCTCTTTACGAAAGAGGACGGTAGTATCAGTACAGGCAATGATGTACAAAACATAGGCCTATCTCATTTTTTTAGTGGAAAAAGATATGAGAAAATATAACTGTTTATATCATAGCAGTTGCTATAATGGAAGAATTCAGATGCCTCCTGTTCTGCAGGCCTCTTCCCAATTCTTTTTGGCACCGTATTGGTTAATACTGTCTGTACAAAAACATAGTTGGAGGAAACACAGAGGTGCTCAGAACTTGCTGTATCCTCTGCTATGAATCACATGCTGGAATTAAGTCTTTTATTACAGGTTTTATATTCCCAGAAATGCCTGGGTAACCGTAACATCTGCATTCCTTCTAATGGGAAGAAGCCTGTGGATGTGCAGGGCAAGGCAAGCTGCCTGAAAACAAAACCAAGCATGAGATGCTTCAACGTACTTCAATTTCCCTGGGCCTTGTCCATATCCTTTAGTCTCCAGCTTCCTGTAGAAGTTCCTCAGCTTGGCTTCAAAATCTCTTTTGTAGGGAGCTGGAGCTCGGGCATTGGCACGCTGAGTACCTGCAGGGAGCAATGGGAAAGGATGAGCAGCGTGGCATGAACTGATGAATGTCCCATCTGCTACTGGAAAGACTCCTTAATAGCAAAAGGTATGCATGGTATGTGTTTGGGTTAGTCACCTTTATAAAGAGTAAAAGCTGCATATCTTCAAATCTGCTCTGCATCCAAGACTTTTTGGTTGCTCACTTCCAACAGTATCATCTTTCAAAAGTAAATCTTAAAAGAGCAAATCCAGGTCAAAGCAAAAGATGGATTACAAAAACAGCACAAGCAGCTAGAAAGACTTTACTTTTAGTTTGTCAAGTACGCTTTATGTCTAACCTTTTTACTAGTTCATACAATAAATGTTCTGTTCTGGTTTTAATATTATGAGGGAAAACAACAACTAAGAAATGAAGCATAAACAGACTGGACTCTGCATTGCCCCTGTTGACTACATCAAGAGGAAGAAGGAAAACATTTGGAAATTTCCTTAGCAGAAGCTTTCCTCTGGGGAAGTAACAAGGAAGAAAAATACAGGAAGAATGGAAAGACTACCAAATTTAAGTTTGTGAAACTTCTGACCTGTGGCTGCAGAAACATACATGATGGTCATCTAAGTGAATTTAATTTTGCAAAACTGTTTTTGGGGGTTCATTTCTTATAAGCAAGGAGAGGTGAGATCCATACACCAAAAAAAGATGGCATACCCTACAAATGTATGTGCAAGTCCAGTACACACAAATTAGGGGTTTAGTCTGATCTATTCTGAAAATGGCCATCATCAGAGCTTCCACTGCCTCCCTGGATAAATTACTTCCACTGATTTGATTGCAAAGCAGGGTGCCAAGGAGGCAGTTCAACTCCTTCCCTGCCTGGCTGTGTAGACATCCCCCACAAAAAATTTGGAGGACATTTAAAATTTTTCATGCCCTAAAGTACACGTAAGTTGCCAACTACTTGTCTGCAACCAGTAGTCACCTCTAATGCACTGAAAGCACAAATGAACAGTTTAGCAGCACTTTCATGCAGAGTTCTGTCTTTTAACTCAGCTCCTCAAGCGAGTTCACTTTTGGCTCTCTGCACAAAATGAAGCCAATACAGAAGCATTGGGTGTGCTGTGGGGGAAGGCATGGGAACGTCAGGTTACAGGTAATAAAGAGAGGAGGTGCATCCGCTCAGCCTGTGGGCAGAGAGGGGGAAGCAGAACAGCCCAAGCAGCCGCAAAGCCCGTGGGTCTGACGGAAAAGGCGACAGCACATCCTGCGGAAGTGGGGGCTGGAAGGAGCTGCAGAGTTATCTCTGCTGAGATCAGAGAGACAACGAGTGAGCTCACTAACAACACTGAATGCCATTTAACAGGTCTTTAAAAGACCTGTCTGACCGGAAAGACACTTAGCACTTGTTCCGGGCTCCAAGTGAAGTGTGGGAGGAATAGTAAATCTCATGGAATCTGCAGGGCACCAAAAGGAACATGAAGGACCCCTCTGGAAAGACACATCATGATCATTGATTCATCTGTAGTGGTTTTTTACTGAGAGCACCAAGAGCTTCTAAAGGTACACTCAGCTGAAATCTCCTGAAAACTTACAGAAATTGTAAACAGCCTTTTAACTATTGGCCTTTTCCCTCTCTTTGTTTTGCTTTGACTCAAAGTATGTACAAAATGCAGTCACCAGAAAAAGGCAACAAAAATATACTTTAATGTTAACCCCTGAAGGAAGTTGGGTTTTTTTTGAAGGGTAGCACAAAACATGAATCTGATAACACATTACTTCATGGTCCAGAAATCAGCATCATAATATTCTGTCAGCACATGACAAGTCCTCACTGCAAATCAGATGCATATGCCAAGAAATTCCTGGGCAATTATAGTGATTACTTCTGCCTTGGGAACAAAAGATGTTAATGGAAGAGCTAAAAACCATCAGTGATGTGATAATCATATTTGATTTTCAAAGAGGTTATATTCTAAAGCAGATATAAAGAGTAGCTTCATGACTATTCATCTTTCCCAAAAGAGAAAGCACAAGTGATTGTGACTGATCTGAACAATGGATCCTTAACATGCCACCTCGTGCAGTACAGCACAGCCAGCTTAGCTGATGAGAAAAAACAGAGCCTCCATAGAAACATGGGCTATTTACAATTTCTCATCAAAAAAGTCATTTGTACACCAACACAAACGTGCATACTTGCAGACTGACAGGGAGATTCAATGGTCTCTCTATATTTTTCTATGAGCCAGAAGAGAGATTACAATTTTAAGGAGAATGAGACTAAAACCATCACTGTTCATCCTCTAATATCTGAGGCTACTGTGAGTAAATGAGAATATCACACATTAAAGACTGAATGTATTTTGAAATATTTGTTGGAATGAAGCCATGCCCAGCATGCTTTGGTGCATGCACCAGTGATTAAGAAATCTTAATTCTGGAAGCCAAAACCGGTTTTATTTATAAAAGACTGCCAGGTTTGCAGTTGGAAGTAAGATGCATACATACAGATGTCATCATTCCCTTCTTTTCAATAAAGGGAAAGGGTTATATCTAAACCATATACATACTGTAAATATTAATAAATGTGAATATTGTATTTCACTGCTTCACAGAATGCCATAAGATCATTAAAGTCTTCGGATAGTTTCTTCAGACAGATCTTACAGAGGTCCTTTGTCCAACAGCAGGAAAAGCTACCACATGTTTATGAATGCATTTAATCTGGTTCCATGAAAAGGCAAAGCTTTTTATTATTGTGGACTGGGAAATGCCCATGAAAATCACAGTTCTTTTTCTGATAAAAACTTCTTGTTGTCTGGAACTATTTAGAGCTGCTTACACCCCAAATGTTCTCTAGTTATCGATACTTTTGTTCTCAAATTTGTAGAAATCCGCTTAAGCCACTTCCAATTTGCTTATCTATTATCTTGAGGAAACTAAGAGTAGCAACATCTATAAATGTGGCCTTCAAATATGGAACTTGCCATATTTGCAATGATTTAGTTCTGATCAGCAGCTTAGTTAGAATTGGAAATATCAGTTTTGTTCCATTCTGACATGAATCTTCAGACAGCTGCAATATGCTGTATTTTGAACTCATGTTAAAGGATGACAAGCTGGCTTTACATAAAATTGTCCCTCATTGGCCCACGGCTCCATTAACACTGCCATTTTAATGTACAGTTAATAAGTCCATGCTTTTAATTCTCCAGGCACCAGGATGCTGGCATGAGCAGTCACTTAGTTGTTTCACATTAGTGAGAAACAAGTTTGCATGTTTTTTATACAAGCCAGAACAAAACCACAACCCCTGAAGTTGTAATACATGCAGCAAAGCATCTTGTGAGCCCAAGGCAAGGCTCAAGTCTGACAGTCAAATGCAGTTGTACTTGTTGACTTTGCTCAAAACTCAGTGTAAATCTTTGTCTAATCAAGGATAAGAGGTTTCATGGAGCCCCTGCAGAAGCTTTGCCTGAGCAGCTTACCTGGAGAGTTCTGAGGGGAAGACACCGGCGAGCCTCTGGGGGACTGGCAATAACTAGGATGAAGTAAGGCATGTGGCGGCACATACGACATTATTTCCTCCTCAAACAAGCTGGCAAAAAGGAGCAAAGCAGAAAGAACATGTTTCTTGGAATAAATGGCAGCGTTCACTTTCTAGGGATCAATCTCTAGTTATTAACCTGCTTTCTTTGGTAGTCACTCACCCATTTCCACTGTGCACACTTTGAGTGCTACAAAATATTTTATTGCCCTTTCCTCCAGCAGATTTTGAGAGTACTGGAAAGCAGTAACTGCTATTTGGGTATGTGTTTTCAAGGTTAAAATACAGTTAATCAGCCTTGAAAATTTTGGGCCCTCCTCTTTTTAAATTTTTTTAATGTTCTCATTACAAAGGGGTCAATAACCTTATTCAGAAACATTCTAAGCCTCCAGGATTACGAATCACATCTGAACTTGTTAAGTGTATTGACTGGTAAGCTTGTTAGCATAACATTTTATGTTTAATAACACTCTGGCTGAAACAGGTATCACATGATGCCTTTTTCTGGTCTTAGGAAATAAAGGCTCAGACACAGTGAAAGGGTTGGGGGTTGTTTACCTCGGTATTTTACTAGGATGGCTTCGTTCGATGGCTTCTGCCGTCCAGGTAGAACACGCCACAAAAGCCCCGTCCCCCCAAACGAGTATACAATTAAAGACTCTACACATTAGCATATCTACCAGGAGGGCCCAATAAGGGGCCTATGTGGGCTAACTTCTAGTTTACAAAATCTGTCCTACTAGGAGACCGTGAGGGCTCACAAAAACAGGGTGTTTGGTCTCTAACTCTACATGGTTTCAGGGGTGTTTAGTCTACTGGCTTACTAAACACCATGAAACCAGGCTAAACTATCACCTAAAGCATCACAAGTATGCATGCTGATACTTGTGAATATAGGGAACAGTGTAAGAAATATTCAGAGAAAAAGCAGAAAAAATCCTTCAGGCATCAACATCTAGCCTGTTCAAGCTGAGTTACTTCATGCCTCATCTATTATTGGTACACAAATTTTTGGGTGAAAAAAACTAAAAAGCCTAATCACTGCATCTGTGTGTGTGTATGTATGCATATATATATTAAAATTTCAGTCTTTTCCCAAGTTTGACATAAACAAATCCAAAAAGGGACAGAATATTTAATATCAGAATGTATCTGGTGTCAAAAGGCATGTTGAATGTGAAACATGACACAAATAAACTGCTGAGATAATATGCAAAAATTATTTTCAAAAACTGAGCTGTAGAAAGAACTGCAAATCAATCTTTTACTATCCAACACAATGAAAACAAGGTTGAAATAAAAGATGTTTCTTACTAAGTCTGTTCACCAAACAAATACCTAGAAATTTTTTTACATGAATTTTTTTTAAATGGGTCCATTCTGACAGTTCGTTCTACATTCATGGCCATTTGATGTTTTCCTCCAAGTTACACATAAGAATCTTAAAAGTTTTTTAAGAAACAATCTTTAGATTTTAAAAAGGCCCAAATATAGGTTTAAAATGAGTTGGTTTTTGGGGTTTTTTTTGGAGATTTAGGGACCAGAAAGGATTATCATTACGCAACCTGGCCTCAACATACAACTACTATGCCAACTCTGTTTCACTGGATTCAGTTTTAAAGGAATCCATGAGTTTCTGGATGCACTTCTACAGTGGATGAGAATACAGCACCAACATAAAAGGCTTTAATTTTAGCAAAAAATCTCCTGATTTTTGGAGTTAATAGCTTAAATGAAAACTAGTAAAGAAGCAGCTTCCCATTTCTTGAAGTCTTGTATTTCCTTTGTTAAAGGGGACAATGCTTGACAGTGCAGTGAAGAGGCAAACAAGACATTAAGTACTAAAAACACCTCTCAAGGATGTGCCTTTACAAACAGGCACTTCCCAAAGCACAGAACTAAACAGAAGCATTCTAAAAGTAGCACAAGGCACATTCTTGAATAAATGTCTGAGCTGTAGCACCTTTCTAAGCATCAGGGCTGGATGCAACAGGACAAATAAGCGTGATCTGGGCAAACCTGTATAAATCACAAGCACAGTGCTCTTGCACTTGCTTTTCATATTCTGTCCTTCTATGAAAAACTACCATCCAACTACCATCGAGAACTGAACATGATGCAGACAAAATCTGAGCCTTGAGCTGTAGCTCGCCCAGCTGCAAGCCCAAGGAGTGAAGGGGAGATGACTGGGTGACACCACCAGCACACACTGCTCCCTGCAAGGCCCCTCAGCAGCTGCCACAGCATGTTCCACACGTGCATGGGCAGCAGCAGTGCCTACCTGAGCAACATGACAAGGTCTGCATCACTGGATAAACGCACCAGCCCAGGTGTTCCCTCGGTCCGGATGAACTGGATCTTCTCCCTGTGCAAGGAAAAAAAAACCTTTCAAAAGACCTTTTGCAAATAAGGCATCAATGTGTACCACAGCAAGAAGAAAAAGTACAGAGAATATCAGAAACCTCTGGGGTATGCTTTTCCCTAATTTTTCTCCCCTGCCACACCATGTCTATGTGAGCAGTAAAATATTACAACCAAAAACCTAATTTGTTCTGAGGAACAACTCTCCCATTGCCCTCATCTATTCAATGCTCATGCTGTTGCAGGCAGTACAGTCACCTAAACAGTAAAAAAAGAAAAAAAAAGAAAAAAAAGAAAAAAAAAGGAAAGAAAAGAAAAGAAAAAAAGAAAAAAAAAGAAAAGAAAAAAAAGAAAAAAAAAAAAGAAAAATCAATCCCTCAACTTCACGCTCAAGTCCATGTCTCTGAATTCAATGTAGAGGGCTGAGATCTTTGGGAGGACATTCCTACTGTAAAAGTGAACCCTTTAGAAGCACTGGCTCTCCTGAATCCTTGTACAATGCAAGCCATACATTACAACGCATACTTGTGATTAAGAAGGCAGAGTCTTCTTACCACACTGCATTTAAGATCTCATTCAAAATACCCCTGTGTTATTTCTCCCCTCTTTTTCACCCAAGCACAAATCCTTTCTCCCAGCCTCAGTTTGGTCATTGTTGTAGAATCTATGCATCCTAAGTGAGGATGGTAACACACAGAATTTTAGGATCTGTATTAAATATAATTTCTTGGATTCCTATTATTTTTCTCTGCAGGGCTTTTCCCTACACTCTGAAGTACGACTACATCCTTCATATTTTCTCTTTATGACAGTAAAGTAGTGATCAATTCTAAAGTGGCTTTACTCTCCTGGAAGAGAAGAAAACAAGATCTAAACCCATGTAATAAAACCTGTCCCAAATGTAGAGGAGAAAACCCACAAACAAACAGAAAAGTAAAGCCCTCTGTATAAGAACAGCAGCACTGGCTCAGCTCAGGGGTCTGTCTACCCCATGTCCTACCAACAGTGACAAGAAGGTCAAACACACTCCATGCAATTGGCAGAGCAGGGCAGGGAGCTCTGGACACTTCCAGAGCCCACTCCACTTTACATCAGTGCCCAAATGGCAAGGCCGGAGAAAATAAATGCTGTGTTACAAAATATATCTTAGCATTTAGGTGGCAGAAACAGCAGAAACCAGAAGGACATTTTCTGGGTTAACTAATATATGCAGCCTTCCAAATGAAAGCAATCCATGACTTCCTGGAGTTACTAGTGAGTGCTGTGATTTCAGTGATATTTTTTTAATATAGATGCCTTTTACCTCCCGTTAAGATATAAATTGTATTTAATGTATAACAGGTGCCTTTGCCTGAAGCATTTTACATTATTCAGCAGCCTATCAATTTTACCTGCAGTGGCTTGGAAGATTTAATCTTGGCAATATGCCTAATAAGGATATGATAAGTATAATGTTCTCACTCCACCATGAAACCTTTGAATAACAATTTTCTACATGTAGTATACTTTCATTTTATATTTTAATAGACTCTCAACTTCTTATCTCTTCTTTCTTTAAGGGAATGAGAAATTATTTTAGACAGAAAATGTCAGAGATCTTTTCAAATTATCTTTGTTCTCTTCCACTGGCCAAATACTGATTTTCCTCCACACCTCTGTAATAATTACAATAATATTAATAATAACATTTAATATCATTATCATTCCACTTCAACTGCACTGAGGTCCTCAAAGGAAGAGATTATTGGCAGTTGTACTAATCACCGTACCAAAAAAATTACACAAAGAATTCATACTGCAGGATTTCAGTGAGGTCTTAATTTATCAAGTGCTGCAGCAATGTCCATGGAGTTGCTTAGTCTCGCAACACGTCAAATAGACATGGATTCCAATAATTTGCTAAATCAGGGTCTTAAAAGACTAACCAGGAAAAATAAAACTGAGATCTCTCTAAAAATGAAAGATTCACCTGAAGCATCAGCTTTAGAAGGATATAAGAGAGGTATAATGGAAGATAATTTATCTTAATCAAATTACTAACTTCAAATACTAAAATTAGAATGGAACCATTCACCTTAACAGAATGGCTTTTCTGACCAATCCCATTCAATGCAAAATAAAACTGTGTTCATAAAAATCCCCAACCATTCTGCTGAAGCAAGCCTGTTAAGACATATATCTTCAGTCTCCTTCCAAAGTAAATGTACAGAAGGACATATAACCTCACGTAAATGAGGAGGTACAAAAAATAGTATCTCTTATCCTCTGATCTTCCATTTTTTATTTGGAACCCATCTTTTCTTGAGAAAGTCTCAGTTTGTGGGAAATTATGAATCTGTAATCAGGAAGCAAGGTTCTACTAGAAGCAGAACTGGGGAATACCAACTAGCCTTGTAAGCAATTTGAACTCTAATTTATTAAAAAACCCCACAACACATATAAAGAAAATTACACTGATTGCTATCAGACTAAAGGAGATCAAGCACCCTGGGAAAAAGAATATGAAGCAATAAAACTACAAGCATTCAGAAACTGTTTGCTATTTCCCAGCAGATTTCAAACCAAGCCTGGTGGGACAAACCTGTCTATAGTGATATGGGTACAACATAGGAACAGTTTTGACATGCTGAGAACTGTAGGTTTCTGTTTTCCTTCTCTCTGTATTTTCCAGAGAGCATGTATTCTGCTAGTATGTTGTTTCAGGTTTGTCAGCCAGGATTTCTTTAGAGGGTAAACCACATCCTTAACACAGAAGTCACATCACAAAAGTTGTTACACTACACATGGGAAAACTGCAAAACAGGGCAGCCTGTTTTGGGAACTTGCAGCCCTGAATTTTGGGAACTTGCAGGACCTGGAGGAAAGGGGATCAATGAGTAACACAGAATGGGAAAAAAATGAGTTTCAGTGCTGGCTGCCATGCCAGTGTGGAACACAGCACTGTACAGGACAGACTGCCCACAATCAAACCAGCATCTTTCAAATTTAGTGTCCAAGGAAGAATTTCAGTCCTGGTCACTACTATCCAAGCTGCTGGTGATTCCATTTCCAAGTCTAAACATACGAGGGAGTTATAACAACCACACAACAATCAAAGATCATCCTTCCTCAGATCTTGTTTCACTATGCAAAAATCTGTAGATACCCCGTTTTGTAAATTCTGGAGAGACATCAAAAATTCTGACTGATGTAAGATCACCTCCAGATATCATGAGGTCAGGACAGCCTTTCTGTAAATGTGCTCTGCGGAGATGAGGACAAACCCAAATGCCATTCTGCCTCATGTCCCCAGCTGTACACATACCCAAATGAATGGACACATTTGCTGTGCCATCCAGCTGTCTTGGCACATTTGGAAGACATCAGCAAATCTCTTATGCCAGTTGTTCCAACCATTTTCTTGTAGGTACCTTTATTTGATAATAAAACATTTTCTCTGTTCTCCTCAGCCTTGTTACAGGCTGTTACCCAGAAGTACAGTAAACAACTATTTCCCACAGCTTTAGGAATATGTTTGAATGCACCAGAAGTCTACAATCTGCTATGTTCCACTGTTAATTAATGAAAGTAGCTAATTGTAATTAGCATTTTGTACTGAAATGGGAATAGCAAACTTCACTAATTATCTTACCTGAGTGAATGATTCCTGGTAAGATCTGGTTGACGCTCTTGTAGAATTTCAAAGATATTGGGCTGCCGCAAAAATGCAACTATCTTGTCATTGTAAGCTGAAAAGAGCAACAAAAATATTATCCTGAAACTAAGAGATACCAAAACAAAGAATGCCATTCCTTCTGAGTCTTCAACAATAATGACATACCTCACCTTCACAGTCTTAAGTTTAGAAGTATTGGGTTAATTCTTTTTTATGTAAGGCTACCAATTCTGTTGTCATTTAAGGAACACACTTCTTGATTATATCACTTCTTGATATATCATTACGATATATCCTTTCCACTGCTAACAGCTATAATTCTGTTAGCAATTTCCATTATATTTTAGCACTCACTATATTTTAACACTCCTAGTTAAGGTCAAACCAGAATATTTATTGTTAGAATAAAATTGCAGGGACCTTGGTTTTCACTGCACTGAAATCTATTCTCAAACATTAAGCAGCCTTTGGAAACACCCGTATCAAATCCTCACTAATGGCTGAGCCTGCAAAGCATGCACACCACGTCCATGGCAAGGGGGAGGATTTAAATGGGCAGAGGTTTTCAAGTAAACATGCCACAGTACAAAGAGCCAGTTACAGTCAATCGGATTAATTTATCTTGATTTAGCACAATGTGACAGCTGTTAGGTTTAATAAGCTAAATTCTGTACATGGTGGCACAGAAGTCAGTAACTCTGTGTATATGTAACTGAGAACAGAAGTTAAGCTAATGATTAATTCCAAGCTGATTAACACTTTCTGTAATCCTGCCAAAATAGATGCTCAGAACTTGTGAAAAAAAAGAAGGTAAAAATCACTGGGAATACATGGAGTGCAATTAGGACCCAATCTGACTCCCTGGCTTCAGTTCATCCTGTGAGCACACAGAGTAAGTGAGTTACGGAGGTAAAATACATCAGTTATTTGGTTCTGCATGCTCCCAGCTCTGAAGGTTCCAACTGAACAGTGGGGAAATGCTGATGGGCAGAAGGATCAGAAGGAAGGTGACTCCTCCCCATCCCAAGCAAATGGAAAGCCCAACTGTGCCGTGACACCCTCAGTGATGAGAACTCTGAGCAGAGGCTGATGCTGACATACCCACTGGAACCACATCCTGGTACTGAGCTCTGCTGACTGTGTTGAATGTGCTGGATGGTCTTGGCAAAACTGGGGGTCCTGAATGACGGGAGTCCTCTCCGACCTGAAAACATGCAAGTAACCACAGTGAGTGTCCCTGTGCCAGCACATGCACTCAGGTACAGAAAAGTGAGAATTTATGTGGCTTAAAACCAAGCATGTACATCAAGGCTTGATCACAATCCCCAGTAATCACTGCAGCAGGAAGCAGCTGTGCTGTTAGGAGAGGCACTAGCAAAACATTATTTAGCATACTGGGCCCATTATTAGGAAGGATCAAAACTGATGTAAAATTTACTGCTATTTTTAAGTAGTACCATTCTGAAAAGAGACCAAAAAAAAATTAAAACTGGGGAGTCTTTTGTAATTCATGGACATCTTTATCTTTAAAAAGCATTCTGGAAACCAAATTCTGCTCCCTTCATTAGCATATCTGTTACCTCTGTGCCTGAATGGAGTTTCCCTAAATTTGAAGTGGAAACAAGTTTGTGGCTGAAGCCTCAAAGGAGAATAAAGAAGTGAGCTCACATTCAGGCAAGGCAAACAAGTCCAAAATTGGTAAAAACATGGCTCCTAGAATCATTCAGAAACACTGTTCTGTTTTCTTGTATTCACCTTCTGGGCTTAAAAAAAGCTGCATGTGAACAACTTTTAGGCTAGAACCATAATACAAAATTGATCTTAGAGGCATTTGTTATGTCAGGGCAACTGCTGCAGTTTACTGTGTGATGAGGTTTCAGTCATTTCTCGGTATTCAGTATTTTAACTCTATAAAACATTTGGTCAACTTCTTTTTCATCTTGCTGGACCTCTTTGTTTACTTCTCCATTTATCTGTCTAGATGTAATGGATAGCATTTGAACTGCACCCCCAAGCTTCAAAGATCTCTAGAACATCTAACTGCAAAAGATCAAATAATTATAAAAGGTTGCTTTTAAATCCAATCTCTGAAATCACAAAGCAGCAAAAGCCGCAAGATATCTCCCAAGACCTTTGTGCTCTCTGATAATGCTCTTTCAGAAAAATGAAGAATTATTTCCTGTTAGGCAATGTGCTGGAAAAGGAATGCCATTATTATTAGCTCCAGCTTCACACTGCAGTTCAGCTTCAGCTGAAAAGGCATTCCTTACACTGGTTCATGTTTACTTTAGAGCATCTCCCTGTAAAAACTGGGTCAGTGGCTTCAAAACATCAAAGTTCATGGCAAGTCAAAGCCAAAGAAAGTATTTTGATATTTTTTTTCATTAAGTATTCATCTTTTGCAATAACGTACAGTTCCTTTATGCAATAGCTTAAAAATAGGAAAAAAATGCAAATACGCAATATTCAATACATAAGCCCTAAATTGCAGAGGAGAAACTGGTGTTCAGGTTCATACATATGCAAAAAGAACATCATTGCATCATTAATCCCAGAGTGGTAATACTGTATTGAATTGCTATGCTTGAGATTCCTATCTGGAATTATACCTCAATTCAAGTATTAGCTGTAACAATATCAAGGAAACACTTCTAAAAGTGCATGTAGAAACATAGTTTAAGGAATTTCATGTATCTAGATGGAGTGGGAAATTTTGACAGGTAAGCAGCACTATGTATATGCAATATATATGATGATTTCTTGTTGCATAAACTGTACTTGTTATGCAGCATTGACAATTTCAGCAGCATGGTTGGCATAAATGCCTGTTTTAAGTGCAGAGCTACTGGATGCTGCTTAAAGAAAGATAATTTGGTTGTATATTGGGTAAAGTTAAGAAAAAAATTATTTCTGCTCTGTTACAAATCAATCACAGCAGAAATACTTGTTTTACTCTATTCAAGATCTAAATATCTATATAAAGACTCTTCTAGCTTTCTTGTCTGATACACGACATCACCAAATTGATGGAAAATGCTATTTAAAACCATTTGCAAAATATACCTGAGATTGGAGGGGGGCTGACTAAACCATGTTCACACAGGATGTGACAAGATATGCAGCCATTGCTGTGGCACTTGCTGCAGCTCAGTGGAAGCCTTGCCAGAGAAGTGGTAGACAAGATTCATGTCTGCCCTGAAACAGAGGTCTGGCAGAGCTTCATCTGCCACAAGACTGAGCTATGAAAAGGATAAATCAGAGCATTTCTCTTGCTGTTCTGAATTGTATTATCTTTAATTCCTGGCATGAAATAGCCCTCTCCTGAAAAGACAATCTACAGCCAACAGTATGGAGGTTTTTAAATAAAGTACAACTGAAGTCCAGGTCACTGCACATATACAAGGTTACAAGTGTAAAGAAATGACAACAACAATATGGGGACAGCCAGTGAAAATGGTGCATGACTACATATCAACAAAATAGTGTTTTCCATGCATTTCTGACCAGAAAGTTGAGATGCAATACATATGCAAAGGCTGTAAATCTGTATGTGGTATGATTTTTTAATACTTAATGGGAAAGTTACAGAACTAGGTGTACAGTCACACATGCATCTCTTCCCCCCTCTTATTTTGCACAGTTATGTATGAATACACTCGGCAGATACCATTGTAGGCAACAATACACATTTTGTCAGTGAAGGACTGGATACAGGAACTGGTAATGTGTAATCAGATGCTCTCCTGTGGTAAAGTGGGGTTACTGCGAATTCGAAGTAAAGAAACTCATGTTTGATGTTTTCCCTCTGAATTCACACATGTCAAGAGCAACAACAGCAAGCAGAAAAAATAACAGATCCTTACGGATGACTGCTGCACTCTTACAGAGGAATCATGCTCCTCCCCAGACGGAATGATGTGACAGGGGATGATGCTAAGAGGTGGTGACCCCGAGGAGGGGGCACAGAGCCCACTCACCTCCCCAGCGCTGTGGCTGCGCTGCCGTGTCAGGTGCTGCCGATGGACCAGCGCACTGGTGGGCCTGCTGCTCTGCAGGGGCAGCCGCGGGTCGATGAACGTCGTGGTGCGTGAGTTGTGGTCCACAAAGAAAGCCTGCACAACGACAGGGAAGGCAGAATTTACCCCCAATACTTTATTTTTTTAAATTATGTCTGAGTTTAATGCCTATTGGGGATCTAGGTTTCATTCGATCGGGGGGGGCTGTGGAAAATTCGTTACTGTGGCTTGCATTTGCCTTCTGCAGAAGGAGGGTAACACTTTTGGTAACACTTTTCCATCCCGCTGAAAGGCTTAATTGTTTAATGCCTTACTTTGTTCACGTCTATAAAGTCCTTTGAAATACTCATCTGACAAGCCTCAGAAGCTTTATTATGACTGTCATGAACAGAAGACTTGAATATTTAACAAAAGTAATCCTGGCATATTCTCCTTTTCATTCCCTTATAAGCATCTAAAAAGGTGTCATTAAGTGGCAAACCCAGTCCCTTTTGTGAAGTATTTGCCATATAATTATGAACACAATTGTCTGTATATATGTATATGTCAAGTGAATGCTTGCATCCAGTGATGAACTATGATTACAGGCCAACAGGCATTTCTGCCATATTCCTGCTACAACTATTCTAAGTTTACTGACCTTTTCTTCTAAAAACCAAAACAAAATGCAAAAAAAAAAAAAACCAAAAAAAAAACCAACCAAAAAAAACCCAAGAAAACCCCAAAGCACCACCCCAAACAAAAAAAACACCTCTCAAAACCAAAAAGAAAGGTCAGCCAAGAACATAAAGATGATGGCAACTAAAGTATTTAAATCAGGCTGTTGATGAGAACAACCACATATTGGCCAATCAACTATTTGCTGAAAACAAGGTCACAGGAACATGTATCCTGGAAAATGAAAACCTTCTACAATTCTGTCCAATTTGAACCAAAAAGGTTTCTAAGCCCTGAAATTTAAACTTTTTGCAGCACCAGTGTTGCACTTGGAAACCAGCACTATTCTATTTCAACACACTCTGCATTTTCTGTCACAATACTGAAAACATGTGGAAGTGGCAAAAAAAGATCTCTGTTTTCAGCAGCAGAATTACAGGAAAGTGACATCTGGTTCGAGGAATCAAAGAATCTGGACCAGCAGAGAGGTGGCCAGGGACTGCGGGAGCCATTTCTGTATTTGGCTACCAGTGAGGTACTTTGACCACAGTTCCACAAACAATTTATTCCTGTGGTGTCAGCAAAAGAAACATTCTCATCTTTCCCCCTCCTGACCACTTGTTTCATCCCCTGTGTGCCCTTCCTGCCTTGTGCTGGCACAAGTGTTTGTGTAGCCATGCAGTGAACCCATCAGGGGAGCTGGTCCAGGCTAAAATTACTCTCCTTTTGTCCCTCTCCCTGCTGGCTCCTCTAACCTTGGTCAGCTCACCAGGGATGGGAGGAGAGCAGAACCACTCTTCTGGCAGCAACATCAGCTTCTAGTATTCATGGAATCATTGTTTCAGACTGCTTGGGAAAACACAATTCTCCTGACTGCTCTGAAGGCAGGTAGACAAACCATGCTATACAGCAACTAAATGCCATTATGGACTGTGGTAGGAGAAAATATTCATATTTCCATTTCCCAAGGAGGGAGAAGTATATGGAGAGACACCACAGCCGCAAAACCCTCAAAGTGCTCCAGAAAAGAGCACCAAGCCTCCTACAGCCCCAACAGGAATCACCTGTACCTGTAGCCTGTGCCTACAAGGATGGAATCCCATCACCCCAGCAGTAAGGAAGAATTCTGATCTGACCATCTGACAAAGTCACAGATCTGCAAGGGAAACTTTTTCACACTTCAAACACTGTAAGGTGTATTCAATAAATGAAATTTTAATTGCTACATCTGAGCCTGATGCAGGATTTGTTTACCTTGACAAACAATGATGCCACCTGCAGTGAAGGTACAGAGATTAGAGAAAACAAAACCAGTGAGAAAGCAGAATGAAAACCATCACGAAATTCATATTTGTGGCCTGGAAGATGCCTGGAAGAGACTGCTGCAACACAGCCAGTCTTTCTGAAATTTTCGTCCTGACTGATAAGACTTATTTATTTTACTAGCAAGTAGTTGGTTTGGGGCTCTTTTCATGTGCTTCTATCTATTTTATCTAGTCTGTGTACATTTATAAGATGTAAAGCACATTCAGCAAAACACAGGTTGATCTCATTAAGTGAACACCATATTGTAAATCACTTATTAAAAAAATCCTGATTCAACAGAGGAGGCAGTACCACCTAGAGCTGCACCGCTGCATTCTGATTTAATGCAGCACTCCAGTATTGCAGGCAGTGTTCCGTAGCATTCTATTTAAATAACTACTCTGTTTAGACATAAAGACAATCAGATCTTATTAAATGTGTATGGTTGCAGGCCAGCTCGTAGTAGCCTCCTTTAAAATAAAAGCATAAATTAGCATTTTGGAGCTTTGGTGAAGATAACCATTGGAGCTTCAGTGCTTTGGGCTAATCTGGACACTGGCACACAGCTCAGAATACAGTGTGCTTCACAATCTCCTTTCAAAAAAATTCCTCTCATAACTCCTGCCTAGCTATAATCCGTAAATCTACAATGCTTGAAGAGACTGACATAGAATACATAGCGCCAAAACTATATTTAGCCCATTAAACATGAATAATTGCCCTAGTTATTCTTCCAGTTAAAATCTGTGAAGCTTGCTAAAATACCTTTTCTTCCTATTGAAGACATCAGTAACCAATTACTATGGTTTCTTTAATTGTGGAGAGAAAACTAAAGAATGTCCTTTAATAATTTCCTATGTATATGCACATATGGCAGAGACCTAATTAAAAAGTACATAGACTTGCATCTGGCTTTAAAATATAGACATGCTTTAATGTTTTAATAAGGACAGGTCCAGTTTCAGTCTGGCCTCTCCAAGCACTGGTCTTGCCATGTACTGGCCTTGATCTCTCTCAAGTGCTCAACAGGCTTTTCCACTGGCCACATGTGGCACTTGTGACAAAGACAATTCAACACGATGAAAATGAGCCATACTAAGACTAACTCAAAATGAAGAAATCCCAGTAAGCATTTATTCAGCGCTTCCTCTTCTTGATTATTGTGGTAGCATTGCTGTTACCAAATACCACACCAGAAATCCAAAGGTCTAATTCTCTCTATGGAGCACATATTAAAGAAAATTGAAAATTGCCCTATTCTTTAGGACAAAACTGGCCTCTGAAGAACTGAACAGAACAAGAATGACTTAAAACAGAAAACAGTGAGGCAAAGAACAACGTTTGTAGAATTGCACATTCCTAATTGTGTACCTAACGAAAAAAAAAAAGTGCTTTTCAGAGTTAAAAATATCTAGGAAACAACCCTCAAGCATTCTACCCTTCAGTTTAGAATTGTCTAATCTTTCCAAGCATCAAGGTCATTATTGATATGGACTCACAGCTAACCATATCGAGTGATAAATGTAAGAACCAAGAAGCTAAATATGCCAGTAATCCTAATGAACTGATAAGCCTTATCACTTCCTCACATGCTAATCAGAGTCTATTTCTAACCCTCCTGCTGTCTGCAAAAAAAATGATGTTCTAGATACTGAAGATGCACTAGCTTAAAGTAACATTAAAGTTTACATTACAACTATGAAAGTGATATCAAAAATTTTTTTTAGGAAATTGAAAATTGATACCTGTTTTAAAAAAGCAGTGAGACTTGGAACTATTTAAGATCTCTAATACCCCTTAAGGAAACCTACTCCATACCACCTCTTTCCCGTTAAGCAATACACAACCACCAGACTGATCACCCCCAGAGCCCTCGCATTCCATCTGTTTTATCCCAAGTACATCCATCTGATCTCAGAAACTGATGAACAGGAGGCCTTCTCAGCACTGTGAAGTTACCTGTCACCCTGATTTTTACAGTATTCTATGTTTTACTTCAGTAGTAAAATTTCCCATGCATTTTCCGTAGTTCTTGTTTTCCTAACCGGCACAGATTGCTTTTGAACTTCTAGATTGTTTTTATTCCTTTCTCCTAAGGTGGAGAAAGATGATAGACTGTGTCATTATCCTGTGGAACTGCAGAGGTGGTAACCTCATTGACCAATCCACGATTGTCTTGAGAAAGATATAAAAATGAGTGAATAAAGAAAGGCAGGCTCTCTTTTGTAGTCCTGCCTGGGTGGTCCTAACTTGCTGCTGAATCTGCGTGTTTCTTTGGTGTCCGACAGTGCAACAGTTACCTTGCCCTGATGGTCATGTTTCATCTCCCAGCCCCTCGGCAGCTCCAGCTGTTTGTTGGCAAACATGTTGAGGAAACCCACCAGGTCCCGGTTGTGCTGGTAGCGCTCGAAGTGGTGGGTGTCCCGCCGGACTTTGGTGATCATGTGCTTCAGACACGTGTTATTTGTAAACATGCGGTAGGCACTCTGCAAAACACACAGCAGCCAAGGCTTTTCAAAGAGAAAACTGCTCTGACCACACAAGACAACCTCTCCAGAAGAAAAGTTTCTCATTCCATTGCTTCTGCTTACACTATAAATCCCATTACACAAAGAAACACCTATGCAAAAAGAAGCACTGAAGAACAGGCAAAAAAGGAAATGGAAAATATATATTATTAAGATGCTTTTTTGTTCAGTGTGACCTCTAATATACTTTGGTATAAACCAGGCAATCTGGGGGAAACAAATAATGCCATTAAGAAGCAAGGTCTTTCTGAGAATTGTGTCTCACCCTGTGCAAAGCACAGTAAGAAAGCTATTGCTTCCATAAACAAATAATTTTGTATCATAAGACAGATGAAGAATTGAGTGGAAAATAAAAATTGCTATCACACAGAGCCAGGATGGCTCTGATAGCCCAATAATTGCAGGGGATGATGATGAGTGAATTTATCTGGCCCCCGTATGTACTATCAGTATCTTATCATCAAACACTGAGCAGTATATTTGTATATCTTGTACACAAAACAACTGCATTTACAAGCACATATTTATGAAAGCCTTTGAGCTGTAGCCACCATACTCACAGGGTTAGAATGCAGCACTGTAAAGAATTCTGGGCTGATAAGAAATTTCACAGGGGGAGACTGGAGCAATAAAGTAAGTCTGGATCTGGAGGTAGAGTGAGGCAGCACATTCTCTCTTCGAAAATCTAAGAGCAAAGTAAATGACAAAGACTTCCAGCAGTTGTTACCAAAGCCTCACTGCAAACAATCATATTGATTTAATCCCACAAGCAAGGAAAGCATTAAGTACACAACTATTTCAGATTTACTGAGGATTGTCCACATAAACATACCCAAATTTCTTCAAACATAACACTGAAGTTTCTGAAAATATTACAATTTTAGTTTAGTAACATTTACTTGTGGCTTTTGGTAAACAATCATTAAAAAACAAAACCACATTCAATTATTTGGGTTACCAAGTTTGTGCCTGTATATAAGATTCAAGAAAGTCCCTGGGGCATGTCTGCACTGCCATACAGAGCTGAATGCAGGTAAGTTATTTTTTAAATGCTAGCTAATGGATATAGAAGTCATTGTACACTTATAAATGTTTCATCCCTTCTTAAAAAATAAACAATAAATCTGCCATTACCACAGCCCCAGTCCTGATACAGTACTTAAGCAGCTTATGTAAGTAAGAAGCAGGTTTCCAAGGAAGTACCTTTCAAGTTTCAACTTCCAATAAACACTTGTGTCTTCTCCTAGCAACTACAGAAGTGCCCTGATTTTTCTTCAGTATCAGGAAGGAAGTGAAAATATATTGAGTGCTGTTTGCTACAATGTCAAAACTGCTGCCCTCAATTCTCTTTGAAGATATTTGGAAGCATATTTTAATGTAAACTAAAAAACTGCAAGTTCAGATTTGGTCTTCGGTGATTTTACACTAAAAAATGTGTGCTGCCACCTACATTTCAGTTTCTTTCTTTTTTACACACTTCTCCATCAAATGAATATTAATCATGTAGACCACAGCTATCATAGATACAAAAATCATTATACACAAGAGCAAGGAGAGGGGCAGTGAATGAGACTCTAAACTGAGGAAAAACTATTAAGAAATTACAAAAGAAAAGGAAAATAACAAAGGCAGGTAAAATTCTAAGTATGGACAGGTAAATATTATGGAAAAAAGGGAATGGAAAATATAAACACATTAGAGAAAACCAAGAAGTGAGAAGGTAATTGGTAAAATAAATGAGCAAGAGGATTTTTAGAGACACTGCTTAAACAGTAGACTCCCACATGGAGCATGTCAGTGGGGCAAAAGCAGAGAGGCACAAAAGCTCCTGAAGCTGTGCCTGAATACCTGGGCTGGGAGTGCCTTGCAGACACTCACTGAAGTTACACGTGAACTCTGGACTGGTACAAAACCTGGGTGTACACCAGGCAGCTCTCACACCCTGGAAGATGCTGTGACACGCTGCAGGTATGTCCTCTGTCACAGCCTGGGCAATCTCGAAACCAGAATGGGTCACCAGGGGGGTTTTTATTGACGTTTGAGGCTTATGAATTTGGTTTATGAAAAGTTTATTGACCTGAACTTGCTGATTAGGGTTTGGCCTGAATTTGCCTAAAGCTGATTTGTGTACAGCACGAACTATCTGGCTGCACATGCACAAAGACAGAAAAGGAAATAGCTACAATGTAAGTGAAGACCACAAGTAATAAAAGGGAACACCTGGGTAAATCTCAAGTTCTACAATGACTTGAAACCTGAGAAAGGGTGGCACTGCTTGCACATCAGATTAATTTAGGAGAGAGTTTTGTAAGAGTTTATCAAGAGCATCTAGAGACAAAGCCAAATCACACAACACCACACAGCTATGCAAGGGACTGGATGGATAACAAACTTTATAAATGTATAAATAGATTTTTAGTAGAAAGATGACCCAGGAGAGAACTGCTTAGTGAAAAGACAAAACAGTAATGATGTTCAGAACTCAAAAAAAGGCCTTTCTTCCTATCATCTTTCAACAGGTTAACACTGGCCAGACAAACAGAAGAATGAAAAAATGGAGGTGAGAGAGGGCAGGTTAAAGATCATGGTGCAAATTAAAGGTTTTCAAAGCCTTTAAGTCAGGTGAAAGGCATTCTAAGTTAGGAAATAAGGAGCAATAGCTGAGACATTTGTGGTTATTTCAGAGGTCTGAAGGAGTTCTCAGAAGGAGTGGGATAAATGCTGTAAGAGTCCACCAGGATGTTTCACCAAGATCTCTCTGGGTCTAGTCTTACTCATTATTTATACTAAGGACTGGATAGGGAAGACAAAACTTGCTCCAATTAGGAGATTCTGCAGTACTTGGACAGCAGGATGGACAAGACTCAAAATCACAGGCGGACACCAGAAAAGTGCAAAGATCTGTGTGCAGGTAGGGATAATCAACTCACAAACACCAGACGAAAACAGATTTGTGCCTAAGTTCTGCACACAAGGATCAGGACCTAATTTTAGCAGATCAAAGACTGAACACTGGTTAGTGTCAAACTATCAAAAAGAAAAAAAAAAAAAAAAAACCAAAACCTTTGCAGGAGCATACAAGGAATGTTTTAGGTAAGACACTTCCACAACCTCTTCAATACAGCAAAGTTGTAGCTTTATTGGATTTTTTGAAATATTCCTCAGAATTTGAAGACCAACTCAAGACAATCCTGAGTAGGCCAAAAAGCTAATTTGACACCTAAAACTGGAAGTCACAAGGAAAGTCAAGGAAGTAATGGATTTAAGGGTATGTTGTAAGAAGAATGATATGAGTAGACTGTCTGAAAAAGTTAAAGAACGTCCATCAAGTGGAGAATATAAGAACTCATGAGACAGCATTCGGTACGTATGGCCTAGGAACAGCTCATCCAATGACTGCCTGAAGCCCTTTCTAGTCCTACATTCTACTATTTCAAGCTGCAGAATCAAAATATTTTTAAACCAGACCACACAATTTTATATTTTTTCATTACAAATGTCCTGCTTTCTTAACCAGTCTGATACTGACAGAAAAGTGCTCTGAATCTCACAATCTCTTCTTCAGCATATTGAGCAGGCTGAGTCATAGCCTTCAAAACTAGACAGTAATGAAAACAAATGGCTTCATTTTCACACAGACTTTCAGAGGAATCATCTATGAGATGAGTGCTCCCTTCTTTAGAGAAGGGGAAAAAATTAATTTTTTTTAACCTGAATTCGAATGGTGAAATTCAGCTTCCTCTGCAGCTCCGTCCACGGCATTTGTGTGCTCTTCAGGCCTGTCATTTGTCATTGTCCTTCGGATGCTCTGGTACCTAGGGTTTGAAAACTGCACTTTATATATAGTATATGGTAACTATGACCCAATTCGGGCTCCAAGGGAGCCTGCCCATCTTTTCTGCCATGTAGGTTAATATACATTGATCTCAGATTTCTGCATTAAAAGCCTTTTGAACTTCTGACAACCATTATCAGATGTATTATTTTTGGTCACACAGCTTATGATTACAGGTGGAACACAAAAGTCTTGGAAGCTCACACGCAAGCTAAAAGCAACAGCCACATAAAAACACCCACGTAAGGCCAGCTGTGGGAGCAGCTGTGGCCTTGTCTCCACACTCAGTCCTGCAATGGTGAATGCAGCTTTGCAAGCACACAAAATTCACAAGCAGCAAGGTCTAAAAAAATTCTTACCGGCGGTTCAGCTGCTCCATCTGCTGTATGGAATTGGACCTCTGCAGAATCTGTGGGGCTGGGGGAGCTGTGGGGCGCTGCCATGTTGTTGTCCTGTTCACGTGGTCCACGTAAAAAATTCGTCCGTGGCTGTCGATTCGAGCCTCCCAGTCTAAGAAGCAACAAAATATTGTGAACTATGGAGGGCTTAGGGTTTATTCACTTATTTGTTTTAACTTTGTCACTTTTGTAACCCTATCTATTGTTTCAAGTCTCTATTGTAATAATAACAATTACTACTACAGCATAGACAGATACACATATATACGTATATAAAATACACACCTCTACAGAAGCAAACATGCATGATTCTTAGACACTTGCAACCACAGAAAACGTGCAAATCACTTAGCACATCAGTTGAGAAATAGTCTTTGGGAGCTCAGAGGGTGTCTAGATAAGACTTTCTATATTGCAAGTCTAAGTGAAAGTAGCATCTGCTGCTAAAATTACAATATTCATGTTTTTTAACCAGAGTTTGCAAACAAAATAAAACATCGAAGTATTCCAGGAAGAACAGAATTGTTCATTGGGAAAAAAAACTAAAAACAAACAACAGAAGAACCCAAAAAAACCCTCAAACAGTTTACATTTGTGAATTCATTATCCCGCTTAAATGTCAAACCCTAAACCACTGTATAATAAGCTGGGATTTTTCTTGTGGTGTTTATGTCCAAGTCTGACAGTCACCATTTCTGTAACATGGTCTTGTGGAAGAAAACCATTTTTGCCTGCATTTAATTTTAAATACACAAGTTTAAACACTTGAGCAATGGCTTCCAAAGTAAAGCATCTGCCTCAGTGTCATGACGGACAAGGCTGTATTCACTATATTCCTATATAAGGCTATATTCCATCAAATCACTGTTAGTCAAATGTGTTACAAATAGCTTGCTGAATTGCAAGACTGTCATTCATCGAGGTTTCATGGTCAAGCTTTGCTAATTTTTCCCTAGGAATGTAGGAACTGCAGCATACTGTTGCATATTATAGGCAGAAATACAAGATAAATGTTTAAATACTTTCTCTTGTTCTTTAACTTAACCTAACACAAAATTGAAAGAAATACACTTATTTTCTTCCTTACTTTCAAATTCTGGTGAAACAACAAATTGAATAAACCCAAATTAAAAAGAAATTACAGTTTACAGCTCAAAATCATATTCTTAATATTTTCTCTAATTTTTCAGTATTAAAATATTAAACCTGTCACACATCTGAAAGCAGAGCTTTGAAGAGCAAAGCTGGATCTAGGCAATAATTGGTATTTAAGACTTTATTCATATTAGCAAATGATTTATTTATACAGACATTGCATTGGGCTTTGACTGTAAAGGGGTGATGTGTACATGCACCATGCCATGCATGACTGTGCAGAAACTCAGCACGTTAGGAATGTTAAAATACTATACAGCCAATGCTTTTTCCACTACCATTCCAAGAGTTTTTCCAAGCAGTTATTGTAGTGTATAGTTTGTTCCTGAAACCACAGAACTGCACCAGCTATCTCTGTGCATTTCTGAAATATTTGTCTCCCAGACACAGTTTTGTAAAATGTAAAGCTGGTATATTAGAGTGGCAGTTAATTAACTTGAGGATCTGCAGTCAGGATTAATCAGATTATAACAGATGCAGCAGGGAGCACAACCATATCATCATCCTGGCTTTCCACACACAGCTATATCTGTGTTCTGCTATCAGGCTCCTTCCAGTTACTTGATCCAATTACAGAGCAAACACAGCCCCATACCATTCTGGGAAATATGGATCTGTTCATTTTACACTAAATATCTTCATTCCCAACTCCTTTAAAGTGACAGAGCTTTGCCACAGACTTCAGTGGGTCCGAATTTAAGATTTTTTTGCATATTTGCTTTAAAGCAATGTTTGCCTATTATCTGTGTCCAGGTTTATTTTAATATAAAATCTTCACCCTGCCTCAAAAATGCAAGGAAAGTACGGACACCTTTGAGCTAACCTGCAGATAAGAAAGATGTTGTATATTCCTTTGTAAATCATTACCATACACGAACTATTCAGAGATTTCAGAGTGCCTGACACTTCCCAGTGCCTCACAAGCACCTCATCTCCCTGCCCTGAGCACTGCACAGGAAGGGCAGCACTGTCTCTGCACAAGTGACACTCAGCAGGTCTGTGTGCACCAGGTGTGATTATCACAACAACAACACCGGGCTCAACCATCACCACTCCTCACTTCCAACTTCTCAGCTGTTCATTCTCAGTTCTCACATTCAACCAGGAAATGTAATGAGCTCTCAGTAATGAGATACAGGCAACTTATCCCCCAACTACAGTATGGAGAAGCTCACTTGGCGGCAGAGCCTCATCCACCCTCTGGTACCGGCTGACATCCTGACGGACTGAAGGCAGCGACCTCAAGGGCTGATGGCCATTGGCAGGAGAACCTGGAATCAAAACACACAAAAATTATTTTTTTCAGTCAATGTGGGGAAGCCCTAGAGACGCCTCTAAACTGAGCAAGCTGTGTTAAAGTTTCTGCAGGACTATGATATTTCAGGACATATCTAACAGTCACTTGTTCTTGGAGTCAAAGTAAGTTATGCTGACAGCTCTAGGCAAGTGATTCCTCTGGCATGTCCTGGCCCTGGAAACATCACCTGTGGGATGTGTTGCATCCATCTGTGATCAGCCAAAGCCAGAGCACGGAAACAACCTCTGCCTGAGCCACATCCCAGGACAAAGCTCCACCTGGCCCCCTCAGAAACCTTAAGAGTGGGAGGCAAAGCTATCCACTGTCCTTCCTTGCTGCAGCCAAACTGATCTGCAAAACATGATGCAACCTGACACCTAATAAAGAGCATCCCAAATGTCTAGAAAATGCTGTAAAACATTGGCAGTATTTTAAATAAATACCTAAATTATTATTTCCAAATCAACAACCTGTTCATGAAGAGAAGAAATTAATACTTATATATAACTCTTGGTATGTTATGAAGAAGATGCATTTGGAAACCCACTTGATTGGATACGCTTCAGTCCTTGAAGAAACTGAACACGTAATCCATTATTAAAGTTGCTTGGAAACAATTCATTAGGGAAACATTTCTACTTTCAGTGATTTTAGCAACACAGAAAATTCTCAACTGTTAAAATAATTTTAAAATCAGTAAGAGGTTTACAGTGTTAACTTGGGTAACACATTCATCTCTTCTCAAGTTTTCAGTGCGCTAGGATCCATCTATACAGAGAAGGAACTGGGAAAAGGAAGATAAAGAGCCTCAAGTTGATAAAAAAATGATTCTTTTTCCTTTCCCCTTTCTTTTGATTATCCTTGTGTTTTAATGCTAATATTAAACATTCAAAAGAAAAGAGCAAAATTAAAATTCTATTTTGCATTTCATACTTTTGGGGAGTTTTGTCCCTCATTACCATTTTCATTAGTGAGCAGGGTACTATTGTGGAATTCTTTCCTACTCTTCATCCTCCTCACTACTCTCTCAAGAATTAAAATATATCCAATTTCAAAATAAACACATTTTGGGTATTTTAGGTTTGGATTTTTTGTTAAATCAAAAACCCTCAAGTGTCTCTTGAAGAAAGAAATAAATTCGAAGAAACAAAAAAAGTCTTGAAAGGTAATGAAATCGAGAAATTAAAGATCTTTGTTTTCAGATGTTAATTTTCATAATTTTTTTTACTCTCCGCAGTAAGGTCACTTACTGCCTCCCTCAGTTGTTACCTCCAGTAGCTCCTTCAAGCTGTGCTGTGGCACCTTCACAAGCTGCTTGTGCTCCTTCAATTTCCTCATCCTGGGACTGGCTCTGGGCAGCTGCTGCCTGCAGGCTTCTCCTTCTTTGCCAGATTTCTTCTGCTTCCTCTTGGTCCTGCAGCTCACCTGCCTCAGCCTCCTGCGCCTCCTCCTGCGGTAACTGCACCGCAGGCAGAGACCCGGCAGCGCCCGCAGCGTCCTGGGCTTCGACCCCCGGCTCCGCCGCGGCTGCCTCGGGGGCACAGGCTCCCTCCTCCTCCTCCTGAGAGGAAAAGGCCGGGGTCTCGGGGAACCTGGCGCTCTCGCAGGAGGAGCAGCGCATCTCCACGGAGGAGCGCCGCACGGTCGCGCTCTCGTTGCAGGAGCTGTCGGCGCCCTCGGCGTCGCTCTCGCCCTCGGGCCGGGTGCTGGCCTCGCTGACGCTCTCCGTGCGAGCCGGGTCGCTCTGCTCGGTCTCGGACGACAGCTGGGACGGCTCCGACCCTTGGTCAATGGACTCGGTCTCGCTGACGCCCCTTCTGCTCCCACCTGCAGCTTCGGCAGCTCCCGTGTCCGCACTGCCAGGAGGCTGCTCTGCCTCCGGAGCCGCAGAGGACTCGCTGCCGGCCGGCTCTGCCGGGGCTTCAGCCTCAGAGCCCTGCAGGCTTTCACCTCCTTCCTCTGGAGGTGGAAGCTCTGGGAGAGAATCTTGCTGCTCATCAGTCGATGGCAAAGGAGCATCAGAGGCTGAAACCCTTTCACTCTCTGCAGGCCCTGGCATTACCTGATCTGATGAGGAACTCACATCATTTCTTTCAACATTCCTGGTAGCACCATTAAGCATTACTAAACCGCCATCGTCTTCCAAGGAAGACGGAAAACCCAGGTCTTGATGCAGCTCGTGCTCCTCCTCATCTGAGTCAATGTGAAGCATAGCATTAAGTCTTGTGTCAGTAGGGAAGCTACTCCTCAGTTTTGGGGAGGCTCCTCGTGGTCTGTCACCACAGGTAGATGTCCCTGGTCTGGGATGGTTATTGTGTTCTATTGCATCGAGATAGTCATTTAGGGAGTCCTGGCGGCCTCTGGGAGGGGATGATCTTGAAGCACCAGAAGTCAGCTCATCCTGGTCTGTCTCCAGTGTCCTACTAGTCCTTAAAGAGTGCCTCAGGATTGTGTCTCCAGAAGATTCCTCAAAGACTGGGCCATTGGAACAGACTGTGGATGTATCGTGATGTCCTGCTGGCATGTCCTCATCATCAGAGGGGCTCCCCAAGTCTCCATTGACAGAGTTGGTTCCTAGTAAAGTGCCAACTGTTTCTGGTGAAGCATCTGCAGAGGCAGAAAGACTGAATGTGAAACACAGAGCAGCAACACACAGTTCATTCCACTTAAATTATATAAATAGACACATCCTTGAAGATGCTTGCTTATTTCAAGCAGACAACTAAGGGAAGAAACTTCAATCAAAATAACAGAGGCATCTACAGTGTTGGAACAGGACGTACAGAATTTTCTCTGTATAAGTCTATAATGTTTTGTAGGATATAGAAAAATTAAGGGGTCTGCAGTTAGACTTTAAAGGTTTCCCATTTTGCTTTCAAAAAACAGAGCACTGCCAAGCATAAGATGAGAATCATAAGCAGATTCATTTAGAATCTATCCAACAAAATCAAAAACAATATACTAAGTGCTGATGTTTTGGAATTACCATCTCCAAGGCAGCACCTGCCATATCTAAATTTTGAATCCTAATAGAAAAGAATCTGTAGTAGGGGGCCCTACACAAATGAGAAAGTATATTATGTCCTCAACACCAGAAAAGCCAAGACACAGGAACACACAGAAACTCTCTCCATACTGGATCTCTGGACAGCCAGATCACTGACAAATTCTCACCTTCATGAACAGAAGATGTGATTTCCACTTTGAACTGGAGATACCCACTAACATGGTCAGCTGGGAGCCTTCTGCCAAGATTATAGCTGACAACCTGGTCTCTGCAAAATCAAAAATATTGGGTTTTTAAAATTTTTGCTGGTTTCATGTTTCCAGTATTTAATTTCTCTTGTGGTCTTAAAACCAGCCTCATACTCCAGTTTGCATGGAAAAGCACAAACACCATCCATGGTGTAAATACCTTTCATTAACAGATAAAGCAGCCTAAAAAACTATGATCAATTCCAAATACAGATTGTGCCCCACCAATTCTTACACATCCCTAAATATCTTAAGTTCTAAAGAAATTAAAGTGCAAAGATCCCTCTCCTCTAATGTCCTCCTTTCCCCAACTCAAAATGTTTTATAATTAACAAAACCTTTCTGCCCCCTTGTGGTTTTTACTATGTACAAAAGTCACAAATAGTTTCTTCATATTTTTTCACATTCAACAAAGCACTTCTACATTCTGATTTAGAAAAGCCATTAATGCTTGAATTTATCTTCAAATACATTCTTAAGAGTTACTGAACTCAGTGGGGCTCAGACGAGATTAGACACTTGTATCAGCTTGAGACTTTGGATCAGATCCCAGGCTGTACCTTCTTGTTTAGGCACAGCCAGAATTCACAGCCCCAGCTCCCCTCAGCACAGCTGGCACAGCTGAAGGAAGAAGAGGGAGCTACTGAAGACCTCCACAGGAAATTATTGTTATTTATGCACCTAACTTTGTACTGGTATAAACACCTCTCCTTTACTGAGAGCACTACTACTGCAAAACAAAACAAATGCAGTTATTACTGAAATAAGCTGTAGCAGTTTGCATAAACTTTTAGGGGGAAAAAAAGCCCTGAGTGGACAAGCAACCTTCCATGCTGCTCTGTAGCCTACAGGACACCAAATTATTGCAGTAGTGTCTCCAGGACCTGTCACAGATTCCTCATTCTGCTCCAACTACAAGTCTTCGTTAGAAATCTTAAGTTTCCAGTTTTTACGTAAGTTTTATATTAGTCCAGGCCACTCAAGAATAGAGAAAGCCACGTCATGAATAATGCCTTCTCTGTATTCAGCTGAGTCAATTCTAGATGATTCTCATGCTCATTTATCATGTTTCCAGGAAATTAAAAGCCCCTGGCCATTTCATTACACAAACTTGTGAGCTATGACTACAGCTAAAAGTGGGGCAGAATTTGTCTAAATGTGGTTGGTTCTGGATTTCACCTTTTCATTCATTAACAATCATCCTTGACATCACCAAAATGATGGTGTTATACTTGCTTGTCCAAAAAAAAAAAAAAGCCAGAGAATTAGCTGTTAATTGCATATTGGGTACATTTCAACTTCACATCTACATTAACTACTACTTTATTTTGCAAAACCTTTGGTGAAATATTGTCTGTCTTTACACAAAAACTGAAAATGGACAGATACATTGCAGATGAACAGGCAAAACAGATTGAATGTCAGTTCTAACAGCAGTGAGGCAAACCAAACCAACACCCATATTCTTAATAAATACTTATTATACTGCCTCACCTTTCATAAAAAGATTTGATATACCAAATATACAGAACTGAAATATGGAGAAGAAAACAGGAAATGTCTTCCAGGTTAATGGTTTGGAAAAACAAAGGTGAGAACTGATGAACACAGCAAAAGGGTAATTTCCACAAATGACAGCACCAGGAATCCCAGAGCAGAAAAACATTTTGGTGTTTAGCAAGGAAATAAGTATCTTGCACTAGGTTTTGAAACCAGCCTGTATCACAGTGTTATTTTTGAGTGTATAGCAGTGTGCAAATTTATTAGAAAAAGCTGCTTGTTCAACTAAACACAATTTGTTGAAACTCAAAGATGAGGCACTTTTTAGAAAAGTTAGATTGTGTATGTACCTGCACTGTTCTTGGATACCACCACAAAACAAATGGACAGGCTTTTTAAAAAATGTTTATTTAATAAATTCTGTATCAGAAGGTATTATCAAAATTTTAAGCTGCTCTTACAAATTTATTCTTCCTTTACTTACCAATGTAGACACCACTTTGAAAACTTAGAGCTGAAAACTGTTTTCATATTGAATTTGATTTTCTCCCCTTGTACAACTTGTTACTCTGAGGGGAATATCTGTGAAAAAGGAGGCCAGTTTGTATAAAAGTGTGATGACACTGCCGTGCCCTAAAGCTTTAAAGAAGAAAATATCCATCTAATTTCACCATCATTCCTCATGGGCCTAATCCAGTGGCTTTTTTAAGTCAATGGAGATACATTAACTTTAGCAGACTTTGAGGCAGGGCCTTTACAAAAGGTGCACACGCAACAGGTGAATTTTGAGTCCCATCAGTGAGCTATTCAGAACAAAAGGCAATTTTAATTATGTAGTACCAGAAGCACTCTGAAATGTAAGGAGTCACAGCCTTGCAGCTCTGGCCAATTAGCTGCAGGGATATTACATCTCTGATTACTGAACTGACAATAAAAAAGACTTGAGCTGTAAAAGAAGTCAGTCAATCACATCTGCTTGTTCTAAAAAATTTGCACACAACCATGGAGTATTGTGATAATGCCTTGCTTCTTAATTAGCTAGCCAAAGGGTAACATTTTTTGTGAATAACATTTTTTATGTAAAGAAATTAAGCTAAATATATATATATATATATAGACACACATCAACACAAACATGGGTACATGTATTCAGGACAGGGCTAGTAACATTGCCATTTTTCAGTCAGCTATTAAAATTACAATATATTTTTTAGTACAGATGTAGTAAAAACTTGCTGGTCTGTTCCAGTAAGCCAGAAAGGCTGCTCTTTGCTCTCAGTATCCTAGATGCTGAGTGTCCCTGCTGAACATAGGTTAGCATTAAGAATGTGCTCATTTACCCAATTGCATGTCTCTCCAATAGTCTCTGAACAGGAATGGTTAACTTCCCAAGGAAGCGTTTGATGATTGGGCGACTCTTGGCAAATTTGTCTTTAACCTCAATTTCCAGGACATCTGTTAGAAGTGCAACAAAAGAATATTTCTGGAAGGAAAGAACATATTTGACACCATATCAATACACCTTTATTCAGAAAGGATGTACTTAATTACTACTAATGCGCAGCGAACTCCAAAAGTAATGACTGATGACAACAGCTTTCACATGACAAAATAATGTCAACATCATTTATTAATGAATTCTTGCATATGTAACTAGCTTTTTACTGTTCCCCATTCCCTTTTATTGTTCCTTGAAAAGAATTGCTCAGTAAGAAACTGCACTGAATAAAAGCACTTCCAGGGTCTATGTCAGAAAGTAGAACATGTATCCTACTGCTTGCTTCTATTTGCATGGGGGAAAGCAAAGAGAGCAGGAATCTTTGCTGGACTCTGTCAGGTCAATGCAGGAGGAAGGAAGTAAGTGTCTCACTCCAGGCTGTGTTAGAAGAATTTCCCTCCCAACACCATGCTTTGCATTCATGTTTTGTATGCATGACAGGAAGTCAAAAGGGCAACGTGTATACAGTACATTCAGGAGCAGCATTACTAAAGGAGGAGAATTTTCTATGGAGTTTTGCCCCAACGTTGACAAACCTTCTCAGCAAACTCCAACAGAACCTTTTCCTGCACTTGGGGCCTTTAAACAATACGGTGCTAATTTGCAGAAGATTTCTTGATGTCTGGTAAAATCATTCTCCCACCTTTCCCTGCCTGGGAACATTAGCAGTTATTATTTTGAGCTTTCATTTTCATGCATTTTGTGAGTACTTCATCTCTTAGATCTGCACTGCCCTGCCAAGTCTGCCCAAAGATGGCCAAAAGATTCAAAAGTGGTACAGGGCCAATGTTAAGCAAGCATGTTGGCAGGCACACACCATAAATACAGTGTGATGATAAATTCCCATAGGAAAACAAGCTTAGGAACCTAAAATTTCTATTTGTCATCTAGATTTTAAGATATACCAAATAAACAAGCAAAGTATGGCATAACCTACTCAGAAAAAAACAAAGTCATCTGGTTATACTTTTACTATCTGCCACCTTTAAGACCTCTGAGCAAACCACAGCCTGTGCCTAATACACATGTAGTTAGGTAGACAAAGATACACTGAACAAGGAACAAAAGGAGAAATAGCTCTTCAGTTCAGCTGTAGGCATCAGATAAACATCTCCAAAATATCCAATTAAACTGGGTCAGGAATAAAATCACTTCCTCATGCTGGGCAAGTGTCAGAACTGGGTTCCTCTGATAAACAGAACTTAAAAATTTGTAGCTCTCAGTTTGCTATAATATTTCAAATTACTCTGCAGAAAGTATTAGATGTAAAACAGGATCAATTCTGCACCACTAGGACAGCATATGTAATGGGATCATAGCTGCTGTTGTCAGAGCACTGCTACAGGGAAGATCCAGCAGCTGAAGCAAGCTGATACAATGTGTGCACCAGTGAACATTATCACTTTTCTAATGAGCTTCAAAGCCAAGGAGAACTGGAGGAGAAAAAAAAAGGGTGGGGGGGGGAAATGAGTAGGTTTTCTTTCTATCTACTGGATAGATGGATAGACAGAAAACTGAAGAATCAGTTTAGAGATCAAAACTTCAATTTTTTAAAAGATTTTAAGACTAATCACATCTACAGTCTTCCCCACAACCAAGCACCCCAGGGCAGTGCTAATGCTGGCCCTGCTCAGTTCTGCTTTACTGCTTGTTTGCTTTATGATTTGTGGAAATATTTCCCAAAGCCTGCTCAATTTTCATCTTCCTAAAGAATACATTAACATTCACTACAGTACAAGCTTGCCTGTCCTGAAAGGGGTGTGAATGTGTATCAGCAGTTTCACTTTGCCACATAAACATTTATCTTCAAAAGCACAGCCTGGCTCTCCTGCATGCAATGATAGTTGTGGGGCTGAGTTCCTTCCCTGGGATCTGCACAGTTCACCCAGTACAAACAAGTTTGGCAAACTGGCTTCTGCCACACTGCCTGTTTGCCCCCCTTGCTGAGTGGTGCTCTAACACCTGCCTGGGTTTTCCTTCCTGCAGTTGTGCTTGCAGGGACTACACCAAAGAGCATCCCCTCTGCCTGACAATACTGAGAATTTATCACCCGATACACACCACAAAAATACCATTTCCAAATGAACGGTTGTTGCAATCCCTGAGCATAAATGTTCATGTAGTGTAACTACTCTTGAAGAGTCTTCTCACAACATATAACCCAACTTTAATTAATTTATTTTCGCAGTTTCAAGAAACCTACAGGGTGGCTAAGTGAGTTCAGCTTTTTTGAGCAGAGAAGGGAATGAAAACCTGCCAGCAGCTTAAATACTCAGCTTTAATATACAGATGATAACTGTTTCTAGCCACCAACAGGGTTCCTAAAACTACTAAAATTTCTGTGTCACTTTAAATAACTAGCTACAAAATAAGCTCATGGCTTTCAGAGAGTAAGGAGTAATGCATGGGGAGAAAATGCAAGCCTGGTACACTGCATCAGCTGGCAGACAGCTCTCAAAAGGGATACATTACCTCTCTGTGCCAAACAGGATTAGTTGTGTTACTGATGATAGTCGACCTTCTTTCCTGGCCATGGTGAGCAAACGTAGGAAATGTACTTTTCTTGCCTGGCTGAATGGACATCTTTAGATAAGGATCAGGGTTGAAGAACATGCCTTTTTTAAGTCCAGCTGCTCTAATATCTATAAAGCAAAACAAGAAGGAAGGAAAAAGGAACTGAGTAAATTAAAGCTAGTTCACAAAGTAGTGTATTCCTAAAATATTACCCAGGAAATCAATTCACCATAGATTACTAAATAAAGCAACTTAAAAGTACTCACACATTAACTGGATCCAGTGTACAGCAGGAAATCAAGTGTTTTCCCAAAAGAATATAAGGAAGAAAGGTATCAACATCCTCATTTACATTTAAGCCTCCAGTTATTTGTAAAACAAAAAGGATAAACTCGTAGCTCACCTACAAATGCTTTTCTCAGTAAGGTATCTAAGGTATTTCCACTCAAGGAAAGAAAAGAAACCCTGACAGAAATGGCCCAAAATGAAACACACAGTACTTGTTTTGCTTCTGGGTAAGGAGAGGAGATAAAAAGCTATATGGGAGGTAACATAGTGAACAGACAATTTCCAAAAGTTCAGTCTTCGATAAATGTAACTTATCAAGTCTGCTCTGGACTATGATACAATTTTCTCTCAACAGAGCGGAAAATCCATCTCACATAAAAGGAAGCAAAATTTTCTGGAAAGGCTTTTTTCTTCCTAGGGAAACCTCAGTACTGCAGCCCTTAAAATTTACAATAATAAATAATAATTTCCCCAGGAGGATATTGTCATGACTAAGGACTTCAGCAATAGTGCAAGCTTCAGCAACAAGAAAAATAAAGAGGTACTTTTTAATATAATATTAGATTTTTAACTTAACTGTAAAATATTTCTCTGTTTCTCTGTAGGTTTGCTGAAGCACAAGACCTGTGTCTTTTGCCATGAAGTTCACCAGTATGCTGCATGCAGTAATGCAACTGGCACGTACAGTTTATGGATGCAGGCAAAATTCACTGCTCTAAAATGAAACACCATGCCTGTGGATTTGTAAAAATACAGAATCATACCCAATATTCAGAATTAAGCCACACAGCAGAAACATGATGAAATAAAGGGTCGTGTGCAAATGAACAACCCAAAAACGTTACAGGACACATGTCACAGGCCTATCAGTCAATACACCTTTCAAAATTATTTTATGGGACTCTTCAGGCAGAATCACAACTGTCTATTAAACAAAACAGTTTTTGCAGAATTCACAAAGCAATTACCTGGATAGTCCACCACGTGAGTCTGTACAACCTATCAGCTCTATCTGAGGTAGCTGCTGAAAGGCCACTTGAAAAAGCAGTGTTTTTTCTGCTCTACCTCTACAATCCCTACATGTTTTTATTGTCAGCTCTTCAAGATTCAGAAACTAATTTCATCTGCCTTTGCTCAAGCTGAATATGCTTCTGTCTCACACAACATTTCTCTGGAATAAAGTGCTAATCAAAACAAGTGAAGCTGGTAGACTGCACCCCTACAGCTATTTCACTGTAGTGACAGCTTAGCTCTGTTACAAGTGAATTTTTTTTCCCTTTCTAAACCACCATTTGCAGCTATTGCTGTTTTCAAAGTGATGGAGCCAGACTGCATTTTAGTTAGAGGTTATGTTTTCCACTCTTCAGTCTGAGAGGAACTGTCCCTTGTGCAAACTGGAAATTTCTCTAAATTTTTCATGCTGGGATATATCAAATCCATTTCTTTCACTCCTGGAGATACACGATTCTGGCTGGTTTTCAATAAGCAGAATTTCTAAAGAAATGACATCTTTCAAGCCACTAGAGTGTGCTCCTACAGAGGTTAATGAAGAAAAGCATTCCATCTTTGATATAATTTAGAACAGCCACTTACTTTTTTTTTTAACAATAATTTGTAAAACACAAGAGTAGTGATGTTTTTTACCTGATAGGGTAAAGCTGACCAACTTCCTAGAGTGCTGGGCTCCAGAAGCACCTTCATCCGTGCCTTCTACTCCCATCTGAAGAGGAACAAAATAAGAAAAACCACAGAACTTTTCATCTGTTTTGTACATGCCTGAGGACGATAACACAATTTTAAGATACTGTGCTAGGGAAGGATCTGACCAAATACTGCCTATTACCACAGACAGGCTAAGCCACAGCATTTCTTTACAGCAAAATATCTATTATTTATGTCACACAGTGCTAATACACCAGGAGCTCAGATCTTCCAAACAGAACATGTATAGGCTAATACACACGCAGACAATCTTAATCAGAGAAAACCTGTATTTTTTTACAGCTTTCCCTTTTGCAAAATAACAAACAACAGTATGGATTTGTAATACATACCAAAGCACTGAGCTGGCCAGTGCCAGCATATGCAACTTTTGTCACTTTCCACAAATAGATAATTTAGTATGCAACAAAAAAAAAGCAAAGATATCAAAGAGAGACTAAAAAAGCTTTCGGCTCTATGAACAAAAGCTCCTTTTAAACAGAAAAGCGCATCAGACATCTAAATATAAATGTGGTCTAAAAGCTTATGCTTCCCAGATTTTGAGGTTTGGTTTCTACTGAAATCCCTCATTAGGTAAAGCACTACTTCAGAATAAAAAGTTTCTCAAGTATTAATGTCTGTCTCTTTCAACTAGCAGAAGGATTTGTCTTTCAAGACAGAGGAGATGTGCATCCAGCTGAATAATCTATCACGGAGACACCAATGGAGCTATCTTTGAAGACAAATGGTTCCCTGGGCAGGCACTGCACTCACTCCCAAGCAGGACGAGGTGACACAGAAAAAGTCTGAGCCAAACACAGCGCTGAGGATTAATACCAGTGATAGAACAGGATCTGATCTACTGAAGGATGAAAACAAGCTGAATAAAAATGGGCACACCTGTGTGCATAGATGAAGAATGTGAGGCAGCCCTGAGCAGCTGAGCAGTGGTTTGAAGTGACCAGATGGAGAAATTACTCTGGAGCTGCAGTAGCCGCAGGGAAGCTGCTTTGCATTCACCGAACACGTAATCATTCCTTTTTATATTGCTTTAAGCTACTTAATATTACAGCTTTCAAATACTTCCCACGATGATCAGCAAGGGTGTTGGAATTTCATTGGAATTAGCAAACATGCAGAATTTTCCAGACAAAAAGATGAAGAAGCAGCCATGATGTTGAAGCCTGACATCCCCTGGGCCTCTGTGGTCCTGTGAGGTGACACACCATGCCAGCAGGCACTGCCACTCATCAGCCATGCCATTCCATTCCCTTCCCTCACTGCTGGCTTCATGGGCACTTCCCATTCGCAGGGCAAGACAAGTCTCACCAGAGTCCTCAGAACTACCCCTTTCCACCCAGCATGACATTATTATGCCAGTGATTTTATATGGATGCATAAGCATTGACAGGTGGCAGCGAAATTATGAAGGCATCAAATGCAATGGGTTAATTCCAGTTGGATCAGTGTCCCCTTGTCTACAGACGCATTCCATGGAAGCAGCAAGAGCTGCATCCCACTGTGATGGTAATGCTGTCCAGGCAAGGCCACAAGAATGTTGTGTATTCCAGTTTTCTCTTTTGGGCTTATTTTAGCACAGTTTTCCTTGTCAAAAATGTTACTCATCAACAAAAAGGCCTTCCCCATTCTATACCTATTTTTCTACTACAAGTCAGACTCCCTTCAAATAATATAATTTACATTGCTAATCATAACTTCACATTATATAAAATAGAATTTGCCCACAATTCAGCTATGATAACATGAATGGTGACAGTGTTCCCTAGCACTTCCATGACTTTTCTGTATAACCTTTTCCTGTTCCATTATGATCTGAACAGCAATTTCAATTCTTCTGCACCAAGTGAAAAATTTCATCCCAGCACACACGCACAGAATTTTGCATCTGGTGTAACACAGTGCTTCTGAATGCTCCATCAGGCCTTCTGTCTTCCCTGAGTCAAATTAACACAACAGAATGTCAGCTGCTTATCCAAAAATATGATGGACTGAAATGCCTGATGTGATACACCATCAGTTTGAGAAAATACAGTAAGCAGGGAATTTATTGCACCATAAAAAAGGGGAGTGGGCACACCATGACTGTCTTACCACTTCCTCAAACAGATTTCTCTAACAGGAGACAGCATCAGTATCAAGAGAACCCAGTAATCTCTACTGCACAGTGCTTAGGGTCAACACCAAAACCATGGAAATACAGTGAAGTTTTAACATTTAACAATAGGTTTACTTACACATAACTAACCCAAAACAACATTTTTAGGAAGTATCATCTGAACTGTCATACAACATTCTCATCAGGAAAACTAACAGCTCACTATTTCTGGAATTCTGCACTGTTAACACAAACAAAACTGTTTCTATAGAATTACCCCTTCCAGCAGGTGTGTAAATTCTGCACAATATCCAGAACCCTGCATTACCTTTCAAAGAAAAGACATTTAAACAGCAACAGCTGGTATAAGCCTTCAAAAATTACCATGACTCTGAAAGACAGATCTTCAGGTAGCTACCAAGTAATTAAACGCAAACTCAGATGATAGAAGTTCAGATGTCCTTTTGTTCAATGAATCTCAAAACTACTGGTGGATAACATAAGGTCAAGAAAACATGAAAGTTCAACTGCTTTCTCCATTCAGTATAATCACTCTGCTCCTCAGTAATGATTTAGTGCAGCATGCAGCCCATTCTAAGGGTTATTTTGAGATGCATTTTTTCTCCTGTTCAGAATCAGACCACCTTACTGCCTTTAGTTTATAAATTGATATTAAAGACAGTAGCTGTCAAGCTCATTAACTATGACACATTTTCTCCTGTAAAATATCGAGTTTGTATGCATCTGTGAAGGTCTTACTCATAGTGAGATCTGACAGATCTGAAAATTAAATGATGCTATTACCTAGGTTTGTAATTCTGAGAGAAAATCCCCCTGCATTTGGTGTATTGAGATATAAAGTTTAGTACAGCATATATAGTATCAGAAAACCACAGCACTTGTGTATAATACACAACACTGAAAAAGCACAAGGTCAGAATAAAAGCTATTCAATCTGAGTAATTTCTGCTCTACTGTATGTTCAACTCTGCAGTAGTTAGGACACCACCCTGACAGGTGTGATCTTAAATATTTGGCAGCTAACTTCAACGAATCAAATGCACTGTGAACCTTGCTGAGGCTTCAGCTGAAGAGCTAACCTGTTAGATAAATCACTTCAGCCAAAGCACCATGGTACAAGCTTGGAAGCCTTTTCTTCCACTACTCTAACAAATATTCCACTGCTACTTAAACAACTAAAAAAACTGCTCTAAAACTTAAACAAGTCTCATAATGAAAACACAGTAAGACAATACTTCTCGATAATCAGGGAATTACTGAATTTCAATGGACTGTGAACATTCAATCCAGTAATTTTTGCAAGAGCAGAGTTTTGTCCTGGTTCATTTATACTAACAATTGCTATCTCAGTAACAGTTTCATAGTGAACATCAGAAAATATCTAAAAAATAAGAAGAAATGGAGAGTCTGGATATGGTTTCAGTTATATAACCAGTGTGAAAAATTTCTATTATGGTGCTAAATTACAGAAAACTGTAAGTACCAAAAAACTGAACGCAAGCAAAGTCAAATTGTTAGTATTAAAGATTTCAGTTAAGCTCAGTGACTTTTCACTTTTACTGTGTTATGAGCAATACAAAACCACGAAAAGTCCTTTTCAGTTTTTATAATTTTTATAAGGCAACACAATGTTTTGAAAAATAATTGCTGTCAATAGTAAAACTAGGAGACATATTGATAGGTTGCTCTGACAGTTAATACTGTCATCAGTACTATAATTTTATAAAACTTATCAATAAATCATGTCATACAAATAAAATGAACAAATAGGCTAAACTCACCATCACAGCAGGGTTTTTCACAGTGATACATGGAGTAGTAGCTCGGAGGGCTCCACTAACACCATGATAGTACTTAAAACAGATCTTTATTTCAGCTGAAAAGAAAACAAAAACCACATTAAACACTTCATGACTGACCCTAGGCAAAAGAGACACAACAAAAGGATCCAGCACTCAGTGACCTATCTTCAGAAATACTTCAACAGAAAATTAAAATTAGAGCTGCTGATTATATCTGCTTTGTGTGTTGGGTCCTTCTATTACTTAACAAACAAAAATGATAGCTTACCTAATTCTGCAACTTGTATTTCTGCTACTACATCAACATCATCAGCACTGGAAAAGGCATACTGAGGCATTTGCCACTAGGATGGTTTTGTAGGACTTTGGAAGAACAGGACACATATCTGAAGGAAGCTGGAAGCACTTTATGTATTGGAACACAGGAAAGGTAAACGTTGCACCATGATTCTGGTCCCACTGATTAAAGTTTTGTTTGTTAAACTGCATTTACTGCAAACAAAAGAGTATTATGTTTAACTGAAGCCTGACCTCCCCTGTAGTTCCTCTGCATTCTTCCAACCAAGCAGAACAGCTATAATTATGGCTGCCCTTGATCCTGTGGGATTTTCCCTATCTGGAACAATGTCTGTTTTCCTTCTGCACTGGGATAACTCTTCTGAGTAAGGCTGATGAGGGTTTTACCTCTGGGTACAGAGATGGCCACAGGCAGACAGCGATGGCCAAAGGCAGGCAGAAATTACAGCAGCCAGTTCAGACAGAGGATGTGTATGAAAGTCTTGGCAGTTCAATTCCTCTGCTTGGTTTAACAATATGTCAGCAGTCCTGAAGTACAAAACCGCAGAGTTTTGTATAAGATTTTGAGATATATATGGCATGATTCCTTGAGGACTGAGGTATTTCATCACTGCAAGATAAAATACCCACTTATCCCTACTCAGAAACCCACCCTGCAAGCCTGCTCAGCCAAAAAGGATTATTTAAATTTGCTGCAGTTACAGATCAACATTTATTTACTATCTTCCTCCCAGAACAAAGGGGAGACACCTCAGAACAACCCTTCAAAGGAAAGTGTCTGTCTGACAGTGCCTCTAGGGAATCAGGAGGTGGAGAAGCTGCTGAGCCCACTTCCTCCTCCTCACAGATGAGTTCACACACAGAAACAAAACATGCTCTATTTACCACGAGCTTTACAGCAAAATTCCAAATGCAGACAGGATTTCTAATCACCTACAAAGGTTTATCAGACCTAGATGTTATCAGGCAGGACTGTGGGTTAGTTTCCTCCTAAGCTGAGCAGTTCTGCTTACATCAATGCTTATATCCAGCACACACAAGAATTTCTAGCTCACATAAAATCAGAGGTTCAGCACCTGCAAAATCCAGGAGGATTTATACCAAGTACTGGACTCTCCACATTGTAAAAGGCACGTACTAAGTAACAAGAACTCGAGTCTGAGCATCTCTTATTCACACTGAGAACATACTATGGCTACATGAGAGCCTAGTTAAGACAATGTATTATTCCACCACGACTCCCAATTTCCAGCTGTATTGCTTACTTTTATTGCAACCTAAGCTTAATTTTTAGACAGTTTCTGGAGCTGCTGTTTATCCAGTCTGTTGTGACTGACTATCTTCTCTCAATTAATCTCTTTTGAACAGAATCTAGCAATGGAAAGGTTATCAGCTGCTGGTTCTATCCACAGACCATCCATAATGTGATGATGGACAAATACTCTCACTACATTGACAGGGACATTTATCTAAAGGCTGAAATGCAATACTACGAGTTTTGCATCCTCATATTTCTTACTCCCAATGACTTCTTTGAGCATGCAGTACTTTTCAATACCTGTATATGGCTGGTGATAGAACAATGCTTGATTCAAGAAATACATCTGAAAAACCCTTTCAGGTACACTAAATTTAAAAAAACCAATCAAACAAACAAAAGACTAAACTTCAGGACTTATTGCTAGAAATAATTAGAAAAGGCAGAGCACTTAAAGACATGGCATGGAGACTTTTTGTCCCACTTGCCAACAGAAGCAGCACTGATTCAGTTTGGGCTTTATACAGCACTGCATTCACACATGCATTTAGAGGAATGGAAGATCTGCTTTTAGCAGTGTGTCAGTGGGATTAATACAAGAGAAGCCGTGCTTGAAATTCAGCATGAAACTGAAAAATGGGCTACTCACTACATGCATGCAGATGTTGTCAAAATGAACATGGATTTGCAAGACTGGATCATATACACAGCAACAATACAAACACTTCATGGGATAAGAGACACTGAAGTGGTTTTTTTCTTGGCTAATAACGCTAGAAACTGCAGTTAATGTTAACAGAAGCAGAAATCTCAGAGGAATCCTGTCAGTTCAAAGCAGCTGAGGATGTAGTTTTTTGACATGTCTTGTACTGTGTTATCAGGGAAAAAATCTTGATTAGAAGAGGTTTTTCTTGATGACTGATGGATTCCTGAGCTCCAGATATATTGAAAACAAGTATCTGTGGCTGTTCCTGATAGTTACAGGCGGTGTGCTGAGATGTGGCCTAAGGCCCCATAAAAGCACAGCCTTCTTCAGCAACCGTAAGTTCAATTATCTGCAAACAGGACTTCGATATTTTGAGAACTGAGTTCAACACCATATTAACACACAGGCTCCCTCTGAACTATTCCATACTCTAAATACACATTAGCATGTGTCACCTACCGAGTTTTCCCAGTTTCTTTCATTTCTCCTGCCACTTTACTTTTATGTGTTCTCTTTAGGGGAAAACTGGCACTTCTCTTTTTTCTTTCCTACTTATTCTCCCTCAACAGGTTAATGAGATTGCTTTGCACAGATTCCTAATGAAAACATTAAGAGCAGTAAATCCAGCAAAGGAGAGACATCTGTACCTGACCACAGGACCATTTGCTGTACCATTAAAGAAAATAAGACACTTCAGGACACAAAAGTATTTCATGGGAAAAATTATTGTATTCTTGATATTACACATGTCCTGTTGTAATTGACATTCCTTCAGACATCTTACAGACCACAATAAATTCCTTCTTTATTTAAAAAAAAGCCAAAATTGAAATCGGGGGATCTGTGACTCTTTCAAAGTTATCACATGGCCATATAAAAAGTGATATATATGTTAATTAATCGGAACACTCTGTGAAACCATAATCCCCTTCTTTTAAAGCTAATAGCTGTTGTCATTTCATAACCATACTCTATAGCTCAGGTCCATTACATAAAAATGTTGGAATCAGCAAAGGTTTCTGGGACTCAAACATTGACATTTGAATTTCAAAAGAACACCTGCATGAAATTATAGTGCTGTTACCTCTATGGATCATACACTTTTGCCTCTTCAATAATAAAGGGATCAGCTTACACTAAATAATAGTTTGGGTTTAAAACATCACTAATTCCTTAAAGTTCCTCAAAAACTACTTTTTTACTGGCTTCAATACTTTACCTTTGCCCATCAAAAGAATGCTTTATGAAAGAAAGATACTAAGAATACATAAATTCATGAGCATAATCCTAGGAGAATGCATTCTTTCCAGGAGACTGATAATGCAGACAGCAGGTTTGTTTGCTGTAAGAACAGCTTGCTCCAGTCAGACCCTGGTCAAACAAAACTCTGATATCAGAGGTGGAACCATCTCCACTGACAAGGGATGGGCAGACACACCTCCAAAAAACAAGTCAAATCCAAGCTGGGTTACAATAGTCTGTGGAGCAAAACAGTGCTGCACAGCAGCTAAAACTTCCTGGCCAATGCAGCTGAGTGCCCAGAAGGTACTTGGGCTGAATCCATGGCTCTCTGCAGATAGAAACATATGTCCTCCAACATTCACCAAGGAAAAAGCTGACAGCACAGTAATTCATTGGAAAAATATGAGAGCAGGTTCTGCGAAACTTATTTAAGAAAACTAGAACAAATGAAGTCACTCATATTCATGCTTTACAAAGCTATAAAGGGAGAAGCAATCCATGGAAAAGTGACTGTGTTAAATCCTATTTTTTCCTGTCTGAACCTGATAGACAACTGCAGAAATTCAGCAGTGCTCTGCATGTCCTGCCAGTTGAACTTTTCTGTAGCGTGACAGTTCAGCAAAATCAACGTTTCTGTTTGGACATTTAGCATTCTCTTCCCTGCATCACTTTCAGCATGTGCACTTTTGATTACTTCCAACTAGGCAGTAGCAAACACAGCAGCAAAAGCAAGGTCCAAAGCTGGCAGCCCCCAGGTATTTGCCATCTTTCTCAGCAGGTATATCACAGAATTTATTTTACAGGAACATTAAGCAAACCACCTGAAAAGTGACTTACAAAAAGCTTTTTAGCTAAGTAGGATCAATAACAGAAAATGTTTATGTCCCAGTGGTCTTTCCATCTAACCTGCTTCAAAGGGAATGTGGACAAATGGTTCTTCAGGTAACAGAGCCTCCCTAACCCTGCCAGCCCCACTCACTTTCCTGTCATTAGAGATTCTTACTTACAGTCATGAGCACTGACTATTATGCTCCAGTTTGGCAAAGCATTTAATTATAATCTAACCTTTAAAACAAAACACAGGGGTATTATGTGCTTAAGGAAGTCAACAAAGCCTGCCACAAATGTAAAAAATACAAGGCTTGGTCCCATTTCAGTTATTTGTGATACTCAAAAATAGCTGTTAAGAGACAACATAAAAAACCAGCAAAAGAATAACAAAAGTATTTCTGACTCAGTGAATATGTCTATAAATAGAGTAGGGACAATAACCATGAGTCCCCAGATAGACCACTGAAAGGGCACTGGTTGCAGGGCACTGAACAGATGAATGTTCCAGGTTCAGAACAATTCCACGTGAGAAAGCCATGACCTTTACAGAATTTAACCAGTAAAATTTTAAGTGGTAAAAATATAAAGATTGGATACAAGTAACGAATTACATTCACAGAACATTTATTACCATTGACCATTACGGTCAAAAACATTAGAAAACTAAACTGTTCATACCTCTAGTTACAAGCAGCCCTTAAAAGCTACGAGTATATAAAGTTCAATTATTAAACTGGTATTTTTTTCCCTTCAATATCTATCAGCTTTTAACAAAAAAGAGAGCTAGGAGTCTGCTTTGCTTGCTACAAAGTATTGCAATTTCAGTCTTAATGCGCTATTTTTGCAGAAGTTATAATTTCATGGAAATAAGGACTCAATACTAAGAACTCCACACGAAACCTCACTTTTAACATGATACCAGTGCAGTGCAAACACATTTATTACCATGTTTTCTGGATATATCTCAGTCTGTTCATGGGGGATGAACAGACAGAGAGCAGCCCTGACAATAACGATTTGGGGGAGCTGGTGGAGGAGAGGCTGGATATGACCCAGCCACGGGCACTCACAGCCCAGAAAGCCAAACGTGTCCTGGGCTGTATCCAAAGCCCCATGGGCAGGGCAGCAGATTCTGCTCCTCTGCTCTGCTCTGAAATCCCACCTGGAGCACCGCACCTTGCTCTGGGGCCCCAGCACAGAAAGGACAGGGACCTGGTGGAGTCAGTCCAGAGCAGGCCGCCAAGAGATTAGAGGAATGAAGCATCTCTCCTATAAAGACAGGCTGAGAGCTGGGTTTGCTCAGCCTGGAGAAGAAAAAGCTCTGAGGAGAATTCATTGCAGTGTTTCAGTACGTGAAGGGAGCTCATCAGAAAGATGGGGACAAATTTTTTACCAGGGACAGTGGGTAATGGTTTTAAACTAAAATAGGGTAGATTCAGACTAGACATAAGGATGGAACTTTATACAGTAGGGGTGGTGAAATGCTGGCACAGGTTGCTCAGAGAGATGGTAGGTGCCCAATCCCTGGAAACACTCAAGATCAGGTTGGACAGGCAACCTGAGCAACCTGACCTACTGAAGAACCCCCCCTGCTCATTGCAGAGGGGCTGGACTAGAGACTTTTAAAGGTCCCTTCCAACTCAAGCTATTCTGTGATACAATGCCACAAACATGGGATTTTAGTTCAAAACACACTGCATCTGTGCAACCATTGCATCCAAGTATCGCAGTGTGGCACCAGAAATAATTTAACCACAAACATCCCAGGGGGGATTTGGAAATGACTGACGTGACAAGACTGGCAGTCTCTGGATGAGTCCCAAGAGCTGCCACTAGGAATTGTTGCTCATGACAAAGCCAGAGCACTGGTAAAGAAAATACATGCAAATCAATGTATTTCTGTTCTACTGACAGTAACGACTATGACATCAAACGGTATAAATAACAACAAAGACAGGTAAAGTAGGTGAAGGTGCTTCTTGTGAACACTGTAATTAACACTCATGGGATCAAGACTATAACTTACAAATACAAGGCCAATACAGTCTCAAAGCAGACTCTCACAGCAGTCTAAGCCCACACTAATAAATCAGGCAGGGCCATGGCAGAGAATCAAGAGTGAGCACACGACCATCCATAGTGCTGAACAGTGACCATCCCCCTGTTTTACCTACAAGAATATGTACAGCTTTTAACTTCTGGGCACGTTGCACATGTAAGTGCATAAGTGCCAGCTATCTGCTGCATGGCAGTGACTGTCCTGTGCTCAATCCCCCTGCCATGGCATCTCCAACATGACCTGTCCTTCCCTATATTGCAGAAAATTGACTTAGAAGCTGAAGATTATGAATGAGAAGCAGCTGTTACCAACTAGTCCCAATTAAAAGTCAGGCTTCCTCTCACATGTTTTTTCCACCACCAGCCTTCCTATGGATCATTTCACTCCATCTCTCTGCTAACTCTGTTCTCCATAAGGAAAACCATCACCATCCACTCTGTTTCCAGCACAATGCCCCAAAGGGAGCCCCTTCCCTCCCAAGCTCACAGACTGCTATATCCAGAGAAACACTTGCCATCTGAATTTTTGGGGCAACTGAAACTTTTCCTTTACCAGAGGGCAAAGGCCCTGATGTACTCAGGAACCTGAGCAGCCTGACGCCATGCTAAATACCAGATGACCATACCAAATGCAAAAGCATTAAGCTGTGTTGCACTTTCCCACTACTGCCACCTGTTTAGGATAATACTCCTTGAACTTGTTTCCTTTCACAGGAGGATGAAAATCGTAAACCTGGGTTTAGCAAGCCTTCTGTAGTTTACACAGCAAAAAAAAAAAAAAATAAAAAATTGAGGGAGCCTGCAGTGAGTCATTGTTTTCCTTCCCTCACATTTTAGCAAGCCTCAGAGCAGGGTGTTTGAAAGCCACCTCTCCTATGTGAGGAAACAGCACATCAGGCATATTGATCCTCAAACTCACCTTTCTTGAATGTCTAAAATGACTGAGCTCCCTTTCATGCCTATAAAGCGCTTTTGCTCCCTTCCCCAGGGAAAAGCAGGAGAACACCTGCCTCTGTACTGGCTGGCTCTGCAGTTCAGAGCCACTCACATTGTCTCGAGGTGACAGCTTAAGGACACCGGCTGTTTGTGATGGTGAGCTGGACTTGGTATTTTGCAAATACTTTCTTTCTCCTCTGCATACTATTTCCTCCCTCACCTCAGAGGCTGCTTGTTTTTCTGGAATACATTAAGTTCATTTCTCTTTATTTCACTGTTGATTCCTTTGATTCTCCCTTCCAGGGCAGAGCCTACAGAATTTTTGTGTTGATTTTTGTTTGAGGCAAATAGAGTTTTCTTTGATCATCCTTGTTTTGCTGATTTTGGATGCTTTGAGGGGAATTAATGTCTGTTTTTAGTACAAAGATGAGACTCTCCCCTCCCTTCTTTCTGCAGGTTCCTTGATCTGAATAGTGCAGATGGGAACTATGCTTTTACATGTTACTTTCTGGGAAAAACAGGAAAAATCGAATCCCTAGGGAGGGACTTTTAAGAGGAATAAATTAAATTATCTCAACACTGAGTTACAAGACTGCAGACACACAGTAGTGCAAAATTCAGAAAAATGTTTATCCAAACCTACCTTTAAACATAAGCATAAATTTGAGAGGCCGTGGTGAAACTATAAATAAATTTACAATTATGCTCATGGAAAATCAACTTCCCATATTAAGGCATAAGATGTTTTCCTTAAAAGATACAAATCTTTTTGCAGAAGGAATCTAAGGCCTAACCCAGCTGACCCCCACTGATTAACATTAATGCAATTAAAATGGAAATACTCCTTCTGCATGAGATTTGTTTGCATATGGCTCATTAGCAGTCCTACAATTCTCTGTACTTCACCTTCCAGAGATGTTACTGGTGAAAAGATATATAAAGTCCCTAGGCTCTGACACTGCCAGGGAAAACCCAATCCAAAGTCTTTAGTGTAAGTGCACGCTGACTGAGCACAACTCATTATCCAACGTTAGTAACTTACATTCCTTTTCTTGCCAAAAAGACGTGAAAACTTTAGGCCAGTTTTGAGTGTAAATCCTAAAGGATTATTGTTGCTACTTAGCGTAACTCTGTTAACGAGCATCATCAATTCTCATTGCCAGAGCAGGTGCAATGCCTCTCAGGCTTGCAGAAAACATTCCCTTCCTCTCCACATGTACAGGTAGAGCAGGAAACTTGCAATTACATAGGTATCACAGTATATAGATGGTGGCAATTAAGTACTGTCCCCCTCTGCTTGGTACTGGTGAGGAATACTGTGGCTAGTTTTGGGTCCCTAGCTTCAAGTGCATGGAGAAAATGGAGAGTGGAGAGCAGAGAACTACAAAGGTGGTTGGGATGGAGAAAATGTGACATATGAGAAGAGGCTAAAGGAGCTGGCCTTGTTTAGTTTGGTGACGAGGAGGTTAAGGCAAGACAAAAGTTACTATCTCTACTCTTTCCAGTTCTATCAGAGATTTTAAAAGGGGCAATGGCCCCAAATTTAAGCTATAGCTACTCATGTTGGATGTCACAGAAATCTTTTTAGCTGGAACAATACTGCAGTACTAGAACAAGTTACCTACAGCATCAGCAAGACCTTTGTCCTTTAAAGTTTTCAATAAAAACCACACTCAAGCAGGTCAAGTTGTGGTCCCAGTTGAGAGCAGATTGGATGCAACGAGTATTCCGATGCTGTGGCTAGTCTCCAACTGAGTTTAAACTGATCCATTTACACATTTTGTTCATGCTGGTCCCCCAGACATTACTCCCCTTATGGGTCTGCTGCTTGAAAAATTCAGGGACACTGCCAATAGTCTGCTGCATGTCATTACTGTGAGGAGTAAATATGATAAATGCCACGTACCATCACCTGTATCTCATATATTCTGCCTCCCAGCAAAGGTATTTCTAAACATAAGAAATCTACAACTGGAGAGCTCTTCCCCAAATTTGGAAAATAATGGTGGATTAAAGCATCAGCAATACCTTACATTTAATAATCTGGCACATATTTACTGATAATGTTGGACTCTTCATTTGTCTCTCCCACTTGCTATGACAGCGGCATCACATGCAGTGCTATACTGAGAGACAAATCATATCTGCAGCACAACAGAATAAAGAGGTTAACAGGGGAGCTAAGTTTGTCTGTGTGGCTGGCACAGGCTGGGCAGTGACAGCTCTGCAGGTTGTGATGAAACCCCAAGAGCACCGCTCTTCCCACAGCCGGCCTGGCACTGCACCACAGTGACACCGCGGCTGTACCTGAGGGGCACAGCCACCTGCTGCCTTTGCCCCTGCTGGGATTTACTGAGCTGAGGAGCAGAAGAGAAAAAGAAAGTAACAGGTGCCTGTAGTTGCATCAATGTTGCTTCACCACCTATAAGCTACAAGGAAAAGCTTTGCTGAGCAAAGATGGTCACAGATCTGAGGAGACCTCTTGTTTAAAAAGTGGAATCAGAAATTCAGTGGAGTATTTCAGTGCAGTTTTTGGCCTCTCACTAGAAACAGCAGTGTCACTGGTGACATATTTATCTACCATACTATGTGCTATAGCAACATATGCTCATAAACATTCCTTTTTACACTTCTCAGCTGCTGCACAATTGCTTGTCTCTTGTTCATTGTACGGCAGCAGAGCTGTTTGTTAGTGAAGCTAACCCTGACCAAAGAACACACATCCTGCACTTTCTTTCAGCTGACTGTGATGTGCAGATCGTTGCAAAGTGCAAAGTCAGCTGCAGCTGATTTTAAGTCAGAACTAGTAGCTCCTGAAGCATTAGTTTGGGTTATTTACGTGAACTGGAAATATTATTATTCAAGATCCTCACCTCAATACACTGTGGAGCAACACAGCTAAACAACCAGCTAAAAGATACAAACATCCTTGAAGTCCAACTGCCCATACTGGTGACAATACTGATGGAGTACATGTACAAGGAAGATGAGGCAATCAACTTTACTAACAGACATTTTAATCTGCTTTAATATACCAGTGTCTTTGGCACCAGGGAAGTTAATTATCTTTATTATTTTCTTGAGCATTATCTTCAATTCAATCATTGTAATGTAATGAACTCCTGAAATGGAATTTAATTTTTATCCTATTTAGGCTCTTTTTTTTTCTTTTTTTTTTTTGAGCAGTGTGTTGTGTAACACATAGGGCAGCTTGGCAAGATTCAATGATGAGTTCTAGAAATAGGAAGCTTTAATATTTATTTTTAGTACAGGGTATACAACACCTCTTGAAATACATGTATTACTGTTCTATCAGTTAATTAGAATAAAAATTTCTGCCAAGACCTACAGTAAGCAGCACTGCAGTGCTTTAATTCACTGCAGGGAAGTAAAGAGTGGGAGTATTTTTTTTTAACTTATGAAAAGGGATTCATTACTGTGAGGCTAAACAGGTGGTAGAGCAACTCAGAGCTCTTCTGGGACTGATTGCCACTTTGATGCTTGGCACATCAGAGTTTCCAGCAAGCTCTGATACAACATCCTATGATTAGAACCTCAGTTTCTTTAGGGATCATATGCTTCATATGGTAAGACAGCATAGTTTTCAAAAAAACTAATCAAAAAGCAAAAAAACAACAAAGAAAAAAACCCAACCCACACACAGCAGAGCAGCTCAACTTCCTATAAATCCTGGTCATCTTGAGGGAGTGATTTGAAGTTTGACTACCAACAGTGCTTACAGAGTTCAACTGAAGGCTTTTTATTTCAGTCACAGAGAGACTCTCAGTATTTCCAAACTGCCCAGTGGATTTTCCAGCACAACAATCTTCAGCTGAGACACTCTGATGCAACTGAACAGGACATTGGCACTTCCTAGAGACAACTCCAACATTTGCACTAACAAACATCAGCAAGCACTATTAGCTGACTACCTTTTCCTTCACACACTTAACATTAATACTTGTCCAGCTGAAATTTGGAACTTCTATGGGAAGGGATTTCAGTTTTCAAGGTGTGTATGCTACACCACACTGCACAAGGCAACTCCTTCCTCCCTTAAAGTGAAATGTGTTGTCTAAGAACATCACTAGAATACAAAGGTACATCTAAGCTCAACTTAATTTTTATTATGTCCAGCAAATGCACTGGAAAATGCTCTGCCTTAGAGCAATACAATCAATTCCCTTGGCTTATCAGAGGGACTGATGAAATGGATATCAAATGCCATCCTGTTGGCTTGCCTTTGAATATGCACTGCATAAATAGGTACTCACATTCCATAAAGTAGGGGCCAGGTTCAATTCGCCATACAATTTGTCCTTTTTGCGTGCCAGTCACTCCCCGATTCTTGGAATCCCAGAAATTGGCTGGAGAGTTCTCATCTGAAGGAGGGAAGACAAAAAATAATTTCAGCAAGTAGTAGTTAAAATAGAAGTTCTGTTGGCTTTCTGCTTCAAGAGGCCCAGATACAAAAAGTTATTTGTATTAAATAAAAAAAATAAAGAAATCAAATTAACTGGCAAAAGATAAATAGCTTCTCTTGTACGCTTGGTAGATCAATTTCTGCAGAGTGAGCAGACAGACACATAGCCAAAGTAAATATATGGCTTCCTGTAAGAGGTGACCTGCCAAGGTACAGTATGAAATTGCAAAACTTCCCTAATCCAACAGAGAGGCTATTGGAGAGTATAGCTGATTGAAACTTCATCACAGAGTTACCACACTGTGTTATACACCGGTCCTGCTCTGTGATGTGAAAATCTAGCATTCATTCCCTAGCTAGGAAACACAGAATTGTAACTAGAGGTATCCAGTTAGAGGTTCAAAGTAAAGAACTGTCAGGAAGCCAGAGCTAGAAATGAGAGATTCAGCAAAATACATTCAAAGAGAACATTCAAAGCAAATAGTATCTGCAGAGCAGCTTACCAATATCAGCATTATCCCTTCTCAAATTAAGATTTTTGTCCTAACAAACACAGGCCTTAGGCCTTTTTCATTTTCCAGCCTATATTCAGACACCCAGAACACCATATGAATGAAAGAAAACCAGAGCAAGAAGCTGTTTGAAAGGGCACAAAGGTTAGTTCTGATGACAGACAAAGCTGACATAAATCCAACTTAACTCTTTTGTACAGGAAGTTCTTTGGAAGTATTTATTGGAACATTTTACCAGTGCATTTCTTAACTAGACAAGAACTACACCTATGACGTCAAATACAACATCCAAATTCATTCCAGAGGTACTGCATATTCTTTAATCTTACTTTTAAAAAATCCTCTTTTATTATATACATTTAAATGCATTCTAGAATTTTAAAAAGACTTCACTAAGAGCTTAGTGTACTGTGGCTTTGTTCATGAAGCTCATATCCATTCAAGCACGTTCCTTTGTACTTTGGTACGAACTCCCACATAAGATTACAGAACTGTCACATACATTTTAGATATCCACATACCATTTATGAAAGAATAATAAACAATGCAGCTTTCTTACTTTTATCTTAAAAATATGAACTCACACTAAAGCTTCTCTTTCTCCTTTTCATTCTGACTATTCATCTCAGTGTGCACACGGTAACCCCACTGAATCATGAGCAGTGCAGTCTGGAGATCTCATCCCACCAAACTGACACACAGAACATTACCAGACACACGCTGGACTTCTGTGCTTGCTCAAGAGAACTTACACACTGCCCAAAACATGGAAGAGCTCTGGAGAATCAAGAAGTGGCCATGGCAAGCTGCTGACATTTTTATGCCTCCAGCCATGGGTGACTTGGAGAATTTTTAAAAAGCTGTGGTCTCAACACCTCCATATTATGGCAAGTCCAGGAGAGTTTCATAATTATCTCGATGACAAGGAGAAGGGACAGGAAGGTTCTCCTAACACCTAAGATCCTTAAGCTTGTAATGCCCTCAGGCTTAACTTCTCGTGCAGAATCAACATGATAGGACACAAACTGCATACACCAGCAGTCAGGCATACAGGCAGTAAAATATTAAACTGCACATATTTATTCTTCATTACAGTAAAAAACTTTCAGTGCAAACAAAGCTGTATCTCACCCCTGTTTTGTTGGGTTTTTTTTTCAAAGCCAGAGGAACGCTGAATGGACAGGCTGTAAATCATCTCTTGGGCCTTATAAAAAATCTCTATGTGGTTTGCAATGGCACACTAATCAAAAGAACACACTGTTGATGACTTTATTTACTTTTTTATTGTGCCTTCCTATTCTAAGGTCCTGCTAGTTTCTTCCACACAAAATGCTGGGAAGCCATGAGATACAGCTTAGCTTCCAGCAACAGCTACACTAGTGACTGTTCTGGTCCACCATACGAACTTGGTTATCCAGAATACTACCAAAAGCAAGCAGATTCTTTAAAAATTCCAGTTATCTGAAACACAGAATTTTAAGCTATTCAGCATTCTCATTTCATCTAGGTAAATGAAGATGTATTCTGACAGCAAACCTAGCATGCTCTAGTTTTGAATTTCTGTATTTAATCAATTGGAGAAGAGTCTGTTCATTATTCTAAACAGAAGGACAGATATTTGGTATTTCATAACCATAAGCATGAGGTTTTTTTCTCCTATCTTGTTCAACAAATGAACAAAGCATGAAACAATTATTGGTGAGATTTCCAACAATAAGGCACAAGAAATTGTTCCTTTTTTTTATCAGTTACAAAGCAAAGTCAATGGCAATTTTTACAGGAGTATTAGTGAGCTTCAGAAAAGGTCCTCCATGAACTGAGTCTCAAATTCTGAGCTGGTAGTTACAAGAATGTAGAACACTTTCTTTCACTTTTTTCAATAAAATCCTGCATATATGGAAGTGCCTGGATTTTCAGCCCTTTCATGAAGGAAAGGACTCCTTTGCAGAAATGAAGACAAAATCATTGATACTCTGCCCACAGGCACGCTGCCACTGCAACAGAAGGTGGTGGAGACAGAGGGATGGAAAATGCTAACAGACCACTGCCTGTCAGCAATCTACTCAAATTACAGGATTTATTTTGGTCAGCTTTGACTTTCTTCTGAAACAGATGGGTTTTTTTCTACTTTTATGATGTTATTCACATAGGGGGAAAATAACATTACTAATGCATATGGAAAAATAACTTCAAACACCAGTTCATGGATTTTAAAAGAAGAAACTGTCAGGAAAAAAATGCATAGCATGAAAACACTGAAGTACACAATAATGAGAAAAAAACTGTCCAAAAAAAAAAGGAAGTGTTTAAGAGCGCAAAGAGCAACATCAGAATTACCACTGCCTCATTTCTTCTCTTCCCACAAACATACACAGTATGTATGTGTGTATACATATACACACACACTCTCTCTCTCCATATATATATATATTCCATAGGGAACTTCAATTCTAAGCAGTTCTATTCTTCTTGTAGCACATAATTGTTGCTGTTTGTGAAACTGGCGGCTGTTCCAGAATCTGGGCCAAAGAGTAGATATAAATATCCCTTCCCAGAACATAAAATATGCAACAAAATACTGTCTTACTGCATCGGTATCTTGTCCAGTGAGTCTATACTTCTGAAAGAAATAAAACAATGCAAGATGCACAGTTTCCCTCTATCTTCAGTAATTCTTAGACATACAATACTACAGAACATAACTTTTCAGAGCTGCAACCCCTGTACCGATCAGTGTGTGTGAGATAATGCTCTACAGCAAAAAGTGGGTAATAATAAATGTATCACTGCGTGAAACTTCACTGTGAGTAAAGCTCCTTGAAATCACTGTAAAGCAAACACGATCTGAAAAACAATGTTTTCTTTATTTAACTGCTAAACAATCAGCCAAACCTGGCATTATGAAAAGTTGCACTGGCACACTGTTAGCTCTTCCTCAGCTTGTCCTCCAGGTCTTCTTCTGCAAAGCTGATTTGCAGATGGTCAGCCCCCAGCCCATCCCAATGTCAGGGGTTACTCCTGTTTGCCCATTTCTCCAGCCTGTCTGGCTGCACAATCATCTGTTTTATCATCTGCTACTCCCAGTTTACATGAGGATGTTATGGAGTGCTGGAAGCTGTGCTAAGCCAGTGTCTGACATCAGGGGTCAGGAGGCTTCTGAGGAGTTCACATTTTGTTCTTTGTGTCTGACATCTTTCACTATTTCTGTCACAGGAAAAAAAGGATAAACTATCTGAAATCCATCACCTCACAGAGTCATCTTGCATAGTTTTAAGCAACAAATAAATAAATAAGATAATTTTATAAGACAGATAAAGAGGAACTACTGCTGATTAATTACCTGAAACAAGTTTTACAGTCCCAGTGCACAGACCAGTCACATGCAAACCAATAGTCATCTTCTGCCCCCAGTTTCTGTGGTCAGTAGTGTTAGGTTTTGTGATAAAAGAGTTGCTTTCATCAATACAAATGATTTTTATTCTTCGAAATACCAAAACATTATAGAAGTCACAAACTCCTGGTGTGGAAACATCTTTGATTTAAATTTTTTCCTTCACAATAAGCAAAAGTCGCTAGAGCAATCTAAGAGGCTCAAACTTTTGCATTTTTCTGATCTCTTTACTCTAACACATTTATAAAGATGCTCATACCAGAGCAAAGGTGATGTTAATAGATTCTGGTTGTCAGCTTTAATTATACACAACTTTACCATTTTCATCTTTCACTACCATATATGGGTACGCTAACTCACAGCTCTCAAAAAATCCATGCAGCTTAGCTCAGAAAAGATCAATCACGTTGGTAACACCATTGTATCCCTGCATAATTCTTTTATCCTCATTTGGGATTTACATCCCAATCTCCGATTTTTCATCCCCTTCTGAAAGATGCTTTACGTGAAATCTTTTGAAGTTTTTGTATTGTTCAGTTTCAATTTAAAATTTTAAATTAAGTTCATATTGTCAGAATGCTGGCTTCTTTCACATCTGAGGTTAATTTCAATAAATTCATGGGCACTGAAGATGGTGTGTGCAATGCATTCAGTTATTAAGAGGAGAATTGGTACTAAGCTTTTAAAGCATCACTCTCATTTATTTCTCTTGCCAGGTGTTCACTTCCAGTGTGGATCAGCAGAGCTGGAAGGCTGGTGCACAGCAAGGCTACATCCAGTTTTGTCTGAAGCTGAGATCTGTGGATTTGCCAACAGTTCCTCTCATAAACATCCTACCAAGAAGGGTCACCCCCCCTACCTATTTTACCCCATCATTTCACTTAGTCTTTCAAAGTAACAGGTTTGTGGTTAATCTGCATGGGAGAATATTTCTGAACTTGATTTTGAGCCAGCCATCAGGAGATCTCTAGGATGGCATTTCCAATGCAAAATAAAAAACTAATTTACATGCATTTTACTGTATTACTTCCAAAAACCTCAGTCCCAATGCCAGCAACTGCATTCTGCTTTTCAGTGTGAGCACAGACTTCCAAGCAGTAAAATAGACTGTCACCAAAATGTAAGAACATTCCAAAGAATACTTACAGTGGATTTTGGGCAAATGACTGGGAAAGTCTGCAATGCTAACTTTTGTGGAATATTTTCCCTTTAGTAACCTTTAATAATTTTAATTCTAGAAATACTAGAAATAAAAAGAACAATCCATGGGTGATTGTTTAAAAAGTAGCACAGTGTTTACTGAACTAATGAACTAAATAGATTTCTTCCTTATACAAAAAATATGCTTAAAAGCAATTGAAAACTGTGCTAGGACATATTCTAAGGAGAAGATAAATTTTATCACCTGAGGCTTCCCTCCTTTTCTAGAAAGTCAGTAATTAAATTAACAGGTTCAATGCAGAGTTTCTACAGCAAACAATTACTATAATAAATCATATTGTGTCAATCCATTTAAAATACACTAGATACCAGTTAGCACCATACAAACAAATATCAACCCACTAAGCCAGAGCTTGTTTCTCTAATTTTCAGAATTCCCCATCTCAGCCAGTGAACGCAGGTCATCTGGCAGAACCAAAGTATTTCTCATGAAGGATAGCACCATGGCTGAAATTAAAGATCAACACTTAGTTGTACCTTCTAGACTTACCTTGCCATTCCAAAGGATGTCTGTGGATCCTAAACTGCATTCCTCCATCAGAGCCCAATTAACAACTGAAGAATAAAAACCAGTAACGCTTTACAGGATGGATACTGAAAACAGCATCCTCATTCCCAATCACATCCAGTGTTTTCTACAGAAGTTGCCTGTGCAGCTCAAGTTTGGAGGCTTTAGCTCTGTGTTAGCACTATTGCATAATCTCAGCTCCACAAGGCACGTCTGTCCTCTCCCTTCCTCCTGTCATTTGAAGGAAAGGCTTTCAGAAGGATGTTCTCAAACTCCGTGGCAGCTTTGAGCAGTCACACACCATGGTCTGCCTCTTCTCCTTTATTCAAGGGTTTATCCGGGTTCCAGCAACCCGTGCTAAAACTCATAAGGTATTACGTCCTTCAAGCCCAGCTATTTGCAGCCACTCCCCTCCGAAGGGTACAGGATGCCGAAGCCCCATCCTCCCTGCACTTCCTTCCTTGCCTTGTCCATGGGAGGATTCCTTGGCACAGCCACGGCCCCGCAGCACGGGCGGGCTGATGTAAACAGGAGGATCCTTAAATCCTACAAGTGACGGCAAGGCAGCCACAGCAACGAGCACAGCGGGAGCTCGCTGGAAGTGCTGGCTTTTGTTTACAGAGTTTCGCTCTCCCGCATGACTTCCCCACAAATCCAGTCATTTCAGAGAAGAGGGGACTGCTCCATGACGTTTGGCTGGGATGGAGCTCCCTTAAACCCAGGATAACTCTGTACAGGGCACTCCTGGGCAGGAGGGCAAGCAGGTAGCAGAGAGCTCCCATTGCTACCTCTCCTCTTTCAGGGTGGGAAATGCCACCTCAGGGCAGGGGCTTGCACAAGGCTCCATTCCCCAGATGCCCTGACTCCTCAATGGCCTCCTGCTGGAAATACAACTGCAGCTGATCTAAAACTCCTTCAGGCTGTGACAAGGACTCAAACTGTGCCAAAGCAGTCCCACCCCCCCAAGAACAAAAAGGATATCTAGAGGAATGTGCAGTCTGGTCTGTGGTCTGAGACCCAACCTTGCACAGCACACATTTCACAAAACTGCACACTTGTGGAGCTGTAGCTTCAGGCTCTCACAGCAAATCTTGGTTTCCCCAGTAATACTCAGATTTAAAGAAAAAAAACCAAACAGTAATAAAATCCCTTCCAACCCTTACAGGAGTATCTGTTCTTACTCAGCTTGAAGATTTTTCAAAAAATGCTACCAGTCAAAGAAATTAAGATGGATTCTTTGCTAATGAAGAGATGAAAGCTAATGTATTGCTTTGTGCTTGCATGAGCGCCTCTAGGAATTGTATCTTCAATGGACAGAAGGGGAAAGAACATCAGAACCAGAATACTGTAAGAGAAATCTAACACACTGCTGCACACTAAATGGCTGGAAACATTTATCTCTCAAGTACCAACAGAGAAACCCTAAAGAAAGTTGAGAACAAAACTCTTGGACAATCTTAAGAGCTCCCTAAGCAGGTACAAGATCCTACTATCACAGTTCTCTGTACGCTTTAGGATACGTTGGAAAATTGGGAAGTAATGGAAAGACAAGACACAAATCTTTGGTTGAGAAAAGCAAGAATAGAAAACAGGCAGGAAAAGAGAACAGATGCTCTTACAGCCTTGCACGGGAGAGAAGCAGCTGTTGCAGCTCTTCCTGAAGGTAATTGTGCGCTGTAAGAGGGTGCTGAGCAACACTCTGAACTACAGCCTGGACACAGATTTCAGCCTTCTGGTGGCACCGTCCTGCTATATTAGTCCTTCACTATGTTAGTGAAGGATCATCAACACCTATAATCAGATAATCAGTATCAGGACCCATGGTGACAAAAGCAAAGAGGTGATTGTTCCTCACTGCACAGCAGCAGTTTTTCCTATTGCTCAACTGAATTTAAGGTTCATGTACCTCCACTGATTGCCCCTGAGCTGTGGGCAAGAAGCAGAAAGACTCCACTTGCATTCCCTCATGTGCCCCCCATGACTCACTACATACATTAATATGTTGCTGATTTCTATTGCACTCTTTTTCTTTACACAGCAAGAGCCATTATTAATTCTTCTAGTTGTGACTGACAGGATGGTCAAGAACAACAATGACTTCTCTAACACTTCACTCCTACTTCAACTGCAGAAGCAGAGCACAGAAACCGTACCATACACTCCATCCAAACACTAAACCAAGAAACCTTTTCGCTATTGAAACTCATTTTCATATTCAGCCTATATTCTGACACTGGCCATTTCCTTATTTTCCAAGAATTATATCACTGCATGTTTTTTCCTTCTTTATGTATGTTAACACTTCAGCATAGGGATCAGAGCATCTCCATAAGCCTCCACACAATGTGATATTTCAAAGCACAGCAGCAGCTCAAAGGATTAGTTAACTAGAATGCAAGACACAAAGATACTGAAAAAAATTACAAGTAATTTTTTCAGACATATGACAATACAATGCCAGGAATAAAGTGGAATTCCATTTCTCTGTATTCAAAGGAAAGGCATCATTGAAATTCAAAGCATTCAAGGACAAAAATAAATCCTTTCACCCATCTTATTGGAAGAAATTCAAAAGCGTAACAAGAGGAAGGAAATGACCTCAAGCTTAACCTCTTTCCTGAAAATCTTACTAATCCTTCTTCATAAATGATGTGCACTTCATTCTCATCTGCAGTTCAGGTTTCACACATGCGCCAGCCCCACAGCACAAGTGCCCTGTGCATTGTGAGGCACCTGCAAGCTGACCTGGTTCACCTGGAAACCACATCCTGCACAGCACACGCACACAATGCTTGGCTGTGTCCGCACTGCATTGCTGAAGACTGGCTACCACAAGAAAGGCATACATGTTAGACCAAAAATCAAGCCAGACAACAACACCAAATAAACTCTGACAGATGGTACTGGCACACCCTTAGACATAAAGACTCTTAGATACTGAATGATATTGCAGAAAACTCCCAACATCTTTGCAAAATGCTAATAAATCACCTATCATCTACCATTTAGGTCTTGAGGTCCAGCTAGCTGCATGTGGGGGAAATATGGCATGGGGAGTGCTTCAACCTCTTCCTGAAGGAAGCAGCACACAGCTGAGGCAAAAGATGCACACCTCCCCTGTCAACTCACAATCAGCTGCTGATGGTTTGGGATCAGTGATGTCTGCAGAAGATGGAGATGGCCAAAAGCAGTGGCCACAGGCAGGGAACAGTTTGGAAAATCAGATTTATGCCACCAATGGCTATCAAAGTTGGACTATACCTATATTCTAAGGTACTACAGTAACTTAGCAGGCTATTGCATTATACAGATTAGAGGATATGAGGACAGCAAAGATGCAAGCAATATACTATGAAATAGAGAAGTCTGTCTCTCTCCTGTAGCATCATTTCCGTTTTTTGTTTTTAGCACTTCACTGCATCTCACATCTTGTTAAAACTCATCTTCACAACCATAATTCCTTCTCAATATGCTCCCCACTGTTACATCCTGTTCCCCACCATGTCCCCAAACACATCCCGACACTTCCACATTCCTGTATGGTAAAGATGTTTCTCTTGCTATTAACAGTAGCAAGTCCAAGGGGAAAAAAACCAAACCAAACTCCACAACAACTCCCTGTGCACCAATATCCTAAAATCCTGTTATTCTGGGACAGGACTGTTTAGAATATTTAAAAACACAAGCCATTTTCTCCTAATTAACATTAAAAGGTTATTGTGGGGGTAAATGCTTTGAGAGCTAAATTTAAAAAGCAAAAAAGAAAAACAAATCTGTATCTAAGCTTTTCTGTGCCATATTAAATCTGCCAGTCTAAGTTTATTGTGGAATGTTTTTCATCATTTTCCTCTTCAGGCACAGCCTTATATGGTGTCAGATAAGCACTTGTTTGCTGGCAGCACACGAGCTGCTGAGCTTGCTTTAGCTGCACACAGAAGGGGATTGCAGCTTCCAAGGATAAAGGGCATGCACTTTTATCTGTGACCACATTCCCATCACAAATCTTTACTGGAAAAACTTGAAAATACAACAAAGTACTCCTACTGTGGAAGATGTGGTACCAGCAAAGCTGTGCTCTTGTCTACATAGCCTATCCTGGCCCCAGGAAAGTCTGTTGGTAAATAAACATTACCAACAAAAGACAATTTTGCTACTAGCACAGCTGCACTCACAGAGAGGGCTTTCTCTGCTGTGGCTGTCTCCACACACATCACATGTAATCCCACAGCCAGCAGAAAAAGTGAGGGGTCATTTATTCTACAGCCTTCATGCTGGTTTCTGTATTAACCAGCAAACATCTGGTCACGTGTGCAGATACCCAGTGCAGAAAGGTCCCAGACAAACTGGCAGTTTTGCTTGATGTTTGTTTTATTCTGGTCAAACATTTCTCAAGTGGAAACAGTGGAAACCACTTCAGGAAAGGCCATGTGGTTATGGCCATCCCTCTTCCCTCCTTCTCAGCCTCAAAAAGTACTTGGAGCAATTCCTGCTCTGCAATCAGAACATTATTCCCATTCAGACTGCTGCTGTTCTCTGGCAATGGTCACATTTTCATCTTCTCAGAGTGGGAATATTCAGGAGAGGTGAAATTTGGACAACACTGAGTGGCCTGTAATACATAGTAGATTATACTGAAGGATGTAATGATCTCTTCTGGGTTTAATTTCAGTGAAATATGGGCACATTTGACAGCCATTATTAACTCATAAACTAACTGTAAGTGCACTTTGTTCCACATGTAGATCTTCTGTAAATGACTTATACCTCAAAAGAGGCTTTTCTTGTGGAACTGTCAGCAAACACAATTGCCATAACTGAGAGGACTTAAAATAGAGCTGATGACTGTGTTCTATTTTCACTTTTTTGTTGTTGTTTGCAAATCTAAAAACTAAACACCACTTTGAATCATTGTGAAATGTACATCTGCCCTTTAAACACCGTACACGTCACTGCAATGCACATGTAGGAAAAGCACAACAAGCTAGAAGAGATTTTAAAAAAACATACGCATGTTATTTTAAATCTGTATTTTGAAACTGTTGCCAAGTGTCATTTTTTCTATTTGTATGTGTGAAATTTTAAGATCATATAGGAAACAAGTACTTGGCAACTGTCTATTACCAAAACATTCAGCTTGAGTACTCACCTTTATTTCCAGACAGCATTTTGTAATATGCCTTATGTTGATTACCCGTGAAACAGAGAAAAATCCATTGCAAGCATATTTGCTATTATTGATCCGTAGGTTTGCACAGAACATTGTCTAGCTTCCTGCTTTCCTATTTTTGTTCATCCTTCTTCTCTCTTTTCCTTCTTTCTCCAGCCTTTCATACAGCACAAGAAACTACTGTGTTTTATACAGGGCTTAGTAATGGTACATTATTATCTGAAACCCAGCCAGTGGTAAGATGGATTCCCTAAGAAGTAGCTAAGGAAGTATCAAACCTGTTTCTATTTCTCTATTAAACTACAAAAGTTTTTGCCCTAATTAACAGCAGTCATTCCATGTGCAATTATTAGCAGCCATCCTATTTCCCTTGCCCTACAACTTAGTAATGATATGTGAGTACTTTATAAATTCATATAAATTTTGCAAACACTTTTTGACAAGTGTTATGCTTATTTACCCTTTTCATCCTCTGGTCCTGAAAGTGACGTGATGATAAATTGTAAGAATCTATAATTTAGGTTACACGGGCCTTAGGTTAATAAATTTATCAAATCAAAAGTCTCACCTGACAGATGATCCTCAAAATAGGTGAAAAGCCAGAACTAGTTACTCATCACAGCAATACTTTTAAAACCTCATTCTAACTTACTCAAGTGACACAAATCCCTCCATTTCTGCAATTATCTTCTGACCTGAATTCACTGGTGCATTATCTACCTGATATGCTCTTTTCCCATTCATATTCCAGCAGACCTATTACTGGCAGATATATTTACATTTTACAAATGCTAGAAAATATTGATACAGCTCAGAGGATGAGCTCAGTCACTTCAGATCAGTCACCTGCTCTATGTCCAACATCTTGACCAACAAGACCTTCCAGGTTCTTCAGAGATACAGACAAACACCAACCAACCATAAGCAGCTACACCCCAAAAGTAATTTCATCACCCTTACCTATCATAATAAAGGAAGCCATCAGCACAAGAGCAGCATCATTCAGCAAGGGCTCACACTTCTAACCCCTCCAATCATGTCACAACATTCAATGAAAGAGCTACAGGCCTAAATAGATTCATTAGGTATTTATAATAATTCTGAATAAATTGCAGAAAAACATCTTAATATATATATGCAATCAAAAGACTAATTCAGTAAATATGTCTTTTCTAGAACTGAACAAAAACATGCAACTCAGATGAAAGCACAAGAGATTAAAGGTATGTATTTCTTCTCAAATCCCTGTAAGGGCATAAAGTATCCTAATGAGCCACAATCTCATTTGTGGGAAGCTCTCAGATGTGTGATGAGAAGGAGGCACTCCCTGCCAGATGGCTGCTTGTGCTCATGGCCATGGAGGAGAATGACTGTAACCACAAAAGCGAATTAAGTGTTTTAACTGCCCACATATGTGCACCCTCCAGCAGTTCTAACGAGCAGCTTTTACCAGTGGAAGTTTCTACCAGAATTACTGAAAGTTTTCTGTAAGACATACTAAAAAAAAAAAAAAAAGAAAAAAAAAAAGAGATTAATTGATCATTAGCAAGGGTGTTAAACCCTGAGCACAAACCATTTTGAATTACAGAGCCAGCATCACCCAAAAGCTGAGCTAGCCTTTGCACACAGTGATCCACAGTGCTTTTATGGCCAGCTAGTTGGTGTTCTCATTTTCCATTTGATACTAAGTCCCACCTTCAGCTTTCCTCACAGTTCTCTTTCCTTTCCTGGAATGAACCAGCAAGGAGCAAAGTATGTGCCAAACACACTCCCCAAGAGTCCTGTGGAGGTTCACTTACCCTCAATAATTTCTGCATTTTCAGCCCTTGTTTTACTTGGTGTTTACTTAGATTTATTTCGTTTTTTGGTGTGGGGGTGTGTGTGTATGTGAAAGTGCTATTTATTGTTAGGGATGAGGGCTAAAACAAGAAACAGTACACCCACAGAACAGATCAAATACACAGAAAAAATAGTTTTCCCACATACAACAACTGACATCTAGGGATCCAGGAGGTGAGTTTGGGTTTTGCATTCTCAAATGGTTGATGGTTTGAACCCTGGACCTATTATGATGGCACAGATATCTCTGAATTTTCAGCAATGTGGCATCCTTCAACACGGGGTGGAGAGAACTGACTCATCACTGAGAGAAAGGACTGCCTTTGGATTCCTCAGCTTTGCTTTTGATTGCACTTGATTATTGCTTACGGTTTCTGACATTGATCAAAATTCTTCTTGGTCTGTTCCAGTCTTTTGACAGTCACAATATCAGCTTGCATTTTACTTTCAGTGTTCAAGTCCATTCCCAAAAATATTTTTTTTAGGGAAAAAAAATTTCTTTGCCAGTTTCAAGCGATTAGTCACTGCCTTTTAGAAATCCTTCTGGTTTCTGAAACTTGTCAAAAAATATTCTATTCTGTGTCTCTGCAGCACACATCTCTTAAGGATCTTGTGGGATTTAATATTCCCTTAGCAGATGTTGTTTTTAAGTTTATCTTCAATATTATGAGCTGTTTAAGCGGGAGTGCAAACTAGTCTATTGTTGTCATTTGACAGTAATAGGTTTCTTAGGGAATTTATTAGAAAGTCAGGGAGCTTCCTGGTTTGAAATACAGAAAAATATTTATATTTAGACAATATCCTTTTGTCATGCTTCAGTGTCTTGGTAATTTAACCCAAACGTAAAAGCAACTAACAAAAAGAATCTGAGTTCATTATGAAGCCCAACAAACCTATACAAAGCAAATATCTTTTGCTAAGCATTTCCTACTAATGTCGCACCTGAAATAAAACATTCTGAATGTTTCCAAATACATACAGTGTTCCAGTGAGCATAGCCAGAACTACTCAATGTGGCAGTGTAAATCCAAGAAATGGGCAAGCAATATACAAAAACAACAAAAAAGATAACTATGGTTTTAAAAGTATATAAAATTGCAGATGAAAAAAATCCATTCAGATTGGTTATATCCCACCTAACTAGCCACAAGTTTGTAGAGTGAGCTGTAAACTTTGCTAATATTTGTGAATCAAGTCCCCGGGGCATAATTTTCAGCCAAGCTGTGGTTTCTGCATTTTTGCATAATTTTATATTGTGTGTCATTGATTACTTGCAAACACAGACTGTCCCATTTGGGGATCTGGCACTAGCATGCTGACAGTGCAGAATTTAACAGCACAATTAGGGAAACACTGCAGTCACCAGGACAGCAGGTTCTCTGGATGAGCATATGACTGAAGTCTGACCCAGTTCACTTCAAAGAAGCACACCATGTTTCCCTCAGTCCTGTCCACCAAAGTATAGTGTGGTCATACATTGAATTAATCTTCCAGCAGACACAGGATAACCCAGAAATAGATCAGCACATTCCAAATTTGCACAAACACTTTCAAAGATGCTATTTTTGCAAGGTATACAGATGGAGGAAATAGAATGTGTTCACTGCTGTCTCAGTGCCTGCATTCCTGCACCGTTCCTGACCTGATTCGGGTTCCCTTGGACTGCAGCCTGGGCCTTGTTTGTTTGACAGACATTCAGAAATTTTTTATTGGTTCTTTGCTAAGACCACCAAACCTATTTCATCACAATGTGCCAGGAGATTGTCCTGGTGGCTGCAGTCACCTATGTCTGCTGATATTCTCTACCACATTTGGGATACCATCCCCTATGCTCAAGCTGAAGCTGCAAACAGGTAGGTATGCTAGCCTGCAAGTCAATCTTGTGTCAAGCATGGTTTTTCTTTCCTGCATTCCTGCCAAATCAATCAATAATTTCTTCAGATTCTTCAACAGGGATGCTTCTATTGATGCAATGTTTTTGTTTGGTTTTTTAATAAACCATGACTATTCTGTCCTTTTGCCTGCCCTTGCTAAGAGGAATGCAGCACCCATTCCCTGCCCCTGAGGTCACGGGGGTCCAACCCCGCCAACTCCTCAAGAATTGGGAATTATTAAACAAAAAATTAACTACAAAATTAAGTACTTGGACTTTGTACCAAGAAAGCACAGAGGGTTGGAAATATTTGAAAGTAGTTGGAAAGAAACTATAAAAGATATACCACATATAAGTATCACAAAAACAGGTGGCGAAAAAAAGTCATTGATATCCTAAATCGTCACCACAGTGAAGTAGGATTGCTTTATAACTGTCCATAAATCATAGTTGTTCTTTGGAATTATTAGTTTGTGGTTTCCACCACCCCCTTCACATTTCACTCTTTTCTCTTACTTCTTTCCTAACTAAGAAATACCTGTGCGCCTCCCTCGGAAAAGATTTCAGCTGCACTGAACGCTAGGACAGAACTGCTGTGGCACCTGCAGCTGCAACTCTGCACACACACTGCTACTTCACTCCTAAAAGTCACATTAAAAAGTTTACAGATCACAGTATTAAACTACCATGGCCAATACTTATGCTCCAACAAGAGAAATGTAGCAAGTAAATTGCTCACAACTGCAAATTGGCGGCAACAATCACTGGCAACAACCACAAAACCAGAGACAGAGCCCTGCACCTTATTCTGTCTCCTTCCATCACAGCTGGATTTGTATTTTGTACCTGCTTTTATGAAACTCTCACTGTTCTGAGACACTTTACACACCAACAGGGTCAACTCCTTTGCAGATGTTCCAGGCCTCCTCCTCTCTGTTGTGGTATGCATGCACTCAGATTTCGCTCGAGTGCCTGACAGTGCACGTCACCTGTCTGGAGACGCACGTCACCGCTGTTCAGAGATGTGTTTATTGCCTGCATCAGGGACTTTCTGTGTAATGCACCAAAGCAGGGCAAGCTGGCTCATTACTTGCTGCTTCAGAGTTCAAAGGTCAGGTCCAGATCCAGATGTCAAACTTTTTAAATATTAAGGACCATCTGGTTTTACTTTTAGTTTGGCTCATCAGAGAGAGAATCCCAGATCATGTGTTTGGTGCTGGCTTTCTCATTTCTGTCCCTGAGTTGCTGAGTAATCCTTGGGAAGCAAAGAAAATCCCAAATGCTGTGCCTACCTACTGTATAAGAGATATGTTACTAAAATGGTGTCCTCTTACTTATTTTTAATCTAACTATATAGGACTGCAGTCAGCTGCCAGTGCCGTGACTCAGCAAAGCCCCAAGCAGGGAAACTCCCTGCTGGGACGCCTGCAACCCAAAAGGAGCGTGGCCAGGCACTGGGCCTTTCCTCACAGAACAACCTCACCTGCTTTGGGCACCTGCAGGACACTCAGGACACCCGCAGCAAAGGCTCCTGGAACCACAATGCAAAGTGCTTGTGAGTAATGAAATAGGGACCAAAGCACTTGGCTTATGCAGCCTTCAGATTTTGGTGTTGTTTTATGAAAGCTTCGTAGTCCTCAACTCGGCATCTTAACATTACTCCTGTTGATTTACAGTGAAGTTCAGCAGCATTCTTAATTTTGCATTAGAGAGCCTGCCTGTCACTTCCCAGTCTGTACCTCTCACACTAATTCCTGTTGGTCTAGAAGCATGCCCCACATTCCTAACAGGAAAGTTCAGGTGCTCGCTGGGGCTATTTGTCTCCCCAGTCATTTTGGGGCACATATAACAGATTTTGTGGAGCACATGTAACAGATTTTCAGAGTCTGTCTGTTCATTAGTATCCACAGAACTATCAAGGGCATCTGTGATGTCGAACACAGTATCCTCTATTCAGTAAGCAACTTATTTCAGGAGGTTGACTCATTTCCTTAAAACTTTTTGAGCTATCTGTTGTGACTGAAAAAAATTCAGAAAATTTAGAAGTACTCAAGGAAATGAGCCAACACATCCTGGAAGAAATTCATCCAATATACACACACAATAAGATAAGTCAGTCTTAGATTTCTAAAGAAATGAGCAGGAAGGAGTTCTAAAAGAACCTGAAATATTTTCTGTGAAACGCAATGTTTGTTTCCCATCACCGTAACTCTCCTAAAGCCCACTTGAAAAGCAACATACTATGGCTAATCAGGAAGTGGTTTTCCTAAGTTTGTTTTCTCCCTGCAAAGATGAAAATCCTTCCCTGAAACCGTTTAGTGGCTCTCCCCTATATTTAAATTAAAACCAGTGCTGCCTGTGTGCCTCATGAGAGCTTTCAGACCCTAGTGCTTGCCCCTAGAGGCACAGAGTCCATGGTCAAACCATTTATTCAAGAGAGCCTATTCAGTGAGATGAGTAACACACCACTGAATTACCTCATCACGGACTCATCACCTTCAGGGGCTTCCAGCAATTTATCAATGTCCCAAGGCACTAGTATATAATTCTTGAGTATCAAATAAGCCATCTCAAAGTAACTGGAAGTGTTCGTGCTCTAGCTAAACAGAAGACAGCTTCCCTTTGGAAATTTAAATGGAATTTTATGACAAAGTCTTGATTTCCTACGTTTAACTGCAGAGCAGTTCTAAGCAAAAGGACATTATCTAAAGAATAGCATCTTATAACCTATTCTTCATCACATGGCATGCAATATATAGACAGAGAAGAGGAAGAAAAGGAGGCTGGAAGACCACTCATGATTCTTGCAATCTATTTCAGCTGAAGACAATTTAGAATTTCCAAGATAATTTAACTTCTGAGTAATGCACTGATGGCACAAACAGAGTTTTCAAGTAATAACCAGAAAAACTGCTAATTTGTCTTAAGCATATGTCACATTCAGAATAATAGGAATGGGTTTTTTTCCCCTACACACTGCCAGATCATTTTTCTCACATTTAGGCTTTAGTAGTTTTGTAGTGAGATGGATGACTACTTCAGAGTTAAGATTCACCTCTTCAACAAAAAGGATGCCAACAGAGTTATTTCTCATCTCAAATATTTAAGCTGATGTCAGGAAGATGAGACAAATGAAGCCAAACACTGCTTATGATAAGTACTAAATAGCTCTGCAGATTAAACTGGATGAGACCAAAGCCAGAAGAAATACAAAGGTCATTTTGCAGTTCTTCAGAAGCAGTATGCCAAAAATCCTCATCAGAAGTCAGGAAAGGAGATAACGATTTTACTTATTTAACTTCTTCTCATAAAATCTCTCAAATAAAAAGTGCTCTCTCTCATGGTGTTAACATGCAACAGCAAAAAAGAACACAAAACTGTAGACTAATGAAGGCATGGAAGTTTTATTAACTTGTGTAATTGTCTTGAAAGCACCTACATAAAGCATTTCCATTATTTCTCCTCTGTTTCCAGCAGAGTACTTTTAAAAAGCATGAATTCCTTGAGACTCTTCAGGCAACTAACAGAAGCTAGAATTGAATGCAAGTAGAAACAAGGGTTCACCAACTCAGCTGCTCCCAGCAATACAAGTAAAACCAGACATAAATAAGTAATTGCAAACAGTGCAATCAGACTCGCATTCCTTTTACAGCAGCCTACAAATCATATCCCATCTCAGCCTCTTTGCTGGGGTTACTGCTGCGCATGGCAGCTGAGCAGGCCCCGTGGCAAATTACTGCCAAGTGTCCCTCCCACTGCTGGTTCCACACTGCTGCAGGTAACCCCTGCTGCTGTCCCTCAGCCCCTTCGAGGTGCTGAACTGGCCCAGAGCTGTTTGTATTCTTGGCAGTGAAAATGCTCTGCAGCACCGAGAAGAGTCAGCTACAGGAACCTGAAACACAGAGATCTGTATTTATCTGCTTGAGCGGGAGAGGAGGAGTGCACTCAGTTCAATGTGCTGTGATTAGGACTGCTTTCCAAACCCCAAACCTTTCCTGCTGATGATTCTGATTAGCAAATGCACAACAAAAGCCACAGCTCTTCGCATCCCTTGGGGCAGCAGCACTGATGTCAGGTGGGATGGCTGGAGTTTCACTTCTAAACACACAGCAGGTGTGTTTGGTTTGGAGTTTTTGGACTAGGAACTGGACAACGCACTTTTCAACCCCATTGCTCAAATTTACAAGTTTAAGAATACATTAAAGAAAGTGATGTTGCCTGTACATTTAGTACCAGCTGATCAATAACTCCTAAAAATCTTATTCATTGTTGGCTTTGGTAGACTGTTGCATCCTCATTCAGTACCTGGGAAGCAACTAACCGCCTGTCTGGAAGTCTACTAAAATTGAGAGATGCATCTATGTTGAAAAATTTGTGAAACTGAATTTTCCCCCACGCTGCAGGCTACCATCTGCTGAGCTATGTCATGCATGAAACTCTAGATACAAATTAAACTACAGTGAACATAGAAATAATTTTTTTTTTCTTTTTTTTTAATGAGGTCATTACTGGATATTTCTCTTGGTGACAATCAAATGCGCCTACTACTGCACTATAATGCTTTTCTACACATATTTCATTCTATAAAGTCAAACCAATTTAGGCTTAACTAGCTTCATATACAAGAAAGTGCTTCCACATTTTATGGCAAAGATAAAACCTTGATTAAGGTCCTGATTTTGCAAGGCATGGAATGCATTCAGTTCTTAGTCCTCTTCACAGATGATACCTATTAGGTCCAAGATTTCAGTTTTCACCTCTTGAAAATTATCCTCAAGTGTGACTTAAGTCACATGAACTACATTTTTGACCATCAGATAAAGTTTAAATTCTCTAGGAAGGATGCATTTAATGGAGCATGAGATTTCATACCTTATCTGAATAGATGTGTCTTTTTCCTCTTTGCCTTACTACAGTACATGCAGAATGACTACGTTACTTTTATGGAAATTGTAGGTCCATTTTTTGCATTACCACACACCGGGAGATAAGGGATTAATTTATTCCCAAGGTTAGGGCAGGAATGACAAGGGCAATGACCTACTAATTTTTATGAACTTTCAAGGACTACTGGCACGTTAGTGATCAGTGACTTGAAACACGACAGAAGACTGAACAGTTTGACATTAACTCTGAATGACTGCTGCACAAAGGAGGCAGATCTCATGAGGAGAGTTTGAGCAGACCTTGAAACAAAGCTTAGAAGCACAGGATTTGCTTGGCTGAAAACTGGCTGCCCACCAGAGTGAGAGCAATGGGGTCCTGGCTGCTGCTGGAGAGACAGGAAATGCTGCCAGTGCAGACGTGCCCAGGTTCTGCTGTGCCCCCAGGGCGAGGCCAGCGAAGCACAGGCAGTGGAACTGCACAGCTCGAGCATCTTCACCCCAGTCAGAGCCTCCCTCATGCCAAAATGGCAAATCCTACCAGGGCTAGCTACCACTCTGGCACAGCTGAAAATTTCTCCATACCAGGAAGTTTCAGATCTGGCCATTCTCTGGGTCTTTTCTGTCCTTCAAAAACCATAGATTGCAGATAAATCTTAATGAGTTTTGTTAAGAAAGAAGGCCTATCAAAGTCAGTATTTGCAGCTTCATTAACCCCCTCCCAGTTATAATCTAAGAACATGTGTATACAATATCAGACTATATTAAAATACTATATTAAACATATCTGCCAATAAAGTGTTAGCTTCAGAGTCCTACTGTGTTTGTGTCTTATCTTTTCACATCTCAGTGGCTTTACATATACCAGTTATATCCTTAACATATCTTATTTAACCCTCAACATACAACACTTCTCCATCAATTCAGATTCTTACAGTCATTGAGAAATCTGTGCAGACACAGGAGCCAAAAACTTAATTAAAAAATGTACAGGAGGAATTTTAACAGTATGCATAATGCAAAACTAATCCATAATCTATTTCTCACATGAAAAAAATCAATAGATGAATTTATGCAACTTCGTTTTCAATCTAGTTATCACTGACTTGGAATAACTGTTTTTCCCGAACTATTTTGAAAATACTGTATGAAATGTTGGTTTCATGATAGAAAACAGCACTGGAAATGTCTTTAAAAACAAATTAAAACCAACCTCCTTCAAACAAATTAAAATACAAGCCAACACAAGGCAGTTTTATGGTAAAAGGGAATATTACAAATCCAGAGGTCTACATTGTTTTCTATTATCCAGTGTTTATATTTGCTATCTTCCCATGTGCTAAAACAGTCACTTCGAAAAGGCAGGGTGGGGAGAGCATCACTTTCTATCCAAAGGATTATAAATGTTGTCATACCAAAACCTCTAGCAGTGGAAAGATACTGACAACACAGCTGAAAACTTCCTCCCTGCAGCTACGTTTGTCTCGTTTTCAGGTCAGGGCTATCTCAAAAACTGAAAAAAACACACTTAACTGAAAAGTTTGGATGTTCTGGCAAGCTTTCTCTGTTACAGCTTGAATTTATAGATCATCCTATGAGATCCTAGATTTTGGGGATTTTAGCAGGGAATTAATTATTTTCTTCTTAAAACAAATAAAATATATATATTTTAATGTAATGACTATCTTTTCAGGTATCTGCTGCATGCAGTGAAAAACACATGAAGAAAACACTTTCTATCCACATCTAATTTTTTGCAGTAAAGAAATGGTATTATGTGGTCCATATACTGATTTTTAAGCAAAGGTCACCAGCTCACAACTGAAGAGGAGAAAGTACCAAATTCCATGTTGGTGAAAAAGCTTTTTATGTGGGTAAGGACCTAAGAAGGACTGAGAGAATAAAATTGGAATGCAGTACCTGGAGAGAAAGCTTCTGAAGACCCTTGGTTTATTAATACATTTTTTTAAGACCACTGAAGCCTCACCACATTTTAAAATACAGCTGTTATATTTGACTGCCTCCACTTTTCATTATCCCACTCGAGGTGACCTTTTCCTAAATATTACAAAGTCACCAGCAAATGAAATTATCAAGGCAGCTTTTTCCACACACTGTGGCTGATGATAAACAGCACAATGCCACCCTTCTGGAAGTCAAAGCCAGAGTCTCTCATGGAGCCACCTGGGTAAAGACTCTTCTACACAAAAACTCAAGCCTGTGGTTTGCAGACCTTAGCAGCAGCCAGAATGAGGAGTAACCACAAATTAATACTTTTATGCCTAGCAACTGGTCAACAGACATGAACAGTACTGCTCACATTTTAAAGTACAGAAAATGAAAGAACAAAACAGGAAGGGAAAAAAAAACAAGTGAATAATCAGATTTTTCTGGAAGATAATAAAGGTATTACTTTGTATGTTTTCTCTAATGCAAACCAAATAAATCTTCTAGGAATAAAGTATTTTAACATTTTATAATCTCTCTGTCTAATGTGAGCCACTATTTTAAGTGTACTAAAGGCAGTTTATGCAAAAGCTTTTTACTTTTTAATCCTGTCTGACCTGAAAAGGAGAGGCTCCAAACTCCATTACCCTAGGAAGCTTAGTATAAACCCAGAGCCTATCTAAATTGCCCTATATAATTTCACATCAGGGTTTTTTTTTTTTGTTTCTTTTTATTCTTGTTTGGTTTTATAATGCTATTTTGCATCCATGATGTAGGTATAACAAAAAGCCAAGCAGCCTCTGTAAAGCAGCTGATGGAAACAAATACAATGACCTTTGATAGCCAGCATTTTAAATGTGCTAAGGATCTCTAGAATGAGGGCATGCATCTCACAAATAGGACTCCATAAATTAAGACAAAAATAGGCCAACCTGGGCAATTTGGCCATGGGAGATAATCTGTTTTAGCCAGAAATAGGGTTTGCTTCTCTCTGCTGACTTTTTGGTCTTAATTTTGTACTTCCTGTTTTATTTTGATATGACACTTCATGACAACCCATAACACTCATCAAGATGCAACTTCCCTCAGCATTCCACAAGCAGTGGAGAGTCCAACTGCCCACCTTTTTGAGCACTTCTCACTTTCCAAGGAAGTCCTGGAACCCTGCTGCTATAATAACACAGGAGCAAGAAAACTGGGATCTCAGTTCCTTCAAACTGAATATCCATTTCTCTTCTTTGAATCCAACGGGGGCCAGTATTTTGCACAGCTTTACTCATTAGGGGATTCCAGAGCTTTACCAGTCTTGCCATAGCAAGATGCAGATTCCTCATAAAAAGAGAAAATAAAAAACAACCTCCCACATATTAAATATTGTTTGTAACAATAATTTTCAAAATAGGCATATACAAAGAAAAAGCTGGGTTATTACTGAACAAGAAAACCTTATGAGTCTAAAAGGATGTTTGTGAAATTCTGCAGTCTTCTACAATTTCAAAAGATGAAGGTTTTCAGTTTAAATCCTAATTAAAAATCAAGAATTTTTGAGAAGAGGATTTCTTCCTTCCTTCTCATTAGGATAGAAAGACTGAAAATTTACCTTTACTTCTCAAAGTAAGCACAGGTCCAATATCTCTACTAAAAAGCCCCCTCTTCAAATTTCATCACGCCTTGTTCACTCTCAAGTGACAATCCTCATTACCAGTCCTGAAGAAAAAATGACAAGTCCATTCTAGGCAGAGCTTAAAGCTGAATCCAAAATGCTAAACCTGTATTTCAGATGTGACAATTCCACGTTTCACGCAACACTGCCCAATTTACCCAAAGAGAGCAAACAACATTTCTGCCTTGCACGCAGCCTCAGTGGGACACCCCCGTGTGCTCTCACAGCTGGGCTGTCTGCACTCCCACACATCTCGCCTCTGCAGGCAGAAAGCTGCTGCAACAAAACTTGATGGACAAGACTGTTCCAGAAGTCTTACTGATACTTTTAAAAGTTCAGCCTGTACAAATCCAGAAATACCCAGGGAAAAGGATGTTTTCCTTCACAGAATACACCGTGTCCCTCATATACACTTTTCTTCTGGTAATCCTTAGGAATACACTGGGAAAGAAGAACATGTATACAAAGCAGTCCCTCGGCAACAAAACAGGCCATGCTTTAATATATTGATGAAACTGAGGAAGATACAAGTATGGTACAAGTGAGCAAGCTCACATATATAACTAAAAACATTCTTTAAAATACAAAATTCTGGAAAAACTGAGCATGAATTTAGCTACGTAGAATTTTTCAGTTAGGTTCAATTTCTTGCATTTAAAAATGAAAGACTGAAAGTTTCTGTAGAGGAGTATGCTGTCAATTAATGTCTCATAAAATACTGACTTTTCTACAAAGTATTTGTTAATTTGTGACTTCCTTCCCTTTTTTTTAATAAAATAACCAGAAGTCAAAAAAAAAATTCACATGCATTTAAAAAAAAATTAAAATATCAGTCCTTCAGAATAAGATGATTCTGTGTTTCATCCCTTGGGTTTTTCTTGTTTTAAAAATGTAACATTTATTTTCATAACCATTTAGCAGGCCAAACATTTCACTGAAGCTGTACTGTACTAGGAAAAGCTCCATCTACTGTTCCCCAGTGAAAGCCAATCCCTCACCTGCAAAGCACTACCAGCAGAGGCAGTGGCTCTGACTGCTGAGTCTTGTGACCAACTGCACCAGCCCATGTCTGGGTGAATGTGTGCACTGGCTTCTGGTCAGCCTCTTATAAAGAAATTTCTATTAAGAACTTTGGTGGGATTCCTTATGTGCCACTGCAGTTCTAAACGAGCAGTAAAACCACACTCAGAAGCACAGAACTGCCTTCTCATTATAGAAAACTAATGAGAAGATGCTAATTGAGTAAATTAGTGAATGGAGAGGCAAGACAGTTTCCAGTGTTCCATTTTCAATTCCTTTTATAATGGATGTATTCTACAAAACTTAATTTGAGCTGTGTATGTACCTGGATTGCTTCAGACCTTTGCCAAATCTATGTACAAATGCCTGAGCTCAGAATGCTGCTCATTTTAGAATGCTCACCTTTCTGTTCACAGAATAAACAACCACTTTTTCCCCTCAAAACACTGATCCAGATTTCATGACAGTTAATTGTACAAGCAACATCCAAAAAAAAACCCCACAGGACTGTGCTTTTGGGTTTTAAAATAAGAGCACAATATTTGCCTTTTCCAGCTCCTAGCTCCTCAAAAAATGGTGCTTAACTAGAAGACATGGGGGAATCCTGGAGGTGCAGCAGCAAGCTGGCAGAGCCTCAGTGCTGCCTTGTGTTAGTGACCACACACAGTTCCCAGTACCTTCAGGAGCCTGTGCCTGAGGGGAGACTTAAATGAAATAATTTTCATTTTAAACAAAGACCAGGATGGAGAACCTCAAGCAACTACATTAAAAGTTAATAACATGTCTGAGAATGGAGCTTTTATTCTTAAAAATATTCACCAACTAGCAGCCCTCTCCTGTGAAAAGTGTCCTCAACTTCCAAAGACGTAAGTGGAAACTGGAGGTACTTCACAGCAATTATCACAAAGGACTGAAAATGCTGGATTATACCTGTAGAATTGAACTTACCTTAACTGTGGCTATAAAAGGTATGCAAATTAATAGGGTTTTTTAACACTTGAAAGAGTTGATCAAAACACTTACATCAAAGATAGGCAGGCATGCCTATCAGACTGAGTATATCCTTACCTCTGTTGTTAAAAAATGTGCAGTTTCATCTTTCAGAATGATAAAACCACAATACTTAAAGGAAAGACTCTGCTCAGACCTATTTTAAATCAGTAACAAAACTCTCACCACCATTCATGGATTTCAACTGGCAATGGAGATAAAAGCTTCTGGACTTTCCACCATTTAACAAGAAAGCATTCACATACTCTGCTATTACATGGTAGTATAATGCGGGTTTTAGAGCCAAGAAGGCATACATTTGGGTGTTCCCTATAGGATTCTTACCCTGTGGTAACTTAATATCGTTTTGTATCTTAGGGACTCAACAGACTGAATGCAGAAATATTTTTAATCATGAAAATAACAAAAGCCACTTTCAGCCTACAGTAAGAACCAATGACAATTTTACTGAGTTGCTGCATGTTAGCTTATTGACTATCAATCCTGAAGTGCTGTGAACCATAAAAAATCAACATGAAAGACTGCTATACCTTCATGCACATGAAGCTCTCGATGTATTTAAATTAGAATGTTTAAGCTCATTTAGCAGTCTGTGCATTTTACAGCACCGATCACACTTCAGTTGCTAAAGATGTTGGGAAGATCCATTTCTGTTTACTATGGAGACACTTCATTTAGGTGGCTTAAAGGTTAGTTAATATCCACAGTTTGTTCCAGGACAGACTGCAGCTTATGCAGCAACTCCAATACAGCATTTACAGGCAGGTATGCACTGGAACAGCACAAGCCAATAATGTCCTCTTTGTGGAACTATGGTAATGCTGGAAAAAAGTATCAGACAAAAAAAAAAAAAAAGAGACCTAGAAACAGCACCTACACAGAATGTAACATTAAGTGATGCAGAGATAGAACACCTTGTGAAAGGCACAGCAAGTAACTCTCAAAAATCCTGCTGAGGCCAGTTTCATTATACTACACATAGTCCCAGCACAGACAGAATTCCAGTGGTCTCCATCAGTTTCTGCTACAGCTGCTTCTGGCAGCTTGAACTGACCGTTCTCTCTACATGAGTAACTTGGTCCAGAGAAGCAGCACAATTTTGAAACAAATCAATCCATCAGTCCCACTTAGTGAGCACTGGTTAAATTCAGCGCACATGAAGTGATTCCTGAGAAGGTGACTAAACACCACGTGCCACTCCAGGTACCCAGGTGCTGGCTGTGCTTCCTTCCTAGTGGGCACATAAAGGCTGTCCTTTGGGCAGTTCCAAACCACACAGGCAGCAGGGACATTTGCATCCTTGACTGAACACAACACAGAGGAAAATCACAAACCAGATAGGTTACTGATGCTTTCAGCACCAACTGACCTACTGATCCACCCCATCTGAGCCACACTGTTTGCTAATGCAGATACAGCCCACAGGCCCTTGTATGCCAGCCTGGAGCTCTTTCCAGCTCCCTCCTATGAAAAAGCCTGAACAGCACAAAGAAACCCACACAGAAGAATCTCTGGAGAGGATTTCCTTCTACAAGAATTCCTCGTAAACAGAAATTTTCACTCCTTCAGAATTGATGCTAGTTCAGTTTTACAAAATCAAAGACTTACACAAATGATAATGCAGCATTTCACAAATGATAAGAGGTTACTAGTCCAAGATAATGTATAAGCATTGGACTGTAAGCACATCAAGTTACATGATGAGTATGGCATCTCAAATTTTCCAATCTGTAAGCCAGCCACCAGCAAAGGTGGAAACAGGAAACTGTATGCATGTTTAAAAATAATGCATTTCATCTTCTAGCAGGTCACTGTGGAACCAGATCTACATTAATTACAATCATGTTTTTACATAGTTCACTGCATGGAGAAAAGCAAAGAGGAATCCAGGGCAACTCTCCGCAGTCTTAGCTCAGCTTTATCTGTAGATTAATTCTGTAGCATGCCAAAATACATATTAGAAAAGAAAATATCAAGTGGCAAAATAGCAAGAAACACGCAAATATTACAGCACAACTCTGACTTACCTATGTGATAGAGTCCTATCCAGTCAGTTGGATCTACTTCTTCCTTAATATCCCAGAAAATGATGAGGTTTTGAGACTGTCCCAAGGTGTACTCGTACATGCTGGCTGTCAGACTAGACCTGCTGTCCGAGGTCACTAAGTCAGTGTCACTGTTGGCACGCTGCAAGTTCATGTTCTCGGCATGGTGCCCTGGGAGGCCAGGCTCTGCAGGTTCTCGGGGCTCAGGGTGTAGCGCAGCTGCGGGTTGCGGCGGCGCACAAAGAGCAGGTGTTCCCGTGCTGAGCTGGCCATCTCTTCCCACTGCTGGCAACTCACGTAAAAAAGTTGTTGTTCAGAGATCTGTCACAAAGAAGGAATAAAGAAAGTTTTAAGTGAGGCAGGAGGTGACTCAGAAGTATTCGTGCAAAAATGTTCCCACAGAAGCCTGAAACAGACCGAGTACAATCTCTTTCTTCATTGCTATGCCACTGCAAAGAACTGAGTGTCTGTACATTAAAAAAAATCATTATTCACTTACAACAAAATTCAGAGTTAGCCATACACCACAAAACAACATTTATAAGCCAGAAAACAGCAGAAAGCAAATCAGCCAAGACAACCTATGAAGCAAGAACAGCCACAGTAACAAAACTAATCTAAGTTTGGCCTTAAGAGTGAAGTAGCCTTAAGAGCAGACATAATGATCTCATCTTCTACTATAAAAATCACAGCAGTACATGATGTATATAGTAGTGTCAACAATACTCAATGAACTGTTTGATCAGCATGAGTAAAGTGTTGAAGATAATAATAAGGTTGGACATATTTCAGTAGAAATATGGTATTCCAGATCTATGCTACTACAAAATCATCTTGTAAGGATTTCATCTTATAAGGTACAAAGTACAGCTTCTGAGGTCCTCTACACCATACAAAAACATGTCCAACCGTTGACTGAGGTACTTCAGACTACAGATATATATCAAATTAGTCTGTGCCTCTGTGCAGTCAAATCTCATTGTCCTTTTCCATCTATCAGCAAATAGAGGCCTTACAAATTCAACAGTTTTCCTCCAGCCCTGAGCAGACACTTCCCTGAAGTGTCTGCCCTGAAAGGGTCATGCCAATATCACACCATACATTCACAAGCAGAACTTGCATTTCATTACCTACAGCTTCTAAAAGTACTGCCATTTGAAAATAAACCCTCACATTACTCACAACTTGAGATAAATCATAACTCATCTACAATTTTCTTTTCAATAATTTTTCTGTGTATGAACTCTTCAAGCATACAAAAAATTTTCTCTATTTTTCAGCTTTTCTTAATTGGGAGATGTTTTGAAACACTAAGAACTAATAAAGGGGGAAAATAAAGTGTAACTTAACCAGTTGTGTGCAGTGTATCACATACTGCATGTGATTCAGCATCAAATAATGCAGAAAAGGAAGGAAACAAAAATTCAGTTCAATAATTCTACATATACAGAAGTGACATAGAGATGACCACGTTTACTTCACAAAGTACATGACAGTGTTTCCTGACATGAGGAATATTTTGGCTGCATACACATTTTATTTGTGGTACTGGATGTCAGCAGAGTTCACTACCTCCTCTCTAACACGTTCCTGCACACTTTGCCTTCAACATCAGAGTCAGTAACAAAAGGGAAACTTTGGTAAAAGGGCCTTTTTAAATGAGATTCAGGGAAGTTAGCATCTTGTTTCTCTATGCAAAGTCTTATTCACTAGATCTGAAAATCCCAGAGCGCTCTGAGACCAGAAAGGTTAATAAGAAACAGCCACCACCTTCTCTACAAGCCAGTGAAACACACAGGGATCAGCCCTGTGATGTGAGTGACAGCACACACTACACAGAAGTGTTAAATGTCCCGGTGCCAGAGTTGTATTGAGAGTCAGGAGGTCCCAATTTGCTCCTGAGCCTGCACCCCACAGCAAGCAGCTCGTGCTTCTGCCTGGGGACCACGATCCTCTGCACCCCAAGATTGGGCAACATTAATTAACAGACAGACAGAGAGCTATTAAGTTTATTTTCTTCTGTCCCAGAGCCACAGGTTTATGTATTTCTGAGCTACTGTATGCAGTGTTTTTATGGCAGTAAAATCACTGCAAAATCAGTGTTGTGCAGGCAGACTACAGGTTCAAGACAAAATTTTAATAGGAGGGATGAAGGAATTTCCTTCAGCTGCAGAGCCTTACGCTGCTCCTGGGGCAGCACTGGCATTTGTTGGAACATATTGAAAATTTATATGTGGCAGATGGACAAACTCATCCATGGTTAAGGACACATAAGAATTAACTTGTACTAGCCAGGACTATTCCACAGTTTAAAGAGATGAAAACAGCCCAAAAAAACATAAACTCCTTTGCAACAGTCCATTTTCTTAAGTCCTAATAGCTATCACTCTGGTGAAACACATCAGTTTCTGCAAGTAAAGTAAACCACAAACCTAAATGCTGGGTAACTTGTCTGATCCTATTCATAATTCCAAGTGTGCTCCAAACAAACCACATAAAACAACTGAAATCAGTTTGTAACCAAGAGGTTAAACTCGCATGTAAATGAGCTCCTTTCGTGGGGAAAAAAAAACTCCAAAAATTCAGGACTCATAAGCTTTTACAGCATCTTTTAAATCACGAAAAGAGGTTGTAAAGGGGCCCTCAAAGGGGCCCTCATGTCAGATAGTACTCTACTATGCAGTATTTCACAGTGATATTAATTAAGGATATTTGTAAAGAGAGAATCCAACACTCATATTGTAAAAGGGGAAAAGATGATTGCTATAAAACCCAAACCATAAGAAGTGATAGAAGGGCAAAAAGAGCCACTACTTCAAGCATTTTCAATCCAGAAAATAGATGAAAACCTTACACAGTGCCTTCTTGCCTACAAAAGAAATTAGTTCATTGGGTTAACAACTCCTGATGTCTGTCACTAATAACATAACAGAACACTAACACATACATCCTACCACAGACTGAAAATAAGAATTATCCTCCCACCTTCAATTCCTGCTAAGCACCACTGAAACAGCATTTTCACCCAGACTACGCTGCAAAGACAATGCCCAGGATTAGCTGTGTGCACCTGCCCTGCCATGAAGGTTCAGCTCATCAGGCTGAACACGATCACAGCAGTGCTATCACTGAGTATCACACCAAGCTGGCCAGGCACAGTGTTTCATGAAGGCAAACTGAAATGTTCAACCTCAACTAAAAGCACAGGAAAATACAGGCATCCAGGAAATCAGCAGATACTAACTTTAGCAAACTATTTCAGTTGAAAAGTGAAACCTGTACCAAAGCTGCTTATCCGTATCACAGCATTTTCTTCAGTACTTGACAAGAAGCTTAGAGAGAAATAGAACTGATTTCCTCTTAATCTCTAAGTGGCCCAAGTTCAGGATTATTTCTATCTAAATATACTCCCCAATTACTAATCATAGAGGGACTAGAACTAGGAAACAGTTACACTTAATACACAAAATACAGATAGAAAAAATCCTCTTGCCCAACCTTCTTCACTAAAGGGGATTGAAAAGAAACGTCAGGCCATTTCACACAGTCAACAGTTTAAAAAAAAATACATGAATGGAAGTCCAAGAGTTCCAGCACAGGAATAACCAAAAAAATCCTACCCCACTATGCAAAACAAATCAGTGTTCACATGCTGCCCTTGCATGTTTATCTTGCTCCTAACAGTGATTCATTTCTTGTTTACGTAGTGCTCTTTGATGTGGCTGACGGGTGCTGCTCCCAGGCTCTTCCCACAGCACTTACAGTAAAGCAGCTCTCGAAGGGCTGGCCCCGGGCAGGGCTCATTAACCCACGGCACCGGGCACTGCCCTGGGGCACCGAACCGAGGCTCCCTGCCCTGGGCAGTGCCCTGCACACAGCTGCCTCTGCTGCTGTGTGACACATGGGCAAGAGGAACTGTCCTGCCCCACTGACACCCAAATGTCCCCCATTCATGGGGTCACTGACTCATTTAGGTAGAAAAAGACTTTTACCAACATCCCACCCAAGTATTAACCCAACACTCACAGGTTCACCACTGTCAACATCTGACAACTCCTTTGCTGAAGAAATTTTCCTTAATAGTCAATCCCAACCTCCCCAGGGGCCGCTTGAGGCCGTTTCCTCTATTCCTGGGAGAACAGACTGACATCCAGCTACTGTCAGTTGGTTGTAGAGAGCTGTAAGGTTCCCCTTAAGCCTCTTTTTCTCCGTGCTAAACACCCCCAGCTCCCTCAGCTGCTTCTCAAAGGACCTTCACCAGCTCTCTTGTTCTCCTTTGGACACATTCAGATCATGCTTGGTGTATCTCTCAAATGCTACGCCCATAAGCAATCCCCATAATTATACAGGCTGAAGAACACATTAAGAATCCAAAGAAGAGAAAACACGCTGGTTTTCCAATTACACAATGTGACACTGCTTTGTTCAGTACAAAGATCCATAAATGCTACAATACAAGGTTCAAACTGACCATCTGTCTGAGCTCAATGTGGCTGAGAAAATGCTTCTTGAATAAATTCAGAATTTGGGGATCCTTCTCTGCACAGAACTCAAAAACAGCATATTTTCTGGGATAAGGTTGGTCTCCAGTCTCTACACTGGTTTCAAACCTTGAAACTCTGGCAAAAGCAGAATAGTCAGAACTCACTGCATTCACAGAATTCTACAACAGAATTTACTGCAATTCACAGAATTTCACTGCAAAACCTGCCTGTGCAGCTGGGTGATGGTTAACCATGATTCCCTCACGTGCTTCACCACTCTGCACTCACCCTGCTCCAGCACTAAAGAGATTTTCTCTCCTCCAGAGCTGCTGTGCCCCTCTGCCAGCAGGACAGATGGGCCCCTCCCAGTAAAACTCACCGGCTACTTACTCGGCTGATCACTGGGAACTGATTTGGCCTGAGACAAAGGGATTAACTGGATAGCTCTTTAACTCGATAGCTTCCTTTCAGGCCTGTATTCTACTATTTCAGGTAGCAGATTTAGACTATGAAAAATAAAAATAAAATAAATAAAAACACAACAAAATAATAAAATCAGATAAAGATGGCATGAGGCATCCTTTTCTCTGCAGACAAAAATGAGAGAAAAGCTTCATCTTTCTGCCCAGATGTCCCTTTCTTGTTATTCCTGCTGGAATATTTCCAAGAATTTCTACTCATCAAGTTTTCTGCAATCCACATAATGGAATTTCTCTCAGAAGGTATTTCACTGATTAGTAGGATTTTTCTCCATTAGCTAACATTCTGTCAGATCCAAGTTAAGCTAAGACATTTGGATGCTTCCTATTCAATCACTAAGATAAAGATGAATATAAAAGCTGTCACAGTATTCAAGAGCCAAGAAAAATCAGTTCTTTGGGTCTATTTTTCTCCACTGATTAAAAAGGAAAGGGCAATAAAGCCTTTTCACTTACATGACCATGGCTATATCCTAAGTCTTTAGGATTATTTAGTTCATTATTAACAATCTTGTATCACGTAGTGGAAATTTAATTTTATTCCAGTAGATACTGAAATTCAGTATTTCAAAAATGTAACTACCATCATATTACATAACTGCACAGTTCCGAGTATCAACAGCAGGCAGAAAGTGATGAGATCCTTCAGCTAAAATACAGCCATAACTGTTCAATACTGCTACCTAGAATGCCTGAGTGCTCATTAAGTCTGCATGTTTTAAATAATTACTTATGCAGGCAGATGATATAAGCAAGTCCAGGGATGGCTACCTTGGAGGCAAAAAGTGATCACTCCAAACCTAGAGAAGTTGTGATCTGATGAAAACCAAAAGAGAGATGTCATAAACTGGAAAAATCAAATCATTACACTTCTGACAGTTTCTCGGGATATATCAGAAAGAATAAAAGGGAAAGAAGATGTCTCTCTTTTTTCACCCCAGTTCTTCTATTTTGCACATTTGACAGTAAATTTGTATTCACTGTTTTCCCCTGAACAGCCAGTTCTGGATATTACTTTTATGTGGTGAGCTCTCGAAAGATATGAAGAACGATTGGAAGCTATGATCATAACTGACACAGGACTTAGATACAACTGAAATACTTAGAAGTGTTTTAGTGTCTCCCTTTTCAAATGGAATAAAATTAAAACCTGCTTTAATTCAGCTTTAAATTAATTGGATAGTAACTGTCTTGAAATATAAATTGTTCTTTCCAGAACTGCAGAGACAAGTTAAATTCAGAAACATTCTTTTTCTGCTGATCTGCCTACCTCCTCCTTCAACAAAGCCCCCCAGACTTTCATAATAGGACAATTACTGGATACTCTTAGAAGCAGCTTAGCCTGAAGCAATAATGATGAAATAACTTAATAAACTTGCCAGGTTCCAGAAACAAACCTATATGTGCATGATCTTTTAACCAGTTTTCCTTTATAATCAAGAAGATTGCCAAGAAGGTCAACTTGAGCATTTTGGAAGACACAGCACTTTGTAGATCTTCTCCCAAGAGAGGTATTTTGACTTTTCCATTCAAACTATCTCCACAGGAGTGCCAGACTCAATGACATGCCTGACACCAGGCTGGCTGTGCCAGGTAGCTGGGCTCCATAGGGGAAGAAGCAGAGGTCCTCCAAAAAATCATTCAGAGGACTAAAACCACTCTCTCTTGATCTATGAAAGAAGATGCAGCAACTGCACACTGGGCAAAAGGGACAGAATTTTGTCAAGATGTCCTTTCCCCTTGTTGCCCTGCTCTGAGCCATGCAGGGAAAAAAACTGTGCTGAGAAAACTCTGCCTTCAGTCTGCTAACTCATCCTCCGAGCTCACTGCTGGGAAATCACAACTAGCAACTTCTGGGAACTGGACTCAGATGTTTTAGGGTAAAGCTAAAAATTACTGCACTGAAATTTGACAAGGATGTTGCTGTTCAGGAGAGGGAGGAAAAAAGGAAAGAACGTGCGCATGCATCTCCAGTCTGCTTTGGACTCAAACCTGGTGACTCAGCTCAGATGTTAAACATCAGCTCAGATTACAAAACCACCATATAATTTAGACTGGCTGAAAATCTACCCTAAGGGAAAAAGCATATAGTTCAGCATAAACATATACTTTAAGAAAACAGTCCATGTATTATTTGGCCAGAGAGTAACTCCGTTAATTCAGAGTGTAACAGAATATCTATTTTCAATAGATTTTCATACAGTTCATTTGTAAAGTGAGTCTTACACACTTTTGTATCTACCTGGAAACAAATGTCACTCTCATATGACCTTAGCTGCTTGAGTAAGGCTTCCATCTTCCACCCAACAACAGCTACTTCCTTACACCAGGCAGAAGTTCCTGCTCAACCCTGTTTACAGGGCCAGCAATCTGAAGGGTTGTGCATATTTCTGACGGGTCCACACACCCTGCCCAATAAGCCACTAGGCACTGCTGGGCTTTCAGTACAACTTACTACATTAACTGTCAGGCAAAAGCTTCGGCATGGAGCAAGCTGGTACACAGCACCCTGAAGAAAAGAGTGGAAGTCATAAAGATGAGAGCAGTGCACACATCCACACACATCTGCACAGCCTGGCATCCCACAGTTATACCAGTTTTAGAGGGTACTTACTGATGTACATTGTGGTCAACGAAGATAAATGTCCCATGTCCCTGCAGTGGTGTCCCCACAGCTCAGGAGGAGTAAGGAAGCCCTAAAACATTTCAAGCTAACTCAGCCACGTGAGCTGTGGAGTTGAGCACTGAGAGCCTGGATAACCTGTCTGGAATACAGAAGGGATTACGGAGGGTTCATCTAATCCCTCCTGCTGCAGCTGCCAGGCTGTGAGATCCATCTGGCCTGCAGATGTATTTTAGGATTGCTCTGCACACGTACAGGAGGAGGCCCATTGTCTAAAACTCATCCCTGTCTTTCACGGAAGTAGCAACATAAGACCTGCACATAAAGTTGAACATACCAGATGGGCTCCTATCCTCTAGACTACTCACATAGGAACCAAAACTTGACCGGAAATTGCAGAGCATTTCACAGCCAACAGGCCATGCTCCATATGTATTACCCCCCTTAACCTCCTCCTGGTGTGGCAACTACTTTAACCAACTTCATTTTTTTCAGTGATCTTACCTGCAGCACCACCCCTCAGAGTGGAGTTGACAACTGAGGCAGAGACTCAGGGTACAGCCCTGTAGCCAGTAAATCCTGCATATTGTGAACTGTGGCCTTGGATAATTCAAGATGCAATGGGACTCCACATAAACTTTAAAACCATAATCCCCACTGCCAGGCTTTGATCTTGAGTGTCCATGGCACAGCTGTATCTGCTGCTAGTTGCTGTTGATTGGTTGTCCTCAAGAATTTCCCTTCAAGTACTGATGCAGCTGCTCTCACTTTAGACTTTCGATGCCAGGTCACACAATTCATCTACAATACAGCCCCCTTCAAATGTCTATACTAGAAAGACTGACTATAATCTCTATGAGAAGCTACTTTGTCACAGGATGGGAAAATTAGAGTCCAATTATTCTGTGAATAAACTATAATATATGCTCATACTTACATATGTGAAATCCTGCAGAAACATATAAATGACAAAAAAAATTGGTAACCCATTCAACTCTCTTGAAATCCCTCCTGTCTTTTGGACTTCCAGAACATCAGCAGTAACAGCCCAGAGTTACCAATTATAAGTCTTCTCCTAAGGCTTTTTCACAAGGGGCAGTAAAGACCAAAATACAGAACTTCTGAAGAAAATATTAGCATTTGCCTGTTCAGGAAAGGAAATAAACACGTAACCAGAAGAAAGAGTACAATGCCAAAAAGCTTGAAAAACAGCAAAGAAAAGACGTATTCCTTTGAAAAAGAAAGGAAATCTGCCAGGCCAAAAATGCCACAATTCAAAAAGCTATTTATAAAATAATGCACTTGACAGAAGAAGTAGCACAATTATTTACTGCTTAGTATGAGAGTATTTCTGTAGTTTCATTCCAAGTCTCTGCAACCTGTACCCAGGCGGAAACTGTTCAATGAGTGTCACATCCATGAATGACAGGTGTATTTTAGTGATCTTTAATTCAGTGATGCCTGATTTCAGCATTTATTTGGCAGTTATTAAAACCTGATGTATGTATATTTATACATGCAATAAGCATTTCCATAAATTCATTTTAATTTGATTTTTAACTGGAAAACCATTCTATGCTGATGGAATACACAATGAATATGAATGAACATTCATTGTTCCACACATCCAAGCCCAAATCCAATACAATCATTCCCATTTTCAAGCCTGTACCAGCTCAATTTTCTACCACATAAAATTTATTTCACCCACTGAAATGGCAGCAAACCACCACAGACCAGGTTCATCTCTCACACGGAGAGATTCCCGCATTACCAGGGAACACAGGAATGCTGCTGCTCTCAAAGCAGCACACGCTTCAATTCGTGGTGCTATTTATTCAGTTTTGGCACAAAGGGGTATTATCAACTTGAAAAAAGGCATTTCTTTGTGCAAAACATGTATCAACTGACTGCAAATTCAAGAATTCTGTAACTGAAACATGTTGGTAGACTGAAAGTAGAATAAAAAAGTGTCCACCATTTTTTGAAGTTCCAGCCTGGGTAAAACTGATCATAACCTGGGCATGGAAGATGTTTTAAAAACACTCAATTGGTCTCCTTAAAGAACAAAGGAAAATTAAAAACAAAACCAACCGAAAGCTTTGTGTACCTACGTCTTATAAATAAACTGTAGATACAATCAGTAGATGAAGAAAACAGGAAACAATTATTATTTTTAAGAACTGACAAATTTTGCTGGAGTGAATTTAACAGTCCATCAGTATAAAGGCAAATCTCCATCCTTCTGCCCCTTTTACCCTTTTGATCTTTCAATTTAGATAATTTTGCCAGTTATAATCCCCAACCCCCCCCCAAAAAAAAAAGAAAAAACAAAAACAAAGCCTGCATTTCCATAAAGATTCCAGGAGACTTTTTGGCTGAATTAAAACATGAGAACATTTCTGCTTGCCTACAGTTTAATGGAGCTTTTTGAATGAAGGAAAATATATTAAGCAAGCATCTACCAAAGGCATTCCTGACACTAAAAGGAGAAGAATTGATGGTCATGCCAGCTCAAAGGCAATGTGTTTTGCCTGTGACTCTCCAAAGTATGTCCTTGAGGAGGTTCCATTAACAAAAACATGTCAATATAATGTTTCTCATATATACCTTTTTTGAGTTCAAATTAGAGCATGCAGTGCATTAAGTTGGAAATACTGTAGAAATTTCTTTGCAGAAACTATAGAGATTGAAAGCCCTTCAGATTTCTTCCTCCAGAAAACACCTGCTCTACATTCTTTAAATCACTTCCTTATAATCCACAGAAAAAGAGCCCAGAAGAAGAAAAAAATCCAAGCTGTTTGTATTAAACACATATCTAAATTAATCCAGGCAGAAAGTCAGCAGGGCTGTATATGAAGGTGAGGGTGATACCACCATCTCTACTTACAGGATATATCACTTTTAATACTCAAAACACTTCCTCTCTAAACCAAACCAGTTCTGTTGCTTAACAGCAGAAGTTTTGTCTTTTACGAACCACAAAATAGCACCATACAAACATTTCCAAGTCTAGTAACTTGTTTTTAAAAATGAAGATTGCAATCTTCTGTCCTACTTCAGACTGTCCTCCAAAATATGTTTTAGGTCAGAACTTCATGCTTGAAACACTATGTCCAAACACTTATGCGCCAACTGCTTTACTTTTTTTTTTTAAACACTGAAATAATATTAAGGAAACATTTTAGCCGGATAATTCAAGAAACAGAGCACTTCATCATTTCAGTAAAAAGAAGTCAGATTGGTATGTAGTTACTGTGCCCTGGATAAATTCTCTTCCACAACTATGTGAGTCAGATTACTTAATTTATACCAACGCATTATTAAGGGAAGATGCCTGCATCTGTTAAGGTGTGGCAGGACATCAGTAGGACACTTAGGCATATTCTGTGCCACACAAATTCCCTCTCTCCTCAAAGCTAAAGCGCTGCAGGGCAATCACTGAAGTGGTCAGAGGTGAGGAAACACAGGCTCTGCCAGGGAACAGCCTCAGAGCCAGAGGCACACACTAAATCTCAACTAGAAGGGAACAGGGAAACAGACTGAAAAAACTTCCCCTATTTAACAGTTTATTGATTTACAGTTTACAATCCATAACCACACTCAAGAGAAGAGAAAACCAGTTCAGAGCCCTAAGGAGCATCACTTTGACAACAAAGACACTCCTGGGCTCAGTGGCACACGCCACCATCCCCTGCAAATGCATCCCAGTGCACACGTGGCTGTGTCTGGTCTGTGCTCTCGAGATGAGGAAATTGTTTGTGCTGGAGCACAGACCACTGAGGAGTCAGAGATACCAAGGCTGTCACCAGCAGTGCCGCCTCTCCTTGCAAGCATGCTTTACAATTCATTATTTAGTTCAGTGACCACATGCTGTAATTTTTTCTCCTCGCAGAATTGCTGCTGCATTTGCTGCTTTCCTCGGTTTCTGCAGTAAATGAGGCAGAAATCCTTCAGAATCTAAATGAGCAATTAATGAAAAGACAACAATACAAAATGGGCTATATAAAGATGAGGCTTATTATGAATTAATACTTTTACTATTAAATATGCATGAGTTTTAATAAGTAGAGCTAAAAATAGAGCTGTGTATCACAGGATTTCTCCAGGCTGTACGATTTCCATTCATCTTCATCGTGTGAAGAAATGGACCATTGCTGAAAGGATTCCCACTGCACATTTTTACTTTGCTATCACTGGCCCTAATTCATCAATCCACAAAAACCCCAGCCTCTGGGATTCTGGTATAAAGGATTCTGAAGACCTTCATCCTCTGCCATAAGGCTTCCAGGAATGTGCAGCAAAGTCTCCTCATCCATCTCCCAACAGGCACAGGACTCTCAGTAGCCCAGTCCCCATCTGCAATTTGTGTGTTTAGAAAGAACCCATTTGCAAGAGGACTCCTGCATTGGATAACAAACAGCAAACAGCAGCAGATGTACCCACCAGACTTAAAAAAAAACCCTGGAGTAACTGCTTAAATCTTTATCTTTTCATCTTAATATTTCATTTTCAGAATAAATGTATTCTCCACATTCTTTGGCCCTCCACCAAGAAAGGAAATCTGAAATTGAGCCAAAAGCATCAATTTTTCTGATGGGATTTTAACATTCATTTTTAACATCAAGTCACATTACAGATATAACTGAACAAAGGATTTTAATAAAGACTGCACTAGTTCTGGCTGAGGGTGCACACATTCAGGAACACACCACCATTCTATATAAATCCACCCCAGGGCGTAGGTGCTACAGCCCCAGGAAAAGGAAGAAGATTGAAATCAGTGTTTATAAATACAGCCAAGAAATCCCAGCACACATACCACCAAATATATAAACAGAAGTTCAGACAATCTCATCTGAAGGCCTAAATTTCCTACACTTATTTATGTTGGGGAATTTTTTTTAGACATTTTGTGTTGTGCATTCATGTTTTTAAAGTGACCTTGGTGTATTTAAACTAAAGGACTTGCTTTGACTGAGCTGAATAAAGAGTTGCTAATGCTGTGTGACAAAAGAAAACAAAGAAATCATAGCACACTGCATCCTAGTACCATCCTAAATTACTCTGAAATCTGTATTTTAAAATTAATTGTTTGATTTCGAATGTAATCTATTTCTCAATGTGCAACTATAAAATGTAATTTAATCCACATCAGTTATATTCCTAATTAAAAAGCAAAACCCAACCACATTATAGCAGAGATAACTTTCAGCTTTTTATGGATGAAATTTTAAATCACATACCTATTACCATTTAAATCTTTTTTTTCTGGGGGTAAAACAGGTGCAATAACATGATAGTGATTGCCACTGAAATGTCCTTGGCTTGCTCTTTATGAGGACAATTTAGGATTTGAGCTTTGCACAGACACAGAGCTACTTAAAACTGATAATTCAGAGTAAAAGTCACAATATTTACTGGAAACCCAGAATATTATAAGTAAAGTGAATTTCTTCCTCCCTTCTCCAGATTCAGCCTAGTAAACACTCAAGATTTATCTTGGCTTTCCTTATGATGCATTATACTCATAATGGGCAGAAACACCAATTTTTTAAATTTTTCAGAAACAATCAGTCTTTCAGCACAGGACTAGAAAGAAAAAGAAATTGACATCTTTTGTTATTTTTGGTGTTCTTAGTATTCACAAATGCATTTTGGACTCCAAACACACTGTCCTCCCTCCCCTACCATCAGTTGCTCAATATTGCCTGTGCAAATCTCCTGACTTAATGTCCAAAAAAGAGCACAAAATCCTTTGTAGAAAATAAAAAAAAATAAAAAAAAATAAAAAGACTAAAAATATCAATATAGAACTTGATCAAAACCCAACAGCATAAACAAAAAAAAAACAAACCAAAAAACCAAAAAAGGGGGCGGGAGTAAAAAATAAACTATACTGGTTGGTTTTTTTCCTTATTAATGGAAATGTCCCTGCATTGTCCTGCATTTGGAAGTTGACTTCACAGGGTGACCTTCCCAAAAAACAAGATGCAATGCAGTTTTCTGGTTAGATAATGTCATTGCCTCTGTGTCAGCCCTTCACTTGTGCCAAATTACCACTGCCAACCTCTGTTGTAGGTTATTACTAAGCAGAATTAAAGAGAAATCACTCAAAACAAATACCCACATACTGACTGGACTTGGAAGTTTGCCAAAATTACAATGTCATTATTTGAAAAGATATGAATGAAATCTCCTATCAACACTGCCAGCTAGCTGGTGGATTTCCATGTCATTTGAGACTGCTTTGATTTTTTAAAATCATTTGCCTAATAAATTATATGACCATACGATTACAGACAAATTACTGTTTATTACCATGAAATTGTTTTATCCCTGTGATGCAAGTAGAGTGAGTAATAAAAAATGTCAGGTTTAGGCAACCACTCTTTACCAGGTTCCAGAACAGCACTTTTAAGCTGTTTTTCCTGAACTGCAGCAGCAGCCCAACCAAGCAGAGGATGCTGTTATACTTCACTAACAAACCTACACCTCCACCACGCTGTAATGCAAACACAAACCTCAGATTAACACACAAACAAATCTTACAGCTGCCAACACCAAAAAACTCATGGAGCATGAGAATGCAATGGAAATGCAAAAGAACACCAGTTTTCAGAGACAGAAGTGGTACAGTAGAAAAATACATTTTAAAATAATGCTGAACCCAGAAGCTGAACCCTTCAGAAAAATCAAACACCATAAGAAGCAGCACTTAGCTATCCTTGCTGATTGGTCACAACCAACATCTGGGTGACAACACAGGTCTGCTGTTGAAGTGTTGTAGTTTTATAGACAACAAGAAAGCAAAGGCTTCACTGGCATACCCCCAATACACATCAGTGATGCCAGCTGCAGTTGGAAAAGCAGCAACTGCTGAAAACGGCTCAGCAAGCCTCTAATAATAATGTAACATAACCCGTATTAGTTAACTTCAAATTAATATTCATATTCCACAAGGCAAAAGTTTTTAATCCAAGTGTCATAATACTGGGCTACTAGTTTGTCTTCTTCCACTAGTCCTGACTGTAGGAAACAAGGCAGAATATAGTCCGTAACTCCATTTCTCCCTGATCACAGAGGAACGCAAATATCAGTGCTGCTGACATCCCATCCCACTGCATCTTGTCTGAAACAAAAAAAAAGAGCTTCAAGTATAGAACATGCTATTCTCAAACTTACTTTCTAGTGTTTCTTGTAAGTAAAGAAAAAAATTGCTTTACACCTGTATCCAACCTAACAGAGGTAAAAGTGGTTCCCATGGCAGCTGACCAGAAGTCACGACTAGCTCTGAGCAGATATCCATGACATACATTCATGCCAACAGCTTTCCACAAAAATAACTTCTTAAACTTTGCTTCATAGTATTTTCCACATAATTACCACCAAAAGTTCTCGGTTATCATCCCCAATCTGTACTGCAGTGGACTGGCAGTATAAATTTAGATCATCACTGTAATTGTGTCTCTTCCTCAATACCTTACTTCAGATCTACAGCTCCTGAAGGAAATGGTAACAGAAGACCTAGCAAAGGAACACCTGGAGTGGCAGAGCATGCTTGTGGCATTTAAGGGTTAAGAAATTCCAACTGATACTTCTGGTGCAAGGGAAAAACCCTAGGAGAACACTCCAAACTTCACTGCAAACAGGCAAATACTTATTTTAGAGTAAAGATGAAGGACTGGCACACACAGCCATAAGCAGTTTCAAAACTGAAGGACTGCACGACCACACAAGATGAAATATTAAAATTCACTTTCTCTGCTATGAACCCTAGTGATGTAGCAAACCTCTCAGGTCCTGAACTACATCCATGAGCAGCCAGAGGCTGCACGTGCCTGGGCATGTCAAGATGAAATGTACTCAGTCTGGAATTGTCTTCATCTCTCCCAGAGCACCATCAAGTCGAGGGGAGGTGGTGCTGATGTGCTGGAGTTCAGCTCTGACCAGCGGATGCACAGGGAGCAGAGACTACACAAAAGCAAATCGATGGGCTGTTAAAAAGTGTTAATAGCACACTTGGTGGTTGGACAGGCTATTCTGCAGGGGGAGAGACATGGTAATTAAAAGATCAGAAAATACTGCCACAGATCCATCAGGGAACTTCCATGAGGGTCAGAAAATTAAATAGTTCCCATGTCATGCCACCAGCCTTTGGGAGCTAATCAGAACCTGCAATTCTTACATTTCACCCTTCTAACAGTCCCACTTCTTCTCTTGTGTGCACAGGGAATGCAGGGTGTCTCCAGGCCTCAATGCCTGAAAGATACTGGGGGTTTATGCTCTATCCACATCCTTGGAAAAGAATATGCCATGGGATCCACATCTGAGCCAGCATCCAGCTGTGATGGATACACTAGGAAATGTCTGGTGGGGCTCTTTGTTGGACTGTGTTTATTTTTTTATCAGGCAAGCCTACTGGAAATTTAAGCCACCAGGACAGTACCTTTTACCTTCTGCTACCTACAGGCTACTGGGAGGATTTAATGAAGAATTCATGATATAACAGCCACTGAAATTCCTGGAGATTACAGAATGCTGCAGAGAGTGTCACAGGGTGTCATACAGCCAGGCAACAGAAACAAAGTGATTTAAGCATATGAGACCAGAAAAGCAAGTAGTGAAAAATATATGCCTCCTTAATGCTAAAAACTATAATTTTGGATATTGTCTATATTTAGTGAGCAGTATCCAAACAGATCTAAATATAACATGAGCTTTTATAGCTGTCTTGCAGTCTACATACAGACTGAGGAAACTTCTCTGTGCTAAGGCACAAATATGTCTTCCAATTATATTTGGTGGAGCACACAGTAAAATGTAACTTAGCATTATCCAGAAAGAGCGTGGCCAGTGAAACACCATTCCTAAAGTCCCAACTGCAGCCAGAGGATGTTTCCCCCCAACATTTAGTGGGTCAGCTCAAGCACACACACAAGTATCTGCTGACCAGGTCAAGGCAAGCTCAGTACCTGCTGAAGCTAACAGGACCCTCTCTGCCATACTGGAGTGCTTGGGAGCAGCATCAGATTGGAAGGCTTATTCAGCACCAGGGTAAAGTCTAAAATGCAATGTGCCTGAGGCCTTTCAAATAAAAAAGCATTCTCATGACAAAAAGCTCTAACAAAATTTAAATTTCACTTTGTTTTACTCATCAAACAAAACTAGCTCAGAAATAATGTAGCAAATATGATTTTACTCACTTCAAATTTTCAGGGTGAAGATGTCATTTCCTATAAGCACCATTAAGTCTAACCTCATAACATACATGAGAGCCATAGCTAAGGTGGCCATTTCTTCTTACCTAGAATTCATAATGATTCCATTATTAATCCACAGTTGGAGTTCAGTTATGACTAAACTCTTCCATTATTAATAGATTGACAGTAGAATATTCAGCTTCACACAATCAACTCTCTCATGGGCATTAAACAGTTGCTCTGTGGGTGTTTTTGGAGCTTTTTTGGGGGGTTGGGTTTTTTGGTTGTTTTTTTTTTTGTGGTTTGGTTGGTGGGGTTTTTTTAAGCATTATGATTTCCAATTAGTCAAAACCATGGTGTAGACACACTGCATTTCATAACATGCCATTCTTCTTGCTAAAGATGAAACTAGAAGTAGGTGAAAATACAAGATGTATTTTATATCTGACATCAACCTCCCATAATCATAGCTGGGGTTTTTAAAGAGAACTTCAGTTCACATAGGGCAGGTTTTACTAGGGAGTAGGAAAAGCAGAGTGAAGAAGCATGAAATGGTCAGAGGAATCTGAATAGATATAATAAAGTTTCTTAAATAAGGAGACTCCGAGGACTAAATCTCTGGTCCTAATGTTATTCTGTGAAATCAGTATGAAAACCACAGAAATCACTGTTATTTTAAAGCATACTTTTCATTACTTCTAGATTTGGGGCTCTTCTTCCATTTGCTTCAAGGTTCCTTATCAGAATTTGTCACCATCATCTTAACAGTCCCTGAAACACCTTTTGAAGTATGGTACACTAAGAAAACAGTTTAAACCCTCCTGACACATTCAACTGAGAACTTCTATATAAAGCTCTCCTCAATTCTCTTTCACAGTATCCCTGACACCTTCTCTAGTTGGCACCTAAGAGATGTTAGCTCTGTATTGCCCTGAACTATGTGAATATTTTAAATTACTTTCAAGATATTTATGAAAAAAGACTGAAGAATATTGTCAGAATTCATATTGTTTATCTTGTTTCCAACTACTGATTTTTAATACATACCACTAGGAACTAGGATTAGAAAAACCAAATGGCAAAACATTTTGAACAAGCTACACTGCCAGGAACAATTTTCCAGAGCCATGTTTTATTTGAGAGAAAAACTGTCACCCTTCAATAAACAGTGGATTTTATTAGCATGTTGTTTGTTAATTCGTACAATTTGTGCATAACCAATGAATTAAATTGATAGAACTACCTTGAAATGCATAATTAGCTGTTTAGAGAAGCAGAGAACTCTTAATGATTTACTCAATACAGTACATTTACAAAAGTAGACTTTGAAATTAAAAATTAATAAGCTATTAATAGGATGAGACAACTTGTGTCTCATTGTCTAACAAAGAAAACTTGTGAGGGAACAAAAAAAAGAAAAAAATCACTAGACTCCAAGTATGACTTTTTAAAGCTATATGCACAAGCAAGTTATTTTTATTAAACACAACAAGGTGATGTGTTTTCCAAGGAGACAAAAATCAACAAAAAGAAGCAAATATGCCAACCTGGAAAACATGGCCAACATGTTTTGTTTACTATGGGCAGCATGGTAAGAACCAGCTGTGTCAGAAGATAAATCATGTCCTAAAACTAAAGGAAAAAGGGAGAAACCTTCTCACACATCATAACTAAAGAGATCTCTTCATTAAAACGTTTCCTTTATGCTTTTTATTACCACGGTTTCTGTTTTCCTGAAATTTTTATCCTCAGTATGGATGTTACTTATCTAATCCCACATCTGCAAACCAGAAACAGTAACAGAAGAAAATGCACGTTTTGATTGCCAAGGTGTAGTTTGAAAAAAAACACAAATCTTGCTGCTTGCCCATTCTCTCACCATTCTCTTTTGATTCATGGAAAATATTAGTCTGTGCCCTGCAGGATGTAGAAGCATAATAGTTAGAAACTAAGCATTTGATTAGAGAGACTGAAGTTTATTTCAGCAATTACTCCCTAAGATAACAACAATGCCAAAATTCTTTTTAAATTAAATACTTAACCTGGACTGCTCTAAAATATTGTCCTTCTTTTGATAAAAAAAATTTATTTATTAGGAGAAACCCACACTTTTTACAATAGTTTCTTATCAAACAATTATCTTTCTTGTCCAACCCTTCTTGTGAGAAAAGCTTAAACTAAAGTGGCAAGCTTGTACTGCTGGTCAAGAACCTGGTTCTAGCCTGACCACATTAGTATTTTGCCCAAACTCTCAATCTCACACTGCATTTCTGAATTTTACAGTTTACAGCTACAGGCACTGAACACACTCACAGTCTGGCATGCTTTCAGCATTCCCTTGATTTCCTTCTCCTCCTAAAGATAACAGTCTCAACTCTTTTTATCCATTTTTTAGGAACAGTATTTTTTCATGCCTCTAATTACCAAAATTTATTGCAGTGATCAAGTGCATGTTCCTAAGGCCCTTTGATGCACTATAAAGGGAATGTGTATGTTTGAGGCTAATCACACAACTCTTCTAGCATTCAATATAAATCATCTGAACACAGTGAAATAAGTCAGACTTGTTTTATCATAGGTCAGTCTTTTATGTATATGATCTCCTCCCACACAAAGAAAAGTGTCCCATCTTAATTCTCCAGAATTGATTCTCAGAAAATTATTTGTGATGTTTCTGATAAAGCAGTACAGTGCCAGCAAAGACGGCCAAAAATAATGGAAGAATAGTCCAAATCGCCTAATTTGGAAAGGCTGCCAAACTCCCCACAGTAAGTGGCTGACATTCTCTATTTTTGTGTCCAAATATTTATCAGCTTTTCCCCCACAATAGCTACACTGACTTTACTAAAGCAGTAGTTAATATCTGTAGTGCACTGTATTATTGCTTCATATGCAGTGTGTCTTTCACTCTGAACCAATCCGTATTTTTGGAGCAACACAAATAAAAAAGGTTAGTACAATATGTGCCAAAAAACAAACACTATGGGGAGTGTCAGCCATCTCTGCCTCTCCCACCCAGCCTGTCTTTGCCTTCCTTTCCTCTGCTCCACTCTCTGGCAGATTTTCTGTCCCCACAGACCTGGGCTGGAGAACCCTTCTCAGCACTTCTCTCTCAGGACCCTGGCACAGCTTTCAGCCAGCTCTCCAGAGGGGCTGAGCACCCTTCTGCTTTCCTTTACCCTCCATCAAAGCCACCCCCTGCCACCCTTCTGAGAAAGGGACCCAGGAAAACACAAAATTATGCAGACACAGCATTCACAAGGACTAAATTAATTTATTTGACCTCAGATAAATTACTACTTAGAAAGAAATAATTTTATAACCTCCTCAAAACATTCATTGTTAATTGCTACAGCACGTTTCAACATAATCAAAATACTGCAATATTGTAGCTGGCATTTAAGAAGACTCCTTTCTACTTTTGGTAAATGCATAGTGTAATGAACTCGATCACTATAATCTAAGAGAACAACTGAACCTCATCAGCAAAAAATCAACAGTAATTTAATTTTTTCCTGCATCAAAGCATCTGTGGGTGGTAGGAGAGAAGCACTATGTACAGCAGTCATTTGGCTCTTATCTCAAGTGATGGGGGGTTTTTTGTCTTGGTCCTTTCCTCAGTAATGACTGACTTGATGAAAACATTAGTTTCCAAAATGTATCCAAAGAGGGCGGGAGAAAGAGGAAGGCATTAAAATGCTAACAATTCATTAATTCATCACTGATCAGAATTGGAAATCAGAACTTCCATCAAGTGTTTCCAACAGAGTTGATCTCTTAAGGTCACTTACAGCATCACCCTTTATTGGGTCAGTACACACATGTATTGCTTTTGAACAGAACTCAAGCACAGAATGGTAACACCTTCATTAGCCATTTTTTGATAAACCTTTTAGAATAAAGATTACAGTACTTTATTTAATGCATGCCATGTTGTTTCCATCTCTATGTATTACTGCAATGGCAAGCTGTCTCAATTACTGTCTTTTTTTACATCGCTGTACAGTTAAGACCAAAATGTTGCATAGGCTGTCAAATCTAGAATAAAACACTATTTCCACAGTTCAATAAAAGCTGTTTATGCTCACGCTAGCCAGTTAAATCATGCTGGATTGCCATGGATGTATGCTGTCTTTAATTTGAATAAATTCCACATAGGGATGTCTTTCAGGTCATACTAAGACACTGCAGTAATACCAAATACACAAAGAAATTTATATTCACAACAGGTTAGTAGAATAAACAATAAAATGAAGTGGTATTATGCATTTTTTAAAAATTTATACAAGGTTCCAGCACAAGGATCTAAGTCACGAGTTGCAAACCAACCAAAGACTAAAAGATTGAAGCTGCTTTCATAAAGCTGCAGATTTCAGGAGGCTTCAGATAGGACATGGCATGGATAGTAAATCCCAGGGGTGTTTAAACTCCGTAAAAAGAAGCTTTCCAAGAAGCTTTCCTCAGGAGATGTTTTGCTAATTCCTTTCAGAGCCCACAACTTCTCTGTATGGGCCCCTCACTTCTCCCTCTTTCTGTGCCCCGGGGCTGCCGGAGGCTTTCCTTTCCCCTGAGCTGGGCTGATGGACTGCAGCATCAGGACATCCAGGAGGGAATGAATGCTGGGCTCTGGCACCCCTCACTCTCTCCTCATCATACTCACACTTCCAGAAGGTACTTCCTGAGCACGGGAAAAACATTAGCGTGACACTGAAGCTGTTTTAAGCATGGCTTTGTAGTGCAATGAGCACAAAGCTGCCCTTACTCAACGCTGCTCTTAACTTGCGCCCCTCCTGCTGCTGCAGAGAGTAAATCATTCATAAGTTCGGCATTAGGGAACTGGCTACAGTGTGCTCTGATACATCATAACAATCTGAGCATAACTGTTAAGAAAACATTCATATGTTTTCTACTTAAATATTAAACACTGATACAATAGTCCTAAAAAGCTTAGCCCCTGTAACCAAGGCAATGGGAGCTGCCACGCAGCTCCAGTCTGCTGTGTCTGGATTTGGGATTTTGAGTTTTTGTTGTCAAATGGAAAGGATGTGTGTGTATACACATACACATATTTATACTGACACATATACAAATGGAAACTATCAGGGCTGAAGTTGTATTTTTTTAAAATAACAAACTCAAAATCTCAACTAAATAAAAAACTAAGATGTTTTCTATTTGCAGTGGAGGCCTTTGCTCTAACAAAGCTCATCTCCCAACATTACATGGATCCATGTTTACTAATGTATTTATGATGTTTCATTATACAGTCCTTATGCAGTACTTAAGAAAAACTCATGACATGTGTTCAAACTGAGTTGGACACAAGTACAGACTCCTAGATATTATATATAAATTAAACTCACTAGTGCCAGAATGAAGGAAGAAGCTTGTACAGCCAATTTGTTAGAATTAAGCTTCCAAAAATATTTAATAGTGCTCAGGAGAATCGCTCATATAACTTAAGGACATTTATCCCAAGGTTTAGGTTCCTAAATGCAATTGTGGAGAACAAACCATTTCTTCTTTTTGAAGAGAGATTTGTCTTCATACTAAATTGCCAGTACACTCGTCAAATTTGATATATCATGTCTATTTTTTCCCGGATTAAATGGAAAACCATTTTCAGTAACTGACATACATAAATACTTTTGATAGCTGCTACTTAACTCTTCTAATGTTATTTTTCAGGAAGTTTTACTGGTGTCATGGAAAATATATTAAAACTCTCAGTATCTTCATTCCTGTAGAACACACTCAGTTCAACTTCTACGACATGCTAATTATTATTTTGAGGAAGACCTCCATGAGAAAACATCTGATGTATTTATGAAGCCTGCAACACTGTGATATTCCAGAGATACTTAAAGATTAAACACGTACCATCAGTGAGTCATTGCAGTATCTGCATTCCCGGGTATTTATAACAATGGCAATGCACAAGAACCCCACATGGAAACAGATGGACAGATCATCATTATGGAAGAAAAAAAATCCTCAAAATTACAGACATCCCTTGTAGATGTATCGTTGGAGAAAAATATGATACAGCAAAACAATAATCTGTCTCCATGCAAGTAAAAAATATGCTGGAATGAGAGAAGTCTAAATAAAATGTTCCAATTCAAAAAATGAAACTGAAGAACCCTGCTGACAAGAAAGACAAACTGGTAAGAACAGATACAGGCTAATACTACTGCAATATGGTAACAATCCTTTATCTTCATAGTATTATTTTATTAAAATGCGACATTTTATAACTCATACCCTTCATTTTCTATAACATTTTCTCTTTGTGCTTCTTTTACTGGTACTTTACTAAGTCCTCTAAGAACCTGAAACACTACTACTATGATTCTGATTGTTTTCCTTTATATATTAAAAATACAAACCTATAAAGAAAAAATATTACACTCACCAACATCACATATATCAACCCAGTGAGATTCATAATTTAAAATTAGATGTTATTTCACTTGTGTGATACTCACAATTACTAAAGAATTATCAATGGAGAAAACTGGAATCTTTAAGAGTGATAAGTAGATTAAGTACATATAACATGCAGTAACTTCCCATTCACTTTGAAAATTATTATCATATATATTAATGATGTAAGAACACTTCTTAACTACATTTTAAGAGTATACCTGAGGCTGGCATAAACCAAGATCAGCTTAACTGATTTTTCAAGGAGCTGTGCCAGTTACTACATGGTAGCACCTGGTACTTCACCTTTTACCTCTGTGAGAATGACTTTTCTCTAGTGCCTGTATGCACCATAGTTTGCTGCATGTCAGAATTCATCACTTGAACTGCTCAGCATGAAGTCCACAAACAATGGGGGTCACAAAGAAGCTGTCAGATTTTGTTTGAGAAAGTACCCCTGCTCTTGATTCACATTCTATCCATGATACACCTGCACTCTCAAGCCACTGATACAGAAACTTCACTTACAGCATCCTAAACTGATCAGACTAGAAGGGACAAAAAATGCAGATAATACTACACAAGTGGATGATACTTTTTCAACACAGATAAATGAATATAAGAATAAAAAGCATCTGGCAGGCCAACAGCACAGCAAAATCTCAAATAATGTCCAATTTGCCAGAGCCTGCATTTTAGAAAGCATTGGGCTCTACAAGTCCATGGGAATTTAATTATATTGATCCAAGGTAGCGCTTGCCATGTTTTCTCCACAGCTTTGCCAGAGCAGAGCCCTGTGTGTGCCTGAAGAATGGCTCTAACTATCCTGCTCTCACCTGACAGTTAAAAATGCACATGAAAGGCCAACTCAGCACTGTGGAAACTTTACCAGGGCTTTTCAAACCTTGAGCTGTTCAGCAGCTCCCCTAGTGTTCAGAAAGGCCAAGAGCATCTTAGAAGCTGAAAAAATACACTTGTTTTTATAAAAACCTTAGAAGTTATTACTTGTAGAATCCATTCATATCCTCTATTTCTCCAGACTTAGGACCCATCCTCTTACTTTCTTGTCTTTTCTCCCTTTAACAAAACATTATTATACATGAGAGCCTGAAGTACTGTTTCCTTATTTAATACATCAGCCAAGCAATAAGAAACATCAGCTGTGCAGCCCAGTTTTACATAGAAGTGGATGTGTGAAGATTCACAAATAAAGCCATCCTGGACACAGAAGTGCTAGGCTAGACACAGATATTGCAAAACCCAGCCTCTGTTGCCTTTTCCAAATTTTATTTGTGGAAAGCTTCTTTTCCTGCATCCCTAATAGAATCACAGCACAATCCAGGTTAAGAAGGACTTGAAGAAGTAATTCTTGTGGTTAGGCAGGATGAAACTCATTCCCACGAAGGACACAGGCATACATTTTAAAATGTTTAATTCTACAGCTTCCTCTTTGTTTAAGGATTAACAGTAACAACTCTTAAAAGCTTATCCAGTATTAGAGGAATAAAATCTTACATCAAGAAGCACATGTGCTACTATAAGCACAATACAAACAGCACTCCACAAAAGAAACACCTCATGCTAGCAAACTGGGAGTATTTATGGTGGTTCTGCCCCACAAACTGCAGTGGGGCAGGATCTGTGTGGCCCAGTGAAGAGTTTATACCAGCAGCGAATGAATAAAAGTATGCACAGACTTCCAGAAGGAGAAGTGTGGCCTTAAAATTTCACTGCTTGGAACAGAGAACTAAACTTTAATGGGAAATGATTCAGGAATCATCCACATATAGAAAGAAAATGAGATCGGTCAGTGGGTACCCAAATTATGATGTATATCACTAAACCTAAAATTTGGACTGGAAAGAAAGTAGAAAGTGGTAGAAAACAACAGTCAGAAAATTTGGATTCAGATAGAGAATTCCCAGCTCCACAAACAAGTATAAAGACAAGCTGAGAGAGCTGGGGCTCTTCAGTGTGGAAAAGAGAAGGCTCTGGGAAGACCTTCCAATCCCTGAAGGGGGCCCACAAGAGAGCTGGAGAGGGACTTTCCACAGGGGTGATTAGTGATCGGACAAGGGCAGCGGCCTTAAGCTGAAGGAGAACAGATCTAGTTGAGACACAAAGAAAAAATTCCTTTCTGTGAGGGTGGTGCAGCACTGGAACAGGTTGCCCAGGAAGGCTGTGAACTCCCCATCCCTGGATGTATTTACAGCCAGGTAGGAGCAGCTCTGAGCAACCTGGTCTAGTGGAAGCAGTCCCTGCCAATGGCAACAGGGCGCCTTTAAGGTCCCTTCCACTCCAAACCATTCTATGTTTCTATGATTTTAAATCCTCAAGACAAAGGGTATCGTTCTAGGTCAAGCTCTAATTCATTTTATGTTGTATAGGATCTGAAGAGGCACTTGCAAGGCTACCATTATCCATTAACCTCAACAAATGATTACTTAAAATGCTGAGAAATCAGAGCAATGCCACAGAATTTCAGACATCTACAAAATCAAAACCCAACATCAAATAAAAATTAACATAACATGAAGTGAGGGTTAATACAGACTTTCATTCAATGATGGGAAGTACAGAAAATCGAGAGATCCTGACAGAAACAATTATCTGGCATCTCAGTGATAAAGAAGCAGAGCTCATCTTTTCTGATGGATTAGAAGCCACATCACTGGCAGCAGCAAAAGCCAAACCCAACACAAGAACATCTTTGATTGATTCACTGTCTGATCTGATTACTGTGAAACTCATGAATTTACTACAGACTGCAATCAGGAGCATATATTTAAATGTGATTTCTCACCTACAAAAAAAGAAGAAAAAAACCCACACACAAAAAAACCAAACAAACAAAACAACAACAAACATTTCTTTTCTGCCATTTTCAGGCCCAAAAAGACCTATATTTAGTTAAGCCATGTCAATAATCATTAATCCCAGATTCAGAATCTCCAGTAGGAGCAATTGTGCAGTAAAACCAGTTTTAGTAGGAGCTGTAAAAGAGATGGGTCACCTTCCCTCAGTTCAATACAAGTGTATTTTATTACATAGAAGTTCAAAGCTCACTGTGGTTTTAGTTTATCTTTACAATGATACCAAATACATTAATTACTCTGTTATCTCCCAACACACTAATTTCACTAAGAAATTAAGTCAGTTCCCAAATCCTGCAGCACACCCTTTTTATCAGACTAATGAATTATCCAAAACTTCTGTCAAATCTTAGACACTGGTCCTGAATTTCTCCAAACAAGAAAAGAAACCTGACAAACTAGGATGATTCCAGAAGAAAGTAAGGGAAACTCTGTCATGTTAATTAAACACTTCATTAATCAAAGTTACACTTTTTCTCTCAACCTTTAAAATCAATTCTTAATTCAAGTTAAATGTTTCTAAAGCTCAACCCTGAGTTAAATCTAACATTCACCTGCATTTCATTATAATGCTTATATAGTTTGATTCAGAATTCCTTCTAGACCAAAGTTTTAAGTTCATCTAGTAACACACACTCATAGTCTTTATTATATAATATCCTATTTGCAATGTGTCTGTGGTATTACCATCAACCTGAAAGTCAATTTGCATTTCACTGAAAACAGTAAGAGAAAAAGGTGACTTTCCCTGAGCTGAATTAGCTGTTACAGTACTTTGAAGCATGTCCATTTTCCCTAGTGACATACGAGTAAAAAGATAGAAACACTGAAGACTCCTACTCAGCAAAAAAAAAAGCTTTCAGCTAACAGAGCTTCCTTGAGCTCCATGTGCATCAGATTTCCTGACACCTTTGGGATTTCCGAAAAACATGGAGCCTCTTATTTTGTATAGTATGTACAAACACAGTACCAGTATAAAATGCAAAGTTAATGCTATTTATGGTGTTTGCTTCTCGTGCTCTACTCCCCTCTCAGAGGCAAAGGCACCCATCTGACAGTCTGCCTCCACCCTGTGATGGGGGTAGTCCTGGAGCATTGGAAAAGCCTGGCAGTTCCCAATACACTCACCTTCCATTCCCAAACAGCTCTACACCAAACATATGCACACTTAGGGACTTGAACTAAAATGAGCTTAGGGCATATTTAACTGATTAGCAAGTAACTCCTCATTTCAGCAGTGCCACACTGCCATATTGTTTACACCACAAAACCACACAGAAAAAATAAACAGAAAGGCTTTTTCTTCCTTTCAGTGTTCTGCAACTTGTTCTTTGTTTTCTTAGTGTGATGCAGATGTAGAGGAGATACTCAACATGAATGAAGGCAGTATCAATTTATTTAAACACTCAGCATTGGTGAGGCTCAAATTCTTTGTTCAGTTCTGGGCCCCTCCCTACAGAAGGGCATTGAGAGGCTGGAGCATGTCCAGAGAAGGGCATTGGAGCTGGTGAAGGGTCTGGAGCACAAATCTTATGAGGAATGGCTGAAGGAGTTTATCCTGGAGAACAGGAGGCCTGGGGGGACCTTACTGCTCTTCACAACTACCTGAAAGGAAGTTGTATTTAGGTAGTGGTCAGTCTCTTCCCCCAGGTAACAAGAAACAGACAAGAGGAAATGCCCTCAAGCTGCCCCAGGGGAGGTTTAGATTGGGTATTAGGAAAAAATTCACTAAGAGTTCTCAAACACTGCCCAGGGAAATGGCTCAGTCACCATCCCTGAAGGTATCTAGAAGATGTGTAGAACTGGTGCACAGGGACACGGTTTAGTGGTGGGCTTGGCAGTGCTGGGTTAATGGTTGGACTTAATAATTATGAAGGTGTTTTCCAACCTAGATGACTCTATGATTCTACAGGGTAACAGCATCAAATGGTGTGCCATTAACCTCACAGGCCAAGGAAAAACACGTATCTGAGAGCCTTGTAGTTATGTGGACGTCCTCACCAATATCACCCTACAGTCAAAGTCCAGCTCCTATTAAGAAAGAAAACAAAAAAAGAAAAATTCAAACGGATGAGATCCTAGTCAGGAATTTCATTTTCAAATGAGGAAACTTGGGCAGACTTTGTTTCCACTCTTTATTCTTTATTCATTCTTTAGCCTGTATTGGCTTGCTTCCAGGTATCATCAGCTGAATTGAATTTTTTTCAAATTCAAAAAACCATTACACCAGTGGGATCAGAATTAATAATTACTGGGAAAAGCTAAAAGGACACAAAAGGAAAGCTGGTAGAAGGAAAGACAAGGGAAACAGAGGACTGCATTAAATAAATTTTAAGATATGTCAAAAAGACAAATGACACCTGAAAACTGTACAAAGTCCATTTGGAACTCCTGATCCTGAAGGATGTAGCAATTGCCACAGAATTGGCTTCTGAGGACAGAATTCAGTTCAGCCATTCTGCCTCTCTACATGACACAGGCTGGAGAATGCACCCATCACATCCACAGCTCCTGGGGAGGTGAGAGTTAGTATTACCTCCTCCAACAAGGCCAGACAAAGTTTGGATCTGTACTCACGAGGAGAATGCAGTATACGCAGTCTTCCTGCCCAGGCAAGACACCTGAGATTCTTCCAGTACCAATGGAAGACCAAATCCTGCATTTCCCCTCTGTCCCTTGGACTGGCATGTGTGCAGCAAAGTCTGTCCAGACATAATTACAGGGTTACATGCCCTCCCTCAGCACTTCTGGAAAGGGTATTTTGCCAGAGAGCATGTGCTCCTGATTCCCTCTGAAGCTGAGCCAAAACACAGGGAACAGGCCACAACTGTCCAAATTGTTCATACAGCGTATTTTCTGGCACAGCTGCAGAGCACACAGAGAGTGGGCTGCAGGCTGGATGAATGGTTCTGGTAGTAGCAACCTTCAATCACTATTTTTCTAGAGCTATTCTTAGTCCTTCCTCTGCTACCTTACAAATCCTTAAATTTAGAGGATTACAACACTACAGCTCTTTTTGTGTAAGCAGACTCTGTGCATCCATAATGCATGTAATGGAAATTTGCACAAAAGTGGCCCCAAAATTAGAGCTTAAATCAACACTGGATACAAATGTATATGGGAAGTCAATACTGTTGGAGGGGGGAAAAATATTTAAACATTTTTATATACTGGACATTTCTTCAATTTTTTTTTTTTTTAACAAAACATGTGGATTAATATCCTAAGTACTAATTCCAAGACGCGTCATTCCCAGTGTCTCAGCCAAGCTGTAAGTTTGTATTAACACCATCCTGTTTTATGGTCTTTGCTTCAAAGGCAATCATGGAAAATTGCAATGCAGTGCTTGGCTAAGATCCACGCTGGCACCACCACCATCCACACCAGGCACCGTTTCACATGGAGGACTTCAAGGGCTTGGGAAAGGACCTAAAGGTCTTCTTGATTTTCTCAATGTTTCTGTCTCTGCAGTGGAACACGTTTCATAAATATCATCTTATTTGTTTCATATCCTATGCTCTTATCATCACACACTATTTATTTTCCTCTCCTATCTACTTTTTCCATTTTTGAAGTCTCAGGGAGCCCTGCCCATGTCAGCTAAATGAAGAGAAGACTGATGGGTCATTTGATTACCAGAAATAAGCACTTACTCTCTGAGAAGCAGATCTGGTAGCAAGACCTTTTCAAACTTGCTGATAGCAATGCAATAGGATCCAGCAGCTAACAATTAAAACTGCATCAATTCAACCTTGAAACTATCTGCAATTTCCTAGCAGTACCTGCAGCTGAACCTTGGAACTGTTTACTGGTAAAGACAGAGGGCAAAGCCTTGTCACATGATGTGTTCATAAAGAGAAGGCTTCAGTTCATCTCTGGAAGAACTTATATAAAGATTGTGAAGTGAACAGCATTTCTTTCTGGAGTCCATCTCCTGATCTACAAATGTGTTTTATCACTTGCTCTCGTGAATCACAGGGAGAAGGTGGTACCTTTTAATACCCAAACCATGGTTCTTAGACAAAAGTTCCCAGATGCCCTGCCGAACACTTTAAACAAACATATAAATAAACAGGCATCCGCTTGACTGATGATGTTCAGATCTAGAGTAGGAACAGATTATTTCACCCAGTTAAACTGTTCAATCTTTGGTTTGCATTTCAGCCTGTGTTTTGGCTGGGGATCAGGAAGTGGAATAAAGAATTACTTTGCTTTTCTCTGCTACATGGATTGTCTGAAGATATCACCCCTAAGAAGACCCAGGCCCTGAGCATTACTGAACCATGCTTCTGCTTCTGAAGAACACAACTGTTTACTCTAATGCCCCAAAATATTAGCATTTTAACACACAGGCATCTACAGCAATCAACAAGAAAATAACAGAAGAATATTCTGAGTAACAACACAAATTTCTCTGTGCTTGTTTTCAAAAGCAATTTCAAATATGGGAAGCTCTAGTATTCATTTGATCCATACTTGTATTTCTCCATTTCAAAAGGAAATTCTGTGTCTTTTTTTTAATTTAAAACCTTCTCTCTAGCGGGAAAAATCCTTACAAGAACCTGCTTTTAAAAGATAATCTAGAGATTCTGTTTTGTAGAAATAGAGCTGATTTTCAAAAGAGGAAGGAGCCTGACTTAAATTTCTCAACATCTGCAACTGCAGCTCTCCCCCAGGCATCTGATTAAGCATCTATGGAAATTAAGTAGGCACTTCAGCATTCTGCCAAACTGGACTGAAAAGTCTGCTTTCATACTTGGATGATTTGGGATTTCACCTCCAAAACAGTTCAGGTCTTGAATACATTCCATTATAAAACATAGATTTATTGCTTAGTGTTCAGTTTTGGCCAACAATTCTTCGGTGATTTTTTTCAGGACAAGGACAATACTTCTTTTCTTTTGGCCTGAGTTTGTTGCAACACCCCCAATTTTCAGTCCCACATTTCTACCACAGAAGTAGCCACCTTTTGAAGGGTGATAAACATACTTTCTAATAAAAAATATTGTGCAGAATCTCAGTGCTGCACTAAGCCTCTGCCTGTAAGGGCCATATGAAAATGAGGAAAGAACTCTGAGAGAGTGCAAAATTAGGCGTGCAATACCCTCTCAGTGTCTGTCATGAGATTTTTGCTTTGCAGTTCCTCTCACATATCCAAAGATCAATTATAACATAAATATATTTGAAAATTTACGTAAATTCCCTTACATAATTTCTTGTTCTGAAAACTATTCACATAAATGCTTTATAAATATATTAAATACAAACGTGTCTGATAGTACTTAACGTGTTCCCTGAAAAAAAAGATGACCAAAATCATCCTGACTTGGAGCCAATGATATTACCTTAACTTGGGCACTGCAGCAGATAATCCTAAGAAGTTAAAATAAGAAATTAACTTTTCAAAAGTGAGTATGGTTTATACTGTGCACACTTTGGAAGCAACATGAAAACATGCATTGCAACCACATTCTAGATGAATTCCAACATTGTTTTTCATCCCCCTGCTAAGACTAAATGCCTTGGAGACTAATGAGGTATTAAGGTGCAAATTTGCCTCATTCAATCATAGCCAGCGACACAAACTTTTTTCCCCACCAAATTACTAAAGCATCCTATGACTGCTTGGTTTGTTTATAAGAAGAAACAAAGCAAGATTTTTTTCAGAAAAGATAATTTGCAATACAAAAAAAAATTTCACCCACAGCTACCGCAAATTTTTGCATGTCTCAAAAGTACTGTAAAGTGAACAATCTTCTGCAACATGCAAAACTGCTAAATTATCCCTGCTTATCTTTCCTTACAAGCATAGTAGCTACTTATTTTTTGCTCTCAGTCAGTCAAACATTCACTTCCTCCCCCCCACCAAAAGAAGCATTAATTTTCCTTATTCTGAAATACCTCATAAAACAATTACAGTAACTTATATCAAGTATTTTAAAGACCTCTCCTAAAGAATCTAGAAGCATTTTAACAAGCTTGCCATTTCGGTCAAAAAAAGAACAACGTTTATTGAATCACAACTGAGTACATTTAACTGTTTAGAAAACTTTGTGGAGAAAAACTCAAGTGTACTCAGTACCATGTGAGAGTACCTGTACCTTAACCCCTGCTGTAGGTCATGATGAGTCACTGTTCTCTGCAAGAGCAGCCAGAGCACCACCAGCAACTTGTCAGGAGGCTGAAATGTGATTAAGTTAGCCAAAGCTTTCCTCTAGCAGGAACAGTCTTCCCTTACACAGAATTACTGCATGAATGCATTGACATAAAACAGGATTTCCAAAGCCAAGCATCATTTCACCTCCATGCTGAATGCAAAGCATAGACAGAATAAAAGGATCTCACTGCAACAGCAAACAATTGGGGTTTGTTTTTAAACGTAGCTTTGGGGAACCAACAGTTACACTATTTCCAGTCAAATTCTGCCTTTTCCCCCCCGAGTCCTTCCTCTCACTTTTGTAATGAGGAGTGGCCTTGAACACAGTCGTTAGGAAAAGTTTAATACATTCCTGTAGTCCTAGAGAGAGCAGGGGCTGCTGCATGCTAATAGAAAAAACATCATGGGTGTCTGCTACTTGAGAGCCTTTACCCATCTTCCTTGGAATTTTTCAAAACATCAGGCTATTAAATTATCCTCACAAAACTGCACAGAGAAGAACAAGTTAGTAGTCGTGCAACTTGAAATACAGTAATTATAAAATATTATATATATTTCCTGTGCCTTTCAATATTCTGATTTTAAAAGTTTCAAGACACTTATCTCAGAGGCTCCTTTTGAACCTCAAAAGCTGACAAACCTTCCATCCACTGACCAAAATAATTGCAGTTTCCACTTCCTAAGCACTTAAACAATAAACAATAAGTCAGCTTACACTGCAGGCTTCTAATGAAAACAAATGAAAATGTACGGATTCATTAAGGCTGGCAACAAACTTAATCTTGCTTAAATTGCTCCCCTTTTCAATAACCCTGATGCTTTCTTGTGCTATTCTTTAATCTTTGTGATCCAATCCATTTTGTTGAACTGCATTTTCAAAATTCTCTTCTTCCCATTCCTTCAACTTCTTTTATCTCCCAGTGCAAAGCTATTAGTTGGCAACCAAGTATAACTGTAGAGCAACACAGTGTTAAGCACCAGGCTATACCAAGTGTCCATGATGAAACTGCAATCTTGCAGAAGTGGTTAATCTCTTCCCTTGAAACTGCCTGTTTGTCCCCACAGATTCCCAAAAGAAAGGCTGTTCTAGTTTTACCAACTGATCTCTTGGTTTGAATCATATAGCCAGTATGTTTTTTTGCAACTCTGTTGCTGCTCTTTAAGCATTACCCAATGCTAAATTCCCATCAAGTACAACAGCAAGTCAAGAGCATGACCTGTAATTGTGTGCCTCAGATGAGACAACCACAGTCCAATTGCGACATATGAACTCGGGCACACCAGAGGAACAGAGAACACTGATACAAGTTAATGACTGGAAATCTTTGTACAGCTGTTTTTTAAATTCTCTGCTGTGAGCAGCTGATTCCAGCAACAATATTAGAGAGGAAAGCCAAAAGCATCAAAATGCAGAACTTGAGACACGAACACATTTCAGAGAGATCAGTTATCACAGGCAAGTCAGACTGTGCAGAGTTTCTAAGTGTTGAAGCTAATCATAATTTTCCAAGCTAACAAAGCAAAAGGTAATACAAAACATTTCTGGACATCTAAAGTGCCAGAGGAATTACTTTGTCCAGAAATTCAAACAAATTACTTTGTGCCAAAGAGCTCAAAGGGAAGATGCAATTAAAGTATCACTGTCCTAAAAGAAACAGAAAAGGATTTTCATTATGCAGGTACCTCAGTCGCTGCATGTTAGTGGTGCTTCAATTTCTGCAACACTTATGTCTGCCTAAGTACATATAAATCACTTTCATTTGCTTATTACTCACACTCTTGACTTCTGATAAAATTAATTCTCAAAATCTAATAAAGCATCACAGACCATTCTAGAGTGATGCTTAGAATTACCATATGCAGAAAACATTTAAAAAATTTTACAAATGTGTTCTCAGCTCAAAAATGGCTCCAACAATTTTATAATTTTGCTAAAAAAATCTTAACTAAAATTAGTATTCTGTGTGTGGGCATACCACTATATTTTTAATTTTTTGAAGAGACTAAAAAAAGTCCTGGTACTAACCTTAATCTTTTATGGCTAAGTTCTATAAAAAAACCAGTAAACCTCACTCCAATTGCTAAAAAAAGCCATAGGCATAGCTGAAGCAAATGAGTTTGCAGATTGATCCTGATCAGTCCTTGCTCCATTTGCTTGTTTTGGAAAGCACGATCCCACTCTTCCATCAAGGAAGAGAGGTAAAAAATCTCAAGTGAATGTTCCTCCTCATTGCCAATGCACAGGAGCTGCTGGAGGTGAAAGCAAAAGCTCCTGTGTGCCACCCTTTCCTGACACATGGGAGAAAATCTGACATCAAGGACTTTCAGTCTCTCGGATGCAGTATCTTTAACAAATGTTACCGCACCAGCGGAGTTCAGCAGCTGATAGAAAAGGTGACCCAAGGCATCTGCTACAGACCAGGAAAAAGGGAGATGGAGCTGAATTCTAATCACATCCCCTGTTTTCCGAGTACAACCTCACTTTAGTTCACATTTTGACAGTCCCATGGCTGGCCAGCATGGCTGTCTTCAGAGGTGACCCCAACAGCTACAGTATTTCTTTCTAATGAACATTTTTTCTATTACCCTATGCAAGGGTAATCAAAACTTCACTCACCAGGCTCTCACCCTTACTAAGCAAAAAAGGACAAGAAAAGGATGACCAAAGCTGTGAGTATGAATGCATATGCAGAGAACTGCAGAAATCCAAAATTACTGAAGGATTACTGAGGAGGGATGAGAATGACAAGATAATTGTAGAGATGCCTGAAGACAAAAGAGGGAGAGAGACTGGCAGAGGAAGGAAATCAGAAGAGAAAGCACTATGGGGCATATAAGATGATAAGATAGGAAAACTTCAAAGAAAGTAATCAAAAGAATAATTTAAAGATAATGGATGCATGACTTTTCAGAGCACATAGTCTTAAAACACTAATTGTTCCTGTTCTGGGTTAAATTGATTAGAGTTCTGTGGTTTTCCAATTAAAATGCCACCTTAAACACACACCAACGATAATTAGGGGGAACGGAATCTCACAATGTAGTATTACAAAAAATCACTTGGACCTTACAATAAGGAAGTTGAATTTAAAATAATCAGTTCCATAATGGTTGAACTATCACTCAAAAATTGGAGGGTAAGCCAGGCATAACTCTTTATAGAATAGTGTTTCTAGGAAGGTATGATACTTATGAACCTTGATTTTATTTGGGGGGATCTATTACACTCCTATCCTAAGCTTCAACAGCAGACAGGAAGATGTATGCTGGGTTTGGGTTTTATGCCACCCCCAAGACCAATATTAGAGTATTTGTAAATCAAAAGGAATAGTGAATTCCTTAGCAGATTTAATGGAGGTTGCCACATTCATGGAACAAAAGCACAGTTTATTTTACTATATGCTTTTTGAAAGTGAGATAAATTTGGGGATTGGGACTAGAAGATCTTTCAGTTCCATTCCAGCACCTTAACATTCTGTGATTCTACGATAAAGGCAGCAAGAGGAAGCTTTTCACATGGAGACATCACTTGTCACAAAAGGGCTTCCTCAAAACTCAAAATCTGGAAGCATTTGCAGGAGTTCAGATTTCACTGATCTGATCTGGAGACTGTTCCACAGCTGAATCCTTACAACCAAGGGCACTTTATCCCCAGTTCTTTAAGCACTAATCCTGGGCTTTGCTAACTGCATTGTGCCAGATCCACACACCCGTGGGACAGCTCACACTCCAACTCATTCTTTCCACTATAAAAGCCTATACAAAAAATTTTCATGCATGGTCCAAGAGGAACAGTGCTATAAACACTTCTAACTCTTTATTCTTTGGGACTTTTCCATGTGTGAATAATGGATAAAAGTTTCAATCAGCTGAGAATTTCAAATTCAGTTCCTGCTTACTGTAAAGTAGGTGATACTCTGCTCATGTAGATTTCTAGCCATGCTACTTATTACAAACTACAGATAAGTGAAATATCACCTGCAGATGAAAATATAGCTATAGCACCTAACTACATCTTGGAACATTCATGCTCTAAGAGATCATGGACTATTTTTAATTTCTGGTAAGTAACAACAAGAAGAACTGAACTTTTAAGTAAAGTCCTAAAAATTATTGTTACATCTATTAATATTTTAGTGAGATAAAACATCTTCACTCAAATCTAACATTTTACAAAGATCAGAGAACACGTGCAATAACACAGATACGCAATGAGTAACTTAGAAAGTAGAATATTCATTGGAGAAAACTTTCTCCCCATATATAGGAAATGTGAATGTACTGTGCAGTGCTTCTGCTGGTTTTTTGCAGAAAACTACGTTTCACCAAATTTTTCAACTAGTTGCTTAGTACATTGCACAGAACGAGGGAAAGCTGATCAGATACACTAATCAAAGCAGATTACATCCTGTTAATCCACCTAACAGTTTAAGCTGTACTTGGCCTGATCTAAGACCTGTAAATCACAGTAGCCCAATTAAGCATTATACACATCTACATTAGCTGGAATCAGGCATACAAGCATCTCGTTTTTCAGTAAAACTCAGCAAGTCTGAAAACAAGAAAAATAACAATATTATTATATACAAGACCACTTTCCCTTCTTCAAATCATTAAGCATAGAACTCAGTTGAGAAGACTCAGTTTTTTTCCATAGGATGCAAAACTTCCCTTAATTTCTCCTCCCTTAGAAGACATAACTTCTAGCCTTCAACAATCCACACTGATCTAAGGCTGTCAGTCTAAAAGTAAAAGATTTCATTACTGGTTTCCCAAGAGGTAACAAATGAGATTTACATTCCAAATGCATTTTGGATAGAGGAGATCAAAAGGACAAGCCATCCTCGGCAGCAGGAAGACACACCAGCAGACTCTGCTATGGTACTCCATGGATCCTAACTGTCCTGGCCCTGCTGCTGTCCAGACTTGCAGGGGTAGGGAGAGGCTCCACAACCTCCGTACTAACAAGGAATTATTCAAATATTGATTTTTCATGGGGCTACTTACTTGAGTAAACATTAATCAATTTATGTTAGGGTTGCAAATTCAGATCAAAATAATTATTTTACAAATAAAGTTTGCTTGCAGCTGACCTACAGCCACAAGTCATGAAGCATATCCTGTAGAAAGCTAAATCCTTTGCTCTTTCAATCCTGCTTTTTTGTTTTCCAAATGACACACAACCAGCTAAGACACTAAGTCAACACACAATGTTTCACATGTGGTTAATCAATGCATATTTCAGATAACAAGGTCTTTGTTTAATATACAGACAGCCCAAACTGTCTTATGCATTAATAAAGGGATGTCATTAACTTAGAAATCACAATCTGTCAGAAAATTTTCCATGTATTAGAGCAAAAAGTACCCCAAAATCACACTAAAGAAAGATTTAATGAGAAGTATTTCTGGTTTTCCAGACTGAGTAACAGAATTCACCAGGGTTTGTTATTTCTTCCTCCACCACAGTCTCCCATTTATTTGGGTGAATTTTTATCAAAGTACCAGAAAGAAAAGCACTTCTGTAGTGACAATAACAACACAAACCTTGGAAAGGAGATACAGTGACGTGCACAAAACCTGAGATTTACATTTCCTTTCATTAACATATTCAAAATTGACTGTATCACTTAAAAAAACCCAAAACCCAGCAGTGTAGGAATGACCAAGAGCATAGGGAAAAAAAAGCTTCTTTCAAGCCAATCCATGGCAGCCCTTCCATTAAAAGAAAAATTAAATGTATGCATTAGTCTTCCTTATATTGACTTCATATACCCTTTGTACAGCTGGCAATTGATGAAGCTTATGCCAAAGAACACACTTCTTTTATTTACAGTACTTCAAACTCTTTAAAAACCAAGATAAGAAAAAGCAAGGTTTAAAAACCTCCCGACTTCATGTTCTTAAAGCCTTGGCAGTTAATTATTCCAGTTAGTGATTTACCCTATCAAGATGGGGCAAGCATATCTTAAGCTCAACATAAATCAAAATCAGATTTATTTGTAGTGTATCCAAGCCAAAGCCTTTTACCTACTGACTTAAGTAGAAACCCAGTACTCAAGTCTATGCCTTTGCACACAGTCAGTACCAACATCAGTATTAAGTATAAAAGCAAAGATTTCTTCCAAAACAGTTTTTAGAAGACACAAGATCTCACTGGAAATGAGTATTCTTAAAACTACCAGGCAAAATTAAACCTAACATCCAGTACAGTAAACAAAAAAACACCCAACCAAATTCAATTAATGAAAATAAGGATAACATTTTAAACTGGTGATTAGTCCATCTCTTAGAGTATGAAGTCTGACAATCTGACTTTATTTACCTATCTAATATAGAGGTATCCATAAATCAACTCTATAAAAAGCAACCTTCCATAATTTGCAATCTACAGTATGTTTTATACAATGCCTAAAGAGAGTTTAAAAAAAAAAAAACTTTCTCTCAAGCATGAAGAAGTCTACATCTTTGGTATCAAGAACAAAAAACACATCTACATTGTTCAGTGCAACTAAATCTATGACACTGGAACTGAGGCAAGAAGTGGGAAATATCAAGAGTTCTGTGGAACACTAAGGAGTGTGACAATTTTCATCCACTGAGCAGCAACACCACGGTGTTTGCAGTGGCTCTCTACACTACCCTACAGTTTCATAATGAAAAATATCAGCCTGTCAACTTAACAGCCCAACATAAGATGTATTACCCAAGCTCAGAGCAAGTTCACAGCACACACTCAAGTTAACAGGACTTGTTTATAAAAGTTGAGCTAGGTCAAAGTTATACTGTACTGAAAGTTATTTCATTCCAAGGAAGTCAAAACACGTTTTAGGAAATGAAACAGAGAAGTGATGTCATATCTACACACGCAGAGATTATTAGGTGAACATTTGACACAAAAACACCATGTAAGGCAATCAAGAACTGGGACATTTACTCTAATTATGATACTTGACTACACACACTTAAAAGATCCTAACAGCATTTTAGGAAGGTCTGGGCATTGCTCAACATGCCATTACTCAAAACCTAAGAAGATGGTTTTAATACAAAACAATGTGTGTGTATACGTTTGTTTTTTTTTTTATACAGGTACACAAATGTGAAACAACAACATGAACTAAACTTAAGTGTTGCTTTCTCCTAAGTGACAGTGGCCTCTTGTTTTTCTTTAGATAACGAGCATTCAATAGCAGCTTTTTCTTATCCACACACATGCAGCAGCTACATCTACTACATTTGTATGGCTACATCTGTACCTGTATGAGAACAGGCCGGGGGACTGAAGCCATGCAGTAGAGAGCACATGCTAAATGCTCTTCTCTCACAGAACAGGGCTGTCTTGTCCCTAACCCATTTTGGGATAGTCCCCAGCCCATGGCTTTCCCTTAGCAGTGCTCTGTTGGGGCTGCTGACACTGGCCCAAAGCAGGCCAGAGAGCCTCTGACCTGGACAGTGCCACAACCCCAGCAGCAATACAGCCCCAGCCTTACCTTACCTTCCCCAGGAGAAGTTCTGCAAGTCTCAGAGAGCATGACAGCTGTATTTTTCTTATTTTCCTTTCCAATATAAATATTTGGGAAATTATTTCCATGACTATGATATTTATGTTCACGAAGATAATGTAGACATTTTTATTAGAGCAATGAAGCAAGAAGCATAAAATATGGGTTTATGTAGTTATGGCTACATTGTAGAGATGATACATTTACAATCTCTACTCCTTATTTCGAGTAGGAGAAATCTCTTTTATCAAACTACCAGCCCAAAAAAGACTCCAATCAGTAATCATGCAGGAGAATAATAAGATCAACCAAGCAGATTGGCCTTTTAAAAAATCATCTTAAATAAACACATCATTGAATAAGTACTTCTGAAGCTGGAATGTTGTAGCCTAGCACTATGAGGCTCACATCCTCTTGTGAGAGCGAAGTTACGGAATCACTGAAAGATGGACATAAAACTTTTGTGACAATCAGGATCCCAAGGGAGCTGCTGGTTTTGTCATTTTTTTAACACTATTTTGCTCAGCATGTAATATCCAATGCTCTCGATATGAAGCACCTAGTGAATGATCACTTTTGAGCATTTTTTCAGCAGGATCCTTACAGATCACACTGCTTCCCACCAGGCTATGGCTGATCCACTCCACTCACCATGAGGTGCCACCGCTTCAGCTGTCACATTTATTCCTCGAAAACTCTTTTTTCCTACTGTGGCTACTCTATCTGACAAGGATCAGTCAATGTTTTCTTTTTTTAAAGATGCTGCTGGTCATTCCTGGAAGAAAATGAAATTTACTGCTGTATGCTTTGGGCTCATCTAATTACAATACTAGCCTTCAGGGAATTTTTAAACTAATGACATTGGATTTGTCAAGCACAAAAACTTTTAATCTGATTTTTCAAGTGGATCTTGGCCAATGGATCCTGGCCACCACAGCACTTAACAAAACACATTTGACTGTCCTCCATGCAATATTTAGGTGGGCTTCTTATCGAAATGTTAACTTTTGTTACCTAATATCTTTCTCTGGTGGTCAATACAAGGCACACAGGGATATTGACAATGCTATTAAAGTTTTTATGACTGAAAGTCCACAAGTCAAATTATATGTGTGTATATAAAGCTTCACAAATGAATGGAGGCACACACTTGGAGATATCTGAACCAAAACACTGTACAAACAACTCCTCCGTTCATCTGCTGATCTCATGATGCAGCATCAAGAAACACCAGCTCAATCATCCACTTTTGGGTATTTCTTTAGTTCTAAAGTACAAATAATGCACCATTTGAGCTGTTAGGTTTGGTTTGATTGCACTAGTTGGGTCTTGTGGTCAAATAATGATGGAATCACACTTCAATTTCAAATTCATTTCAATTACTACTGCTTTGCACACATAAGCTGCAACTGTGCCATATAAAAACATTGATAACTACAATTCAAAGAAAAGATCCTCTTTCAAACCTCTCTTTCAAACATAATTATTGTCTAGTTTTTTCAAAACTGCCTACTTTATGGCAAATTTATGAAACAAATTATGAAATACAAGTATTATTGTTCATTAAGCAACTGGTCTCAGCATTCCTGTCCTCCCCAGTCAAAGAAAAATACAGTTGTAACACAAAACTGTGCAAATGTAACAAAACTCAAAACAGTGGCACAATCAAATGGCCTGCATCCAAACCAGACTTGGCCTGGATCACTTGTCATTTTCTCCCCAGTACCACCAGGTATCATGGGAAGGAACAGCTCTCCATGGGTATCACAGAGCGAGATGAAGGCTGTGACTACCCATTTGCTTCAAAAGCCAAACGTCTTCATCCTGTCAGCAGAACTTGGAAACCAAACACCAACTTTATTATCAAAAGAAGTAACAGGATTCCTGGGTGCTGGAAGGGAAGACTGAAACACATCCACCTGTCACATGAGTGACCATCTCCAAACAACAGTCAGGGCTGGCACTTCCAACGAGAATTCACAATCTGATTGCAGTCATTAAACACAACTACTCAGAAGAGAGCATGAAACCACTGTGCCACTTTCTTCAAGTATGCAAACAATTTTAAGAAAAGACACGTTTCAAGCACTGATGTCTATGTTTCTGTAAAAAATAAAAAGCCAAAAAGCCTTACTTGAACTCTTCTATAAGTAATACAGTATTTTAGCATCATGTCCTACTTCCCACAAAGATGTGTCCTTGCATCCATGCTACACAAAGCTGTATCACCGTTTTCTATCCTACTGCCAGAGAGATGGGTATTTTCAGCCTTTTCTTCACTGATATTCCAACTGACCACAAACAAGCTGTTGTGGAGGCACATAAGAGGCACCCTGCATCACTGTCTATATAAACCATGCAGTTTACTTCAATTTCACTGGAAATTTCATGGAACTTTTCTCAGATAAATTCAAATATCAAAATAATAGATCATGTCACTCTCAATTGCCAAAGGACCCTGATATGATTAGAGAAACACTTCACATACCACCAAGCAGCTTCAAAGCCCCAAAAACACATTCCCAAGGTTGCAAGAGTATGTCTCCTTTCCTATTAGGTTAGAGAACTTCTACATAAAGCATTAAATTCTGTTCCATCTGTTTGGCAATGAAATTAATACTCTTCCTGCTGGTGGTAGCTTCACTCCAGCCTCTCCCCCTCTGATCAGCAAGGTACAACGTGAAGACAAAAGTTATGACCATGCCATGCATGATGACAGCAGGATCAAACGAAATTAGGCTCAGCCACTCAGAGCACTCCATGCTAGCAAAGGCAGTATTTTGGATACAGTCTCAAATAAAGGATTTTGAACATGCTTCTAAATTTTAAGCACATTGTTTACATTTCATTTTCAATGATTCAGTAACATAACCTGAACAGGTGTTTCATTAGCCAACAGAGTAAATGCAATATCCTAGGCATTCTGCTGCTTTCTAACTGAAGGAGTTTTTGAACAAATAAAATGCTGAGTTAGATTAACAAGGAAAAAAAAAAGCAAGAGGAATTACACATAATTATTCAAGAATTTAATCTGCAGATTGAGTCTCATACATAGAAATCTCCCTTATTTTGCAGCATACTGAAGCTTTAGCTGCAGTTTAAAGCATGCTGGCACATAAAGGGAAAAGTCAATTTCTTTTCCATTAGGCATTACTACTTAATCTTATAAAGGGGGAAAACACAAAATTCATTCAATTTCTTCTCAGGAAATCTGACAAAACAGTGTATTGTTTCTGGCGGGCAACCACTGTACTGCCATAGAGTTTCTTAAAGGTGTAACACTGTGCATTCTACCAGGTTTGAAAAAACACTGGAAGTGTAAAACAAATAGAAATGCCCATTAGCTAAATTCACTCCAAAAACAAATAGCAAGAAAGCAAGAGGTCTTTAAGGAAGGCAGAGGGTCCTCGCAGAGGCTAGCAAATGCTCCAAGCCAAACTAAATCCAGAGTGCTAACAAACCACGGCTTGGCTCTGGCATCACCAGAAGGCTGCTTTTATAAAGACAGATGAACAGAAGGGAAGCTTTTCAACTACGATTCTGTCAAGTTAAACTACTACCAAGCATAAGTTTAAAAGTGGTTTCCAGTCAACCATATAAGCTCCATGGAACCTCAGAGCCCTTTTTAAGGTGATACAATTAAGGACGGAAAGATAAATACACACACGTGGACTAACATCCAACATCCACTGTGGCAGCTCCAGCTGACACAAAAGCAACCACAACATCTTTGGAAATTTAGAGCCTGAACAGCAGTGTTAATTGAAAGGCACTATTAGGCTTGTTCCTTTTCACATGCTAATAATGACATCATGCCTTACGGCCTGATGCTGCAACCATACATTATCATCTTATAAAGATGTTTTTTCCAAAGAAGCCTAAGACGTGAGCAAACAGCTCACCCGCATACAGGAAAGTGTTTTAATTCGTCCATGACACAGATTTCCTTCTGTATCTTAGCGCTGTGAATAACTGCTACTGAAATATTTATAAAGGTTTGACTTACTTTTTTTTAAAAAGTAAGAAAATAACAAAATTATTGGGGGCAGAAGAAAAAAAAATCTAGAAAAGAAATTTCTGAGCGTACAGGAAGCAGTCCTGGACATCAACCAAGTGAAGCAAGGTAAGGCCCCTGATGGTATTTTGGGTACAGGAGTGATTCAGGGCTGAATATCATACAAATATTCCAGTGCAATGTAGTGTAGTGCAAAGACTCTGTCACACAGCACCCCAGAAAAGGGAGGAGAAAAAAAATTGTTATAAATACACTCTCCATGTTCCTGACATACATCCAGGAACAAAATAAGCGATAATAAATTATGTAACTATTACTGACTACATATACCACGCTCCCTTATTTTGGCATCATACAGGCCAAAAGAGAATTTCATTTTTCTCAAATACCCTGGTTTGTAATGATGTGCACTGAAAAGGTTAAGAGAAAAAAACAAAAACACTAAGAAAAGAACAAGACCTTCACATCAACAAACAATCCACAGAATAGGGAGGACATGAATATAAACCTATTTTTCCTCACACACATACTGTCATTGTGCTCTATTGTGCATACAGGAATAGGAACACACATTAAGTCTCCCCGTTTTGAAAAAAACACGCTTGAAAACTGCGGTGATCCTTCTTCCCCACCACGGACAGTGCTGTATAGAATCTGGAGAACAGCCTTATGCATAAATACATAAATACACGAAACGGCGAGGGGGGACAGCCCGGAGGAAATAAACGCGGCACACAAAGTGCTGAACGCCTTCCCCGGGCTGGAAACCAGTTATAATTTAATGGCCCAAAACCGATTTAAATCAAGCCGAGCGGAACCCTGCGGAGCTCCGCGGCAGCGCGGCGCCCGAGCCTCCCGCATGCCGGGGCCGCCGCGGCGGGCGCTGGGGCGAGGAGCGGAGCCGCGGGGGTACCGCACCTGCCGCGGCCCCGCCGCCGCTCGCGGAGAGCCCCGCGCCGGCCCCGCCGCGCCCCCGGCCCCGCGGGCGGCTCCCGCGGGCCCCGGCGCCCACTCACCTGGCTGAGGCGCGCACTGCGGCTCCGCGCCCGCGGCGGGCTCCGGGCGAGGGCGGCTCCCGCTGCGGAGCCGGGCGGCGGCCGGAGTCACCCCGTCCTTGCGGCACGCGGCTCCCGCCGGTGGCGGCGGCCCCTCCGCGCCCACGGCGGGGCGAGCGCCTCCCGCGCAGGGGCGCCCGCGCCGCCCTCCGCCCCCGCGCCGTCTCAGCGGCGGGGCCGCGCCCCCCGCCCCTCCGCCAGCCCCCGCCTCCGCGCCAGCATCTTCCCCGCGATGGGGCACGGCCGTGGGTGGGGGCGGCCGGGCCGGGGCCGAGGCCGCAGCCCCGCGGGCCTGGGCGGCGCCGGGGGCGGGCGGCCGGTAACAAAGCCGCCCGCAAGGCAGGGGATGCGGCCGCCCCGCCGGCGGAGGGGCTGCGGGGATGCCGCCCAGGCCGCGGCTCCGCAGCCGCCGGCCCGGGGTGCAGCGCTCAGCGCGTTGCAGGGGACCCCTGATCCGCCCGGCGAGCCCCGGCCCGCAGTCCCAGGAACGAGCAAATGGGGCGGGCGGGTGAGCAGCGATCCCCGTGCGGAGCGGGGGAAATGCTCCTGCGACTGCTACATTGTTACCGCTATTGGCGAGCAAGCGCCACTGAGGTGGTGCTGCGAAACGCCGGGGTTTTTTAAGTCACGCACAGTTATCTGCACTGACGGCTATCGGTGTCATCAACGTGAGCGTGAGCCAGCCCTCACCGTTCCCTCGCTGCCAATTATCCGTCTGTTTCAAAGCAGTTAGGTGCCGACAGCTCTACATTACCTACTTTTTCGGCAATTTTACTTGTGCTTTGTCCATCACGATGAATTCAGGATTGTTTTCATAGGAAAATATGGTTGCAAAAAAACCATAAAAGAAATGAAAACTTAAAATACATTAATATGTACAAAACACAGTAATCTAGAGGAAGAGAGATGCGAAACACTGCAGAATCGCAGCCCAACAAAAACACGGTAATGCCAGGAAAAAGTGGACATACTTTTACACGACCAAGGTTCTGCTCATTATTATGAGACACCACCTCATGCTTTGTTTCTAAGTCACATTAAAATAAAATCTTCCCACAACCAAGGAGCACATTAGTAATTTCTACTTTGTATTCCACTTCTGTTTTCTAATACATATATAACAATATATGGGAAATTACACGTGTTTCTGTAGACACGGTTTCTTCAAAATAACCGGATGGCAACTACATTATTATTAAAATTAAAATTAATTAATTAATTAAATTATTATTAAAATAAAAATTAATTAATTAAATTATTATTAAAATAAAACGTAAATATAGCACATTCTCAAAGTCCTGGGCTTCAAAACCTTTGTGTATGGAAGCCCATGGCACGGTGGGCTTGGGCTTCAAGAAAAGGAGGGAATTTGTTCTTCAGCCCTTCTGTACTAGAGGAACTGCTCCAGCTACGAGTGTATGCGGCTGTATTCCAAAGTAGGTCAAGCTATGAAAGTCATTGACACTCTTCTACCTACCTGAAGCTTTAAAACTTTGATTTGTTTCTTTTCTGTGACTTGCACACCTTTTGGCACATTGGTCTAAAGTAGCTTAAACATGCTTAATATGGAAATGATCAGTGTGCAAATAATTCGTCTTATACACATTTTCCTTGATTCCTTATACTGAAGAGTGTATTACTGTGATGTGCAATTGCAATAAAGGATTGGATTTACATTAAAGGATCAGATTTGGACGATCATATATAGGTTAGTGGCTATTTGGACACTGTAGACACATCACTCTTTTCAGCAGTACCCTGGCTTGGTGCCAGTAATGTAACGCTTATTTTACTTTCTGAAGCAAGATGAAAAGAGGGGAAAAAAAAAAAAAAAAAAGATGTGCAGTGCCAAGAGTTTCATAACACTTATGATTGTTTGGGCTTTGTTTTTGGTTATCATGACATTTTTTGATGATAAGATGAGAAACCAGAAGATGAAAACCTTCAGCTAATGAATTATTCTCAGTGGATTTGCAAGCTGTTAAAGCCCTTTGATGGTGTGACACAAGTGCAGACTTTCCTTAAGTTAAGGCTTCTCATCTGTCAAATTAAAAAGTACATCCATCCAGTGCATTGGATTTTCATGTTTCTCTCCCTCAAAATGGATATTGAGAATGTTCTTGTCCACTAAGCAAAAACATTAATTCACATGAATCCTCTTGACTTTCCTAAACATAAATGGCAGTGATCACAACAGTAAAATCTAATTTATTTGTAGAAATTCAGCACCATTGCTTTTCAGTGGTTACAAACCTGTTGATTTCTGCGCATGCTTTCCTGACATATTCACATTGTAAGTGATGGTACTTGTGTAGTCCTTTATTAACAGTTCCCATGTTTTTGGTGCGAGTTAGGATTCTTTCTGATTTTCCTCAGATGTGACTGTGGCTGCACCTGAATAGATCTGGGTGCACACTAGAAAATAAACACATTCCATAGAGGAATTGCTACTTCAGCCTTCATGGGTGCTCACACAAGCAAGCAAGCAAGCAAGCAAGCACAAGGGTAACTTCTCAGGGCCATGCACTGAGGCAATGGGCAGATTACCTTCAATAGACTCAAAACCAGAGAAAACCAGCCTGCTTTTCTGGAGCTGACAGATGTCTTTTCTCCTCTTTTCATCTCTATTGCTCTCCTCTCACCCTCCCTGATCCATTTTATCTCTCCTTTGCCAAGAAGTTAATGTGAAAAAAACAGAAACTCCAACTGCCTTCTCTAACATTCTGTAACAGAGATGTGCAGTGCACAACACAGGGCAATACCTTTCCAGACTGACAAATGTATTTTCAATGTTAAGTTACATTGTATTTGAGGTAAAGCTACTATTGGGTGAAATCTGTAAAAATTATAATTGCTATCACCTGGAGATTAGGATATAAAAATAGCTGAAGTAGTATTAGAATACAAAAGCTTCCAAAGAATATTTTTTTACGTTCTTGGTAACTATTTCACTGGAGAAAAAGAAATTTTTGATCATCCTCAAAAATTATTTAGTAATGAAAATGCAAAATGCTATCAACTGTAGAAATTTTTTACTATCACAATAAATTAGACATCCAAAATTTCTAATTAATGTCCTTTAAGTCCTGTATAGGACAAGAAGCTATGACATAGTGACATAAGGATGCACCCCTTGTAACATTTTTAGCTGCTCTAACTTTAGACATTGGTGACTTAACAAAAGAAAACATATAATTAATGTCATTCACAAGATATTAATATGAAAAATAAATATACATTTTGCTTGGCACTCAATTATTTTCCATACAAATACTTAAGAGACAAGTATAGAAAAAGCACGAATTTTTTGGCAAACCATGTATAAAGAAAATAAAACAATATTCCAGTATTTCCCATCTGCTTTCTTTTTCATTTTGTTATCATTTAGAAGAAACAAAAAGGACTTGATGAATCATTACTGAAGGTCACCATTTAGCACCATGGGATCAGCAGCAGGGTATGAAGAACATGCTCTTTGAGGGGGTAACTTCCCTATACCACAGCAAGAAGTGTTAAAAGACAAGGAACACTCTTCTATACTACACAAAATTCATATTTTTCCAGCTGACCAGTCCTTTGCAAGGCAATGGGCCAAGCTGAATGCCCAGAATAAGAGTTTCCTTGCCATGGCTATTAAAAAGCCAAACATGAAAAGGCTTAAAGGATCAACCAGGAGAACATTCATGTGAGATGGAAATGTAATCTTTCACAAGATTTCTGAACAGATTATTGTTCAGCAGGTGAAAGTATTAATTGAAAGAATCACCCTAGGTGCCAAAATCTGCAGGACATATTCCCTGACCTGTCTCACCTCTTTTGTGCTGCACAAAAGACTTAATGAGAGTGAAAACCATCTGCAGCTGCCCAGCAGGTTTTTTGTAGTATAAAAGAGTCCCTGAGTGACTGTGGAGTTGTCCAGGCCACGGGAGGCCACACACCCCTACAGTCTGAGCAGAGAGAGGGGAGAGCACAGCGAGGGAGAGCATTTCCAGGGTTTGTTGCTCCCACCACCTGCAGCTGGTCCATGGACCCTCAGGAGCTGTTGCCATCTGGTCCTATCGGTGCCAGGGCAGGCAGTCATCCAGCCAGAGACTCGAGAGGCTCCACAGGAGCTCTCCACTCCTCTGGAACACAGGGAAAGAACCCACTGCTCCAGGCCATCTGAGCTAATCTGGTTAGAGCTCAAATCTGCAGTCCCCAGTCTGACAGAACTCCCATGGGTATCTTTGAGCACTTACCTGAGTTGGTCTTCTGGTCTTGGACCTAGAGGAATATTAATACAGACAGCAAAGAAACACATGGCTGAGTTTTGTTTCAAAACAATTTAAAACATTAATGAGAAGCATATTAATTGCCAATAATAAAGCAATCTCCTACCAATTCGTGGAATTATTGAAATAATTCTTGAGTACAGAAATGAAATCTGGTGCAGTTCCTAATGCCTCCAAATAGTTACTGAAATGTGCATAAAGATCACTGAATTGGAGCTGAAGTCATGATGATAAAACCAATTGTCAGTTTCTGTTGATACTTGCAGAGATTTAATTTTAGAACTGTACCCTCAGGCAAGTAATATAGGATTAGACCCATAGACACTGCATCAAAAAATAATACTGAAATGTCACTTGTAAAACACACTTTCATGATCTTGCTATTTGACTTATAAATGTGCCAGTCAGACCTGCAGAGAAAGCCTGCACCAGGCTCCAGTGGGTAATATGAATGGATCATGCTTTTGTAAAATCAGGAAGTTTCCATAACTGAAGAAAATGCTTGCCTTGATTTTTTACAATATTCTTGCTGAAGCAAGTAAATGGAGTCTGTGGGGAAACAGTCCAACATCATGAGACAAATGACAAAGATTGTGAAGGCATCAAAACATTACTGAGGCTGAAAAGAGGATCACAAATGTATATCAGAACCCCAAGGAATTCAAAGATCTATATTGCCAGTAGTGGAACAATTCTTGGTTTTACCCAGTGAAGGGAGAGCAGAAAAGGCTCAATCAGGTGGTGCAGAACTGCCACATCACTAATATCACTAGGACTCAGATCTCAGAATATTTACCTGGTGCCCTTTTTCATGTTCATTTACACCTCTAGACAATGCCAATGGTTATTTGAATTACACATTTAGTCAATAATTTGACTAAAATCTTCTAATCTTCTCTTTAGGAATTTTAATGCTTTCCACAACAGCAACACTTATCATGTAGATGCACTCAGGAAGCAAATGCAGCAGGTAGTAAGTGAGCAAGCTACTCTAGCAGTGAATTTTCTTTAAATAATTTGAAGGAAGCAGTAACTTCTTTGGCAACTAGGCAGCAGGTTACCCTAGTGACATTAATTCCTTCTGCATCCTACATAGGATTGAATGGGGAATTAGCAGAGCTTGAAAATGCCCCTGCAGCTCAGGCAGAAATAATTTACTTCTCACTGTAAATGGAAGCTTCTCTTCAGGAGATGCTTGAGCTTCACTGCTTTTTGTCAGGCAGGGTAACATGAATATACATTTCACTAACAGCCACGATCAGCAATGGAAACTCAATATATCATGAACTGAGAGAGAACCATCAAACACTTGAGCCACATTCATCCTGCCACAGAACAAATAAACATTAATGCCAGAAAAATAAAGCCACTCTGAAAGCCTGAGGAATCAACAAAGAAGCTTTTTGCCTGTGCCTAATCCAGATAAACCTTCTTATAGCCCCATTCAAAATAGACACTTGACATGATTTCCATCCACAATAACTTTTTTACACATTCTATCCTTTTCCATTTATGAAAGGACTATAAGTTTATATTTAAGAATTCACAGAGTTATCTAAAATACAGGTGCTGAGACTGTTATTTCAACAAAGAGTTCAATTCAGAAGGAGGAAAATTTATATTTTATTAAAACCTTCCCAAACACTTTTGCCAAATCAAGAGAGAGAAGGTATTAATTCAGTGAGCACAAAATATACAAATGGGGACTTTAAAGCCAGTGTTCAGCCAGATTTCTGTGTAGAAGTGTCACCATACCATATCCAGCACAATTACAAAGATAATCACAAAGTCCTGGCTACAAATAGCTACAAATATAATCTAAGGCTCAATGCAAAAAGATCTTGAATTTTTATATTTTTACCTTGTTCTTACTGCAAAGTGTTCTAAAACTTCAATGTTAGTTTTCACCTGGCATTTTTTCTTTGATATCACATGGAAAAACAGCAGTGGTAAACTATCAGTTCACAATAATGGCAGCAGTCATTCCACAAGAATATGTATCTAAATTATTCTCTTTATTTAATGGAGCATAAGCTACCTGACCACCTTGAAATGCTGAACAACACCTTAAAATAAGGGCTCCAAACTAAAGCCACAATGACACACGATAACATGCCACAAAATCTGAGCAACCTTATCTAGTGGAAAGTGTCCATGTCTATGGCAGGGGGTTGGAACTGGATAAACTCTAAAGTCCTTTCCAACCTAGGCCATTCCTTACATTAACCGTGCACCTAAATTCAAATACAAACTTAACTGCTTAACTGAACAGGGACAAATTTGAGTGTGCACCTCAAGTTAAGCCAAACATCAGCAAGCAAAACCATTGCATGAAATCACATTCAAAATTTACAGATTGCTCAGGAGAAGAGTATGGTGACAGAGAAGAACTGACAGTAGTAAAGAACATTAGAAGAAGTAACAATATTTGAAATCTTCACACTGACAAAGAATAACAAACAAATATTTGGGTTCACAGAGTAAATAAAAATAGAGTATAAGAAATAAGGCCCAAATAAGAACCCCAGAGTGATGAACAGTACAGGTAACTGCTGAGCTTTGTACCCAAATCTCTGTCTGGCTGTATTAGCTGCAGAAAAGAGGAGAGGGTAGCACACACTGCTCAATACCTCTGAATGTAAACTCTTGTTCATGTCTTCTCCATACTGGAAACTAAACATGAAGTCCTGCAGGTGCTTTGGAAGAGCAGAGCCAAGAACAGAATTCTTGAAACATCACAACCTCAAAGGATAGGAAAAAATACGTAGAATAAGACCTGTCCAGAGCATGTCTGCAGAAGTTCTCTGAAAACTGAAGCATGAAGAAAACAAATCTCTACAAGCATTTCCAGTTTTGGATGTTTTGATAAGCAGATGACTTCAAGGATATCTGGAGTGCAGTTGGAATAGATCAAAGTCACTCTTATCCTGGTATAGCTGGATCAGGAATACCTGTCAGTTTTCAGCTAAGCTCTCATCACTGTATTAAACAACCATTTAAATTCCATGCATGGTTTTGGGCTGGTATGTGATTTCAGAGCAGGAATCACATGGCAATCATTCCAGGAGTATGGAAACCACACAGAAGTGTTCCTCTCACTAAGGAATGTGGGCTTGTTTTTATAGCAACATTACTAAGTTGAGGTAGGCAGCACAAATGTTCTACATTTGTGGCTTTGCCTACTTTGCTTTATACAAAAACTGAAATGTTTTCTGTCTTCCTTGTTCTATGGTGCAATTCACAGAACAAAGAATTTTGCCACGTCAACACCCTGGTTGACAGATGGAAGCCTTAGTTTGGTGTTTTACTACTGCAGTAGTTTTACAAGGCAACTTTTGAGACTTCACTTACTCTCCATTTTCCAATCCTCCTTTGTAATAAAGACACACTTCCTAATCCCTGAAGCAAAGTACTGTGTACTATGAAACTTGGGCTTACATGTTGAGAGGCTGAAAGTATGGACGTAATGCCCCACCTGTGTGCTACACAGACAGATTTCCAGAGGGAGGGTTTGCCTGTGGATGAACTGAGAGTATCAAGTACTTGGAGACTGTAGAAGTTGTTCTCCACTGCCTGTTGTCTTGTATGAAACACCACCTCCCAGATTTAATGAAGTCTGAGTGTGTGGTACAGATCATAAATATAGAATTTTAAAGCATGACTCCAGAGAGTGCTTTCAGTATTCTATGAAGAATAATCCTGCAGTGACAGAGTGAGTCTACACATGCAAAAATGTGTCTCACTCTAAAGGCTCTGGTTCAGGAGACAAAGATGTTGTTACTTAACAGCAGAGATTTGAGACTTTTGATCATGTGACTCAGGTTATTACGTGGCCAGATCACTGCAAGGTGAGTATTCAGCAAGGTGGATATTTGCACCTGCCTTTTACCAGTGAACAGGAAAAAGACTCTAAATTCTGCAAGGTCTGTTCTAATTAGATTTGAATAGTGCACTTAATTCTAAATTAATGCATCTGGATGAGCATGAGTGGAATTCATTTCCCAGCAAAAAGCTGAATGTAGCGGGGGAAAAAAAAAAAGGCAATAAAGGTTACTTAGCTTAGCCTTGCTGGCTAATTAGGGTACTTTAAAAGGTGCCTGAATAACTTCAGTGGAGTTCTAAAATATTTTACTGCAGAAAATATAATCCCCACATAATATTCCTATGAATAACAAATGTTCTTTTGACATCAAGCTATTGCTTTCACACAAAGTTGTAACATTACTTCCACAAAAGTAGGTATGACATAATGAGAAAAACAAAATATTCCAGGTAATATAACTATTTTAAAACCATCATTATTACATTATTATTACAACTTTATTACATCATTATTACAACTTGGTGTATTTTGCAGAACACCATTACTGTGCATTTGTTAAACCTCTTAATTTGCCTCAAAGTGTACATGATTTGGAGAAGCTTGCTGAAGCTTGGATTTATTTAATGTATTAGGACTATTTTTTTCTGAGAAGGGCCAGGTTGACACATGAACAGAAAGCGGCAGAAAAAGAAATACTGTTTCTCCCACAGCAAGCACACTAACATAAAGCTTAAAAATTAAGCAGCAGCAGCACATTTTTCCTCAGACCTTTGAGCTGGACCATATGGTTGACGCTCAATTAAGCAAAGATTTATCAGTCCCCAATTGGAACGTGTCCAGAACTCGCGATTTTCTCAAATCTTTGAACCAGAGGACTAGAATGGAACAATTAGTCGCATACGATACCCCACACTTTTAAATCTTTGAATGAAATGAGGAAAATTTAATGTATATTTGTTTGGGTATGCATTTTTAGATTTTAGAATTAAAATATACCAGTGCTATAAAAGCTACAAAATGGCAGTTTGGTGTTACAGCTTTAGCCAAGTCAACATCTCACCGCCATCAAAAAGGTGACATCCAAACCCCTACCAATTCTCCTCAAGCAGTCTCATCTCTTACTTTACATCTGCTGTAGCAGCCACCAAAATGCATGGCAAAGAATATTATATTCTCTGAAATGCCAGAATACCCACACAGTGAAAGTGTGTGTGGTTTCTTGCCAAGTTAACAAACAGAATGGGTTCACCATGCAATCCAAGTGGCACAAGATCCAATGTGACAAACAGGTGATCCCACATTTGGGAAGACGTAGCAAGGAGAAAGGAATGAGACAATGTCTGTTTGAGAGTACAATGCTGTTATTTTGACTTGAAATCTAAATATTAACTCTTTTCTGCTCCCTGGACACTTCACTTCTGCTTTCAGCTGTCTGCTTTGTAAGTACATTTTCATCACACCCAAGTGCAGCATTAAATTCCTGAACAATAGTCCATGACTTCAAGTCTAAAAGTGTTAAGAGTGGATTGAGAAATAAGAACTTTCAAATGAATCCAGACAGAATTTTATCTAAGTGAGTATTGGAAAGAATATTAAGATCTGGAACATGAAATGGTGCAGCTGTATAGAAAAAGATGTAACTTTTTCATTCAAGACTGTATATTTCATTTATTTGATAATGGGCTGAAACACAGACACAATACTAGACAGAATTAGGTCACAATTTTTTTCAGATTATTTGAGGCAATAGAAATGTCACAAGAAAATTGTTTACAGTGAAAATCCTAACCCAAAATTTGGCAATAATGAAGTCAGTCAAATATAAAGATTTTATGTTGAATTGGAAAAGCTTAATTTTAAATTCCATGTAAGAATCTATGGTTAAATTCTGCTTTTATAGACAGATGGTAGGGTTTTTTCTTTGCTTGTTTATTATAAATGTACTTGAGTGCATCTATTCAATTCACTGAAAAAAAACCTGCAAACATAATTTGCAGTATTCTAATCCACAAGGTTTAATTCCTTTGCAATTGCCATTTCAATGTAGCAGCCGATTCCAGTCACCATTGCTACAAGGGATTAACCTTTCCCTGCTGATTTTTTATGATGGGGGGAAAAATGTAATTGAAGGGTTCAATCAGTTTTGAAGGTTTTTGTTTGTTTATTTTTCCTTTTCATAAGTGTGACCTCATCATTGCAATTTTTCATAACACTTGGAATATTCTTCTACTATAATAATGCTATAAGATGTTTCTGTAATCCTGCTTTTCATAGGATGGTTTAGGTTGGAAGGAACATTAAAGATCACCTCATTCCAATCCCATGTTGTGGGCAAGGACATCTTTCACTAGACCAGGGTGCTCAGAGCATCATTCAACCTGGCCTTGAACACTTCCAGGGATGGGACAGCTATAGCTTCTCTGGGCAATGTGTTCCAGTACCTGACCACCTTCACAGGAAAGATCCTTCCCCTAATGTCTTATCTCAACCTACACACTACCAGTTTGAAGCTATTCCCCCTTGTCCTGTCACTGCATGCTCTTGTGAAGTCTTTCTCCATGTTTCTTGTAGACTCCCTTCAGGTATAGGAAGGCTGGAATTAGGTCACCCCTGAAACCTCATGGAACAGTGAATAACTTCTAACATAGCAAGTGTAATGGTGGAATGAAGAACAGTACTTAAAACCAACTCCAACTGGAAATTTAGTAGCAGCACTATAGGAAAAAAAGTGTATTTACAGGTGTTCACAAAGATTACAGAACAATACTGGTGCATTGCAAATCACGACTGTTCTACTTTCATCACTTCTCCTATGTACTCCATCAAACTCTTTGATCAGGGAAGATGCTCTTTCTTGATTCAACAGATTAATACAAACTTTCTTACCTTAGAGGGACTCAATAAAACTTGCCTGATACTCTGGCATGCAGTGTTTGTATCATGATTATTGCACACGTAGAGTACAGTTCAAAAAAGAAGCTTCAGTTCCTTGGGCAAAATACTGCCTTGTTACGCTGTTAAGACACTGTAGGAGATGGACAGGATTCATAGCTATGTGTACATCCAGGGGCAAATGGAGATACCAAGTGATTTATCTGGAACCCAAAAATTCAGCTGTCAGAGTCTCAGCTAGAACACTATGTTCTTTCTACAGTCTGCTTGTGCTGTTTATTTTCAGATCTTCCCTTTTTGTTGTTGTTCTTTGGAAAGTATTGGAAGGAATACAGAGAGTTCATCTAGTACATTTTTTCCAAACCTGTTTTAATATCCAAGGACCAGCTAGTGCTTCAGGAAGAAATATCTGTGGAAAATGTTGCACTCTTTTTCTTGGTAGGAAGGCATGTGATAAATATTTAGCATTTAGGCAACCAAAGTTTACAAATTTAAATGTTACCATATGTATCATCTTCATTTAAAATATTCATTAAAAATATGATAATAATATGGCCTAATTCCTGACTTAGCCTGTCAAAGGTCAATGATATATAGCTGATAACTCACATGAAAATGTATTTGTATGATGTTTATTTTGCTGCTTGTAACTGCAATTATTTACACGTAATGGGGACACCATCTCTTGTCTAGGATATCACCAGGGACTGTGGATTTACTTATATAGGTCTAGTCCATCCTTCTGCCCCACGGCAGAGTGAATTATGACAGAACAACAGAACCAGTTATATTTTACACAAGACATCAGACCAGAACTCTGTCTTCGGCCACAAACTCTAAAAAGAATAGTGATTACCTTGAAAATTCAGTAAGATGACAGCATATTATACACTTTGGGTGTACATGGTTATGAATTCTGATTGCAAAATATTATGGACAAAAAGATCTGTCCTTGTAAACTCAGCTAGTGATTCAGACTTCAGTAAGAGCCAGTGTTTCATTCAGCCTGATTTTCCTCTGATTCAGTAATTTTACCTCATGGGTAAGAATCTGTGCTCATTGTGTCCTGCACCTTCCCAGTTAATGAAAGATATCCCAACACTGTCAGAGTTTTTGAATGGCCTGACACTGCCCTGTTGAATGCAACTGTATATTCTGTCCCTAACCACACAAACCTTTGTAAGTGCCAGGAAAAGCCCCCTACAAAGTCTCTAGTGCTACTGTACATATCTGTCTTTTTAAAAAAGTCAGGAGAAAACTATCAAATTCCATGTGGGGTAACCAGGCTTACAAAGGCAAATGTCAGCTGAAGGGTTTTAATGTTCTCTCTAAATAAAGTACTATTTATTCATCAATATTCTCTGTTATGACCTGGAACCAGGACATTGTCTGCAGTTTGACGTAGAGAGTTAAGAACATAAAATCTGTCAGCACATAAGGAAACAAGATCAGGAGAGAGAAATAGTGTTTTATAAAGCAGTATTTAGGGCAACTGCATTTTAACGTAATTAAGTAATGCACCACTGGAAGTAAAGCAAACTCTGCATTGTTTGAAAATGCAGTTAAGCCTTTTCACCAGAACATCACCTTTTCAACAACAAAACCTTATTCAACAACAAAAATGGCAACCAGTAGATAACAATAAAACAATTAATAATAGAGTATTGCTTAGAAGGATTGACTTTAGGATGTTCAAATAATAAGCATTATTATTTCTATTATATATATTTTGCTAATTGTATTGAGTTTTGAATACAAGTCAAACTCTGCTACTCAGTATAACTCAACACGTTAGCTGCAGTAATACCTGTTACTGCTGGAAGTTCTTTTAAGAGGTACCAGACTGGAGTCTCTGTGTGGAACTGGTATTTTGCACTGCACTCCAGTGTGCTCCATTAGACCCCCGTGTAAAATGGATGCTATCAATGGAAGTCATGCTCCTCCTGCTTTTCCCTGATGCTGGCATAAATCCAGGCTCAGTCCCCACAGATCCACCATAAATCTGAAGCAGACAAACAACACTTTCCCTCCCACTGATGAATTAATTCTGTACAAAGTAAATCCAAGAATTTGAGGTGAAAAAATGTAAGCTGTGATCTCCATTTGCACACACATCTGGTTTTACAGCACATGTCAGTCTGCAGCTCCCAGGACAGGGGCCACACTCACCAAAGCCATGCAGCAGTCCCTGGTTATTCACACAGAAACAGCACTTCAAAGAGTGCAGAATTCAGGTTTAGTATATAACAAGGCAAAATCCCTCCCAAAAACACACGCTGACTTTTGATTATATGCAAAAAGAAAATGTTCCTCTTAAGAGCTGCATAAACAAAGCCTGAACTCAAATATAAAATGTTAATTAAAATTTAATACATCCTACGTGATGCCTTTGTTTGCTCTGCATCGCTGGTTTAAATCTGAGGCTGGTTATCTTACTGACTAATGGGTCTCTCCTGCTTTGCCAGTCACTCGTTCTGAAGGAGAAGTCATTCTTCCAGTAAACACAGCAGTCATTTACCTCGGCTATCACGTCAGTGTCTTACCCTTAGAGACTCTTCCTTCAAAAATAGGCCAGCAGATACATTAAGCTTATGTGTCACTGGCATTAAGGCAACAGGCAAACCCTTACTCAAAATGTAATTCTGTTTATAAAAAGGACTTCAATATGATTTACAGCTTTCAATTTTTTAATTTAAAAATGGGAAAAAATATTACCAGAAGTACTGCTATTGGTTTAACAACTGGAACTTGTGATGTTACTACTCTGACTGGAGATTTTCAGCCAGGTAGCCAGAACATGTAGAAAGTCATAACATGGAAAACAATAAAAGCTATCATATATTTTTCAGCATTCTTGCAATGTTTTTTTCTTGAATTAAAATTCCACATAACCACTGCCAGCTCCTAAAGCACGAGAAAAGACAGAGCTCTACAAAAACCAGATTTTTCCTTTCATTCTCACAAAATGTATTCAATTGTTTCACACTGTTGAATTACACAGATGTAAAGAAGGAATGTTACTTTTTGTACGAATAGTACTGACAATCTGTTTAAAATGGATTCAAACACCCAGCAGAATTCACTAAGCTCTTCTTACATGAAGTATTGCTTCTCAGCAGGAGGGCAGGTCACTGTTCTATAATGTAACTGCACCAAATGTTCTGGTATGATTTAATTTTATTTCAGTGGAAGAGCTGCAAATATTGACAACTGAAATAATGACCAACATTTTTGTCACTGCAGGACTATCATGTTTGACTACTTCAGATTTCATTTAGACTTGCAATGCATCTTTAAATCTGTTGAAATTTATGCATTAACTTGTCAGGTACAATGACACTTTGATTATACTTTAATTCTGCATTCTTTTAGTTCAGTGCCTGAAAAGAAGATATTTGTCTCTGAAAGGTAAAAAGGGAAGAATGTCTAGTGCCACATTAGATTTTTAATCCTAAAGCCCTGAAGACATGGAACTGGTTTGATAAGCTGACGTGAACTAATTAAGGTAGAAGCCAGTCCTGCTCCCATATCTCGGAGTGAAAATTGTTGTTATTATTTCTTGTGCCTCTAATTTCTAAGTACTGTACACAAGTTCAGTCTCATTTTTTCAACTTTTAACTAGTGACTGCTTATGTACCTACAGAGCAAAGACAGAATGCAGCTGAACTTGTATTTAGATTTCAAATGTATCTGACAGTCTTTTGAGCTACAGGAAAATAGGAAGTTATTGGAGTTTACTGTGAAGATGAACTACATGTGAGAATCAATCAGATCAGTATTTATATAAAGCCAAAGATCAAGACTTCTACTGTTTAAAGCTTTTAGTCTTGGCTCAGCAACACACAAAAATCCCCAAGTCTTCTAGCAGAAATCGACAGGACATGAAAGTACTGAGTAATTCAATGAGTGTTATTAGTGAAATAACAACTTAGATACAAATTGATTACTGTATTTCCTGCATTATGTGTATACACAGACACAGAGAATCATGTCCTTGCGTGTTTCTTATTAAAGGCCCAAGTCTTCATACAAAATCAGGGTTTAGTTTATTTGGTCTTAGATCTATGTCCTTAAACTCACAATTCTCAGTGTGACACCTGCCATTTCAAAGATGCTAAAGTTATTACGAAAATATCTCAGACAGGAAAACAAACAGAAGAAATTAATCATACCTGTCTGAATTCTGCTTTCATACAACTGATCTTAACAACAAGAAAAGTATTCAACAGAAATAAAATGCTGCTAATCACCTAACATTCATTTTCCACAAGGTGTGTGGAACCCTCAAAATATCCTAATAAGCCCACAAAACCCTACTTTTAATACCCAAGTTTTAAAAAGCCTTAAAATACCCCTAAAAAAATCACAAAAACCCCTTTACATTCCTAAAAACACTAAGTAGTCCTAAAAAAGATCTAAAAATACCCTAAAAAGCCTTAAAATGCCCTGAAGGGACCCTAAAATATCTTTAAAATTCCCTTTAAAACCCTACAAAACCTTTAAAATACACTTAAAATACCCTAGTTGAAAAAAGGCCCTTAAAACACTCCTAAAAATTAAAAAAAAAAAACATAAAAAGTCCTAGACATACCCTAAACAGTCCTTTAAAAGTGCTAAAAATACCAACAAAATCCTTAAAATGCCCTGATAAGACCCTAAAACAACCTAAAAATTCCCTAGAAAAGGATGGCAGATCTGAGACAGGTAAGCATGGAGAGATAAAAACAAAACACTGTTCTTTCTATGGTATACCAAATAAGGATTACATATTACTCTAGGAATAAGGAGGAGAAATATGTTATATAGACCACTTACAATGTTATATTATTATGTAAAATATAGAATAATGTACTTACAGTAAAACTCCAGAGCAGCTAATAACCCTAATCCAGGGATGATCTTTTCATGACACGCTACTCAGAAGTTGGTCTGCAGCTTTCCCAAAGACCTGACTGACATCTTGCTACAACAAACAGGTAGATGCAAACTGGGCAGCACAAAGTTCAGACTCACTGCCAATAAACCATCACAGTGGTAGAAATACATTGATAACCTGAATTCTCACCAAGTTTTGCAAATGTGACAATGTAGAAGAGTTTTAAGGACAGATCAAAGAACAGTTCTCTCGGTATTTTTATGTTGCTGCCCTTCTTAGTGTGCAAGTGATGGGAATAAATTAAAATTCCACATAAGTGCTTTCACAAGATTCAAATGAAAGTATATTGGAGTCCAGCAACATGGGTCAAGCAAACTCAGAAGTCAGTATCTCATTATTGATAAAACAGAGCAGACAGGATAAGTAAGAATCACAAAGGGTTCTGAAAACTTTCAGCTCACCATTTCCAAAACTTGCATTGGATGCAGTAAAGAGGCCATTTTGGAAGAATGGGATAAACTAGTTGAAGCATGCTCAATGAAAGCAGAGTTACAGCAGGGACAGAACAGCTGAGCCTCTTATTCCTACAAAGTACCTCCCTTTACAGAATACTAACCTGGATGGACAAACTGACCCGATTTAGCAGATTTGATTTATCCCACCTCTCAAATCAAACTTGCAAGTTCCACCTACTGCTGCAGCATCTTCCATACCACCCAAGGAATCCAAAATAGATATATTTGTAATAGAGTTTGCTCTCTGATTTACCCTCATACCAAAGTGTTCTGCATAAGCAAGTAACTGAGTGAGATGAAAAGGATTCTAAAGATAAGCACTGCCAGAGTGCTGGCAGCTCAGACTCCTCCTTGAACAAAGACTTCAGTTCTACCTCAAAACAGCAGAAGGAATTCAAAGAAGATCAATGCAACTGTGAAGAAGGAAAGTATTTTACCTATGCTGGAATAAAACTTTGTTAACTAATGGCAGTTGTAGCACTTAATTATCTCCAAACACATGGCAAATCTAAGCATAAATTAAAAGACACTGTCAGAATAGTAAAAAAAAGCTACAGCTAAAAGAAATGTCACTACAAGGAAGGAAAATGCAAAAGCACCTTTAAACAGTGAGCTCTACTGGAACAGGGAAAGACTTCCCAAGAAAAGCCCCATTACCTGAAAAATTTGAAATCAGACTAAAAACTATTTGGAGACGTCACCAAAACCACTCCAAACCTGAAGCCATAACATTACAGAAATAATAAAAACATCATATGAATTGTCTGATTTTTGCATATAATTTACATGAAAGCTTTACTGAGATATGCGAGCTGTACACATCACAAAAAGCACAAGTGTAAGAAACAAAAGTACACCTGTATTCTTAACTACAAATGAAAACATTCTTCTATCCCATTTTAGCTTGCAACTTTGTCCATGATTCCAGCAGGCATAAATGTAAGTGGCAAAGGATGGAGGAAATGACACTGATTTGAAGAAAAAAGTAGGTGGGCTGTCATCATAATGCACCTGCCCACCCCATCTCCTGCTGCCATGTAAACAACATTAAAAATAAAAGAAAATACTATTTTTGGGTAATTTTGACTCCTCCTGTGAAACTGTTGGACAGGATATTTGGAGCAGAAAAGAACATCTGATTGTTCAACTTTCCACACTCATTCCTTTGATCACAGTCATCTTGAAAGTTTCCCACGGAAAACATGCTACAGACATTTTGATGTGCGTGTTTTACTCCTACTTTTTTATATGAAGTAACTATTATTGAACTATACACCAACTTCTGAAAGTAAACTAAAGAATGGGAACAAAAAGCTCGAATCAAGCAATTCTCCTAATGCACACTAAATTAAGAATTGCATTTAATCTCTTTGTTCCAAAATTTATCAGGTGCTGTCAGAATTAGCCATCTGTCTGTCAGATAGCATTACCCAACCCCAGCTCATGAAGAGTCTCTGAAATACAGTTTCCATTTGACCCACATCAGTTGCTCTTTTATGTTCTCACCTCCTATATACACACATATTCCACTGCATGAAACAGGCATCCCTACATATCCATTGTATCAAAATCCCCCCATTAATGACCAGCCTAATACAGCACCAATAGTTATTGAGAAACTATACAATAAAAACAATGTTATTTATGCATCTCTTTCTTAGGTGAGGAACTAAAGGGTTACTTAATTTATCATTTTAATCCCCTTTTTCCCAAGTGATTTTTATATTCCCTCACATCCTACATTTCTTCACAAGCCTCCTAGCAACGTCCCCCAGGCAAAGGCTTTCTGGAGCAAATTCTCAAGTGGAGCAATGACATCCTTACGTCAGCTGAGGATCTTTTTATTACATACACAGCACTGATCAAATGCAGTGATGCCCTGCCTGCAGTGTCACCCTCTGCTCAGAAAAGCTCTTCCTCCAAAATAAACAATCATGCCAAAAGATCCTCAAATCAAAACAATTATATTCATCAGTAAAGTGCAACATTTTCAGCATTAATGGAGAGCCATCAGCTGCAGTTGCACAAATTATAAAATGCACAGTCACCACATTTAGAGGTCCTAATAAATATCGCTCCTCTCTGCTGCCATCTACAGACAGACTTCAATTTTTTTTTTTAAATCTACTTTTCCATTCCAGATATATATTTGGTAACAGTATCTCGACATGCCCTACAAAACAGTTCACCCCAAACATGTATTGTATCAACAGTATTACCTCAACATATTAGAAGCTTCAAGAAAAGCTGAGCCCCAATGACGGGACTCTCAATGGCACTCCAATGATGTCACACTGCATGGTGATCCCGAGCAAAACCCTCAGCTGGGAATTAGTAGCTCATGGTCCCTGTCAAATGCATGGGAGGAGTTGAGTCACACCTGGATGTCCCTCAGAAGCCATATGTGCTGCCAAAAGTGAAAATGAGATTCTAAATCTCTAGGACAGACAGCTTTAACACCTTTGCTCGAGTCCCCAGAACATCTAATGCTTAGTGGCTGTAGCATTCCTACTTGCTGCCCACTTCAGACAGAAGTCCTCCCAGTTTCACAGCCGTGTGTCCTAACCAGGAGGCTACAAAATCAGTTTCCCTCTCTGCATAAAAAAGAAATTCAGCAGCAAAAGGGGTACAGTTTTAAAAGCCGCACACCTCAGATGCACAGTGGAGACAGTGTAACCCAGTACGATTGCTGATCTGTGCATCTGTATTAAATGACTGCAAGCCACGTGGCTACAGACACAAAACACAATGCTTGCTTAGGGCCCGAACTGAACATAGAACGGATTTGTTTGGAAGGGACATTAAATATCCTCTCGTTCCAGCCCCCTGCCATGGGCAGGACACCTCCCACTAGAACGGGTTGTTCACAGCCGCATCCAGCCTGGCCTTGAGCACTTCCAGGGATGGGGCACCCACAGCTTCTCTGGGCAACCTGTGCCAGAGCCTCATCCCCCATCACCCTCACAGGGAAGTTTTCTTCCTAGTATTCAGTCTAAACTTAGCGTGTTTCAGCTTCCAGCCATTCCCTCTTGCACATCAAATGAATAAATTCATCAGGCATGAAAACAACCCTTAGCCTGAACGTCAGAGCGCTGCTGTGGCGCAGCTCCCTGGGGAGGTGCGAGCCTCCACACGCCGCAAGTTGAACCCCTCAGTGTTCTGCTGTAAACACTGCACTGCGAGCGCTACCTAAGCACAGGACGGAGGCGAAGCTTATTTACACCGCCCTGCCGGGGGGCTCGGGGAGCCAGCCCAGCTCCCCCTCACCAGCACCGGCCCCGCTGGGCTCCCTCATGAGGCGCCGCGGACTGGGCGGGCCCGGCCTCGGGGAGGTGATGGAACAAAGCATCGCCAGCATGTCCAGAGAGGGGATTGTCCCGCTCTACTCTGTGCTGGTGTGGCCTCACCTTGACTCCAGTGTCCAGTATTGGGCGCCATAACACAAAAAAAGACATTAAGCCGTTAGAGAGTATCCAAAGGAGCGGGACGAGGATGGTGAAGAGCCTTGAGGGGAAGCCGGATGAGGAGCAGCTGGGGTCACTTGGTCTGTTCAGCCCGGAGAAGAGGAGGCTGAGGCGAGACCTCATTGCAGGTACAAATTTCTCTGAGGGGAACAGGAGGGGCAGGCACTAATCTCTTCTCTGTGTGACCAGTGACAGAACCCAAGGGGATGACCTGAAGGTGTGTCAGGGGAGGTTTAGGCTGAATATCAATAAAAGGTTCTTCACCCAGAGCGTGGCTGGGCACTGGAACAGGCTTCCTAAGGAAGCTGTCAGCACCAAGACTGACAGAGCTCGAGAACTCTCTGCTCTAGGACACAAAGTGTGATTCTTGGGATGCCCTGTGCAGGGCTAGGAGTTGGGACTCGATAATCCCTGTGGGTCCCCTCCAACTCGGAAGATGCCGTGGTTATGTGAGGGGAAGCCAGCAGGAGCAGTGCTCTGTGCTGGCCACCGTGGGCTGTGCCTCAGCCGTAGCTGCTGCAGGTCCCTCAGGAGCACACCCAGAGCTGGTCAGTCTGTCCTCCTTTTCAACCTCAATCGTTTCAGAGAGTCACAGCTGCAAGGGACCTCTGGAAATCATTTAGTCCTACCCTCCCCCTCTCTGCCCCTTCCTCCTGGTCAAGGCAGGCTCACCTGGAGCAAGTTACACAAGATTTCCACTCAGAGATCCCAGAAACACCTGCTACCCACCCAGTCATTAGCTCTGTGCAGGCCAGGGAGAAAATACACCGTGGAAAAACTGAAACACTGGTAAACCACACATTTGAGAGTGTTGTTCTCACTACAGACAGAAAAGGAGCAGAATCCAAAGAATGCAGGTAGTAAAAGAGGGAGATTATCACTTCCCTCTTCATTTGCACTTGGCATTTCATTCCTGTTTTAAACTTGTTTCTGTTCCATTATTTTTCACTAGTCTCAGTCATCTAGATCAGGATCCTTGACTGGTTCCAGAAAAGCTGAGTAAAAGCTTAGTAACACTGTGCTACTAATGCTTTTATCATTTTGTTTTTACAGTGATGGATGTGATAACCATGTTCACACACTGGAGATCCTAAGAAACACTTAGCTGCTGATAAGGTCCTAAAATCACACTGCTAAAACAAATTAGCTGAAACATCTTTTAAGTGTGTAATTTGATAATCAAAGTTTCATCTCTACAGTATTCAGTCTGTTACATATTGATATCTTTTTTCTGCTTGACACAGAACTCCTTTGTCATATTCCTTCAGATAAAGAATATGAATCAATAGAGCATTCAGAACATTAAAAAATTTCCCACTTTTTTGGTATTCTTTACTGTCTAAGTTATTTTAATTCTGTCCATGCCTTTTTATTCTTCTACTTATTTTTTGCTTCTCTGTTCCCTGTTGTCAAAGGTTTCTTTCATCTCTCCATTTCTGTTGGCTGTGCTTCTAGGACAGTGGCCTTCTTGTGGCCATCTGGACAATTGTACTAATTTGAGCAGCTGCTCCTAAAAATAAGCTGGTCTTTGAGGAATTCATGCCATTTGGACATATTGATTTTTAAAATCTGTTTTAGTGTTTCATAGAATTGAAAATTTATACCTGAAGCAATTTATATATTGAGAACCTTTTATTGTTGTTGCTTTTTGCTTTGTTTTCCTACAAGGTGGTGACTTCTGCTCCTTTTCCCCCAGTGTGTCCAGCAGCAGGTGCAACTGGTGCTGGCAGAGCTGTCTGACAGCAAGAATAAACTGGCCTGTGACAAAGGAAAACTTCAGGTACCTCCCAGCATCCTATTTTGCACCTCAAAGGGGAAACTTGGTTTTTATCAATCTAAGATGAGGTTGTTTAACTGAAGCTCTTTGGTACGTCATTTGGAGGGAAGCGCTTATTTATTTTCTCTACTTGTTTGTGTAGTGTCAAACACACAGTGAGAGAATTTTGTATCAAAATCATCTTCAGTGCTGCTCATACTGCCTTTGGGAGTCAATGCATCTCTAGGATTTGGGATAATTAAATTGCTTAACGTGTGAAAAGAGCAGAATGGCTAAGAGCCACCAGAGGGCATTAAAACAAAATAGATGGGTAAAAATTGCTTGAAAGATTTGAAACATACAAAACTTTATAAAAAGAATTTACTAATCAATAAGGAGGGAGGCACACTGTGGTGATAATGAAAAATAAGCAGGAAGTAAAGCTTTACTTCATGGTGATCTATGCCATAGAATTTGGGACAGTGGTGGAAAGATTTCCATCTTTCTTCAAACAGCACAGAACGTGCAGTGACTGTAAGAGAGCAAGAAAGCTGCACTTATGTGGTAGCCCTGATGGTAGAGACTGTAGGGAGTGACCAAGACATTGTACTTAGATTAAAACTAAATGAATTGTTATCTTGAAATTATTTCTGTAGAAGGATAAATTAGAAGTGATTCCTGCTTCTCCTGCTATGAGACTCAGAGGAAAGAAAACAGCTGCTCTGGGTAAAGAGACATTGTCACTTTCCTTCCGTTTTCCACTTCAAACAATGCTGTTCTGTTTCTGCACTAAAAGCAAGCTGAGCTATTTGGTTACATCTCTTTTCTTTAAGACTGAAATGCAAAAGCAGGATAACAACATATCAATAGAGTGTATGCACCAAGTAACCCTTTCAATCTCAGCTGTAATCCTCTGGTGAAGAGTGAGGTGCACACTCGGCCCTTTCACTAAGTGAACCTAAGTGGCATTTATCATACTTTAAAAGAAAGAAGTTTTCATCCTTTTCTATAAATCACTTCAACTTAGTGGGGTTTTTATCAGGCTCAGGATATCTGTCTTATCCAATCAAACAGAAGTGTTGTGGCTAAGCAAATTGACCCCTGTGCTGCTCTTGTGTCACTGTATGTGACATCATGCAAAACCACCCACCACACCCCCTGCCCCAAGAATCATTTGTCCTTGCATCACCTTGTTCCTGCACTGTTGTACCACAATACCCAAAATATTACAGCTTGCATGGATTACTGTAGTACTGTGGTGTGAAAATCCAAGGGATTAGGTGTTTATAAAGATTAACCAGCATAAAGTAAAATTAAAAAGTAATAAAGCTGCCTCAGCCTCAGGTCTTACGCATTGCTTTATCAGCCCAAATATTGTTCTATGATTAGAAAGAGATCCTAATAGAAAAAGAGTATTTCTACAGCATTTGCCAGGCAAAGTTAGCCTGCCTTTATTTTCCCAGGAGTTTGTGGCACTCAGCATCTGTTTTCCCCCTTTCCTATGCCTCTGTATTTTATGCTGTGTTGGAGACCCACGTTGACTTCACCACCCTTTTAAGGAAGGGGCAGCTTTTCACAGCAAAGCAAGAGGGCATCATAGAGCTCCCAGCCCTGCCTACAGGAGGATGTGAAGGGTGAGCTCTTCCGGCCCCTCACACGTGGAACACAGGACATGTTCACTGCTCCCTCTTTGCGGTTCTAACTACACCATCTTGCCTAGATCACAAATGGCCTGGAAGCAACAACTCACCAATAGCTCACATCTAAGTTTGACAGCCTGCAGCTACAAGTTGTGAAAAACCATGAGCCAAGAAGAGAAGAGCTCCAAAAAGGAGGTAAAAAAAGCAAGCACCTTCCTTTCAAAGAGGGAAGCAAATTAAAACGACCTGAGTGGTATTTGGCAGCCCATTATCAGTCACGATTTCAGTTCTCTAGACTTTCTTTTGTAGCTCCTTATACACAGGGGTGGAAAGCAGACCCTCTCTTCAGGTTCCGTTTGTTTTCTCCCCTTGCCAAAAGACATACTGAAGCAGCAAAGAATATTACAGGTATAGGAGAGCTTCAAGGGACTGTTCTGTACTTAGAGAAGGTGTTTTGTACACACTTCATGCTTAGTTGATGTTCATGAAGCAAACACTAAATCTGAAAGCTAACAGCTGATCCATTTCCCTCTGCATTCAGCTCCATGTCAGTGGTTTACCTTCCCTTGTCCATGCCCTCTACAGACACCCTTCCAGAAGCTGTGCTTACCTTCTTTGGGTAGGTTCATCAGCCTTCTCCATAATTAGCTCTTGTCCAGCCATGTAATTAGGTTTTTAGAGATGTCAGTATTAAACTGCTAAAACTTCATCTCTTCTTCAGTAATGACAAAGATTTCCCGAAGAGTCATCAGCTTCATAAAACAGCACATCTTTTTGCAGGAGAAAAAGCGAGGAGCCTCCCCCTCACAGGACCTCCCTGAACACACAGAGCAGAGACCAGGCCTCCAGCTCACCCCTGCAGAGGCCCACGTGAGCTGTGCAGGAAATGAGCTCATCTGGCTGGTGATTCCCAGCCCTGGGAGCACATCACCTGCTACCAGGAGACTCCCTGCTAGCACCCCAGTGTGGAAGAATCTGACAGTTAGATAGGTGTGAATTGCTGAGATAAAAGGTGCTCCCAGGGCACCCATCTATAGGGAACTTCAGAATTCTTGTTTATACCCTAACATCTCATTTGAATTGACTCAGACCTCTCACCTTGTCTTTTTGACTCAGGTTCTTTGCATTATGAGGCTGATATTAAAACCACTATTTATAACAAAACAATTATTCTTCATTTATAATCACTGTAAACCATACGCTGTTGATAGGCTACACGTTTGCTTTCATCCCTTCTCTTTCACCAGCTTTAGACTAAGGCCTGGCAGATGCTATCAAAACAAAGATTGGTTTGCAGAGGATTCAGGTGAATTACTGAAGACAGAGTCATGTGCCTGTGGCTGGATGCTGACGTGACTGGGGCAGGGAGAACTGGCAAGACTGGCTGCTTATAATGGTGGATGATATCTGGGTCATGAAAGAACATAAGCCTTGGGCTATTTCAGGAGCACAGAAGAATTCATTAGGTGTGTGATGTTACACCACATGTCACCTTACCTTTGTAAGAATTAGTGGAATTTGTTCAACCTATCCTACTGGGGAACAACAGACTGGGGAAAGAGTAATTAAAGCAGGAGAGTTATGTCATGATATGCTGAAGATGATTACAGCATGGACAGTTTGCAGGACTAAAGATCAGCTCATCTTCATCGTGACCTGCTCTTCCACATGGTGTCAGTACAAGCTGGCTTCAGGACAGGTGGTGCTGCACTCGGACCTGCTCCAGCAGAGCTGCTCCCCACCTCCTCTGTGAGCCATGGCACTACTGTTTCTGTGGGACCTATACATGTCATTTGTGATACTTGTTTAGTATAGTAGAGAGAAAAGCCTTGCATGCCTCTGGAGCCTAAGGTTAGCCCAAGGACACTCTGGAATTGTCTCATTCTGCTCCTCCAAAAATTTGGCCCTAAACTGTAATTTAAATGGTAGGACTGCAGACTAATTCAAGAGCCTCTCTCCCTTGAGGCAAATGGCTGTTCTGACAACAAAGGGGTGGCTGAGCACACCAGCAAAGCTAAAAACACCTGAGCTTCATTAAACCATTCTGCTTAAAAGGTGTGTGCCATGTGGCTTCAGGTTTGTCCTATTCAGTAGGATATACCTTAGCTGAGAATAAGTAAACAGCATTAAGCTCAGAATTTTTATTAACAAGTTCAGAAAAAGAACAAAAAGTCACATTGATTTCAGTAAAACAAAGATCCCCTTCAAATACAAAAACTGCTAGAAAGATGAACTCCTAGAAAATTCGCAATATTTTAAAGATCTTGAAATACTGAATTCTTCATCCTCTAGGATGGTTCTGTATTACTGCACATTAAAAAACCCTCATCACCAGTGAATATGGCTTCCTCAGCAACCTCACTGGTAATCAGTTTTAATACTGCACATTGTACATTTCCCCTCCCAAAAGCCCTCAGCAAATCATACTGAGTTTTCACAGTTTGATTCTATGTACAAGACTGAATATCAGTTTAGAGAGCAGTGCACCAAAGGAGAAGAGCTAAAAGAAGCCACTCATGAGCACATCAGGGGTGTGACAGAATGGCCAGGTCCCATCCGCATGTGACACAGTGCAAATGGCAGAAGCAGAAGTCCACAAAGCCACAACACAGCACCAGCCATGTCTCTGACTGTCTGCAGGAAAAGTTGTACTTAAACCCAGCCTCCCCAGCACTGCATAATGCAAAGGTCAATCCAAATTGTATCAATTCCACCTGCACAAACCTCATCACACAACTGCATAGGTATACAACATCTTCTGAGCCATTCTGGTATTCCCACTGCTCTGGTAAATGAGTGACAAGTTAAAGGCAGTATCTCTTCTCAAGTCTGTTTGATCTGTTTCTATTCCCTGCAAAAATAATGATTAAAATAAGTTATCAATATGCAAAAATAGTATAAAACTGAAACATGTAGCCATTACAGTGGAATCAAATTACATATTCATGGCCAATAAAGGCTTTCAGCTGTATGGAAACAGAATTAAGTATTCCTTATGCTCTCCCTAAGAAGTTTCCACATCATGTTGTTAATCAACAAAGTTATAAAATTACACACTCAAAACATTAGCTGTAACTTGAACAGCCAGCTCACAAACCCAGGAAACTACTGCAAAACATTTGTTTCTCCGACCAGAATGTGAATACTGCCTTCATCTTTTACAGGGTCACAAGATTGCTGCTCTGAACTTCCAGAGCTGACTAACACCCACAGCTCTTACTTTACCAACCCTGCCTGTTTTCTAAACACTTGTCATGTTTCTACCTACCTATGCCTCAGCTAGGCAAAAACTTTCTCTCAGACCAGACTTGTAAATGTATGTCAATTAGGATCAATACAGATCAATTAGAATTAAACCATGGCTCAGATGCAATTAGGCATTGCTAATACCAGTCCATCTTGCTCCATCCATGTTTTATAACATGGATGAGTATACAGAACTTCCAGTTATACCTTATTGCATGTAATATATAGAAAGGTCAGCTACTTCATCAGGAAAAGTCCTTTAGCAATCCTTTTTTCTGCTACTTCAGTCTATGAGTAAATCCTCCAAAATTCATAAACCTTTGGTCTTAATGCTTGCTTAAATATATTATCAGGTGACAATCAGATTTGGGCTTCCAGTGACAAGGAATTAAAATAGAAATTGAAGGAGATGCACCTACAGAGCTTTTATGTACCTATTTTAATTATGACTAAGAAATTCTTCACAGGTACCTGCCTTTATTCTATTCCCATAACTTACAAAGTTCCAGTACCTCTAAGGTGAGGGGAGGAAGTTCAAGTGCTCTTTGGTAGTAGTGGATTGCCAGGTGCAGCAATCCCAGCTGGTGCAGGCCACGGCCAAGGTTGTAGAAGGACTCCTGACAGGGTCCGCGCAGGTCCAAGTAGCGGTGAAGGAAGGAGAATCCCTGTAAGAGAAATCAAGCACACAACTTTTTCCTCCCCTCCTGTGCATTTTGTTTTGTTACCACTTTGGAGTGTGATGATCCTGTTGTAAACAGAGGACATTCTTTCTAGGGACCATGCTGGTACCTCCTTCAATATGAGGAATTAGTTCAGACACAAGCAGCTAATGATCATAATTCAGGTCACCAGTAGGTCACTGTGGTTGAATTACTAATTAACTACCATAGCAGCAAGAAATGATGTAAAATCACTGAGTATAGTAAGCAGTAAATGAGAAGAGAGAGCAGGGAACTGTATTGCCAGGGGGTAACATAAATAGGACGCTGTTCAAGTATGTTATAAAAGGAGAACAGGGCAGCCCCTGTATGAAAGGCAGGCTGGTTACAGAAAAAAAGTGGATAAAAATATTAAAATTAGGCCAAAGCTTGTAAGTTTGAAATGTCTTGAAGTTGGACACTGTCATAACTGGTTTTGTATTACAATAGTTTGGGACCTGTAGCTTTTGTCAAGATCAGTGCAAGCTACACTCTTACAGCAATTTCAGAAGTCACAAGAGCTCAGGATCTTCACCATATTGTGCTCACTCAGAGCTCAGCAGCTACAGGAATTAAAAGGTATTTCAAGTTAATCAAAATACTTGGTGGAAAGTAGAGGAAATTACTTTCAAGATTTGGTTTGGGAATACTTAGTCCGTGGTTTGTAACTGGATCTTGCAGATGAAAATAAAAATGCAAATAAGGAAGCTGGAAATTTGAGGGTAGTCTAAACTGGAGCTCACAAGACCTTTACAAAGAGAGTATATAGAGGCACCTAAGAGGGGAAAAGGAAGATGGGGAAAAAACCCCACTTTCCAAGCCTGTAAAATTTGCTTCAAGAATGCAGTTTATGAGACATGTCTACGAAGGGCATGTGGCATAGATTCCGCTTTACAGCAAGGCAGGCCAAGAAAAATTTGGAAGAAAATCCAGATTACAGCCACCAAGAAATGAGTAATATTTTCACAAACAGCTGTTTGTGAAAGCTGTTAACATCAATGTGAGTCACAAGCTACCCTTACCTATAAAGAGAGCAGATTCAGATAGGAGTAACTGCAGTTCAAAGCACATTCATCTCTGCTCATGTTTCGCCATTTCCCCTTTTGAAATGCCATCTTAATTATGAGAATTATTTAAACAGAGTGTGTTGCAGCCATAACACAAAGCCAGGAAAAACTGTGGGTAACAAGAATCACACTGCCTCACCTGTACTAGAAGAGCATGCCTCTTCAGCACATATTTCTGAGAGGCCATGTGGATGAAAGTCAGGCCAATACAAAGACTGTACAAAGGCTCATCTGGGTTTGCACGGAAGGCTTGCACATACTGACCTAAAAGCAAATAAATGAATCAAGATGATTGTTGTGAAAAGCATTCCTTAAGAATTTAAGGGCAAGAAAGAAAATCTTTTAATTAGAAGTGCGAACAAAGAAATACTTTAATATACCTACATCAAAATACACAGGAAAAAACAGGGAAGAAAATTGTGTATTTTCAGCAGCCCTTGGATTCTGGAGGAAGAATGCAGATTGTGATGTAAAAACAGAAGCAGAAAACGATCAGACACAGAAGGCAAATACAATCCTTGCTGGGATTTAAATGTGACATTTGGAGGGCTTGACTGAAAGCAGCAGGTTTACTTCAAAGGCCTGCTTAAAACATGCAACCAGCTGTATTTGCTGTTTAAATTGGGCTGGTTCTGTCATTATTATCATCATTAGCCTCCAATTATCTTTGCAAGTTAGTTATATTTGCAGTGTGTGCTAAACTTGAAACGTGCCAGCTTAATTTTTATTAGCAAAACCCTTCAGCAATGCTTTGATTTGTGCACAGAATAATTAAAGCACCAGACTAGCATTGTGAACCTATAATTTTCTCAGGAAAAAAAATTAATCTTTCCCTTTTTATAAACTTTTACTTGCTCTATTTGTTGATGTTAGAAGACATTACCAAGAGCATGCTTGAAACTGCCAGACACGAAGGCGTTGTGCCCGTTGAGGACACACAGCACGTGATTGTCAGGATTCTTCAGCATCAGGCGGAGACAAAAGCGATGGTGACGGACATCCTGAGACTGCATAGTGACTTGATTGAAGATGTTCCACAGCTGGGGCTTATTGACATTTTCCATGACCATGATTCTACAGCATGAGAAGTGTGCAGGAAATTAGTAAATGCTATGTAGTAAATACCGTATCTTCAGTAAAATCTCAGCAGCTCAGGGAAGATAACAAACAACAGACACTCAAAGAGAAGGTCAGTGAGTGAGGCAAAGATGAGAGTGAAAAACAGAAAAACAGAACCAGTGGTTCTGGCCAAATCAACCAACCTATTGCATCATGCATTTTTGGAATCTGAGGCTACCAGAAAGCTCCTTCAGTTTCAGTAGCCTTCTCTCTTTTAGTCAAGGCTGGAAAGCATCAGCTTGCCTCCTTCAGCAGTATCATCAGCAGTATGACTACAGCCTCAGTGGAGGCAATTACAGCACAGCCTGCTCTGCCTTCTCAGTAGCCCACCTGATGTAGTTATAAGCTTTTCTGAAGTTCTTGTCCAGAATTGCAGCAGAGAGCCCAAAGTACTCCAGCTCCTTGCGCTTTTGTCTATCCTCATAGAATGAGTAATATTCCAGTGAGGAATCCACAAGTAGCTCTGCCTCCTTGTACCGGGACAGGTCACACAAGGCATATATGGCCTTCAGGAGGAGGTTCCACCAGTCATCTTTTGTCAGAACACTTGTGAGAACAGCAAAAATTGCTAAAAATATTGAAGCCAGAAAATTGAGAAAAATTAGAACAAGAAATATAAATATTTATTAAATAGATGCCTACATCAAAATGGTATTTTCAAATACGTTGTAGCACTAACAGCTAATATGAAGTATTTACTTTTTGTCAGTTTAAGGGCAGTTCATAAAACACCAGCAAAAAACACTCATAATGTGGAAACACAGGGCAAGCAATACACCCAGTTCAAGCTGTACACATACTACATGAATGCAATTAAGTTATTCTTCCTAATTTATCAAGCAGGGCTTAAGAACATGTAATCTGGCTCAACCAAGCCTGGGCCAGCTAAAAAAAAATCACACCACTTTTAAAATGTACTGTATTACGTTCTAGATTTGCATGTAGGATATTTGCCCTGAGGAGAATATTGGCCCATAAGATCTCTAGGGGCCCTTCTCAATCTGAATTATTCTGTAATCTTACTATTTTTCTCTGAACGGGGACTGTTCCCTTAAGATACATTATCTTCAGTTTTGCTGCCTTCTTTGCCCTAGAAATAAAGCAATCTTAACATGAACTGCATGGATTTAGCATGCAAAATAGGAACATTTCTACCATTTTTCAGATCTATGGAGTTCACCTTGTCGCTTTGTTTTTAATAAACAATCTGTGATTTGTTACCTTTCGCATCGCAATTTGCTGTCTCTTGGTCATCATTGTCAGAAATTTTATCCCTTGACACCTTAATAAGATAGAGGTGTCTCTCTCCAGATTTGGAACTAGATATCAAACACACCTGAGCTCTGCTCATTGCTACCTAGAAACAAATTTAAGGGCAGCATTTCAGATTACAATATAACATCCTATGACAAAGGCATGGCCAATCCATCTTGCTCACGTTGCATCCCAAAATAGTCTGTGATACCACCATACAGCAAGGCCATGAGAGAAAACATTCCCAACAGGAATATCATCTCTGCATTGTCTCATGCTCCAGTGCAAACTGGGCTAAGCAACAGCAAGATACAAACCCTTTAAGATACTTAAAAAGACTTTTCAGGATTGGAACATCCCTGGGTACATTGAAATCAAGACTTTTTGCATAGAAGAACAATGCCTTTCTCTATCAGTTTTAGAAGTTGGTGGATAGTCAGCTCTTCAGCCAGTATGATACAACAGTCAAGGTGCTGAGCAGGTGGATAAAATGGAGGTCTAAATATTCCCCTCACTCACTCTCTATTTATAAATAAACAATTTACAAAGAAATCAATTAACACAAAACCACCACCACTGTATTTACTGGCCAAAAAAATTCTTATTTTGTCATTTTATCACAAGAAAATAATAAAAAAAAATTAAAAAGAAACTTGTTGAAATAGCAGCCAGTATCAACACCTCAAAAAAGCTCCGTGCTGAGAGCTAAAAAGGCAAGAAACAGCTTTAGAATTCAGTGAGTTGTAAGTACACTGAGAACAGGGAGTTGAAGTCACTGTATCAATAATCATACACACAAGCTGTCCTCTGTTCTGAACACTACAGGCAGGAACACCAGCATTACAGGCTACCTGCAAATTTACTATCTAACAAAATTCTGAAACCATTTACATGTAAAAGCCCACTAGCTTTCCTCCTGAGTTCATTTGTTGTTTGTCTTGACCCAAGTCACAACTGTCCCATTTCTTACAGTGCAGCTGGAGAGACTGGCTTACCTTCAGCAGCATTGCCAGCATGGTGAGCAGTGTGTCAATGTACCCATACATTTTGCCTTGGGAATACAACAGTGTCGAGCGATGGAGGAGCAGCTTTAATTCCTGGACAACAGTGAACATTATTATTGAACCTCTTGTGCAGAGAGTGATTTTATAAAACAAACAATTTTGACTCAGTACAGTACTAACAGGATTGTAAAAGCTTCCAGAAAGCTGTAAGAATCTGCAGCAGCAGGTAAGCTCTCCCTAAACTGCTCTCAGGAGTTACTGTTCCAAATTCTCCAGTTTCAGAGAAATCTGGCATGACTCTTACCTATGGGGAAGGTGTTTCTAGAGAGGGGATTCAGAACCTCTGCTTACAATCAACAGAGGCCAAACCATGTAGCTCGCATGTAGCAACTGCTGACCAACTTGATGTAGAGTGACTGCTGCCACAACTGGCCCTTGGTAGCCAAAAGCTTGTGCCTTGCACAGAAGTTATCAAGTGGTACAGGGGGAATGCTGAGAGAATGGTCAGCAAGAAAGTCAGGAGGACATGTCCCTTGTGCTGTAATGAATCAATCACTGTGCTCTGCAGGCTCACCATGGGGAGGTAAGTCTGCATCCCTGGTCCTATGCAGACATCTTGGACTACTAGCAGAGTTTGGCAGAATAATGCATCCTACGTGGAAGCACAGAAAACTTTACCCACCTGCTGTGCAGCATTAGCATCCTGAGCCAGAGTATCCGGGTCATACATTGGTTCCAGAGCCTCCAGAGCTTTCTCAGGCCGGCCCAGCTGCTGCTGAAGTGTTGAAAGTGAGATTCTGGCATCAAGATGCAATGGAGCAAGATCAACAACTTTGGCATAGCTCTGTGCAGCACGCTCCATATGTCCCAAAGCCTTCAAGCACTCTAAAAATATCATAAGCAACACAACACAATTAAGTGGCAGAAAAAGAAGACTGCAAATAAGTTAACATACCTTTTTAGTAAAGCCACCTAAAATATGTATTTTAAAGTGAATATGATGCATCCACAATTTCACTTCAAACATCATCAGCTGACACAGGGTGAAATGCAGAATAGATGCTGTTTCACTTACATGAATATTAAATACTTTTAGCTGATGTAAATTTCAGTGTATACAAAGAACAGAAAAATGCCTGACAGAGTTGTCATGATAAACTTCAATTATAGTTCTGCAAATACCAATTCTCATTCAACCAGTCAATCTAAAATTCCTGTGATTTTGGGTAAAGGTCTCTGGAAATGCCCAGCATTGTATTCTCATCTCTCAGTCCCTCCCGTTCAGCAGTCCTGCCTCTTCTCACCCGCATGCCGAAGCCACACAACAGCCAGGTTGTATCGCTCTGAACAGACAAGGGAGCTCAGGAGAGGCAGGGCTGAGTTGTATTCTCCAACATCCAGAAATGCCTCTGCGACATCCAAATACAGGTCACCCATTTCTTCTGGATTTTGTTCCACCAGAGTAGTCAAAAGGGGCTTTAAGAAAAAAACACACAAACACTCAAAGCACAAATATTCACTGAGAACATTTCCTTATGGCATGTTTTATTGGAAGTTTACTTTTTTATCCTATGATTTTTATTCTGAACTATACTTCCTTTGTTTAAACTTTAGTTTAGAAGTGAAAAATAAAAGATCTGAAATTCAGAATGCCTGAAAAAGTCCCATTTTTCTATTCTAGATGTTTCATATAGCCAGTGGGTTAAAGTGCCCATCAGTGAGGAGTGTCCTTTATGAAAGAACAGTCTTCAGATTTAGTATGGCTTTAAAATAAAGTGAAAACATGTTCCTTAGTGTTCAACAACTTTGCAACGCGCTCCTGGGCCTGTCACAGCACACAGGCTGTGACTCACTGTGCTTTAGTAATACTTCCACTGGAGGAATAACTTCTAAGGACAAAGATATTATTTCTGCTATTACAGGCCTGTGAAGTTTCTCTCTTGAAGTGGGAGAGGAGGAAAAAGAATCTCCACAGCGTCCTCAACAACCTCAGTCTATGAAAACAGAAAAATTACTTGCTTTTGTAGTTTCTTAGAACATTCTCCCCTAGTGAGTTGGTTTCCACTTACACTGAGTGGCTCCAGGATGTTCAAGTGAATCAAGCACACCATCAGCTTGACCGTGATGTCTATGGGAACACCCTCAGGGATGCAGCAGCTGACCTTCTCCACAGCTGTGACAAGAGAAAGAATTTCCTTCTGGACCCAGAGGCTTTAACAAGCACTTCTCAAGCACCACATCCCCTCCAGGCCATGTTCAATTCCACTGAAGAAAATATTCTTATCAACTATAGCAAGTGTCTGTCTGCCCTTCTTTTCCTCCTCCTCTATCTTTTCCAAGAGCTGGAGCAAACATCTTCCTTCTGTCTCTGAGACTGTAATTCCATGGGAGGTACCAAGTGCTGTCAGTCCGCATAGACTTCAACAGCAGGATTCCATAGCATGTGCTTAGAGCCTTTGCCTGCTTAAGAAGTACTTGCTCAATAAAGCTTTCCTTTAACAATTTATGTACCCTCTTCCTTTTTTTTTTTGAAGGAAATACCCTGTATTAAGGTTCTTGCTCTTGCTGAATTAAGTTCTGTGTACCAGGCACTGCCTGAACACGTTGTTAAACACAGTTAACTACAGAACTTCACAACAGGTAGGCTGAACACAACCTGATCAGAACACAGACATGAGGCTCAGCAGCTACCCATGGCAATACCAGCAAATGAAAGGTCACACAATAAAATTTCATTATCATGGAATGATACATACAGTCATGACACGTCCTTAACCCCTGGCTAAGTTCTTCACTTCAATACTTACACCAAACATCGAGTGATTGCTAAAACCTGAGAAAACTGTGATTTCCAACCTATGGTTTCCCTAATGCAATACCCAGCACAAGGGTAACAATTCACCTACTAATACATTTTTACAAAATGAAAAGTGTCTGGCTGAGTTAGAAGGAAGTTCTGAGTACGGGAAAGAAGAAGAGTACAGAAGAAACCTTTTCTGGATGAAGCCCTGTTTCTGTGCTGTTAGAAATCTCCAGCTGTGATATGACTGCAAGCTGGTTCCTAAGCACATGATCAGTTCATTGCCTCGTACAAAATTAAAAATACAAATTACTTACCTGGAGCACTAGATTCAGCAGCTGGATGACTGTGGTCATCAGTCACTGCCTCCTGGCTTTCCTGAGTTTCTACTGCTGCACCTGTATCTTTTGTAAAAGATTATCAGATTAACCAGTAGCACCAGCTAAGCCAACAGTTACTTGCTTTTGAATCCAATAATTGATTGGCGGCTTACTCAGAAAAGTAGACTGGGTTTTTCTTGTTTTGGTTTGGGTTTTTTTAAGGACAGCAGAGCAGGAAGCAGTTAGAAAAGTTACAGAAGTTACAAAGCAACAGAGGGTGGAGAGCCAAGCTCTATTTTAGAAGCTTTCTCTCAACCAATGGCATACACCAGGTAACTTGGAAACACTGTGTTTTAATTCCTGGACTCATTATAGTTTTGTTTCTTATAAATTACCTGCTCAAAGTCTGCATCAAGACACTTGTTCATAAATCAACTGTATTTTTATCTGGTCAATCAGAGCAAAAAGCCAACAGAAATACCTTATACCTGTTTTGGGGTTGGGTCAGACTGCTGAGACAACCACTTTAATCACAAAACCGACTGCTTATGGAGTTAGTATGCTGTGTCCATTCTACAGCCTAAATAAACATTTTTCTGATGAAAATTTCATAAAGCAGGTTTCTCAAAGACAACCTCCTTCATTAAACTACAAGCTGGTATGCCTAGATTTCAGTTAGATGGTTTATAACACATGCAGAATGTATAAAGAACATTAGTCTTAGGTCAAAGGTTGATATTCTTGAGTACACTTGCCACTAAGCTCATCTTTTTATCTTTTTTTTAGAAGCTATTTAGCTTGTAGAAATAGCTGGTCTGATGTAAACACTCAGAGGAATGTTTAGAACTTGAAAAGGCCTCCAGTTGCCTGGAGAGCAGTCCTTGTCTTTAATGAGTCAGCAGGGCTATGGGGACACCAGAGTAACTTCTTAGAGCAGGCTGAGGTCACACCATGTAACTCACTAAGAGCACCCACAGATTTCAATAGAGAAAAGCCTGTCAACAATGCAGCAAAATACACCCGTGAGTTGAAAAGGTAAAGGAGAGATGTCATATCACATGAACAGTAGGGCCACAGTAACCACTTGACAGCTACCTACCCTTTTTCTCCTCAGCTGCACTTTTTTCTGGTACTTTTTTTTCAAGTACAATTCCCGTAAAATCTGTAATAACCTAAAACAGAAAAGTAACTTGGATCATTTCAAAGATTTAAAGCATAAACGGAGCAACCAGCCTACGTGACAGTTTTAGACATCACAAAAGTTATCAGAAGAAGAGCTGCATTCATCCACCCACCCAGGTAGAATCTTCAAAAAGAAACAGGGAAATGGTTCTGTGACTACATTTCTACTGTATTAATAAATCCAGTAGCTAAATACTGTGCACATACAATGGACTGATGTTTAAGAAGGAAGAAGTACAAAAAAGGGTCAGAGGAATTGTTTGCAGGCTCATGATACTGTGCTCTGACAGAGAGAAAGCTGAAAAAAATCTAAAGGAGCAAAAAAACCCCAAAACCCTAAGTAATTGAATATCAGCAAATAAGAATGTTGCCAAGATGAAGAAAAATTCCCAAATTACAGGGTATTTTCAATCTATCCTGGAAAGTATGACAATGGCCAAACACCACATTCCCCCTCAATGCCAGACCAAATCAAGCTGGAAATATGCCTCAAAAGTGAGAGTTAACAAATTTGGACCAAGTAAGTAATCTTCTCCAATTCCTGATGCCTTAGAGTCATGATGCATTGTCTTTCTGGAATGTATGCTTACTGTTTAATGCATAAATTATTAGTTGTAACACAAGTCTGCCAGATAAAGCACAACAATCTGCATTTGAACCATCAGAGCACTCAGTGTCAAGATTTTAACCTTCTACTTAGAGAATGACCTCTGCTGGTATTACTCACAAAACCAGCCTGAAGATTATAGAGAAGGAGAGGAAGGATCCCAAAATGTTAAACCTTGAACAACATACAAGTCTATCAGCCCTCAATTTATTCAGTCAAACCATTAATTTACATGCTAATTACTACAGAACTAATAGTAAGCAGTCTGTTTCTGATGAGCTCTATCTTTATGGGAGCAGGACCCTGTTTTAGCACTGGAGGAGCATAAACCATCCATTCTGGCTGGCAAAGAGGTGCTGACAATGGCACCCAAATGCACTGAAGTGTCCATACCGCCAGAGCTTTGTCGTACTGTTTGGAGGAGATGTACAGTTCAGCTGCAATGTTAACATCCTCCATGGACACGAGGCTCTGGTGTTTGGTAAAGGCCTCTTCCACTATCTCAACAGCAGAGGTCACATCATTGGCTTCGTAGTAGCTCCTATAAAACACAAATAGGAGATATCAGGTATTTGACATAGCTGACAATATGTACTTTGAATAGAAGCGAAAGGATTTTCATGTTTCTCTTATTTTTGCTTACTAGCAAAAATATCACTAGCAAGTGGATGTTATAAAAGATAGTGAGAAAGGGGGTGCTCTCCTTTCCTTACAGCTGTTGAAAATTTTTACATATTTTAAATAATTAACAACTCTTTTCTCCCCTATTTGTTAGGACATTACTGGAATTTTCATCGCAGTCTCCCCCACTGGAGCCAGGTATCAATCACATACCACAGTAACCTGGTTTGTATAATAATATTGTTATGATACACATCCTTGCATTTTTTGGTACATTTCACTAACACGAATATCAAAAGCCCTTAAACTGTTTTGAAACAAGTCAGTAACAGCTTTCCACAAGAAATGATACAAGTAGTTCACAAGGCAGTAAAAACTACTGCGGGAGAGCTACGCTGTATCCACGCCCGTCTTCTGGCAAAGCAAATGCTGGTATTACAATGCCAATTTACTTGGCCATGTCCCGGGCCAGCTGCATGAAGCGCTCGCCGTCGGAGGGCGCCAGGAGGTTGAGGATGCGCCGGTAGCCGTCCATGGCCATCTTGTGCTCCCCCAGCTGCTCGTACAGGCTCGACCTCTCCCACAGGTAGCGCACGTTGGTCGGGTCATACTTCAGAGCTGCAGGGAGGAGAAGCAGCACACGAGGAATTCAGGAAAAGGCAACAGTGGATTTCACATTCATTTCCTTGATTCATGTCAACAAACATGCACAAGATTTTTGCAAGGACATCCTCTATTAGAGATTCATTAATCTTTGATAAAAGTCCAGACAGAGATATCAGAACCTTAGCACCCTGAAGCAAGCTGAACTAGAAAGGAGAAGAAAACAAAATGATTGCCATTAGCACCCAGTGCTGATTTTAAGTGATTACGTTGTTTGCCACACTACCTTTTGTGTAGCAGAAAACAGCCTGTTTAATATTGTCCTGCTCCAGTGACATTTCTGCCAGTCTAACCCACTCCTCAGTATTGCTGGGATTCAGATGAGCTGCAATCAGTCCAAACTGCAGTGACTTCTCCATATCACCCTGGTCTTCATAGATCATGGCAAGAGTGGAAAATGGCTCGTGAGCAAGAGGAGCTGTTAAAAACCAAAAAGAATGACGAAGATTTATTGTTTAAAATCCACACTGGATACAAATAACTTGCCTTTCTCAAAGAACGGGTATCGGAATTATACGAAACACCCACATGTGCTGTTTAAATTCAGAAAAAACTCATAGACAAGTTTCTGATTTTTTTCTATAAATTATTAAACAACCTGACTGAATCTAACAACAATTTATAGTATTATTCTACACTGTAAGTCATGCTGATGCTGATACCTTGCATCGACAAAAATAAAAGCAAACTGTGTAAAACTAAGCCAAGGCCCAGGCTTCTGCAGAATTGGGGGTGCTGGTTTCTTTTTATAAGCAAAAAAATAAAGGAAAGGCACCACATATTTGTAATTCTGTTCCTTATACCCTGACTTTGCTTGTAGCGTTTATTTTCATCTTCAGTGAAGCCACACTGAATCCTCCTCCTGCACATGGAGATTTCACCTCATCCTTAAAGCCCAGAAGTTCCTCATTCTCCCCTACCTTGTCGAATGATTTCCATGCACATCAGAATGGCCTCCTCACGCTCTCCTCGAGCAAACCTGATGTTGGCCTCTCCCATCAGACCCCTCAAGGCACGGGGAAGTTTGCTGCGAGGTCTTTTCTCCTAAATGGAAAAGAGATGCTATTTTTGCCCAAGGTTGAGTTGTGCTCAAATTCAGGAGACATCCTGTTGTACTTAACACCACCTAACACCAAGTCATTGAAGTACCAGCAATATTAAATGACTGACCAAAAGACTTGCTCATGTTCGGTTTTCTGACACTGGGAAAACTGGTTTCATGATTTCTGAAAGTTTTCAAACAGTAAACAACAGTGATTTTATAAAAACCAAAGACAGCATAACAAACACCAGCATGAGCAGGATTATCCTACATGGAACAACTTTCAGGCAAATTTCTCAGCAGGCAGCTAAAAGTCACACAAAGGGGCATTTATGCACAGTGGCCAGGGGACTCAGGGAAGTTACATGAAAGTTTAAATACTTGCTTTCATCATTTTCTTGGTCTCTCGATTAAGAACCATCTCCAAAACAAAAACATCTCCAGCTGTAGGCTGCTCAGTAGTTTCTTCTTCCTCTTCTTCTTCCTCCTCCTCCTCATCCTCCTCCTCTTCATTTTCCCCAAGCATGGATGCAAAGACCCGATGGACAGATTTACTGACCCCATCTGCTGTTTCTCCTGGTTAAGAAAGGAGCAAAATAGGTTTATGATACAATGAAGAGGACACGTTGCTTATCTGGCCAAGTGCAGAGAAAACAGCAGCCCACTTGGAGCAGCTATTCTATAAGAATGCTGCCTGCAGAAAAACTATCAACAGGCTCTTTGGGTTTAAAGCTCTGCATTATTCATCACTAAAGCTTGGCATGGCCCAGCCTGTGACACCGTTTGGATATCTGAAATGAAAGCAGGGAGGAACACACAGAATGAAGCCACAGTGTAATCAACATTTTTCTCAGTCAAGGAGAACATTAAGCAATTCTCAAGCACTGAGCTGGCTGACTCCAATAAGCTCTTCAGCTGAAGAGGCTGTAAGTGAGCAGAGAATTCTACTACACAACAACCCAGAACCCATTTTTAGAAGCAATTTAAAATACAAAGATCTTGTAACCATTCCATCCATGACAACAAGTACCTTTAAACATGTGTCAATGCAAAGTCCAGATTATTTGCATTTCTCTGGAAAAAGAACTGAGTTCTTTAAAATAAACAAGAAAGCAATGAATGCTAAGCACTCTGAATAAATATGCTTAATGCAGAAATTTTTTTTAAAATGTCACATTCTTTATTTATAGCTTCTCTTCATGAAGTGAACTCAGGGTTACAACTGACCACAGATCTATAAGCAAAACTCCAAATATGAAGGGTTCAAAGGCTTGTGCTGGGGGATTGAGCACCTGCAGATTTGATAAAAAAATAAGCACAATATCCAGATAGGACTGAAAAACAAATCTGTCATGTATTGCCTATACAGGAGAGGATTTTGGGGATTACACCTGGGTTTATGGTTATTTTTTTCAACTTGTATATGTTTGGTTATTTTAATTCTGACTTGGATGTTAAGCATGTAAACACAAGACTTTTCTTCCCCCACCCCCATTTGAAAAAAACCCCATAATTATTAATTTAATTTCCCTTTCATTTCAGTCCCTTCAGAGACCAGAAGGGGGAAAATGGAGCCAGGTTTTTATGAAGCAGCTACTGAAGAGCAAATGCTTCCAATGCCTTTTTAAATAGGAATGATTCTGTTAAAAAAACCTACCCTCAGTTTCATCCTGACTTTGGGATTTCCCAGAGGCTTTTCTGGACGAAGATGGAGCCTCTACATCTTCCTCGTTTTCCTCAGCAGATGCATTTTCACCATCCTACACACACCAACAACAGTTATTACCTTTATAGCATGCCTCATCTGTATTTCCCCATATATTTACAGTCACCATTTGGCTTTCCAGCCTTTGCACTGCCAGTGAAACAGGTGGGATAAGCACTTCATTTTTAAGTGAATAAAATCCAGCATTAGTTGCTTTCAAGACATTTATATTCATACCAGTGTGGGGTGACTCAGATGGTGACTGTGCACATTACTTTTGACTGAAGAGAACAGCTTATCTGGCATTATAGTGAGGGAAAATGACATGGTTGACTGTATTTGAAAATTTAAAAAATAATACTTTATGTGCGACAAATCCTTCCAGAAACCTGTCAATATGAAAATAGCGCTCATTAACCCGGTAAGAACACTGCCCTAGGATAGTACCTATCCTTCCATGACAGCTGAGTTCGGCTCGATTTGCTCTCTGAAGACCAACAAATGCAGAAATTCAGTAGCACTTTGACATAAAGACAGCAAAGTTAAACTGCAACACTCCGACAAATCATACAGATTTTCTTTTAATAACACCGCCTACAGTGTCGGACACAAAGCTGTGTCTCCCTATATCCACTGCTGCCAAGAAGCCAAACGAGGAGCCGCACCGGCTCTCTCGCTTAGATCCCAGACGCTGCTGCGGGAGCTGTAGCAGCATAATCTGGAGGAGTTTATACCCAAACCTGCTCCTTGCCCCGACCCAAAGCACCAAATTCCCGCGGGGCGAGCGCCGCAGCGCCAGCGCTGCCGGGGCCTGCGCTGCCCGCACACACCGCCCGGCGGCCAAGCGGGGCAGACTCACCTTTTCACGGTTCTTGCGCTCCTCGCGGCGCTGCTCGAACTCCTCGAAGGAGATCTTCCCCTCCAGGTACTCGATCAGCTCCGGGCTGAAGCCCGACATTGCCCCGGCACGGCCCGGCCTGCCCTGGGGGAACCGTGTGAGGATGCACCGCGTCCGTCCCGCTAAGGCGCCCGCCGCAGCCGCGCCCGCCACGCGCGTTCCGGGCGGCGGCTGCCGCGCGCCGCTGAGGGGCCGCGCCCTGAGGGCAGGGCGGACACCGCCCCTGGTGAAAAAATGTGAAAATTTTAAAAAAATATATGCATTAAGCATATTTATTCAGAGCACTTGGCATCATTTCCTTATTTATTTTAAAGAATTTAGTTATTTTTCCAGAGAAATGCAAATAATCTGGATTTTGCACGTTTAAAGGTATGTGTTGTCGCGGGTGGAATGGCTACACGATGGTTGTATTTTAAATTACTTCTAAAAATGGGTTGCTGGATTGTCTCTGCTCACTTATAGCCTCTTCAGCTGAAGAGCTTATTGCAGGGAAAGGGTGAGAGTGGCTTTTATTGCCTCGAAACTTTACCAAAGCCGGGTTTTAAACTCCAAACACAGAGCGATGGTGCAGTTCCGAGCACAGCAGGGCCTGAGGGGCTGTGGGGCACAAGCAGCCAAGGGGCCACCGAGAAAGGTGTTGTATCTAAATAGTATCTCAAAAATTGTCACACAACACCTTGGGGCATCTCCTTCTAATAAACTGAAAGGGAACACTTGTTTACCGGCTTTGAATAAAGACACTTGGAGTAGTTTAATGCACCCTCATTTATTCACACTTAAGCACAATTCTGCTCACAAACTGCAGCAGCCAAAGAGCACACATTTGTCAATAGACAGGATATGTGCTCATTACAGCAGGACACCAGATTCCATTGGTGACACAGTGACAGTGAAGAAAATTTTGAATTGTAACAGTTAAAAAGTCAAAGCAGTAAAATTTTGCTGCAAAGGTTTCCACTTGGCATGGAGTTCTGAAGTTAATGCCTGAAAAAGACAAAAAAACCCCACAATTATGTGAGACAAGTACAGAAATATCCATATGCAACTAAGGTATGATCCAAACCAAGTCAAGAAAACACTGGCTGAACCTCTGTTCCCACAAAACAGTTCTGAACACTGAAAAGAACTAACACGACCATCCTGAATTATGCAGGACAAAGAACTTCCACCAGTCATTTTCTCACCGCTGCTGTGACTTAGAGTAGAGCATCCCTTCTGAATTCCCTTTTCATTTATTTTTCATGCACAAAACACACATTCTGTGGTGCTTCTTTTTTTCCTGACATAAAAACTCAGCAAAAAGAGAATTTAGTATTACAATTTGAGTGCAGGCTTTATTATGGTTCATGATAATAAGAATAATGGAGCTTCGATTTTGATTGCAAAGAGAGAAGGTTGAGCAGGCTGAGAACAGGACAGAGCAGGAAATCATAAACTGAATATTGATTACAACTTAAGCACTTTGAGATACTGAATAAATCACCAAAATCTTTAAATTTAAATCTTATTGAAATTCTCAACTATTTGTAAACTAGAAGAAAACAATATTTACCTTGAATGTAAAAGGTAATGTAAGCTTTGTTAGTGCAATAACTTATGTCTAAATTAATTTTTAATATACATGTATCACAAGAAACCATTAATTTCAATTTATAATCTTACTCCTTTCAATTCCTTACATAAAACCTGCCTCCCCTCTTATTTGTACATTTTCAGAATTCTCCTCCATAGGAAGAAGGGGAGAAGAAAAGAGGAAACAAAAAATCATGGTCTATATAGGTCTGCACAAGCACCATCTGTTACTTTATCTAAGTAGTAATTCCCTCATAAACCTCTGCCTCAAGAATTTTAAAACCCACTTCAGGCAAGGGTTAAGGTACTACATTTTTATTTCCTTCTGAGAAAGAAGTTGCTTTTATACTTCAGTCAGAATCTTTCTCTTGGTTACACGTAACAACATTAGAGGACAAGGCATCCTCTTTTACCTTCATCGGCAGAATCTTTCAGCCTCTGAAATAATTCTGAAAAGATTTTTTCCTTTCTTCATAATCTGCGAATGCAGAAGCAATAGGATCTGAGTAGATCATGACAGGCCTTGGTCCTTCATTGTTGAGGGTGAAAGTAGCTGGGAACTTCCTCAGATCCAGACCCCTCCCTGAGAAGTAAGCCTGGAGCGTTCTGAAAAACTGAACAGATTGAGGGTGTGAAAATAAATCGAGCATGACCAATGGAGATTAATTATTTCTACTGACACAGATTAGATGTGGTATTTGTTCCTCTGTGCGATGAAATCCTCTATTCTGATCATAACCTGATAGAGTGCAGGCAGCCTAATTCACACATGTCCACTCCATCCATGGCTTGTACATGTCGTGTGAAGTCAAAAGACCAGCAGCTGTTTGCTGCTCATTTGTGCTCCCCACTGAACCACAGAGGCTGTGACAGAAGTGCACCCCTTGTAAAAGAGGCAAAGCCAAACCCCTGCTGAGAGCAAACACAACACTTCTGATAAACATTTCTCCAAGAGTCAGCAACAGGGGGCAATTGATTTGAACTGTCCCCTTACAATCACTTCAAAGGAGAAATGAATGCTTCTTAAAACTCTGAGGAAAAATTACAGGAAACCAACTTTTTTCCTTCACAAATTCTTTTTAAGATTGTGCAAATGTTCTCTGAGTGGTATTTTCATAGCTGTCAGATGCAAACTTATTTGTACTGCCATAAGATGAAACAGCATGCAATCAGAGCACATGTTTGACAGAAACATAGTAATCAGTCCTCTTCTGCTTCATAAAACAAGTAGCTGTATAATCAAAATAATTTTTTAAAAACCAAAGCTGCTGGAAGGAGATATAAGGAAATTTTATGCACTACTGTGCTCTGAGAATGTCTCCTCGGTTAAGGGGTACATCTTGAATGAGAAACGGTTATTGACTATACAAAGTGCACAGTTCCTGACATTACATCTAATGGGCCCCTCTAGCCTTTAAATTGAGATGATAACAAGTCTCGTGATGGAAAACGAAAAAACACACAGAACTTCAGCTCTCTTTCTTGAAATGTTTCCTTACCAGGTCTCTGTTTCTGGGGTTATCAAGAGGCTTCCATTTCTCTTCTGGCTGGAAAGGAGCACCTTTTGCCAACCCTCTCACAGCCAATACTATACAGAGACCCAGGAGCAGCACCTTCCACATGCTGGGGAGGAACAGACTGGCTGTAAGGAGGACAAACAGACATACTTCTTAAATCCTACAAAGCTGGGAATACACAAATCATATGAATCCAAGGAAAATCTGCTCACTGCACATTACATCCATGTGCTATCAACTCTTCGTTTTCATAGTACTAAGGTACTTGGAAGAACTAATTATTCTAAACAAGTGTTTCCCATACCAAAGCTATTTCTAGCCACTGGACTCTCTTCTGAGAGACTAGAAGAACACTCAGCACAAAATATCACATTTTAAGTTTACATTTAATACATACAGCCATTTTCAGTGGCTAATACAGCACCAGAACTCTGTGCCCCAAGGAGAATGCAAAAATATGGCTCAAGATGCAGAGAGCTCATTTTTTAAAACTGCATTAAATTTTACTACATATAATGATAAGTGCAATGGAATTTAATACAGCCTGGTATAATATACTAGAGACCCATTTCACAACTTGACTGAGGGGGAGAAAAGAAATCCTCCCTCTCACATTCTTTAAAATAGAGCTTACCAGGGAATCTGGCTTTGGCTTGCCCCTTCTTGGTTGGTCTCCTTGTAATCTGTGAACAAGCTGATCTCTGCACTTATATTTCTAGTAGACCGTGGGTGGGTGTCAATGACGTTAGCAGGAGTTCAAAAATACAGTAATGATTCCATTTCCATCCATGACATAAAGACCCTTGAGAATTTCATCCTTGATACTCTTCAGACCTGTTGCTATCGAACAGTGCAGCACAAATTCCTCCCAAGCCATTGTGCAGAAAATTGGTGGTAGGCATATAGTAAATTTAAAACAATTCCCAGGAGAAATAGCACAGCTGTATCAAAATATTATTTTTAATTAAAGTAATTAGGCCTATCTCTAGAATGGTGACTAATGGTTTTCAAGCAAATGAGATACAGATCACTTCCTTGATGCTGGAAAAAGAGAAAAGTAAGGTCTGCTTCAATATCCAAATCCGTAACATTTTAATGGAAGCACTGCTTTCCTACCCTGATTTTATCAGCAGTTAATATCCTTCTGTCACACTAGAAACTAAGACAAATCTGCAAGGAGAACTCTGCTAATTTACCTTGGCCTTGGTGCATAGCATTCTTCGTATCAAAGCTGCTCATATTTTTATAATTTCACTATACTCTTCTCTTCACTATATAGATGACACATGATTTAGTATCACATAAAATATATCCCTAAATAGATGTGTTAAAATTAAAAATATTTGGCCATCACCTTACTCCAGAGTATAGATGTTTATTTCTGACTAGAAGCTTTACATTTTTCTTTGGTTTAAATTTTGAAAGCAAAATATAAACCTACCACCATCCTTCCAGGAAGGTGAAGTTTTGGACATCCAAACGTCATTAGCAACACAGTAAACAAAATCCTAGCAGTGCTATCTATTTTCATGACTACAGAAGTATATAAAAATTAAAGACATTTTATCCAGCTTGTTTATTATTCTGCAGATTTGGATTTTTTTAAAAAATCATACACACAAAAAAGAAAATCCATGAAGCCCCATCAATTATGTTTCATAACACTCAACTTCCAGAGAGTGAACTCATCAGGAACAGAGCAGTAGCACCAGAATAAGTTGTAAAAAGGCAGGCCCCAAAGTAAAGGAACTGTCTTTGTTGATTTCTAGGTTGGTATTTATTTCAGCCAGAAGTAGAAATATGCTCCCATAGAGAAAATGACAGAAAGGGGAAAAGGCAAGATTTACAGTTTGGGATTAGATTTTAATTCCTTATTTAGCTTTGGAAAGAGGATGGGGGGGGGGAACCAGAAGAGCCAGCAGTTTTCTTCTACCTCTTTTTCCCCCTCAATAATTTATTCCTTTGATTTCTTTACAAAGAGCTGGGGGATATGCAGAATATTCAGCTAGTAAAAATACCAAAGTCATCTACAAACATGAAACAAGCTTTATTACTGGAGGAACTCAGGCAATTTGGGTGACTGATGAAGCATGCAGATATGCAAGAGATTCAATTAGCATATATTTTCTGTGAACTGCCAAAAAAAAAAAAATCCTTACAAACTTGTATTGTTGCTTCCTGTGCTAAAGCTCTGAGAAGCTGTTGGAGCTAATAGTCTGTTTAGACCTGGTGTTCATTTTAATGTGGGGGTTGGTCTTTTTTAGTAATTTCAATTCTTTCCTTCAGAGAAATTCAAGTATAAGCAGAACACATTCATATTAAAATACTATTAGTATACCTACACTGACTGAATAAAATTGCATCCTCCTTTGAGAACAGCAGCTAAGTTTAACAAATGATGTCAAAGCCAGGTATCAGCGTGCTGCCTTTTTAATGCAATCAAATTTAAGCATAAGTTTTTATTGATAAACATCTTCAGTAAATCAAATATTTTCAAAGTGTCTACTCTAATTATATAACCTTTCTGGTCCAGGAAGTAATGTTCATGTATGTTTGAATTCAACTGCCCTGAAGATGAAAATGCTCATAGCATTGCTTGCTCACTTCCATGCAATTCACCTCTAAAAGGTAAAAATTTAAAATCCATTAGTTTAGCTGAGAACAAGTTTTATACATATCATGCTCTATATAAACTGTCTTATTCAGCAAACACTTTGAATTTTATTGCATTTCCCATTCATGAAGCCTAAGATGTTGGAGGTAAGATACTGAGTCAAGCTTCATCCTGTGATCTTTATTGCATTCTACTTGGGTGTGAAAGAAGTTAAAGTATTGCTCCAACCACAAGGCTTTTGTTCACTACTTTTATTTTCTGCTTAGAATCCCAGGTATTACAAGTGAGAAGGAAAAGCACCAAACTGCTCCACATGAGCCAAGACTAAAGGCAGATGTTGCTCACAACACTCATCAGCAGTACAGGTAACACAACACTCCACAGAGCAGCACTGGCAAGTGGCACTTTTTGTGAATTACAACCATTTGTACCAATGCAAGCACGTTGGAATACCATACAAAAATATACAGAAGTGTTTCTTTAGCAGGGGCTTTGCTATACAATGTACTCAAAGTCATGCACACTTAGGGTAAAAAAAAAGACAAAACTGAAGTACACACTGCAGACAGGGAAACCACCCAACAAAACAGGAACATCCCAGAGTAGCTCCCAAGCAAGTTGCCCTCAACTGTAACAAAAAAGTACCACTACCTAAATGCAGCTTTTAAAGACTATGAGATTTCACCTTTCAGCAATTTCAACATTATCTGAAAATATGTCTTTTCCAAGGTTTTCTCAGCATCTCACAAGACAAGGACTTTGCCAAGACTTATGATACATGGCATGATCTGTAATAACTTAGTTACAAACATTTTTATAAGCATAATAATTTGCTATAGCATTATTCAAACATTTACAGATAAGACCTTGACAACATCATTAAAAACCTGTAAATATTGAGAGTTAGTTCCATGTACAACATCAGATTTACAGCAGCTACATAAGAACTGAAAACAGAGGAAGAGTAAAAAACTTGTAAGACAGATTGCTTGAGAAGTAATAGATTTTCCCCAAAATTACATATGTTTTCTTCAAAGTTTTAAGTCCTTTTACAACCAACAAATCCTTCCCTCCCCACTAATCACCCAAACCAGGTATTTTAACCAACATTATTCTGTCTTTGTGCTTGAAAAAACAATTAAAATGTCAGTGGGGAATCAAGTTACAGTTTTTCTCGAGTTATCATCACACAAAAAGGCCTTAAAGGTAGTTCTACCTTCTCAATGGTTTCAATACTAGAATATTCCAGTGGCTAGAAAATCACCAATGGCTAGGATTGCTGAAACATCACCACAAAATAAAAACTGAGGTGACTGGAATGAGTTCTAGAAATCCTAAGCCAGCCCACTGAAGAAGCAGCAGGGAAGACACAAAGATTGCACGTTCCGTGTTGTGCCACAGCAGCAGCAGCAGCAGCAGCAGCAGCAGCATTGTGGCACCCAGACTGAAGTCAGTGCCCAGTGAAAGGAAGTTTTTTAACTTTGCTGTGTGTTTTGTAACTTTGCTTCAAACCAGCTCTGTGACCAGCTGCCGTGCAGCCAGTTTGTGTGCATGTCTAAATACCCACAGTACAACCATAAGCTCTGAGATGGCATCACTTTTGAAGATTCAGTGCTATGTGGTGCTGTTATGGGAGGGGGGGAAGTCAGAATATGTGGGGGTTCATTCAAAACACACAAAGAATCTTCTAGAGACAAATAGGAAAGCCAGGAGTGGCTTTTCTTGAGCTCTTTGTATTAAAAAACATATGTAAGAAATCCTACTATATTAAAAGAAGATTTCTAAGATCTCAAGTATTTCTAGTTTTCTTTAATGAAACAGAAAGAAAAATGTATTGATTTTTTTTCTCCCCAAAAATGGAATCTGCATGTGAATTTTCAGGGGTTTACATATGAATATTTTTCCTAGAAAGTGCAATTCAGTATTCAAAACTTCTGGAGCCTTAACACAATCACCCCACCCCTCTCCCATTTTCTTCTCACACTGGTGAAGATTTTGCTCTTCAATGGCTTAAATACAGTATTTTGCTTAAACTACAACTAAGAGAATTTATTATTATTTCTGAGGATTAAAGATCAAAATGTTTAAAAATAATCTGACAGACTTCAAAGCTCAGACATATCTGTGACTGGTTTTCTTTCTTTATTTTTCTTTTGGTCACAACAGAAAGGCTTGAAAATTTCAGGTCAGCTAAAGCTTTCTGACTTTGGTTGGTGTGATTCCAAACAAAAAACATGCTGTACTTGTCATAAATCTCCATTTCTCTAAGTGTAAAATGGGGTCAAAATAATTTTTAAAGCCTTTTCCTAAGTTTCAGTATAATCCACACAAATATTTTTGGTCAACTTCAAAAATCAAAGATAAGGCTATGGAAGTCCACAGGCTACAGTTAGAGTGTATTCATTTCTTGGTTTAAGGCACAGTATATTTTCTTTTTTTTTCTCTAGAAAGCTACAAGTTTAAAGTCACAGTGAGAAATTTTACATTTCAGTTTTGGTCTGACACTCTAATTACATGTGTCCTGTCTCCTACCTGTAGACTTCTGTAAAGTATTGCAGCTGTCAGGTGCTGCAGTCTCAAATCCTGTTTCCAAACTCAGTGAAGTAGGTGGAAAATACTGAAGCCTGAATTGATCCCAAAATAGTGCACTCAGCCTTTCGTAAAACTAAACATCAATCAACACACTTGCACGTTTGATACTTAAAAGAGATATACCCTGAAATTTTTTAAGTTGGAGGGGGAAAATACTGGCTGGTATTTCAACAAACAGAATGAGTCTAGAGGACAGAGCTGCTGCACTTCCTCCCAGTCAGTCACTGTGCTGGAAACATCCTGCTTGGCACTACAGGGCAGGGCCACTGCAAACCAAAGAGAACTGCACGTGGAAGGAGGACCTGCCACAAATAACAAATATTATGATGTTCACCACTCCTGCTTTTAGAGACACAAACTCAGCTCTGACGCCACACAGATTCCTACAGAATCCTGAGCACAACCTGACAATAACCACAGAGAGGCCATGCTTGGAACGTTTGTTAATGACAGCACAAGTAGCAAAATCTGTCTGCATTTAGGAATGCAGAAAGAAACCTTAAATCTTAAGCAAAATTAAAGTCGAAATATCACAGCTCAGGCTGTTATCCTACAAGGCAATAAACACATATTTGAGGCAGTTACGTGCTTAGACAGCTCAAAAATTGAGGACTGGGCAGATTTGCTTAAGTGAGAGCTGTGAAATTTTCACTTTAAATGCTTAAAATTCATTTTTAAAAGCAGAAAACAGAGGAATGTCTATTAATAAGACGAAGTCTATAGTTTTTACTTGAATTTGAGGATAGATTATCTGACTAAAAGCTTTGAACACATTCTTCCATAAATAAGAATATACATCAGAAAGTATAATCTCTGCAAAATGTTTTCAAAATTTTAAATATTTTATGGATTCTAATATTCTAGCTTAAAGTTCTGGCTCTAAAAAAAAGGTAGAAATTGTACTTTAAAATAAAAAATTGATTAGTTTTGAATTGTCCTTCACTGTCACACATTTCCTAGAGACTATAAAACAGCAGCAGGTAGCTTTGATGACAAAAGTATGTCACCCCTAAAGGAACAGTGATGAAAATTTTATATTTTACAGTACAGTGCTAAATGCTTACAAAAGCTAGACTGATTATATTCCAGAAAAACAGGGATGCAAAAAGTCAAAGGTGTAAATTAAGCGAGAAACATTCATCATTAAATAGAAAATAAGCATTAAGAATTTAGTCTATTTTACAACTAACAATTTTCTAGTAGCTTAGTGACTTAGAACAATTCTGTACAGACTCTATAACCACTTCCAAAAACATCTTCATAGCTCAGAGTATTAAACATCAGTAAATGTCTGGTTTTATCTCAGGATAAATACAACAAAAGTCTAAACACACTCAACCCTATATTGAAATAAACGTGATTCAAATGAAAGCTTCTCAAATGTTTACATTTATTAATGGCTGCATAATGGATTTTATTCTATGCTGTCAAAGCTAAGAGGAAGATGTATGAGATTTCAGAATAACACCAAGTGAGTTCATCACTTGTTACTGGCAAACACATGGATAATGAGACATATCAAACACTGACATATGCAATGCTTTTGGGGTTAGGTGTCAATACATTTTACTTTATTAATCACTGACTTTAAAGTTAGCCCAATTAGGTTATAGATGAAAAATTCACTTAGACATACCAGCAGTCTCTATGCCTTCTACAATGTATTACTATTGCACTGCTTAGGGTGTTGTCATTATTCATCTTTTTGTTTTAAAATATAGCAAATTAATATTAAGGAATGAATTGCTACATGAATTAGCTCACCCAAAACCAAAATCAGGGCAGAACTCTAATAGCATTAACTTAAATTCCAGTTACTGCAAGTTTCTTGGAAATAAATCATGCACAGAAACTTCTCACCAAAACCCCCCAAACCAATCCTCTTTCAACAGGATGCTGAAATGTGACCCACTGCAACCAACTTTTAAATCAAAACTAACAGATCACCTTTGGACAGCATTAATTCACTCAGTTTCAAGGTACATTTGGTAATTCCAGCGAAGAGGTGAGTTTTTACTGATCACACATACAGACTTTCCATGAAGTGTTAACTACAAGTGTAGGTACACTGTCCTTGCAGCATGATGACACTGTGAGGAATACGTTTGATGACATCAAGCTGAAAAGATTATAGGCTTCAAGAGTAATTTTAGGGTATGAAGATATCACTGAAACTTCTCATTAAATCTCTCCCTGCCGAAGAAAGATTCTTCTGTACCAGAAGTTAGTGGCATTTGGTATTTTAAGTTCTTACCCTGTTTCCTCATTCTGTTTCTGATAGCTTATAAAAAAATTATATTACATCCACATAAAGGGTTCTTTTTTTGAATGCATCCTGAGGTCTAAACTCTCACAATTTGTGCCTTGATCTCCTCCCACATAGTCTAGATAATCTAAAATCTGAAGAATAAAGTGGAATTTTAATGTAACTAAAGGTAGTAAGAGATATTATAATGTATTTGCCAAAAGCTGTTTTATAAATGCAGCCCACTCATAAAATAGGATATTCAGTAATATTTACATCTCCTTATATATGCAGTTAATAGTATATATAAATATGGGGTTATCCTATGTTTCTGCTGAAATGGTAACTGAACAGTGGCAGAACTGAAGATTCACCTAACAGGAGCTTATTGGCCAAAAGTAACAGCAAACAATCACTGTGTTTTACCTGAAAAACAATCTCAGACTGTTACAAAATCTAGTCCTTTTCAGAATGACAAGCACAATAATTCATGCTGTCTAAGAATGGGATGAATTCTAAGGCTTTTTCTAATCCTATTACCATCCATTGACTGTATGGCAAATCCAATTGGGATTAGACTCCTAATCTGCCAAGCACCTGAAGTTGTCCAGTCCATGATCACTGCAGAATGCAGATGCACATCCCTGACAACAACTTAAATCTATTAAATGGCACACAATGCATAGAAATTCAAAATAGGAGTAAGACTTCCCCTCCTTTCCCCAGTAAAGGTAAACCATCTCTGAGAAAAGGGAGTGTTGAGGGAGATGGGAAAAACTCTTGCCATCTGGGATCTCAGACTCAGGATTATATCTATTCGTACCTCTAATTTGAAAATCAGGCAGGAATATATACAAGATTCTGGAGCCCACTTTATGAAGAGTGCTAACAATTATTACTAGAAGTCCAGATTTTAAAAAATCATTAAATGAAAAAAGAAATTGGTGTTATACGGTGCTGCTGTAATTCAGTAGGTTTCACTTTATAGTGTATTTTGAAAGCTATTGAAGACACTAAATATTGAGCCTGTTTTCTTTCCTTATTCTGCTTATTATTTTTAGTTAAACCAACTGGTGCATTTAGCTACAAGTATATTTACTCACACAAATTATCTTATATATACATATACTGTAGCATACATTTGATTAGAAAATATCAACATACAACCTATTGAAATAACTTTTCTGATTTACAAACGCTATGTATAATCTAACCTTTTTTTAAGGTTAAGACAAGAATACCAGCACATAGATTACTGATAACAGTGACAGTAGTTTGGCTAACTACAATACCCTTACTCAGTTACAGCACTTTTAATGACTTACTAATAACTTGAACGGCTGACTTGGATATAAGCAAACAAAACACACGTGGCTTTCTTCACGTTTGTCTCTCATTTTGGAAAGACACTGTGTGAATTGAGTCTTTCCAGCCAACTCAAAGGAATTGACCCTAATAACACATTAGAAATAACTGAGGCACTTTAGGCAAGATTATTAGGATATGATGGAATTAATGGGTCAGGCTGGCTGTACTACTGTATCAAGAATACACTTGCTTGATGCGAGCAGCAGATTTCCTCTTGGTATTCCTGTAAGATGATTGAGCTGGTCTAGTATTTCCAGATGAAGGTAACAGGTATCTCAGACATAGCAGAGACAGCTAACACAGAAGCAAGTAGTAAGCTCATCTCTACACAGAATCAATACATCATTTAAACCTAAGGACTGCTGAGATTTCTTCTGTTGGCAAAACACATGCCCACGGGACAGAACTCCTTACACACAGCTATTGTAGGCTTTATTATAAATGGCAGTCACTGTAGCATCTAGGCACTAAGATAAAATTTATACAGAGCTAATAATTATGGTCAGTATTTCCCTCTATTATTGAGTTTGCCCACATGCAGAAGTTAGCACTGTATGGCAGTACAGGAGGTTGCAGGGTTGTAACTATTCCATATTAATTGTATGTATTGGCATTTATTAGGAGATGGTTGATTCTCTGTTTACAAAAGGAAAAAAGCCTGTTTTGTCTACTTAGAGACAGTGCAGCAACTGCACTGTTAACTCACACCACATCTCAACGTTTGCTAGCTTCTACAGATGGACAAAGTCCAAGGATTAATTTCAAAATTCCAGAGAAAACTGACAATGTTTTAAAACAACATTACAGCAAATTTTTTATGAATCTGCTGGTGTCCTTCCTGAATAGAAAGCTACATAGAAGAGTGTTGTTTTCTCACTCTCACAAAAAGTAAAACGTGTAAGACTTGCAATAATCTCACAAATGTTCAACTCACACTGATTGAACAAATGATTTGATAGAAGTAACAGTTTTATATAAGCAGTACATTCTAGTTTGTCTAGATGCAAATGTGGCAGCTTTTAAATGTAATGTAAAATAATTCAAAGTATACTTGGCTGTGTGGTTTTTGTGATAGTCACAGTGTGCTTGAAATGTATTGAGTTTTAACCAGCATACTTTAGACCTGCAAGAGATGCAAGTTGAGAACAAAGACACTGCATGGCACAGTGATTAAAAAAGGTCTGTTTTAACAAAGCAGTATAGTGAAATACCAAAGTGTCTACAAGGCAGAGTGTTGAGATGTTGCACTGATATGAGTTATGTGCTTATACACACTTAAATCACTCCATTTTCAGAGACATGAAATAAACACCAGGGAAAGTTTTCTAAGCAACAGGAATAAAACCATGAATTTTTTGTAAAGTATTCACAGTTCTGTTCTCTTTCCCACTTAATGTAAACTACTGATCATATTAATTTAGGCATTTCTGTGTTGCAATATTTCCCATCTCCAGTGTTAAGTTTCTAGGGTGCACTGTCCTATAGATGTCCTATATAGAATGAACATTACACAATACAGCACAGCACATGTAGAAGAAGAGAAAAGGTTACAAAGTGTGGGACTCTGTATAAATGCATTCGTCCAAAGGCCAGCATTGCAACAGACAAAGGGAGTGGAACTTTGGCTGCAATCTTCAAGAGTTTACTGCAAGAATACAAAGAAAAAAAATTATCATTTTGTAGCCAGATATGCAGAAAGCATGTAAATGCCAGACTTCATTTTCTTTTGCAAAGTAATTTATATTTCAAGGCTTTGTTAATTTTTAATACTGAACACCTAGGTCTAATGGGCCATAAAAACCGATGCATAAGCAAGAGAAATTGTTCAAAAAGGGTAATGTCATTAAAAATATTCTTATATTCATTTAGAAATTTGTTCTCTGTAACAAAGGAAGATAAAATGGTCTAGATCACTTGAGATAACAGGTACTGGTCAAGAGGATAAATGACATTGGTTATTATTGATTGTCATTCATGAGGCATTGACTAATTTCATATCTCAACAAGAAATATTCTGTCAGCAAAACCAAGTTCTCAGAGCTTCTTAATCCAGTAGAGAACACATTATATTTCTACTCCCATAAGGGGAGATACAAGAACATAACTATAATCCTTTGGAATTCCCTTTTCCTTGTAACTGTCTGACAATAATTGCTCAATGGATTTGGATTCTGTGACATTTGAAAGGATTCAATGAATTGAGTTAAAAAGTCACAGTTCAAGAAGTTGTTATGCAGCCAATTGCTTAGATAGCACATACCTCATTTATTTCCATGTGGCAAATACAGGGCATTTTCTCCACTTAGCTGAACTAGAGGTAATTTGCACACATTTTACCTCATCTTTTAGACTTAACCAAAGGAGTTAATGAATCTCTACAGAGGCCAAACAATTATAGCAGAAATTAATTTTTACCACACAAATGGTGAATTACAAAGAAGCAAGAAAGCAAAACTAGAGACTGGGCTACAGTACCTTGATTTCACTTCAGAAGAGCTTGAATTCATTAGAATTTCTAAAATGCATACAAGGATAATAGCTGTGGATCTACATGGATCAGGATCAAGTCTAACATTGTACCTGCAAAGAAATGGTTTAAAAAGCATGTCACTTCTAAACTAGGCTGCCAAATACTATCCAAAACCATAACTGAAACCAGATTGCACAGAGGAAACAATAATAATTAACAGCAGTCTTTAAAACTGGTAGGTAATAATGTAAAGAATCAAAATTTCCAATTTTCATTATCTTCAATGGTTCCTGTAACTTTCTTCCATCCTAATGTCAATTTAAGGATTTACCTGAGATTTTTTAACCAATAAACTAAAGATGGCAAGTTGAGCAGCACAATCCACGTGAATAAATTGAGGATTGTAATGTGCATCTTCAGACTGTTAACAGCTTCAGCAAGTGTTGGACTGTTGGAAGGAGGCTGTGATGCTTCTGGAACGCTGTCCACTGAACTCTGAGCTTCGACTGTGTGTGTACTGGAGTTCTGTGGAGTTTCTTTTGAGTGGCCTGAATCCTGGAAATGAAAGACAGAAGTCACAAAAACATGCACAGGCTTCTAAGAGCCCACGCTGGGGAAAGAGGAGGGGAAAATATCCTAACAGTATCACAATAAATCACAAATCACTGTGATTTGGGTAGAAAATTTGCAATTTATGCCTCAAAAAGCCATCAAAAGCAAGTTCAATAGTTCCATTTCAAAGGATCTAAATTTAACCAGCAATTTCTCATCCATTAATAGTTTATATGTCTATGGAAGAAAAGAATGGAGAGTGTAGATGCCCTGACACCAATGAAATGAAAAGAAATGGAGTTCCTGGAAGGGGGAAGAACAAAATAAAAGGAGTAATAAAGCATGGGGGTGAAAAATCACAGATGATCATTCACAGAAAAGATATAGGAGGTAATGCAACTGGGAGTAAAATATTATGTGTAGGAATAAATAGCAAATATAAATGAATGAGCTGGCAGATACTAACTTTCAATGAGAGAAAAAGCCCCCACAAATGAAAGAAAAAATTATATAGAGATGAAAGGAGATGATTTGAAAGTAAACACATCAAAAACCCACTCAAAGAAACCCAAAGAAAACTTTCAACAACTTTTTCTGTTGGACTGCTTTGTTCTATGTTTGCAAAAGAGAGCAGCAGGCAGTTATCATATGCTTTTATCCACACCTGTTTACATCTTTGACCCTATACCTTAAAGTAACCCCAAAAATAAAGTTCACATTGCATGAAATGCAACACTTCTTCACTGTTTTAAACAGTTCCCTATTTACTGCAGTCTCAGTCCATATTCATCTAATACATCCTATTTGTCGTCACTGGACTAAAAATCTCAGACTTCACACGCTGCCTCTCTGGAAAAAACCATATTTACCAGCAGTATAGATTATACCTAGAAATTATTTTTTTTAGATAAGCCAAGCATAATCAGATAACATAATTAAAACAAACCCTGTTGCTCTGTGTGCATTCAGAGACAGAGTTTTCTTCTAAAATGACAAGTTCACATTGCAGAGACTTCAAACAGCAGTCATGTGTGATGGAGCATGCTGCTCATGGCCTGGCTGTTCCTTCACATCACACACGCAGCAAGGGAACTACAACTACAACTACAGCTACCCAGTCACTGCAGCACAACCTAAGAGTACCACGGCAGGAGTTCGCCAATTTTTGGTCACAGTTTGGAACAAAAGCAGGGAACACACTCACCTTGTTGTGCATGTTTTGCTCTGCTCTTACAGTAACGTGCAGTTTTACAACCTGTAAGACAAACAAGTGCTTGTTTAGTAATGTTTCTTCACACAGAAGCTGTAGTAGAGAAAAAGAAATTGAGGACTTGTTATTTTTTCTTCTTTTTTATAACTAGATGATTCTAAGCTGTAATTTTCCCCAGGAGCCAAGGCCACCAGCTGATTTAGCAGCTATAACCATGGGGTGAATCAGGAGTGAGACACTGATGTAAGGAAGGCCATGGAAACTGAATGGCAGGGACTGAATGTGGACCTTTGTGGCACCACCCAAGGGATCAGACTGGACATACAAGACTACCCAAATTCTTCAGTATATCCACCTTCCTTCCTCTGACTCCGTCAAGATTTGTGAAAAGTCTTTAAAGATAAACAATATTCTACAGAAAATTTCAAGTCCTCTCTTTGCTAAAATTTCTCTTTAAGGGAGTTGTTTTTATAGTATTGCCTAGCTGTAGGTTAAAAATTTCAATTATCTGCATTGCTGTAGTGGGCATATGGAACCACACATTTCTTTGGATGAAGCATTGGCAAAAGAAGAAGAAAAGTTCTACAAATTACAAGACTGTGACACCGATAAATTAAAAATACCTATTTTAAGTATGAGAATAATAACATTTCTTTTATGTATGAAAAAGGGTAATCTGGATTTTTGCTTTTAACCTGGGGTTAATTAGAAGCATCCAAAATTTTCAATTCAGTTACAAGTACAAAATGTTGAGCCTTTCAGTACCTTGAACAAGTATTGAAGATAAATAATGAGTACAGTAAGTGCACCACAAGTGGTCCAGCTAACCAAAGCAAGAGATACTATCCCACAGAGTCTTCTGGGTGTTATCAACTTATCTTTTTGAAGTACAGTAGGTCTAAAAAAAAAAAAAGAAACAGAACAGTAGTTGTAGTTCTCCCCAGACCTCAATTTCTGCTTGCTTTCAAACCCAGATGTCTAAAATAATGTATAAATTCACTTTTGCCCAAGCATTCACAAAAAAGCAAACAAACAAATAAAAAACTGTCAGGGTCATCTAGAAGAGCAAATGATATAGCATCGTGTTTTTTTACCTAATCAGAGTTAACCATAATGAAGAGAAGAGTCTCAGAGATGTAGAGAAAAATACTCCACTCCAGTAGGCAATGCCTGTCCCAAAAAGAAATAGAATCAGGGACACAAGGGGGAACCATGCATCCTGACTACTCAGTACAGCAGCATCCAGCTCTGGTAGTGACAGTGATTCCCAAATCTCTCTAAACCAGTTAAACCTGCCAAAAACATGAAAGCAGTATTATTTATCACTTCCAATTGCTCTTACAATTAGATAGTTAGTCTTTCAAGCCAAATAACAGGTGTTCACAGTGACTACAGATAAAATACTATTCCTCCCCAGCAACAGTTTTACTGAAACGTCTGTTTTGGAAACTGCTATAAACAAATAAATGATGCCAACTCACCCCTGCAGAAACACAACAATGCTTATAAGAGGTTCTACTTTGTAGGGCTTTGCTGTCCTAACTAGTTCGAGGGAGAAGTCTGAACACTGGCCTAGAATCAAGAACAGAGAGCATCTGTAGTTACTGTCATATCAGGAACTTCAACAAAGATCATCCACAACAAAATATAAAGTCAGACAATGGTAAGCTGGCTTGAAAACAAGATAACCATGTGTTGTAAGAGCACTGCAAGGCTGCAATACTTCAATAGCAAGGCCCTTCTAAACTGGTTCACCCACATTAAGGTAATATGGCACATGAACTTCTGGAGACGTGGAGTTTGTTACAAAGGCACCCTGAATTTTAATAAAAATGCATTTTGTATGAAGGCATGGCTCAAACTTGTTATGCAAATCTCATCTTTCTGCAGCAAATAGTGTTTTCTGCACGTTGACAACTTATTTTAAACTTTTATATGCAGACTTTTGGTAATTCTAAACTACTGTGCAACACCAATATTTCACAGAGAAGGGACTGCAATTTAAAATAATAAGGAAATATTGTGCTACAACACAACCTTGAAGAACTATTAGCCAAGAAAAAATTAAAATGAAGAGCACAGATCCAAGTACTTCCACGAGTTGAATGATATTTAGCTTAAAAAATTCCCATCTAGCTAGCCTTTCATCAGTAAATTTGATAAGCAATTTCTCTGAAAACACTTGTGAGAGAGAAAAAACAATTTTTAGAAAGCTACCTGTTGATCTCAATGTGCTCAGTTGTCCTCCATAAGTAAGAAGAATATTAGAAACAATATAGACTGGAAAAGCACCAGCATGGAACCTTACTATCTGAAAGACAAGGATAAAGGGATAACTTCACTTCTATCTATAAAAATGTATTAAAAAACCACATACACAAGTATCATGAACACAGAATGATAATGAGATTAGAAAATCTTTCCTAAAAGATCCAGTTTCTCATTTTAATACAGAAGTATTTGATAATCTCCAATAGCAATTAATGTTATAGACAGAAAATACTAGAATCTCTCATAAGCAGCTAATGAAACAGGTTTGGAGAAATTATCAAATTAGAAACAAACAGGTTTTTTTCCCCAGTCAAGACAAGTAAGGAAAAAATAAAATGTCACATTTCAGTAAAATAAGTTTAAAACAATATAAAGGCCACTTTCCAAGCAAAATCTGCATATAGTTATATTTGCTTAGGCAAAGAATTTTTGGAAGCAATCATATACATGTATTAATTGGCTTCCACTCTCCCAAGTCATGATTAATACACCATACCCTATAAATTCTCATAAAGTACCAACAAAATGAAAAACCTTTGCTCTAATGCATACATTCAAGTAGAGAACCTTGCCAGCAATATTCCAGCACTACACTTAGGTGCTTGCAAATTAATTACTTTTTAGATGCAGAGAACTGCAGATGGCCAGTCTATTTTTACTGATCCCCATGTCGAAATGCATTCTTCTTTGATAACCAAAGCAGACTTGTTGAAAAGGAGCATATGGACCTACTTAGACTTCTTCCCCCAATTTAATTGATGCCAAATGTATTTTAAAGCTTTAACACTACTGACTCATCAGGCAAGGAAGTTAAAGTGACCTGCAGTGTGGCTTCTTTACAGATATTGAGCTCACCACAAAGCCACGTGCTCCACATTTACAGCAGCTCTTTAGAGCTGGAAAGCTTTTCTGCTCCTCTAAGGACCGGGGCCTGACATTAATCCAGGAGGGATCCTTGCCAAGGGACAAGGTTGCAAAATAATCATTGCACAGTGCTCCTTTTGGCATCAAGAAGGAATCTGAAATGCCACAGTAAGGATGGGAGGAAGTAAAAGTTTCTATAGATGCTACTGACACAAAAAAAACAGTTTAGTATTAGGTTTTCTTACTTGCCCAAGAACCTGTAGAAGTGATGTCTTCAGAATTACCTTGAAAAAAAAGATATCATTTTATACAATGGCAAGCATAAGTACAAAATACTTCAATTTTAAAGAAGCAAATTTAAGTATTAGAATACAGCAATCCCACAACTAAAATGTACAACACCTTACTAGTGACATTTTAAAAGCAAATGCTTTAAAGTTTTAGAGTCCAGATTTCAGTACTAACCCAGCTGTTGCAAAATACTTGTAACACACACTATATGTCAAAAAGGCCAAACAGCCCACCTTTAGATTTGCTTAGTATTTATCTAGATTAATTAGCTATGGTTTAAAAGTCTGAATTATGCAAAAATTATCCAGCAATGCAAACCAGCCATAAAATAAAACTGTTTTACTCACTTCATACTGACAGTCTGGGGAAGAGTAGATGTTTAACTCTGGAAGGCTCCTGTCATTGTGAGGCTGAGCAATGTGCAGTTTGGCAGAGATCTCAGCAAGAGATGGAACTCTGAAACAGCAACTTAGATGGTCAGTGCTGTGCTTATAACCAAGCAGAAAAACCAAACATGCCTCAGTCTTCAAGAAGTGCACACAAAACAGATCTACCACACCAAGCAGCACCACAAGCTGTGAGCAAAATGGTGAAAGGAACTTGTTCATCCTGTCACAAAGAAACTACATAACATCCTCAATTCCCTCTCCTCTGAACTGTCGAGGGACATGGCACTACGGAAAGCAAACAAGTTCAGGGAGCACACTGCCTCACAGAGCATGTAGATATGCTGGGTGCCAAGAATGGGAAGGATGGATCCTCAAGAATACAGTTCAGGTTCCTGCAAGTTTTATGCTGCTGGAAAACCCAGGGGGTTGGAAACTGTGAGGTATACTTAAGACTTCTAAAATAAACTAGAAATACAGTTTTCCAGCCATCTAAAATACAGTCAGGTTGTTCAACTTCTTTAGTGACACATGTATTTCAAGCTGTATCATTTTATTTTGTCAGCACTATGCTGCTGAAGCAAACACAGGGCTGCTGTGTGACCCCAACCTTGGCTTCCAGGAGGAAGCCAGCATCCAGAGCAGCCACTGTTCTCCACATGTGAGGGGGGTCAATGATTATCCTGAGGATTTCAGACAAGTACATCTGACTTCTTTTTTGACAAAATTAGTGAGAACCATTAAGCAATAAGTAGGTATTCTTATTCTAGGAAAAGTCAAAGCAACTTTATCAACAAGGGCAGAAAGGTAAATGAGGAAAAGACACAGAAGCCAAGCACTTAAGACTGAAGAAACTGTCTCACAACAGGATGCAAATATTCTTCAAAAAACATATCAAGAAGTTATTAATTGTTAAAGTCCTTACTTCGCTACAGTTATTGAGTCTTCATGTGACCAGGGGATATGGAGTCTGTAAACACTAGGTTTTCTTTCTGAAATGGAACAGCATTAAAAAGTATAAACTTAATTAAGAACAAGATGTGCCAGCTGTCTCTAAAAACTACACGGCCAGTAAAAGAAAGGTGGCACACAGATCACCACACAGAATCACTGGGCTTGCAGTTACATTGCAATTGACATTGCAATGCAGATCAGAGCAGTTAGCAGCAAACAAAAATGACATTTTTAAACTCAGGCTGTTACAGGACAAGACAGTGAGACATCAATGTTTTAAGGAAGAACAGTTATGAGAAAAGTTTCGCTTTTCAATATGAAACTGAAACCTGAATCTAATGAAATCCAGCACTTCCTTTTTTTTGAAACAGAGTCCTTTAGCAACCCATCCAGTTTAAACTTTTGTAGCTCAACATTCGAATTTGAGTCCCGTTATCAGCAAATAAAAATCCTAACCAAATGTGCTTTTCTCGAGAAACACTTTCAACATAAGGCAGAATCCTGCTCAAAGTTCAACTTCCCTTTGCTGAGAAGTAAGAAAAACAAACATTAAAGGGATAATTCTTCTCTTTTTTTAAGGTATCCTTACAGTGGGAAGTGAGAGATATTAGCAGGCACATTTGAACAGATTGTAACAGTATTGCCTAAACTCCATTGTATGAGAGGACTTCTGTTTCTACAAATTTTCAAGAATTTGTTTTATAAATGTATACTTTACAACACTTCTATTTACCTTTGAGTGACTGGCAGTGGCTGTCTATATAAATTTTGAAAGCTTGATATATCTAGAACACAAAAAATAGAAGTCACTCACTGTTCTCCAAACAGCGGTTACATTACCTCAAAAACTTAAATAGCATTCTTACTTTGTTGAAGTGATGGAGCTGTACATTGTAAAGTAATCCAGTTGAATTTAATAGAATTTTGCTTGAAGAAAGCCCTGTAAAGGATGTAATATTTCAACTTATTAGATAAAATTATCTGAGAACTCACTACATTTTCAGATTCTTTTTTGTCCCAAGAGAATGACATACTTTCATATCTGTTAGTCTAAATCCCTCTATTTCTTTTCTTTGTCTGTTACTAACAAAAGCAATGTTACCTTTAGTGAAAAACAACTCCCAAAAACCTCCTGACCTGACATTTTTAAGCAAATTTATTATCCAAAGGTTACCTTTCCATTTTTTTTCCAAAAGCAGTATGTTATACTTACCAAATGAAAAAAGATGTGTTACAGGGAGCTGTACAGTTCTGGAATCCTCTTTGAAGAATTCACAGCCCAACATATACTGCAATTGAGGATATTAAAAACAGATCTAAACCAAGAACAAGACTAGAAAGGCTCTGCACTTGTCAAATTACATTTCCCAAGTGATCTCTCCTCTATCTTTGCTTACTCTGAATATTGTGCATTACTAATTTCACTGCAAGATGCCTCTGTCACAACTATCTGAAGATACACTCACTTGTGCTGTGAATATGTCTTGGATCAGGGATTATTATAGCACAGACTCAGAGACTGTATTTGTATCACAGAAAGCAATATCACATCTGATCAGACTGGAAATTCCAATTCAGTAATCTGCCATTTCCAGGACTAACTGGAAAGGCCTGCCAGATCCAGATTGGTAACATGTTAAGTCTGCAAATGCTCCTCTTACTGGGATCCTGAGAGCCCTTGATGCAAAGATATTAATCTCATTTGTGAGATTCAAACTGTTAAACTCCACACAACTCAGTCTACTACATCATTTGTGGTGTAAGAGCTTGCAGAGGTGTCTGACCTAAGCTCCTCAGAATCCAGGTATGGTGCCTTCAGTTATCTATATTCTTCACTAACCTGGGTAAGAGAAATGACTGTTCAAAGGTATGAACATTCAGGAACACAATCAGAATATTCAGAAAAACAAGGAGGATTACCATTAGAATCTCCAACAAGGACTGATTTGAGAACTGTTGCTTTGTACATGTTCCAAGTGCTATTCGTGCCTTGTGTTTGGTATTTTATCAAAAGGGTTTCTGAGCTTACAGAAGATAACAGAAACTACTTTCAAACCACTCCACAGTGTGGGTCTATAGTTTCTCAAAGTAACTTAGCACATATTTAATATACTTCCTTGTCCTCCTGCCATGGCACCTGAAAGTTAATGAATACACCAAGCAAGCAATTTCTGGATGTCATATTGTTTTACCTTATTGCCAACTGCAGGCGAAACCTGAATGACCAAGTGGGACAAAGAAGGATAGTCCTGAAGTTTCAGCATTACAACCTTAAAAAGGAAAGGAAAAAAGAACAAGAAAGAAAGAAGAAAAGCCATTACTGAACATACCCCTTAGCTTGTCCCTTGCCAGTTCCCAGTAGTCTTCCTCTGGAATACAACTGCATGTTCCAATGCTGAAAACAGAACAGCTCCTTCCCTATGGCTTGCAACCACCCCCTGAAGGATCTCTCCCTCCCACAAGTTAGGTACACACTTACCTTGGTGGTTGGAAGTAACTCAGCTCTCCAGGATAAATCAGTAGCTTCCAGGCTGTAAAAATTCATGCACATTAAAGGATGAGCACCTTCATTATGCAGGCCCAGCATTATGGATTAATATACCAGCTTCTCTCTCTGGATTAACATTTTAAATTGAGAAGAAATTTGAGTGTACTGCTACCACAGTAATTTATCAAACTACAGTAATTTCAGATAGTGTTAATCTTGTTTGTGCAAAACCAATCCAAGCAAAGCTCCAAATCTGCCATACAGAAAACCTGCAGTACTCATTAGCCAGGCAGCTTCAGTCACAAAATTAAAACTCTTCATGAGCTAAAACTGCACCACCATCTTGTGGTTTTATTACATCAAAATCTCAAAATTTCCTATGGAAATATCTAAAATATACCATATAAATAAAAACTTTTGCTAGCTGTTAAAGAGTTTGCAGCAGTTCCAAAATGGGGTGTACTTATATTGAGTTCATATACTGAACTGCAACACATCCATTCAGTCACTTCAAGTGTTGATTTTTTGAATACTAGAATACTGCTGTTTCTCTAAATAGTGTTCATGACCTCAGGAGACAGTCCACAGCAAACCCACTATTATTAGATGAGGTTTAAGTAGCAGTCCTGAACTAGGCTAACCTGCACTTGATGCTGATCAAAAGTTATACAAAGGAATAACGGCTAATTTCTTGCATCAGGAAAAAGTAATTGTGAGATCTGGCTATCTGCTGAAGGCAAGACTCTGGCTGTACACCTCAGTGATCCCAGAACACATAAATACAATGCTAGTTCAATTTTGCCTGGAAGCTCTCCCTAATTTGAAGGGTAGGTTCAATTTAGTCTGAGTTTATTTTACAAATGTAAGCTAAGACAATGTTTTTAATCCATTTTGTAATGAATGTCATAACAAATAACCACTAAACCACCCACACTTCTAAATATGTTTCATATATCACTAGCAATTCTGAAGTAAGAAAAAAAAGAGATGCTTTAATCAACTATTTTGAAGGCTCTGACTGACATTTGATGTCTTTTGTCATAGGATTCCAAAGAAGCAGAATCACAAAGTGGTTTGAGTTGAAAAGGACATTAAAAACCCTCTAGTTCCAACAGCCCTGCCATAGGCAGGGACACCTTCTACTAGAGCAGGTTACTCAGGACCCCTTCCAACCTGGCCTGGAACATCTCCAGGAATGGGACATCCATAACATCTCTGGGAAAGCTGCTTCAATGCCTCACCACCCCCTCTAATATCCAATCTAAACCTGCCCTGTCACCTTAAAGCCACTACTCCTTGTCCTGTCACCTCATGCCCTTGGGAAAGGTCCCTCTCCAGCTCTTGCTATGAAAGTCAAAAATATAGCACCCTGAAGAAAAATATGACCTATTTTGGGACAAGCTGTTATCCTGGCGATGCAGAAAGCATGAATTATTTACAGTAACAATTTACTTCCCAATCCCTTCCTAACAAGGATAATTTATATGCTTAAAATTTAAACACAGTCTCACAAAACCCATTTGAATAAAGAATAGGAACTGTTCATACTCACCACATCGATGAATAAGTGTTCATGCAGCCATAAATCCAGCTACTTGTATCCTGTAAAGTCAATACCATAGAATACTACGTTATCTATGTGTGATTGCATTTATAAATATATTAAAAATACTGATTCTTTACTTCAAACAATGCAGGGGTTAAAACAGATGATAATTACAAGACTGATACCATAATCTTGCAATTACAATTGAAGGGAGGAAAGATGAAACTTTAGAGTGAATGGTAGGACTTTCCAGGAACCATTTTAAATAACTTTAATTTGCCACCCTTTGTATGAATAAATACAAGGTTAAGCAAACAAGCTTTCATATTTTCTCTTTAAAAAACAGCCATCTTACATATCATGTTTTATCTCCTGTAACTAAAAGAAACATCTCAAGGTACTCTTTTAAGCAGTAGAGGAATACTTTAAATGTTTAATGTTCTACTGCTCTGTCCCTTGAGAATTTAAGTGTTCTGAAGCGATAGCACCATGATGCAACTCTCAGATACTGTTTTGTACCTCCCACCTCCTTTGAAGTTGTACTAGGCCTGTCTTTCAGACATTACAACAAGGGCAGAAGTTATCCTTTTTTATCCTATCAAAACACAGCTAAGATCACAACACATATGTAAACACTGAAAGTGCCACTGAGAAGGACAATAAGAAAAGCACCCAGCACAGATAATTGCTTTCCACAGTGGTGGTATGAGTGCCACCTTTGGCAACGGGAGGAGTGGCAACAGGGACAGGCAGGATCAAGCAGGAAAGCATCTCAATTTTCTTGCCACTAATGTAAAATACATGATCCTGAAAAGCATATTTATCCATCTTCAGTTTGCCAAGAGATTACATTCATTCTTGTATAAAAAACCGTAAAAAAAATTGGCTGAATGTGTGTGTCTCGAGCTAAAAATACAAGAAATGTACATTATGGTGTCTCTTCTCAATAGGAGACAACTGAGATGGTGCTGTTTCCTCATCTGTCTTCCATTCACTTCCCCTGCTTGGTGAAAGATCTCTGTAGCCTTTCAGGCTCACTTGAATTTTATTATGGAAATGCAAACCTATAAACAGCTTTCCCAAATTAGAAGTATGGCAAAAACACAGCAGCACTAAAAACAACTTCTTCCTTCAAAACCATCAATACAGAATTGCAGTAAATGAAAGGACAAAGTAATGTAGAGCTAACCAGAAGAGTCAAAAAGGAAACATTTGAGGTTCAGGTGGCATTGAAGGTTTCAGACCTTGAACACTAAGTGTGATATGCTAAAACAGGTAGTACCTCTGACATGCATTAGGCTGTGACTGTAAATGGATGGCAGCAATTCCAACAGCTGTTCATTAACTGCAGCAAATGGAATTTTAAAAAACATATCTTTATAAACAAACTCCAGACATTAAAGAAGTATTTTCTCACCAACATACTATTTTCACAGTAAACATGACTGTATGATTTTCTGTGGCTTGCAAGAGGAAATGCGAAATATTTTCCATCAGAATCCTTAAAAAAAAAAAAAGCTCATTATTCAAAATAAAGCCACAAAACCCCCCCCAACAAAACAACCTAAACAAAATAAAATCATAAACATAGAAACACAATGGGGGAAAAATTACTTACATTGTAAACTGAGTAAGTCCATTTTGAGGCTTTGACTGTAATCCACATGAAAGCTCCTAAAAATAAATATTTTAGTATGCTGCACTGCAGGAACGATTATCCTCATATTCAAAATCTTGTATTTTACTTATCACCAAGGTCTTATCTCCTGTCTATACAGGGATGTAAACTTCATGTGCTTTAATCAACACGGAGAATTGTTGCTACTTACAATTACATGCAACAGTTATCATCACTTACACAGGAAAGGAGGATAAAAATAAAGCCCTAGGATCCTGTTACTAAATACTAATGGCAAAATAAAAACCCTGTGGATCTTGAAACTAAAATATAAAGACAACAAAACAAATAAACCAAATTATATTCATGTAATTACAGGGTGACTGATTAGTGATGAGGCAACATTAGAAACAGCCCCAGTCATTGCTCCTGTCAGCCTCTCACTTTTAACTCTGCAACCTAGGGAAGGAACTTTACAAGGAAACCCTTAGTGAATGGTTCATTTCACCCTGCCACATCATGGGACAAAGGAAGTGATTGATGAAGCAGATCTGAATATTCAGGATTTCCATGAGTAGCACAAAACTACCACAACGGCTCTGCAACACCCATCCTATCCCTGTGGCAGCCACCGTAGCTTAGATTCCCTTTTGACATGCAGCTATTCCCAGCTTCTGAGATTTTCTACTGGACAACCTGGTGTAAATACAACTCCTCAGAATCCAAGCTGTAGAAAAGTGACAGATTTTTGCACCTATCCCTGTTAACCTCTTTAATACCAAAACCAAACAAAAGCAGATTGTTTAGGTCTGTAACCTGTATACTGCTTTAGTTTGTCTGAAGGAGGACAAAGTGTTTTCCAAATCTTTGTTAGTGAGAAGATTAACCATTAACAAAGGAGTATCACTGAATCCTATTCAAAAGAAAACTGCTACACACCTGTGAGTTCTGTAAAAGCTTCAGGATTTTCCTCAAACATCTTGGCAGGGTGTCTCACAAAGTGGTGATTCAGTACAGACATTCTCTTCTTTGGATCCTCAGTTATCTAAAACAAGAGCACATTATCAATTTTTTACCAATGTATGTGATTTCAGATCATCATATGATCACAGCCAGCAATACAGTTTCGTGGGTGGAAGGCAGGAGAGATTGTTAGAAGACATTGTACCCTTTCTGTTCTAAATTCAGTACTCTGAAGTGCCATCAATAATCAATCACTGCAATACAGAAAATCTACACATTATAAAGCACAGCCAAACCTTTCAGGAGTTTTACATCCACACCTACTCTAACACAAGGAAACCATTCCATTAAACTTCCTTCATAGACACACATGCATTCTTCCTGAAATGACACTTAGGCCACAGCTTAGGAAAAATTCTCACATTTAGATTTATTAATCCGAGTTCATATATCCAGCTTGCTACAATTCATCTGACTATTTTAAGCATCCAAGTAGCTGTATAGCTACGCTGGGATTCACCTTTGTTTGGGGTTGGGGTTTTTTGTTTGTTTGATCAGTTTGGTTATGGTTTTTCCAAATAAACCTTCCAGGAGTAATTTTTGTCTATTCCACTTTCCAAAACTGTGGCCATTACAACTGGTTTCTGAAAAGTTTCACCCTCTAGCATAGTCAGTGCTACAGAATAACTGTACTCCTCTTTCTGTCTCTCTAAATCACACATTAAAATAAGTACCCATGAAAAACTAGAGGAGTCTGTCCTGAATAGCCTCAGAAGGAACACCTGAAATCCTTCCTCTTCTATGTCTTCTTCTCTGCTCTTATGTGTACATCGAGAGGTCACATTCACAGCTACAGAGCTATCAAAATCTCTTTATCCTGGTGCAAGGTCAACTGAATCTGCTGCTTTATGGAAGAAATCTTCAGCCCACAGTCCAGCTATAATGCATCAAGCAGTCAATAATGAAAACTGAGCCAACACCTTGTTATTTCTGACCCTTTGGTCAAATAACAAAGCCATTGGATTTTTCAGTGACTGGTACAAAATGGAAACAATTTTCTCAGCAAGACTTAGAATAATCAAAAAGAATTTTCTGTAAAATAGAGAGATATTTCTCCTCATTAAGCATTCTGGGATGGAAGAAGAAAGTGTGATGGGTAAATATGCAAAGATCACATATACAGACCTGCCTTGTGTTTTCATCTATGAGATCAAAAAAAGCTCTAATGGTAGCCAGGATCAGTTCTTTGCACCTAGAAAACAGAATAAGTACAATTAAATCTAGAAAAGAAAGATCCAGAGTGATAAAACTGGTCAGAAGAGACTTCTGATATATACCATAATATTAAACTTAAGTTAAATTATGGTATAAAGTGATACCAGTAGAGAGAAGAGCTATGCACAGTCAGTCAATTAACCTTTGTTCCATTATCTTACCACACAATGGAGAGATGGTCAGTTGAGGCCCAAGCTCTAGGCACAGCTGAGCTCTGTTTGGGTGAAGAAAAAGATTAAGCTTTTGTTAGTACTCAACATTCTAAAATTATTTGGAAACCTTTCCCCTCCTTATTCAAACATATTTGCACAATTATTAAAAAGAACAGCCTTTATCTTAAGAGTTTCAGGGCTTAGGGCACAACAGAGTGACTTCTTCAGTCACCAGTCTTGCAAGCACTAAAGCACATGCAAGATAGAAATTATAAAACAAAATTTTCTATGTTAGATAACAGAGACTAATGGTGAAAGGGCAGATAATGGAGTGGAGGAAACTTACCAAGAATTTCTTCAAAGACTGCTTCTATGACTGATCTTACTATTTTAATAACTGCTCCTGGCACACGAGAATAGCAGGGTGCCAGTGGAAGCTGTTGTTGAGAAACCAAGGGCATCCTCAACAGAAAGAACTATCAGAACACCATGGAGAAAGCACTGGACTGTCTGAAGGTATTAATTTCTTTAAGTGCATTTCAGGTGTTACATTTTAGGGTCTAACAATATAAAAAAAACTTTCCACAAATGGAGCTCATCAATCTATTGCTCAACATGAATCAAATAAACTAGGAACTATTAATGCATCACACTTGGGAAGAAAAAACCCAAACTGAACAATAACAGCCACTAAACAACCTACAAAACAAACACAAACTAGAAAGAACTGGTACCACTACTCAAGAAATCTCATGCAAAATTCTGGTCACCAACACTCAAGAGAAATGAAAGTAAAGCAGATGCAGAGAAGGGTTACTAGGACAAAGGGAATGCAGTGTTAATCCTCTTAGCCTAGCAGGAGCTGAACTTATTTATAGACAGCTCTTTGTACAACACACAGGGAGGTAAACACCAAGGGAATGACAGCTATTTCATGTAACATTTCAAGCAGATGTCAGAAGAAAGGCATTAAAAAACTGGCTTGTGCAGTAAATGGGAATTGGAAACTACAATTTTTCCTCCTCCTTGTGAGTATCTTTCAGCTCCTACATGTAGGGAACAGGTTGATAGAGAGGGGATGGAACGACAAACCTAACTACTTTCTGATGACCCTTGATTAATTTTGAAAGGACAGATGCATGAAAAAGCAGAAAACTGGACTGGATGAACCTCTACAGCCTATTCCTAAATTCTCTGAAAACAACAAATACAAAAAGAAGGTGCCAAGCCAGAGCTCTCTTTTATAATAAAACACTCTGCTTCTATACTGCACATTCATCCTTCTCCACAGACACATCTCTTGCAAAAACATAGGGAAATAAAACCTGAGTTCTGGAACTGAAGAAGTGCAAGCAGGTGCTAAGAAGAAACAGAACCAAGTGGTAGATGATTCCAATCAGTGCCACACACACTCCTCCAGTGCAGGCTCATTTATACTACATCAACTACTTATGATTTTATAACCATATACAATCTATTTAGTGTTTTCACATGCAGTATTTTCATATTTACTTACACTATGCTGCCCATAAAGACACTGATACATGCATTACATAAACAACTACCTAACATAGTTGCATGCAAAACCAAAGAAACAGTTTGCTTTTTTTACCACAACAGATAAGGCACTGTCATGTTGACTCAATCTTGGTAGAAAAGCCAGTCCTGAACGAACTTGGTAATCTCTGAATCCTCCCGCCACAGAAAGTGTAGTTAAATTTCTTAAATCTTGGGCCTTTAGAATCCAATGATTGTTTACAGTTGTATAAAAATCTATAAAATATATTAAAATCAATCACAATTTTCCCATAAGCCTATTTGATATACAAAAAAAAAAAAGCTATACAAACATTAACTACAAGTTTCTGTAAGTCCCCCTTGGAGACATCTGAGCTCTGATTATCACTTGATTCACATAAAAGAGGAAAATTATTGTTTTAACCTAAAGAGGTAGCAGTTAGGAAAGACAGATACACTTTCTGTATCAGCTGAACACATATATTGTTAGAGTAGCAAATCATAGGTTTATTTGAAGGACAGACACAGATTTATTTGAAGTCCAGAAACAGTCAGTAAGGAAGAAGCATTGCACTGAAATCAATTGTAGGATGGAGAATTAATACAAGCACAATAAATCAAATCCAGCAGCTAAAGATAATCCATTCCTCTTGGGTGACACAGAGAAAAATGAAAATTAATGTCTGTTCCTCTTCCTTCACCAATTCCCTCAGTATCTACATGCAGCAGCACAATTATCACTAAACACATATTTACTCAGTATAGTTTAATCAAATCTAGCTTTTCAGGAAGAGTATAGTACATGTATAATGATTATACTTTATTTTTATGCCACAGTTTTTCAGGTAAGGAGAAAATATGATCTTTTTTTGTAAATATTTAAAATACGTAGTAACATCTATATTTCTATTCTCATCTCTACAACCCTTGGCTATGAAAAACATTAAATTTAGCACCTTCTACAGAACTAACGCTCTCTCCTTCAATAAAGATAAAAGTCATTACAGAGGTCAAGTTTTAAAAGAGGAGGAAAAAAAAAGAAAGAAAATACGTCATTCACTGGAAAGCTTACAAATTTAGTAACATGCCCTGAAACTTATTAAATTACAAATTATTGAGAGCTCCAGGCCTCGCACAGAAACTCAAGTCCACATAATCCATTTTATATGATACTTGACTTTCTCTGAGCATCCTGGCACTCTCAACTACCTGAGTACCAAAGGAACAGATCCATTACAGTAAATAAAGCAGCACATTTTGCTGTTGATTTGCAAGAATCTCCCCACTAAAGCTTGAGAGGATCAATAAAGAAATTCAGTGTGATTAGACAACTGTAATACTCACCAGTAAGGTATTTGTCTAAAGGCATTACAGGTGCAACATGAGGTGTGGCTTGTGTAATGAGCAGGTTTATGAGTTCAGGCTTAAAGTTCTTCAGAGTGAGCAACGCCCTTGCAACAAGACCACCCATGGAATGCCCAACTATTGCAACACTGCTCGGGGCAAATTCTCGATCCTTCAGCAAAGAGCAATCAGACACAGCAGAAACAGATTTGACATTGAACTATTCTTATCAGCTGGAGATTTCCCCCCCCCCCAGATTAACTTACGGTTTTTCAAGGAAAACATTTATTAGCATCAACTCAACAAGTTTACAGATTGAATAAAAATTTACTTGCTAGCTCACAAAAACATGCTTAATACGAGGTATCCAGCTCCAAAGGAAACACTGTGTAGCCTGTGTAAGCTTAATAAACTCAAGCTTATTTTAACTTCTGAGACTTTTAGGAACAGAGGACATCAAAGAACTTCCCCAGAGAAAACTGGTTGTAAGGCAATGCTATATGAATATTTTAGTAAGCTACAGCTGTTTACATCTCTACTCGAAAAAGTCATCCATTGTGCATGGAATTATTTATTTAGAAACATAACACAGAACCTCACCAATGGTCTCTGATTGTCACAAGTACTAACAATCTATTAAAAAAAAAGCAATTCTCCATTGCATTGTTATCACCTTCAAATATCTACACACACTATAAAGTCTCACTCCCCTACTCAACACTCTTCAGTTTTGCAACAGGAGAGGCAGCCCAGAACTCCATTCCCAAATGGAATTACATTACTCAGCATATGTGTTTGCCACTACTTACCCTGTACAACTTAAGAATCACTTTTATGCACTCATGCACAAACTTGGTCTGTCGTTGCAGGCTACCACCATACAGTGCAACCAACTCCTCATTAAAGTTGATACTGAAGAAATTAAAATGATACTTGAAGTCAGCATCTTCTGCTTTTCTCAGTGCAATGGAGCCAAGAGAACGTACTAGAAAGAGAAACCACATCAATTAGAACAGTCCAACAGCCACTGCTTAGCACCATTTTAGCAGAAAAACATGTAAACACATAATCAATTAAGAAACAAATACATTAAATCCATTTTTCACCTCAAGCCATTTATAAAAGACATTCTAAACCAAACCACCTCTTTTCAGCTTACTGCTGACTATAGAGATATTTTATGTCAAGACCAAATTTATACAAGGATCAAGGATTATGTTCTTCCACCTTAGGACTGCTTTTCTCATCTCATTTGCACCTTACTGCCACCAGGAGAAGAAGGCATTCTTGATTTCAACTGTAGAGACATTCCCAAATATCGCTAAGGTAAGTATGGGGAATTGCAAAACCAAACCCTAAAGGACACTTGTCCATCTAAAACCTCGAGGGAGAAAACATTCACTTTACAAGGTCTTGCTTCTGACCTGTCTAACCCTGGCTACTATTTAATACAGCCTTTTGTGTGCAGAATTGTCCCTGAGTTTCCATGGAGACAACACAAGATGGGAGCAATAACAGCTGCAAATAAGAAGGCATGGTAGCAGAAGAAAAAATGGAAGTCCCAAAAGCGCTATAAAAAAATAAGCGCTATGTAAAATAACAAATGATGGTCAGAAAGGTCTGCCCAAATCCAGCACACAGGACCAAGATTCTCCTAGAGAACAACAGGTTGAGAGAACTGCAGCACGCTCCTTCTCAGAAAAGTTTGCTATAGAAATTAGGGTACAAAATTTCAGAGAAGCTCATGAAATGGGACAATAATATTTGCGAAGTACTTCATATGTTCATACATTCACGTATTGCCAGTCTCCCTAAATCCATTTCTAAAAGAACATAATTGAAATATTTACTGCTCCTGTAGCATGCAGTACTTCTTCTCACCTAGTCTGTTTGTTGTTCAGATATTTCCTTTTGATTCCTAAAATGCCCTGAGAGTACCATTCTATTTCCTGCATAGTGATGTACAGCCGTGTGTTTAGAGACAGCATTAATTCACAGATTTGCAATATTTGATGCACAATCACAAAAGTCCATATGGCACCCCTCATAATCATTATGTTTGTAATCTTCTTTGGATGCTATTGTGCCTGGAAGTCTGTATGGATTTTCTGAAAGTAGTATTTGGTAAAATATTTTACACTGTTATGAGCTAAGCAAGTACGTTCTCAAAAAAACCCAGCTCTCTAAAGGTTCTCTGAAATCTGATATTTAATCATCAACTTTAGTGTTAATATAAGGAAAAATTATCACAGTAAGACATCAGGGTTCAGACTGTGTCGGTTTTCCCCCCACACACAGATCCATTTTCTAACATCATGAGAGTGTTATTTACTGTTTCAAAGCACGTTTTAGGGAACAAAAATAACAGTCTGAAAAACCCAGACTGGAAGGAATAGCAGGTACCAGAGTAAACACTGAAACACAAAACTTCATGTACCACCAGCTGTGGCATTCAGAATGAAAAATAAAAATGTTTTAAAACTATTACTGCTTTTCATTTGGAGCCTAGAAATGCAAGAGGGGAAGAAAAAGAGGCTATGTGTAAAGTGGGAAGATGATGTTAAGGAAAAAACACAACTATATAAAGATGTAGGGAATAATAAAACTAGAGGGCAAGCTCAGATGATGCTGATTTCTACAGCATGTAATTCCTTTACATCACAGATGACAGATGGTTCCGTTTCTCCTAATGAAATTCAGGTCATGTTTTATTTGGCATTAACTGCACTAAACATTGTTCAAATCAAAACCAACTAGATGTTTGCAATCAAAAGTACAGCAAGGGTGCAGTGCTGCCAGAGGACAGCCTAAAATGTACTTTTTCTGGCTTTCAAAAGGCTGTCTGCAGAGAAATATTATAGCTTAACTATTCGACTGATTTCAAACAAAAATAATATATTTTGACTGTTTTAATTATACATAGAGTAATATGATAAGCTATTATGACTCTGTCAAGTATTATTTCAAACAGAAAACTACCTAATGCATAAATCTGAGATTTGTAACAAAGATGTAACTCAGCTAAACGCTTACCTTGCTTGTAACTGCCAGCATTCCCGGGAAGAAAAAGAACTGGAATTCCTGTCAATAGGAGATTTTTGTTTTCTTCAGCATAGCTCCCTTCCCCATAGAGATAGAGCTCATAGGCTGGGTATCGTCTGGCTGTTTTCTTGGGTAATTTTATTTTCTATTGCAAAAGTTAAAAAGAAAACAAACACTTTGCTTATAGTTTTACAAACAGGAAAATACAGTGGCTATCCTGCCATTTAAATGATCTGGCTTATGTGGTTTTATTTTTATGGTTTTAAATTAAAGTCTAAAGAATACAGAATGAAAAACTGGGCTTGGCTTTAAAAAACTAATTAAAAGTAGAATATCAAACACACTGTTTAAGTAGGTTTTACTGAGCATAACAATGGCTGCAGTTACTTACTCCAAACAGTGATTACCTCTAGCTAGCTTTGGAACAGACTGCAAATGAATGCAATTATGTATCTGTCAAAGCTGCACATCCATAAAGTCAATCCAGCCTTATAATACAGTGAGGAAAAAGTGAAAAAAAAAAAGGTATGTCAAAACCCCACCAATTCTCCCAGGAGGGGAGAAGCTGAGCCCAGAAACTGGGGTACATGAGTGATGTTAACTATTCCTGATGCACAGGAATAGTTCCAGAACCCTTCCCAGTCTCAGAACAAGGATACAAGAGCTGAATCTCGAGAGCAGCCGGATGTGGGTGACAGTCAAGTGACACCTGTTACTTCAGAGTAAACTACAGGCGCTGTGGGAATTCTCTGAGCTGATTTTTACAGAGGTGTCACCTGCAGTGAGAGTTTAAACAACAGCAGTAACCACCTCAATGTGGCTCAGCACAAAAAAACAAACCCATACTTTGGGTACTTTGAGGCTTTTTCTGTTTCATTTTCAGAGCTGGTTTTGTGGTCTGACAAACCACCTGGTTCTGTGACAACTCAAGGTCTAATGCACATGTCAGCTGTCACCTTAAAGCAGGCTTTATTTCTTGTGCTAAAGAAGAAAACAAGTAACCCCATAACCCAAGCACACAACTGATTCACAGGATTACAACTCCCAAATAGAAAAGAACAAGATCTCTTTGAACCCAAGGGCTAGGTGAGGATTAATCTTACACCAGTAAGTCAATCTCTTAGAGTCATATGGCACTGTCTTAATTAAATGTGTTCTTGTTTACTACTTATTTGGTTTAACTCCTGCATGGAGGTTGGCTGATTGGTAACTCTGAGTTTGTAAGATACAGATTTTTAAAATTTTGATGAATGCAAATACAATTGTTCCAACATTTGAATAACTATGTTACAGCAATTGAGAGACAACTAAGATAATACAAAAATAAATGTATAAGGTGTAATTTATATTTTCAGGAAACACTTTTACAGAATAAGGTCAAAACTAAACTGAGTTTTGCATCAGAAACCCCCTGTAAAGTCTCTCTTAAATGCTCCCTTGAAATAGAAGCATCTTTATTTCAAATATTTAGTTGTTTTCTCTCAGCTGCATCTACCACAAAGGTGATTTAGCTTTAATTCTGTGCCCCCACACTTGTGTTCTTCTCTGTCTCTCCTCAGCTAATGACTATTTTCTTTCCCCCTTGGCCTTCAAGTTTTTTGGTATATTGCTTATTTGCAAACTATTTTCATGATTAGATTGATAGATAGATAGTATCTATTGTATGAGATATATATGTGTGTGTGTGTATTATTTATAGTATTTTAATTATCTTGATTCATTAAGACAATAGAGAGTGCAAGTTAAATTCTTTCACTGAAAACAAGAAAATTCAAGCTTCTCTCAGGGCTTATATCTTCAGATCACCCTTTGGCATTTTCCCTTTCTTCATCATCCTGCCTTTCCAGCTTCACTGATCTCATTTCTTTCTGCTGCTCCTTTTGCAAAGGCTTTCAAAATTATGTGAAAATACCTTCAGCAGTTCCCATTACTAAACTATGAGTGCCATCACGATGTGCTTATACGACTTCCTGACAGCTCAAATCAACTGTTCATCCACAGTAAATTCCTGGTCCATTGTCTTTTCAAAAACTCCTATGGAACATAAAATTAACAAGCTGTTTTTCTTTGGGGCAATGTTGAATGCAAAAACCTACAGAACCTATGAGAATTGTACTGTCAAAATACTGGGGGTTTGAGTTTTGGTTTTCTTTTTGGTAAATCACAGTATTTAAATACTATAACAAAATGACAATGAATAACTCTGAAGAAAAAGAGACATTCATGTTCCATGACAGTGGGTTTAAATTGTGAATTCCCAAGACATTGCTTATGTAATCACTTGTAGGCAGATACAGCAACTTTTTACAAAGTCAGTGCAGGCTTCGTTTTTCACCCTGGTTCCCAGAGAAATTAGGTTTATGTGAATAAGTCCTCATTAGTAACTTCTGAATCTCTTACCAAGAACAGCTGAACAGGAGAAGGGCAGGTTTAATTCAAACACTGAAATTTTAAAACTCATGCAAAAATTATCACCAATTACTGGGCTGACTGTGAGCTAACTCACACTGATAGACACAGAAGAAATTAAACTCCTTGTTTAATTGCTCAAGCAATTCTTTGTTTTGTAATGTGATACCAATCCGGAAGCAAGGACGAGGTACCACTCCTACCCTGGGATTTCCTAGCTAAGGCAGCACTTCACAGACAACAGACATCTCCAACATTGTACTTGTAAAGTACAATGCCTTAGCAAACCCAAACGAATTCACAATTCACCCCCCAGCCCAAAGTACTGTTTTCTGCATGGTAAAAGTGATTACTCAGGAAACAGAAATTCCAGAGGGCAATACAGCCAGCTGTGACTTGCATCTCCTGCATGGAACTACTGCTCACCTTTAAGCCTTGCATCCCTTGCCAGCAGAACACCCGCCTAAAGATGCTGGAGTTTAAGCCCTTACATAATGAGTAAATACAAAAGATGTGGTGGCAGACAAGAGATTCAGGCACCCGCCAATAACATCACATGGATTTTGCCAGTAACTTTCTGTTGGTTGGCTTCAGATTGAAGCTGAAGCAGGTTCTGGCTGCCAGGAGATCTGAAAACTTGCCGCGTAGTATTTAAGTATTTATAATTGTTTAAACCAATTTGTTCTACAGCACCGACAAAACAACCCCTGCAGCCATACCCAATTCCTCTTTTGTAGGCTAAGACGGCTATATCAAGGTTAGCAAAAGAAGGTTAATAGATCCAAAAATTAACTTTCTGCTTCATTACCATTTTGGACACTGAAGTTTTGCTTTTACATCTTCTTTACTATGCAAGCCAGCTTGCAACCTACTTCTGAACAGTATTTAGAATAATTAGTATTTTTTCCAACATAGATTAGATGTCAGATAATTAAAAAAACGAATGTTCATAAGTCAACCAATTATGCTTTTAATAAGAGAGAAAATGCTGTATCAAGAACTACTATCAAAAAAAGAAACTGTTTTCTAACAACTGCATGGTGCAGCGTTAGCAGAAAACTTACAAATGTGCATTTACATCCTTCCGCTATTAAGCCAGAATACCGTGTGGAAAACAAGAGTTTCTTCTTTCAAAGTGATCCCAGGTTTTCAAAGAGACTTCTACAAGGCTCCGTCAGCAAAACAAGGAAGCCCTCAGACGAATTTACAAGCTCTCCCATGTACATTGTGGGATGTGCCACCTCCAAAGTGCCCAGCGAGGAGATTTTGCACCACAGTTCACCACCTTGAGAAATGCACTAATAGTCAAATCTCAGTTATGCGCTTTTTTGACACATTGGTTACTGCACGCTTGGAAGTCACGAGAAGGGCCACGAAGTGCAAGGCTCGGCCTCCTGGGCACTGGCAGCGCTGGGAGCACTGTCCGAGGAGCTGGCCCAGCCTCTTCCTCTGCCAACACCTGCGTGAGCCCCTGGGTTTCACCGGAGCTACAGGTAACCGCGGGCTGCGGCAGCTCCGCAGGCGGGCAGGTTTCGCCCGCTGCGTTACAGGTGGGCAGCGCTCCCACCGCCCTCTCCCCGAGGGGCAGCGCCACACGCCGCGGGCACAGCAGCGCGTCCGGCCAGCCCCGGCCCCGCTCAGCCCCAGCTGCCCGTGCCCCAGTTACGGCTCTCCGCCCTGGCACGGCGCGAACCCCGAGCGAGGGGCTGCTCTCCCTCCCCGGGGGAGCCGCGCCTCACGCTCCCGGCTCCGGGCTCCGGCCGCGGCGGGGCGGGCGGCAACGCCCCGGGAGCGGCAGGTCCCACCTGTTACACCCCGCCGCACTCACCAGGTACTCGGGGTACTCGTACATGTAGGTCATGCTGCACCGGTTCTCCTCGTAGAGGAACAGCACGTCCCGCACGCCCAGCAGCACCAGGGCCGCCAGCACCCCATAGAAGAGCGCTGCCAGCGCGGGCAGCCGGCGGCCCGCCCGCCCCATGGCGCCCCGCGGAGCGGAGCGCTGCTCCCCGCGGGCTCCCCGCGCACACGGGCACGGCGGGGCGGGGCGGGGCGGGAGCGCCACCGCCCGGGAGGCGGAGCGGGCGGAGGCCGGGCCGGCGCCTCAACCTGGCCACCGCCGGCGCCAGGGGCCGGCCGCCATGTTGGGGAGGTCGGGCGGCCGCTGGGCCGAGGGGCCCGCCCGCCATGTCGCGGCTCGCGGGGGAGGCGTGTCCGCCATGATGGGGAGGGCGCTGCGGCGGGGCCGTGAGGGAGCGCGGCCGCGGGGAGCAGTGCAGCGATAAAAGTCCTTAGAGCTGCAGGCACTCACCGCCTAAAAAGCACTGGTGGTGATTCCGGTTTTTAGTAGGTTTTTCTTCCCTTTTTGTGGATTTTGCTTGTTTGCTTTAATTCAGATACTTTTAACACCTTAGTACCTATCACTGACTTTAAGCTCTCTGCTGCATTTTAGTGCCTGTGGAGCTGCTGCTCCAGCCCGCTGCAGGGCACACCCAGCAGTGCCCGTGGAGCTCACCAGGGAAAACAGTAAAATATTTAATATGTAAGCAAAAAAAAAAAAAAAAACACAAAAACAAACAACAACAACAACAAAAAACAAACAACAAAAAAACCCCACTGTGGTGGTGTTTTATTTTGTTCCCCCACCACCCCTGAATCTACAGAGAAAGCAAAATCAGCTAAGGCACATAGGAAAGAAGTAACAAATAGCTATACATGCAGTTGCATTTTCATCTTCACTGCTAAATACTTAAGCCGCCTCAGCTCCCCCAAAATAAACAAAATTTACTCAGTTTTCCAACAGTATTTGTACCATTTTATTTGTAAAAATAACCATCTGAATGCATTGCAATTGTAGTTTACAGTTAGATTTCTTTATTACATTAATACAGCATTCAGTAGTTGAAAAAGTTACTAAACTGTGCTTGAGAAGATTCAGGTTGAATTCCAAGTCATTCACTGAATTAAGTCTTTTTCCTCATTTCATATGTGACATTTACCCAAGTCCTTAAACTTCAATTTACAAAAGCAAACAATACCGACAAAACCCCACCAAAACCATCAAACAATGTTTTATATAGTTTATTACAAATGTTATGCAAAATATAACACTGGCACCAGATGCGTATCACCATGGTTTGTAAAGATATATTGCACATGCTAAAGCATAAAATATAAGACAAAAACTACAAAACATAAGATATTGGCTTTAATATGTAGATCACTGCATAAGAAATGCATAAAATTACATTTTATACACACACTCAAGATTGTCACTAGTTTAAAACGCCCTTTCCTATAACACTGACCTAAGGTTTACTTTTTGTGTAATAAGAAAGCATTTTCAGCACTGCAAAAATTATACATTATTCCTATAGAAATTTAGCATATTAATTTTCATTTCAATGCAGGTAGAACATATGAAAAGAAGAAACACTTTATACATTCAAAGAAGGTCTGAAATGAAAATTTACTGGTAATATATTGCTTTTATAACACTCAAATGAAAAAAAAAAAAAAGACAAGTTTCACAAAACATTTCCATTATACACAAATATAAAAAGGCACTCTAATATTTCTTACATGACTAAGAATAAAAATCACAATTTTTTTAAAATCATCCTCAAATACATAACCATAAGTTTCTCAACAGTACAATGGATAAACAATTCATTTCATGTGTTTGTTCTAATTCAATAACCTGGCAGTTGTTTACTGCATAAAAGTACCAAACACATTTTATGGTGCCCTTTTAGTAGCAATGAACAGAAAACCCCTGAGCTATTTCACAGCAATTTCAGGCAGTCCGGAGGTTGTAACTCAGCATTTATGAGAGAGACTTGGGAGCCCATCCTGCTCTGGATTCCACCTGCAGCTGTGGTTAAAATACAGGATGGAACAATCCTGCCAATGCACCTGGGCAGGGAGCTGCCCCTCCCCATTGCCCTCTGCTGGGTGCACACACAGAAATTACAGGATCCAGGGTTAAGTGCAACAATTCTGTACGATTACTCTTGTAAGAAGTCCACAGAAAGGCAAGGAGATTATTTACAAGAGTAACATTACTCCCATGCTTAAATACCTGCCCTAAACTACACATTTATTTCTACATGTGATAAATTACAGATTCATGTGCTAGCATACAAAAAAAAAAAAAAACCAAAAAAAACAGGGATTCTGGTAACTCACTTGAGATGTGGGACAGGCCAACACCGAGCACTTCCGAGTGTCTCGCTCGTGGCAGTTTTTCTCCTAAATACAGCACCCTCAAAACTCGACCTGTGCAGTGCCCTGGAGGTGTGAGCTTTCTGGAATGCTGCATCCTGACAGCATTGGAGGGTTTCATGGGTAAAGGTTACATTCGGTTCCTGGAAGGACCTCACAAATAAATCACCTCAGCTGCTGGGATGCACTAAGGGGCAGCAGCTGGTGCACTACATAATTACCAGCGTTATGAGGCATTGCAAAAAACGTTTTGGTAACTGTTTGGTGGCAGGTAAAACACTGATACTTTTTAAATGGCTGCTTAAAATAATGTAACAACTCTTTATAAACAGGGCTGGTTTTCTGTTAATGAAGCACTGCCGTGTAGAACAGAGTAACTTTCTGTATTTCAGGGTGAGACTTAAAACTAATCCTGCCAAAGAGCCTGCCTACATTTCTGCTTAAAATAAGATTAAAACGCTGATTCTGCTGTTAGACAGCTGGCAGCTATTTCTCATATGTTTGTTTTCAATGCCATCCTTCCACATAAAAAAACCCCAAAATTTGGGATTACTATTAATTTTGGAACAGGCACCACTGAAAATTTTAACAGTTGATCTCTCCTCTTATTTTCAGTGTTTTAAGTAAGGTGGTTACTGCTATTCCGCAACTTTTAAAAGCAAAAATGCTGAGAAAAATCAATTAAAATGCTATTTGATGCTATTTCTGAGGAGAAAACCAGGGTTTCAGGTTCTCTGTCATTCTACTGTAGAAACTACAGAGTTGAGAGAAAAGGGGTTTTTTTTTGTTGTAAACTTTGGAAAATTGTTAACAATCAAGGAAAAAATATTCAATTTTACTAAGACAAAATAAACTTAATACATAAATATTTTTTCTAATTAAAGAACTGAAATTTGCCAATAGATTTTCAACAATTCAGTGGAACAGGGCTAAAAACTGCAACTAAAATTCAAATCCTTACATTTTCTTTACCCTACCAACAGCAAGCACCGAGGAAACTCATCTCACCCTCCCAGCACTGACACGGGCCTGAGACAAGCTGAGTGTGAATGACAGGAACAGGAACAGCTGACTCCATGCTCTGCCACCTTCTCTCCCCTCTCTGCCACAGCTGCGTGGGTTTTCTCATCTGTCTGGCAAGGGGCTGGATCCCTTTCTTAAGCTTCTAAACAAAGGAAGGTGTTTTGCTTTCTGCTTTTTCCCAGCACAGCCAGTGGACCTTTGAATTCCATACAAGGTGGGCACTCTCCCAGAGTGCATCCAGCCTTCCTTTTGCTCCTCATGCCCTCAGTCTTGCCAGATTCACATTTCATTTCAGTATGCATGAATGCTAACTAGGAGAACAAGCCATAGTTATTTTTCCTGGGCGTTTGTTTCATTTCAAATAAATAGAAACACATTATTATACATTAAAAGTATATGAACATATTCTTAAGTCTGGAAAAAAAACCCACCTGTGGTCAACACATCATCAGTTAAAAATGTCAACTTGAAACCTGTGTCATAAAATGTAAAATTCACCCAAGACTACTATTACCTCAAAAGTTTATATTTTTATCATTTAGAAAAAACTACTTCATTATGTCACTCACATTTGAAGAAAAAAAAATAAAAGTAGCAAAGTCTTCAATTTAACTACTGAAGCATTTTGGTCCTCTTGGTACGGCTGGTTAGTTCATGATAGTTTTTTGTTTGTGTTTTTTGTTTTTGTTTACAAAGTCTCATTCTTCCTTTTGCACATCTGTTGCAGAGGAGGGTCGGGGTCCATTTGACCTAGAAACTTTGGCAGAAGGAGTAAACATATTCACAAAGTTGACACTGCTTTAAAAGCTGGTGACAAAAAGGCTTTTTAGCATCTATCTCTGGTCCCCTGCACGGTACACTGCCATGTTTCTGGTGTTTGGTATTTTAACTTTTGGTGTTATGCTTTCATTGCTTTACCTTTGCTCTGTTAATCCAAACACTGGCAAAAGTATTTTAAAATTCAATACTGTTTACAGTAAAAACAAGTTATTTAACCATAGAAAAGAAAAAAAGCGCCATTTAAGTTGGCAAAACATTACAAACTTTTACATACACCTTTGTCTACACCTGATTTCTCCTTCTCTCCCCTTTTTTTTGTGATACTGGATTCATGATTAATGGCTCAGGTGACAGAAACATCTAATGACCCTAATTCTGTAGTGCAAATAAACCATACACATTTGTGCTGAATCGAAAAAAAATAAGGGCCAAGTGATTTCCATTTTACAGAAGTGATGTCCATGGGAAAATATGGTGAGATGAGCAGAATTTGGCCTTAAGAGTTAACAAGTACATTTTTCTAATTGTGTACTGCAACTAAGAACTGTAAAAAGTGCCTTCTGTACGTTTAAGTGCTTAATACAGGCAGAATGTAAAAGGTTTCATTTCCTGTAGAAAAGTAATACAGGCAGTTTTAAGATTACAACTTTACCTTTGGTTCATGTAAAAAAATTATCTAATTAACAGAGCCCCAGGAAGCAGGAAACAGACAAACGTAGGGAAAGGGTGATGCTCCAATCTGTGAAGGCTATGCTGGAAATAGGATTGTGTACTAAAGGTGCAGCTAAAACATGAAAACTCTTTACAAACAGTTCCCTGTTTATTTGTGCTGTCAAAAAGAAAAAAGGCATTTTCTCTTTTTCTACTTAAAATAAGAGGTAGAGACTTTCCACAGGGGCACTTTGGGCCTAAAGAAAACATCAGGAAACTGAAAAGCTGCAGAATTCTAATAAGAATATGTTCCAGTAAATCCCTCTAATTTTGTTATTTAAAGGGTTGATTCTCATCAACACTACAAATCTTTCAATATCTACTTGCCAAGAATAATGGTTAAGAATGTAACTGTGGGATTTAAGCTGTTTAAAAAGACAAAACTTAAAGCTGAAATGAAAGAATAACAAAATAACCAATGAGTCAAAACGTTTCAGAATCCGAATCATTTTCATTGTACCCATCCTCCGTTCCTATGTTATTACTCAAGGGCTTATTGTAAGAGTTAATGCTACCCATAGTGGAGCCATCGCAGAGGTGTGTCCTGCCCAAATTGTCTTTTTTAAAACAAGCGAAGTTGAAAGCCGTCACTGAACTGGAGGGAGAAAAAGGCATCATGGTAGCCAAAATGAGTGCCAGGCAGTCAGCCACGTCTTTGTTAGGAGCACAAGCCAGGGCTGGCGTATGACCTGGGCACAAACGCAGACAAGGCAATGGTTAGTACTGAGGGCACCGCGCACCCCGCATTCCTCAGGGACATCTCTAGGGACACCGTGGGACACGGATGGGGTTACACATGCCAGGCAACGGGCGTGTTACTCACTCACACGGGACATGCTGGGGGACACGCTGGGGGCACTGCAGTCACCGGGGCCACAACAAGCACTGCTTGTGTGAAACCAGGCAGCAAACACTGCACCAGTGGGTCAAAGCTAAACACAGTGCTACAGCACACACAGCATGGTCAATACACAACACGGGCACTACAGCAACAGGGGCAGAAACTGGCATCGGTTTCTGTGCGTATGAACGAGTCTCATTCTGAGAACAACAACTTGCATTCAATATCAAAAGTATTAGTTTAAAAATTTTTTTGATTTAATAAGCAAACAATTTTAAAGATTGGTCAGTTGAGTATCTACTCAACTTCGCAGGCAGTTTGTTTAGGAATTAAATGATAAAAGAATAAGACTGGTGCAGGGGGTACGTGGATAGCAGGTATGACTACATGGATGTTTAGTTACCCAAATGTACATTGTGTTAGAAGAATGATGGCTGTATTCAGCAAGCCTGGCATACACTTCAATTACAGAGCTAATATGACTCCAATGTCAGTCAGACGAAGGACTGGGGAGCGATTAGAATGCTTGTCTTCACTGCAGTTTAACTTGGCTCCTGTCCAAGCACTGCCCTAAAGCAGCTCTCCACATACAGGAGCCCTGGAAGTCAATGTGCTCATTACACTTGCTGTCTGTACATTTTACAGGCTGCTGTGCAGAACTCCAGCACTTCCCAACAAGTTCTCCTTTTATGCTAAGAGCTGAAAAATTCTCTTACAGATGGTTAAATCTTAAGCACTGCAGCAATAGTAATGTGAGGCAGTGGCCACTTCTGGTACCTACTGCCTCGAGTAAGCCAAGATCTGCAACACAGATGAATTTGGTGGGCAAAAGTGAATACAGTTTTATTGCAAACTACCCACATTTAAGCACTGACTGCAGTCAGTGCATTTCCTCTTCCATGTTAGTTCCATGCATTCCAAGTGTTAATATTCTTCAGAGCTGTATGTACACTAAGATTCTACTTAAACATATCTCTTTTAAACTATGCATGCTGTTCCTAGAAAAACTAAATGTGTATAAAATTTAAACTTAATTGTCATTTGTTATATATAAGTTAGCTGGACCTGTATGTACTGTTTTAAGGATAAAATCTGTGGTTAGAAGCTAGTCTGGTTCATTTTTCTGTCCCCTATCTCTAAAATGAGGTTAGGGTCAGATGACTTCCATGGAACTCATTCATGCAAGTATAGCTAAGTGGCATTTGGTTTATAGTAAATACCACTCAGTTCTTATCATCCCTAGATCTCAAATGTCTTGCAATGATGGGTAAGTATGACTTTACAAATATGGAAAGATGGAGGTACCAAATGTTACATTAATGCCATGAAGCTAGTATTGTAAGGAAGACCAACTTATTTCAGAAAGATATTTTTAAAAACTATAATTCTAGAATCACATCCCTCTGTGGTTTCTTTTAATTTTTAGGGAAGGACTTCACTGAAGTGTGAAGCGAAATGATTTAATTTAGTAACTAATTATGTGCTTTATGAGGCAACAGTAATTTAACTGCATCTTAGATTAAGTCAGATAATTGGCAAGTACCAGGTTTGATCTCAGAATGAGCTGGGACACACTCAAACATATGTTGATGGTTTTCTTCCTACCCATTAAAACATGCGCTGATTGAATGCAAAATCCTTAATTCTTCTGCAAGGCGTCAGAATTATCCGGTGCCACTTGCATGTTTAGGAAATTCAAGTTACCACTGCACTCAGGCATTAAAAAAGACTAGCTGTTGACAGTACATGCAAAATGAACAGTAAAAGGGACCACTGTGATGTTTAAAGTAGATTTTCATAATAAAGAAAAGAAATAGTATCTTTTTTATTTTTTTAATAGGTACTCACACAACTCACTGTCTGTTCTTGGAAGGATAAAAGCATCAATGAAGTCTATCATCACCTTTTAAGTCTATAGCTGAGGTCTGTTGTAAAATTACCTGTTGGGTCCTACTGAAGACTGCCAAAGTGTATAATTTACTTACCATTTTCATCTACTGCCAGGACACAGGCCCCTTTGGCCAGCAACTCTTCAACCACCATCTTTAGGCCATTTCGTGCAGCAATATGAAGAGGTCTAAAAAAAACATAACAACTAAATTCAACTTCAGCTTACAACAGAGTTTCTAAACGAAGTTAGGCAATGCTTAAAGCACTCCCAGCATCTGAAAGAGAATGTTTTCCTTCCTTGGATCATTAGAATTATATTGTAGACACTAAATTTTATTGCAGCATTTGAAATAATTGTCATGTTCCACAGCTATAAAACAAGATTTTTTTTGTGCAAGCACACAAAGATTGCTTAATACTTTCTAGCCTGAAGACTTTCTTTAAGAAGTTCTCATTTTTTGCACTGTTTGCAGCACACAACTGATGTTTAAAAGGAAAAGGAATCCAAGAATGAAGAAACGCCTGTGTTCCATCCTTGATTCTGGCCGCTATGGACTGTTCAATATCACTGTATTGCCTTTTTATCCTTGAATACTCAATTGCTAATCTCTGTTACTGCAGAGCAGCTGGAAATGAAAAATAACCATTGCCTTGCTCCTTTCCTGGCCCAGCACCCAATGCTCCTGTTTGGGAACAGCCAGCAGGACAGGAAAAACATTTTCATATTGGAAGAGGGGAAAAAAGGGCTAAGATGGAATGAATTCTTCTGCAAGCTCTAGGTGATCTGCCACCTACAGTGGGATTCCCCCATGCCAACAAACACTTGCAGCTGATGGACAGAAGTATGCTACGGACAGAAGTTCCACATTAAATACCACCTTAAAAACCTTCTGAGAACTAAATGGACCACTTTAAGTCTAAGCAAGTCTAGATAAGTTATTTAAATTTAAGGTAAGCTCAAAAAGCTAGAAAATGCCAGGTGTATACACATTCACATGATTAATAGCCATTTTGATATAGTCTTCAAATAAATGACCTCATATAATTTTTCCACCAGATCATGTACAGAAATGGCATCAACAGAAACAAAATTAAAACTGAGAAGGCAATACAATTTGAGTCTTTTTCAAGAGAAAGCATTCCAAAAAGTCAGAAATTAACTTTACTGTTCTATGAAATAATCTGAGACATGAATTGGAAACGCTAAACTGGAATATTCTAGTAAATCAACTGAACTTGAGAGGATCAGGCTATACTTACGTCTGCAATGCATTATTTTTTGCATTAATAAGGCTCTGTTCTTGGATCTTGTCAAGTATTAACAAGGCACATTTTTCATGACCCTGTAGTCGTGGAAAAAAACCAATAGTGTTAATTTGCTGAGGAGTCTGAAATTGAAAAGAAATGTTACATAATAAAAGTGAAACTTAATAACTCAACTTGAAATACAAAACAAGCTGCTCAGTATAAGGTAAACTGTGAGAGCCTTAAAAAATACCATTTGTGAACCACAGCTGCTGGGATGTTTTAGCAATTTAGAAATGTAGACATCCACCTGTCTTTCAACCCTGCATTCATTAAATATGAGTTCCCTTCCTCAGCTTTCAGAGAATGCTGTGTTTTCTCTTGAGAGAGCATTCAGGGATGATTTATCAGAACTACACAGTGACAGAGAATGCTTTCATCTCAGAAACGAACACCACACATTCTGGGTCTTTAAATGCCTTTCTGTATTATTAATAAGCTACTACAAAACCCCTTCAGAGTCAGAGAGCTCTAACAATTGAACTTTGGGAATAATACAGATCTGGGCCTTATTTCTGATCCTGTTTCAGCACAGCAAGTTGCAGATGCTGAGCCCACAGTCCTGGCAGGTGAACAGCTGCCTGAAGGACCTTGAGAATTCAGCAGGGCTCATGTGTCTGCAGAAACTGGAGTAATATGATCACACTGGAATTCAATCTGTAGATAGGAGCAAAAGAAAAGGCCCAGGAGAGAGAATCCTGTGGGCATTTTTTCTTGCAGAAATAGCAGTAGAAATGGGAATTAAGAGGCAGAAGGGTTAGGAAGAGATACCATCACCTATTTAATCAATGACTCTGGTTTTACTCCTGCTTTTTTAAGGGAAAATTTTGGGCTCCTTCCACAGAAATTGATGAATAATAAAAATACTTTTATTTTTCTTTTTTATGGAACCTCTTAAGCTATTTTACAGTGAGATTATCTAGTAAAACCTTAAGGATTTCCTTTACTTCTCTTAGTATCACTTATACTTACATTTCAGCTGTCATAAGTGTCATCCTTATTTCTCAATGTACAATACATTAAAATAGACTAGAGAAAAAACTTAGAACAACTTTCCCTTCCTCACCACAACTTTGACCACCACATTTCCATTGCAGAAAAAAATCTTAGGAGCATAAACACACACATGCATTCATACAGACTGATGAGAATAAAAGCACAGAGAGGTCTTCAACTTACTTTACTGCTAGCCAAGTGCAAAGATGTATTCAACTCCTTATCTTTTAATGTCAGGTCAGCCTTGGCAATGTTCACCAAAAAGTCTGAGGTACAGAGTAGAAATCAATGAACAAATCCAGTGGGCAGAGGAACATGTCAAAAGAGAGGAAAAAAATTACTATTTCAATATACATGTGCATACATGCTAATCAATCCAGGCTTTATAATCATGAAGTGAAATTAGTGAATGAGAACAGACTAATCTTGCATAGTTAAACAGCAAGACAATGCAGTGCTAACAGCTCATTCGTGGTGCCCCAAACTGTCAAACATATATTGATCTTAATTTATTTATGAACTTCCCTATTTGCAGTTCAGCAAATTTTGCCTGAAACACCTCTGCCTGACAAGAGCTGTGCATCCTGCTTTGAGAGGACTAAGGGGATATAAAGAACCAGGGAACTACTTCTGTTCTGCAAAGTCCGTAAGGTCCCCAGTCTGTGCTCCTGTAGCACATAGTCTAGCCTGGAAAAAGCAGCTGCTGATAGCTGCCTTTTCAAGAATGGGACTTCCTATAGGACAGGACAGAAAAAGGTTACATAGTCTTTTTCACACACGCAGCTTTACTGCTCCACAAAATCAAAGAAATGAACAGGAGAATAGAATTACTACTGCCCTTGTGCTCTTGGGAGGAAATAAGACTCAAATTTGTTATTGCAAATGTTCACCGAGACTGCAGAGGAGAAGAAGTATTAATGGACGAAAAGCTATCTTCTTACAGAAGGATATTATCCACATCATTTATTTTCCTTGCTCAGTTTTGCCAGGATGACAGGATTACCCCTGGGAGCAGTGACTGCAGAGCAGAGGGGCAGGGGCAGGGCTGCACTCACCCACGGCGCCCACGTGGCCGCCGAGCGCTGCCATCATGAGCGGCGTGGTGCCCGCGCGGTCGGCGGCGTTCACCTGCGCGCTGTGGCTCAGCAGCAGCTGCAGGCACTCCACGTGGTCCGCGAAGGCTGCGGCGTGCAGGGGCGTCCTGGGGGAGCAACACAGCTTGTGCTAAAGAAGGGCAACATCCCCACCTCCCCAACAACCTCAAAGTGCAAGAGGTTTGATTTTTTTTCCCTACCAAACTCGAGTTTGGTAAGAAGGTTGTAGTAGCAGCAGCTGAAGCAAGTTAAATAATATTTCCAGTCTCCAAAGGTGGATATAATAGTACAGAGATATGATACTGTGAAGAATCTTGTATAAAGAGTCTATTTATTTTAACAGAGCATACTGTGTAACATGAAAAGCAGTACAATTCCTCATCCTCATTAATCTGATTTCACATTTTTTTAGCAAGCTTAAGTTGGGAAGAACTATCAAGAAAGATCAGATCCATTATTTTAAAAAATCTAAATATTTTGAGTTGTAGTCAAAGATACTGCAGCAACAAGCCACAGTAACTGCAGTACTATAAAAGGCAGAAGGAATTCAATCCACTTTGAAGGTTATCAGTTTCTACACAACATAGACCCTGGAATTCATTTGCTGTGGCTCTTTGCCATTCTGGGTCTGAAGGGTGACTACTAGAGACAAAAGATAGTTGGTACTCAGCCCAGCTCAGTGCTGCTTCAGTTCTGCTAATCAGCAAAGGTGAGGTGCTCTTACCCTCACAGAATTAAGTAATCACTGTTACTGAGGGTATTAAATTTGTTTTAATAGAAGAAAACAATGAGTGTTCAGTTTTTAGAACTCCAGCAATTTTAATTAAATATATATATATATATATAGTGAGGAGATTGTCAATGTGACAAATGAAGGATTAGGCTGAATGCCCATCTCCTGCTGTAATAGCTTTATTTTGCTGCATAGATATTTTCAGTCGTGTGCCCTGAGAATGCCAACATAGCATGAAAACTATTAATGAAATACTCTTCTATATGTACATAGTATCGCTCCATTTAGCAAAGACAAATGTGTTTAAACATTTAACAAAGAGAACAGGTCTAGGGAAACTATAGCAATAGCTGCTCTAAACAAAGAAAAGAGTATTTCTTTTATATTTTTTTCATGTGTACTCTGACATTGAAGACTTCATCATATTCTTGCTTCAAGTGAGACACCATTTAACTGTGCTGCAGTATAAACTGCTGTCTGAAAGAGCCAGCATGACAAGTCTTAGCTCAACCATAACAGATAAGGATTAGTGCCAGAGGTTCAGAAAGAACTACGAAAAATACTAAATGGAGACATGAAATGCAATTTGTTCAAGGAACTATTACTGTTACCTTCCTTTGTCATCTTCACAGTTGACAATGCTGGCGTCAATGGCTCCAATGAGTAGTGATGCACAGTTTTCATGATCATTGATTCTGCCAAAGAAAATACATTTTTGAAAAGGCCATGTCTACATATTTTTCCACTTTCCAATACTGGTTTACTTCACTTCCCATCAGTATTTCTATGTGTTTTTTTCTAAGTTACCCTAATATGCCTTTGTCTTAATGCTTTCAGTCACACTTCTGCATATTCATCATCTCTCCATTTAACCAAACTGCATCTGCAACGATGGATTTCAATCTCTAATGCAAAGCTGATCCTTAATTCACTATGCACAAAGGTAATTTCAAAATCCAGAACAAAGGTAGGATTAAAACCTTAATATCTTAAAACCCTTACTCAAACACACCTGGGCCTGGAAAGCACTCAGTCACAGACACACGTAAAGAGATTTATTCTAATATTTAAGGTACTGAAACCCACATCTCTTCCAACTCCCACATTTAGTACTTTGATTTGATAGATGTATGCAATTAATACTTTTTCTGGGTTTTTCTAATTTGTCTCATTTCTTTATGAAAATGAACAGTATTTATTAACAGTACTGGATACACAGTATAGCTAACATACTTCCACATTACATTAGAAGCTATTTTCATTTTAAATTTGCACACGTTTAAATTGCACACATTCTAATAGGCTTGAGAACTGCATACTCATTTAAAATAATATAAATATTGAATGTTTTTCAAAGCCATCACTAGAAATTCTGATTTAAAATAATATGTTTCAGCCAGAAAGAATTTTATTTCAAGTGATCAGCTTTAAAATCATTTACTCATGCAAATAATTTCCCAAAAAGCTCACTTTATTCTCATACTGCTACTTTCTGCAGACTTATCCTAAAGAAATATGCATTTGTTACTGGAGATTTCTACTTACACAGCACAGTGCAATGGAGAGAAGCTATTACCATAGAACTTGTGGAAAAGTTTTTGTTCCAATAGTACCTCTATGCAGCTTTCATGACCTGTGAGAGAGCAGATATTTCACAGTGTTGCACAAAGCAGGTAGTTCACTTGATTCATATTAGGCTTAGGAATTTAACGCTTTTAAGTTCAAAGTTGAACATAATGTGTATATTAAGCTCTTATGTGATAAACCAAAGGATTTTTTTATTTTATGGCAGCAGCAAGATAGAACTGGGCTAATATTAGCATTTACTGAAAAAAAGGAAAGAAAAAAAGGCTCTTTTTAAAGTGATGTCATGCATGTTGCATTACATCCAAAGCTTAAATGTCAATACCAAGAAGTTTTATCCTTATATTAAGCAACGAGTTCAGATTATCCAGTTCCGAATAATCAGTTCAGTTCAGAATATCCATCTATTCACTTCATCTCTTGCACCAGTAAGTGAGGTGATACCTCAAAAGAGCATTCCTGGTTGCACAGAAATCAATTTCATAATGGACATGAATAAAACCAGAATTACATCCTGGCTTCTTGTGATTTGGGGCAAACGAGCTGCAAGGTACCACTGGAATTTCCCTGGCCTCTGAACTGAAGGGTGCACATAGCAACTGCTAACTACAGACAGCAAACAGAGCTGATTTGCTTCTTCATTTCAAGCTCCCCCACCACATTTCCCCACAGCTGAGGCCACCTTTGACCCGGGCAGCAGTCCAATGGTGAGAGCCTCACCGTTGTAAGAAGCCCAGTGCAGGGGCGTGTAGCCCTGGTTGTCCTTCAGGCTGCAGTCCTCCTCGGAAAGTGCCACCTGCAGTAACTCGCTCAGCCACGTGGCGTGACCCCGGGCTGCTGCGAAGTGCAGAGGGGTCCTGCCTCTGGCATCTTTACACAAAATAGAGACTTCTTTCTCTAACAGCATCTGAACACATTCTTCATGCCCAGTCATGATCTGGTAACAAAAACATGATAAAGAGGTTGACATAACACAGACTCTTGCTCAGGAAATACGGAATGTGATTGATGCCTGTGAACATGAAACGGTCTGGATGGGATTCAGCAGGGAGAGATGAAAGCCCCTTTGCTCATCTGCTGAACTGTTCACTACAGTTATCATAAAGTTCTGTACAAATATCATCCCTTGCATCAGCTCCACACTGGGTAAGAAGCTAGACTTAGCAAGGGAAGTCTAGCTTAGTCAAGCTGGACTAGAAAAGATTAGATCTGCCTCAAGTTTCACCACCTCTAGAAAAAACTTACAGGACCTACTTGCATCATTCCAAGGAACATGAAATTAACCACTGGCCAGTTCTTTTAAAGAAATTATTTTCAGAATTCTTAAGCTGCTCAGTTACAAGAATATTGATTGCTATTATAAAGTGTCTAGAGAGATAAAAAAGTGGTCTAATCATTATTTTGCTTAATTAATTAACACAAATGTGAAATAAAAGCAAAGCATTACTAAGAGCAGATCTGTCTTGCTTTGTATCTCATTGATTATGCTTGGTCATGTTTCCAATCATTTACAGTGTTCTCTAGATTTAAATATCCCTGTACTTATAAGTGAATTGTAGTCACAGCAAAACAAATAATAAAGGATTATAAAAATTAAGTCACCCCTCGATGTAAAGCTGTGCATCCCAGGAGATCAGCTGCATCTACAGAAGCTTCTTTTTCAAGTAATAAAGAAACAGCATCAATGTGCCCATATGCCACTGCAAGCATTAGTGGAGTTCTAGGAAAAAAAAGAAAACCAGAGCAGTCATAGCTATAAAATAGCATACTATTTGTCCCTGCTAATTTACACAGAGATATCAGGAAGCCCTGCATTTCTTGCCACTCCTACCCATGAACCTGGTTCTTTTCACCATGCTCATATATGACACCCGAGTGAAGACCTTTTGTATGAAATTATTAAGATGCTTAACAACCAACTGCCATGACTGAAATAGTAACAAACCCACTTGGAAGCAGTTTACAGAGTAACACCATTCCAGACAATCTATTATCTTAGTAACCTCCAATTACCATCACCTCCAGTGACACATGAGTTCTACAATTCCAACTCTTGTGAATGCACATCCCTGCCAGTTACCAAGATGACAATGACCCAAAGCAATTCTTTTGCAAATGCTGCACAGTTGCTTAAAGGGGATGAAGGGACATGAGGAAAAAATTCAAGCTAAAATTTGGACTAGCATATCATTGATTTGTTTCTGAAAGAGATCTATTCTCCATCTATTTTTAGGCAAGACTAACACCATTTAAAATTATATGTGCAGATGATATATGTACAACATTATATGTTCCAGACACCCTCAATGGGTTTCTTATACCATTCATATTTTCACTTTAAAAATATATCTTATTCTCCCTCTATAACTGCCATTTAACAAGCAGTAAAGTTTTTGTAGGAAATTTCAGATGAATGTGTCACTTCAAATAAACACTGTGTCCTACTGCACCACTCTAATGTACCAAATAAACCCTAGAATAGCAACGTTTTAGAAAGAAAAAACTCTATAGAAACATCTCAGGAGCTTTTTCATTTTTTATTGAATCTGGCCCTCAACATCTATAAAAGATTGTTTAAAGTATGAAGCAGAGGCTAAGATTAATGATTACTCCTTTCCACATGGTTTACATCAACTGGATGTGTACTTTGTAATCTCTGCCAAATTCCATGAAGAGAAGTGCAGGAAATACAGTATTTCAAATAAGTATCTTTTTTGTGAGAAATATGAGATGCTATTTGAATTACAGAGCTGAAAGAAAAACCCACAAAGAAAACTTACTGTCCTTTGGCGTCTGTCACATCAGGGTTGTCTGCAACTTCCAGCAACAACCGTAAACAAGGTGTATGGCCATTAATGACTATAAAGGGAAACAAAAAACTATCTTTAATTTCAGACACTTTTCCACTGGAATGCTTAGGGATAAGAAATGTCCTTATAAACACAGAAAATACTCCACCATATAAGAGATCAATATTCCCCCAATTTTCATTTAACTTGTGCCAGTGAAATGGTGAGCTGCTTTTTCCTTGACCTCAGTAAGATGAGGGTTGGTTCTCTTAGATACAAAAATCCCAAATGAGTAAAACAGGAATTGTGATTTTCACCACTGAGATTTCTACTAAAGCAGACAGCATTTCAAAATCCCCCAGGCTGAGCAGGCAGACAAGGCTTTCTGCGCTCAGGGTTGGAACACAGTAGGAAGTACATTGTCAAGGCTCCTTAATTTTATGTGCACTGTGCAAATAAGTGCTTCAATGCTGCTATGAAAAACTAAACTCTGCAAAGAGTGACCAATGATACAAATGTCATATTCATAAATGCACATAGCACTCGAGACTAAAATTCCCTTTTGAGTTTATCCATTTTATAAAAAATAAGACTTGTCAAAAACATTTGGGTTTGGTGCTGTTTGGGTTCTTGGTTTGGTTTTTGCTGGGGGGGTGAGTGGGATATTTTGGGATTTTTGGGGGGTTTGTTCTTTGGGGTTTTTTTATGTAACCCATTGCTGCTAGGAAATAGCTCTGAGCCCTACATTCTGTAGGGCCTGACACTGAACCCCATCTGTGTGTCAGCTGGCTTTAAGGCTTTGGACTTCCACAGGATGAAGAGACAAATATTTTCATCTTTGAAAAACCATTCCTGTGTTCAGTAGATATATGTTGTGTTCTTATTACAGCAAGTCATGCATTCACACTGCCTACACCCTGTGGGCTGAGGCAAAACCCTTGGACACCACCTATGTCACATCATGCTGGCAGAGAAACCGGTGCACATCATCACATTTAAATTACTCATCCAAAAATAATCTTCGTTGATTTACCCAGAAAAATAAAAGGCATTTTTAGTTATTTACCACTAAGTAATGACAAATACATAACATGTAAACACTTCTTCAAGGCTGATGATTCACTGGCCTGGGGGGATGGAAAGGTCTGTTCTTTCTCCCAGCAGGAAGAAGAGAAATCATAACTTGTTCACAAAGATGTGTGAAAATTATTTTGGTAATCGAGGTTTAGAACAGATACTCCCAGAAACTCCTAGAAGCTGACCTGGTGATTACAAAGCATTACAGACCCTGCAGGGAATGTTAGTTTTGCCAACAGACCCGCAACACTAACACTAGGGGAACATTTGCAGTGGGTTCCCCAGGCTGGCCAGAGGAGAGGCTGGTGGTAATAAAATTACACAGGAAACGTATCATTTAGGCAAAGGAAATTCTCCGTGTTATGAGGTCAGAGGAAGTCTATTCCCTCATTGGGACAGACAGAAAAAAGAAACACTTCATTAGGGGAGTTCTATACTCGCGTCACAAATCCCTTTAGTGACACAAATCTACAGAATCCTGTGATCCAATCCATCACCTGAGGCCTCCTGAGCTCTGTGTTCAGCAGTTGTGCTGGTGTAATTAGAAGGAATGAGGGCAAACAAGTTTAAGGGGATGAGCACACATTGCCTTCTTGTTTCTTCCCAGTGCACAATGCTGCATGTGCCAGTGCTCACTTTTGTGCGTGCAAATGCACACTGGCGCTGAAGGGATGAATTCAGCAAGAATTCTGTTTGGTTTCTCAAAATGCACCACTTGACCTCCCACGCCTGCAGCACAGACACTGAACGTGTGGCAGCTCCAGGCTGAGCTCCCAGCAGGTGGCACCAGGCTTTGCTAAACCACTCCTCACCAAACAGCTTCCTCATGGAACAGCACCATGGAAATCGGCACATGGCATGGGGCTGTCCACAGCAGGTGCTGGTAAAAGCTTTACTCCAGAGATGATTTCCACAGAGCTCTGCAGAGCTCTTGAGTGGAAGGTTTGGGTAAATGGATATTTACCCAAAGTGCACTTAACTCACATTTGAAAACTTTCAAATTCATGACAGTGGTGAATTTCCTTTACTGATGAGTTCAAATACTCAACCCATCCGTGCATTACTTTCCCTTCTGCTCAAGGTACATGCTCCCTTTTGTGCCTCATTCCTGGGTGTAGAGGTTTTTTGCCTTTTTTCTTGGTTGGGCTTTTTATATATGTGGTTTTTTGTTTGTTTGTTTTTAATAGATACCTGACTTATTTTGCTTTGCTGCAGATTTAAAGAACAGTTTATTTGTATGCCTGGGAATATTTTTCAATCTGAGAAGCAAAAACCATCATGGACCAAAAAAGTCTGCAATGAATCTTCCTACTGGTTTCACATGGAAGGCACTCAATACTACAGTGATGGAGGTGATTAAAAACAAATTAAAAGGGGGGAGAACAAAATCTGAATTTATATGAAGGTAAGGAAAGTACTGTGCATTAAAATAACATCTTCTATTCAACAAATTTACTCAATTTACTCGACAGATTTATTCAACAGATTCATATTTTAAGTCAGAGCTGCTAACAAAAATATGGCTTTGTTGCCTTTCATTTTAGTCAGTATTGAAGTACCTTTACAGTTCAGTTGTTACAACTAGAAACTTTTGTCACTATAATCATATTTTACAATAAATGCTAATCTTTGCTACAGTGATGATGTACCAGACAAAGTCACTCCTTTTTCACATCAGATCCCAAGATATCTTTAAAGTAACTACAGGGAAATCTCTTGACCAACACAGCTCAATTTTGTGGCAGCAGTAATATTGATTTCTACTAATTAAACCATCAGTATTTATCATGGGGAGAAATGTGCTGAGTTCTGATGCAAAATTTAAGCAGACAGAAAGCATTTTTATTATGCATTGTGGATCTATTACGAGCATTTCCTTCAGTACTGCAGACAAAATTGACAAGTCTACTTGACCTCATGTTTCCAGGTTGCACTTACATTATCACACACAGAGAAGAAACTGATACTACAGAATATATATGTATTTCAGCAAGATTAAAAGATAAGCAGAAAGACAAGTAAGTCTGGTCCTGAATTAATTATCCATGTGGTATTAATTCTCCTTCCCACTAGAGGCCACTGCTACCCTGTACAGAGCCCCTCCTGCAACAGCAGAGAAGACACATTCCCTTTGGCACATCTGCATATTTACCTGACAGGTACATGTCAAATAATAACCTTCAAATAAATGACAAAGTCTACATTTCCCAGCTAATTTTGCATGTTACATAATTAACACCCCACACATGAGCAATGGAGCAGGCTGCCAGCAAGTGCAAGTTCGCAGGCTGGCTCAGGAGGAGGAGGAGGCCTGAAAGAGGGGGGTGAATTTCTGTGCTGCTGCCACAGCAAACGGTTGCAAGTTTTGAACACCAGAGTAATTTCATTGCCAATCAGAGCCCACATCTATTTTTCAACCTTTCTTCCAAAGGGGAAGCAGTGAGGCTCAGTGTTCCCTCCTCCCCTGATTATTTGGCTGAAGAACCAGCAAGAGAAGGTGTCATGAGAGAAACATCGCACCTCCTGAAGAGTGGGTGGTAACAGACAGGTAAGGCAGAGGCAAGCAGGTAAGGGCAGAGCAGTAGTGGTGTGGAAAAATATGTGTGAGGGAGGACTGAACCACAGGGAGAGAGGAAGAAAGATGAATTAAACAGAAGGAAAAGGGTTTAAATGTACAACATCAGCAAACAGGTGTCACTCCACGTGTGAGAATGTTCTTTCCTTTAGAAGAAATGTGCACAGCAGCAGCAGGTAAGTAAAGGTACCTGCTTCGGTGTGGTGGGGTTTATACCACAAGGACAGCATAAGATCACACCCACCTGAGGCATGGAGGGGGGTCCTTTTGGTGACATTGTCCTTCACGGTGACAGAGGCACCCTGGCTGATGAGAGCTTCCACACACTCCGCGTGTCCTCTAAACGCAGCCAAGTCCAGAGCAGTGCGTCCCTTCTCATCCTTAATATCCAGATCTACCAGAGACTGGAGAAGTACCTCCAGAGCTTGATGATGACCATTATAGGCCTAGAAGTATGAAATGTGTCATGTAAAGAACACAACTCCTATCTTTCAAAGACCTTTCCCATACATTGTGATTAAAATCCATCCCTTTCAGTGTATCCTAAAAACAACAGAAATCAGTTTTCTTGATTCCTTATGACTCTCTCTTCAACCTGATTTTTCCAAATTATACTGTACCCAAGAAATTAGAAAATTCCTACTGTTTAGGGAAAAAAAATATGATTCCTGATTTGCTCTAACCTTCTAGTTAGAGCAACCCAAAGTGAAGGAATTTCAGGCAATAATTTGCCAATCCAGCACAGGTCAATCAGCAATTTATTGTTCCTATCTGACAGGGAAATGTTTGCTTCAAAAACTAGATTCACTAGAGAGATCCATGGATTATCTATCATCTTACCTGGTGCTGGATTCAACACATGTGCTGGTCTCTAACTAAACAAAAGCGATTCTCAAACCGGGTTTTTGTTCAAATATGAACACAAATTTGACTTGCCCTTTACAGCTGATGCTTCATGGAGAATTCCTGCCAGCAGGATCATTTGGTAGAAAAACTACAGTGGACAAGCAGACACACTTCTAGACCTACAGCCACACTGGGGCCAACTGCACAAACACAGGTGGGCATTGCAAAAACCCAGTGGACAGGATCAGAAACTGGGAACATTTTGTTCAGCTTTGTAGGGCTTGCCCTCCTCTCCTCACTGTCAGACTCACAGAGAGCATCCTTTTTATTTACACACAAATACATAATCAGTATTATCAGAGTTGAAGCTGTGAACTCTATGCCTGCAGATAGTCAAAATGTGATGGGACACAGCCCTGACAAAATCTGCTCTAGCTGGTTCTGCTTTTACCACAGACGTGGGACTCGATCTCCAGAGATCCATGTCAACCTCAGCTATTCTGTGATTCTGCGTAAGAAAACTGGGAAGAGGAATCATGAATCTTGAGCTCTTGGGACAGGGGAGTGATTGTTATCACTGAGGCCATGTGTGTTGGATCCTGTTGGGATATCCAGTGTCCATAGCATTCTCACAGGGCTGGGGTTTAAATGCCTTCCCACACCCTGCTGTGTACCAGTTTTTTTGCACTGCACCTCTCCAGCAAAACATCAGAGGATCTCATTCCATGATCAAAGCCATAGGCTCAAGCTCTGGCCTCATATTTACAAACTAGTTCTAAATACAAGTGCAAATTTCCATTTAATTTCACTTCAGTGTCTGTCATCTTCTTACCCAAGTGTTAGAGTCAGTAAGAGCCAAGAGCTTCAACTGCCTCAAACTTAAATTAATGATTCCAGCCCAGAACCTGGCTTTGCTACATCTGGGCTTACATCCCTTCCCACCTTTTCCAAAACAAGCCTACAGTTAAATTTGCTTCAAAGACAGAGATTAAGGAATTATTCAGGGAGATACTGATCAAATGCTTTACACTTCTCATACTTACAGCTAAATGCAAAGGACTTTTTGTTGCTGCAGAATCAGATTCCTCAAACATATTGTTCGTTTTTTCCAGAAGCTGGGAAGAAAAAAAAAAATAAGAAGTCTTAAAACACTTTTACATGAGGCAGGATAAATTTTCATGGGCTATAAATCTATAAATCAGCAAAGATATATTTTGGTCACAGTAATTATTGAAGGATTGCAAAGTATTTTCAAGCTCTTCTGCACAGGGTAAAGCTATAAAACCAGTTTAAAAGCTTGTCATGAACATCCTTACTCTGACTAATTAGTCTCCATGAAATCCTGGGGCCTGCTTGGGTGAGAAAGGAGCCCTCAAAACAATGAATTTGTGGAATAGAGCCCTCAGTAAATTTACATTGGAGAAAGCTCAGCTTCATGATTACACAGCATATGCAAGCTATGTCTGATACAGTGTTTTGGGTAATTCTGACACATAATTAGCACTGGGAATAATTATAACTAAGCTGTGAACCACTGATAAATTATAAAATTGACTGAAAGAACAATCTGCTCCTACAATGACAGTCTTCCAAAATGCAACACATCCCTGAACTCTTACAAGCATCCAGTAGTATCTAGTAATAATTTTGTATGATCCTCTTCATTTCAAGGGATCCTACAGCATTTTAAGGCCTAAAACCAAGGGCATTTCCATCCATCTAGAAGGAGGAGCTACGGAAAAGCACCACTCCACAATAGGACATGAACCCTGACCACTGATTCAGCTGAGGCTGCAAAGAAAATTGTGCACAGTGTTGACAACGCTATCAACAATTCAACATTTGTTGAGTAGCACTGCTCATGGGCATGGCCTTTTGCTCAATAATCACTCAGAGTTTGTCTCCAAAAGCCTTTGGGGACTGGAAATTAGAATTTTACAGACAATCAGCAATGGGGGACTGCATAAAAGAAAGAAAAGCATGACAGTCAACTAAAACTGACTTGTAATGTTTCTAAACTACAAGTAAATTTTTCAGTCTTTTTAAGGTTTTTCGGTTGGTTGGTTGGCAGGTTTGGGTTTTTTTTAAGACAGAGTAAAGAATTAATTAAAAGACTGAAAAAGGAGAAAGCAAGTAAGTTTTTGTGACAATCTGGACAATTCTAGGCTGTGACAACACAGAAGATTCTCCAAAGAGACCATGAAAGGCTATGGGGGGTTTGCCTGTGCTGCAAGATGATGGCATATTCCTAAACACTGATATAGGCCTGAACCTTTGGTGTAACAACTTAGTCTGCAACAGGCCTGTGTTGATGATAAATTTATCTAAAAATCAAACTGGAATACAAATTAGCCTTAATAGTTCCTAAGGGTTTACAAATCTCTTATTAAACAAGGACAGTAATCTGAATCCTATGGAAAAGCTAGAAAATTAAGCAGTAATTTAATTGTATATTTTGTGCCTAGCAATATGTCAAGACTATGTGTTGATAAAAATACCAGTCATAAGCAAGTAGGTGTGTGTATTAGCAGGTAATGCAAATTTCAACACTTCCCCACAGCTAAGGGGAAGAAAAAAAAAATCCAGCCTCCCACCAGTTTCTTGGTAGGTTTGGGGCAGAGCTAAGAAACGCATTTGGTGTTGCCAGGTGGAACCACCTCCAGTTCAAATACTCTTCTCTTATGTAAGAGAGCTGTGAACAGGATGAAGCAGTAGCCAGCTCTGAATACACAAATACATCTGAATTTTTCTACTGAGTAAACAAGCTAAAAAAATCCCACCAAACAAACCCAAGCACTAAGCATGTTCCCCTGCCTACCCTGACACTGGCCTTTAGTCTGTGTCCATGAGACCAGCACAGCAGACTAATTTAATCATTTTTAATTACATTTGCCATCACATGTTGAAATTCCAGGATCAAAACCGTAACAACAAAATACTTCCCTTCACCTGTCAGAAGGCTCCAAAAGTCTCCTGGTGGGGCAGATAATTGCCTTTCAAATAGATGAAAAAAACCACACAGAAAATTGACAAAATTAAGGCTCTAAAGGCATAAATTGTGGGATTGGAGAGCCCCTCACAAAAGGCAACTCCACGGCTTAGAGTCAAAGCAGCTTATGCTGGTGCAGACCAGGCTTAATGAGCTTATTAGTCATAAGGCTGAATGTCTCCATCATAAAGTCAAGTGCAAACATGAATCTGATGGCAAACCTGGCAGCTCTCAGAAACAGAGCCACACACTGCAAGAGGAGAAATTATAAAGGAGAACAAGAAGAGGAAGATAAAAGACACAGCGCTAATAATTTTTTGGCCTTCCTTGTCCAGCATCATTGTCTAACAATTAGCATTAAGTCACTTGAATGATAAACATTATGTACAAAGAGATAAAAAAATACCAAGTCCAAGACACCAAGAAATTCTCCAGTTTTACTAGTGTTTCTGTGGATGCATTTATAGTAAATTACATATACTTGCTATAATAACACATAGAACAGTGTGTCCTTGGGGGACTCTAGTTCCATTATATTTGGAAGTCCATAGTTGCATCTGTTTTTAAAAAGGTAACTTTATCATTCAGGATCATTTGCCCTGGCAGCCATGGAAGCTCAAATCCCAGAGAGCTCACAGTGCAACCCCAGCATGTCTGCTGTGCTGCAATCCATACCTGCCTGTGCAGCTGCATTTCACCAAAGACAGACAAATAAGCATGAATTACCAACAGTTTATGGTTACTGGTGATATGCAGAATGTCCCAGCATATTGCATTTCTTGTTTTTTGAAACTTTGAAGGTTTGCCTAGTAGCAGATTGGATATCTCTGCACTGACTGCCACAGATTTTAGGTGGATGTCAGAACTGTGCAAAGACCCTGCATGTGAAATTGAGGGGCACTCTTCCCTGTGGGCGGGTCAGAACCTTTCTAAAGTGAGGGTGCCCTTCTTCTCTTTCTGCCTCTTGGGAATTCCCAGCACGACCCTTTCACTTCCATGACAGCACCATTTAATACTGTAAGGAATTATTTGGTGAAGTCTTCTTCAGACTCAGAAACAGGAACGTGAAATGCTTTGGGAGGGAGATGCAACTGAAGTAAGATAAAACATCCATTATTCAGTTCTAGTCTTACAAACTAACACCACTACAAGGTTGCTATTATAAACTCTCTTTTCTTCCCCTGTTCAGCATGAAGATGAAGAACTTTTACAGTTCTCACCATTTTATTTGTGCAGTAAGGGTATTTACAGGTATAAGGGGATTTACTGCTTGGTTTTATTCTGTGGTTATAATAAATGACTATATAGCAGGATATGGTTTGGGTTCCCCCCTTCATTTTTGGGGGATTCAGATATGCCAGTTAAAGAGTCAGGATACTTTCTGTGATTGTCCTCATAGACTATAACATATTCTAAAATTCAGCTCTGGTTTAAAAAAAGAAAAAAAAAAGAAAAAAAAAAAAGAAAAAAGGAAGAAAGAAAAAAAGCTGCTTCATGGAACAGGTCAGTAATTTAAAATTACCATTTCTCAGAAAAAGAGGTAATACTTTCATCATGCATAAAAGGTTTAAGCTACACTTTTCAAAGCAAGAGTCAAAAGAAACTTCAAACCACAGACAGTGAAATGATGGGCACTATCTCAAACCTGACAGAGAACAGAACTTCTGATCCTGCCCAGGCCCCTCCAGCACAGCCATTTCAGTGCACTCCCAATTGTGATGCCCCAGGTTTGTGCTAACTGGCACTGAAGTTAAAGGGACTTTTCTTGGAGAGTTCTTCTGTTTTCCAACACTCACACTGCCAGTACTGCTGGTGAACTCCTGCGGTTTGGTGCTGTTAATGCTAATTGTAAAATGGCAAAGCCTTAGATTGGATGTGCATATTCTAAAAATGGTCTTTACTCTGAAAGGGTATTAATCCAGTGTTCAGAAATGTCCACACACGTGAAGAGCTGATCAGAAGGCAATTAAGACAAAATAAATAGTAGGACACTGCTCTTCTGCAACAATTATGCAGCAAAGCAGCTGATCACTTACAGGGTCATTCAGAAGTGGCAACTAGTCACGATTTTTAATGTCACTTTCAGAACTGAATACAAATATATCTGCTAGGTGTCACTTTGCATCTCATATTTCCTGATAAATTGCAACAGATAATTGTCTCTGCTCTGGAAAACAAGCCATCAGCAGCTTCTTTTAAATAAAGCTTCTTCCAGCAAGTAGCCAGCACAAGATTGAAAACCTTAATCAGTTGTTTCTGATGATATAGAAAAGAACAATAAAATTAACCCCTGTACTATTTTATATCAGGGAAGCACATTTTAAAATCTCAGATTTATTCCTGATTGAAAAATTCAAAGATGAAGTGGCATGAAGGTATCCTGAGGAAAACAAGCAATCCTGTAAGCTCTCTCCACACTCATAAATATACATGATCAAATCATTTTAATTTGATCAGGTTAAAACCAATACACCTCTTAACCCAGTGCTGATGTTTTCCTAAGATCAGGCTTTAAAAATCTCATTCATCAGTATTGACATCAGTTTCACTCACATGCACAGATATGGGTGAAATTAAATTAACAGAAGCACAAAGTATTTTCACAAGAGCTCAGGCTGACTGAGCCTGGAGAGATGTGTTAGTAGCTCCATGCAACTCCTCCAGTACAAAGTTTAAGTATCCAATACCCACCAGAACAGTCACCACCATGCAAACAGGACACTTACCTGGCATGGAAGAGAACAATGTTCAGGTCTTTAAACATATCTAAATCTGAGAACTCCAGCAGGCCTCCAGGCCCCTGGCTGCTCTCAGCTGGGGTGCTGATCTTCTGTTGGAGCTCTTCCACTCCAAACAAAACCATTTCATGTTAAGCCTTAGGAGTGCCATACTCAGTGGGTCATAGAGACAGGTGATTCTCACCCAGTGAGTATTTAAACAGTGCAGGACAGCTCCAAATGAGAGTGAGAGATCACCCCCAGTACCAGTCAGCATAATATGTTGGCTACTCCTTGGGATGTAGAAGTCCAATTCCTTTGTCAGTCAGAGCAGAGATTTGAACCTGAGACTTTCACATTCAAATCACATCTATCATGTTTCTTTCTGGCCAGAAATTCTACCCCAGAGGTTCTGTAAAACCTCACACTTTGCTTTAAGGACTCTCTTAGCCAGTGAAGCTTTTGCAAATGTCATGCAGGTATGCAAAAGGTATAGGAAGACTTATATTTAGAGGAATTACAAGTTTCCTCTTCAGATAGAAAACTTGAGGACTGGTGAAATTCAGTGAAAGTCAATTTTTAAAATGTGCATTTCAGTGTTATTTTTGCTACTCTCCTCTCATTTGAGCCTCTACTCTGAAACACACACAAGTACTTTTTAAGCTCACTTGAAGCCACATAATTTACACTTCTTCTCTGAAACAGTTTAAAATCAGCCACAAACTTCCAGAAAACAGACAAGTGTTGGTTCCATTTCACATTACCAAATGCAAAGTTACTTGAACATCCAGGGAAGTGTCATGCCAGCCAGGTACGTGCACTGGACTCACAGCTCCTAACACTGACTGAGGAGAAGCAACAGCCTGGACAAAGCTGGAGCCTGCAAGCAGCAGGAAGAAGGAATTCCAATGGAAGCAGAGGCAGCACACATGCAATTGCTTCAAGTACGTGGCATGCTGTTCAAGAGTTGTGATTCTTCTTCCTCAGGCTTTACCAGAGTGAATACAAAGATTTGCAAAATACTACGAAGTTTAAATAAAAATACACAACATGCAATCACTTTTCATTTACTCACTATATCCAATGGAGTTTTGCTTCCAATCTAATTAAAAATATCAATTAGAATTAGAATAATTAAAGACAGAAACACTCAAGTGTAATGGTAATCTGAAAATGTTTCTTGTTTTATTTTTCCTGTACAATAACTGCATTGCAGGCAGTGCATGAGCAGAACCACAGACCTGACCCTGTGTGCCCCATCCCTACACTGTCCACACCCAGAGGAAATCCTCCTGGAGCAATGACACCACAGCCTCTGTGGAGAGATATCAGTTACATTACTTCCTCAGGGGGGAAGGAAGAGAGGAAAATAATGAGAATGTTTAAGATCAATCTCCTCAATTGACAAAACACAGATCAACAGATACATAATACACACACACACTGTGGGAGGCTTTGCTTAATGAAGTGAGATTGCTTTGTAAACCTACAAATACCAATACACCAGTGACAGTTTCTGTTTGAAAGTCTGCTCCTGCAGGCAAACATCTTGCCTTGGATAAACAAACCTGACTGCACCCCTAAAATCCCAGTGACCACAGCTCTTTCTGAGCTATATGGTCTAATGCAATGCAATATGCCATAATCAAATGTCCTTTTCTTTGGATTCAGTAGACTTGAGGGAGTCAGATATTCTTCACTCATAACATTTAAACACCACACACACAGATACAGACAGGCATTTGAGGCAACAGCAGAAGTCCATGACCTCTTTCCTAACAAGGAAAAATGTCTCCTGAAGTTCTGCAGTGGCCTTGTTCTCTCTCAGAGGAAAGCAGATGTAAGTGTCTTGCTTCTCCACCTCAGGTAAATGAAAATACAGACTAAAACAAGACAAGATGTGTCAGAGAGACAGAAAATAAACCTCAGAGATGCTAAGCAATGCTCTATCCTACAAGCCAAAGTGCCAGCAGAGTATCTGGGCAAATGGTAAATTCCTGCCCTCACTGGGTTCCTAAGCAGCATTAGCTTCCTAGAAAACATTGAGTCCCAATTACCTAGTTTCCAAAACATAAAATCTAAGCCAAATTGCATTTCTAGAAGCTAACTTCTATCAGTGTATCTAGCAGATATGGGCTCCTATTGATTATTTAAACAGTGGGTACGTAGTGCAAAAATGCTGACATCAAAACTCAAGCAATTAAATCAGTCTGCCATGATTCTAGAATTGACAGACAAATTAGGTTTATTAAAGTTATTTTTGAGCATTAAGTTCCTAAGTTCTTCTCCTTTTTAGCACCACTTAAGTTAATGACTTAGTGCTTCTCCACTTCATGTGGGAAAAGCCCTCGTAGACACAGGTACGAAGTAATTCACCACACAGACACTGCTGCCCCTGCCTTCAGACAAAATGCTCCCTCTAAAGAAGAGGGTGTTGGTTGTGGGGATAGACAGGCAATTATGAAGGAGGAAACCCAGACTGTATCCCCCAAATAAAGAGATCTGGATCAGAAGGAGGCCTAGGGGCTGCCACTGGACAAGCAATGGAGCCAGATCCCCATGTGGCAAAAAGAGTTTGAACACCTATGCCAGCCACAGCTGTGATTCACTCATCAGTAATTACCAGTGTCCTGCTCTCAGATGGATGAATGAACACATTTGTGTTGATAGGAGACAGATAATTAGCAGCAGCCACATAGAAGATTTATGGAGTCTGTGATTTCAATTTCTCCACAGGTTAAGGAACCAAGTGCTCGAAGGCCTGGCTTATCTGCCTTGCTGTGCAGAGGTGCTCTGATCAAAGGTGTGCCCCAGCCTCTCCATTCCCCAGTGCTGGCCAGACACCCCCCTGTGCCCCTGCTCCCCAACACACACAAAGGGATTTGCCTTTTCTTCTGGGCATGGCTTTTGGTTAAACCATGCTCTCCTCCCATCCTCAAATGAATTAGCCCCTGTGATGATTCAATTTCTGTTAGTCAAAGAGGGAATTACATTTGCTGATGGAATAAAGAGAAGAGCAGATTAAAAGAGAAAGTATCCATCAATTCTTACAGTCAGAGAAGAGATTTCACTACAGGAGACAGGCATTTAATTCTGTTTGCCCTAGCATTGCACAGAAACCTATTTTTATCAGCACAAAGTGCTTGACTTTCTCTCCAGATAGAATTCATTGCGAAATTACAATTTAAATTCCACTCTTTTCACACCAATAAAGATCCTGTGATAAGAGATCATTTCAGTGTAAAAAATCCACAATATTTTTCTTGTTTTCAAAGGAGTTTGGTGATGTGACCAGCTCTAAAATACCGGGTAGCATTTGTGACCAGTATCACTGACTGCCAACAGCAAAGTCAGCCCCAGCCTAAACAAACCTGAGGTTATTTCTAGAAGCAGATGGGAGTTCCAGTGGCTTGCAAGCACATATGCTCATCATTCAGCCCTTCTGAATGGCTCCCTACAGATGGAGAAACAACTGAGGAATCGCTTCCACTCTTCTCTTTTTAGCTCCATCACATTGCAGGGCAACTACCCCACAAATATTGCAGACAACCTAAAGGTCCTCCAGGAAAAAAGCTTCTGTTGTTGAGCTCTGCGGCTGAACACACAAAACATAAATTTTGTTTGGGTCAAAGATATGACCCTTTCACTCTCAATCCTTATTTCTCCTAATATCTCCCCACAAAGAAATGTAGCTAAGTTCCAGCCAAGGTATTGGGCCCACAGTAAACACAAAAATCAAAGAATTAAAGTGTGTTTCCATAGACAAATCAGCCTTTCCCTAAACTGCATTCAAACATATAAATATTTTATAATGCTGAGAAACTGCGGTGCTTAAAGCACAGACCAAATTCTCCCATGAAGGAAACTCCACTGGATACTGCATCTCCTTTTTGGACTTATTTTTGAAGGGAACATTTATTTAGAAATAAACTATTTTAGATACCTGTTAAAAAAACAGGTGGGAGAAGGAAAATAAAAATTAATCTTACAAGGTCTTTTATAAACTTGACATATTCTGGAACACCAAAGTAATTCCCTAACATTTTGCTGAAGTTTGGCATTGTGCATGTACAGAAATACCAGTAATCATTATTCATAGAAAAACAAGATTATTATTGCACCCACCTTGGCCTCATTGTGACCAGAATTAAAGCTCCATACTTCATATGGAGCTTTCCTCTAACAAGTTTTAGGCCCATACAGAACTGTCTTGTTCTAGGGAAGGTAATTCCTAGACATTTTCATTTATCAGCTACCAATAATAAACAAAAAATATTTACCCAGGGGATAAAATAGCAAAATAACAGCTAATATAGCACTGAAAAATAATGGTTTATTTACACAATCCTGCCTGACTTTGCTTTCAGCCCTTTTGCCACCCTGAATCCCAGCATTGCAAAGGAATCAGTGCAATGGTGGTGCCTGTATCAACCAGTTAGTCAGAGTTATCAAATGTAAAGTTGTTAAAGTCAGGACTCAGTAACTCATGACAAAAAAACTGAGTCAGCTTCTTCTGCCAGTGGGTGCAGAGATGGCAGATCCTGGTCCTGCTGTTGGGTGAGCACAAATGCTTTCTGACATGTTTAACCTTTGTATTCCAGAAAGAAAATGAGATGCCTGTTACCCTCCAAACACCAATGGAAAAATCCCAGCCCCCACAAAACTTCCAGGCTGACACCCTAGCACACAGCAGTGGCCCCGTGCGTGCAGAGGACTCAAATTCATGGCAGCCTTTTTTCACCATGGTACCCAGAACAGCTGTATGACTCTAACTCTGTAAATGATGCCTGACCTTGGGTTTCCATACTACAGCTCCAGTCACAAACACAGGAAAACTGACAGGGAAGAACATGGAGTTCTGTCCAGATATGGGACACTTGCTGCACTGCTGTCTCTGGCCCACAGTTTGCATTTCACCCCTCCAGAATTAAAAGAAAACCCAACACCTCTGACCTGCACTGCATTCCCAGCTCTTCCTTTTGTCTGCCAAGCCTAAGCAATGTCAGGATTCGACAGGAGGTCATTGCCTGGAACTGGAATGTGCAGAAAATGTGCCCAGCAACAAGGAAAAGAGAGAGGATCTTGCCCCGTGCCCAATCCCTCCCTCACAGCACACACAGAGGCTGAAAGAATTCCCAGTGAAGATGTTTCCCCTGCATCCCCATGGGCAGAATCACCAGAGATCAGTGCTAGGAGAAGGCAAGGTCAGACTCACTGCAGAAAGCAGCAAAGAAGCAGGGCTATTTTAAGTGCCCTAACTATACATGCATGCAGGTGGGAGCTAAAAAGGCTCAACACCCCACCTGAAATTCTGCCCCAGGCCTGCCCTGGCAGAGTCACTGCCCCAGGTTTCCAAGCTGCTGGGACCAGCTGCAGGCCAGCTGCAGCATTTTCCTGTTGTGGCACGTGTGGTGTGAAAGCAGCATGTGCTGCACAGAGCTCCTTCTCAATAACGAAATACTCGACTCTTCAACACAGGAAGAAAGAACCAAACAACACGAAACACTAAACAGCACACAGTGTTCTCACTACACACGAATAACTACACAGTTTTCCAATTGGAGCTTATTTTTTGGCAGCAATTGAAGTCAATTTATATGTAATATATACTATATATTATACAGTATATATAATGCATATAGTAATAATGTATATTATATATATTATATATATAATTTTGGATCACCCTGTATATTAAGGAGTTAACACTCATCTTTATGACACTTTTACAAGTCACAAACATCTATCAATCTATTCTATACATCTCCCAAATACAATGTTTGGCTAAAAAATTTCAGCTTCTTGTAAGATGCAATCATTAATCACACAGACCCAGAATATTAGAACAGGAACAATCAAAAAAAAACCCCAAAATCCTCAGTTATATTGCATATAAGGTAAATCCTGATTATGGTAACTTTATCAATGTTGCTATTGTTTCACCAGAGACAAAAAAGAAACTGCAGGTATTCAGCAAAAGTTATTAACTCCCTCAGTATGCAAGTCAGACAAAGGGCCAGGTGCATCAGGCACATTCATTGTCATTTACCAGGAACTGTCCCTCAGTCCTGGCACTTAGGCATACACTGGGAATATTTTGATCACACTTAAAATTCATTTGTGCACACATAAACTCCACTCGAAGACAACCCTGAAGCACCAGGTTGTTGAATAAGGACTTGATTATCAAGACAAACGTGTTTTTAAGATCCATCTGGGTGCAAATATTTGAGTTTACTGCCCCATATTGCAGGTTTTCACAGATTTAGGATTATCCAAAGAAGCCCAATAGTAGCCATGAGGGGAGTTCATAATCCTGGCACATGCACACTCCATATCAGCAGACAGAGACTTCCAAAAGTGAGCACTCACCAGTTCCAGACACTGCCGGTGCCCGTAGGCAGCAGCGTAATGCACAGTGTTGTAGCCTTCCTTGTCCTGGATGGAGGGGTTGGCATCGTTCTGGAGAAGGAACTCGAGACACCTGTGGACGATTCCCCAGGGTAAATGTGGGCTCTCAATATTTAACAGGCTCATCCCTCACTGCAGCTGGAAGTGGCACTGAAAACTGGCAGTGAATCCTGCATTTCAAGCAGCACCTCAAATCACTTTTCACCAATAGCTCCTCACATTCACCACATTTTTAAACAGAAAATCCCCACTCATCTTTGAAGATGAACTTCATGAAAAAAATCTTCAACCTAACCCTTGTGGCTACTCTAGATTACAAAATTGATTTTGTATTACATAGCCTGCAAGACTCTGTACATGACATCAACTGCCTAGAACTGCTATTCCTCACATGAAAACTCAGATATCAAATCATTAGCCTCCAAACATGCACTAGGGCAGGCTGGAGAACAAAGATTTAACTGAGTTGCATGAATATATTCTCTTCTTCGTTGGCTTTTCTTTAATCATGTTTTTCAGAAGATCCCTTCTGCTCTTTCGAGCTCTTGCCACTTTTTCTTATATCACCAAGATACCATCATTTTGTTATTAGTACTTTCTTCCCTAGCCTGTAATCTGTAGTGAATTTAAGGCCATCATATGATAAAGGGGATATTAAAAAAAAAAATCATTAAGCAGGTAGATGAGAATGTTAATCCAAGTGAATGCATTGAGAAAGCTATTGGCTACTTCTTTTTGCAACATACAGACTGTGCATGAACTAAAGACACTGCATGATATTAAAGCATTACGGAATTACTGAAGCTGTACATTTTCCATTAAGAAATGGCAGCAAGCACAGAAACAGAAATATCAGGGAATATGTGCACAGAGAAGAGCGTGGAGCTTTTTTCTTTAGGTCAGCCCTCGTTGAAGCCAAGCACTGTGTTTAGCAGAGCAAAGAATGAGCACGAGCAGAGCGTAAGGCTGCAAGCCAAAGGCAGGGCATTCTCCAGGAATGAAGTCTAACTGCTTTTGTGACACCAAACTTACAATGCAGCTTCTTTTTCCTTCATCTCACTGGTTCTTTCAAGTTCTTCAGCATTTTCATGGGTGTTACCTAAAATATTCTTTCTTCTTGGCACAGAGGACAGAAAAATGCAACTTACTCTCAAAATATCACACGGGTGATTTTGACGTAGTCTGCCACCCACCCCCAATCTCCTCTTCAAGGAGCTGACTTCCTCCAGCCAACAATGAGGATTATACAAGTTACTGAGTGCACTGCATGGGTCTGTAGGTAGTAAGTTTTGAAAGCTGTGGAGACAACCATAGTGTGGTAGTTCCTTGTCCCATAAGTCAATGCCAGAAGAAAAAAAATAATTTAAATTCTGGTTCCTTCCAGATACAGTTTGACCATCACTTCCTAGAATCCTTCTGCTTCTCCCACAGCAATGTCTTGCACTTTTTTCCTTTCCAGAGAGTAACTCAGGATTACCACACCTTGTTTCCTCCTGCAGTAAGCTGCTAGTTCTTCTCTAGCATTTAGGATTTAGAGCAACTTTAATCACTGACACTAAATCAGTCTATCTCTAGTCTGCACTGGCTGACTCCCCTCACTTTCTGCCAAAATCTTGGCAACACTGTGATCTCCTGGTCAGATTCTTCTCCCTGCTCATTAACTACCCACATCCAGAGTTAATGATGAATATCCTTTGGAATGAGATTGCCTGACCTTGGAAGTTTTTTGACATTCAGCAGGAAAAAATAAAAATTTGCTGACCTATAAAATCATGGACTGCAAATAGCATTTCATCTATGTAATAAGGCTTCTTCCAGAGCACCTCAAACTGAAAAATTTAATGAGAAGACAGCATCAACCCATCAGAATCAATTTAGGTTTGGACTGTGAGGACAAATAAAAGCCATATACTTGTTCCAAAGTTCAGGATGTGACTAAAGTAAGCTTTTTTTTTTTTAATATGAGGGATAAAAGTAAATACATCCTGAAGTTAACCAAGAGCTTGTTTAAATGCAGGAACTTCACCTACCAATAACCAAAAGCTGAAAAACACACTGAATCATCATTCTCAACCCTCCAAGTAACACCTCACCATGGTGAGACAGAATTAGAAACAGCCAGTGGTGAAAGCCTTCCTACAAGCCTACACTGATTTTCATGCCAAGCACAGACCTCTGACAACCCTGCCTCCTTCTTCCCAGCACTGCTCAGGTTTGAGAGTGACAGGGAAGACACTTTTTATATGGATATTATCACAGCAAATGATGAAGAAGCTCTCAAGGCTCTGATGTGGCATTCAGAACTCGGCCATACAGTTAAGCCAAACTTCCCCTGCCATGGCTTTGAGGTGGTGTTCTGCTGGGAGTGATAAAAGCTGTACTTTTATCAGACCTCACTATACAAGAAACCAAAAACAAGTTCCTTAACATATAGAGACACTGTGAGACAGAAAAGCATAGGATGACCTAAAATAAATACAGGTTGCTAAGAATTTTAAGACAGAACTAACAGGATAATTGAGAGGTTTATACAGTACAAGGAAGAGATTGCCAGAGTGTTCAACTATCTGGGAATTAAAACTGCAGTCAGTAACCACAGCATTTCTAAGTTTTGCAGCTGTTTCCCCCTTTTTCACAAGAACAACACCGCATTCTGACAAAGGCTGTTCCTCAGACCTCTCTCTCAAAAAGCAACCTCTTTGGACAGGATGAGCATTTTTATCTGCTCTGACAGTGGAGTGAGACTGATGGTTAGATCTATCCCACTTTTCCCACAAATTTGACAAAATGGCCAAATGTCTGCCTGTCACTGCAGTCCACCTCAGGAAACCTCTCCTGCTGTCTCTTACTCTATCCCTTCTGATGGACTTGCAAAGCAAATGTAGAAAATTCTCTGAACTTAATCTCATGAGGAAACCACACAGGAAAACAGAAGACGTAACACTGTGAAAATAGTTCTGTAGGACAGGGTGGCTGCAAAACTGTGTGTTCCTGCAGAGGTAAACCGTGGAGCTGCAATGCCACATCATCTGGGGGTTTGGCTTCCAGTCAGAGCAACTCACTGTGGAGCTATGCATACATCTGAGAGAAATCCCTGTGCTAGTGGGATCATTTTTTGGCTCAAATGACGCAGCATCATGAAGAGACTAAAATGACACTGATTTAGCAGAACACTGGAGGCAGGGATTGCTCCGAGCTCTCTTACTTTCGGTCCATGTCAGAAGCAGCAGCATAGTGCAAAGGGGTGCGTCCCCAGTCATCTGTCTCATTAATGTTGGCTCCTGTTGTCACCAGGGTCTCGATGCAGTGGAAATGACAATTTGCAGCTGCATAGTGCAAAGGTGTCCTGGAACAGAAGTGGCAATTTGTTACCTCATATTCCAACATGCACTGCAGAGGATAAAGATAAATTGCTGCATTCCTATTTCCAGCAGTCAATATCAGCACTTTAATTTATGGAAATTTAACAAAATGTTGTGTTAATAGGAAGTTCTGGTGCTGCTGCAAAGCCTAATAGGATACAGATCATCAATCAGTGTCTTGCAAACAGCCTGTTGCTGTGAGAGCCTCTGCTGTGGCTCTGCAGATGCTCCTTCTCCCAGCTGGGAGGCAGAGCACAGCACAGTGTCCATCACAGCATCTTCTTTAGCTGGCATAGCAACACCCATAGCAACGCTTTCTGTGGGGGCAAAATCCTCTAGGATGCACATCCAATAGCAGCTATCCTACTGCCATAACCCAGGTGGGGCACACCAGCACAAGAATTCCGGCAGTAAGGGAAAAAGAAAACCTGTGATATTTTTAGAACTGAAAACTCAAGAAGGGTGGAATGGCTTTAATGCATTTAATGAAGCCTGCACCTGTCTGTCTGGCATGTAACTGCAGCAGCAAGGGCTCTGCAGAGAAGGCCAAACTCCTTGATTTTGCTGCCATTTTTCAAAGAACATATGATTTCCAGTCTGAGGTGGCCTTTCTTCCTTGCCTGATACATTCTTTCCTTTAAAAAAGAGCTTCGTAGTTTACCTACCTTCCACTTTTGTCCTTCTTATTAAAATCTGCTCCACTGCTTTGCAAGAGTTTTATACATTCTACATTACTGGAGAGAGAAGTAAAGAAAACAAAACATGAATAAAACAGAAGCTTACATTTGCATTGCCCCCTGTCCCCCAAAAGGAAAAAGTTACTCTAATTAATTTTGCATTATTTGCTGTGCAAAAACAGGGTACAATGAACTATAAGGTGAATTTCAATCAAACAGACAGTGAAGCTTCAAAAAAAAATTTTTTTTTTCTAGAAAACCTCAACCTTCTCTTCTGCATAAGAAAAAATATTAATTTTCCAAAGAGAGCACAGTAAACATAATCAGGGTGTTTGGAGCTTTTCAATGGCAGCTGTACTGCACTGCTTCCCATTCTGACCAGGTATTTTATAAAGGAACTTGAAAAGAAAGTTGTTGCTAGCTTATAAAATGCCAGTCTAATAATGAAGAGGTGACATTTAACGAAATCCACCCCCATTCTGCAAAGCATTCAACAGTAAGCACTTTGCTCAAATCCTGTTTATTTAATGAAGTATAACACAAGAGTCAATTTTAGCTTTATTCTGATACGATTTGTTGACTATTGATAGATTTAAGCCCATCTCCAAGTGCTTTGTTTAAAAAAGGGTGTAGCTATTATAGTGATTGTCACATCAACACTGCATTTATAGACCTGGAGGAGAATTTAATACATCCTGCCTGTTTCTTCATCTTGTCTAAAGCCAGATAATCTTTAATAGAAAACAAACCAGCTGAATTTTGACATCTTTTGTAATTCAAGAAAATAAATGTAGGACTCCAGGCCAGAAAATGACATGAAGAAGTGCAGCATTTTCCAAGACCCCTTTTCATTCACAGGGGCAATAAATCCACTACTTGTGCTCACAATCAGATGAGCAGACCTTTGAAATTCTTCTCCTAGCACCCATGCAACTCCCATTAAGGTAGGGCAGTAACAGGCTTGTGTCAGGAAACAAACTGATGGGTTTTGTAGATCTCCAGCTACAGAAAAAAAAAGGGACTGGATGCAACAATGCAGTATTTTGGTGTACGCTGATCCCAACTCTAAATTGCTGTTGTATAAAGTAACTACAGAACACTCACCACAATGCACTAAAAATAAAAACACTTGCTAGTGCTGACAATCATAGTAAACCACTGGGAAAATACAGTTTATTTTCATGAGTCACTTTTGCTTCTTATTGAAACCTCTCCTTTTCTTCAGGACTTCGAGGATATTTTTATTATCTTTCTGGGGTGCAGCCTTATCAAAGAGGTAGCATCTGAACAATATTATAATAATCTCCACTCAAGCAACTGTCACACCTCTTCTATTAATGTGAGAGAAGTATCAAGATTAATAGTACCAAAAGAATAATAAAACCAATTTTTGGATCAATTTTATTAGGGTTTGGTTTTTTTCCCCCCAAGAACAAAAAATTTGGCATATAGATTTTAGTCCACTGAGAAGAAAATCCAACTTCCAGAAAAACTGCCAGGTATTTGCTGTGGATGAGCACTTCTGCTTGCTATAACCACAGAGAATCCAAGGGCTGTAGCCAAGGCTCCATTTCAGTTGTCTTCTGAGCCACAAAGTACTCAAACAGAAGAGTCAAAACTCAATGCTTGCCAAAAGTTGTGTCCTTTTGCTGGACTAACTTCACAGCACTTCACTGACAATTATCTGGAAATATCTAAACTAACTGGATGCTACATTTACATCGTAAATTGAAGCATTTCAATTTTCACTTCAATTTCCATTTCTGCCCTCCCACCACTTTCCAGGAATGCATCACCCAGAGGAGAGGGGCAGCCTTCTCACTTTCTAATTTGGAGAACAGGGGTTTGGTTCTGGTTGGTTTTTTGTTGTTGCTTTAGTTTGTTGGCTTTTCTTTTTTAAACTTTTAAACTTGCACCTGGCAAAATGGGAGATGAACTACATTTGGACTCCAAGGCTGCAATCTGATGGGCACTGCTGCATAGCTGCATTTTTGGACAACGACATAGTCCAAAGATGGAGGCCAGGAATAACTCCCCTGCCAGCAGCATCCCAGGAGCTCCAGCTCCTGCTCCTCACTGGGTGTTCCCTAGGGACTGATGCTCTCCTGGAGACTGCTGGCCTTCAGGCAGGACTGGGTGAGTGCAGCACCCCTCTGAAAAGCTGAAACAGCCTTCTCAGGGGCGTGAAAAGGAACAGTTTTCCCCTCTGCCTGCAACTCATGCTACAAACCAACCCAGCTCACCCCACACATGGGCAGCAGCAAAAAAGAGCCTGAAGTTATCGAAATTATGACATCAGACTGCTTTGCTTGCCTTGCACAGCAATAAATTCCTGTGTGGATGGCACAGCCAAGCTGGCTGGCCCCAGATGTGCCCCAAGAAACCCTGGAGCAGCCCCGGTGCAGGTACTCACCCTCCGGCAGCGGCCGCGTGCAGGCACGTTCTCCCGAAGCTGTCGGGGGTGTCTATGTCAAAGCCTGCAGACAGCACGTGCTCATTACTAAACAAGGACACTATGCTATACTTTTGTCCTAGTTAAACCACAAGAAACATCGCAGAGACAGAAAAATCAGTTAGTCGGGGGAAAAAACAGAACGCAAGCAGCTACAGACAGAGAAGAGAGGTTGTCACGGGAACGGCGAGCGCTGCTCCGCTCCGGCAGCGCTATAAAAAGAGCCGCGAAGTTGACGAGCGTCTATTTGCACATCCAGCTCTCCACATCCCTGCTTGCAGCCATGTGACAGGCGTTCAGAGACTTAGCAAGAGGACTGTGACAGCAGGACAGGAAGACAGAGAACATGGAGACATGAGGAAGAACCACAGAGTCAGCCTAAACGGGAATTTGGGGCTGTTTTTATTGCATGTGGTTCTCAGATTGGGAAGAGGCTTCCAGCAGCATGTGGGGATATTCATCAAGATGCACAAGGCCAAAGATATCAGCCTGGCAGTGCCTACTCTGGTCACCCAGAGTGTCTTCCCTTCCTATCTACTGGTCAAGGCCAGGGCACACCAGGTGTTAATACAATGGAGTATGTAATTACCATTTTTCACAGTTCTTTTACATCCTACAGGACTCAAGGGGAAAAAGTAGTTGTAGGACATTTTACATGTCAAGTAATGAAGGAGTTATCTAGAAAACTCATATGATCTGGGCCAGGATTTTTTTAACTCACAGGAACTCTTGCCTGGAAAAGCAGAATTTGGGATTTGGCCACTAATAACTGACTCTTGAAATGGTTGCATAAGCAACCTCTGGCTTCTTCTGCTTTGGGCTCTGGGGAGGATCCCAAGACTGTTCTCTTGACACTACACTTTCACTCATTTTCCCTCTCATGCCCCAGAGCTTTGGCCAGTCTAACTCCTTAATTACAGATTCAGAAACACACTTTAGCTGCATGTAAAATACACCATCATCATCAGTGAGATGGAAATACCTGTGCCACTGCAGACCCCAAGGAGATAATTTCAGAATTACTCCTTTAGTGGGCAGGGCAGAGAATTCCCAAAACAAAACAGGACCTCACATTCCCACAGGAAAGGGGTTCTAAATTCCTTCCCTCCCCTGGTGAATTAGTCTAAACTCTCTGAACCTGCCAGAGAAAAGAGCTTTGGGCTTGAACAACACAGGATGGGAGGAAGTACCAGCATGGCTTTGGGAAAGCCTTGCATGCCCTGGTGCACCACCCCACACAGCCCAACACAGCAGCAGAGGAAGCCTTTCATTTGAATAATTCACAACAGAGTAGAAAGGGGCTGCAAGCAGCAGAGACAAACACTGCTCGTGTTCCAAGGACACTGGGGGATTTACTCACCCGATGACAACAATTTCCTGCAGCAGTCTGAGTGGGCATTCAGTGCTGCTAAGTGTAAAGGGAACATGTTGTGGATCCCACACCTGAAAGGGACAGCAGCCTCGTGAGAAAATGCAGGTTACATACATACACAGCACCCCAAAAGCTCCTTCCAGAAGGGCAACATGCTTTTCTCCTGTTTTTCTAGGAAGATTCTTTCTTGGTGCCTGCCATTATTTTTATCTGTATTTCCTTAACAGCCTTCTCGAGAGTTAAAAATATTCTGATGCAGCAATATCTTGGCATTATGCATTGAACAGAATGTGGCAGGATGGTTTCCAAAAATTCCAAGGTAAGGGAGGAAGTAAGAGAGCAGATACTGCTTGGAGCCAATTGCCCAGTGAGCCACAAATTTCTGCACCAGCTACACACAGAGCAACTGCCATTCTGAGGGAAACGGAAAGGCCAAAATCTTCTCTAAATTATTTCTAAAACCCTTTTTTTTTTTGCAGATGACTCCTCACACTTTCCTTTAGGCTGCCATGCCACAGTTTTCTTCCACATCCTAAGAACTAATAATCTAATTTTCCTATTTGCTCCAGCTACTCTCCTCACCTCCCATTTCACTTTTTCCTCCCTTTAACACATGACCCTCTTTTTAATTACATTATAAACTTTTCAGAGCAGACATGATGGGTAAGAAAATTAAGGTAGACATTAGATTGAGCCTATCTATCATTAGTCTAAATCCATATCAGGCAAACATGTAGTTTTTAAACAAGCTGAGCACTCAGCAACTTTAATTAATATCAGGAAATCATGCCAGTTCAGTCCCTAGGCATGCCACTGCTTACTGCCTTAGAATACTTTTGTGTCTGGACATCTTGGTGTCTTTCACTCAGCATTGTTTGGTGTAAAGCATCTTGTTATTCTACAAATATTATCCTACTGGCAGCTCTCCAAGTGCACATAAACACGGAGCCTCTGAAACCAACTAGCTTGACAAGATTATCATCTACTGCCTGCTCCAGCAGACTTTTTTTTTTTTTAAATTACAAACTCTGGAACAATAGTAGATGGATTCATATCAGTCCTTCATTTCTGTGAGACAATTGGTGGATGGGAGAGGATGATCACCTCATGGAAGAGGATTTCAGATACAGACCCAAAGACAAAGGATCTTGTCTTTCTGCCAGACCCACCATATATCATAATTACTTAGGAAGCTTCAGACAATAATTAATGTGGATGTTTATAAAGATATCTTGCTCTCTCCAAGATTTGTTTTCAAAAAACTTATTGTTTCCAGAATCCACAGGCCCATCCTTCCTCTGTCTTCACATTAAATGTATCCTCCTTGCTGCTTCACTACTGAAGCAGCTGCTAGACAAATTTTAATTTTGCTATTAGCAGCATCTGTATCTTAGAGTAAATCTATTAAGATATGATCTGACAGCCTGTTCTTTGAAGGAAACAGTGCAAGCTCCACTGAGCTGCTGCATCTGTACAAACAGGTCGCATTTTCTAACCATGGATTAATTTATTTAAGGTAACATTGGGCATTCTGTATGGCTGTGCTTCTCCCTACACCCATTTCCCTCTGTCTCCTCCTCCACCTACTTATCTAACACAATATTATTCATCTTTTTGGTCAAGATTTCCACCCAGCAGATGTTTTGGCTGGTTTCCACCGAAATCCACTCTCTGCACATTTGCTAGCCAGTGTCCCACTTCCACAGTGCTGTTCACACTGGTTCCTCCCATCATTTGCACACTTTCCCTTCCAGTGCATTGCCTCAAAGACTGGCCGAGCTGTCTGCACTTGTTGTGAGCAGTGCTGCAGAGTTTTCCTTTCTAAACCTCTTTGGGGAGCTCACTCAGAGTTATTTACATGCAGCACATATTGAAAACACATTTAGCACAGGCAGTAGCATCATTTCCATCTGCCTGGTATCTCTGAGCCAACTTCTTATTTCACTTATTTCTGCTGCTGGAAAAAGTATTTTATTTGATCAATGTTCCAGTCACCCAACTGTGAAATAGAAATTTCTAACTGGATAACCCTGATTCCAAGAGTGGAGTGGGCTATCCCCGTGCATCTCATTTTCCCTTAAAACCTCGAGATAACAGACAGTGACTGACTGTACTGGAAGAAGAGAAAAAACATCCACCTCTACTAAGATAGCCAGATTTTCATGCTGGCTGTATTAATCAAATCCAGTGACACTAGCTGAAGCCTGTGGAATTGCATTATCCGTGCCAATTGAAGACATGTTCCACCTTCTGCATTTGCAGGGTGACAGTTATACTCAACAAAGGAGAATGGGCAAATTTGGCTCTTGCATAAACATCATCAAGCAAATAAACAAAATACTGAGAGCTGCAATTATCTCCCAAATTCAAACCAGTCATTTGCATTTGAAAGCAGGGTTTCCTAACCAGCTGAATCAAGAGAAGTCCCTGATTTCTATGGCAGGTTCTAGTTAGAAGATAAATTATATTTTGGAGACCTGTGAGGTAATTGCCAAAACCTGATTCATGAAATCAGATGCTCTGAAACACCTGGTACAGATATCCCTCATGGCACTGCATTACCCTGATCTCATATCCCTCTTTTTATGTCCAGGTTTGCCATTTCCTTTGGACAGACCCTAGGAACCTGACCATAACTAAACAATCCTCAAGTACTCTCTCTATATATACACAAATATAAATATATACCCACACACACCCACTTCATGTACATTAATACCACAGTTCCCCATCAAGGCTGCAAGGAAAAGAAGCAGTACTTGTCCTACTTGTAATCATGCAAGTGGGCACAGCAGGAACTTAGCAGAGTTTGCTTCCCCTCCACACTTCCCAGCTGTTCATATTTCAGTTCCATGTCATCCACTGAAGTGCAGTACAATTATACTTGTCAGTTGTAACCTTCCCACTTGAGAAGGTGAGGAGCAGCTGTGTTTCAGGCACTGGACATAAAACTTGATCCTTACAAACAGCTCCACTTGAGGCACCTACTTGGCAGTATCAGCTCCACTGGTTATGAGGGTGTTAATCAAAAGCTCGTGTCCGTATCTTGCAGCCACGTGCAGAGGGGTGTTACCATCCTTATCAACACAGTCGATTTCCCCTCCTGCAAAAGAGATTTTCATACAGTTTAACACTGAAAAACTCAGCATGAACCACTGACCACAAGTGCTATTTGTCTCTAGTGACTGCAGCATGAGCAGCCCAGCCACAGAGACACTACATTTCCCAGAGCAAGGACCAGCACACAGCAAGCTCTCAGCTGTCACCATGGTCTGGCAGCAGCACTTGCACTTCCCTCTCCACCTGCAATGGTAGGCAAGAGCTGTGGGAATAGGATGGTGTACAAGGGTCAAATGCACAATTTGGATTTGCTGCCTATCTAAAGGTACAAATGGGTGCTCTGAAATACACTAACAAAATAATCTGCTGGAACTGTACCCTCATTTGTAAAGGCACTGCCACTCAGCCTTATCTGTGCAACAATAATGTTAAATAGAGTTCACTCAGGAGGCCACCAGGAACACTCTGCAAACAAACGTGTTGTGTGCTTCTTGTGTGTCTTACCAAAGAACAACAAAACAGTGCTCAAGCAGAACTTTTCCTTGTGCAATTTAAGCCTGGAATCTTGTGTTTTATTCACATAAGCAGGAAAAAAAAAGGACTATTTCTTTAGATAGATTATAGACAAGTCCCCATTTTCTTTTTGGACCAAGACTGTAACTTTTTCAGTCTCTCATTGCCAGTCAGGTTTACTGCAGTCCAACTATTCTCTCCTTCCCCCAGTCCTCTCCAGCTGGCCTGCATCCTTGTGGAAGCCAAAGCCAAAACCAGGACTACAGCTGACATCTCCCAATGCTGAGCTGAGCAAACAGGATTACTTCATGCCTGCTGGCTGCACTCCTATCTGTGCACTCCTGGACATTGCACAGCATCATGTATATCCATCATCCATTTCTTTAAGCACCACAACACTGCTGACTTGTGGTCAACAACCTTCTGATCCTCTACCAGCCCCAGATCCCTTCTTGAGGGACTGCCACCCACCTGGCTGTTGCCATTGTGAACTTGTCCAGATGATACTGCTGCCTCTGTGATTTTTTTTAGCTTCACTTGCATTATAACTTCTGTCTCCAGTTCTACAGGATCATTTTTCACTCTGACTCCACCTTCTGCCAAGCTTACAGTCTCTCCCAACTACATTTTTTTTCTCCAAATGTTAAAAGCACATTTTCTATTCCACTATCCAAGCTTTTAATGACAATTCTGGATAGTTGCAGACCCAGAAGGGAAACTGAAAACTCCCTCAGTACACCTTCCATTTCAGCAACAATCCATTTATTACTAATCTCTGAGTGTAGCTTTACAATCAGTTATGTACCAGCACCACAATATTTTAATACTCAGGTATTAAATACAGCTGGTTTGCTGTGAGAATATTTCCTGAAAGCATGTAAAAACACTCCTAACATCAGAGTATGGTAATATTTGCTGCATGTCCACTATTCACAGGAGATAACAGGGCTTAATTGCAACAAGAAGTGTTCCAGTAAAGCACTGGACAACATGCCCTGAGAAGCTGTGGAAGGTGCATTTCTGGAAGTGTTAAAAGGCCAGGATGGATGAGGCTCTGAGCAACCTGGTCTAGTGCAAGGCATCCCTGCCCCTGGCATAGGGGTTAGAACTAGATGGTAAGGTACCTCCCAACTTTCTAATTTCTAATGTTTTAATGGTAAATGAAGGTCAGTGAAATGCTTGAACAGATTCTCTGGGACAGAGCATCCACAATCAGAAACTGCACATGGGAAAGTCAGAGGACTGTGCTCTGTTCACAAAGCCTATTAAACTGCTGTAGAAGAGAACTGTGATGTTCCAGCTTCTTTTACTCTTGAGAAATCTATGTAAGATATTGCCCATTTTGGCTGACCTGTGTAAAATTCCCCAGCATTTCTTTTTCCCCATTTTTAAAGAAAGGTATCACATTTGCAGTTTCAAATTTTTCAAGGTAATCCATTCTTCCTCTACAAGCTGCTAGAGACAGCAACCAGAAATGGAGACATCGTTAGCCAACTCATTAAGTACTGCAGAATGAGACTCCATTGCTTTAAATCATTGACATTTCTCCCTTCCACAAGATCCCATGGCAATGAGGCATAAAGTCACTTGCAATGAGATCTGCGTACAATACTAAAATTAGGGGGGCAGAAAACGCAGAAAGAAAGAAGTGAAACCCAAGTAAGTGGAAGAAGAGTAGAGAGGTGTGAAGGACGGATGAAGAACTGCCAGTCCTATCACACACAAATCCAACAGTGAGCAAACAGTGGCACTAAGTCTGAGCATATTAGACTAAACAACTCAAACTTGCAGTAAAGCACAGTTTCTTGCACTTTGCCCCAAGTCCCTTTTATCATTGCTATTTTATTTATACCAGGAGAGAGATAACAATTTGCATGATGACCTGAAAGAAGCATGATGCACTGGAGACCTCAGTTTTAAAACACAAAACTTCTTTAAATGTGTCATTACATTTAAAGCACAATTGTTCAACCATCTCCAACATTTCACACTTCAGTTCCATGTTTGAAATTTTGGAAAACAAAAAAAAAAACCAAAAAAAAATCAAAAAACCAAACCAAACTAAAAACAAACAAACAAACAAAAAAAACCCAAAAAACAACAACAACAAAAAAACCCCACAAAAAAACCCAAAAACAACCAAAAAAAAACAAAAAAAAAAAAAACCAAACCACAAACCCCAACCAATGAACAAAGCCCAGATCATCCTGTCTCATGTAGTGGCCCAAACTGAGAAGCTTAAGTAAAGAATCAGTAATAGCAACCTCTATCACCCAGAAACAGGCCTCTGCCAGATCTCAACAAGAATAATTGCTATATTCTATAGTATTCTTGGAAGATGTCAGAAAAATGACTGATAATCAGGAATCCTGGCTACACCAGAACAAACAAGGTAGGGCTGCTCCTCCCTCCTGAGTACATATTCAATACTTCATCAAGACAGTGGTGAGGGATGAGCTAGGAGAGGGGAGAAAAGTACAGCTGCTGAGTGCAGGGCAGAAAAAATGGTTTGAGCTCTAAGAATATCAGGTCTCCCAAAGGAGGACAACCAGAAAATCGTGCATCCTTCTCAGCAGAAAAAAAGACCTAAATACTCCTCTGAAGTCTTGTATTCAGATTAAGAATCTGAATAGATCATCTGGACCACTGTCAGCTGAAGATTGTGGAATTCTGTGAACAACCAAAACCTCAGCTTGTGATGACACGATGGAAGGAGAGCTGTCAGCTCAGCTCAAAGCCAGAAGTTCATGGAGCTGCCCTCTGGGTCAGAACAACTGCAAACTGCAACAGTGGCCATGCCTGGTGTCTTGGAGAGCCACTCCAGAGGCACAGAAACTCACCGTTCTGGATGAGGGTCTGCGACCGCGTGAACCTCCCGTGGACAGCTGTCATGTGCAGGGGGCTCTTCCCATCCTTACTCTGGCAGGAATGAAACAGAGCAGTAGTTTGGCATGTGAAGGCTTATGAAGGCAAAGGTACAATCACTACAAAACATGTTTTGGGTTTTAGAGAAACAAACAGACCAGGAAAGCTGAGCAATCAGAAAATAGCATGGGAGTGGTACCAGCCTCTCTACTCACATCTCTTCATGTTTATTGGCATGGGGTTTCACCTTCATTGGCAAGCACAATCCTTAACTTCTCCTTAATAAGTCTGAACTTAAATAGTGCACTGACTATTTACTGATCTCAAGGGACTTAGCAGAAGTGTTAAATGCTTGAATTTAAATGCCAGTTTCACAGATGGGAAACTGAAACACAGAGTTTTAACTAAAGTAGTCAAAATATTATATGAACTCAGAAGACCTCAAGTCTTCTGATACTTATACCAGTACCCTCTATTGGATAACAGCAAGTCCCTTTCAGCTTCATCAAGATGTATCAGTTTTGCTTCAAGAATATTCAGATATCCTAAGCAGAATCAGACTTTGTAATCTTGGGCTCTAAGGCAGGTAACAAGCAACCTTCAGTTTTGTTCTCTGGAAAGGGACCTTTTTTGAATCACTTTAATTATATCTATATTATAGGGGGAAGAAAAACACTAAAAAGGAATAGTTTCTTGACTTAGCACCATTCCCTGAGATAATATTTTGACAGAGCTCCTGGGACTATATTTTACTACTGATTTATGCCTTCATGAAAGTGGCTAGCCTAGAGTTTAGAGCTGTCATTGTATTTATCAAGGCACTGAGAGCTCCTCTGCTGGGACGTAATCTCACCCAAACAGTTTCATGATCAACATTCTCAGCATCACTCCAATTCCATCAAGGATTTAAAGCCATGCTGTACTTGTTATTACAGTTTCCTCCCAAGATATGCAACATAGGATAAAGAAAAACTGTAAAGCTGGACTTCAAGTTTTACCTGAATATTAACATCTGCCCCATTATTCACGAGTAGTTCAAGACACAGTGCTCCATGAGTGGAGGCAGCAGCAAAATGCAAGGGGGTGAATCCACTGTTATTAGGCTGATTTACATTAGCACCATAGTCAATCAGCTCATTAACAACAGAATCCTGACCATTGTAACAGGCAATGTGAAGTGCAGTATTTCCATAGATGTTCATCTCATCAATCTAGAATCGGACAAGGAGACACAGTTAAAATTACAGACATCAGCTTAGCATTTTACATAATGCATCACACACTGCAAATGGAAATAGCTGGAGGCCTGAACTGTCACAGGGCATAGCTCTCACCAGCACATTTCATCGACAAATTACACTCCCAGACAGCTTCACTTGGAATGCTTTACCTTTCCTATTATTAACTTTTTATCCTACTGACAATTTCCAAAACCAGTGTGAAGCTTAAAGTCCTGATAGCAGGACTATGTAATGACAATAATGATGACAAAAGTCCTAACAAGCTGGAAAGCTTTTCCATGTAAGTGGAAAAGCAGGATGAATAAAAAGCTCACAATCTTTAAGAAAATTACAACAGTGAGTATTGAGTTTTTGTGAACAGAACCAGGCATAAGAGCTGTTTCCACAGTTTTATTTTGGATAGGGAGTGAAGGTATCTGAGTGAAGGGAATGTAAAAGTGCACAGACATTTACACTTCAATAAGAAACCACTTTCAGTAGCTCAGTATTATAAAGATGTAATTAAGATTATGTTACTTCTTGATGACCAACTTAGTATTCGACTGCTGTTCTGTAAAATAGGAGCAGACAGATTGCACAAAAGACTCAGGAATGGCATGAACAGCCTTCCATGAAATACAGGTGTCTCAAAGATCACATCCCCAGTGGTGGAGAATGTGGAAGTTAAAGGGACTTATTAGCATAGCAGTGTTAATTACAGGAAACAGCTATTCCCCTTCAACTTCACAGCCAACAGCCTGTGAACATGAACTTCTGACAATTTTTTAGCAGGTCAAGTCAGCTGAAAATGCCATGGCAAAAGCAATGGCTTTATTTGACATCTCTGATTAACTGTCTGATTAGGTTCCTCTGGTCATCTCACCACTGCTTTGAGGAGCTGACAATAAAGAAAAGTCTGTGCCCTGAAAAAAAGTTCTTTTCCAGAGTGAAAACAATGCATCAGCTACAGAGGAAATACGGGTCTGTAAACTGAAACAGCCTGAACTGCTGTTTATTAAAGTATGCAACGTACATATTGAGAAAAAACCACTCATCATATCAAAGGAAATGCTGACCCAAGGAAAATTTCATTACTCCATCTTCTTCTGCAGGAACAGGATATATCTCCTAATTCCTTCAGCAAGGTGGCCTGGAATTTACTGTCCATATCAGACTTTGTTTAATAAAGAATGTTTCCTGACTCTTGAACCAATAAACCATATGAAGCATGAAGTGGTTTGAAAAATGGGACCCCTTTTCTTTAGAAGTCACTGTCTTTAGCAGCATAAGTAAGAAGAATAGACCATCTCTAAACAGGGAGAAACAAAGTGCACATTACCACATACCTCCACCCCCAGGTTAAGGAGTTGTTTCACAATGTTAATCTGCCCATTGGATGCAGCTGCATGGAGTGGGGTGTAACCCTTCTTGTCTTTACAAGTCACTTCTGCACCATGATTAATCAGTAAGGCAACAACTTCCAGGTGACCTTCAAAAGACAAAAGATAGTTATCAATGAGGAGACCATCCTACAGAATCACTTCTCCCAAATTACTGCTTTCTTGCTAACACACTGCCCTTTCACTGCTGTCTCAAAGTGCTCCCTCAGCTTTACAAGGGAAGAAAAAGCACTTTCATAAATGTTTCTAATCTTAGCTCCAGGCCTTGTGAAGAAATCCATGCATTCAACTTCTCCAAATGTGTCAAATTTCTCTTTACTGAATTGATTTTCCAGTTGCCAAAAGAACAAAACCACACCTCTTTTCCATTTATTTCTCTCAAGCTAACAGTTTGTGTTTTATTCTCCCTTTTACAGAGCACAGTGATCCAGTGAGCACAGGAGCATGGCAATACAAATCTCCCAAAACAGCATCCTATTGATGTCACCTGCAAACACAACTGCTAACACTTCTTGGGTTTTTAGAGATAAAAAAATAACCTTAATAAATTATAAAATGAAAAGGAATAGTCTTATTGAGTCATGCTGAGACAGAACTGCCTATCTTAGAATTGAACATTTATTGTGTCAAACACCATACAAAGCTGTGCTCCATCTGAGTTGCACAGCACTTTTTGACAGGGGCAGCTCTGGTCATGTAGAGGACCTAGGAAACCATAGGTACAAAGTCCATAGATAATTAGTGTCCAAAAATAATTAAATATTCAAGAAACTCTGTGGGGGTTTACAGCTCTCATCTCATTATCTGACTTCTGTCTAAATTGCACTACAGACTCCATTGCTAATTTAGGTCTTAGATGTTATCTAAATACTTTTAAAAGCACATCATGAATTCCTGAAAATATTTAAGTGGAAAAGAGGCGTGGAATTACACAGCACAATGTAAGAGCCTTTCAAACCTAGAGAGTGAAGTTCAAAGCTCTTTAGCTCAAAAGCCACATCACAGTTGTTGGCAAGAGCCTTTCCATCTGTCTGTGTATATCAAAAAACCACAGAAAATGCTTTCTCACAGTTTGAAATCTCCTATTATCTCATTCCCAAAAGTGCCAGGATTAAAATCCAGATTCCTGACAGGCCAAATGAAAGAGTTCCTGGCTGAGGGCACACAACTCCCCACAAATTGTAACCTGAAATATACAGCTTGGCCAACAAAAGCTCTTGAACAAGCATGGCCACTATCACAGGCAATCACGTATTTTTAAATTATAATGTCCCACTGTAAGAGATTTGCCTTTAACTCGAAAGGAATGATAAGGCAAACTGATTGAATTGAGCAGTATTTGGTGACACTACTGATTCTTTGAACAGACGTTCAGTTGCTCCTGTCCAGTCTCAAATAAAAGGTGACAATTTGCTCCTAACAGGAAGTAAGTTCCTATTGTGCATTTCCTAAGAATATCATAACCTAGCTACTTGTAAACTTCAATAAACAGCAAAATTTATGATCACAGTTACCTGCATTTCATTGGAAGCACTTTTTAGCAAAAGCTGAAACAAATATAACCTGGGTTGTTTTCTAGCACAAATATAGTTCAGGCTTGATTTAGAGTCAGGATAAAACAACCAAAATGAAAAAGCAACACAAAAAGCCCACAATTAACTGTCTTAAAAAGGAAATCACAGCCAAGATCTCTCTAGCTGCAAAGCCATAAATGGACAGTGTTTATTTAGATCAGCTGAACCCTTCCCTCTTCAGGGTAATTACAACACTCTCCTTCCATGGCCAGGTCTGTTCTTGTCCATTTTAAGACATGCTGTTCATTTGTGAATAGGAAATTAAAAAGAAGAAGCAGCAGCCCAAGCCTTACCCATGTACGCTGCCCAGTGAAGAGCTCTTCTGTCCTTTTTGTCAAAAGCATTGATGTTTGCCCCCTTGGCTAAGAGCAAGTTCACCATCTAGAAGCAACAACAGCAGGTAAACCAACCCTCCAGATCACAGACTCCAAGGTTTATAACAAATCAATCTTGCAATTGAAAGAGAAAGCAAAAAAGCTGGGATCACAAAATGCTGCATTTGAATGATAAATTTGTGAATGACACCAATACTTGCTCAAAGCCCTGTGCATTCAGGACATGGGCTGGTGACAGTCACAAGTAACCAGGACAAGTTCTGTGACCACAGAGGGTCTGAGAGCCTGCAGGGCTCTGCTACTGAAATGTGCTTCAAATTCAGCTTGGAAAACTACCTGGAAGAGAAAAAGGACTAGAAGTAAAACTCCACTCTTATTTTGACAGGTAAGACAAATCAAAGCAGGTTTTTGTGGATTGGGACAAGATTCTTCCAGACCATATCACAACAAACCCTAAGATCTTTTTGATCTTTCCACAGTGAGTGTCTCTTTCTTGCCACACCACAGTGATTTTCATTAAGTTCCCATGTGCCCACAGCAGTGTGGACAGCACCAGGCTGCTTCCTGCACTTGCTGGCCACAGCACAGATAAGAGCTGAAAAGCTGCTTTCCACACTGCCAATCATCCAACATTAAATGCAAGAAAAATAAAGGGTGGAGGGGGGAAGGAAATCACAGCCACTTTTTCAGCAAAACATTCTACAATCCTAAATTCCAGAGCTAGATAATTGTCTTCCTCTCATACACTGTTTTGCCAGAAAGGTCAGCTAATAAAACCATATATTCAATTCTCATTTCTGATATTCACTATCCAAAAGATTTAGATTATGGCAGTAAGACACAGGCATTATTTTCTCTTTCAATTACAGTTCAATTGATCAACTTTTGTTGGCAGAGGCTTCCTGTTCCAGTCTAAGAGTTTTTATTCCATATCTAGGTCTTCAGGTGTGGAATGAGGATCCTTAAATCCAGATCTGAAAACCAGCAAAGCCTAGGAGGCAAAAATCTAGGGGCTTTATTTATGTCAGTTTCTCATATAGTTAAATATTAATACTGGAAGGGTTTGCTTGTGTAAGTAGGGGAAAACAGAAGCACATTTTCTAGGAGACCAATTAGAAAAGCAGAGTGACAGGATCTCGCACAGCTGCGTTATTTCTTCGGTGTGAAATGGATCCACCAGTTTTCCCTTCTTTCCGTTCTGCCACTCTTATTTTCACAGGCAGTACAGCTGCAAAGAGCCAAGGACACCCCAGAGCTGCTGGAACTGGTGGCACAGCCAGCTCTCCAGGAGTGCATGCACACCTCACTCACACCCTGGCTCCTCACAGGTACCTTCCAGCCACTGCCATGTTTCTGCAGGTAGGGAACCCATCCCACAGCTTGGGAAGCAGCCGAGTGCCAGGAACCCTGGGGGTCAGGGACACGGGGCTCAGCCTAGACCCAGGCACAGCAGGCCCAGAGTACAAAATGAGACCAAACCAGCCAAGCAGTGCAGCGTGGGGCTCAGCTCTCACCTCGATGTGGCCATTGAGGGCGGCGTGGTGCAGCGCCGTGCGCCCGCCGCGGTCCGACACGTTGACGCTGCTCAGCAGGGGGATGAGGATCTCGGCGCACTTCACCGCCTTGTTGGCGGCTGCCACGTGCAGCGGCGTCTGCCAGTTCTTGTCCCGGGCGTTGACGTCGGCAGAGTGCTTGATGAGCACCTGCACGGCTTCCTGCAATGGCAGCACAGCCACAGCGTCACCCAGCAGCTTCAGGAGCTGCACAGCCCTGCTCCTCACAGCTCAGTCATGCTAACTGTGTCTGTTACAGCACGGGGCCGGCAGGAGGCACGGAGAACATCCATCCAAACCACCTCCCAGGCTCCTGGAATGGTATTTATCCATTCAAGTGCCCCAGCACACATCACCTCTGCTGTCACTCAGAGCAGTGGCCTCACCATCAAAACTTGCCCAGTGGGTTTGAGAGTGTCCTAAGCTGCCTATGCAGAGAGCCCATCCTGTTTGGCTGATTAACCTTCAGTACCTCATAGCTGTGCCCTCAGTGAAGAAATGAACTCACTCGAGCCATTACCGCCACCACTGATGGGCTCAGCCTTGGCCAGCAGCAGGACAACCCTGGAGCTGCCTGGCACTGGCTCTGTCAGACATGGAGAAGCTTCCAGCAGTTTCTCACAGAAGACACCCCCACTACCAGACCCTTGCCACACAAACCCAACGCACACTGCTACAAGGAATCATTCACAAAATGAAAAGCACGTCAAAATAACAGCAAAGTGCTGCATGTTTTATTTATAAACAGGAAAGGAAAAAGGAGAAAATAAAAAAGGATGTGTGAAAAGAAAATTTTAGCTTTGCAAAAACATGAGAATCCTGGTGTCCCCAACATAGCATTAGCATTCCTTTCCTCCCCAAGGCCTAAGCATAGGCCAAGGGTCTTGACTGCAATATCCATTCTGTCAGCCTGAGACCAAAGAACATCTTTTAAGGTTAATTTTGTTGGTTAAGAGTAAATATTTTCCAGTGAGAAAATGTACTGCTCTCTCTTGAGAGTCTCTCTTGCTGGAGAATTCGTGATCAGTTCATTTCTGCTTCTAGTCATTCATCTGCCATTAAGCAAGTCAGATAAAAACCACAAGTTTTTCTCAAAACTGCATTTCTTTTCCTCTTCCTTTTTCCCCCCACAAACAAAGAAAGTACAAAGGAACTACTGGGACACAGTAGCATTCAAGCAGCCTTTTCTGATAAATACAACTCACATCTGGTATGTGGGAGAACCCTAGCCTTAGTCTTATATAGTAAGTTATTGTTTTTCCATAAACTGCAGTTTTCTGTTAAGCCCAGCCAAAATTTTATTAATGAATAACAAATGCCTACAGTGTGTTTACATAGTACTTTAATATCTAGAATGGCCCAGGAGAGTGCCTGCAGTCTGTATCAACACTACATACATTACTGGAGTTCTATGTCTTTGTCCTCAACTGATCTCAGCAATTCCATGTTCTAGAGCCATCTCACAAACTGTCCTCTAACAGATTTGTTCAGTGAGTGACACTGCATCTCTCACAGCACCAGTAATGATCTAGGACTGTTGATGTCTCAAGAGGATTTTGTTTTTTAAATTACAGGTCTACTATTTTGAGAGTCATTTAAATGTAATTCACTGGAGACCTACCCAGCTGGGACATGAAGTCAGCAGGAATATTCATGCGCTCTTAGTGAAAGAAAGAAAAAGTTAAAGGGGAATTTTTAGAAGTAAATAATAAGGACCGGATAGCCTAAGCTAAAAATACTTAGACTTTAAAAGAAAAACTTTAACACATTTTTGTTTACATCTACAGTCTGCTGCTCTATCAGATTTGGGATCAAAAGTTAAAGTCCTTATGGAAAAGTTTGAATTCTATTGTTTTTGAGAGCGTGAGTTTTCCTCTTTGCTTAATATAGTTGCTCCATATGCATGCAGTGCCCAGCTATGGTCCAAGCCTCTGCAGTCAGTGTCTCCAACTATCCCAAGTTATCACAGTGAAATCTCTCTATTTTTCCAAACTGTTTAAGGCTGGAAGCTGATATATCCATTAACAATCCTATGCAGGCACACCTAAGGGTTGCTGATTTGTAAATGAACATTTAAATCCCTAAAGCCCCTGAAAAATCATTAAGACTTACGTAAACAAGTGCTCATTCTTTTACTCGACATAAAAAAGGGTTCAAGGAGATAATTTCTGAATCCTGTGAAAGCTTCATAGTAAAAGATTGATAATAAAACTTAAGATTTGTCAGTGATCATTCTAGAAACAGAGCTCACAAGAACTTCCAGAACTACACCAAGTTCTACTGGTCAACTTCTGGACCACTAATTCATCTACTATTAATGGGAACTCTGAATTCACCTACTGCTATCTATTACTATCACCACTGAAGCTGCACGTTTGCTTAGTGTGTAAGAAGGTAAAAAGCAGCACTAAAAGAGCCTCAAAAGTGCTGAATCCTGTTTCCAAATTGTTACCAAAAGTAGTAATTATAGTATAAAAAACAAAGAAAAAAGGCCAGGAGAAGAAACGTATGTGTTCATAAAATATACCATGAAAAGGGATCAAAGGCTGGTGCCTTCCCCTGCTGCCTCACCAATGCACCTGGGTCCTCACTGAGAGGTACTAGAACTGCCAGCACACCTTCTCATTGTGCTTCAGCTGACAAAGAGTTAAAGCTGAGACACAAAGCCATAGAAAGACATACATTTTCTGTTAGGACTGTCACTGACAATCAAAATCACATACTCTGACACATCCAAAACCAGAAACCAAGCACGCTGCAATTCCCGCATCAGAAAGACTGTGGCTGTTTTTTAAGATTTAAGTCTGATCTTTGTTTTCCAACATGGCTTTTTTGTATTTTGCCTCATTACAGCATTCACAGTCTATCAGATATTCCTTTCAGAGGGTTTCAGTGGATGCCAGCAGCTGGGAAGCTCAGCCAGCAGCCAAACAATGCCCGAGTTCAGAAGCGAGCCCAGGATTCCTGCCTCCAGGCTTGGCAAGCGCTGCACTGTTACGGAGGTGATTCGAGTCCATCAGGCTCTGGAAGACAGCCACCCTCTGTCTCTTTTACAACCCCTCCCCTCATCCCCAGCAGCCAATTCAGTCTGCAGTTGGGTTCACTGCTAACGAAGTATTAGGAGGGTAAAAGTAGACAGGGAGGTTCACAATGGAAAGCCAAGAATAATGGTGCAGTTGAAAACACAGTAATGCCCAAGCTGCATTCCTTGTAGTTATTGCTGCTCCTTTTTAAGACAGCAATGGAAGAGGTACAACATGATGCCAGAAGATTTCTATTTGTCAAGCAGAAGAAATAAGGGCAAACCCTCCCTTACGCATGAATCAAATGCATTAACAGAAAACCTAACGGATGCCTTGAAACGTAATTAACCAAAACAAACTATGTGGTAATGCGTGCTGGATCACATCCACATCCACTCCCTTCTGGCACACATGCAGCATGCACACATCCACAGGGAGTTATTCCCCTTTTTTCACCACCTGAAGGTGATGTGGGCACTGTAGACCACTGTGGACTCTATCCCGTGTGAGTCCTGGTCACTACTCCCTATGACTTGCTAAGGTAATGTAAAGCAAGGTGGAAATCAAGCACTTGAAGGCTCAAGAGCAGCTACAGGTAACCTGTAAATGCTGACCTCCAGCTGCAATGCCCTGCATGCAGGAAACGCTTTCCCTCTCTGCATGCTCATGCCACCTACCACGGCTCTCCAGGGTTTGCTTTTCCCACAGCATGTTGTTTATGTGCAAAAGCAGGGTAATCAAGTCTTACTCACTTCACTTCTTGAAGCAACTGCTCGATGGAGAGGAGTCAGCCACATATTGTCCTTGGCATTGACACGAGCGCCTGCAAATAAACAGCAGAGGTTATACACATGCCTTGGGTGTGACACTGAGAGCCTTGCCCAGCTGTTTCCCAGTAACCAGAGTACTCTCAGTGCTCCCCAGGACTCTCCTGGCACCGTGTTCACCTTGGAAATGCATTTCCAGATGTCAGATAGATAAAGTGGGATTCAGAAATAAAGGAACTGGATAGATAGGACTATTGTTAGGAATTGCTTTGTTTACAGGACACAAAAGAAGCCAGACTTGTTGAAAGGAATTGCATATGTATGTATGTACATGTGTGTCTATGTAGATGCATTTTTTAGATCAGCTGATACAGCTGAGGGGCAGAAAAGCACCCTTTGCCCAAACCACTCTGCTGTTGGCAGACATAATGAAGGGAATCAGCCTGAGCAACCATCTCTTGTTTCCAGCTCCATCAGGCAGACCACCGAAAAATAACCACTTTCCTTTGCTTCACAAACCCTGCTAGGATCAAGAAAACAGGAAATGCTCAGGTGGGAGACAAAGCTGGGCACTTACTACATCAGGTTCTGTGGGTGTTACTGGGCAAACAACAGAAGAGCAGAGATGAAGAAGACCACTCATCTGACTCTGTGCAGTTTCGTGCAAACAGGTGCTCCGACAGAGCCAGCTGGGCAAGAGGATGGATTTGGGCTGGCTTGCCAGAAAAAATGGATAAAGGAAGAATATTTGACAACTACAGTGGTTCTGGCTGATTGTAGACCCCAAAATAATTTTTAAAAAGGTATCCTGTACATTTGTGCAATCAAAAATATTCGTTTGTGAGAAATACTAAAGCTATCCACTGATGTGATACCTCAGAAAGGAAATCTAGTGATACAGACTAGAGAAACTAGTTTTTTAAAGAGCTTAACCTGAAAATATTACACCTCACAGGCTTGCAGGTAGCAGTACTAGTCTGAGAAGGGTAGCACATGCAGAAAAAAAATGTAGAGAAGCACAAGTGTCACACACACAGCCTCGGTGAGCCTCTGAACTTCACGAACAAAGGGATGCTTAAGCCTCCTTCTGCACCATAACTTAAGTGCATTCAAAAAGCTGTAATTAATAAATCCCACTCTCTGAATCACCAGTACTTTCTGAGAGTTGACTCTCAGGAACATTAAGATGCTTGCCTGTGAATCACAATGGTTATTGGGAATTGTGCTAGATAATCAGAGAATAAACAAGTTCTTTCATATTTCCACAAGTCAGGATGCAGTTTTTTGCTGCAAGAAAAACAAAGTCACTTTCATAACTAGAGCAACAATTAGAGGCAATTCTCCGAACTCACCTCAAAACCTGGTACCTGGTGAGCACAACCTGCCCTCTGGAAAAACACCCTTTAGAAAAGACACAGTTTCAAAGAGTTTTCTAATTGACCTGTTTAAAGCAAGGAAGCTTTTGACTTCTTTTGTCTTCCTGAGAAGGCCATTAGAGTTGACACATTAGCATCCTGCCCTTTGCCTGCACTCTGTGAGGCTCTAGAGACAAATAAAGCAACAACTTTCTCCACTAGCAGGAAGCTGACAGGATTTCAAGGCATCTTCCATTATCCTTATTTGGCCTGGTAGGGGTCTTGGAGAGGCAATCTGCTTATATGAATTCCTAGTGATTGACAGCAAATACATCTTTTGGGGTTTAGAAAGTTATTTTGTATTTGCCTTGGGGTTTTGCCTTATGTTCTTAACTAAGGTGTCTTTTGTTTTATCTCTACCCATTCACTAACTCCTACAAGCAGAAAGGGTAATATGTGGAGTAGCAAAGCATGACCAACATTATTCCTTAGTATTTAACAACTCCAGCAGCACTGGTGAGTATGAAAATTATGAGAAAACCTAGAGAAGTATCTCCATCACTGGCTATTCATACCTTTCACTGATCCACTTACACTTTGAGAAACTTAAATAATTGCCAAGAAAGCAACTGAAGAAAATAGTAAAACGAAAACAAGACCAGTATAAATAAAATAATACACAGCATGCTATCAGACTTTTCTTTCTCAGCTGTTTTCCACTTCCCTTTACCTCTTCATGCCTCTTTATCTGAAATAGTGAAATTGCTCTTAGGTGTCTAATTCAATGAATCAGTTCAGGATGTTTGTGATTTCTGGTTTTTAGGAGCTACACAGTTCAGCTGTTACCAGTTACAGAACCTGCTCTTGTCCATTTACTGAGGGGCACATCTTCTGAAGAGATGTTTCAAAACATTTCTTCTTGTTCTGCCCATTTCCTGCACCAAAATTCAGCTTCTGAGTTCCCAGCAGTTCTTCACAGGCAATGGTCAGTGACAATGAAAAAACTTCACCAGCAATGCTGCACTCCTTCAGGGACAGAAAATATCTGTCATTTTAAGGACAATCAAGTAGAGGCACTGGGAGAGCAATGCTCATGTTTTCAAAGGTGTCCTCTACACTCCAGGAGTTTGGGGGCCCATCCTGTGACAGCCCTTTGAAAGCAGAGTAACACAGAAACCCAATTTTAAAAGTCTAAATGTATTAGCATGCTGTAGAACATGCTAATACATCTGAAATGAGCTGTGTACAAACCTCAGAAGCTTCAGTTTTCAAGACCACCCCACAACACATCCTCAAAATCAAACCAGAAATTCACTGTCTCTCTCTTCACTCTGGACCAAGTACGTTAACCACGTTTCAGTGCACTTCCTACAATACTCCATTAATTAATCTCTGTGTCTATAAGGACAAAGAGGGCTGAAAAACACTCAAATTGGTGTAAATTGTGTCATTCATAGCACAAACTTCCTTGAAAATATAAGTTGCTTTAAAGATTTCACTTAAAATCCTTTCAGCTAGCCACAGCACCTACACATCCACTTAAAAAAAAAAAAAAGCTCTTCAGAGTAAAGCCTTTTCTCAGCCTCACCTTCTCCACCATGCTTTTCCTGAGCCTGACAGAAAGGCTTAGCTCTAGGGATCTGCTATGTGAGGCTGAAGTAGACAATGTAACATATAGTGTTACAGATAAAATCAACAGAGAGGAAACTTTCTGTACTCTACGTTTCTTTAATATGGCTGTTTTGTAATCTTTGCCATTTCTCACTCTCAAATTTTTCTGCCAGAAGAGGAAATAAATCTGAAACTGCCTCTGTTCTTTTGAGATCTGAAATAAACAATTCGATGCTGGCTTTCAGGAATAAAGTTAACATCTCTTTATCATAACCAAAGTACAATTTGCCATCCAGCACATCTGCCAAATCCACATCTCTAGATTCCACAGTCTAAATCTCCAACATTAGGGACAGTCAATGGAGGAAGAAAACTCTACTCTTTAACCTATTAATGTCATTATTTACGTGTACCTTTCCAACTTCTCCTGTAGGACACAGCAACAGGCCCACCGAAATGTAAGGACAACTTCTTGCCATGAAGCTCAGAGCCTTCTGAAATAGTGAAGCAAGGTAATATTGCCAAGATGGCAAGTGCCTTGGTGGGGAGCAAGGGCTAAGGGACTGAGCTCAAACAGGATGCCCTCAAAGCCCAGGATGGGGAGAGGCAGCAGCACAAATGGGAATACAGCTCGTCTTTGCACAGAAAGTTGTTCCTGCACATCCATGACTGTGTCATCATGCAGAGATTCCTTCTGTGAGGTGGTTACCCTGCTCCTTCTCCTTTCTGACAGAAAGGAGGTGAAGAAGTGCTCAAAGCTCCCTGCTTTCATGTAGCCTGGAAAAACAAAACCACACAGCACACTTCCCCTGTTTGAACCACATGATTATGGATCAGACCTTGGAGCTGGTGTAAACCTATCTGGCTCTGATATTTAATGGGCCAGGCTGACTCACACCAGTTGAGGGATCTGGAATTCTCTCCTGTATCAATTCCAAACAGACTCCATTTCAGAGGCTACCTAGAAAGCCATTCCTGGTCTGTCTCCAACCACCTGGGCAGAAATTCCATTCATTAGGCACTACATTTATTTGTGCTGCCACCAGTTTATGGACCACAAATCTCCGAAAGTGTGCATTTAATTTAATTTCTCTCCTGAACACTGTACAAAATGAAATGTGCTGATACTCCTCCTAGCTTCCACTCATGCTGAGAATATTGCTTGACACCAACAGCAAGCATTTGTGTGCTTTCCTCTCTCGTTCAAAGTCAGACAACTAAGTTTTTCTGCTTATGTAACTAAATGTTCTGTTCAGATTAATATTTTATGATAGACTTTTACTACTACTGTTTACTGACTGAAGAGGCGAAGCAAAGAATCATGCTGCACTTGTCTTTGCAGGCTAGTTCATGGAGAGATCACAGTCACAAAGAGGTGTTTATAACAATCCATAAACCTGCTCCTCCAAGCCAGAAACCTCAAAACCTGCCCTTGGTTACAAGTACTCATGCTCATCATGAGTAATGATAATTCCGATATTAAAGAACAATGAATAAGTAGAACATACAACACAAAATTAATTCTGACTCATGCTGAGCTAGTTGGGTAAGATCCACACAGTTCCTGCAGACTGAACCCCAGCACATTCCCACTGACACAAAGTTCAGTTTTTAAAAGCCCACATTATAAGTTTTTTGTACTCACTTGGCTAGACTGATGAGCCAAAGAAATGTGTTTGTGTGGTCTGCATGCCCCCATCAACAGCCTGATCTAACTTTGAAATTGGCTGGTGCTCCAAGCAGGAGGCTGGATCAGGTCATGTCTAGAAATACCTTCCAGCCTGAACTATTCTATGATTCAAGGTTGGAAATTAGAAGGTGCCTTGTAGTCACAGGGCTGAGAATTATGAAATAACTTTAAAAAGGAAAGGGAATTAATTTGAAGAAGTAGTCTAAAAATTCATGAAACCAACTGCATAGCAAGGTTACTTTGCAAGGGGTTAGAAATTTGTACCATAAGGTTCCTTTCAGTCCCACATTCTTAAATCCCCATAAGCTTTACTCTCACAGCTCTCCAGCTTAGAAAAATACTGCCTTTGAAATCTGCAAGCACATCCAGGAGTTTGCCATGAATTATGCTCCCTTCTTGAGAGATGACTGCTTTATGCTTTGTTCTGACATATTTTGATCATGTTTTCTGTCACTACAACAGTTGGGACACATTTTTTTTATTTCTTTTGTTTAGATACTTCCTACTACACAGTTTCTAATATCCAAATAAACTTCCTGACTCTTAGAAACATGCTTCTAATGTAAATAGCACTTACAATTCATTTAAGCTAATTTATAATTTTTTTCTGCTATTATTCCATAATTTTTGCTTAACAGGAATTCTTGGCTTGTACTCCAGGATGTGAACCCACATTTCAAATATGTACTACAGCAAATTTCTGAATCACAAATACTGGCAGTTTGAATGCTTTAGAAGTTGTTAAAAGCTAGCTACTTTGTTTATTAACTCTGCTCTGTCACAGGGTGCATATTATGATTGTATCACCAAATTTGAATATATTTTCTGAGCTTGCAACAAATGCAACCAGCTCTGTGAAACTCAGAAACAGACAATGCCCAAAACTCCCGCATATATGCTTTGCTGTGTATTCCTTGTAGCTTTAAAATTAGCTGATTTACCAGTTAATAGCAGTGAGGGACTATACCTTACCTGACAAAATGAGAAGCTCAATGATGTCTGCATCCCCCAGGAATGATGCAACGTGAAGAGGGGTTCTTTTCTCAGCATCCTACAAAACCAGAGATTGTCCAGTTATAAAACACGGTCAATAAGTGAAGGTATTGGTGTTAAAGAGCAAAGGACTTGTATATATTTACTTTTATGTGTGTATTTCTGTTTCAGACAGTGAAAGAACAAAATTCACAATCTCAACAACACATTTCCTCCCAATAATCCTCTATTTTTTATCACTCATTTCCACCAGACCTTGCAGAGATATTGTCTTCACTCTGATACCCTGTTTACAGGTGGATGAAATCAAATAAAAAATGAGCAAAGACAGCATCTTTGGGTCACTTTCAGAAACATTTTCCACTCTTAAGTATCACAGCAACATAATCCAGATGATTCTGGATATCAGACTTTGTAATGCAGTTTGCATCACCGGTACAACACCAGATTCTTCAGAAGGATATCTCAGGAGAATTATTTGGAACCACACACAAGGTCAAGATGCAAACTCCTCTTTGTCTACAAAGGTTCTTGTACACCATTTAGCCTGAATATCTACAGAAGCCTCAGATGGGCATGTACACCTTGACAGACCCTTAAACATAAATGAAGAATATATTGCCAGTCAAATCTGTGTTTTTAAACTCAGAAGAATTGTTAGTAATGATATATATAACTTCTGAAATACACCTACTTTTAACTGATTTCTCTAATTTTGAAACGGACTTCTTAATTTGGAAAGATTTTCTTTTTTGATTTTAGGGAGTATAAATACAGTGTTCACAAAACTCCCTTTATTTTATTGCTTTATTCAGCTGATTCCAGAATGCAGGCCTTTAAAACAAACTGCTAAATATTACAATATGGGCAACAATAATCACAATAAGAACTGCTAATACTGCTCGTTGTGCTATTTGATCCCTGTTTCCAGTGCTAAATGTATTTCGTTTTGGTTTCTTAACCACAAAAATAAGTTCTAAGAGACCTTATCAATCAAAATTATTGCAATCTACTAACATTAAATATTTTAAGCTGGCAACCCATTCAACACTTCCTGCACACAATACCAACAGAGAAACCCTACCAATATTTACACTGTGTCTCTCAAAAAGATCTCTGAGCCTGTAATGAAAAACATCACTTTTAACATGCCCAAGCAGTCATCAACCATAAGCAATTTTGGAATATCTTCAAATGCTATAAATGTGGACAAATCTGTGTAGCAGAACCATTTGTCATGGGAATGTTGAAAATTGTTTAAGCTTTATTTCCCCAAGAGGAAAAAGAAATTTCTCCATTTATCACAACCAGGCACAAATCAGAGTTCACTTGCACACAGAGCCCTACAGACAACATTTTCAGGAGTGTGGCAGTGGACTGGAGGTTGTACACAGAGAGAGGGATAGAATTTGTCATTTCAAGGAAAGGCTTTGCAGAACCCCAAACTTCAGCATACATTATCAAGGCAAGGAAAGTAAATGCGGGGAAGAGATGATAACAGGATTACAAAAAGCATTAAAATGAATAATCAAATCTGCTTCAAGTGCAGTTCTCAGAGGAACAAAAGGTCAACAAAAGACAGATAAGTAGATAAGCTATAAACAATGGCTAGAAAATCATGCTGAGATTAAATAAACTCTCTTTCCAGTACCTAAGAGCACCTTTCCAGTACAAGAGAGCCGGAGAGGGACTTCTCACAAGGAGTGTAGTGATAGGACAAGGGGAAATGGCTTCAAGCTGAAAGAGGGCAAGTTTAGATTAGATACTGAGAATAAATTCTTCATTGTGAAGGTGGTGAGGCACTGACACAGGCTGTCCAGAGAAGCTGTGGATGCCCCATCCCTGGAAGTGTTCAGGGTTGGACAGAGCTTTGAGCAGCCTGCTCTGGTGAAAGGAGGTTGGAACAAGATGATCTTTAAGGCCACTTCCAATCCAGAGTATTCTGTGATTCTGTGAAAACTGTATTAGTAGCCTGTATTAGTTCACAGAAAAGATGATGCTGCAGGTTAACATTATCTATACACTTTTTTTCTAAATACAGATAAAAGAAACTAAGAATCTAACAGCCAGGCAATCAGGAACAGAAGGCCTCAGCAAGAAAAACACTCAACACATGCTTAAACTACAAGTGATCACAGTGGCACTGATAAGGCTTAAAGTTAGACTAGTCCTTAAGTGCTTTATTGGATCAGAGCCTGGGGTACATGAAGATTAGCAGAACAGTGAGCTGAATGAATCATACCAGCATATGTAAAATAATCAGGCACATTAAGGAGAGGGCCTACATTTTCTCCTTAACATGGCCTACATGTCAAAGGAGATAATGGATTTGAATTTTGATATCAACTGCAACTGCTCACATCAGGTGATGCTCAGGACAGAGTTATTTACTATTACAATGTAAGTGCAACTGCTGCAGAAAATAAATGTATGTATCCTTTCTTTGTCACCAAACTGACTGAGCAGCTAACAGGAATAGCTGGAGTTTACAGGAGGAGTTAATTGCACCACAGAAACAGAGTTACTAAAGCCTTTGGATTTCCCTCACCTTCAAAATGTGCCTGGGTGGCAGAATAAAGCAGGTGAATGACTCTAATTTCCACTGATCAAATCTAACCAAAATAATGACAGAAACAAACCTGCTGCTCACTCACTCCATTTACAGTTGTTACATCTGAGTATACCTCATTTAAACAGCACAACCATTAAAAAAACAAATTTTCAGATACAAGTTGACCTCACAAAAATTAAATATTAGGAACTGTTAGGGACTACCGAAGAGACTAAAAGCATATGAGCATCTGCTTCTTGGGCCATTTACAACCATTCAGAGCCAAAAGCTGATGGTGTACCAAGAAATCTCTGCTGCTTCAAGGATTTCCTCCTCCTCACACATTCTTTTATTAAAGCCTGTAATTCACAGAGCAAATCAAAATGTTTGACTGTGATAACTACAGATGAAAGTGAAAGTCAAGCAGTGTAATTTATGCCTTGTGCTCTTTCTTCTGCATGGCAATAACCAAGCCTAGAAATTCCCATCTGAAAATGCAGATCCTCATTCCAGCACCTCTCATCCCACATTCTGCAGTTTAGCCTCAGAAACAAAGATTGTTCTGGACTGAGTCTTAAATTGCCAAGTGCTCACAAAGCAAAACAGGCAAATACATTGATCTTCTAGAACAAGAAAAAATATCTTCTGTCTCCCTCCTCATCTAACACCTGCCTTCCATAAGGCTGACAGTGACTTTTATGCTGGAAAAGCATAACTTTAAAAATTAATTACTAATTCCAGATTGAGACAGTAGAAATTGCTACCCTAAATAAATATTTTTATGCTTATGGGTATTCACTGTAAGACACAAAAGACAGAGTTAAATAACTCCTCCATTTTTATAAATACAATATTGACTTTGGACAAGGGATGTTAAGGCATGGGAGCACACATCACTCAGGATGGGAAAAGACTTAGAAAATTGAAGGATTTCAGGCTGATATTGCTGCCTTTGAAGAAAATAATGCAGTGACAGCCAAACCCTGCCATGAGACTTTATTAGTCCTTACATCCTTAACTGCCTCTAACTGATAACATGAGTCACCAGCACAGATATATATAACATAGTAACCATTACTACACTAGCATGTTGCTGCAAACCAAGCCAGAATATTACAGACTCCCAGTCTCTCCAGCAGAATCTTCTTCATGGTTCAAATATTTTCTTTGTAAAATAATTCTTAAAAAATTAATCTAAATAAAAGTCATGCTAGTTACCTTACATTGCAAACACCAGCATAATTTCATTTTCAATTTTCTTACATAATGGAGAACAGTTCATAATTTCTGTAGGAAAAAAATTCTCCATCACTTCCCACTTAAACAGCATATTAAACAGTACTATTAGAGGCTAAATGCAAAGCCTTTCAGCCTCACAACTCTAAACATGGGCCTATTTGTACCCTCAAGCACTCACAACACCTCTAAAAATATGTTTAGCAAGAGTACAGGAATATATAGAACTTGTGTGTGTGTGTGAAAACCTGGATGAAGCCTGAATCCTCCTGACAAAGGCAGCCCTGCAAACCTATGCCTTTCCAAGCAGGATAATGCATCTCCATAATGACTTCCTTCCTGCCCTCCTTATCTCATAGTAAACCACCCCCTAAATACATGGTCCTGCAGGTATGGCCCTGCAATCCCTGCTGGTGCTGCTGCCTGTTCCTCTGCAGCCACTCTGCAGCCAGAAACAGGGTTCTATCCAAGAGAAAACACAGCTTTAGGGGATAAAAAATAAAAACAGAGAGAATGAAATTACTTGCAAACAACACATCAGTTATGGGGAAGAATACTGGAAGGTTTTTTGATTCCTTTGTTTGACTTAGGATATTCTGAAGGGAAACTAAACTGGAAGACTGGCATGAAAATGGAAGGATGCACGAGTCCAAAGCACAGGTAGGGGCTGGAGAGGGAAAAGTGACAATTAGGGTGGCAGAATGGATTAAAACCACACTTGTAATCCAAACACATTCCACTTTGTTGCAAAATAGAAGTCACAATTACAGCAGTATCCAGAACGTAGCCATTTCCAACAACAAACAAACCTTTGGCTTGGGAAGTTACTAATTGTTTTACCAGACCAAATAAAAAGTAATCTTCTAAACTTCTGATTTCCTCCAAACTCTTTCCTGAGATTAATTTTCTCTTGGGAAGTATACACATGCATTCCTAATTTTGTGTTCTTTCTCCATGTACTTTTTCTTCTGTCTTCCAGATACTTCTCTTGATGGAGATTAAAAAAACCCCAAATTTTTAAACTTCAGAAATTCCCACATTTTGCTGCAAAACCAGACCTTTATTCTGCATCCCTGTCCTACCTACATTTGAACTATTCCAATGCTAACACAGCCAACCAAAATGAACAACAAAGGACAAATCTCTGCCAAACAGTGTCAGAGCTTCCTCTCACGTGAGCAGCCAAACACTAACATGGAAGTAATTAAAAACACCCTTAAAATAGAAACAGAAGCATGTGATACAAATTGCCAGCTCACAGTACAACGAGGGGGAAATCTTTTCAGCTTTCTTTAGTGATATTTTAAGCAACTGGCACTTCCCTGCAGTCACTATTCAGAACACAACCTTCAGAGTTTGTGTTGACCAGTATTTTTCTAATTACTTCAAAGAACAGCTTTGAGTTTTGCTCCTGACGAGGCAAAGCATTCTTGGGTGGATTCTGAGCATTGTAAACAGTATTCTGGGCAAAACCATTCAATGACTTTTTCTATTAAGTACTATGGTACTCATCTGCAAAACACATATTCTTCATCTCATCTTGCACCTGACAGCTGAGAGCATCTCCCTAGCAACCATCACTAACACACTTGCAGCCAAAGGATAGAAAAACACTGGTGAAGCCCACAATAGCCCCATACAGGAAATGTTATTTTGAAAATTCAGCATGAAATACAGAGGAAAGTTTGGGACTATGGTGCTCATCTAGCTTGCTGAGGGGGTTTTGTTTGGTTGGGTTTGGTTTTTTCCTTTGGTTTATTAAGATCATCAGCAAAAACAAAGAAGGTGGAAACTCAAGGGAGATGATTCTTTAAGGAAGCACTTTTAGGAACTTGCAGAAAAACAATCGGGTAGTGGTAATCACGGGAAAAGCTTAACATCAAGGTCTTGGATCAGATTTTTAAAAGGTGGCAAGTCTTTCCTTCTACTGGACAGCAAATAGAGTGGAGCCCCAGTCAACCAGATCTGCAGGGTCACCTCTCCAGTTCCTCTTGGCAGCTCTGAACCACACGGTTGGACACCACTGCCTCCAAAAGCTGCAGTGCCAAGACCATACCAGATCAACTGCTGGAATTAGGAATGACTAAACCCATGGTTTTATGCCACAGAAAGACATGGAGAAAAGGAAGGTTGATTCAAAAGTCCAGGAAACACCTGGAAATTACCATCTGCTTCTGCTTTATATTCTCACCACTTTGAGAGGCCACAGATTGTAGTCAGGACTGGCAGGACTTGTTTCTAACAGTACGGATAAAAGTTAAAATCAGAGGGGAAAAAAAACTCCCAATTTCTGCAAAAAAGACCAAGGTGAAACGAAGACATTTTTTTCACTGCCAAAGCACTCAACTACTGCTTGTTTACAGCTGCTTATTATTCTGGCTAGAATAAGTCAATCTGCAAAACAGTAATTCCTTTGTGGGCAAATTGTGGCCAAGATTCTGCTTCCTTACTTTCACTGCTGAGAATTATAGCAAAGGTTTAGTTCAACTAGAGTCAAATGCATAACAGCTCCTGATCTGCAAAGAGTCTTCATAAAAGGAAACTCTACAGAGAGTAAAAACATGCAATTTTCAGCTGTTTTCATTCATTTTCTCAGTAAGAGGAAAAACAATGTCCCAGACTGACCTGCACATTTGGAATAATTATCATACATGTAGAAAATTTAAAGACACCTGCTGGAGACAATTATATATCAAACTCCTAATTAGGATACCAGTGAAGCCCCAAATCTCTAACTTCCCAATCATTTCCATTCTGTTATGTGTTAATTACTGAGGACATTTTTAATTCTGTCATTGTCACAGTCCATCAGCATGGTGCACAACATGCCAAGTCACATACCAAGGCGTTGACATCCTCAGTTTTGTTGATCAGCATCCGTATCTCTTCTGGATCACCACTGAAAATCGCCTGGACCAGTGGCGGCTAGAAAAAGCAAACAGAAGCAGTATTACAGGTTTGTTTATTTTCTGCTTAAACTGAGAGCATTTTACCCCTGCTAACATTTGCTGAAGCCGCCCAGAGACATGGTGTGATCCCAGTACCAAATCACCAGGAGTATCTCATCAGTAAGAGCTCTCAGCTTGCTGGAGGGTAAGCTGAAACCATGAGCATGTTTGTACCTATAATGAGCGTGTGTGTGCACAAACAGGGACCCCCATTAGAACAGCAACTTTTGTCAACAACATGCAATTAGCCCAGATGTTCTCCCTGGCATGTCAGGGGAAAACTAATTACATCAGATAGTGCTGCATGCTTGCTCTTGGCACAGATTAATGGTCATGCAATACACATTTAGAAACAGAACATTATGCAGATAATGAATTTCTGGGCAATTACTAAACAACTTGTATTTTTTTACTGAATAAACACGCAACAAGCGCAGTTAATTTTAACCACCCAAGAAGCGAAATAATTATCTTATTGTCTCAAGTCTGTTATTATGCTATTATGAATGGGAATGCAGAAATAAATAACCAGGCCCACAGGAGAAACAATGTGCCGTGCTCGCTGCTCTCCAATGCAGGCGCCAGCACCCGGCAGCGGGAGGGAGCTCTGTGCGCTCACCGCTCCGATACCTGGCCAGAGCTGCTCACTTCACTCCTTCTGACCACCTTGGCAGCAAATATCTGAGTTAGCCACCAAGCTGGCATCACACTGAACTACAAGAAGATAAACCTTGCTGCTGGACAGGAAAAGAGGAGGACAATTCACAAAGATCCCTGTGGCCTGAAGCACATGGTTGAAATAGGCCCCACTTTCGCCTCCTGAAGGCAGTGTGTGTCCCCCAAGGCTCACTCCTTGTTGCCTTATGGTCCTTCTGGAAAAAAGAAGTTTGTGGTGCCATGTAATCACCAGAATCTAAAATAATCCTGTAGAATTGAAGCATCCATGGCTACTTAAGCACATAAAACCCCAAAAGTTCTAGAGATTCTACAGAATTTAACTCTCGTGTAAACAGGCTATCTTGAAACTCACAATTCTTCTGAAAGAACAAGGAAAATACTATTTCCTCCCTATCTTTTCTTATTCAAATGTGGAAAATACATTTCAAAGTTAATGGTGTCTATTTCAGGACATATTAATCCCCTATGTCCTTGAGAAACATTCATACTGGAATTTCATTCTTGCCACTCCTCCAAAAGTGAAAAGGACTAAAGCAGCATCTTTCATCACAACCGTCTACGTCTTACATATTGTAGTGGATGTTAGAACAAGAAAGGAAAAAACTTGCATTTCACTTGAACCATTTTAGCGTGCTTCCTTCCCAGCCCATGTCAGAATTCCCCACCAGAGGATGCAAACACCAGACCCAATTCTGATCCCTTCTCTCCTAAAACTAACAGCTATGAAGAATCAGTGAATGTTTATGAAATTACTATGTTCACACCAAAATATTTACACTTCATGTGCATTTATCATAATACTTAAATTTTTTTTTTTAATTAACTGGAATGCAGAGAACTCCCCAATTCCAAGCTGAATGGCAACACAATCCAATAGCCAATTAACAAATACCCCCAGCATCTCGGATTATTCCCTGAACTCATTTGCAGCTATGCCCAGCACCCAATGAAAAGTTACCAGCCAGACTCTGGTGACATTTAAACTGAGACCTCAGATAGAGGTAAGAGAAAAAGAGAAAAAAACCTCAAAATTTGGATCTATTAGATAAAAAAAAACAAAAACAAAAGCAAAACCCAAACAAGTTCAAGTGGTGTTACAGGCAATGTTTTCTTTTAAAAAAGGAGGGAGTAAAGTACTGTGTATCATTACATTTAAAAAAAGGAAGGTCTACCGTAAGACACTTTGACCCTTCTGCCCTCTGTCAGAAAGCTGAATCAGACACTTGGTTTTACAGGAAATGTTTGACCTTTCTAATTAGCAACAGCTACTTAACACAGAAAGCAGATTGAGAATAACATTCTTTAGACCAGTAACACAGAGAAGATCCTCATCTCCATTTTTGTCCATACCATGGTCACATCCACCTGCAGTTCCTTAGAACAAACCCCAGTGTGTATTTTACTTCTGAAGCAGGTTATAACTCCCACCACTGATACACATAACCTTTGCTGACAGGATAAAGTTGCCATATACCCATTTCAAAGGCCTCATCCTTCAGACTTTTTTTCCCCCTGTAAGATTTAATTTTTATAAATTAATTACGATAAAATCTATCTCTGCTAGTTGTAGCAGCAGGAGACAGAGATAATGGGGAATGATCAGAGCCTGCAAACTGGAAAGAAGAGATAAAACCAGTACAGGTTAATGACCATCTTGACTCACTGCTGTGCAGCCTGCTGCAGCTGGCCATTTTTCTAATTCACTATGTCATTATTTTACTTTATTTCCAAAGGCATTAGTTTTGAAATGAGAATGTATTATTGTTGAGGCAATTTTATTACATATTGAGACCCATTTCTGTGTAAGACCTGCAGTCATGTACAATGACCTGTCCAGGAAATACATGTCAGAACTACATTGCAGTGTTCTTGCTGCAGTTTGATGTCAGAGCTGAGAAGATGCATCCACATCCATCAGCACAGTGGAAAAAGTATTGCTCCATCCAGCAACTGCCAGGGATGGAATGGGGCTTGTGCAGTTACATACACATTGATGATGGATGCCCAATGACCTGAACAGATTACTTTTTTGATCTTCAGCGATAACCATATTCATGCATTAATGACTTCAAATAACTTTTTTTTTTTAAATTTAATTCCTCAAGGGTAGATAATGATCCTTCCTAATTATCAAAGGATAATATATTTTTGGAAATAATTTCTAAAACTTGTGACATCATTAATGGGTTATTTCATTAATAGAAATATTTTGCTTTAAAAGTCTTCAAATTCAGAAGTTGTTACACTTTTATAATGAAGGGGAAAAAAGCACAAGCACAGAGCAGATTATGTATAACTATTATTAGAATTAAGCAAGGGTGCAGGGTTTTGGAATGATGAACAACTGTTTCATCAGCTCAGCTCTCTGTAGCTTCCAAATTCTTAAAGAGAATTTCAGCTGGGAGTGTTCACATTTTTTCTGAAAATAAACTCCAGCAGCTAACAAAAACCTTTCCATGCTACTTTTTCTACAGAGTTACTACAATAAGTATGAAACTTATCAACTTATCTTTACTTTGTGCTGTAACAAGCATTTTAGTAAAAATAAAATTGCGTCTGCAGACACCTTCCAGTGTTGCAACATATTGCTATCTTTACTGAATGTGGGGCAATCACAAGCTGGACTTCAACCCATCAGGTAAAATTAACTTGTTGAACTGAAGGCACATTGCTTATTTCAGCAACAGAGCTTAAATCCACATGGAAGAACGTCCTGTGGCTCAGCTGGATTCCACAGAGCCAACAAGCCATTCCAAAAGAAGAAGTCTGACACCGGGAAATTCTCCTCCGTAGATCTGACTGTTACCAAGAGGCATTGGCAAGTCTCTGACTCCAGATGAGATGAAGCATTTAAGTGGACTGTCTCAGGTATCATTTTAATTACCATGTTCAAAGCAGGTGTGAACCTCCTAGCAAACCATTTAGTATTATTGCTGAGTAACGAGTAACTGTGACCTACACTGAACATTCTTCCTCGATTTTAGACATCATGACTCACTAACAAGGACTTACTTAAGCCAGATTTTTGTTTGACAGGAGACAGAGGCAGATAGGGAAAGGATGATCAACTCCCATGCCCATTTGATCTAACAGACTACCATTTGTTCCTGAGAGTGAAAAGCAGCTATATTTTGATCCTTCATTAGTTCTAATTGCATTACATCAAGTTCCTGGACTAAACACTTGGGTGTGTCCATGTATTCATGTAACTAGCAAGGCAATGTAGCAAGACACACAATCATTTCAAAGTGGTATTGATTCTGACAGTGTTTTGCCAAACACCTCTTCCTTTCCTGAAGGTACTCCCACTAATCAAGATTACAAAGTTGTCTGCAATGTCACATCACATGCATCTATTTCCTTCCATTGGTCAAAGCAAAAAGGCTGCTCCTCTTCCTAATTTCAGTTGAGGACTTCCTCCCTCTATTTCCCTTGCATCAGGGGTTAGCCTTTCACTGTGTTTTAGGAGTGAATTGCTGGGTAAATACAGTATGAAGTTTGCTCTCTATTAATTCAAAGAGTGCAATCCTGTTGTAGGAATTTCTATATACTGAATTCTGACGGCAAAGTACTTCCATAGAGCTGGTATTTGGAGAACACCCTTGGATGGCTACTAAGAGGTGTTTCAGAGCAACTGCAGATTTTTACTACGCAACTCTTAAGGAATACTTGACCAAACTACTGAAAGGCCAGTGGAGAGAATCAAATCTGTCAGTTGGTTGTACTGGTTCCCTGGAAGCACTGTGACAAACTAACAGCATTGCTAAGTGAGAAAATGTACTTAGGACGTTTATACTGAGCAGATCAATAAACACTGTGTACACTGCAACATTTCAAACTCGGCAGAGCAAAAATTTATTCAATTCATTTAATTGTATCTTATTATGTCCTTCCACTTATTGCAGACTAGCCCAGTGATTTAAGGATTGCACATCAATCCTCTGCAGCAAGAACAGCATGAATGCCTACACATTGCTATTTATTTCAATTTGTTCCACTGTGTTTCAATGCTCAAGGACCAACAAATTTATATGACACACAGAGGTATTCAAAAAAACACAAGTCAACACTCCCAAAACTAAAAAAAACCCCTCTGCATGACAGTAACACTTCCAAGCTGAGAGATCTTCATGTTGTTTTTAGGCCAGCATTTAAAGAATGCAACTGTGCTCTGACACTTCCCCTGGACCAATGGCTTTCTAACTTGCTGCCACGCTGTGCTCCAAGTTGCTTAGAGGGATGTAATGGGCATTTAAGTTTTATTGCAAGAAGTGTTGGTTTTTCCTGTAATGGCCCCCATTTCTATCCATGTCATTTATAACAGCTTCTCCAAAGCCTCAGGCTGTGCTTGTCCTTCAGACCATAAAAAAGGCTTCACATCAATGGCACAGGGCACACAGCAGCAGTGCAGCTTCATTTGCTGTTATGCTCTCCTGAGAATAGGTAAAAAATTATATATTAACTCTAAATAGAGCATATGTTTAGCTTCAATAGCAACTTTGCACCTAACCTTTCAAAGAAAGAAGCACTGGAGGGGAGTGTCTGTATTTTGCCTGGACAGCATAAACCCACAGCCAAAAGCCTGTCTCTCCAACACTTCCATTCACATGATGAATGGCAACTTCATCAAAACACAAAAAATGCTCAGTGACCAAATTAAAAATGACCAGTGCACACCTGTGGCTCCCAGTATGGTCTAACCCTAAGGGACACTGAATGGCACCCAGGGCACCAGGAGAGGATGTCTGCAAGGACAATTAGTGTGGTACAAACAATGCTCAGTGTGCTTAGTGCTTTTTCCCCTCTCAGGAAGGCAGTTGTACCTAAGTAATTGTTCACAAATGTCTGAACAATTTAAGCAATGCTAACATGGTCCATAGGTAGTTCCACGTAGGCATGCACTCAGCCTTTCTCACAGTGGCTTCACAAACAGACTTGAACACTTACAGAAATATTTGGTGCAGAACCAGTTGGAATGCAGCAATTCTAACACGATCAGCCAGTATTGCCATTGCTGGTAACATCACAAAAACCTGAGTTTAATCACTGGTGTACATTGCTAACTACATGACAACCACGAAGAGCCACAGAAACAGAGCAGCTCCAGCCTTAGCCTGCTGGACAGCCTGCTGGTGCAGACTGCAAAGCCTCGGGGCAGCATGGCCCAGGGGAGGACCTGCATCCCATCCCTCTAGCTGAATTCAGCTTGGTGCCTGGTATCCAGTGCTGACCAGGTTCAGAGCTGGAATTACAGCCTACCAAAACATCCTTCTGCATCTTCTGGATGGGAAAAATCACACCCTCAGCTTTAGGTGAACAAGCATATTTCCCAAAACTCCAAGTTCCCTAATGATGTACAATAGCTGCAATGAAGGAGGAAGGGAAAAGTATGATCACTGGAAAAAGGCTGAAGTAGTAGCAGTAGAGATGTCTGAAACAAGACTGTCTGATGATAAGCTGACAAACACCTTCCATTAAGGATCTTGTTTTGAACACTGCTTACACTGGGTTTGGAAAAGAACAACCTGAACTGCTTAGAGCATGGCTCAACCCTGAGAAGGGAGCAGGGCTGTCACAACACATCCTGCACCACCTGCTCTTAAATGATTTCCCCTCCAATACAGCTAAGCCTTTTCAAAAACAAACTGGGCTTGGGATTGGAAAACCAGGCTGTGCTCCCACAGGCTTCTGGCTCTCTGCTCCCACTCAGCAAGGCCCTGATGGCTTTTGCTTACACCCCACCCACAAAACTCCCTGTCTCCGGCCAGACAGAGAAGACAATAGATCTGATTCTATAATTAAACATAATCATAAATAATCATTAAGTAAGTGATGTGCAAACCAGACTATACTTCAGTACACTTTCCCAGAAGCACACACCTTGAGAAGTAACAAGAATAAACCAGCTAAACTCCTGTCTCCCCACCATTCCCTGCACCCTGGTCCTCTCTGTTCTCAGCCCTTTCCCCTCTCCTACTTGCCTTCTCCTAGAGATTTAAATCTTCCTCCCTTTCTCTTTCTGCTGCCCCATTTCCATGCTGCTGGAGCAGGGGAGCTGGAGCTCTTGGGCGATGCACACTTGAAGACTTTTAATGATAAATACACACTATCAAATAAACACTTGCATTTTGAGCAAGTGAGAAAGAAAGAAAGAAAACAACCTATTGAGGCAGCTGAAACTTTAGCACGACATTCATTAAGCCAAGCTTCCATGATACTTAAAAAGGAAAATAGTCAGGATTGACCCTGCTTGTGCAATGCTGGACCCAGCCCCGTATTTCTGTTCGCACAATTTGTGATATGCCATTCTAGACAGTGCAAAACAAGCCTCTGGCAGATCTATTTCTGGTGTTAGCTTGGCTCCGGATTTTGGCTGCCTCCCACTTTTCATTAGGAAGCCTATCAACTGCCCCAAGAATTGCTTATGTTTCCAGGTGAAGTGAAGGTTACATCCTGCCATTCCTGGAATCCTGAAATTCCTCCGCACACTGGAAGTACTGCAAGCTGCCTATGTTTCATTGATCTCATCCATTAAAGGCACTAAAATAACTCCTGGCCTGTTAAATTTAGATCACTTCTAAAAAGGAAAAGAGCTCAGACTGTTTAATTCAGCTTGCCCAGTGTCCTTTCCTTCATTCTCATTACTGGAGGCTGTCCACTGGTCTTGATTTAAGTGCTAGGGTTTGGTTTTAGTTTCAGCATTTGGGACTAGGGGGTTTTTTAAGCACCTCCAGATCAGATCAGAAAATTAGTTAATAAATACTGTCCTGAAGTTACATTAATCAAGTGGAGACAAAGACTCAGCACAATGCAGACTAGTTAAAATAAGAAAGCTTTTTTAAAGGAGACAAAAATAAACATAGTAGCATAACATTTGTTATATTCACCAGCATTTGTTACCCATTTTAGTCAAAAAAAGGTCTGTCACAGACAGCATAACAAGATTTGTTGAAATATCTACAAAGATTGAGGATAATCAATCTAATAGTAGTCCGAATTTTTCTTGTTCTCCTGAATTTGTTTGCTCAAAGTTTCTTGGGATTTTGTCTTGATACAAACTGTGTGTTGTATAATATCTCACAACAGACATATCAGTGATACCATTAAATAACAGTCATGGGATTGTAATGGCAGCACCAAAAAAAAAAGGATCCAATTCCTTTTATACATTCTCAGCATGTGCGGCACCACTTATCCATTTGAGCACTTCTTGTCATATCTATATTTTGTTTCCCAGAGCTTTTGTCTTTTTTTTCCCCCCTCCCCCATAATCCATCAATCATTTAGTCAGAAGCAGGGAAGAAGTCGTGGCACCAAGGCAGTGTTTCTGAACACGAGCATAGCAGAGAGTAAAGTCTCTAGGGGCATAAATTCCAGCTGGTGTAGATCAGCTGAAGCCATCTCCCAAGGGAGAGGCCCTGTGCCATGTTACACCACCTGCCTTCCAAGGGCCCTGCACGCTGACCCCACCAGAAGCACAGCTGAGAGGAGGCCAAGGCAGCGTGGGGTTATGAACCCCACGAGAAATGAAAGCGCCGGCAGCAGAACAGAGCAACAGCAACCCCGTGACACGCCTGCTCCTCGCTGGAGATTTCAGAATAAAGCAGTTAGGGGAGAAACTCACTTGAAAAACATCAGCCCTGCCAAAAGCTTCATTTCCTGCTCAGTTGTCTTCAAACATATTTGAAGCAATTTTTTTTTAAACCAATTGTTTAGGTGTTAAATTCCACAAGAGAGAAAAAAAAAAAAAAAAGACAATTAAAACCAAATCTGTGTGGAGAGGGGAACGCTCTGAGGGCTGAAGGGGTTCATGCAGCTGGTCAGCTTAACCTGAGACATCTCTGTTCAGCCCACATCCTCTGCAGACCACTGATATCCTGCCCTCACCCAACTCTACCAGCAGCAATGGCAACCAAGCAGAAAAAGAAAAAAAGAAACGGAAATGCTGCAAGTTTATCTTCCCTGGGTTTATCACTTATGAAACCACGACTTACCCCTCTTCCTTGCCAAGGCAAGCGTGTGCAAGGGCTGCTACACACACTGCAGCTGGCTTAACAAGACCTTTCCACAGTCCTCCTTCAGTGCAGCAGCACAGCAAGACCTGCCTTTCATCTGGCAGCCTGGACACTCAGCAGAACAGAGGAATAGTCCAGTCCATCTGTAATTAAGTGCTCTATCTGATCTATGCAGCATGTATTGATACTCATCACACACGCTAATAAAAACCCTTTCATTTTTAGAAAATTAGTCCTGATTTAGAGAACTATAAAGCAGCATCTGATCCTGTAACATCTTACTTGGTAAGATCAGGACTTCTGCTGGCTAACGGGGTCTGTTTTATATTACTGTACACACAAAGGAGGCAGCTACAAAACAGTGCCATAATAAATTTGCAGATACTTCAGAGCTACAAGAGACTACACAAGGACGTTGGAGGGCGAGATCAGAATTTATAACCACCTTGACAAATTATACAAACAGCTAGGCTGGAGGGAGAGTAGACACTGCTCAGTATGGAGGAGAACACAGCGTGCCTGTTAGTGAGAAATCCAGGGCCGTTACACAGCAGTGCTGTGTAAGAAAGAATTTGGGACTGCAGTTACTAACTGAATGTAACTGAACAACATTCTGAAAGAGGAAGAGGCTTAAAATAGGATTACGACTTGCAAAGCACACAGTAGTCCTTCCACACTGCTCAGTGCTGCTTAGGCTGTGGCTGGAGTGAGACATTCAGTTTAGGGCACCACTTGACTTGAAGATCAAAATGGAGCTCTAAAACATCATTTACAGGGAAAATCTAAACAGATCAGAGCTGGTCAGCATACACAGAAGACAATTTAAAGGAAACATGAGAACTATTTGCAATACATAAAAGGTTGTTACTAGAAGAAATCATCTGTTTTCCACATCCAAGACATACAGTTTGAATGGCTGCAGGAGGATGCATCTCTGCTCCGTAAGGGCAACACAAACCAGGCCACTGGTTACCAATTTGGCTGAGTTACAAACTGTGAACTGCAGAAGACTCTATTTCAAAAATAGATCTAGTCCAACAATCACTGGAAGTCAAAGGTATTCTTTTCTGCAGGCTTCATAAGGCAAAGGATTGAACATATGAAAGCAAAGGAGGCCAAACAAAACTCACACCACACTTACATGAAGATAAAGGTTAATGCAAAAAGAATAAGCTAGAGCAGAAATCAATAAAAATATATATTTCCAAAAGTTCAAGGGGAGTCTAGTGCGTTTGGGTAGAAGTACATTAACACATGGCAGGGCTCCAGCAGAATTTCAGATCCCATCTCGTTCACTCATCAGAAGGTAATTTCAGCTATGGGGTTTTTTTCACATGAGCTCACACACAGAGTTTCTGTTAAGGAGAGATACATTTTGCAGTCACAATCTCACGTGTTCCTAAACCTCACCTTCCTCTTAACAGTGACCTGCAACACTTCCAAGGTCCTGCTGTCATGAGTATCTAAACCAAGCCTCAGCCAATAGCAAACCTTCAGGATCATGAAAACAACATCAGGGAGGGAGAAGACATTTTAGGGACTTGAGCAAAACCCAAAACATCTGATTTGCTTGGTCTTACCATTGTATTACACGTGGATCTTGCTCAGGTTCCCCTTGTGCTGCCCATCGCACACAGCCTCACCACTGCCCGTCTCCTACGCACCACAGCACAGCTCATTCCTCTGGTCAGCAACTGCCACCCCCACAGCCCCCTCCTGCCAGCTCCAGAAAAGCTCAGAAAATCTCCTAACTCACCATCTCCTACATAGCTAGAATCAAATATACTTTAAAGGACATTAAAGACTAACGTTGATGTTTCCTGATTTCTCTTAGAGGTCATGGAGCTCACAGTGCTCTTGAAGAGCACCACAGTCGGTTATCACTGCTTTCATAAAACACTAAAATCCTTTGCAGATTTTAGTCACTGATATTTGCTTTCTGCATAGCTGATATAAAATTCAGATTAAAACTGTTTAACTACTGAGGCTGACGACAGGGTTATTTCCATTAATAGCAGAGTAACTATGTGTGAACATGAAGATCAGTTCTTAACACCACTTCATCTCGTTCTTTACATTAGGCATGCTACAGTTGGCATGGAGCTCTGCTCAACAACCAAAGCAGATGTTTTACCTCTATTTTGAATCTGGAACAGATTAGCAAAGTTAGCTTGATTCAACATATCCTGATAATATCCTCGTTCTCAACCTCAACCAAATTATTGAAGCTGACAGGAAAAAATTAAAAAAAAAAAAAAAAAAAAATCAAGCTTTGCTAATGAGTGCAATGTCAGACAGCCAGGCCAAAGAAATTAAGTGGAAATTTTAAAAGGTTTCAAAATTGTCTTCACTTCAGAAAACAATTCAGTATCTTCAGAGCATGATGCATCTGACTGTGACAAATCCAGCAGTGTCAAAATTACTTTGTACAGACACAAATTAAACAGAGAGATGAGCTGGAGAGTTATAATGAGCTATTACACTCTTTCTTCCAACAAGTTACCATTGCAAGTTATGAACAGCTTTGTCTGGATACCCTCTGAAAAGCCTGTAAGATGTGTCTGAGACCACTGTCACAGTGTTGAGACTCAGTGTGAGTCTGATCTTCATCACACTCAATCCCATGCATCAGATACCTCTCCACATCTGAGAAAAGCCAACCTTGCATGTGCAGCACCAGGCAGAAGGGTAAGCGTGTGCATTCTCACAGGCTGAGGAAGTGGGATGCAAATCTTCCTCACTCCATTTCATCTCAAATAGTTTCCAGCCATGGTCACAATCTCTTGCTGAAACCCTTCAGCGTTGAGAAGGAAGGCAAGACAAGGGCTCAGCATCCCAGCTCCCAGCACTAACTGATTTTGTACAGGCAGCTGTCTCTCCATGCTTACTTCCAGTTCCTGTCACACAAACCAAGCGGTGAGGCTGGCAGTCAGACACAGCCCAGCTATGTTAGAGACCCTCTCTGTCCATGTCACACCCAGACACATTGATCCCTCTGCTCTCGGATAACCATTGCCCAAATGGGGCTTTCTTTTCCAGAGACAAAGGCTCAGCCTGGGGGAGCTCAGCCACAGAGTGAGGGTCCCAGCAAAGTCAAGACAAGCCCCCCTCATTCCTGAGAAGTCTCTTTAGAGCCTCTCTGCAGCAGAGGAGGGCCAAAAATCATCCAGTGAACAAAAGGGAACACAGGAGAGGGAAAGAGGGCTGTCCACTTCAGACAGCCCTCTGCAAAACGAAGTGCTTAGAAAAGCCAGAGAGGGGAAAAAAAAGGCCAGTTTTTACAAATGCCTTTTTAAGCCCGAACTGTAGCTGCCATCTGTAATCCAAAGCCCATTTTTAATTTTGCTGGAGAGCCATAGCTTATTAAGGCTGAAAGTTAATTAGACTTGCATAGCTTAACACTTCAGCCTCTCATTTATTGTCTGTGAACTACTCCACTTCAACATTGAAAAGCTTACTATTCTGTGGTGTTGTCATGCACCGTGAGTCTGATACCAAAAGAAATGCTTGCAAAAAAGAGCACCTAAGTTTGCTAAAAAATAATTAGTTGGGGCTTTTTTAAAACAGTTTTTATATTAAAAAACAACAAATCTGTATCTTGAGTCCCTAAACACAGCCACTCAAGTCCTTTCATGAATAGTCATGTATTAGTCTTGTCAAATTTAGCCCAGTAAATATGTGACCTTACTACAAAACACCCCTTAATCAGCTACCACATGTAACTGCTGCTTGTCAGGGCACTGGCAATGTGCTAAACACTCATTTTTGTCTGTGCTGTTAAGCAGGGCATTATTCTCCACCACTCTAATGACAACAGCAGAAAGAGCTGGTGACAGCTTGATCAACTGCCTAATGAGATCCGGAAAGCTGAATTACAGTAACCTAGCTAAATGATAAAGCCAAAACAAACCAGAGGATTTCCCAATCCAGTCTGACTTTACCGTTCTTCTGCGATTCCTTGGCCACCCACTTTGGCCACACCACTGTGGATGCCTCTGGTATTTGAACACTTCCTTTTGACAGGGAGCCCTTTGAATCGTTTAGCCCATCAGAGAGGAGGATGTTGGAGGAAGAGCTCGGGGAACATGTCTATACTGCACTTTCTGCAATCGTGCTACTGGGTAAGAACCCCATACATGAACTCAAGCAGAAGCAGGTGTAGACCTCACAGTTTTCCCTCTAAATCCCCTGTACATTACAAAACAGAGCCTGCAGAACTAAATTAGTAACCATCTCTACTAATTTTCATGGTTTTTTACAAGTGACTCAAGTAATGCATCAGAAGGTGAGAGCATCTAAGCTAAGCCCAGGCTTAGCCCTTCACTTACTCAACCCTTTTGCAAGGCGCTAGTTTGGTAAACCCCTGTCCTATTTTGCTGCATGGTTTAACCACTCTCAGGCTACCCTGCCTCTCTGATCTGCTAAACAAAGCAAATCTCTCTGTGTCTCACAGCCTCCTCCTCTTAGTCCTTGGAAAGCTCTCGCCTGTTTTTTATGGTGACAATCGTAATTCAAGACCTCTTGATACCTTGGTTCATTGGTGGATGTAGCTCACCCCAACACTTCAGGAAAAAAATATTTAAAAAGCACAGTCTTGCTGTGCCACAGACCTTGGATTTTACACAAGATAAACAATATGCATTTAAGGGCTACCTAATACCACTCACATCTAAGTTGATGGCAGAAAGATTCAAACTAAGCTAAGAGACTTATAGCGATGCTTGGTGCTTTAAAAAACCCCAAAAACATGAAGCTGCATGATCTTTCTGAGAGCTGGAAAAGTTTTCAGAGGGGTGGGAAGGGTTGTGCCACCTCACCATCTTAAGTCACCACAATTGCAAGGAGTTAAAAAAACCCAAAAAACTGAAGAAGGAAACTGAAAAAAGGAAGCAGGCTGTTCCCAAAAACCTATTGTGCTGCTTTCACTGAGGGTTTCACATGGGAAAGTCCAGGACTCTTCTGCTTGCAGCCACTTTATGCAGGGTCCAGAATCCCTCCCCCTCTGGGACAAGAGGAGTAGATGACAGCTTCTCTACATTATCTGCAACATCTCATAGACCAACTGAAACACCACCATAAAAGAGACCTGCCCAAAGGGAATTCAGTCCCAGTGCACCGAGCTGCAATGATGGGTGGCAGAGAGCTTTAAGCCATGGGGGAAATGGTGATGTTAACAAAAAAGGTGGATATACCTTTCTCCATCACTGCCATATGCCTGTACAAATTACTTCAGGTTCTTTAAACACAGGCAGAATCTTGAGGAAGGAACCAGAGAGAGGGGAGGGAAAAGCAGCAAATTCTTCCTGGTGAGGACAAGCCACCCCTGGCACCTGCCCTCCTGCTTCAGATTAGCCAGCTCTGTGGTCTGGACTTCAGCTCTGACTGGTCAAAACTGGGACTGCACTGGTCCTGCCCCTCCAGGCTTCAGAAAGAAGAAGTTACCTACGTGCTTTGAGGCAAACTGGAATTTCAGCTGCCTCATTTATAACCTAATTCTGACTTCTAACTTGTAAGCTGGATATCTTGTAAAATTCAGAATGTGAAATTCATACAGGCATAAGCAGCAGACAAAACACAAGAAATTTCTCATCCCTATTCATGCCACAGCAGTATGTAGACCAGGGGGGCAGACTGCATGTGTCTGATGTATTCTAATTCTAGTTCCTGAACTAGAATTCTCATCGCTGAAACTGTTTGGATGCTAAAACTATTTTAAGCAATTTTATCTCTGTCTCTACAGGACGAAAAAAAACCCCAATGTCTCCAAGTAATATTAAATATTTGAACAGAATTCTGCAAACCAAGAACAAGACATTTCTAATCTAGGTCATTTTATAAAGACATTAGTGTCACCATGCTAAATTTCTACTTTCCTGAGACAGAGCTGCCTCCAGTTAACTCACTGCACTGACACAGATTCTGAGAAAAGCCCCAGGAAATATTTTAGGCCGATTTCTGTGAAGAAAGAAAAACACAAATCACATTTCTAAATGGTTGCACCCAGCTCCACCAGCCCGCTCAGTTTCAGATAATGGAACCACACAACACAGCTTGCTCTTGAAGGAAGTAACAACTGATAACATGCCAGCCTTTTTGCAGTTTTTCACTGGAGTGCTACCTGACTCCAGCTTTCATTCAGCTTTCTGTATTAAGAGAGCATAAGCTGGCCGCAGTGCACTCTTGAGTTTGCTAAGCAGTGTTTAACAGAGATAAAGGGGGAAGTAAATCATGGGAGGACGTCACTCACCAGCCTCCAGTCACACTCAACTCAGGCTGGGTATGTGCAGTTAGCTTCAATCCCAAGCCAACACATCCTTTGCTGTGCAAATCCTATGATTTTCCATCTCCACAAACTGCTATGCCTTTCTTATTGGCCAAGTTTCTGTCCCAGCAATTAATACAGAACCACAGAGTAACAGAATGGTTTGGATTGGAAAGGACCTGAAAGATCATCTTGTTCCAACCCCTCACCTTAGGCAGGGACATCTTTCACTAGATCAGGTTGCTCAGAGCAACATCCAACCTGGCCCTGAACACTTCCAGGGATGGGGCATCCACAGCTTCTCTGAGAAATCTGTGCCAGGACCTCACCATCCTCATAGTGAAGAATTACTTTACTGGATATCAAACTCCTTCCTGCTGAGCTTCCTGAAGGCTAGGATAGCACAGGAGGAGAAGAAGCCCAGGAAGCTATGATTTTGTGGGAAAGAATCAATGTTGCTAAAGATAAGTCAGTAACAGACATTAGAAAGTAAAGAGGAATAAATACTGTGTTCTCCCTCATTTGCTACAAGCATGACAGCTTGTAGCTATCCAAACAAACTCTCTGAGCAGTGTCCTCTGCAGCTTCCCTCCTGGCTACAGTCTCAGAGACACAGGCTCCATCTTTCCAGAGCAAAGTCCCTTGAAAAAGATTCATCCTTTGCATCTGATACAGCAGCATTAACTGGAAAAATGAAGGACAGACTACTGGCTCACTGCAACAAATTTGGGTTTTTTAATTATGAAGAACTATACTTGGACAAAAGTAGAACAGCCAGGTTTAGGGCTTCTGAAAACCAAGTCCTGAAGTGCAGAGTGTAAGGAAAGCTCACCATGTGCACAGACTGAACTCAGACCTGTCCTGCCTAGCGAATGTGTACCATAAATGATTATGTGTGCCAGCAGCAGCAATGCACTGACTCAAGGCTGACAGTGAGATGCTGTCTCGCTGTTATCATGAAACATGACTCAGTTTGCATGCCTTTGTGAAGAGCTGTCACATACCTCAGCTCAAAAAAAAAAAAAAAATAGCTCATGGCCTGTCGTGCAGGTGAAGCAGTTTTCCTAGCACAAGAACAATTCCCAGTGCTGTGCCCACAAGTCTCAACTGGAAATTCAGGAACAACATAATGAAAAGGAGATTAAGAAATTTATATATTAAAGATCACATAGCTTTAAAACATAAGCAAACTCTTAGAGCTGTCAAGGATGGATTTATAAAAACAATGGTATCCAGCACCCAGAATGACCACTTCAAAGCACTCCACAGTGATTTTAAAACTGTGCTTCTAAAAAGTCAAGATTTACCCCCTGAATTATAGTCTTCTAGTAGTGCCTGAAGCTTGCCCTATGATGGTGATGTCTCTGCACACCTCTGCTTGGAGGTTATTTTAGAGTCTCTAATTTGCACTATTTTCTGCAGAAGTTTAAGAAAATTTGGTAAGAGATTTTATTCTCATACTCAGAAAGCCAGTTCTCACAGTTGTTTCTCCTAATCATTTCTCACAAATACTGCTGCTCAAACATCTTCACATGTTTAAAATGTAATTAAGATGTTCTGGAAACGTGAACAAATGACAAGTCTGATTGTATGGTGAGGGGAAAAACCCCCCACTGAACAAGCTGGAGGTTCCTGAAGCCTGTAAGGGGTAATTTTGCTGGTTTACAGCAGATTGGAATTGCATTACCTAAAGTCAATTAAAGCTGACAGGCAAGTGAAATGCTGCATTTACAAACTTCCACTAAGGTGACACTGACAGCTACAATGAAATCCATAAATCAAAAGAAATTAGTAGATTCATGCTTCTGTTATTTTGTCCTGCCAAAGCCTTTGCAGGTATCTCAGACCATGTTTTATGTGCAATAAGTGCTACAGCAGCCGAGCAGAGGAGCTGGGAAGCGCTTCCCCCCAAGCTGTCCATCCCCAGTTGGCTCATCGAGGCACAGACACATTCTGCCCTTACTTATCTCCACTGCTCATTTTGAAAAGTGACAAAAGTCATATTGGTGCTGGTAAATGTGTGTGCCACTGCCTTCAAACTAAATAAAGCACTCACTGCCCTTTGTGGCAAGCTAGACAGGCAGCAGAAACCTGTCAGGACTGCACATAGCAAAAAAATACATCTAAAAGAATGGCAAATTTGCAGGTGCTGTAAGCACATCTCCTAACACAAAAAATGACCCATGACTTGTTTCTTCGAGGTACAGACCTACCAGCCTGAGCTACTGAGTTGGTTTGAATACTCACTGCATACTGAAGATCTCCCTTGCAATAGTTCAGCATGTCAGCAGAAGCCACCTGAACTGCCACATCTCCCTTTTTCAAACTGGGGCTCAGAGCCACCACACTTTGCAGCTGGAGACAGAAACATTTTTTCACCCCTCAAAGCCCTTCATCAGGGTGGATTCCAACTTCACAAACTAAGAAACAAGCACAAAGAAGCATGTATAAAATTCTTACAGGACTCATTCTCCTTACAGGTATTTTGAGGTTTTATGCTTTCAACCTTTGCAAAGTACTGAAAATATTTCTCCAATATTTTTTGGTGAGTGACAGCATTATTAAATTTCCTAAGTTAACTGGCATTTATAGAAGAATTGGCGATAAGATCTGTAAATGAACTCCCAGCACCTTAACAAATGGAATTACAAGAAGCAAGAAAAAAATGTTTGTGCTCTCCTTGTCATCCTGTTCCACCCACAAAAGGCATTTACGTTAACAGAAACTCTGGCATTCATAAACCTGTATGGCATCACAGCACTGGGGTCACAGCTGCATTCCCACCATTCATTCGAAAAGCAAGAATTTCAAAATCCTTGTTTGTGCTTGCTCTCTGTGATGACTCGTTCATTCTCACTCCCGGAGCAAGGGTTGAGGCTGTGAACATCAGCACCAGTCCCTTTCTCTAGGGTAGGTGCCATAAAACCAAGTCAAGGCTGTATGAAAAATGCCACCTAGCTCTGAATCAGGCTGCAAAAACAAAGATGCAAATGTACACACTTAAAACGCTTCTCAAAGGCTGTCCATCAGGGCATCAATGGGACACAAAGATTTCCAAAGGGAAAACACATCAATGACTGGAAACCACACCCATATCAATGAAGCAGAATCCACTACAGGGGAGTTTCACAGCTCAGGCACTGTAGACAGGGTAGGAAAGGAGGATGAGGGACAGAGAACTCCAAGCTGTTTAGGCACCTCATCCTACACGGACACAGAGCATCCCAGTTACATCAGAGGAACCTGTGGGAGTCAAGAGCCCAGTTGTGTTAATCACAGCTAATCAAAAGCCAGAAGAGAAGACCCAGGCACAGAGGAAACAAAGATGAATTGCTTCAGGGAATCTTCATGCACACACAGTTCCTACTGCCAAGAGAACACTTTATTTGTGTTACCCTCATCTGGACTCCTTGGCCACCACTGCTTGTTCCCACACTGGCCTGTGCTTTGAAAACCCAGCCTGAGGGAGATCTGAGTGGCCCAGGCACTTGTCTTCCCTTCCTTCCTAAACAGCTGGCATTAGTCATGAAATAGCCCCAGTAAAGAAAATGGATCAGTGATTGTTCCCTTTCTAGCGCTGCTGTCTTGTATCGCAGCAAAAATCCCACCAACGCCCTCAATCACACAGATGGCACAATAATTAATGCAGTGTTGGGGGGAAATTCTCCTCCCTGCCCCTTCTCCCCATGGGACTGGTCCAGAAATGACAGCAGAGTGGTGAGGTGGTCTGCAGCCCTAACACTCACACTTTATGGGGTCCATCACTCAGGTTCCAAACACCACAGCTGCCAGCTGCCCTATAGCCCCAGAGGACAACACACACTCCATATCTAACCAGACAGCACCACATCAGAGACATAACCAACCATTTTTCAGACCCACAGAAGGAAGAAAGCAAGGAAGGGAGGAAGGAAGGTAAGGAAAAGGAACTTTTACCATGCTACAGATACAGAAGATGAAAAGCGCTTTGTGCTAAGTACAAAGCAGAAGAAATACATACTGACTTTAATATCCAAAACCACTTAACCATAAGGGGTTTTTTTGCAACTGTATCTCACAGAGCCATGGATTCCGCAGTATTTCCAGGCTCAGAGTGTAGTTCTGGAAGCACTACATTGTACACACACAGTTTGGTCACCAGGACACATCCAGCATGAGACTGGCAGCAAGCATCATTGCACTGCCACTGCTGATCCCTGAGAGCCGTCCCAAGCAGCAGGTACCTCTCTCTGCAGCCTCCCTCTCACATGGGATTCACTGATAAAATCCCTCTGTAGGAAAAGAAGGGTTAACTAATCTCTTTAAAGAGCTATAATTAGTCCAACAGGAAAGTCAATTCTGTCTTCCTGATTCAGGGACAGTGAGTGCCAAGAAGTCTGAGCACACATGCAGAGAGGGCAGATACACACAGCTTTCAAAAGCAAGTCTGCTCTGGCACCTGAATTTGTATGAGAGATGCAGGCTGATTTATGTTTAGTAATCTTGTTTATAAAGTATAATCTTTTACTGGTTTTTGTTTGCTTTGTTTTTTAAATCTGTCTAGGAAAATCAAACTATGCCATATCCAACTCTTCTGCATCAGTGCTACTTGAATTTTAAATGCAGATGATTCTTCCTTTTTCCTTTTTCAAAGGCCAAGGAACTCTAGTATTACACAATTACAATAAGTGGATTCTAAATAAGACCTTCAAAAATTAGCAGTTACTGTAGTTGATACAGACAGCTTGCTACGTAGACCTGGTTGACTAAAACATTAAAATGCAATATTGGGAAGTTTTACAATGCTTTCTTCCCCCCATGTATATTTAATTTCATTTATCAGTTCAGCCTCAAGTCAGGAGTCCAATATTTAGTTCCTACATTTAATTATGTTTTCTTTTCATTATGGCCTTTTCCAGATAAATGTTTAATCAGGGTGTTCACTGTAATATAAAAATTACTAGAGTGAAAAGAATGAAGTATATGTTCTCATCCTTACATGCAACATCGTATGTTAAATTCTAGAAGGTTGATTAAAAAAGGGCAACAATGTCACTGAATGAAGAACTCAATAATAAACCCTCAAGGAGAAAATAAGCTAAACAGTAGTAAAAATGAGCAACCAGAAGATTAAACCATCATACATTTTAGAGAGTATCAGGGAGCCATTCATGCTTTAAGAAGATGCAATAAAAGCAAAATAATAAATTGAAGTACAGTGCATCCCAGCTTCACCCATATGATACCAGTGACTATCTAAATGTGCTGGGTTTGGAGGTGGAATCACCAATCCATGTAACAGCAGTATCAGAACCATTACCTGGCCCCATCACTTGTGCACCAGGTCAGAGACTAGAAGTCTAGTCTTTGTTATTCCAGGACAAAAATGACAATTCTTCATTACTCCAAACTCTTCTGATCCATAACAGTGCAAAGAAGGACTAAACCTTGTTTTTGATAATGACTGTGTGCAAGCTGAGTGATAACAACCATTGCTCCTGCTGTCATCACTGTTACCCATCCTTCACTTTGCCCACAGCAAATCACTCTGTTTTCCATGATTATTCAAAATAAAACTTCCTATGGACCAAACATCTTGGTTACTAGAAAAGAGGCAATTTTACTGTGAAATCTGCTGCATAAAAATTACATATTTCCTATGGATTTCCAGGTAGTAATTCCTGGCTATGACTGTGCAACGTATATATTCTCTCCCCCAGTTTTGTCTGGTTTGGAGTTCTGCTTTTTGCACATCTTCTTCTTTGCTGTAGTCACTGGTGAGGCCATTTCTTCCTGCAGAAATTACTCATTTTTAATGGGCACCATCAGTCTTCTGTAACTGCCTTTGCTTATTGCGAGCAGACCGAACTTCTAACGCTTCTTTTTTCCACGTCTTGTAGAGGCATGTTGTTCATCAAATCCTATCTACAGAGGAAGTCTCTTTTTAAACTAGGCAGGAGGTAGCTGCTTTGCTTCATAAAGCATGAGTTATGGCTCAGATTTTTCACTTTTTTTTTTCCATTTACTGTCAAATAGTTTTTTGACATTTAATCTTGAAGCAGCCATATAAATCCTCTGAAAATATATAACATTAACTGCATTTTTAGAGGTTTCTCTAGGAAATGCTGCAAGTTTTTGTTATCCATCAGCATCCTCCATTTAGTAGCCTAAAGAATGCATAGCTTCAATTCTTTCTATCTTATTTTCTGTGCTTTTCAGAAATTAAAGCAGAGAGCCTCACCACCCTCAAATGGGAGCTGTCAGGTCACAGTCACACACACAGAGGCTGTTACGAATGTTCAGTCACCTAAACTTTCACAGACTTGAAAAGATAAAGACTGAAACCTCCAATTTAGGAACCAGCTCTGTTCTGGAGATTTGAACTGACAGTGTTTTGGCTTTTTTTTTTTTTCCCCAGGTCAAAAACTCTCTTTGTCTTAAGGCCCTGGCCAGCCATGGTGGGGCAGAGCTGTGACAGCCTGAGGTGCTGTCCCCAAGCACCCACTCAGCAGCCCTCCAGCAGCAGAAACACCAGAACAAAGAACGTGCCACACCTGCACCAAAGCTGTCCTGGGAGAAAGGACAGTCCCACTTCCCCCAAACCTGCTCTTTAGCCACCAGCTCCCCTACAGACTCCTCTGACACCCACGAGGGTTATGGAAAACAATTCCAAGGAGCTGAATCCTGCTCTCCAGAAGGCAGTGAGTATTTTTCTGTTGGTTTGAGCCTCAGCAGCTCAATGAGCAGCCCAGCATATGCTAGCACTGGAATGCAGGGCAAGGAGCAAGCAAGGGCCCAGGCCCATTCCTTCCAGACAGCACATCAATTCCTTGCTCATGTGAACCCTTACTGGCACTTCAGCCAGGCTGTGCCAGCAGGGACAAGCTTTTGCTAGTGACAACAGCACTGGCAAGCCATCCCTTCTGTTCTTATTGGTCTTGGGACAAAATCCACCAGAAAAATGTTTAAGGCAAGCCATGAACCTGTAGCTGAAAGGGAGGAATTCCTTACACTACAATCAAATCTGCCAGAACTTGTCCATCAGAGTCCTTACATGGGGAAAAAAAAATTCCTCTCTTGCAAGGGCTCAATCCAGTTAAAATGAGTGTTGAGAAAAACTGAAGAACATAGATGCCCTGTGCTGGATTGCTGTTAATGCTTTCAAAATCAACACCAAGGTTCACTGACAGCTTTGCATTCAGAGTGTAGCTTTGAAACAGGGGAAACTGTTTGGCCAGGAACCTAAAATATTTTCAAGGACTAAGATCCAACAGAAAGCAGGTTAAAGAACTCTGCTTTCTTAGAAAACACTTAAACAACAACATTTTGTTACTGTGATTGCTTAAAAAAACCCTACCATATATGGATGCAAATTATATACAGATTTCTTGTAAAGATAACTTCAAGTACCTGGAGGAGTTGAAGCCCTAAGGATGACTGCTGACCTAGCTCAGGGCTGTTTGGGACAACATTTCTGTGATTATCTCATTTTCTTCCATGTCAACAACTCCCTCAATTTCTCTTGAGGTCTCCACAATGGTTCAAGGGAAAGAGGTTGGGGGAAAGATGCAAAAACAGGACAAAAAAAGAAAGCAACCTTAAAAAAAAAAACAAGCAGCAGCAGTACCTGCAAAGGACATGCATCTCATGAAAGTACAAGCCCCAGCCCACTAAACTTTAGTTTCAACAGGCTTCAGTTTAACTCCAAAGAGAAAATACCCAGCATATACTGCATGAAAGGCAACAAAAAACCCTGAGTAGCAGTTTGCATTCTCTTCTCCACATAGGCATAAAGTCTGCACAAAACAAAGCACATGAAGCGTATTTTTGTAAGTAGTGAAAATTAATTTCCATCAAGTAACTCTAGGAAGGCACAAGACAGGACACTGAGCTCTTCCCTGTCAGAACACCCAGCTTGCATCCAGCCCATATAAATGACAGACAAATCAATCACATGAGGGTTACCCAGTGACCTGGATCAGCATCCAGATTCCTAAAAAGAACATCTCTTCATAGAAAATTCAAACCAAAATGGAGCTTATTTATTAGAAAAGCAAAACGTGGAAAATGAAAAACAACCGTGGTGCTGTCTCCGCATGCTTGTGACCAATATAAACCATGCCTAGATGCAAACATCTCACATCTAGGTGACTTTACAGCCCAAGACCACACAGCTGGCATTGATCCCAAGTACTAATCTAATTTCCAAGAAATGACAATTACTGCTACACACCAGTGCAATTCTCTTAGGTGGTAACTAAATTTAACCAGATTTCCCCAATATGAAATAGTCAAATAAATAAAGCAGCAGAGAAGAGAGCAGTAGAATGATAAAAATAAGTTTTTATCCACAGAAAGCATGGTTCTTATTTACTCATCTCCTACAAACACTCCAAGAATATGCTGTAAATATTAAAATGCTGTAAGGCACTGAAGACAATAATCTCTTATGTATGAACCATTCAGCTGAGGGAGAAAGAAAATTATATTCCACATTTAGTTTTGCTGATGTGACTGCATAAACAAAAACATCCTAGTAAAGATTAGAAGGGATTGAAGAATTTTAAATGGTTTTGTTGGGGTTTACTCTACAAACTAAAATAGAGCAGCACTAAATGTGGGAGGCCAAAAAAGAAAGTTTAAAATCAGAAAACCTCCACGTGCCTTGGGCTGATATGTTGACAGAAATTTCTTGTGGAAGCAGGATATCATGTAGATATTGTAATTCAGATGTGGGTATATGCATATGTGGATATGCCCTGTGTACGCTCATCCCATTCCATGGAATCATCCTAGCCCAGACAGCTGAGCTAAAGACAACAATGGAGTAGGATTAACCTACAGGAAAAATCTTTGCTTTCACTTTTACAGAAACATGCTATTCCTCCTCAAAAACTTACGCTTCACAGCCCAGATCTGTGATTTACTGCTGGGCCAAAAACAACTCTTGTACTCACCAGCCCCTCAGGTCTTTGATGTTTTATTTGGATGCTTTTCAGAGCTGGAGGAAAACCCCTGGGATAACTGGTAGAAAAACCAGCTGAGACAAAGGAACTGTGCTCAGGAATGCCAGCAAAATGCAAGGGTACCAGAAGATGTGCAACAGGAGCCAACTACATCAATACAGAGATCTCTGCTCTTCAGACACACCTACCCGGTGGTAGTCTCACACACTCACCCAGCACCTTTGCACTATTTGCATGTGCTGGGTATGTCAGGGATCCATCCCTTTGAGTCTCCCTCAGGTAATCCACCTCTGCAGACAGCTCACACTGCAACAACTTTTTCCAAACTTGCTGAGGACGTGCATGTCAGATACTGAAGTTTCTCTGCAAATAACACTTGTGAGTACCCAAGCCAAACTAGATCTCACATCTGAACCAACACCAAATTCTGCCTCTGAAAGCATTGTGACAATAAACCCACCAGCTCCTGGGCCTCAGGCTGCACGTGTTGGTTGACTGAGGAAGACCAGATGAAAAGCCAATGCCAACAGAGCCGTGACTCATAGCACTCACCTCAGCCAAGACAGTCCTGACAAAAACATCACAGGACCACAAAGAGCAAGTAATCCTCACTCATCACACAAAATAAAAGATAACAGACACAGAGATCTAATATTTTTAAAAAGAGCACAAGACTACCATGTGAAAGTGTGATGCTAATTACTCTATTTCAAGAACCCTTCAGAGTAATGGACAGAAGGGAGACAGGAGAGAGAGACGCAGAGTAATTAAGGATTCATAATTATTATTTTTAACAAGAAGAGTGCTCAGCTGCAGGTCTGAGCCTCTCCAAGGCAGCTGGGGTTCCTCAGCAGGGCTCAGCCAGCCACAGCTCCAGAGCAGAGTGGGCAGGAGCAGCTTGGCCCTGGCGGGCAGTGAGTCTCCAGGCCAGCCCACGGAGCAGGAACAGGAACCTGGCGCGTGGCCTGCGCCGCCTTCCACTACAGCTATTATAATGCATCTCTGGCAAAGCTCCTGAAGCCATGGAAAGACAGGAGGAAAATTAACTCAGGTTTAATAAACACTGTAGGGTAAACATGATTTCAGATAGAGACCAAATATAAATACCCAGTTTTTTCTTAAAGACACAGTTAACTTCTAGGCAACAGCATTCAGATCTTAAAGCCATGAGGACTCCCATAGCTTTTCCTTATGTCTGTCTAGGAGGTCTGAGGAGGATTTTTTCCTGCACTGTTGCAAACACAGGATCACAATGTTTCAGATGACACTAGAACAAAATGAAAAGAGGGAAGGTGCATTACTGAAGGCAGGTATCTGTTACAGCCCAGCCAGCGAGTATCCTTTGCACCAGATAACCTTTCAGTCAAGACAAACAGCATAACTAGGGCAAGCGTGTTTGTAGGGTCAGGATACAACCAGAAACCCAAACAGAGAGTTTGGAAAACTTCACCCCTCTGTGAGAGTGCTGCTGAGAGTACCCAGCAATATGGTGGGCTTCAACTGTTCAAATCAGAAGGATAAACACATCTCCAAGGTGCATGGATGATGAACAATTTCTACTGCTCTTGCTTGCTTGAAGCCTTGATATTTTGGCATTGCAAAATACTCACAAAAACTCTCAGACAGGAAAAAAAAAATAATAAATGTAACCAGAAGAAAAAAGCGTATCAGGACACAGGACACCTAATTATCAAGTACTCTTCAGAGAGTAAAAGACAGTCTCTTCCACATAGATAGCGAGAAATAATGAAAATGCAGCATCTGAAGAAACAGTAACGTAAACAGCAGCTTACAAGTCTCACCTACATCCTATATTTCACTAATATGTCAAAAGAAAATATGTTCTGAGCCTTACACCATGTCTCAAAATCATCAGCAATTTAATCTTTTGTGCAATGCTGTCAGGATTCTCCACTCATACAGGTGCCCCTCTCAGAAGGCAGTAACATTAATCGCTTGATTTTGACAGTTGCCAGTAGAAAATTCCTGCTATAAATTATACTTGCTGTAACAGACAGTTTGTGCTGCTCCAGACCAAAGTTTCTCCCCAGCATGTTGTTGGCAAGGTAACAAAAATGCATCCACTACTCAGTTTAATGCTTCCTTTAGAGTGGCAGGATGGACTGCAAAAGGTGACATCTCAGAAGGTTTTGATGAAGCAAGTATCTAAGAAAGCAGCCAAACACACAATAAACTAACATAAACCATATCAAAAAACAGAAAGCAGTCCTAAGGGACAACCCATCCACTTTGCTCCAAAGTCCTGTTTTGATGGGTAAGGATAAGATCTAGCAATCTATTTCAGAGAACAGTTTGGGTTGGAAGGGACTGTTAAAGGCCTCCAGTACAACCCTCCTGCAATGAACAGGGACAGTCTCAACTACACAGGGCTGCTCAGAGCCCTGTCCAACCTAACCTTGAATGTTACCATGGATCACATGTGTACCACCTTTCCAAGTGAGAGTGCTTCATCACCCCCATTACAAAAAAACCTTCTTCCTTCTACCTAATCTAAATTGACCTCTTTTAGTTTGAAATCATTACCCTCTGTCCTATCACAACAGGCCCCAGAGGGCCTTTTGGAGGGGAAGTGCAGTGCAAGAGGCTGACATCCAAATAAGTCCCATTTAAAGCAAGACTAAACTTTGAAGACAAGGAGGGAATAAATCATCTGAGTAACTGTGGGCTAAACTAAATGCCAGGACATTTCATAGGGTAAGACAGTCAAAATATACACAAATATTTAAAAAAAAAAAAAAAGCATTTAACAAATTTAACAAGAGATAAAGGAGGCCACAGGAAATACTGGTCTTGCTTCCAAACAGCATGGACACAGGCTGTGGCAGAACAGAACCAAAACATCCTCATGCTCCTGGAATTCTGCATTAAGCAAAGCCCTAAGATGAAGACATTGCAGACAGGAATCACATGACCAGCAAAGAGACCAATTCTACAGCATCTGCTGACAAAATCACTCCTACAGGATCTATTTACCTCAAGCTGGTGAATGAATCAGTGAGAGGGAGACACAAACCAGGGGTCCCCCTGCAACAGTCAAATTAACATGAAAAACTATGAATAACCTCCAGGGAACTTCAACTCTGCACATGCTTCCCCATTACTTTGCAGCACCCACGTTTCAGCAGAACAGTAAAAAGACAAGAGGGCTCTGTCCCAGCTTACATTCCTATTAACACATGACAAGTCTGAAGATTTCAAATTCCTTTCAGGTGTTCATCCGTGAATCCACCCACCTGCATTCCTACAAATATCCAAGAACATCCAGAGCATTAGGCTGGCATCTGAACAACTCCCATAAACACTGTGTCAAAATGAACACTTTTGCCTTGTTAGCTTTGGCCAAAATGATGTCAGCAGAGCATCTCAGTGTTCGACCTGAAACTGAACCCAAGCCACTACCATTATCAGAACAAGCAGATCCGTTTTTCATACTGACAGATGCACAAAAATCTTAACAGGTATAAGCAAGAGAAAAAAACTCTTTTTAAAAAAAAGGTGACAAGATGACAAAGATTGATCAGATCAGAGATGGAAACACACCAACCCATACAGCAACACTTGTATTTGTTATTAGTCACAGTTATCAGACACCTTGACAATTGCTCTTTGCCATTCAGCAGCAAGACAGTATTTCATGAAGGGAAAATGCTGACATTGAGGAGATCTTGCTGGGTGATGAACACGTAAGCTGTGGCTGACCTGGCTGAGGCAGAGGTTCTCCAAGGGCACAGTGCTCAGCAAAGCCACCCTGCCTTCCCATCTAGAGTGCAGCCTGCTGTTTCCCTGCCCTGAGACCTTTTCTGTCACACATGTTTCACCAAGTCCACGTTCATTTTTATCTTCCCACGTCTTCCCAAATGAAGAACCTAATCCTGCATTGGTAGAGACAGGCTGTTATTATTATCTACAGGAAAAACAAAAGATACTCATCTTATCTGCGGCTCAGCATAAACAATGGGTAAGGAGAAGGGAAGCGGAGACCACACCGCAGTGCTGCCATCCTCTGCAGCCCTCACAAATACCAAAGGTCTGAGAGCCTTGTCCCCTTTCTGCAGGCAGGGAAACACAGAGGTGAGGGTGGGACACTGTCCCTGGAAGGGCAAAGGCAGAGCCCACCACCCACAGCAGGATCTGCAGGCAAGCACTGCCTGCGCAACCCAGGGTTACCTCAAGCAGCACTTCCGAGACTGGAGATCAGCATCTGAGTGAATCGTGGCTTCCCTCACATGAAAAGGAGAAAAGGGAAAAAGTTTCCCATTCCACAGGCGAGCAATTTCAGCCACACCACCCTCATATGATTTCAGCTACAGGGATACTGTGCAGGCAGATACAGCCCAGCCCAGTTCAAGTTAATTGCTTCCTCAGACGTGGCCAAGAGAAGCAGTGCTGTCAGGGATGTTTACAGCACCCTCAGGGACCTACATTAGGACAGAGGCACTTGCCATGGCAGACAAGAGAGTGAGAGCTACCTGCCACCCTGCCTGTCCCACAATACACACCCCTCTCCAGGGAATAACGAGGGTGTCCTGCTGGGAGAAGCTCTTGTGGTGTTTTGTATTTCAATGCCAGCTGGCACAGTAACAGCCTAATTCATGAGGAGGGCATGATATAACAAACTGTCCATATTTGTCTGTTTTCCCTAAAAAGAAAGAAAAATCTATTGCTTTCTCTACAAAATAAAATGAAAATAATCAGGCAAACTATGTTTACACAGACTTTTGTGCAGGAACAACTAGCTAGGACATTATTTCAAAAGAAAGACAAAATCATTGATGTAGACCCTTGCTTGACAACTTTTCCACTTATTTCTTTCTAAATAAACCAAAAACACACCAAAATTTCTTGATGAAATACAAAATTTCTTGTTGATTCTGAGGTGATAGAGAGAGGACTTACAGGACAACAGAAATCTTTTGTGAAAGGCCACAGGGAAGAGCAATATGTTAGTGTCAGGTAAGAATTCAAGGAACAAATCTCACGGGAAATAGGAGTCTCCAGAAGTTCAATTGCTCAATAAGCTTCAGCTGCATGAAGAAAACGCTCAAGATAAACAAAACACATCAATTTTCAAAATCAGATTCATGAGGAGGCTCCATCACTTCATTATGCTGAAAAACAGCTGCAGGAAAGATGTAGCCATTTCTAAATGTTTTGCCACCACTTCTTGCTTGACAGCCCAGAATCACTTTTCACACGGTCATTTCATATCTGAAACAAAAATCACATGTGCAGTAGCCAGGGTTTTTACTTTCTTCTTCTGATCTTCAAGTTGCTTCCTTCCAGCGCAGCGTGGCTGGCATAAAAGGAAGGATGTGCTGCAATATAGCCACATCTACTTGCAATTATCTGTTTGCTTCAAAATATTACCGAAACATCTTGGGTGGAGGAAGGAGGTGACAAATCATCTAAGGGGTGGCAAGAGGAGGATGAGAATTTCCATTACAAACTACTTGTTAGGTAGTCCCACCCTAAAAACGTCATGATGCTATACTAGGATGTGAGAAAAGAAAGCTCATAGTTTGTGTGTGTCAAATTGCAAGAGTAACATTCACATTATTTTAGGGCAGGTTTACATCTAAAACCTGCATGAACACCAACTCCTAAAATCCTTACAAATGATATTTGTGTTTCAGTCCAGCTTGAACAGAACTTCAGATCAGAGCTTTCTTCAGACATTGGAAAAGTCTTTAACAAATATTTTCACACACCATAAGCTTTCTTACTTTCAGTCCCAACTATAGAAATGGACCAAGAATAGGTACAAAGTAGTTTTTCAAGTATTTTTTTTTACTCTGGTAGATGCCTTTTAGAATCCTCACAGTTCTAGGAAGGTCTAGAACAAATAAATGAATTGACTTGTAGATTAGATAACCATAAAATATTTAAGGATGAGAGACACTGACATTCATCAAGAGACCTAAAACAAGATAATCAAGTCAGGCAGTCTACTTTGCAGGGGCCACCATTTGCTGTCTGGATCTCTAACCTACTTCAGACATGTGAAAAACTATCCTTCATTTTTCCAGATTAAGTAGTTTTTTTTTTTTAAGAAGTTAACAATCACTATTTAGGGAAAACTATTTTGAGCATATAGACTATGTTACACACAAAGTAACCTATACCTGAAAGCTTGTTAAACCAATTTTTTAATAAATTGAGGCCTACTACTACATCACTTGATCACATACATTTATTCTTTTTTCCTTCAGAAACTGAAATAATAGAATTTCAGTCTCTGTTTCTCTTTTAGTTTTCATGCATAAATTAAAAAAAAAAAAAAAAGAGAGAGCTGGTGCTAAATTTTAAAAATTCATTGAGTAATGCCAGGGTAGATTCCAGCTCAGTAAACAGTAACTGGGGAATGCAAAAGACACATTCACAAATTCCCTCAGCAGATCCGCCATGCCAAACAAATGTCTGCAGGTCTCCACCAACAAAAAGAAAACAAAACAAAGCAAAAAAGTAGTAAATTAAGCTATGCTTAACTTGATTATATGTAGCAAAAAAGCATGAGTATTTCCTCTACCGAAAACATCAGGCATTCTGATAAACAGCAAGCAATGGCAACAAGCCAAAAAACGCATCGTAAAGAGCAAGAGCCTTTTTCACAAAAGACTCCAGAAACCCAGCTGGGAAGAGATTTTTACAGAAGCACATTCATGGCTTTTTAAGTTTATAATTTCAAACATGTACATATGAAAAGGTTAATGTTCTTCTGTTTCTTCCCTTCGGAGGTCACGAAGCAGGCAAAAATAAAGCGCTCTTTGATACTATCACAGCCTACAAGGAGAGGCTATTTGATAGTATGAAGCTGTCTGGAGAAAGACTAATTTTCTTTAGAGCAAATCCCAAAGACTTCTACGAACTCTCCACATAATAAACATTTATTTCATGTTTTTCAAGATAAAATCTGAGGGAAAAAAAATTATTGCTCAAAAGTTTGTAAGTCCTTGAATTCCTGTGTTAAATAATAAGCATTTATCAGTGTTTCAAGTTAAATATAAAAAACCATACTGTAAGAAAACACAGCTTTGTAAGTTTTGCAGATGAATGTGCTTGGGTTTGTGCTTGGGTCTTTCACCTCTCCCGACATACACATGAGCTTTTGCATCCCAACAGTAACTTCAAATAAAATTTGAAATTAAAATTTCTTAAACAGCATCTTCTCTTGCGACGTGTTCCAGGAAAAACAGAAAAGTTTCAGTATAATAACAAATGATGTGTCAAGATGTAACCATGTTTACTGCATTTCCCATAAAGTTGAAGCTTTTCCAAAGCAAAATCTCATGCTACATCAAGTTTCCATCAGTTCCTGTTCCAAACACTGTCCGCAGACTCCCTCGATGACATCTCGCACACACTCATTCCTATCCATCCCTACTGCACAGCAGGGAAACCAGGGACCTGCAGGACAACTGCATGTCACAGGAGGACTGTGAAGAGCTGAACTGTGAGACTGTTATCCATTATATGGCAGAGCCAAAAATAATTCCACATTTCACTGAGACATCACCGCGAGAAGAGAGAGTGCCCGACTCCCCTGCAAGTGATGGGTGTTATCTAACAGGGTCAGTATTTCAAACTGGGGATTGCAAACACACTGCTGGGCTGGTTTTTTCCACTTCCTCCCCCTCTGGCCGTGGCTGACAGTGGTTGTGGGAAGTGTGTGTGCACTCTGCACAGAGTGCTGCCTCAATCCCAGGACAAGCCCAGCCTGAGAAGCAATGCCAGGACACATGGTGCCAGGCTGGCAGGGTTGCTGAGCTCCTGCCATGTCACAACTGAATGGCCCAGGGTTCACGGCCATCCAAAGGTCATGGTCTCAGCTTCAGCTCTCCCAAATCATGGCAGAAAACACAGGGGAGCAAAACCAAGACTAGAAGATTATCCCTCTCCAGGAGGTAGGCAGAAACCAAAATATGGCAAAGGTTTAGGTTTTATCCCTTGTTTATTGAAAGAAATTCCTCCCCACAGCCCTCTTCCTTCACCTCTAGCCCTTGGGCAGCTTCATGCAGTTGATGCCTGGGAACTGGGCTACATTCAGCACCTTAAAATCTGCTTGTTCAGACTGCTCCTTCAGGCACTGGCAAACTTTTTAACAAATAAGCACTTGCCTGTTAAGCTGAAGATGAAAATACTTATAAAATGAATTATATATCTAATACTTCGCTGATTGAGCTGGTTTTCATTAACATCTGGAAGAAGGCTTGGTAGCAGCTTGGTGTTTTTGCCTGTTTCTCTGCAGGCTGTGCAGCCCTGCATGGAGAGCAGGGGAGGATTATCCACAGCCTGTGGCACCTGCAGAGGCCACCTCTGCCACCAGTGACCTTCACAGTGCAGGAGGAGAGATGGAACGTCAGCTCCACAGCCTGGGGAGAGCAGTGGTGTGTTCACCATGACAACCAGCATCAGGAGGTTTTCACCTGATGAAAGATTAATGCCATTGCAACTGTAGAGGCCATTTACTTACCCCTGTGTTTTTACTCACTAGCACTTTAAAGAGAAAGAGGAATCAAGACGGGAGGGGAGAAGAAAGGAAGGGATGGAAAAGTAAGAGCTCAGGTCTGTTCACAGGGAAAAAAAAAAAACAAACCCACGACTCTGTTCTGGTGAAAGAAAAAAAATTAGAGGAGTTATTTGAACTCCTGTCTGCATTCATCTCCACACAGCAAGCAAGGATTCCCAACAATTCCCTAGGCAATACAAGTCTACAAATTGCATGCGTGCTTTGAAAGAAGCACTGAGTTTACAAGGCAGACGGAAAACATCTTCAAAGTCTCAAATGAAAGGCTTGAGTTTTCCAGAGTTAAAGGAAAGTAAACACGCATGAAGAAGTCAACTTTTTTTCTGGAAGTCATGCCTTTTCCCTTTTGCAACTAAAAAAAGGGTCAATATTTTTAAAATATGAATAAATGCTCACATAAGGCCTGTAATACTAGGAGCACAACAACAACAACGACATTAACGGAGCTGGCATTTAAACAAGAATGGGCAGAACTCGTTTGTCGTTTTCTTCTATTTAAACCAAATAGCTGTGAGGGCAGCATCTCAGCTTAAAATACAGAACTAAAACAGTATCAAAGCAGTCATTAACAACAAAGCAGCCTCAAGGATGACAACATTAGGTAATCACAACTAAGAAGATTGAACTGCAAAATTTGCAGTTGCATTATTTATTATGTTTGGGGATTTTTATTATTATTATTATTATTATTATTTATTTCAGCTTCAGTTAATTATTTTGAAGGCATTTGAAAGTAGCCAGTTCTACTGAATGTTGCTGAGAGTTCATTGTCAATTGAACTCATATAGGAAGGAAACAATGAAGTATCTGTCCCTCAGGAAGTATGTTAACCTTTAACATCCACAGTATGACCCTCCTCCTCCTGGCACAATGAAGGGGAATCAAAAAGCTGGACAGGGCTTCTGAAGAGCAACAATTAACACAGCAGAGCATCTGCACAAATGCCATATCCCACCTCATCACTCCCATACACTTTCTGTGTCTGCTGCGCCGCTCTCGCCTCACCACAGACAGATCCTCTGCCCACACAGAGCCAATTATGAGCCTCTTAGTCACTAAGAAATGATGCCAAGCAGAATTTACCCTGTAACTTTCTGCTGGGGTGGACAACTCAGCTTCTTTTTCAACATGGACAGAGGCAGACAGTTTTGAAAACTGCCAGCAGTTACTGGGATCCTTTCACTGTGCTTCCTTAGGTCAAGAAATTTGTTGTATCTAGAAGTCAAAACTTTACCAATAACATGTGTAACAGTCTATACACACACACATATTTTATACACACATATATATGTTTTACATATACCACAAACATATTTCGAAAAATATCTCCAAAATTAGATTTCAGGCCTTAATCCAACTCAAACAATTGCAGCATGTGAAAAAAGCCTTTGTGGATGGGAAGATTATCCCCCATCTGTGTTCTTTCAGCACCCTTGTACCTTTCTCACAATTTCAGAACCTGACCACTACTAGGAGTGGAACAATGGATTAGAAGTGGATGCAATGTGATCAGATGCTTCTTATGCTCTTTAATTCATGAGAGTTTCTGCAGGGAAGAGCAAGGGCAGTTTTCAGGGGACAGACTGTTTGGGGTTTCTTCTGCCAAGTCTCTTCTGGAACTTGGTGTCACACAGAAAAGGTAAGGATGGCTGTAGAGAGAGTCTAGGGTGTAAAGCACTGTCATGTCCTGAGTGGTAGAAAAATGCAATTGAACAAGAAAACTGTGGGTTTCTGATCAGAGAACTGTGATTCTATTAAAACAAGTAAACTGCGTTTACCATACATATGGCATTGTTAAGGCTTTATTAACACTCTCTGGTATTCAAATTTGATCAGTCAATAGGTGAGATACATTTCAGCTGAGTATCCTACCCTTCTGATACTTAAACTGCAAAGACAACTGGAAAAGATAGCTGCAGTCAACTACTACAAATAAATACCTTATTGTAAAATAAAACCACGTACACCCTTTTCCTGTGCAAAAAGTGCTATTTTGCAGCAAGTATTCAAAGTAACAGATTCTGTTCTACCACAACATCCAGCAGTGGATTAGGGATCCCATCATTCTGCATGGCTATTGCATCACAACAGAGCAATGTCAGTATAGTACAGGGTATATATAGTATACGGTATTCAAGGGAAAATTATATATTATAGTCTCACTACATCACCGGCACAACACATCATGATCATGCCAGCAAAACGAGCTTGGGCTGCTCCCGAGTGTATCAGTGCTGCTGCTAAACAGGCAGGGAGGAGCAGCTCTGCGGGTGCTTTGGGCACTCAGGCTCCCTTCCCTGGTCACAGAGCAGCCAGTCCTGCACCAGGCACTCCCAGCCCTCGCTGCCTGCAGGGCAAGATCCACAGACTGGTCCTCAGAGCTGCCCTCCCCTAAAGGCAGACTCAGGTTTATGTGCCTTTCTTAAGATGTCAAAGCTCCCTGTGCAGTATTCTTTCTGCAGACACACAGCATCAGCCTATGCTGAGGCTGATGCAGGGAAATCCAAACTCTAGCAAAATACACTGCATTTCCATACATCTCCCACTAAGGTGGTTTTCGGGTTGGTTTTTTTTTTTCTGAGAGGAGCAGCTGAACCACTGTGAAAGTCAGGTACCATGCAAAACCACTGAAATGCACCTTCTGTTAATGTGTGTTCCCAGAAACCCAAAGGCACTTTTTACAATTATTCTTAAACAAGCATAGCAGCATAACTAACTCATTTTATATCCTGTGCTGTTTAAACCTAAGGCTATTGGTAAAGGCCAAATTGCTACATCAGGAAAAAATTACAGAAGACACAGCACTTTTAACATCTATACACCTGCTGAACTTCAATGACAAGTCAAGCCTTGCTTATGCACATAGAAAGATTTAAGAGACTGGCATGACTAACATGAATGAATACATTCATTGGGATGCACAGGAGAGAAAGAGGAACTGTGCTATTTTGTCTGGAATAGCTTTAATAACCAGCTTGCTCTGAAAAGCAGCGACAGCAATGCAAACCACCTGGTTTGGCTGGATGCCTGCTTTGCAGGGCACTTGACCCCAGGACTTCCTGAGCTCCCTGCCATACTGGATCTCCAACAACAGCCTGGATGAGTAACAACCCAGCAGCACTGACATGCAGCACCAGGGTTACTAACAACTTCCTCTGCTGAGACATCTCCTGCTGTAATTACAGCCAAGGTGAGCAGCAGGGGCAGGGCACGCCAGCACCCTGTGTTCAGCACCACTTACCCTGTGTGCATCCATTAGCCATCCCAGACCAATCCTGCTCCTCCACCTTTCCCCTCAAGTAACCCCAAAAGTCTCTTTAGCACAAGGCTAAGCAAAGGAAAAAAATTACTGGGAAGTGGAGCAAAACAAGATAATCTTAGTGAGGTTTCTGGTTTACCTACAGGCTTCTTGCTCATCCTTCAAGAGCAGAAACCAGCAGAGTTTCCAGCCACAGCAGCCAGGCAGCTTAACAACAGCAACCTCCAAACAAGCAAGGTAAAATCAAAAGAACAGCTTTGATGTCTGCAGCAGACTCTGCCCAAGCTTTTGGTCAGCAGCCTCCACCTTTCCCCATCATGGCTCATCATCTCCTTTCTGCATCATCACCTCTCGCTGCTCCCAAGCTTCCAAACTGTAAATTACCTGCTTGTACTGGTTGTGCTCTTGCTTGGCTCAAAAAAGACCAGACAAATAGGTTTGTGCAGAGGTGCATCAGTGAAGTATCATATAAAATGGGCAGAAAAACAACAAAAAGGTTTCCCCATGGCCTACAGCACAGGCACATAATAAAAAAGGGTGCAAAGGTACCAGAACTTCAACCACCATCCCTGTGATCCCAGTGAAGGCAGTGGCCATGCAGGCATGAAGCCCATCCAGGTACAGAAGGGATAGCCTTCTTAGGAGCCAGCTGGAGTCACTGTCCCCAGGTGGAAGCAATCTGAAGACATGCAAACTGCTTCAGAAAATTAAAATACATTTGCACCTACAATTGAGCCTTAATATCTCTTTTTAAAAGCTACCAAAAGCTGGTTGGAGATTTTTTTTTTTAATTATTTTTTGGTGTTGGGGGTTTTTATAATCTCTATGCCTCATGAAAATGAACCTACAAGCACGGTTTAGTATAAACAATAATTGGGCAATATCATTGTAATTTAATGAGCCCTAGTAAATCTGGAGAAGAGACTCACAAAGAGTATCTCTCTTACTTCCGCAGGGTTCACCAGGTAATTCATAGTCACGGTCAATAATTTTCATTATTCCCCATGCTAGAGAGAGAAATCCATTTTGCCAAATTTATTTGGGAGAAAGAAGGCGGAAGCAGCTTTAATTATACAATTGTTAGACTGTAGCATGGAACAGATTGACCTGCCAGACCTACAATTATCCAACTAACCCTGCCAAGTTTAGAACTAGATGTCTTCCAGTTTTTCTTGTGGAAGTCACGATTTTCTCCCATATTATTACAATCCCTTTTTTTAATACAGCGATATAATCAGAGTTCCATGCTCTCGCACAAATACAGTCTATTTTATTCAAGCAGGATCTTGAAATATAATTGAAGTTCTAGGGGTGGGTGCAGACAATTTGTTTTGATAATATTTCCTGTTTATAACAATCCTAAATTTCACTGCATAGAGGAATGAGATCATCATTAAGGCATGGAAGAGGAAAGTAGGATGTTTATAGCATCCAATTCATTCTACCTGAGCTTAGAGACTTCATCACTTGGCAAACCTTGAAAAATTCAATCTGCAAGAGCACACAGAAAATGCAGACAGGACATCTGTGGCTGAAAAGTCTCCGCACAGATGAAAAGCATCACTCATTTTCCAAACCTCATCCTGTAAGCATCCTCTGAACATGCTACAGAACAAGGAAAAGAAGAGAAAGTTGAGAAGTTTTAGAAGGGAGAACTCACGCTCTGAACACATTTGAAATTTGTTACAGGCTAAAGAAGGAGTTTCAAAAATTTATCTCAACAGAAAACAACTGGAGTATTTGAAAGCTATGCTATACCATCACAACTCTACAACAATGCTTGAAACCTAGACTGACCTGCATCCTCAATCCAGAAGACAGGTTAGCTTCTACCTGCCAAAATTAATCACATTCTCAGAGACCAGTCAGATCAAAGGTGGGATCTCACAACACTTTAGAACAGGGAAGACAGAAGGCCACAACAAAAAACACTCAACACTTGAACAGAGCACTCATGAATTGTCTGAATTGCTAAGTATTTTCCAGATAAAAAGCCTCAACTTATGCAGCTTAGTTTGTGACTCCCATCTGATTGACAGAAGAGGACACAGCAGGAGACAGTAAAAGCAGTTTTCAATTCAACTGGAATAACAATGAGTGGGGTGAAGCAAGGAGTTTCACTCACTTTCACCAACTTAATGTCAAATCCAGGCCACTGCTTCTCCTGCCAGACATTAGCCTACATTATATCTATCATTCAGTTCTTTCATTATTAATAAGGCACAGCAAGAGAAATCATGGCACAAACACTGCTACGCTGCCTTATCTTTGGGGCCCTGACTGCTGCCCACATGGTTTGTTTGCCTTTGTATGGAGAATTTCCAAAACCTACCCACGTAAGCTATCTTGTGAGAAAGCACAGAAGTCAACCTTGCTCCTCAAACACAATCCCTTTCTGTCTTCTCAACACTGTTTGCTTTGAATCAACGACACATTTGAGAATAAATGTCTGCAGCTCTTCACTCCACGCGTGGGTATTTCAGTGTGTGACCAGCAAGGTCTGTTCACTCCTGAGCTTCTTTGGGCTGCTGGTGGGAATGTCACACTGACTAGGAATAATGGGATGTTTCTTCTCAAGAGAGGGCAAGGAGAATTGGTGGCAGTGGGTAGGGAAGCAGGGCCTGGACCCATTCCTGATTTAGCAATGAACACATTCCACCAAATCAGTCTAAGACTTTCCACTGCATTTTGCCAGGGCCTAAAGAAAGCAGTAAAACCTTCTCAATGGTTTAGGGAAGAAACCAAGGTTATACCAACAGGCAGAGAAGCAACAGGAACTAGGTGAGACAGCTCACTAAAGAGTTGATTTAAGATGTTGTAATATTGTTTTCCAAATCAGAAATACAATACAACCTTCGAAAGAAGGCGAGCTTAAGCTTCTATTCATACTTTGATGTGTGACAACTTGCTTATGCTATTGTTCTCTGTAGAAAATTTCCAGTCTCTGTTTCTGTTTTATCTTTTGTTGTACTAGTCCTGGCATTACTCCAGCTGTATTTTGACATAGATTGTGTCATATTAAACACTGCATTTTGAAAGCAGCTTCAAAATCTTTCCATTTGCAGCAGAAGCACAACACAACATTACACCTGAGAGTTGTACCTCTCAAACTGCATCAGTTAGGAAAGAGGTCACTCCCAGCTTACTAATATTTCATGTAGATGCATATGCTGTTTACAATATTCCTCAAAGATAACATTAGCTGTCACATGAGGTACTCATGCTATATTTCGATTTTGTACAGACTACTACAAAACAAAGTTATTACTGCTCAGTATATGGACAAATCTGCTTACAGAGCTTTTAAAATTGCCTTGCGAAAACTACACAACCTAAACATGTACCTTTTCACTTAAATAATGTGGAAGCAAGTAGACAGGAATTTCCACTGTTCCTGCTGAACACTGAACTTCTCATTCTTCTGAATTACTGCCTGTCCATCTAGAAGAACAGGCAGCTGTCACTTTATCATCTTTATTTGTACATCTAGGCAACCAGGACAGAATGTCATGCAGCGTGTCAGGTTAACACATAACGAAGGTCATTTCCAGATGAACAAAGGAAACCAAAACCCTCCACCATATTGTATTCCCCAAGTTGGTCACAGAAAATTAGGTAATGCTAGTACACCAGGAATAGTCACATGGATCTGATTTCATGGACCACTGATCCTTCAATACTAGAAATGATGGTGGTATATAAAAACCTATTTATATAAAATTGTCTGTCACAGTGCAGAATACCTCAATTACAGAATGTCCTTGCTATTAAGTGCAGCAAACTGATATGCAGCTTACATGTAATTGAAGACAGCAGATTCATTTAAACTTGCTGCTAACATCATGAGCGTGACATGAAGAAATTGTATTTCTACTAATTACAAAATCAGTAAAACCCTCCTAAGTGTCTAAAATAATACAGTTTACAAATAACTAGTTGGCAGCTATATCACGTTCTCCCTTTTCTTATAATGTTTAGACTTAAATAATTTCATCTTCAGATTACCAGAGCAGATTCTTGCAGGTACAAGCCTTGTTGGGAGGAAAAGAAATCCCTGAACTTAGTCACTAATAACAAATTAAACTAAATCTTATTATCATATACAGGAGCATTTCCTAGCTTTGAACCAGGTATATAGAATAGAAAGGACAGTACATGTCAGTTCCAGTCCTGTTCTTCAGGAATGACTGGCATTTGTGACGGCTGTGAAATATACTTGTGAATAAAGAATAAAGCTATTCACAGGGATTTTAAAGGGATAAAAATTATTCTAAGCAGAGTTGGGTGCAAAAAGATAACTGTGTAACAGTTGAAAACATCATTGAAGAGGTCAGGAGAAAAAACGAGAATCAAGAAACTAACACCGCTGCCATCCCCATAAAAGATTAGATGGAAAATAAGGATATTTCACACACATGGTAAATGTTATTTACCAAAGGAACACCTTTTTCTCCCAAATGCCCAATGCATGGAGTCACCAGGAGGATAACAAATGCAGCAAAGCTCATCACATTAAAGCATGAGGTGCCAGACAATTCCTGAACCTGTGCCGTGTGATACACCCCCATGATTTTCCATTCCATTCCTTCCAGCAACATCCTGAAAACCACTCTGGTTGCAGGCTGTTTCAGCAGCCACAAAAAAAGACAGACTCAACCACAAGTGGAAGATTGTGTTCAGAGTTTATTTTTTTCCTTCTGGAAGGGTAAAATCTGGTGCAGCGGCCCAGCAGGAGCCATTCAGCACAGTGATGAAGGACACCTTGATCACAGCCATGGCACCAGTGTGGAAATACCTGGTGCACAGGGAGCAAAACACCTGTGGCTTGGGAAGGAGAGGCAGCCCATGGGGATGTAGGCACAGGGCAACACAGCAAGGCTGTACCTGGGAGTGCTGTGCCAAAATCTGCCTCTGGAAGGGTGCCTGCAGCAGGTACCAAACAACTCTGAGAGCTGAGGCATCTCCTGAACATCCCACAGCACGGCAGCCACCACAGCAGGGTCACAGCTGAGGCTGCCATGGGACTGAGCCAGGAAAAGAGCTCAGGGTGCTCGGCCACCCCGTGACTGTCACCATGTCACCACTTTGGATTGGAGGCCAGGCACAGCCACTGCAGGGAGGCACCTGAGAAGCACATCCCAGGAGGAGCCAGTTGAAAAGCAGAGCAGTGTTTTATGTGCCACTACAGCACCACTCTACCCAGCTCATTTGGGTATCTGTTCTCAGTATTATCCACCCAGCTGAAGACTTACTGATGCCTATCCCAAAAGGCACCCTGGTCTTTTCAGGGGGTGAATCCCAAACACCAATCCTTCATCACATCTTTTCCACCCTCTCCAAGATGTCTCATATGGCCAGCTGCCAGCACCAGGGTGCTCCTCCAGCATGCTTTGTTAACATAAGGAAATTACCAGATATAAGTTAAAAGCAAGACCGAGATCTGTCTCTGTGCTGTCACCATGCAGGCTCACAGTCAATTTCAACAGTGTATTTCAACAATCACAGCATTAACACCTAAATTAAAAGTCAACTTAGAAATCAGGGGTGATCTTCCAAAATTTTAAATACAACCTGTATTAAATTACTCATCTGGATTAATATCCAGTATGAAACCTCCAAGAGATGCTCCACTAGCACAGTGATCCCAGCCCAGGGAGCGCATGCCAACAGACACATATGAAACGCAAACAAGGCTGTCTCTTGAGCATTCCCAGGATCAGGAGCCAACATCCAAGGGGGAAATGCTACTCTGCTCAAGGTAATGGCAACATGCCCATAAATTTTGGTGGAGACAAGCTTTTATGTCTGCACATCTAAAAGGAAGTTCCTGAATGGCAATAATATTTGCCATTATTATTACAGACAACTAACATAAACCCAGTAAGTTGTGCTGGAGGTTAAAAATGCCAGGAAGGTTCCATTAAGGTATTTTGTGAGAGCTTAATTGCAAAAAGCAAGTGACATTCAAAGAAATTTCTTAACAACCAGAAAACAGATATTTATTTCTACTTATCCCACAAGCAAACAACCATATTTTAAGTCAGTTCTGCAGGGCTGCTGTCTCTGCCAGCAGAAGATAAATGCATTTCTTCTGCTTGCTGCACATTTCTTCTGAATCTGCACATACTGTATAAACAGATTGTAGAGCAACAACACACATGCAGGGAGTTAATACCAGGCCTGCAAAACAGATGGCCCCACAAGCCCCAGACAGCCCTCCAAGCCATTACTTTGTCCTGCCATATCATCTTCACCTTAAAAGGTGAAACAGGAATCAGAGAAAATGAGCAATGCATGTCTTTCAGAAGATCAATATTCCCCATGATTTGTTCCTCTAAATAAAAAGGAGCCTCTGCATGCTCTGATAGCATGCCAGGCCAGCTGGTCTCAGAAATCCCAGAACAGCACATGTTGAGGCACAGGTGCTCATAAGCAGTCCAGGATGCAGCACCACTGCTCAGGGGGGCACAGCCTGGGCTGAGGGGCTGGCAGCAAGTAATTTTCCTCACTCACTGTCACGGTCTCAAACTTACATTTTTATTACAAGTGTCCAAATGTTGCAAGAAATACTGTGCAAACTAAAACACCATCACCTTTTCAACACAGCTTTCAGGGGGAAAATAATTGTGATTTAAAGGAGAGAGAAGACAGACATCAGAAATAAAACAGGACCAATTAAAGTGAAATCACACAGCTGTAAGGCATCTTGCTAGAGCAGCTATGTTGGAGCATCACTCAGTTTTGGGAGTTCCTTTGGCAGGCAGTGCTCGAGCCAGCAGAGGGAACTGATCCTCACTTCCCTGGCTCCTAGAGACTAGGGAGCAGGAGCCCTGGCTGGTTTGGGACAGCCAGTTTCAGATAATCCAGGTCATTTATGCACTGTTCACAGAAATTCCTGCAATGACATAATAGAACTCACAGGCCTATCACTATTTTAGGCCTATCGCTTTTTTTATTACAGCACTCAGGGATTGAATTTTTAATTTATATCTGTGTATTGAACACATTCCTGAGCATTCAATAACACTTACCTTTTAGAGACAGGATATGACTTTATGGCTGTTTTAAGCCACACACTGAAATAAATTCTTTTTAATAAAATAGTCAACATTTTTAGAAACCAAATTGCAGCTATAAAAGTAGGTGCCTTCTAATAGCACAGCAGAGTGCTTCACACACAGATTTTAGCACCAGATACATCAAAGCCAGACAGAATACAAAATACAAGGCACAGTGTTTTATGGTCTTGTGATAGAGAATGACTTTCAGTGAGGAAATTTTTGCTGGAACTGTTTCAACCAGGAAACAGGGGAAACTATCTGGAAGTTTCACTGTTTGCAAAGTGCTTGGGTGTAAAACCATCCCTGGCACATGTGTGTGCAGTCACACAAAGCATTCCTCATTTAACAAGAAATACCTGGCTCTGCCTCTCCAGACCTTCCATGTGGGTGCTGGTTTTAGGGACACGTGTTGAGCTGATCCCCCTGGCCACAGCAGTTTGCCCACAGGCCATCTGCAGAGGCTCCCTCTCTCTACATAAACCCTGCAAGGCAGCAATGGTGCCAGGAGCATTAGCCGAGCAAGATCACAGCTGGCAGAAAATAAGGCAAAAAATAGCTCCAGAAGACAAGAATACAGCAGGAGAAAAATTCAAAGACAGTAAACAGATGAAAATAATTATAAGACAATTTCAGAGACAGTCTTTGGGTGGCTTAAAAGGAAGCAAGATAAAGTTCAGGAAGGGAAAAGCAAAGGCAGCCAAAGGGTTTCAGCTACTCTGATAACAAGGAGAGAAATGTCACAGGGGATCAACACACTGAATTCAATAACCATTTGGAGCCAGGATGAAGTGGGAAAGACAGTGTCAAGTTTTTTATGAAAGATTCAAGCGTTGGCAACACAAAGACAATAACTCCAAACGGTGTATACTGACTTTAACAAGCTCTGGAGGAAGACAGTAAGAGTAGAAGAAGCAGCACCATTCCCTTCTGAACAGTGGGTTCCCCTCAGCCATGCAGCCCCAGAACTGCAGACACTGGGGTCACTGGCTGCAATGCACGCCTGCAGGGAGGGCAGGGCCTCCTTGAACTTTAGGGAATCGTGGCTGCTTGTGTGCAAACCTACACCTTTACAAACCAGATGGGACACTCATTCCACAATCAAGGGGAGGGTGAAGAGCAGTGCCAAAGACTCCAGGCTGGAACAGCACAGTCACTGAAAGGACAATTCCCAACATTTGCACAAGGAAATGCTGTAAGCATGATGTCTGTATTGCTTCTTCCCAATGGAAACACAGCAGTGTCATTCCTGTTCTCTACCCCAGTCCCTTCAGGAGATCCCTCTGTTGGGAACAAGCACCTGCAGTGGTTCCATTAGGAACTGACTGGAATGGGAAAGAGACCAACAAGCTCAAATGCCTTCAAGAATGCATTAAATCTATGAGACCCAGCCAACCCACTGAAGTAGAGGTGATGTTTACAATGTGGTTTGAGAGCATGGAGTTCAAAAAGAACTGGCATCAGCTACAGAGAGCTCCTAACTTATTACAAAGGCTTCTCAAATCACAAAATAACCTGTCCCAGGTATTTGAGGCATGCGGAAATCGTGTTCCCTACTGTTCCTCTCCTCATCTAACTTTTCCTTTGTTTTCAAGATTTGATTTAATTCTCTTCACCTTGAAGGCCTCTTAAGCAATTAGAGTGTATGTTCTACAACCATGAGAAACAGGTAAATGTACTCTGAAATCTGCTGTGTATAGGTATCTGTTCTCTTGACTCTCTTAAATCACTGCTCCTTTCAGATGGAATTTATTATAAAGTTTGAAAGGAGCCAAATATATCAAACCTTTAAAATCCATACAAGCAGCAGAAATTCTGGTTTGTCTAGCTGCAGCCAGAAGAAAAAAATAGTCAAAATTCCGAATATAAAACTAATATTATAAGAGGTCAACTCCTTCATCTGGCAAGCCATTAAGCAAGAGAGTCTTTTTCAAGGAGGAAATCTGATACATGAGAGACCCATGACACACCCTAATATTAAAACTTCCATTCCTTCAACCTTCAGCTATACCAACAGAATCAAAATGCCCACAACAGACAGCTCTTTTAGACCTCTTAAAAAGAAACCTTCTGATCAGAAAACATCACTTTATATCTCTCCCTTGCATTCATTCATCTGTCTTGTAACATGCTGGAAATATTTATACTGGAATGCAAGAAAGCAACTTTACTGCACCATTTAAGGATTAAAAATGCTTCTGAAGAGAAGAGTCAGTATCTACAAGCCATTGCTACCTTATAATGCTGGGTAAATTCAGACACTGTCAAATTCCTTACATATTTTAGAGTCCATTCATTTTCCTTCAGTTTTACAGCTTTCACTAAACTAGACAATGGAATATTTTTCCCCTTGGCATGCTGAAACTGGAACTGCTTGCCTTGGCAACAAAATCCTGTAATTTTTATCCATGCCAAAAGTGTCTTTCTTCCTGTATTACTGACCAAGTTTGCTGCAGCCACAGCAAAAGCTTGATCAGAAAGCTGCATCACTGGCAGAAAGGAAAGAGCTCCCTTCTGAGGGTCTGCAAAGAAGAGTCACGAGAAGGGAGTGGTGAAGATAGAGTGGGTTCTTTTATCAGCTTCCCAGTTTAGAAACAGTTGAAAACTGCCCAGGTGTCAGCCTCTCTCACCACACTCATATGAGGAACAAGCCTAGCATTTACTGTTCCCTATTCCCCTCTCAAAAGTCCAGGGCCTTCAAAGGGTGGTTTCTGCTGGTGGTGTGCAAGTTTCAAAAAATGTGCACCAAGTTCCATTTCCCTGAACAGAGCAGAAGAATCAACAGCAGGGACTCCACTTCTCAGAAATCCCGAGATTCTAAGAATCTACAGAAATTCTGTCATGGCAGAGACTTCTGGGAACAAGACATTTTATGACTTTTTAACATCACAATCCTCCTTACATTATCAAAAAGGCTGGAAGCCATTAAATACATGGAAGTTCAACTGCTGCTCAAATTTGGGGAACCAGGATGCACCTCACCATGCTTAGAGCTTTTAGAACATAAATCAACTGTAACAAATGGTATTGTAGCTCTAAAATCTGAAATAATACCAGCCTTCCCACGCCTCTGAATCTTTGTAAGAAAAAAATAAAGATATGGGCCCTTCATTAGGACTAACATTTGTTTTCATGCTTTTCTGTGGTTTTCTTTTTTAATTACTTTAACACCATCCAGATACCTAGAAATCTGCTCATCAAGTTGCTTTGTGTACTTTACAATGTTGGTGTTACACTAATTCCCTGGCTTCTCACTTTCCCTCCTTAACACAGGCATAGAGTTTGCCTGACTCCAGATATGTATCTTCCCCATCCTTCACATACTCAAAAATAATCTAAAATTTCGCACTGCTACAACAGCCGTTTTACATTTCAATTTTTCAGCCTTTTCTGACTGTATCCATTACCTGTGTACCTTCCACATCATATAACTGATCTTTAGTATCATTTATCATCTTCAACTTACACCTAACATAGTCATGAAATCATTTGCATTTTAAGAGAAAAAACATGGGCTGTTTACAAGGCCAAAACAAATGGAGAAAGATCTCTTCATGAAATCATCAGAAATGATGAACCACAAATGACACATGATACCTAAAACTATAGAAAACTAATGACTCTTGCTTGTACCTGCAGCTCAGTGTTTTTGATGGTGTTAGGAGAAAACGATCCTCATTCTTCTGAAGCTAAGAATGAAGGGGATGATGAAACTTCAGCAGAGATCCAAGGGATTTCTAGCAGCACACCCAAGGGAAGGACTGCTGCAAAGGGAGCTTTAACTGCTACCTTTCATCTGACTTCACAGCACTGAAGACACTCTGGCAGTTGGCAAAAAAAGGAAAAGAAAGACTGCTCTGGAAACATAAAAGGGGCTAAAATCAAGGAGTAAAGTCCAGTACTTGGACTCTGTGACACAAGCTGGGCACAGGGGAAAGCACAGACCATCTTCCACCACACTCTGAAAACACGAGAGGTATGAGGAAGGAAAAATTGCGCTAATATACGAGCAAGAGGGAAAGGGCTTCTCAAAACAAGGAAGAACATGCACGGCTCTAAAGAAAATCATGGCTGAAGGCAAAACCCAGAAATTCAGAATTCAGAAATCAAAAAAACCGTATGTTAAGGATCTATACACGTACTAGGTAGTGCATATCTTAAAACATACATGTGTGGAACCATGGGCCACAGCACTCAAATGGAAGAGCTGTCATTAATACCAGCTTAGGACAGTATTGCCCACTCACTGGATTGACTCCCCTGCAGCTCATGAAGAACCAGGCACAAGCCTGAATTTGAGAAAGTGTTCCATATCTAAGTGAAGCAGCCTCTCTGAACGTGCTGTCTGCTGGAGCACAGGATGAGCTGCCAGAGTCAGCAAGAGCCACGAAAGAGGGAGCTGGATGGGAGGCAGAAAAGTAGGAATGCCAGCCTGTAACCACAAGCTACACTTTGGGGTTAATAAGAAGAGGTGTCAGTTGACTTCTGTTTCCCACAGTGGGTAGTAAAAAAGAGGAAAAAAAAAAAAAGAACAGTTGTTTTTCTATCATGTAAGAATTACTGCCTTCCTTTTTATCAAATACAGAAGCTGTGTGGCTGCAGCAGAAAAATCCCATTTGCAGAAGAGAGATTAGCTGAACCATCACTTTCCTCTGCCCTGAGATCTAAAGTGAAAATCTCTTCTACTCTCCTTCCCTTCCCCACTCTCAGGCCCCTATAATTAGTTGCATCATTATAAACGGTTATTCCATTCCATTCCACTTTCAGACTATACAGTTTTTGCTCATCTATTTCTGGCCCTATTTGGTTGCTATATCTCCTGGTAGTGTACTAAGCTTCTCTTGTATTAGCTGTTTGCTAAATGAGCTCTAATTAAGACTAACAGCCCAGGTGGCAGAGAGAGGAAAGAAGATGAAGGATTACACTTAACTGCACTTACTTTAAAAAAAAAAAAAAAAAAAAGATCGTTTGTGTTATATCTCTAAGTTAAATTAACTTCAAGAATAAAAAGAGAACATACGAGCTCAGGAGGCTTCCAGCAGCAAGAAAGCAGTTGCTTTCTCTCACTTCTCTCATGTTGGAGCAACTCAGATTATCCAAACTGGCTCTTACTGGACACTGCTCTCAGCAAGCTTAAAGCATTTCCATGGCTGAGACTTTTGAATCCTTCTGTGACAGTCTACAGTGACCCCAGATATGAAAGTGGTTCAAGGGACACAAAAAAGCCAGATGATTAAAAATGTACAATGCCAGATTAGAAATCCATCCTTCACAATTCTATGCACACTGAGCCAACAAAAGGATGGCCACTCCTAAAGGCTGAGACAGTTTCATACTCCTAAGTGTCACATATTCAAGAAAATGACAAGATCTGTGTGGAGAGTGGAGGGGTGAGTGGCACAGAGATGGAATGCTTTTCTCTCTGAAGGTGTGCTGAATCTTGTTCACTCTCCCATTTTTGGACTACCTTTCAAATTAATAAAGAAACACACAGAAAAAAAAGTCCTGTATAAAGTCTAAATTAGAGCTGATGAGTATAACTCTTAATTATCACACTGATTCCTAATTTCCTGGCAGTCCTGTAGGATTAGCCTGAACAAAACCATTGATGCAAGAGCACTTCCCATTACCTGCACTGCAGCACTCATCCAAAGGCTTCCACCTTCTACGTGGAGGGGACAGAAAGGCTCAGTGACACAGTGACCCACGTAAGGTCTGCCACAGTGTCAGAGACACAGAGGAGAACAACCTGCAGGACACCTGGAGGAAGTGTCACTCCCTCTTCAGCATCAATTTTGAGGGAAATTTCTATGCAAACAAGGCAGGTATCAGACAAATCAAACATTTTCAGCCTGTAGCACTGCAGAGATCCAGATCATTCTGCACAGCACTTCCTAAGTAAGCAGCACAGTTAATTAACTCTGTGTTGATTAATGGTGCTCTCTCACATCAAGAATTTATTGAGTCTGTTATCATATACAAGGTCATAATTGCCAAACAGCCACAGCTAAATACCATTCCTTGCAGTCTACCACTTAAGCATCATAATGTAAAATTAATTGGTACTTGTTTGTTAATTAATATGAAATATTTTAAACCATGCAACATAAAACTTACCACTGCTCTTTTCTAAACAGACATGAATGAACAGAACTATTTAAATACCTTGGAAGAACCTCCTCTTTGGAATCAGGGTGGGATGGGGGGTGTCTTTGTTCTTTGTAGTGGGCTTTTCTGTGCTCAGGCATTTACCAAAGCACTACTCTTGAATAATTAGTCAGCAATTATTCCAGTTCCATGATGCACTAAGACAGACCAACAAACTACGCTCTTATGCAAGAATATGAGCGCCCACACCAAAATGTCTCTTCAGAATAGTTATTTCAGAGTAGCTGTTTCAGTAAATTTCCAAGCACAACTGAAATCAGCTCACAGCAAACGATCCAACTTCGCCTCAGCAACAAAGACCACAAAGACACTTGAACTCCTTTTTCCCTTCAGGGATCTTTAAATCTAGGGTTAGCCACTATTTAGGGAAAGGGCTACCAGCATAACAAAGCAGACCCTCACCATGAAAGAAAAGCCTACAGGTCAGGGAATCCTCAGGATGGGGAAGCAAATGTTTTGCACTGACACGGCCCCTTCCCAGAAGCAAGACCTGGGCAGCCACTGCCAATAAAGTTACTCTGGCTTTACCCAGCCTCTAGCAGTTCCCCTACACCTCAAGGCAAGCCACACCCAGGCCTGCCTGGTGGTAGGGCAAGAAACCAGAGACAGCATCCCAAGCCTGGCTGTGTCACACAGGTAAGGAGAGCATCAGGTCCCAGGAGTCCACCAGGGAACAGACCCCAGCCAAGTAAAACCCCTTCTACTTGTATTTCTGCAGGCAGGTTTACTACCCTCTAAGGGCTCTCTGGTAATATGAAGCTTGTCTTCAACCACATTTGTTTCCCAAAAGCAGGGCATGGGCAGTATAAACTAGGTCTGACTGGTTTTACAGCTTGATTAAGGGAGACGGCTTTTACATTAATTCCACTTGCCATGCTGTGAACACCAGGAATCAGCCCAACTCTGGGGCAATACAACAGGCATGGATTTATACAGCAAGGCACAAGCAAGCTCTCCTCTGGCTGAGCAAACTGTTTATCCCTCTGTGGACAGAATTACCTTACTGGTGAAACATCTGCCGTGGCTTAAAAATATTACTGCACATGTCCAAGGTTCAATTAAAATATCAGCTGAACACCTTGTTAAGAACAGGCAAAACTCTGGAGTGCTCTCCCCAGGCCTACTGCTTGAAAGCAAACAAAATACATCAACAGAAGCAGCATCAGGAATAAAACAAATGCAACACTATGATTGGAATTGCATCCACAGAGGTGAAGCAGTTCTTTCCATCGCACTTTTTTCTTCATGTTACAATATCCCAGCAAACAGCAGTGCAATTCAGTCCAGCAGATTCTGAACAGTTTAATAATCTCACAGGGAAATGAAATGCATGGAGAGATTTTGTTACTTCTGTGGGTCAGAGCCTTCCCTATTTGCTAAGTCCTAGACAAGCAGCTGTAGACAAGCCCTTGGAGAAAGCTTGCCGTATGCTAAAGCTTTTTGGAGGCTTCAGGCACTGAATTACACCTGCTTGTCCACCTTCTTTTAATTTTTATCTCTATCACAGTGCCAAATGAAGAATTCCCCAGACAACTGCAAGTCTTTAAAGGGTTGGAGCCCATGTGTCTGCAGAGTCATCCCCTAGGAGTCACACAAGGGTTTTCAGACAGTTGTTTGGAGCTGTCTTCAGCTGGCCCTGCGGGAACAAGAAGTGCTGAAGATCATGTGCCTGCTCTGTGGTTTGCCATCATTTGTCTCTCCTTTTCCAGACAGCTCTCTGGTGAATCACAGACCTGCCTTGGAGGGCACGAAGCATGCATAAAAACCCATTAAAGATATGCAAACTCTACCCAGGAACAGGAAACAGGAGATCCCAAATGAAATCCCTGATTAATGTGAAAGCTGTGCCTGTAGGAAGAGGATAAACACAAAGCTTCTGTAACCAGCTACCCCAGGGAACTGCACCTGCCAAGCCACAGCACACAGCTGCTCCTGGGCTGTGGGATCTCCCCACCAACAGCAGGCACATCCCTCAGAGAACCCAGGTCTGGATTATTCACACTCAGAGCTACACAGGCCACATGGCTGGTTTAGCTAGTCTTAGCCTTCTTTGTGAAGGAGGGCAAATCTGTTCGGCTCCATTTGCTCCTGTTTGCAGAAAAGAAGTAACACTCCTCTGGGAAGCAGGGATGATGCACAAATTAACCAGTCTTCTTGAAAATGCTTCTGGAAGGAGCAACTTCTAATTAGAAACTAGATTATATGTCTATGAATATTTACCTGTAATAAGCAGAGCTTAGTGAGAAGATATGGGTGGGGTTTCTGAATGGGTTTAAAATGCCTGCTTTGTATTCAAGTGGATTACCTGTGTTAGAATTAAATTTAAATGTATTGATCCCTACTTAAGGAGGTATCTAAATGACTCGAACATGGTATGGGAATCAGCCATAAACATTTCTGCTGAAAGACTGTGCTGTATTCTGATGAGTTTGTACATTGTGCCAGCTGTGATGTTGTTTAATGGGGTTTGTAACACTGGACTCAATGATCTTAAGGGTATTTTCCTACCTAAATGATTTTATGATTCTAAGACTTCTGAGGTTGAGCCAGACATGAAACAGACCTTGCATGAAACGTACCCAAAGGGCACCATCTAATCCACTGACAGTAAGTTTTCAGATTTGAGAGGCTAATCTCCATTTATCTGAACGACCCAGCTTCAAATGTATGTGTGCTCCATGGCAGAGTCAGGCAGTCCTGGATTATTAGGACATTTAGGCTAAACAGGCAGCATTGATGCATAACAGGCTGATCTCACTTTTACCATTTGCAGTGCCAGGACACAACACTAAGCCTATGACACAGGATTAGTGACCAAAGACAGCCACCCACAGCAATCAGCCAGAATAAGCCTTTACCTACCAGGTGACCTGGAAACCATTTCCTAACAGCACTTGCTCTTAAGCAGCACCAGTGCTGCTTTTACACTTCATAGAATAAGTATCTAAAAAAACCAATACGCTCATTGAATTTAACACTGTACTATGACAACGCATGCCACCATTCATTTCTCACCTTGCAGCATCATGAGATTGGCACCAGCCCACATGGTAAACAGTGTTAAAACAACCTGCAGGAAGGAAGGGCATCACTGTGAATCAGCCACTGAAAGAGGTAAATCAGGATTTGGTTCTTGCTTTGTCACCAGCTCTCTTCTCAGCCTGACCCAAGTCACAGAGTTCCTCTGCAGCCCAGTTCTCCAGCTGAAAAGGGTAACAAGCACCTTCTCTTGGCAGTGCCATCAGGCAGCAGCACTGCACTCCAGCTACACAGTGCCTGCCTCCTCCTATCATCCCTCCTGCTCTCTGCCTCAGCTCCCCAGGGCAACTCTTCTCCTTCCACCTCCCTCTCTCCTACCTCTAAAGCAATTCTGGCAGCTTCTTAAAAAAAACATGTTTGTGACCAGCCAAGGTCATTGGAGCCACAGGCTCTACTTGCAGAAAACCTCATCAGAAGCTGGGCCCCATCTCCTAAAGAGGAGCAGGATTATGCATACAGCAAAAGGATCAAAGCTTGTTCACGTTAAAAGAAAAGAATTCCTCATACTACGCTTGATTCATGCCAAGGAGGGTACAACAAGATCACTCACCTAAGCCTGCTCCTCTCAAACAGAGGCAATGGTTGCAGAACCTGGCACACCACATTTCCTTGATTGGTAGAACACTTTGGAAATGCTCCTGGAGTCAATGACTAAATAAGTCCCTGTCTTGATTTAAAGTTGGAGATAAGTGCTGCATCTCACACTGGCAAGCACAATAAAACAGCCGGAAGCATAAAGACAATATGGGATATTTCAGGCCCTCGTTCTTCCATTTTTTACCCTGGGCATGTTGAACAACTAAAGACCACACTGAGCAAATCAGCATTTTACCAGATAATACTGTGGGATTCTAGCTTCAAGGTGCCAGGCTCCTTGCTGGCACCAGCTCCCATGGCAGGAGGGCTGGCTCCAGCAGTGACACCAGCCCAGCCTCCTCACACCAGCCAGCCTGGTGGACCCACCTACTGCTGCCAGCCAGGCCCAACAGCACAGCTTTGTTGTGCTGCCTTACTGCACAGAAGACAAAAGAAGTAACCTTTATTACAAAAAAAAAAAAAACAAACAAAACAACAAACACCTAGAAGAAAGGCAAGAATAAAAACACTTGTGAAAAGGACATGATGTCCACCTTTATCTCTTACAAGTACAGAAAATTTAACTTTACACATGGAAGCACAGCAAGTGCAGGTGCTGCTACCAGTGTGTTACCATAAATACAAAGCAGCCTCCCCATATTCCTGCAAAGCTGGTCTAGATGTGACACAGCCAAAAGCAAAACTTCATTCGAAGATGAGATTTGAGAAAGCAATTTGTGGCCCTTTCACCTTGGAAAAGCAAGGAGTCTATGAGGTTAAAATGATGCTATGATAAAATGGGTTATGTTCTCCATCTGAATGGTATTATCTACATTATTAATGCCAAAGTGCATATAAAAGCTTATTAATGTTCACACTCATTTCCTTTTCCAGAAATGATCTGATCATATTTAGAATGTGAAAGCTTGTGCACCTAATGGTGCAGTTGACTGGCGCTTTCTCTTCAGCTGACACACTGTAGATGCAATACTTGATTTTTACATTTTTACTCTTACATTTCTGTAAGTTACATGCTCTTTACTTCTGGCAATGCTTCCTTTACAGAGACATGTAGTTAGAAGTATGCAACTAAGTAGACACCAAACGATTATTTTACTAAAGCTTTTGCATGGACAAAAGACATTTGTTCGAGCAACAAGTCTATAAAATTACAAAAGCTGCAGGATGGGGGAAAAAAACAGGCCACATAATGAGATCCAAAAAACTGCCAGAATAAAAATCCTAACGCTTAAACAGCAAATTATTCATCACTAGAGATTATCTGAAGACTTTGTGCCATTAAGGATATCAACACATGGCCTTGAAGCAATCGTATACATACATAATTCAACAGCACAAGGGTTTTCCATAAGAAACCAATTCCTTTATGGAAAGGAGCTGAAGCCTCAGCTCAGGAAATAGATGTTATCAGGTACATCAGTTAAGGCCATATAAAAGAGTCGACTACTCTGGTTTTTCCTACTTCCTCACAAAGATGCAGTAGCATGCAGCTGTGAAGGGGAAGGAGGGCCTTGTGAGGGCATTCTCCCCAAGTACTCGTTTAAAAACAATAGAGCAAGCCTTGACAAATAATTCCAGCACAAAAATGCACGTCCGTATATAAAAACCAGCTTGTAACACCAAGAACAAACATCAGGCAGACAAGCCTGCTAGGCCAGGAGGTTCAGAACTGCACGGAAGAAATTCATTCAACAGCCTTCATTTTTGGTTGTGCATCTGCAGACAGGAAAGATTTTTTCTTCCCCCAAAAGCAAAACACATGCAAATGTCTGTCATCAAAAAGCACACGCTCTTTCAGAATGTCACAATTACCTAGCCACAACTAAATGCTGTAATTTGTTGACCAACTCCTCACAAACTTCAAGAATGACCTCAAACCCTTGGTTAAAACTGCAAAATAATTTCTCCCCTTTAAATGTAATTTTGTAATGCTTTGATTCCCACCCCATCACCAGGCTAAAGGGTTCCAACAGCATGCTGCTACATGTTTCTAGTGCAGCAAAGAAAAAAAGGCTGAAGCCACAAACAGCAGCTGTGGGAACTTGCCAGCCCAAGCTTTCCAGCTAACAAAAAAAAAGTGACAAATGACAGCTACGTACTTCTGGAAACAAAAAAAAGCTAACTTAAATATGGGAACGGCCAAAACAATGCACTAAATTATTAAAATACAGAGGTAGTCTGTCAGCAAGTTTAGCTCACCTGTGTGTTCTGCAACATACACAGGCAGTATGTGAAGCAGGACATTCAAGAAAAGCAGGAATAAAAAAGAGAGGAAATGGTCAATGCTATCAGAATCTACTTTGTAACATTTGCCTAACAGGCTTAAACCTGCAATATCTGGCTCCTGTAGGCATCTGTTGACACCAGGTTAGTATTAGCACCCGTATTAGTACCACTGAAAGGAAGAAGTTCTGGACAGAGATTAAAAAGAAGCCTAAAACCATAGTATGTTAGTTGAAGCATTAGTTATTAGCCTGCAGACAGCAACAACTCCAACAGTGGCTCCTAAAGAGTAAGCTGCTCATTGCACAAGCAAAGATGTGTTAGTGGTGGGGCAGCTTTAGGAAGAGGAGAAGGCGCTTGGCGTGGCTCCTCCCTGACCAGACCGCAAAGCCTGCACAGGGAAACCCTTCCATCACCAACACACCCCGGCCTCTGCCTCTCTTGGCAGCGAACAAGCAGCATCAGCTGCACACAGACCTCTGGAAACAACGCTTCAAAGTTGTCTTTGCTTCCAGGGATTTGTTCCCCAGCCCAGCGTGTGACCAGCAGTGCTGTGTGGTGCTGCTGACAGAGTGGCACCGACCCGAAACCGTGCCCCAGGGGAGGCACGGCACGCGCGGCCACCGCGGCCAGCTCCAGCCTGGGCACTGCCATTCCCAGGTCACACAAAACATCTGCCAACCCTCGAGCGAGCAGATAGAAACATCACCTTCCTGGAACCAAGCCATTACACAAGCACCCAAGCTGGGAGCAATGTTTATTTCTACACTTAATGTAGCCATGACAACAACATCTTCATCTAAGAGATGACCAGGAGGAGGTCATGAGGCACCTGTCAAGCACGGATAAAACACCACACCTCAAGAGAGTGCAGGAGGGTAAGTTCTGCTGGATGCCATCTGCAATTCAAGAAAACTAACACCCCAACATGACAGGCACACCCCCCTCAAAACAGCCAGGCATCTAGGCACAACCACTCCAAACTCTTACAGCATTACCAAAAAGCAAACCTCTGGAGGATTTCTCTGCTAAAAAAAATAGCTGTGACATATTCAAGCACACTACAGCACGCCAGAAATTCTCCTGACTCAATCGCTTTTTTACCTTGAAACAAGTTTATAAAATTATCAGGAAGTGAAACATTGCAGAAAAAAAAAGGAGAAAAAAAAAAAACAGAGAAAAAAAAAAAAAAAAAAGCGGCAGCTTCCTGCCTGTATCTTGCTGTCTTTGGTGACCCAAAGCCACCTCCTCTGAACAGCACCATCCCTGGAGGCATTTAGAAGGAGTGCAGGGACATAGTTCAGTGGTGGTCTCGGCAGTGTTGGGTTTATGGTTGGGCTCTAGGATCTTAAAGTTCTTTTCCAATCTAAACAATTCAATGATTCTGTGTCAGAGCTGAGGTGCCATCCATACCAAACAGCAGCAAGCATCACTCCTACAGGTCTGAACAAGGCCAGGAATTCTGGGACATCCCAGTTTTGCCAAAGTTTTTACTTCATTTTAAAAAGCATGGAGCCATGTCTCACAGTATGTATGATACCTAGGAACGTCATGGCTCTGGAAAGACAGTGGCAGCCACAGTGGAGTTATTTTGGCCCAACCACATTTTCATTTCACACAAAATAATAGAGACACACTCCTGTGGGTAAATTCCTCCTCCTTCCGTCCCCACAATTACCTTAGTTTTGTGGCTGAGTATTTTGTACTAAAATGGATTATCTCTTTCTGGCTGTGAGCCCTTTCAAAACCACTTACAAGACTGCAAATTAATATACACACCTTAATATTATCTAGTCATAATAAGAGGAGGGGAGGAATCGTGGCATCTCATGCCACACCAAATTAACTCGTGGGCTGCCTGTGGCCACGGGGCACAATTTCATTACTCCTATTTTATACAGGAGATTCAGGGGCATTTTCTAAGATGCTTTTACATGTCAGAGAGAAAGGATACACAGGAAGACATTCTTGTCAACTGAATGATTCTGAAATAAGTTAAACACACCATTCCTTGGAAATGTAATTGGTTTTGTTAGGAGACTATTTGTTACTGTTGTATTCATTTTGGTTCTAAGTGTGCTCAGACACAAGTCCAGCCTTTGCCCAGCGGATTTTTATGATCTTTGACATCTGTTTAGAATTATTTAAACATCTGTTTAATACTGTTTCTCTGTGACCATAATAAAAAGGATCCTGATGGTCAGCAAAGAACTGTCAAACACAGGAAAACATTTGGGAAAGGGAAAGAAATGGTCCTTTCAGTTCTAGTCACACTGCATTACCCTCAGCAATCAAGGACAACAGGCAAAATATCAGGAGACAGGATGAGGGTTTGCAGTTAATAGCAGCCTAAGTACATACACTACCATTTATCTGGGCTCCATTACCCTTATGCATATGCATGCTTGTGAGGGCAGCCTAAAAGTAATTCTGTTGTTTTGTACATACAGGGCCTGGGCTGGTGACACTGAAGTCATAGTAATCTGTGGCCCTCCAGGTGCACTGGCCCAAGGCTAGCCAGAGCCTGTGTCTGTCTCAGATTTACAGCAAGCTTCTCACTGAATCTGGCAGTGCAGGCATGAAACCATCAAGCACTACATCTCTTAAAAGCAGCCACGCAGGCTGCACTTCTAGGTAACTTCTCATTTCATTTTTGTTTACAGAAAATCTTCTCAGTGTCTTTCAGAGGCAGAATGATACATTCCTCTGCAAAAATGCACAACCATAGCCAACAACAGGCAGTGGAGAGCTTGCATGAGCCTCTGACAGACATCAACACGCAGGATGTCCTACACACACCCTGCTCCAATGGGCACCATGGGCACGTTTGTGCCACGGAGGTGAAGGCAGAGCTGGCATCCCAAATCAAACAGCCACGCGCAGAGTGACTGTTGGCCTTAAACAAAAAGAAGAGAACAGAGCTGGCTGAAGAGAAAACCTGCAGGCCTGGGGGCAGAGCTGGCAATTCAGCAAGGAAGGCCCTAGCTAGCGAGGCAAGACCAAAAATGAGATGGAGACACTACAGAAACTTTAGGTTCTTCCAAAATAATTTTCCAAAAGCTGAGTCACAGAAGTTTACACAGAGAATTACTTTAAGTTATTTTACCCTCTCACACAGCACTGACAGGAGTCATTATCTGTTTGCTGCCCAGAACCATCAGTGGAAACCCTGAAGATGAAAAGCACACTCAACAGGACATCAGCTACCAGGCTTTCTCAGGAAAAGTTTGCAAGTGGCGAACAAACAGTTCTTAAGAAACCAGATTACTTGGTGCAAGAACGAAGAATAAGCTGGGCAAAGAACTGCAGAAAGCAGGCAGGGAGAGTGGCAGCAGGAAGAACCCTACATCCGCTGATTACTCAAAGGGTAAGAGAGGTGGGTCCAGGCAACCACTGCTGCTCAAAAAGCAGCCACAAAAGTCACAAACAGATCAATACCTTCACCCTTTGAGAGTGCCACTCACACCTGAAAGCCTCTGCCAGTTTGTTGGACCACCTGTCTTCGGCTCCTGAGCTTTAGCTTAATTGCAATAGCTAGAGGCTTTTATCATAAACTGTACCTTCATACAATATAAAAAAGTGACACTTACTGAAATGGAAAAGGTACAGCCAATTACTTGGATGGGGAACAGTACAGCAGTAACTCTTAGAATTAAAAAAAAAGGTTTTTTCAGTCATTAAAACAACTCACATGCTTGCTGTAATTAACATTCACTGTAGAGATGGTTAAAAAAAGAACCAGATAAATGTGTTAAGATTTACAGCAAGTTATGCAGTATTTGTATATGACAACAGAAATATTTAGAATATCAGAATGCTTACAAATACACAGACACCACTATGCACAAAGATTATAATCCTATGAATTAGTTTAAGTTTTATTAATTATTTTAGCTTGTTTTCTGCTTAACATTTAGTCATTCAAAAGTGACTAGTGGCAGTTACATGTATGAAAGAAATTAATCTAGAAACGAATGATGGTAGAACACACTTCCTGTGGTTAAATCACAGGTTTCTCTTGGCTCAACTGGTGAGCTAATAATTACCATCACTGGAAGCAAATTCAAGTAACCTAAACTAATGCTAAACTAAGCTGTCCTGCCTAACAAGTGAATGCAGCCAAAAGAACTGATAATCTCTTTAAAGGTTTAAGCATAGCAATACCTTAGCACCTTTCAGCTATATCAAAAAAGCAGCAATTAACATCTGTCTTCAAAGCCTGTATGAGAAGTGGTGTGATCAATTTCTCATCCATCTGAATGCTACCTGTGCTGTTAGATACACTTGGTAAGAAAAGCCAAGCATGGAGGCAAGGAGGAAACTGATCACTTAAGAGAAAGGCATGTTTAAACTCCCAGCAGGGAGGTTCTCTCATCATCTCCTACATGATGCTCTCCTCACTGGTCAAAAAAGGTGTGGATCCAGAAGGAAGCACGTACTACAGAAATCCCAATAACAGGCAGAGAGCTCTTGGTTTCAGAGTCAACCTTCCCTGAGCATCACAACCCAGACCTGAAGCACCTCACGCTTGGTGCACAAAGAACAGCCCAGGTCCTGTCCCTCGTACTCCAAATCTCACTGCAGGACATTGTGAGCTGTGGCCTCTGTGTTCAAGAAAAAGGAAACAGTTTCCGGAATCGCTGCAAGTTATCACTGTCACAGTTGCCTCAATCTTCAAGAGCAGGAAGAAATGCAGAAGGAGACTGCTCCCACAACCCCAGTGAGTCTGAGCACAGGCAGGAGTTGTTACAGCAATGCAAATCTTCCCAGACACATCATTCTCTGGCCTATATTCACCTCTGTTTTGACTGAGTCTATCTATAACCACACGGGGCTGCTGTTACTGTGTCTCTCTCAGCTAAAGGTGGGCCAGCCTGGGGACAGCACTCCTCCAGTCTGATGCAGATGAGAAGCAGAGCTTGCCCTGATGCACACAGAGCTGCTGCAGTGCCTTGGTGACACTGCTCAGGCTGCAGGTGGGACTGGCTCCACCACCAACACACAGAAACTTCTGTTCTCGGTTTTAAGACGAAGCACCACAGCCAGCTTTGAATGTATCCTCCCCCTCCTCCAGTCACTCAGAAGTGAAAGAAAAAGATCTGTTGAAGAAAATTAAGGAAATAAAAAGAGACCCAGTAGGACGAGGACAGGTAGATCAACATATCCCTCTGTAAACAACAGGAAACCTATGTCCACAAAGCAAATTATCAGCCTGTCTTATCATGTCCCAGGCCACAGCCTGAGCAGGAACAATGATGAGCATTCACCAAAATTTTGAGCATCCTCAAAGCAGGCACACTGCAGGGGTGTAACAGCAGGTCTGAGGAGCCTCCTCTGATGCCTTTTTCCACCCCCTCTGCTTCGAGGGCTCTTAGAGAAGATGAAAAGGGAGAACCCTAAGACAACAGCCTATCGTCTTTCTACAGTATTACAGACTTCATCAAGAGGTCATCTACATGACTTAAACCTATTTTGACTTCTACTGCTGCTGCTGAAGCAAAATTCTCGCTGTAAGACGTAGTAAAGGTTTAAAAATGCTAAAGGCAATAAACTCAAGGGCTTCACTAAACATGTAAAAAGCATTGGAATGGTACAATTTTGGTCCTTTGCAACACACGTATTTTTAATATCAATGCTTGCTGTTTGGATTTTTAACACACAGCTCCTACCTGAATCTCATTTATGAGACTTGGTCTGTGCACCACGGGATAGTGAAGCCTCATGGTGTGAAACATTTTCTTTGCCAGTCGTAAGCACCACATCTAAAGATGAGGATATTCAAGGGACATGTCAGGAGACAGCCCATAAATACTGCCTTCTATTACAGATGAAAACACATTATAGTCTGGTCCCACAGTATCGCTTTCACTTCAGAAGCAGTTTTATCATTTGCTGCTTTCAAAACTCTTTTCAATGTGCTATGTGGCAGCTTTATGCAAGTGGAAGATTTTTTTTGGAAAAGCATAAATAGACTGTGAGCGAGGCTTGTGATCTCCAAGTACGGGTATTTGGAGAGGGGCTGGCTGCAGGCAGTCCTTCTGAACCCCACAGGAAGGGTCTGAGGCTTGCAGGACACCCACGCTGCAGATCACAGGCGGACCACGCCGAATTAAAAATAGCAGATTTAAGCACGCAAAGTGTGTAACAGTTGGTAGAGTACATGGCTAAATCAGGATGTGGGAGTCATAATATCAATTTACTAAATATTTATAAATGCTTCTAGCTACCAGTGATAAGAAATAGTGTAATACTGATCACAGCTGTCTGCCCATTGCTAAATTTAACACGATCCGAGTGTTTAATACTACGGGTTTTCCAAGTAGCCTGTGAAGAACGGCAACAGCTTATCCGAAGAGGCACTTCCTAAGTAAGAAGACGACAGGAAAAATTATTTCTACGTACGGCACGGCAATGAAACGATGGAGAAAACCAAAGGAAGGATAGGCAGAGCCGAGAGGCCTTTCGAAACGAGCCGACATCCACTTCCATCCCACCCCGCCGACGGGAGATGTCAGGGTTTCACCGGGGACGGCGGGGCTGCAGCTCGGCGGGGACGGGCGAGCGCCCGCGCCCGGTCCCGGCTGCTGCCACCGCGACCCCGCCGAGCTGCGCCCTGCCCGGCCCGGCCCCGGCCCCGAGCCCCCGGCCCGCCGCACACAGACAATGTCCGCCGGCAAGCGAACAGAAGCGCATCGGCGGCGGCAGGGCGGGCGGGGGGCAGCGGGGAGCCGGCACCGCACGGCGCCCCCAGCGAAGGGGCTTCCACAGCCGCCCCCGGCAGGGGGAAGGGCCTCCCCCGGCCGCCCGCACCGCACCGCCGCGGGGGCTGCGGCTGAGGCTGCGCCCGCCGCCCGCTCCCGCCCGCCCCGCGGCGCCCACCTGGTCGGCGAGCTTGAGCACGGCCATCCTCCGCCGCGGCTCCCGGGCACATGCAGCTCCCGCGACGGGCTGCGAGCGCGCCCCGCGACCGGCGCTGCTGCGGCGGCGGCGGCTCCGCTTCGCGGCGGGGCGGGGGCCGCCTCGCCTGGTCCGGCCCAGGAAGCAGGGGCGGGCGGGCGGGCTGCCGCGCACGGCCGCGCCGCCACCGCCGCCTGCCGCCGCCGCCTTTGTTCGCGCCGGCGGCCGCTGCCGGAGCGGAGCGGAGCGAGGGCCGCCCGGGGCTCTCGGCGCCCCCGCCCCGCCGGGCAGCGCGGGGGGCGGTGCCGCCGGACCGGGCGGGACCCGCACGGACCCGCCCCGCGCCCCGGCCGGGGTCCCGGGCACCTGCTGCACGGCCGGGAACCCGCAGCCCGAGCGGCCACGGCCCCTGAGGGACGCGGCGCTGCCCCGGCCGGGTACCCTGTTCCCGCCGCAGGGCCGCTGCCCCGAGGGCACCGCTCTGCCTTCACCCCCGAGCTCTGAGGGCCCGTGCTGGTTCCCACCGGGCTGAAGGCAAGCAGGGAACGTGCCATCCCAAGCCCGGGTAGAAGGAGAAGCCGAAGCCTTAACCTCTGCCTTCCTTCCATGTGTTTGTGCAGATCCATTTGTCAAATCCCCTCAAACACACACAACTGTTCGACAGGAATCTTCTGGGGTTTTCTTTACCTCTTTTTGCAGCAGCTATCTTGCAAAAATCTGGTAGTCCAAATGTCTTCCTCCTCAATACACTATTTCACTTTTCAAAACCTAACATACTAGATAATAAGAACAGTTCAATAAGCAAGCACACAAGCCCCACAGTCCCTGCCTCATGATGCAGAGGAAAATGAACATCATCCACTGTTCCTGTAGAGCTGACCTGGGGGAAACTTCAGTTCCACCCTCAGAGCTGGCTGTCAGTGTGACTCTAGCACCAGTGCACAGCCAAGCATGCAAGGCCAGGGGCTGGCATGGAGGGGAGAGGAAGAAAAGAAAAAAAAAAAGCTTGAAGGGGTAAATTTACATTCTTTCTTACCCCTCAGAGATGACAAGCTGAATCCCTGAAGCATGCGATTTGGTTAAAATCATTGGCACAACGCAGAGCAACAGGAGTCACACACATGCTGAAGGTAATGAGGGTAATTACATTTTTTCCAAGGACATGTAACTGAAGAGCAAAGGACTGAAGGTTCCCTCTTCCCCTCCTCCAAGTCACACAAAGACCAAGTATTTTCCCACAAGTTAGATTCTGTAGTGAGAAACTCCCATGCACTGCAACACATCCAATATGACAGTGATTTATGACTTTTCAACCCTTAATTACAGAATGAGGTGACTCTAAGTAGTTAAAAAAATGGGAAGTGTCTTCTATGGAAGAAAACCAATCCAGCAAGGGAGCAGATGTTGGTTTCAGGCTTTTATAAGTGGGGATTAAAAATGATACACAAATTACAACACATTTTTACTCCAACCATTTTAAAGGGGTTTTAATGGTAAAACAGTGTTAATATGAATCAGTCTTTTAAAGGAAAAAATAAAAGAAAAAAATACAGTGAGACAATCCAGTACTTTCTGTGTCCCACCAATTCAGGCCAGGAATTCTGCTTTGACAGTCCACTCCCAGGCTCTGTTCACCACACCGAGGTCAGAAGTAAGCAGAAGTTAGCTCCCAGCTGAGAGCAAGCAAAAAAACATAAAGAGGGGAAAATGGAGGGAACTTTCAGCATTATAAAGAAAGGTCTGTTTTGTTATTTCCGGCTACCTAGCATTCACTGTAATCTTCTCCCTGCAGTTAAACTTCGTGGATACATAAGGAAAATGATTTTTCAGATTTGTTCTTTACTCCCCTCACTTCTTGATCCAAAAACCTGGTGCAAATCCTTGTACCTTCTTTGGGACCTCCGACACTCTCCTGTCAGGGAGCTAAGGCAATGGCAATGCCATCGGAATGGAAATCTGCTGATGCAGTAGGAGCCCAGCTGCTTGGGAGGCAATAACTGGGCTAGATGCAAGCTAGTGGTCTTAGAGGAGATGGGTCATGACAGTGTTAAAATATTTTAATCAAGTTTTTTGTTCCCAACAAGCAGAGTCTCATGCCTGCTCCTCTTTTCCAGGCCCCACAGGATGGTATCTGAGAGGATCAACCACCTACGAGCCACTCCTCGGAAAGGCCCCCAGGAACTGCAGAAAGTGTTCACATCCCATATTAACCAGACAGCTCTCAGTTTACAGAGGTCCTTACAATTTTATTTACACTTTCCATTTAAAGTGTCACTTGCATGAACTGCCAAGAGCAGTCACAGTGTTGCAGTCATTTCCCGCACAGTAAAGGAGTCCAAGATTTCTCTGAAAGTACAATGTCCTCCTCTCCTGTTCACAAAACAGCACAAACAACTACGTTCCAGTCATGCACAATCAACAAAAGCTTTTCTGAGCTATTTTGCTCAACAACTTCTTAGCCCAGGCTGGTACATAACAGTAATTCCATGACACATTTGCATGTGAAATGATGCCATATGCTCAGCTGCCCTTTTTTTTTTTTTTTTTAAAAAGAGTCACAAAGCCATTAGCTAATGTTTCAAATAATGGTCATACCTGCAACTTTCAAACCTGTAGCACTAATGTTCACTTTCTATACTGAGACATTAACAAGTACCATCTAAACAGGTGTGCAACATCATTAATGAGAATACACTTGAGCTTGCCAGGTATTGTCATCTTGGACTAAACCTATATTTGGAAAGGAAAAAGCCCTAGGGCTACACTGGGCCTCTGACAGGGAAGTGGAAAGAAACCCTCTAAGGTCAGCTGGTGCATTTATTCCTTGCTGACCCATACCCAATCCTTAGAGGGTTCTGTGCATCCAGTTGAACTCTTCTGTGAAACACAACCCCCTATTATGTATTTTAAAAAGCAAAATAGTAACATGAAAGATTGAACTTCGGCACTTAAGCAATTTCTGTCCAACAGAAAGGAAGAACAGAACTGCCTCAAATATTTTGCAGTTGCCCACACTTAGATTTCTTCATCTTCTGGCCACAACAAATTAGGCTCTGTAGTGTACTGGCCCAGTATCACACACATCTGCCTTTTTTTTTTCACTTTTTCATTTTGTCCCCAGAAAAACCAAAGTTCCTCCAGCTCCACCTAAACTGGATTGTTTAGCCATTTGCTATCAGCAGTCATACATGAGACACTTCCTCACTTAAATTTTGTTTCAGGAAAGCCTCTTAGCATTCTTATACCCACCTGGGCTCAACAAAACTCCCAGACACAATTAGATTTAAGCATGCAACTTCAACAGAACATCATCATCATCATCATCATCATTAACAATCAGCCTTTGGTTAAGATCTCACCTGTTGTTTTCACATGGGGTAATGGTGCAAGTCTTCATCTGGGTATTGGCTTAGGAGTTGAGAGACTCACCATTAATTCTCCCTCATGCTACAGTGTTCCTGCATGGTGCTTGTTCCTCATGCTACTTGGTTTGCTGCCTGTGCAAGGAAATTCCCACTTTGTAAGGAGTGCCCTCTGACATGGCTGAGGAAGGATTTCAGGTAAAGGCCACTGGCTACTGCTCTGAGCCACCAGTAGCCACCAGACTCAGTGTTAGGAGTTATGCACTTCCCATGCAGTATCAGAGAAGAAAGCAATTTCATTGAAATAAATCCATTTTACTGTATTTACATGCTGCAGTGAGCTGGGACAAGGGTGGGAAGTGGGTGAACAGCCTATACAAGAGAACAAGTTCAGTTCTCCCTGCACCCTGTTCCTCCTGCAGCAATACAAACATGTCTGCAAATTATCTGCTGAGTCCCTACAAACCCTCCTGCATCTCAAACAGACAATCTCTGCATTAGTCTGATATTTCTGCAGCCTAACAGGATGTGGTCACTTTAAGGCAGCCAAAAGTCTGCACTGCCACTCTCCTGCTCCTGCTCTGTCTGCACAGTTGAGCAGCAGAGACAGGGGAAGGGTTCTGCTGTTTTTCTCTCCAAAGTCAGGTCTGCTGCTGTATTTAAGCACGATGATCACTCACAGATGGAGGGTGCAATTGTTCCTAGACATATGTTTGGCTTCTGCCTCGTGAAGAAAACTAAGTACATGCAGTCAGCATATTCCTCAGCAGTGTCTCTTTGCCACTGTTGAGCACGGATGAGGGACAGAACTGATACCAGAAGACATATCTGTTATCTCTAACCATTTCTAATAACACCAGATACCTGGCATGCCTCTGGTCTCTACCTGTTGCCTATCCTCTTACAGCAACATGTGAACATCTTGCTGCACATTTATTCCCCTTACAAATCAGTGGGAGTCAGATCAGAGTGATGCATAAGCATCATTATGAGTGTCTGCAGTGGGGGAAACAAGCACAAACACACAGAGCTGTGTGAATTTGAAATGCAAGGGCAGACTGGCCACAGCAGGAGACTGGCAAGCAGAACACCAGAGACAGTAACTAATAACTGCTGTCACCATCTCCCCTCCTGCACTGCTCCAGCACACAGGGTGACTGCAGGGTGGGAAGGGGATGGCCATCTCAGAAGATGCTTCAAGCTGCCTGTCATTGCCCTTTCAAAGTCTTCTTCCTTCTGTTTTATATGATTCTTTTTCACAAGGTGGAATTTATTCTATTATTTTTTCCCAAGGGTGATACTTTTTATCTCATTAAGCTATTTTTCCTCCTAGACCTACTTGTTTAATAATTACATGGAACAGAGGGACAAGGTGGGGACAATGTGGAATGAAACAAAGTGAATCAATCCACTGATAAGGGCAGAAAGGGGCAAAGAGGAGTCCTTGGAAGTACCTCCTGTTACCCAGACACAGACCTCCCCTCATTTCAAATACGTCTCAATTATACTTCTGCAGCCATGTAGTTAATGCACAGCGAGGCTTATGAAGCTGTGAATTAAAGTTAGAATTATAATTATTACAGCCTTCTTCTATGTTAACCAAAGAGGAATAAACACTCCCTCATATATTAAGGTGTCTTTACAATTGGTCTGTGCTAGCACCTCTGTTGCAGATGTCCATGTAATTAGTACTAGGTACTGAAAACAGGGGAGGAATGAAGGCAGATGACAACTATACAGGTTAAACTGGGTCAACTCCTTTCTGGTTACAGCAGTCTAGAAATGCATCTCTGCAAAAGAGAAAGATTTCACTGACAGTAGACAGCATTAGTCTCACCTCAGTTCTTAAAGCAACATGTTAGTGGCCTGCCTGTGAGAATACATACCCGTCTTTACCATTTCTGATGAGAGACTGCAACAAAATTTTCAGTAATTTGTCACATAATCCAGTGCTCAGGCTAGAAATCAGGTAAATCTACTGGCTAGTATCACATAAAAAGGGCCAGAGAGAATTGTGTTACTTTGCTGTTTGAGGTTTTTACTTTTACCTCCTGTTCTTCTTCCCTGGAAAACACAAACTTATCCAATTCTGATTTCAGTTTTTCAATAGGAAAAAAGCCAAAACCATAAAAAATAAAACCAACAAAAAAAACTCCAACACATTAGACACTTCACCACACTATGGAGCTGCAGGCTTGGCTGTGGAGTCTGGATTCCACCACAACAGACACTCTATACCAACTCATACTGAAATACTTGGAAAAAAAAAAGAGGAAAAAGAAATTAGGAAAAAGAAGGATGAGCAAAACCAGATTAGCAAGAGGGAAGCTCAGTATTCAAACTTTCTGTTCTCAGCCCTATTCCATTTATGGGTATATAAAATATCTATAATCTTCTATGTCATTAATCTTTTAGGGGAAACATGAAGAAAAAAGAGAAGACATAAAGTATGTTTAGGGCTTCTTTGTGCATAGTATAAGTACATATGAGCTTAAAGTATTCCAGTCCTAGCCACAGCACCCCACTCCAACTCAGGGCAACAGTTTTTGGACTTTAAAAGCAGTGCCTTCCAGTGCTCATGGTCTGAAGTGGTTTGCCACCTTTGAAGTATTCTTGTTTAATCTAAATCCTCATTTTCCACTGACTTACATTTTGAAGTATGCCTGACCCTGAAAGAATTCAGCAAATGGTCTCCAGGGGGTGGGATTGCTGTTACATTCAAACATCCCCTGTACCCCTCTCAGTGAGACATCAGGTAATTGTGTAAGTTGTATTTATCTAATTAGTCACACTCACTAGAAAGATATAACTGAGAGTTCAAAGGGACACTACACCAGCCTCTCTTTACACATCACTTCACTATATAAACTATAGCAATTAGTTACTTATAATCCCTAGTTCTGAAGCCTCTTTTTCACTTGCATCCTCAAGAATAAATTTATTGAACTGTCACATAAACATAAAATATCAATTTTTAATCTCAGTTGCATCAGGAAATCATCATGATTTTAATACAGGAAGCTTTCATGTCCTTGGTCTTTTCACTTCACAGTACCTGCATAATCTTAATTTCTGTCTAGTTCTAGGGCACTAGTACTAGATGGACGCCAATGGATGCATGCCAGCAGTGCTGAAATCCATCAGCTGAAACAGAATAATTTTGGAAAGAAACCACTGGGTCAGTTGTCCAAGGCTGCAGATGTGAAAGGGAAGAACATTGCACAAGCAGAATCAGGAATCCATATTCATCCCTTCTCAGTGTGCAGAGAGGAAGAAAGGGCCTCTGCCTGAGCAGGAAGAGTCCAACACCAGGTCTTGAGACCCTGGTAAGATTTGGGAATGTTCTGATAGCAAATTCCTTCCCCAAACTCAACTATATTTTTCACAGGGCTCAAAAGCAAGCAAAAGATTTAAATTTTCATGTCACACAAAGAATGAAAAGCCATTCCTGAAGTTGCATTTAATTAGAAGGGGTGTGGAAGCACACAGTGACCACAAAGCAGTTGCCACCACGGAGGGAGCAGCACTGTTTGTGGTAGTTTGTGTTTCTTTCTCCCTGATGTCAGGGTTTAGCTCATAATCCAAGGGGAGGGGTTTTTTTCCCTTGCATTAGAGAAGTTATGTGGCTCAGAGCTCTGTGGGGAGAACAGTGTGACAGAGAGTATCAGTAACGTTATCTTTGGAGAAATGCTGGAACTCTGGACTAAGTTCAGAGCTGCTGGATGCAAGCTAATGGAAACAAATCAGCCCAACAGCCTGTAGTCCATGTTGCTTTATGGCTGCATATAAAGCACACTTTGCACTACAGTACATTCCCTTACAACAAGGAAATGCTAGACTAGAACTTCGCAAAATGAAGGTCCATGAAAGAAACCAATTTAAATGTCTCAACACACTAAAACATAGATGAGAACTTAGGATTTGTTTTCAGGAGAACAAAGGGTACATATACTATGGTATTGGTTTACCTCAAGCTAACTGCATCCTCCCAGGCCATGCTAAAACTGATATACATCCAAATTCTTCCTAGAGGATAAATCAAACCCAGCCATTATATACACTTCTGCTGAAGCAATACTTGGACACAGTAGAGAGCTAATATTCAAGGTCACAGGCCACAGCCTAGCAGTTTTGTCTGCAAGCTGAAGGGGGTGATGGGGCTCAGCTCCACGTGTGTACAAAAGGCAGAAAGCCAGCAAACAGCCAGCACAGCTCTGAAAATAAGCAGAAACACCAAGTTCTTTGGGGTACAGAACCAATGGGAGGGGCAGACTTGGAAAGAGTTTGTTTTGCATTCAGAAACAAAACTATCTATGCTCTCCTGCAAGTTTAAAACAAGATAATGTGCCATAGCTGATTCACAGCGGTTTCTTGTTCTTCTATCAGAAAATACTTCTGCCAACTCCAAATTTTATCCTGCTACTCATGCAAACGAAGAAAACAGTGTTTTGCTTTTAATCTTTCTAGTGCCTGGTCCAGCTGCAGTTTGTATCCCAATACCTGGCAAACTGTACTAGCTGCTACACAGGCTGAGGAGGACAAAGGTCTTCCCCTGAAGAGCACAAACCTTTGGAAGATGAGGAATGAAAGAAATCCAGCAGCACAGTTAACTTAGTTTAGTTTTACTAAATTTTACTTTCCATGCTTTGTAACTGCTATAGGGACTTGCATTTACAGATTGTTCATTCTGAAGTGGGTGATGGTGGTTCTCTACATTTTGAGATGTTTTATTCCTCATGCTCACTACTTCCTCACCAAAAACTAGGATTTGACTTTTCACAATGGTTTATACTGTAAGCCTGAGGGAGGAAAAAATCTATTTTTCTTTCTGTGCTTCAGTTAAAGAAGGAAATAAGTAACATGAGCCATGAAAGGACTTTGATCCAGAACTAGAGAATGTAAATGCTTTACAGATGCCAAATAAGGATGTTTCCAAAGAAAAAGAAAACAAAGAATTCTCTACCCCAACTCCTTTTCATTTCCAAACAAGGTAATGGAAGAATTTTGTAAGGTTTTGATGGAAGCTCCATTTCTCCAAGAGGTTGTTCTGTTTTTAATAATCACATACATTCATCAGAATAAACAACTGATCGTTTTGACAGGGGTTTATTGTGTTCCTGTGAGGGAAAAATAATTTCTTTAGATCATGAGTGTCTCTTAAAGTCTTACAGCAACTGGACAGAAATGGTAGGGAGGCAGGAATCCATCCTTAACTGCAATGACATTGGTGACATTCTCATGACCTGCCTGACGGCCATGCTGCCTGCACAATACATCCTAGGGAAGAGCCCAGCACAGACTGACACTGGTGGAGCCCTTGGAGAAAGTGCCATGGATAGGAACATCCTGTGGTTGATCAGTTTGATTTGTACTGCAGTTTTGGATAGCACATAATCTTGCTCTGACTTACAAACGTTACCATCAGTGCATTTTGCACATTCTTTATGAAAACCCTGCCTCTGTGGGTAAGAACTGCTGTGAGTCCTCAATAAAAGAAAGAGATCCAACAGACTAAAATATAAAGCATTTCCAACTAAACTCTCTTGCTTCTAAGAAATAAGGATTCCACCTTCTATTTATTTAAGTTGGAACAAGGCATCAGAGAGGAAAGTCATGACTCCAAGACTGAGTACCTCTGCTGCAGTCTATTCAATCTTTTAAATGTTATTTGTCTTTCACTGTAGAAGACTTCTAGAGCTCACACAACATGAATATCTGCTCTATGTTTCTAAAAAATAATGTGAATTACACTTTATGTATGCAGAGTACAATAACTAAAGTTCTTGTGGCATAGTGTATTCTTATACATGTGTTTTGCACAGTATTTTGACTTAGCAATGGATGGAATAAATAATGCTCAGCCCATGTGCCTGGTCCCCAGATAAAAATCCATAGATTCAGCCCATACAGATGGGCTCTGCACTTGCACAAAGCCTGAAGCACATTCGTAAAATTCTGCATGAGTGCAGATGTCTTCCTTGATCCTCTTGCAAGATCAGAAGATTGGGTCAATGGCTGTGCTCCAGATAATGTCACTATTAACATCTCCAGACATAGCAACAAATACAGCTACAAGAACAAAGCAGGTCAGAAATGAGCTTCTAAGCTTATGGTACAGCTGCCTTACTCCCCTCTAATTCCCTAAATCCCAGAGCACAGTGAGAATGAAAAAACACCTTGCTGGTAGAAAAACAGTGCCATAAAGCAGCCAGTGTTCAGATATGGGAGACGAATGTTGGAGTTCAAAAATGTCAAACCTACGTGTCTGGGGAATGGCAAGGTGAGAGTTCATTCTGTTCTTTCTCAAAGCAGAACTATGTGAGTGTACCAGGATATAGCTTTTCTGATTTATACTTCACATTAAGAACAAATTTATGCTTGTATACTAGTACAAATGATTTAATAATGCATTAACATCTTAACTCTGCTGTCCAGCCATGGCAGAATTAGTGACTACTTACAATAAATAATGTTACAAATCATACTCCTATCACACAGCACTTCCTGGCAGGTTTTGCAGTTCCTTTAGCACAGGAAATATGTTTCAGTAGAGTATTTCAGTGATTCCATTACTTTTTCTGTTGACTATGCAGGAAACTAATTTTCCAAACAGTATGTTACAGATTCAACCCCACTGACGTGGAAGAGGGGAGGAAAACCCAATCAGACAGGCAGGAAAAGCCATGCGTGTGTTACTGGGGTGCTCCCCACTAAACAGCAGCATCTTGAACCAGTACGCCAAGTAGGGCAGACTGGTTTAATCACCATGGTCTGCAATTCAGCGAGAGACTCCTTCCTAAGTCCCCCACGTCACACCACTGATTTGCCAGCAGCTTAAGATAGCTGACAGCAGGCTGTACTCTTCCTTTCCAGCATCAGGACAGATGGCCTCAGCTCACTCCAGCGACTCGGTTTAGCTGCTATGAAAAAAGAAACACTAAGAAGCATTCTTATCACAGCAATGAAACACAGTCAAGCCCTGGAAAGGAAAGGGAACCTGCCTCCTGAAAGACAGAAAGCATTGTTCTGTCACAGTGAATAGCACCAGTAGGGCTCTCAGAAGGCTTTCTGCAGGCAGGCTGCTGGGAAGAATTCACACCCTAAACATGCCCTGCAATAATTTACCCCAGACGCAAATAAGTGGTTAAATTTTCAACAGCTACTAAACTGCAGTATTTCTTAGGGTTCTTGAATGTGAAAGACAATAAAACAGATGAATCTGTTTCAATATCTCCAGAAGAGGAAGGGATTGCAAGCATGGCTGGCACAGCACTCCCTACTGCGCACAGCCCAGGTGCTCGAGCCCAGAGGGGAGCATGGCCTCAAGTGACTCCCTCAAGGTTTACAGGGGATTTATTGGCTTAGTCATGGCTTGCAGCTCTTCTGGTCTCCTCAGAGGTCAGATCCTGACACTCATTCCTGCAGGCCCTAAAACCAGCACTAAGCCTATTGTATCCCAAGGATAAATGCCTTCTTTCCACAGAAACATCCTGGTAGAAAACTGGGGGTAAAGGGTCAACTTCCACTGATGTATCATAGGATGAAACAGAAAACAACGTACCTAGGTACAATGTGGTACAAGAAAACAGCAGCTCAAATTAATCATTCACATGCTAAGTAAATTTTTCTCCTCAGAACAAGGTAACAAGTGTCTTCTGATTTACTGAAAGATCCCCTTGACTCCCCTCAAGACTGTTTCCCAGAACTGATACTGTGACAATTTCCACAATGGAGACACAGCAAATACTCTGGCAGAGCAGGAAGGTGCAGAATCCACTACTGTGCTTTAATCACTATGCACTGCTCCTTCTTTACACCTGCACTTGCCTGATTTTAAGCATGTAAGTCAAACTTTTGACAAACCAACATACAAGGTGTACAAGACACTTCCACATTTTAACTGTAAATTAAAAGAGAAAAGCAAAACTATTTGCTTGTTAAGACCCTTGTTCTACGTAACACTGGGCCAAGACCTTAAATATCCATCCTCAGGAAATATATTCTGGGGTAAGCAAGAAAGCACTTGAGCTAAACATAGTGCTAGCTGGTACTTGATTAAGATAGCTAGAGTTTTATTTTGGCTTTAAGCCATATAAAATAGATGGGATGTAACAAGAAAATGATCCAATTAAAGAAGAAAACCATACTAGTAAAAGAATATAAAATTTCAACAGATTAAACATGTTTAATATAAAAAGTAATTGCTCATCAGTTGGGGTGTTAAGAGAGGAACTAAGCAGGGTTGAGGATTACTACTTTTGTTCATCAATGGGAAGAGCCACATGCCTGAAACAGGGGAGAATAAATAAAAGGATTGCTTGTGTTTGCAGAGATGATTTGCAATGGTAACAGAAGTATTATAATCAGATACACATTAATTCCTATGGGAGGAAAAATTACAACCCACAGTAGCCAAACTCCAAACGCAGGTAACAAGGCAGCCTCAAGTACTTGAAAGAAGGCAAGAACAGAGGCAAAACCTTTAACAGATGTGTGAGGAAGTTCTTTGATACCTGAACTGCACAGGAAGTCTCAAAACATCTCCCAGGTGGCAGTATCTGTATCACACAGGCATCCTGCAGTGGCAGCAAGGACCCAGACTGGAGGTCTCTGACACTGGAGAATTCTTTATAGACCTTGCTTGGAAAGTGATTAAAAATAACCCAATGAAAGCAGATGCAATTTGAGCAACTACTGACACACACTAAAATGTAAATGTGGTGGTGGTTGGACTTTGTGCTTTGATTTGGTTTTGTCTTTTTTTAAAAATCACTGCATATCCTATACTACATGAAAAATGACTGTAGTACATGGCATCATAGCAGGATGAAGGAAACACAGCTGGCAGCTTACAGGCTGTCATGAACAGCAGACTTGCTTTTCTAACACCAACAGAATAATCAAAGTATGAAAATATAGTAACTCCAAGAACTTGGTACTGCAGGGCTGTCTCCACTGACTGAAATGCCCAAGAGCTGCCTCAACACAGAGAAGTATAGAAAGAAACTGGAACTGGCCATAAGAGAAAAAGCAAGCACCCAGGAGCATAGATGTGCTTTTTTAATTGCACATGGGCATGTAAATGCATCTTAACACAGGAAGATAGAATGACTGGGAAGTTATTCTTCCATCTTCAGACAGTGACTCAGAGAGATCTTAATATATATATAAGCCATATGAATGCTTATGCAATTACTGACTAACTTCTACAAATAGTAAGCAGATGCTATGCATGACAGCATTTCGTGATAAAACATCTTTGTTTCTGTAAAATCTGCAGAAGTTTCCCACTAAAATCTTACAGACAACACAGCAAAATAAAAAAAACATAGGGTGGTGATGACTATCAGGGAAGCACTTTGGACTAAGACAGACTTGCTTAGCAAATCAAGAAGCCCACTTGCCTCTTCAGTAGAATACCAGAGTCAGCAAAAAGATTGGAACAGTAAGGTTGAGTTTCTTGTATGAATCTTGGCCAGCTGCTGTCCCAGGCCTATCATACTCTGTGTGGAGATGGCAGAGAATTTCAAACACCATCCTGAAACACAGAATAACCTCAGACAAGAAAAACAGTTCTTGGAAACACACTACCTAATTGAGACAACCAAGCTTGGCATCAACTAGTTGAAAAAGGTGTTCTTTATCTCAGCACTAACAAATTGTAGAACATGTTTAACAATGTGTTAGTTCACACAGGCAGAATCACCCAGATCAACAGGCACCTCTAGCCTTAGGTTAGATACTAAGCAGGAAGACCAGTTTCTAGAATGAAAAAGCTGAAAGAGAAGCTTCTCAGTGACCACCTGAGAGTCCTCCTTGAGTCACATGTGAATGACTCTCTTGGCACAGAAATGCAGGTGACAAAAGGGCCTGTGCTGCAGACCCAGCAACTGAAGAAGCAGCTTTACACCTGTGTTCCAATGCATTGTTCCAGCATCACCTGGGCTCCAGCTGCAATAGATCTTGGAGCTCTAATGGCAATTACAACTTTGCTGCTGCGTGGGTTGCAAAACAACCCTACAGCTTCCCACGAAGAAGTCATGTTCACCATTTTCAAGAGAAAAAAACCCAAGCTGATTTGCAAAGTGTGCTGTCTCCAATTTTCTAAGCTTTAAATGAAACCTGTACCTGAAAAAAGCTGCACTTGTATTGAATGATCACTTGTCATTTTATTTTGTGGATGCCTAAGTTTAAGTTACCATGGTTACATCTTCCACAATAAATATAATACTAAACAGGAGGGAATAAGAAACAATTATGCATTTGATTTGGCTTTTTTATTTTTAATATCAGGTATTTGTGATCTTTATTAAGGCACTGACACAAACTGGAGAGTGAATTTTAAGCTGCAGAAGGACTTTTTACAAGGGTATGGAGTGATATAACAAGGGGGAATGGCTTTTAACTGAAAGAGGGCACCTATGAAGGTGGTGGAACAGGTTTCCCAGAGAAGTTGTGGATGCCCCAACCCCTGGAAGTGTTCAAGTTTGGATGGAGCTCTGAGGAACCTGATCTAGGGGAAGGTATCCTTTCCCATGGCAGGGGGACCAGATGATCTTTAAGGTCCCTTCCAACCCAAACCACTTCATCAGTCTATGAAGACTGGTAGTATCATGTAACTGGTAATGATCTTAGAGCAATATTAACATTAAAATTTGTATACAGATTGAAGTGAGCAAACAATTGCCTGCACTCACTGAATATTATGTACCTTCCAATCTTGCTAAAATGAACTTAGGACCTAATGCTAGCTCTATCTCAGCAGGGTTTTTAAGTCTAATCTACACATCATTGTGCTAATTCTGTGGAAATATAAGATACGTGTACAGAAACATCTGCAAACTAATGTAAAGAATAATTAAATGATTTTGTATATATTTAACTTATTTTCATTGAGTGAGGAAACAGCCTTTTCTGAAGGTCATTTCTTTGGTCTTAAAAACTGAAACTAAAGCCACCTGGTTTTCATTTCCTGCCATATTCCTTCTGTCTCAGCTGCATACTGTGCTAAAAACAAAGGCTTCATTCTTTAATTGTGAATATCAGATGCCTTTAACCTTCATTCTGTTGTTAGTGCCTTGGAATGTGAAAAAGTTAATATACAATATCCTCTTTTATTAGCTAAAATAATAAATGGCCAGTTGCATTCCTTTTATCAGCTGGGCTCAAGACCTGCAGATCCTTGGAGACTTAAGAGTTCAACAGAGACAAAAATGCATGGCTTTCAAAGCAAAATCACTATTTGAACACAGTTTTGTTCTACTGTTTTGGATGACAGGCAGGGATTGAAGGTCAGTGTTTCTAAAGTTACCCAAGAAAAGTCTAGAAATAAGTCACCTCAGACCCTGTCACCCTACAGTGGTGAACAGCTGTCACATCTGGTCTCAATCAACAGCCAGGAACCAGCAGTGAAGGGCGAGCCTATTCCCAGGCTTGGATCAGGGATGGTTTTAACAGAAACCACTGGTTCAGAGCAGCAGGACCAGTGAAAGATGGCATTCTTCAGCAAGAAACGCAAGCCCTCAGAGGAAATGGGGCACAAGGGAAATGAATTGTACAGGTCATTGAAGAATTTTATTGGCCAGCTCAGTGCAGAAGAGGGTTGCTAATAAAACAAAGAAACATTTGTCTATCAATGTGACCAAAATGTCTCATACCTCTGAAAGGAACAGAGTGAAGAAACAAATGTGTGTAGACTCTGGAGATGATTCTTAACACAAGCAAGCAAACAAACAAAATCTCTTGCCATCAAGAAAGCAAGCTTTCAGAAAACCCAAAACTCTAATTATGACCACTAGTAATTGACAGTCACACTAAGTAAGACACAGTAATTGCTTTGAGATCAATCTGATAAAATCTTAGGATAAATAGATCAGGTCCATTAATTTACTCCCTCCTCATTTGTTCAGAAGTCATAAAACATTTGCTGCTGTTTAGTCTGCACATAGAACAGCTTATTCATAACTTCCAGAACATTTGGCCTGAGGTTCATGTTAGGAGTGAAGAAGCAGCATTCCTTACCCAGTGGTGTGCTGGATCCCTTAACCAGGCTTCTGGGCAGCCTTTACAAGCCCTGCCATGGGTTCCAGGGGTACAGCTGGGAGGGCTGCACTTCAAACCACACAGGGTACAGGAACCACTAGAGGCCAGGGGGAGCAGAAATCTCTACATTACAATTGGTGAGGTTCAAGACTCAGCATGTGGCATCACACTGATGTACACATTTTTACTTGGGATCACAGAGACTCTCACATTTACCTCTTCCATTTTTATTAAACTGACGAAGAGTGAGATTTTGCAGTTAGTTCACAGATGTACATTAAATAACAGGCAATCACTTTACTTGCACATCAACACTTCCCACATTTAGTGAAGGACCAAAATTTGAAAGCTGTTTCCTGTCCCACCCCAGTCTATTAGTAATGGGGATATTCATTACAGCAGCTTAAACTGAGGGAAAATATGTTGCTTAGCTTGGAGAAAAATATGTAGAATTATCAGTGTGATGCAACACTAGCTGAAACTTGATTTCACAACAGTCATTGCACCAAAAGGTTTAAGAAAGTGGTCTTAAGAGACAAACTTGCAAAAAGTAACTGAGAAAAGAACTTGCACCATGTAATCTCTGGGCATCACATGGCTGTAAAATTGATAAGGAAAACACTTTGATTTAGTTAGCCTGTGAAGCCAGTAAACAGAATGTATGCCACAGTGATAACAAGCATTCTTAATGATTCCTAGCAATTATTGTTCTCATCATTCTGTTTATTACAACCATACCAAGCTCCAACCTTTCATAACATGTCAGAAGTTACTTCACAATCAACCATTTTTCAGAGAGTGGAATTACATTGACAAGAATAAAATGTTCAGAGTCTGGCTAAAAACTGAGGACTCTTACATGCAATTTTACTTTAAAATTATCACATTCATACTTGGCTGCATAATTCTTTGAAATTCCATCAAAAAACCTCAAAACCTTATTCTGGGCACCAAAATTCTGTTCGTGTGGAAACAACTGCCACTCCTTAGGCCATCTCAGGATCTCTGAAAAAAGACAAATTAAACTTGACCTTATGTCTGTAACAACAACCAGCAAAATACTTTCAGGCTTACTTGCAAACCTTTATTTATGAATCTGAACTTGTTAAGTCTGCCTCAAGCAGCAGCTCAGGCTGCAAGGTCTGCTGTGCTTGGAAATAAGCTTTGCAATGTTCCCTCTGGAGGTACACAGAAAAGGCCATCATAGAAAACATAACACTTCAATAACCAGGCATCCCATTTCCTTATCTGGACAGAACACTGTGACAAACTCAATCTGACTCCTACAATGACTCCACTATAAGATCAGGAAACTGAATGTAAAAAGCCACTGAACAGGCTCCATCTCCCTTTGCTTGGCAAAGGAAGAGCCCCAGTAGCTCAGGCTGGGCAAGAAGGACCGGACCATATTTGCACGCTGTACTCCCTAGTATTTTCCAAAACAAATAAAATCTGGCAGCTGTGCTCTTCCAGACCCCCTGTACCTGGCCCAGCCTGAGCAGCAGAATCAGAGTGAGACCTTTTCAGCAGTGAATGATTTTCCAGGAACGGTTGCAGTTGCAAGGGCAACCAGGAGGGCGGGAGGATTTCTCTACAGTGCCCTCACTGCCACCACTGCTACTGTGCCAAGACATGCAGGGTGAAAGGAAGTCTGACACACAGGTAAGAAAATGAGGTGAGAGATGCAGGTTGGAGAGATCCATGGATAAGTGAGGTACAAGCAAAATGGGTACAACTGAATTAGAACAGTAGGAGTGATGGAGGTGTATGTGTGTGAAATTAGATCAGAAGTCACAGAACTATAAGCAATAAAATGCAACTAAAACCAAAGATAAAATTGAGAACACTTTAGATCCTTATCTCTAGGTGCTCTCAGAAAGAAGCTTGATGAATCAAAAAAATTCTCCCAAACTTTTAAGGTTAGCATACCTTAAGGATATAACTGCTACCCTTGGCTTATTTTATCTCCATCAGTTCAAGCGTAAAGAGGCATGGGCATCCTTTGATGGAGAAGTTTAGACTGTAAGGAAATGTAGGTATATACAACCACTGCATCCTTTTTTCCATTAAAAAGAACAAATAAAAAAGTCAGATGCAATCAGAACCCACATTTAGTGGTAAAATATAATATTCTAAACTAGGAAGAGCCCAAGGCAGTATGGCTTACATCCTCCTAATTCACTGCCCCTATCCAAATGCATAATTGTAATTAATTTTTAAAAATAGATTAAAATAAAACATCACATACCTTTTTTTTTCTTGTAGGTGCCTCCACCTCTTTCTGCATACTGGATGAGCCTGCTCAGGAGAATCAACTGTCAGTAAAGCTTCTGTCCATAGAGCTTCTTTTGCAACTTACTGATAAAGTTAGGAGCTCTATGAAAATCCAGAAAGGGGGTTGGAGGACAACTGGAAAGGAACTTAGTTCCCTTTAAAAGAAAACCTAATTAAGGAAGTTGAGGGATTGCCTGGACAAGCAGATTTTATGCTTGTAACTTGTATTTATCAAATATCATACTAAGTCTTGTGACAAGGTTAACTTCTCAGTTGCCAAGCCATGGCATGTCTCCCATTTTATAAACAAGCAGGAAAACAGCAGATGTTTTGTTCACTTTGCCTGTTTTTCTACATTAATGGCCCAATTAATTATCCATTAATGGGATTTAAATAGTAGTGATCAAAATCCTTCCATTCATTTAAACTCTTTGGTCTTTGCTGTCCAGAACCAGAAGTCTGCAGGTGAGCACCAGCCACCACCTCAGAGTAGAACTTTCCCATTTATTAAAGACTTTAGTTTGTACCGGAAAAGAAACATGTTTGTCTACAGGTGGACAGATGTCATACTGGTGTATCTAAGTAGTTATTTATATCCCCCAAATTTCCTCCTTAATCTTCCTGTGCTGAATAAAATTCAGAGTGGCTGCTAAACAGCAAAAGCAAAATCCTTCACAAGCTGCTGAAGGCTTCCAGAAAATCACATCAGTCTATGATCCAGAGATGGCCTCTTTAGGTAAGTGTTCCACAGATCCACAAAGTCTCATGAAGGACAAAAATGCTTCCTGATGACTCTGCATATCAAGAACTGTATTTAAACACTGCCACTTCAAACCTGATTTCATACCAGATACTTGAGATGGCAAAAAACCCAAACATGAACATCAGTTTTATGTACAACTCTGTTTCATCAGCTATCCTTCCCCTTTCCCTCCTTCTCAGGAAACAAGGGAAACATTGCATCTTCCTCAAAAAGATTTATGAAAGTATTTCTGAGATTTAAAAGTGATGAGCTTCAAAAATACAAAAATGAGAACAATCTGAAGTCGGTCCCCTCCACCTTGAGAAAATGTTTACAATTTTACTTATTCCTAAGAATGATGAATTTGCTGAGACACATCTAGAAATCAGGAGCCATCATCCATTCCTACCTGTTTCAGAGTTCTCTTTTGACTCATCTCTCAAACTCAGTGCTTTTTTCCAGCCCTCCTCCCTCTCTACTGGCACTTGCTTGGTTCTGTCTTGAAGAACTACTGAGGCAATGAAGATGGTAGGCTATCTGTAATACAAACAATACCATTCAATGACAAAGCACTAGAAATAGACTAGAATGCACCTTATTCTCAGAGGAAACACTTCAGCAATAAAGACTTCAAGAAGTTGCAGCTGGTTTTTACTTAAGTTTCAGAATACAGGTCAGTGCTGAAAAAAGCCACTTTTCCCCTTTCCTAAGGAATTAGTAACTTTATTAATGAAAGGGTCATCCCAAACCCCTAACAAAAAATTAGACCCTGAAAGGTAGGGTGAAATTTTCTTGTATGTTCAACAGTTAAAGAGTCTCACATTTACGTAGAACAGCAGAGAAGCCAGGTAACACCACTGCATTGAACTTGGTAAGATGGAAAAGAATCACCCCAGTCGAGGACTGGTAGAACAAGGTGTCTGAGAGCCAGCTACTGCCTACTGTTATCTTACAAACATGGGATAATGTACACTACTACCAGAATGATTTATCCTTGAGTTTTAGGTGGCTACTGGCAGATAGTAAGACCTTTTTCTCTGTAGTACACACACAAAAGGCAAAAAGCAAATGAGAAATAGAATGCTTTTCTTAGAAACTGCCTCACCTAAGGTCTGGGGACTTAACTTTCCTAGCTCTTCAATGGAATTATAGTACAGACTATAAATATCTGGATTTTTAAACACAATATGATCAATATGCATAATTTTCACAACTGGTTTTACAAATACCATTTACAATAAAATCGCTTCTGAAAATTTAACAAGCCGTGTTCACCAGGACACTGCATATGAAGCAGTAAAAACAAGCAATTAAATACTACTTTTTCCATGAAAATAAACTGATACTACTACAACCATCAGCCAGGCTACAGCTACATTATTGCATGACAAAGATACACACATTAACTACAGTTGGTACATTTTTCTTATTTATTCAAAAGCTAGTGGATGACAAAAAAGGGTTAAAATGTTTTATACCACCTATTTATTACATGAACAAATACTTAATCCAAAGGGACTCATTTTACAAGCCCCTCTGTCCAAAAACCACACACAAATTAGTTTTTATACACAAATGTTTATTTCTCAAATAAACTTCCCCTTTAAACACAAGGAATGAAATCTAAATCTTCATAAAGATGGATCCGAAACAAAATCCCTCCAGTACATTGTAATCACTGTTTTGTTGGTCACTACTGGCTTTAACTGTTTAACATCAAAAAACAAGGACATATTTAAAAAATCATGCTACTGGATACCTAGTTCTGCCTCTGACCAGCTCTACACTGATCTCCAAAATTTTAAAACTTTACATCATGAAATCCGAAGCATTTAACTGAACAACAGCTGTGCATTAAACACAAACAACTGAACAAGAAGATTATAAGATGTAATCAAGTTCGTAACGAATATAGGTGTTCTTTTCATCATTATAGATTCTTGGATAATGTGCTATCAGAGCATCCTGTGATCCAATGTAGATTGAATTATAGATCTTCCAATAAACATCTCTGACTTTTCTGGCAGGGTGAAACAAACCCTAGAAAACAGAGCACAACAAAATGTAATTAAAGCTTGAAGCCCTAATGTTCTTTTATTGAATTTAATCAAGCATTGCAAAATAATCATTTAATAAATGGGCAAAACATACAAGCTGTAGGAAAAAATAGTTCTGTGTAATAACAATACACAAACATTACTTGCAAGAATATACACTGCAAGAGACTTTCACCTTCCTGCTGATGTCAGTATCTTCATGCTGAGGTCCCCACACTGCTAAAGTGTGAGATTTCCTATCTGCAAATTACTACTAAAATGCTGTCACACCTTCCCTGCACTGACCTGCATTACCTTAATCCTTGCTCCCCACCTGTTAGGTGAGTTTTAATTCCACAGGAAGCACAGCCACTGTCAAGTCCAATTACCTGGAAAGGAGCCTTCATATTTTACCACCCCATGCACATTTACAGAGGCTGAACTGCCTATTGGTGATCTAGCAGTATGAACTCTAAGCAAAACATTGTTTTATAGTGCTGCACTCTTCTAAATGTCTCACCGTTTTTCCTGGCTAACGACAAATCATGACTATTAATCCTATCCTCTCATTTATCTCACTGGTTACTTGTCATAACCCCTCCCACAGCTAATTTGCTACCCAGTCATTAGTTCACATCCTCAAAATTTGTGAGATGTTTCCAATTTAGAAATCAAATTGCCAGGCTATATTAGTTAACTGATATTCAAAGCTACCAGCTCTTTCTACACAAGTTCTGTGATGTCATCAGCTACCTCCCTATACCAAACCCTCTGCTTACTGTATATTTCCACTATTCAAGTCCTTGGCACAGAATACCATGTTTAAATAATACTTAGGTGACAAAAAGCCAGTTTTTCCTTTGCTGGAAATCATCTTCAGTTGACTGTTTTGTCTCCTGGAAAGAAGTCCTGCCTGACAACTGCTCTCTGCTGCCCCAGCACACACACACACACCAGGCCATACCTGTAAACAGTACTGCAACATCCTGCAGGGCCCAATCGCAACTCGGAGGCCCTCCAGAGCCCCCATAACTGCCTGGATGACGTGAGGAGAGGTTTCAAACACATTGGGCCACACGTAATTTAACAAGTGATTGAGGGAATCCTCACAGCCAAAGCCATAAACGCCAAGGGACATGTGCTGCACCACAGCACTGGCTGTCTGTCTGTGCACGAGGTCCCTGCAAAGAGAACAACGGGTATTGATAAATGAGACTTAGAAGCAACATGATTGAACAAGCACAGTGTTTCTTTTCAGTAACACTTTTCTTGAAAGCACTAATAACACTTTTAAGCCATACTTAGTGACAGAAAGAGGCAGAGTATCAAAAAACAGGAAAGTGAAAAAAGATGTGCGTTTTCTGACAAATTACTGCACTCCAACTCCACAGAAATACCAACAACAGAAATTATCAAAAGCAGTTTTAAGTTTTAATGGAAGAAGTCTTGATTCACTGAAGATGCCTTTGTAATTTTAATCTTCAGAAGTATTAGTAAAATTGGAGCATATATAATCCAAATTGTTTGCAAATAATGGCTTCCAAAGTATGCAGGTCATTTAAAGCCTTTAGCTAACAAGGACAATATGCATATCTGCTATAACTAATAATCAGGTATATACTTAAAAATATGACTATGGGTAACTGTACCACAGAAGAAAGACTCTCACCTGTCCATTAAAGCATCTTCAAGCAATGGTGTAACAGCATAAATGTAATCTTTTCCCATCTCTCCAATGTATTCAAACAGGAAAGAAAGAGATTTTAACACACCATTCTGGACATTCAGTTCTGGAACTCTGTATTCATTCATGAGTGCAGGTAGCACTGTGAAAGGTGAGCATGTTTCAGCCACAATAGCAATTGCTACTGTAGTACATACTCTGTTCTGCCTTTCCTGTACTTTCAAGTTGTTTAGCAATGTGGCCAACACATCGTGAGGTCTGGAAGAGACAACATGGGCATCCATATCAATAGATTCAGTGAGGATTTAGATAAAATTAGTTAAGCTTCAAGCAAGTGGCAGAGAAACATGGTTTAGCCCTCACAAAAACTTTAGAGAGCTGGGAAACAAACCGAACACTAAACACTAAACTCTAGAACAGTTTAAGGATTTACTTCCATAGCCAACATTTTTTACTTTGTCTAGACTTAGCTTTTTCCTTGCCTTCTGTTCTTCCTCTTGTGAGCTCTGGAGGGTAGCAGAGCCTCCCCACCATTACTCTGATCCCAGAGGCAACTGCAGACTTGTATAAAACCAGGCATTGACAGAGACAGGTTATGTCCTGCATGGAGAACAGTTACAGCACCCCTGGCTGCTTGCTGTATCTGCATTCAGTCAAGTCACCAGTCACTTAAAGAATATGCACAGAGGTGGCAACCATGCTTCATTCTACAAAGTGCTGACTTACAGTCACACATTGTTCCACCTCAGTGGAAACAAACCTCTAAAACCCAATAAAACTATTGATTTGGTGGGGGGGAAGGAAAAAAAAAGCTAAATTATTTAAAGAAGAGTCTATGAAATAATACAAAGAAGGTCTGAATGCGCATCACAGCATCAAAAATTCATGAGACAACAGCTCTTACTCCCAAATAAGATTCTAACCTTGTTAGGCCACAATTTTTGTTCAGAAGTGCAACATCCTATGTTAATGGAGAATACCTGACTGTATTCTTCAAAACAAGTAAAACCAAGTCTGTACATATAAAATGTAGAGAAGTTTGAGTATTTCCCACCAGCAAACTAACAATCATCACTGTTTGGTAACTGTGTGCAAAAGTGGATAAGCATTAAACCAACTTACCCAATAGCTTTTGCAATATAACCAAAAGTGTTCACTGTGGCTCTTCTGATTGCTTTCTTGTGAGCTTTTAATAATTCAAGCAGTTCAAAGCAGATCCTCATCCATTCTCTTGCAGAAACATACTCTGCACCTCTGAAAAATAAAGTGAGTTACCTCTTCAGTGATGTGAGAAGTTTTTAAATAAAGCCATAAACTGCAGCACCTATTCATTTGCTATCAGGGTTAACAGCTTAAGTATTTCCTTTATTAGGTAATTCAACAGTGTGTCTGCTAAATATATTAAGCTTTACGCAAAACTTCAGAACTATCAAGAGATACGACAACAAACACCCAGATGCCAAACTTGAGCTTTTGCTACAATAATTGCCCGCTCAGAGGGTTAGGTATTTTATCATTGCTCAGCTTACCTGTCTGCAATACGCCCAACAAGATCAATACAATTTTCCTGTACTTTCTCATGTCTGTTCTTCAAAATAGGTGTCAGCCGTGGCAGCAGGTCTTTGATTGGTGGTGTCATCTTGTGCATACCTATTGAATTCAAAGAGGCACATTTAGTTTTATAATAGTTTTTTGTTTTGCCCTTGAACAGCCAAGTAATCAGTACAAAAACATACCTATAACATTCACAATAGCCTTCAGCGCTCCGAGTATGCTGCCCAGTACCTCAGGATACTCTTCACCCAGGTACTCATACAAAACAACACCCAAGTGTCCCATCAGTTTTTCCTACAACCAAGTAAAAAGAGTAGAAGTTAATTTTCCCCTGCCCTCTCATTACTATGATCTGCTAGAGCAAACGTGGAAGAGAATCCCATACCTCTTGACAAGTCTTCATGACAACTGCAGTACGAGAGATCAGGTCAGCAGCCTGCTGCCTGACTTTGGCGGATTTGTTGTTCAAACGCCACAAAACTGTACCACAGATCTGTGGCAAGTAGGGTTTCACTCTTTTGCCTAGAGCATTAACCACTGTGCCAAAGCCATTCAGCATCACAGAATCCTGTGGGTAAAAACAGCAAAGGAAAGTCACAAAAACAGCAACACCGCATTTTAACTGAACTTGTTGTAATCTAAAATTGCTTTTAAAACGCTAACATTGCAGAGATTGCTTCTGGATTTCATTGATTACAGCACTGACATCCAAAAAGGGATTCTAAAAACCTAACTTAGAAGCACACATTTCTGTATAACTAACAGTGAGATGGTTTACAAATACAGTGAACCAAATACTCCAACACTTGGCTGTACCTCTGTTGTCTGTTCCTGGAATGCGTACAAAATACCATCAATGAGCTGCTCTTCCAGTTTATGATCAATGTCTGCTGCCCCCAGATTTCCCATGATCTTCTCAATTGTTTCCATGACCATTTTTCTGTACTGCTCAGCCTCATCTTTCAGATCATCCACAATTCTAGAAATAATTTCTGCTGCTCCAACTTTATTTGCCAACTCCACGGTTGTATCAACCAACTGAAATACAGAAATGTTAAATTAGCAAGCATTGTTAAAATCTACTTTCTACATCTTGAAAATAATTTCCCTAGTCTGAAGAAAGTCCTTAAGCCCACTATAAAAACTAGTTTTACTTTTAGAAGTCATCCAGTGTTTTTAAGAACATAAATGGGGTGAATCACCCCAGCCTGCAACTAATGAAGACTCGTTCACAGATGTAAAATGTCATGATAACCTTCTAAGAACCTGAAACTCTTCTTAGCTACACAACTTCTAAATTGCTAGTACAAACAAAAATCAAGTTTCAGGACACAAAAAAAGTAAGTACCTAGCCTAAATGAACATTCTCATTTTCTTCTACTGTAAACACTTTTGCAGCTTAAAAATCCACCAAGATTACCTGTCTGTAATTTCTTCTGTCCAATGCCATTCTGTGCTGCCAGAAATGTTTGAAGAACGGTGGCAAGATTTCTGTTTTAATGTAGTTTGCTTCAACACCATCCGTACCACAACACTGCTTTACCACCTGACAGGAAATAAAAATCCAACAATTTTAATTCAGTGTAGGGTGTGGGGTGGCTGGAGTGGGTGTTTTTTTTGTTGGTTTGGATTTTTTTTTTGCTTTTAAGAAAAGGGAGTACATACATACTCAATATCAATGCTGGACTATCGTTCTAACATACCTTCAACACGATTTTTTTCATCTCTTCATCAGGAGACTGGAACTCTCTGATAAGAATTAGCATCACCTCTCTGGTGTAGTAGTTTGCATACTCGGCATCCATGAGAGGAATCAAGTAACCAATCGCCTTCAAAAAGGCAGCCAAACCCTATTGAAATGCAAAAATATGTCTCTAATAAGTTACAGCAGGTACAAATCCATTTCAGTTCAAACTGAAGGAAGTATTTTAGATTTACCTTTCCTCTGTGTTGACGAATACCCTTCCACAAGGGCTTCAGGACAGAATCAAATGACTCAATACCATAGGGAGTGGCTGCCTCAGCCAAAGCAGCAATGGCCAAAGCACTGATGGTGCGGACTTTCTGCTGCTCATCCACCAGCCCTGCAAGACACGAGAGTTTAGTACCATTTCTCATAGTCATGTCTTAAGTTCAAAATAGCAAAAATAGAGGAGCAGTGTAAAAGGGATTAACTTATTTTCAGGAATACTGAACCACTGTTCATCTTTATTCATCTTTCAGAGTCAGCTGAAATGTTTCTCAGTGTCATAGCAACAACAATACCAGGACCCTACTCTCACTGTGCCTCACTGAGGTATGAAAAATTTTCCAGATATAAAGTGGGTAAAAAAAGCTTTGTCTGGGAAAGCAGAACTTACCATGTTCAATAATTTCAACCAAGCTCCTGAGATGAGGCAGGATAGCACAACCCATAAGAATAGCAATCTGCTGTACAATCTTGATGCCAGTGTGCCTGGCCTGCCAGGATTTTTTGCTTTTACAGACAGCTTTCAAGAAGGGCAGCAGAGAAGGAATGCCCAGAGCAGATGCAACAACGGCAAAGGCTCGAGCTGTTGTATTTCTGACATACTCGTCCATGTTGTCAATATCAGGTCGCATTGTGGAGATCATTGTTGCCAAACCAGCAGCCTGCAGGACAAAACACAAAACATACCAACTGGACTTATGAACAGCACAGTTACTTGTTCTGCCATGCCTATAAACATGCAGGTTAATGTAAGTTAACTCAGTGCTTTAATAAAAGATGGAGTGTTACCTTAGCCAAGTTGGAAATAATTTCTCTGCCTTCCACTCTAGCATAGTAGTCTTCATCAATCAGCAGTGGTTCAATGACCACAAGGATCTGAAAAAGATAAACTTATTAACATTTCCTTTCTTTAATACTTTCTAGAGTATTTCTACCCCTACTAGAGTCCATGAAGCGAACATGATTCCGTTAATCCAAGCTTAAAGCCTTACAATGATCAGAAAAAAATTAAATTTATTACATTGGTTTTATAGCTCTTCAGTCTCTTAAGAACCTGGTCTGGAGATACTACCTACATCAGGTAAGGTCCTTCCCACCTCCAAATATGCATATATCATATTTACATCATGCCTCAATACTGGAAAGCCTACACTCCAATATAACAGCCAATTATGTTAGAAAAACGTGGCATCATCCTCTTCTGATATGCACATAAAATGCAGAAAGAGCAAATCAGAGACGAAACAGGAAACTGCACCAGACCTTGTGTACGTATGGTCGGACCAAATCATCCAATTTGTACAGAATTCTGTCGATGACTTTGACAAGCAAGTGACGCTCCTGATCCTCGAGTGTTGGTGACATCAGCAGAGGCAGAATCTGATTGAACAGGGGCCCTGCTCCGAATTCCCGAGCTTTATCTGTGATTTGTCGCAACGCAGCCTGAACAAAACCAGAAAACCTGCCAGTTAAGCTAAGGAAACAACACTGAACAATCATAAAACAGGTATTAACCAAGTTAAAATGTAACTGACTGCATCCACAGGCTTCCAAATACTTGCCCCAACCACTGCAAAATTACTTCAAGCAATTTTACGCTCATCTGTTCAAACACAGATGTGTGATGACAATCACTGTGTTGTTAGTGCCCAGGTGTTCAGTTTTCAAGAAAAGCACACTTCTGAGCTAATACTGGCTCCATCTGGAAAATACCTTCAGAGCCCTTGTTTGCATCCAGGCAGCTTGGTGCTTGATCAACACCAAGAGCATTTGCAGACAAGACTGCTATTATGCTGCCAAATGCTTCAGGACAAAACTTAAGTAAGAGCTACACTAAGTAGCTAATTTAACTCTAAGAAGCAAAATCCAGAAAGCTACAAAGCCCTGTAAGCAAAACACACTACAAATCCAGTTTCTCATAATTGTATACAAACTCTACATCATTTAGTGACTGACATTAATGTCCAAAGAGCAGCAATACCAAATTATATTGAGTAACAAAAAGCCACACAGATATAGAAGAGGAAGAAAGAAAGCACTAAACAGAGCGTGCTGTTTTGGCTGGAATTGAGTTGATTTTCTTTACAGTCACTACTATGGGGCTGTGTTCTGGATTTGTGCTGGAAACAGTGCTGATAACACAGGGATGTTCACTTACTGCAGAGCAGGGCTTACACAGCGCCAGGGCCTTTTCTGCCTCTCACCCCACCAATGAGAAGGCTGATTGGCACAAGAAACTGGAAGAGAACACAGCCAGGACAGCCAGCCCAAACGGATCCTCCACATCATATGGCACCATGCTCAGCATATAAGCCAGGGGCAAAGCTGGCCAAGGCTCACTACTAGGGGACTGCCTGGGCATCACTGTGAACAACTGTTTTCCATTTGCATCACATGTTTTCTTAGGGTTTATCTCTCTTTTTTTTTGTTATTTTAATTTCCTGTTATTACTATTAAATTCTTCTTATCTACTCAAGTTTCCTCACTTTTACTCTTCTGATTCTCTCCTTCATCCTACTAAGGGGAGAGGGGGGGAAGCAAGCAGCTGTGTGGGGCTTACTTGTCAGTTGGGGTTAAACCACAACATATAGCAAAGCTTAGGAGATTATCTTCAAGAGAATCCCATGGACAATTGAAGCTAAACCTGAAAACAAACACCAATTTCTGAAAACTGAAATTACATAATTGTATCTGACAATTCATGTTACCTTTCGCATGGGAGGTGTGCCATTCTTTATTTTCAGAAGTAATTTCATTATTTTTCTCTCCTTCTGTTCCTCAGGACTCAGAGTCGATTCATCAACATCAACCTACAAATAATTCCAGACAAATAAATGGGCATTGCTAAACAATCAAAAGAAAGCATGGAAGTTAAATCAGCATGAGTGAAATCTCCTTTACCAGCAGCTTGTCGAAGTACTGGATATCATCTGGTTTCAGGAAAGGCAGGTTGCCAGAGGGCTGGTCATTAACACTTTTCATGGTTCGGTCCTCTGTCTGCATGTGGAATCCTGTCATACCCCCCAGAGGTGTTGGGGTCGCTGTGAGCTTCCGAGCCGGGGTACGGATGGGCACGTAACCAGCTGGGGGTGGGAGAACCTACGGAAGGAAGAACAAAATTCATTTCAATTGCAACAGCTATAAAAAGAGGGAACTATCAAATACAAAACATTGTTTGAAGTTGTAGCTTTCACCTTATCTGTTTGGGATTTGTGTGTTATTGCATACAATAGATCCCATGTTCACAACAATACAAACAAACTCACCCTGACAGCTTGTATTTGCACTCATCCCGTGCTGACAACATTTCAGAAGAAAGCTCGCTCCCACTGCTGAGAGCTTGGATAATAAACTGTGAAGTCTCCAAGGATTAAAGAAGCAATTCAACAACTGTATCAACAGAGTATACTTGCTGTCAGCAGTGATTTACCTGTGAGATTACCTTTAGACCCCCCTTTCCAAGGGATTTAAAATAAATCAGTAACCAAGTCAAACAAGTACGTACAATCTATAATCAATACTTAATGTGAGACATTCTACTTCTAGGGAAAAAAAAAAAAAAATCAGTAATCCCTGGTAGCAAAAAACCCCACCATGATCTGCTGTATTTTAATCCAGATGAATTACCTTATATCCTTCTGGAAACATAGCATCCAATTCCTCATCAGAAAGTGGTCTGTTTCTCTCATCAATTTCCCTCTCCCAACGCCAAGCCTGCAGCTGTTCAGGAGTCATGCTCATGATGTGACCTATGTTCAAAATAAAATTTTTAAAAAAGTATTTTTAAAAATCCTTTGTATGCAGAAGCAGATGACTTGTTTACTTAACTTTTAAATGCTCTCTTGAGTCAAAGTTTCCATATCACCTGAACTCTGTAGCCAAATAAGATATCAAAATTTTATCAATTTTTTTACCAACGAAACTGAACAGCAATGGACATGCAACCTTAGTTCCAATTCCTCTACAGAATCGAGTTGCTGTGGCCATTACCACAAAAACAGTACACTGAGCATACACTGACTGCTTTCATACAGGCAAGAGTGCATGCTGGGCAGAGCTGTCTGTTTCAAAAGACAACAAAAAAGGAGATGCTTCATTCCCACAAAACCAAGTGAAGCCTTAGCCAAGGGCCTGAGCTTACCTGGTGTAGGGGTTGCCATGTTCATGGCTGGTGTACCGATGGGTGTTTTGCCAGGTGTCAGAACAGGAGTGCTGCCACCCATCTGGCTCGCAGGGGTTTCATCCCAGCGTGACTTCCTCTTGCTCGCTCCTGGGGTTGGTGTCTCACCGATGGAGTCACCACCTCTATCTGTACGAGGTGTCTCAGCCCAGCCACTGCCATGACCCGGAGTATCTAAGGGAAAACAAACCAAACTTTCTCAGAAAGCTGAATAATATATGCTCCCAACTGTATTATCAATATTCAAATCACTTTTCAAATCAAATTAACAAACAGTAGGCAAGAAGTACACTACTTCGGTGAATATTGAAAAAGCATAGGCATTACACTAAAAATATCCAACAGAGAACTTTGTTTTATGAAAAGAATCATGTCATCTCCTTGCTGAACCTTAGCATAAAAAGATAAGATTCTAAAAAAAGAGAGGACTACTCAGATATTCTAGGAATTGAACGAAGTACTACATGTACTCCCTTGATAAAAGCATTAGGTAACAACAGTGTTTCGCTGTTCTCTGACACAAGAGCCAAATTCAAATTAGGCAGGTAAGATGCTTCTCAAATTTGTTTTAATGCCAACCTCTTAAAAAAGACCAAAACAATTCAAAAACAACACACACAAACATATTATGAAAGGTAATTCAAAGCGTGCTCCTTTACTGCGTCCTTTATACATTAACATCCCAACCTGCAGCAGTCATTAGACGTGACAAAACTTTGATCCATATTTGAGCCAAGACACTTTCACAGATATCAGTTAAGCACAGGCAGAGCCCAATGCTACAAACTCAGGCAAGAACAACTCCCCACAACAACCACTAGATGTCAGAATATAATTACTTCTTGCCTGGCTTCTGAATTCAAAACCCAGTGCAATTAACCATTCCAAACTTATTATACACTTCCCAGTTTGCCATAAGTACCTCTTTCTGTTTTTGGGGTTTCATCCCATCGATTTTTGCGTGCACTGGAAGTGGCGCCTCCATGGCCCGGTGTTGCGTGACCAGGCGTGTCCCGGCCGGGTGTTGCAGCTCCTGCTGGTGTATGACTGGGAGTTGGATCCCAGATTTTTGAGCCTGGGGTGGCACCTGGAGTTTCACTCCCCTTTGCACGGCCTGGAGTTTCATCCCATCGCAGAGATGGGGTGTGTCCAGGAGTCTGTACAAGACAAAATCAAACATATCAGTACAGTATCTCATGCTATACAGTAAAAGACTGCTAGTTGTTCTTAAGTTCAGTAAGAAACTTCTGACACTCAAGAGGATTAGCACTGATAGTGTCTTCCGTAGACAGTTGATGAGCACTAGGTCATTACCTCTGCTTGATCCCAGCTGGACAATTTTTTAGGTGTAGCACCAGGAGTCTGATCAGCTGTCTGATCCCAACGCCGTTTGCGTTTTGAAGGTGGCTGAGAAGCGGCTCCATTGACGACTTTAAGCTCTCCAGCTTTAGCTTTTTCAGCTAGTTGTTGCCTAATTTCCCTCTGTTCAGAAGCACAAAAAGACAAACATAAGAACTCTTAATATTACACCTTCGAAAGAGTTTTTTCAGCATATTTTGCTATTTTTTTAAGGTTTTGCTCCAATAACCTGCAATTAACCGCTGCTTTCAATTCAAGGCCACTCTTTTTTCAAATTCTGCTATATTGACAGAGCAGCTGTGTTTGAGGGGCTGTTTTTAAATTGATTAAATTGATTTTTCAAGAAAAGCCATTCTTGCAGCAAATGCAAACGCACAGAGAATGTTTAAAGCTATTATTTTCTCTCAACTACAGGTATATGCCTTAAGACCATTACCCATCTGTTTCAAAGAAGTATCACTTCAGTAAAATAAAGATGGGTGACTTAGAAAATATATTCATATGAACTACATCCCATGACATAAAAAAGCCCTGAGATCCTTATTTAAAATCCTGATATGATGCTGCTAAAACAGCACACTAACTCAGACTGTTTTGCACTTAACAACTGATCCATAAGCAATAAGACTGCCAAAATTATGAACTAATTCCTCAATTAAGATAAGACAAACCAATGTTAGAAGTCACTGGAACTACAAGGTCTCACTCCAATTAACAAGATGGTACTGTAGGTATTACACAAGTTATCTGTTTATACTACCAATATCTTTTTACCAATTAAAATGAATTTAAAAGCATGTTTTTGGGGTTTTTTCCTTCCTTTCTTTATTGTTTTTAATATTTAAAACTAAATGCCAATCTTATACCAGATCTCGGTACTGCAACATCTCTTGTAGGTACTTCCTCAATAGCCTTTTAAAACCTCCCTGGCTACCTTATACATAGGCCTCACAAAAACAAACATCTCTGACACTAAGTAATTCTCAGCCACTTACAGATTTTGTCTCTCCTCCTCTGAAATAAAATAAAAAAGAGAAAGTCCAAGTGCTACAAAAAATCCAGATTAAAATATATTGAGACTATTTTTCGCTGTGTTGCTTAGGTATTACATAGAACAGATGTTTATTAGAACTTTCATCATTAAATTCTACTGACTTTCAATATATGAAGAACATGGTTTTCCAAAGAAAGGGGCTTTTAAGTCAAGACAATTTACGTTCCCACTTTCTTAACACACTTTCAAAGGCTGTAACATGAAACTCAGACCAAGCAGAAAACCCTCCCCTCCACGCACCTCTTCTTTTGTTAAATGCTGTTCACGCATAACATCCATGTATGTTCTGGCATTCATTTTAGGGTCTGGAGTCTTCCCTCCTGCAGAAGAGAACAGCAACAGGAATGGAGCACAATGAGTATAGGATAAGCAGAAACTATGGACTTCTACTGTCCTGCTCTAGTATTATATTATTCCATGATCATTTAATTTTACTTTTTGATCGAAAATTTTTAAAATTACATGTATCTTACGTTTATTCAGTTTGCTGATCAATTTAACCTGTTTGAACACAAACATAACTACTGCAGTTTCAAACAAATATTTTAAAGTCGATAAAAATGATAAAATGACAACACAGTTAAGAGTCTTCAGAAGTGATGGGTTCCTGGGTTGCTAATCCGGAATACGTACACTTTCGTGCCTTTGTCTCCATCAGCAGTTCTGACTTCAAGCAGCAGAATAGAAGCCTAGAAAATTATCTCTTTACCATTAGTAACACTTTGGAAAGATATTTATAATCAAAACATTACCTTGTGTAAGCTGTTAAATCCTACTCGTTATCTGACTATAAATAACTACTGCATACCTAAGTAATGTTTAAATTGTTTTATCATAAAGACCCATTTATAAGTTTGACAAATCTGGACATGTCTCACAGACCTTCTAGTGTCATATTGTAACAGGGCTTCATTAAAAATAAAAATAAAACAAAATAAAAAACCCCAAAATACTGCTTGATGACACTTTCCCCCTCTTCTCTTCTCAAGGGACACTTGTGATTGGGAGCTGAATGCAATACAGTACATACACCACCACAACAATACTCACAGGTAATGGGTTTTGTACACCACATGTTGTTTTATGCTCTGTATCTTGCATTAATTAAATTTTTAAATACTTTAAAAGAAGCCCAACTTTATAGAAATGAGACTTGTCAAGAAAAACACTTTTCTTTAAGAAAAATGTGCAGATTTGCTATACAAGTGGTATAGCTATTATACTTTAGGGAAAAAAATAAACTTCTTAAACATTTCTATGCTGAAGATCACTGCCCAATTGGCTGTGTCTTTCTGACACTAGCTTTGATAGGACTTTCCTTTGGAATACTTTTTCACCATAATCTACACAGGATGTGTTGAACTGCACCCTTAAGAATGCAGACAGGACTGGCATATAGCAGTACTGCTGTAGGAAAGAAATTAAGGACAGTTAGTATGGGCCTGTGAATTCTGACAATACATGTTTATATCAATTACAATTAAGCAAGTAAAATAATTAATATCCCTATTAATTCATGCAGGCTGAAATTCTCAATTTGTAAAACCTGCAAAATAGCTACTAATTTTAAGCCAACAGGCACCTTATTGCCACACGTGAAACTCACTCACCTGAAGAAAATTTCTGTCAGACCCACTAACACCCCTTCTCCTGACTTGCATTCTAAAATTATCAGAACAGACTTGAACTATTAATAGTATCAAAGTCTTATATATGCTTTTGCTTCTTTTAGCTATACCACCTAAAATTTACATAGGATGGTAAGAATTAGGTGCTCTAATAGCATTTCAAAAGCAGTAACCCTGTAAATCTATAACTTGGAATGAAAACTATCAAGGTACTGAATGAATCTGAGCACTCAATACAGAAGTTGTTCAAAGTACAACGCACAACCCAAAACGAAATGAAAAGAGAAACCTTTAACCCTTTGTGTTTCTATGGCAATGGCTCATTGACAATTTTCTTGTCCTTCTACCTGGAAAGAAAACTCGTATTATAAAGATGAAGTATATGGCATCTAAATTTTCAACCAAATCTCTATGAAAAGGGGATGTTTAAAACAAAACTAAGTTTATATGCATGCCAACAGAAATCAAAGGGCTAAAGACAATTAAAGACAAAAATTTCATAAAGGGTATAGAAAAGCCAAAATAAATTACCATCTGCAAAAGGATCAAGACGCTCAGGGGAAATTATCATCATCCGCCTGTGCTTTTTGTACTCATCTTCCCGATCTGCAATCTTCTGAGGGCGGTGTTCTGCAAAAGGATCATACTAAAAACCAAGAAAGCCTGTTAGTCACAGATTTATGAAAACAAATATGAAAAGTGTCTGGTACTGTATTCAGTTTAAATTCACTATTAAAAAGACCTAAATTATTTTTTATTTTATTTTGACATGCAGGAATGCCAAAACACTATACTAACTTAAATTTTACTTCTGTAACCATGATTTCGGTCTTTTAAACACAGAACTTCTTATGAAATCACTTCTGATAAAAATTTGCAATTTTAAGAGTTTATTCACTTGTTCCCAAAGCATTTCATGCTACTGACCTTCCCCCTTCTTTCTGCAGGGTGACTTAACGCTACTTTTTGTGCTTTTAAATTTTACAGAAAAATATTCTGGGAATATAAAACTTAAGTGATTACACTTTCCTTTAAAAATGAGAAGCATAAAGGACATTAGGTTTCCTAGTTATTTTAATTTAATTACATATTTGATTTCAATAGTTTAGTTTCTATATTCATGTTGGCTTTACATGCATAAGTGCTAATCTTTACTACCCTGTGGAATTTCAAATTAAAGCAGTAACAAGCTTACAGCAACATTTAAAAACATAGCCCTTTACATACATCTCATATTTCCAGAAAACAAGACCTGTTATTAAACACTTCTTTTCCCCAATGCCTACAACAGTATTTTAATTTGTCTTCAGCTCAGCTGTACCTGTTCAGTAGACTGTGGTATGTCATTAAGCAATGCCACTGGAGCATGGTATCCTGGCTTCTTCTGGCCAAGCAAACTTGTGGAAGGGTAGTCATCATCATCCTGTCAGTAAAGACATGGTGAATTTGTCATGTTGGTATTATTTTTAGATAAACTAACATCAAATGAACATGCTGTGGTCATAGAAATGATGAAAATGGACAAGTAGAACAGGTAATTCAAAATTTTAGCAAGCTTTCTCATAGCTTTTCTTATTATGCCCAAACTGGTGATTCAGATAAACCTACTCATATCACTAAGCTGGCTCAAGTATTCTGCAATATGCTACATTTAATCAAGTATGCTATCTATACTAATTAGACCAGAAGTCTGTATTCCATATTAGCACTACCCTTACAGTTCCCTAGTTGGCATGTGAGAACCAGAACAGATATATTCAAACCATTTTTCTTAGAAGTCAGCTATATATTTATGGAACAAGACTTAATTACCCAATAAAAAAGCTTCAGAAACAGTGAAAAATTCAGAGATAGATGCATGTTAGTTTAGTTATACTCAATCACATTGGTAATAACAAGCACTCGCTTTTGCTATCCATTTCTTCATATTAGTAGTCAGTGTCTATTCAATTATTTATAGCAACCCAAAACAAAAAAAAATGCTCATAAAATGAAACTTTTTCAGTGAGTCCCAGAGTAATGGAAATTTTTAATTAATGCATTCTTAGAAATCTGTAGATGACACAAGTACATCACTAAAAAAGTATCTCATGCATCAACTAGTACTAAACTAACCAATCTTCTTCATTCTTAGAAATAAAACTCCCTCAGTGTAATACATATTTATGATTTGAGCTGTAGGCTCTAACTGCTCCTGCAACTGAAAATATGGTCCAATGTTTAACATCAGAAATTAACATTAGGATATCTTAAAAGTCGGGTACATAAGGAGAACACAACACAGTGAAAAAGTCAATTCTCAAAAATAGCTCTGAAATTTGAACCAGAAACCTTAAAAAAGTCACTAAAGTTTGTTGGCCAAAGTTTTATTATGTTTTTTTTACTGTCATTTGTAATCCTAGCAGCAGTAACTAAACAAAGTTGATTATCCAGTCAAGGCTAACACTAAGTACCAGGCCCCAATTTTTTGCCTTCTGCTTGAGCGTACAAGGCTCTCAAAGCACCATTTATGAAGTACAAGCCAGACTTAGAACTGCAGCCCTGACAAGAAGGATTTGGGGGAGCTGGTGGAGGAGAGGCTGGATATGACCCAGCAATGGGCATTCACAGCCCAGAAAGCCAAACGTGTCCTTGGCTGCATCCAAAGCCCCATGGGCAGCAGGGCAGGACAGGAGATTCTGCCCCTCTGCTCTGAAATCCCACCTGGAGCACCGCACCCAGCTCTGGGGCCCCAGCACAGGAAGGACAGGGACCTGGTGGAGTCACCAAGAGAAGAGAGGAGGCCACCAAGAGATTAGAGGAAAGGAGAACCTCTCCTTTGAGGAAAGGCTGAGAGAGCTGTGTTTATTCAGCCTGGAGAAAAGGCTTTGGGGCAACCTAATTGCAGCCTTCCAGTACCTGGAGGGAGCCTACAAGAGAGCTGGAGAGGGACTGTTCACATGGGCATGTGGTCACAGCACAAGGGGGAATGCCTTCCAACTGAGAGTAGGTCTAGATTGGATATTAGGAAAACAGTTCTTTTCTGTGAGGGTGGTGAGGCCCTGGCACAGGTTGCTGTAAGAAGCTGTGGATGCCCCATTCCTGCAAGTGTCCAAGGCCAGGCTGGATGTTGCTTGGAGCAACTTGGTCTAATGAAAGGTGTCCCTGCCCAAGGCAGGGGGGTTGGAACAAAATGAATTTGAGGCCTCTTCCAACCAAAATCATTTTATGATTATGAGCTCCCCAGATAAGACATATTTGGTCCACTATGGTTTTAATGACAATCGGTTTTACTTCAAGCAACTGCTACTAAGAATTACTCAAAATCAATTCTGAAATAATTATATTGCATGCCCTAAACAAACAAAATAAATAAAATCACTTACATCTTCCAATTCAGTTGCTGCAATGGAAGTGACATATCCAGCAAATCTGCTGTCACTGCCACCATAAATTTCTTGATCATAATATCCTGTGGAATCAAGGCCTACTCCTTGTGCTTCATCAAGAGCAGGCTTTTTTCCTTGAATTTCTCGAATTTGTGCTTCAATATCTAGGGTAAAGACACACACACAAAGAAGTCTTTTTACACATGTATACAAAACCTAGTAGCCATATTACTGTGTACAACAAACCAAGCTTTTTTTTCCCAACCTGGAAGATTATCACTAAAGAAATAAACATATATGACACATAAAACTACAAAATCATAACTCATAAGCTGGTATTCATAAACAGCTTTTCCTCAAGTTTTAATATGACCCAGTACAGAGTACTTTATTTGTATGGCTTAAAGCAAACTATTTAACCCACTGTTACAATATCTCATCTCCCAACGGAGGTAGCAGAGAAGGTAATTTACACCACAGCAGTATTTCTCAACACTACACTAACAAAACCCTTTCACAACATGTAATCCTCTCATTTAAAAAAGCCTTTCACAATGTTATCACCAATTTTGCAAATTTAAACAACTCTGTTCAAAAGAATTACTGTACAAGTCCTCAAAACTGAGATTTAATAAAACTACACTCTATTGTGTTTTCTAACATACTGCAAAGCTATACAATCTTTGAATAAGCAAATAAAAAATCCAACTCTAATATGCCACTGGGTAGTAAGTCAATAAAAAAACCCCAAAACTTAGGACCAGTTTCTTTTCACTTTGGCAGCTCAAATGTTATTTTCTCATCATTATTCCTGCCTGCACAATCTCTGAAGACTCAACTATTCTTCTGGATAACAAATCACCCTTCAAGCAGGACAAATGGGAGCTTTGTCATTCTTTTACTGTATCAGGATCTGACTCTAATCAACTCGGTGGCCATCTTTGACCTTAGAAATGTGGTACTTTCAGAAAGAACATTAACTTCTTAATCCAAAAAACCAGGAACCAAATTAAACCATGCCTTCCTCCCATCTGTTGTAATGCAACAAGAAAAAAAAATTGCAGTAATCCAACTATCTTCAACAAATGTAAATGTAGGCATATTGACGCACAGCTGTGTAAAAATTATTACTGTTTTTATGTGAATTTTGAGTTAATAATATGGAAAGACAATTATCCATACAGTGTAAATTTCACTAGAACAAACAATTACTTTAATGGCCAAGAAAACATCCCAGAGTTGCATTTCATGGCTGCAGGAATACCAGTGATCATGCTTGAGAGGAAGAACTGGATTACATGGTCTCAAAAGACCCTTTCAACATCAGTAATTCTGGGATTCACCCTCTACCACTTGCAGTGGTATTGCCTGCTACATTAAATTATAGGAAATTTGTCAATTTACAAAAAAGCTACAGGGAAGTTTGTTCACAATCTTGAATCCTGAGTATTCAATAGTTGTTTACTACTATTGCTCACTTCTCTTTTCAGGATGAATAAATTGGACACGTTTTTCCCAAAAGGTCATCTTGCAAAAACACCATACAATGTTATGCAACATCTGTTAGGAAACCTGACAAAAAATAAGAATACTTTTTTTTAAGCTAAGATTATTACTAATGCAAATTATTAAGTTTAAACTGTCAACACTGCAATCTTCAAGCCTTAACGTCACAGCTGGGTCCTTTTCTTATCACAGACTGCCACTAACAAAAAAAAAAACAAACCCCAACAAACAACAACAAACAGCCACAAACCCACTGTAAGCCAAGTTATATCTCCTGTACAAAGGTGTGTTTTCTAGAGAGGCAACTGAACGTAGTTTTACCTGACAAATCTTTGCCATATAGCTATGAGTGAGAACAGCAGGACTAAGTACTCACTTAGACAGAAAGAAACACTGCCTTCATGAGAAGCACCGTAAACCTGGCAGCATATCAGCAATTCCTGCACTGGTCTAGAGAGGAAAACCAGCAGAAATGTGTTTCTAAACTCATTAAGAGTCCCGCACACAGAAGATTTACCCTAAAGGCTGACAAGGAGAGCCTTGCTCCAGCCACTTCACGGCTTCCATTGAACTTTTGCAGCTTTCTAGAGCAGAATAACTTGGACAGTCACCTCTGAGTTACAGAAACTCGTGATGCCTTAAGCTCATGAGAAGATGAAATCCCACAAAAGCCTCATACTGCTGGCCGTGAGCACCTCCGGAATCCTGCCTGTGGGTATATCCAGCTCCCTCTAAAATCCTGCACAGCCCAGGGGATTCCCATGAGTCCAAAACTTGGAACACATTGTTCCCCAATGTGTCAGTTCCTGGAGAAGCAGCAGAAAGAAACTACTGCCAAATTAGGGATCTTTCTCTTGCCCACAGAGGTCTCTGATTGCCTTCAGAGGCGCTTACAGTGTCCTCTTAAGGTATCCCACTTTGTGGAATCATCCTATGGCATGGCTATGGAGCCAATGCAATTCAAGTACCTTCTCTACAGGTTTTTTCTTACTTCTGTTTCTTTCAGAGAGCAGATGAAGCTCCCTATCCCTTTTGCAGTCTGGTGCATTGCAATGGTGGGGTGGAAGGGAATACCTGAAGCTTCCACCTCTGCCAAGGACAACACTGAGAGCATGGAGTGGATGCTGTGAGAGTACAACCCCACCGTTTCCCTCATTTCCAAAGAGCAGTTACTGGAACAACAAACACCCTGCCTCTTTAAGGCCTGACTGAACATCCACAGCTGTAACCAACCTCAACATGAAAAAAGGCCTACAGATCTTGCCTACAGGATCAATCTGCCTTTCCATCACCTGAATCAACCTGACCATAAGCTTGAACACACCAGCAAGCACCCTGCCCTGCCACAGAGATTTGCTCCTGCATGGTCTGCCACCTCTACTATCACCAGTAGAATTAAGTAAAACAGTTGTGGGGTTTCTGCAGTAAAAGTGTTAATACAAAAATATTTTCCTGTTGATAGTTCTTACTAACACTTAACAAAATAAGGCCTTATCCTCTAACTTTATTTTTAAAATAGTTCTACTTAATGAAGAGGATAGAGGTCTCATTTATTGTTGGCCTTCTTTAAATTACAGGGATTACATCCGTTGGCAGGGTAAGGAGCATTCTCATTTTCCTACAGCAAAACCTGCTGAGTTATCTATACCAAAAAACAAAGTCTGCCTGGGATCAACAAACCTTACTGATGTCCACCTTAATTTTTAACTAATGCCACACAGCCTCCAGGTGCCAGTTTAAATGAAGCACTCTAGAGAGAACACCCCACAAAACCCCTTGAACCAGGAGGCCTGTAACCACAGGTAGCCTGTGTGTGGAAAACATCACACATTTAGGTGGAAAATGCTATTCTGACATTAAAGAAGTTTATCTTCCTTGAGCTAACTGGTACTTCCTTGAAAATGCTCACACCATATTTAACAAAGCACTTTAATAAAAATCAAATTAAGAGAGAGTAATCACAAAGCTTAAAGATATATTGTGCAATGCAAATTACTTGTTTAATGACTTAGGCAACCAACAGAAACTTCAGGAACAGGCAGAGAATCAGTAAAGGGGGTGGGATATAAGGGGAAAAAAAGAGGAGGGGGATAATAGTCTACTGATAATTTCTTTTCTGTATTTTACTCTATTATTTACATATTTCGGCGTTTTAGAAGAAGTAACTTCAGCGTGCAGTTGATTTGAAACGTACCATAAATGCTGAATATTATTAAAGTCAACACACGTGAATTCAAAGTCTCTGACCATCAAGCTTACAGAGAGGCTTTCTCAAAGAATGTGCTCTGTTACCACACATGTAGTTCTACTCTCAACATTAGTAAAAGAAGACCTTGTGCAGGAGAGGTATTTTACAGAGTAAACAGGTTCTGTTTTCATATCTTATCATATTGTTGCTCATTTAACTTGCTTTTGTGTGGCTTTATTTTAGCTACTTTAGCACTGTTACACATATTAGGTCTATTATGTCTGAAGATCTCTTTTCTTTTCTGAGCAAGAAAACAAATTTAAATTAAAAACGACCACCAACAGCACTGAAAGCTCAAGCATTTACTGAGGCTTCGTAAGGTGCCACTTAAAACTTTATTTTCCAGCCTCAAACACAAAGTTCCCCTTTAACTAAATAGCTGACACAACCTCCAAAGGTTTTGATACCTCTTTCAAGTTGTGTCTTGAACACACCAATCAGTGAGTATTTAACAAACAGTACAAATATATTAAAAATATTTTAGGATGATTTAGTAACAAGCAATTTGAAAGATTAGTGAGGAACTGAAAAAAAGGTAGGATAGAACTTGGAAGCAGAATAATCCAAGCTGCTCAGCTAATGCCTCCATGCTGGGAAAGACCCTTACATGATTATACTGTGTTATATATATATTTTTTACTTTAGTACCCTCCCCCTTAAAACCTGTTCTGATACAGCACTAATCAAAACACACACAACTGGGAAGCATGTCAATGTTTTCACTGAAGTCAGTGCATCACCACTTGCACTAATAAATAAGCAACTTCAGCTTGGGAAAAAGAAAACAAACAAAAACCCAAAACCCCTCAACAATTTTACTATTTTATTACAAAAATTTCTTTAGGTAGTAGGAGAGGCAGAGCACTGTGATGGGTAATACTTGGGTAGTATCTCACACAACCCTTTACACATGTCCCAGCATATAAGCAACGGACAGGACAATTTCTCTAATTACACAGAAATGCCCTAGAATTCTAAAAGAAAAAAAAAATCTAATTAAATTTTTTAAAAAGTACAACAGTTGAAGCTTTTCTTCATCCCTAAAGTGGGATTAGGTTTGTAGTGTTAAAGACTACATTAGCCCCACTTTCACGGGAGATGATAGCTCTCCATTTGAAAAGCTTTTTAAGTGTAAAACTAAAAAAAAATTAAAAGAAAATAAAAAGAAAAACCCACAAAAACAATGAATAGCTGGTCACCCTGCCTACCTCACAGTGCACAACCACCATCCAGAGGTATTTTTCGATTAGTGAATTACGGATATAAATTAAGACAAAATACAGCAGATCACCAATCGTACACAGAAACACAGATGAAAAACCCCAAAGCAAAAACACAGAAGAGGTGTAATTCTACAAATTATTCTCCGTTGCCTGAAGATACTTGAGCGCAGAGCAAGCCGCAGTCAGTGCCCACAAAGACAGATTGGATTCACACTGAGGAGAGCTGGAAGCAGCAGCGCACACAGGCACACCTTCGAGAGGAACACAGCGCCTGGGAAAGCCCTCGCCCGCTAAGTCGCTCAGAAAGCAGCTTTCCTACGTCAACAGCCGGCCGGCAGGAAGCCTGTGTAAAATGGCAGCGAAAACGCTCCGGAGCTCGCGTTCTTTCCCCTCCTTCAGGGCACTTTTCTCAGCAAGCACCGCGGCTTTTCTCAGAATCAGCCCGGGCCGCGCCGGCTTCCAGCGGGCAACACCCGATCTCCCGCCCCCCCCACCCGCTGTTCACCGAGGCCAAAGGGCTGGGGCAGGGGAAGAAGCGTGCGCTGTTGGCGTTTGCGATGCGAAACTCGCATCAGCACCGCGGGGTTTTCACAGCGCACTGGGCCGCTCGATGGGCGGAAGGAGGCCGGGGGCGGGGAGTTCAGCGGCCGAGCTCCCCCGCCCGGGCCTGGCCGCCGCTCCGTCCCACGCCAGCACAGCGAGAGCTCCCCCTCATGCCCGCCCCCCGCCCGGCCCGGGCACGGCGCTGACGAGCGCAGCCGCCATTACACACAGGCCCGGCCCGCCCGGCCCCCGCCCGACGAGCTGCGCCTGACGCTGCCCGGAGCCAGGGAGAAACGCAAGCAGCGGGCGATATCCGAGCGCGGCCCCAGCGGGCGCGGACACGGGGCCTGCCGGGGTATTTTTACCTTCGTGGGTCTTGGCGATCTTCGCCATTTTGTGCAGCGCCAACGACGCCGAGGCGGAACTGGCGCGGCCCCGCCGCTTCCGCCACACGGGGCCGCCAGAGCGCGCAGCGCGCAGGCGCGGTCGACGTCCCGCGGGCCGGGAGCCAGGCCCCGCCCACCGCCTGACGGACGGCGCGCTCAGCCAATGGCCGCGCGGGGAGAGGCGGGGGCGCGCCCAGCCCAGCCCGGCCCGCCGTGAGGGAACTTCCGGTGAGAGCGATGAGAGCGGTGAGAGCAGTGGGAATGGAGGCGGCAAAGATAGCACCGAGTGCTGACAACTTCCTTCCCACAGACACTGGGCTCTTCCTGGGGGCTGCCCCCACTGGAATTTGGGGTGCCCAGCTTGGTTTGCCAAACTGCTTGACCTGTTTTTCATCTCTGCGGGGTAACTGGCCCATTGCCAACAGGCGGATCGCTAGATACCAGAATAAAGCAGATTTATTTTTATTGCCACAAAATGTGGGCTTAATCGGATTCCAGCCCTTCCAGGCGGGTCAAGTCTGTTCAATGTTTTAGTAAGGGCAGCTGTGTTTACAAAATTGGCAGATGACACCAAACTGACCAAAACCACTGGCAGGTGGCAAAAGGAATTGAGAATCATCTTACATTGATTCATCCATTAAGTAATCTAAGATCAAGGAGGTAAACTTTAACAACAAAAAGCAGAAGTTACTACATATTGAAGTTTTTAGTCACTATATGAATCCAAAGTGGTAGAAAGAGTCCGAAACTGATGACATGGGGAAGGCAAATCAAAGCTATGCAACTATCAGTAGCGATATGCTGCTGCAGTGGAAGTAGATCTTACTCCAGGCCATTAAAAAGTTTTTGCATACAAAACCTGGAAAGCAATCATTTCACTTTACTTAGCTCAGTCAAAGCCACTGGCGGCGTTCAACAGAGACTTGTGCAGACTCAGTATAGTCTAGAAGAAAGGAGGAACATTCGGATGGTTATGAACATGACCTAGGTGGGACTGTAAACAAATTGCTAAGCTGTTCTGCTGTAACTGACCCCACACCACTTCCACATTTCATTTGGGAATTATTAACTTTTCTCTCCCAGTTCTGTTCTTGTGATATACACACTTTTCAGCATCACTGTCTATTGTGTACCTAGTAGCTGAATAGGATTGATTTTGTCCACATGCAAGGCCCTGGGAACTCTCCCTTACAGTCAAGTGTTGTGAACAAGCTGATTTTCTATTATCTTAACTTTTAGTAGTAGTAAAACACCAAGGCTGGTTACGTAAGCTAAGTACAAAGTCCACTGTTGCTTAATGATATGCCACACCGATGACATTTCATAACACAGTGTAATATGTAAACTTCCATGCTTTATTTACTATCCTGTGGTTTTACTGTACACCTGCTAAGTCCCTAATCTCCTCAGAAGTCTTTGCAACAAGTGGCGTCACCTTGAGAACTTTAGATCAAGTAAAATGCATAAACTATTTCCAAAAAGGGCGAGAAATACATGATGGCAATGCTCATATTGACTCCTCAGTAATCATTCCCCTTATGAAAGTTGGTACTTCACATTATGGCTTTTTGAGGATTGTCTTAAAATAATGCTGAAGTCATATAAATAAGTGTATTTGATTGATCAATTGATCTGAAGATCTGTCTTTGCTTTGTGTTGATTGGTTTGCAGGAGTTTGCTGAACAGTTCTGCTTGTAATAATTTACATATCTACAAGTACTCAAATGTTTCTAAGAGTGACTGTCACTTGAAGGTGCAGAAGGTCTTCTGTTCTTTATTCTCAGTGCTATTAAACTGGCATTCTTCGTTTCTGGAAAAAGCGCTTGCACATACTCATAGGTTACAAAAGGAAATACTTGCCAAGCTGCCCAGGGACATGTGACAGTAAGGTTGAGGCAAACTAATTCCCAACTGCAAGAATTTGATACATGTAACTATTTTAAGTAAATGTCACATGCTTAGATTCGCCATGAAGATCAATTTGCAGTAACTTTCTCTTGTTTCTTCAGCCTGACTTCCAACTTAGTTAAGCAGAACAGTATCAATATTACATTTCTTCTGTAATTAAACAGAACTGAGCTAGGGATGAGGTCCAAGGAACACTGAAGTAGTCATTTTGGAATGTGCCATTTCACTCGTGTTGTGAGTGCTAACAGGAATTGTGCTGTGATGAAACAATGAGAAAACTGCCTTTTGCTTCTGTCTCTTCCATGTTTTTCCACCAAATTCTGTATGCTGCCCTGGGTTCTTTGTGTCTGCTTATCAAATCCCTGAATATTTACTTTTGCCTCCTGAGCGTTAACTCCATCACACATCTTCCACAGGATACGGACAGGGCTGGTTCTTAGTGGTTTACCAGTCCTACTTAGTTCCCTTTCCTACACATACAAGTGTACACAGAGTTCACAGAGATTCCTGGATGGATTTGAAACAGATTGGATTTAAGAGCCCGTAAGCCTTGCAGATCTGGAATCATACCCAAGTAACAGACCTTCGAGGTCCCGCTTTACATAAGGTTCAGGTCCAATTTCATGGGCAGCTTAAGCTGTCACTAGCTGGCACTGCTGCTGGAAGAAGTATCCAGACTCTTTGCCTGTCCTTGATTGACCCCATCTATTGTGCCAGCAGAAGTTTCTGGCACTGGTTCACTCAAAGAAGGCAGGCTTTTGACTACACCCTTGTGCTGCTTCTTCCAAAAATAATTTTTTTTTTGTATTCATTTTTTCCCCCTACCCCACGCTATAAAGAGCTGTACAATGAGCTGACATTATGCAACAAGCTACAAACCTGGTCTAAACTCCCAATTCTTCATTCTGCCTCAGGTCTGTGCTTAACTTCATGTGCCAGGGACAATTCATTGACATTCATGTGTCTATTAAAGACAAGGACAGAAGTTCTTAAAACAAAGAGAGGAAATATTTAACTGCAGCAGCTATGTTTCAACTCTGTAGAAACTTCTCATACAATATGAGCAAGAAAAAAATAGCATGGAATAAAATCTCTTCCAGTCCCATTTTTGCTTCTGATGTCAAGAAGAAATAAAGTAAAAAGGATCCTTTTGTCATTGGAAAGCCGGTGAGTTAAAAAACACACTTGGGATGACAAGCTTTTTGCAAGGGTTCACATGAGGGCTGCTTTGTGTTCTGCAGGATGTGCATAACCTGAACACAAACCACTCCTGGTTTTGTGTCACTGCTGGTAAGGATGGGCTGAGGAATGTAAATCAAAGAGGGGATGGGGCTGTCATCTGTGCTCCCACAGTCCTGTGGGCTCCCCTGAGGGAGTCTGAGGATGTTTTTCTGCCAAGAGGAGCCAGGCTTCAGGCCCTGTGTCCCAGCTAGCACAGCACCCAAGGTTGGCAGAGGCAGAGCAGTTGGGTAAGGGCTGCTGCAGGCATGGCCCTCCCCAAGCAGCAGTCATCCCCCAGGCTGCCTGAGCTGAGCCCAGGGTCTGCGTGGTTTAGTGCAGATCATGTTCTTCCTCAGCAGTAAAATAAATACAGACAGTACTATTTTGGAAGTGGAACAGAATAAGAGCAGAGCAGCTGGATTTCAAAACTGTGAGCAAGTATGCACTGAGATTTAAACCTTTTTTGGATTTATAGGCCCACTAAAATCTTATGAAGGTCTAACAAGTCTAATCCTTTACACAACACGTTTACAGACAAATACTTCAATTATTACTAACACCAAATTCACTGGTGCTGTATGAAATGTAAGAAAATTGATGTGATTTTATATCCTGATTAATCCACTTGAGTGTGAAATAGTAAATGTGTCCCTGATTCCTAGCTGCATCATTTGCAGATCACGTAAGTAGCGACTTAATTATCACCCATGCTTGAAGATAATTTTTCGAGCCTACATGTATAATTGTGAGATATTTTGAGATCTTTCAAAGGCAAGTATTATTCAAAACTCATTTATAAACAGGAACACAATGGCTATATTTTTGCTTTCCTTAGCATATCTCTGGCTGCCTAAGGAACATACTAAACCAACTGCTCTTTTCAGTCATCTGTAGGAATAGAGCTGAATAAAAAAATAGCCTTTTTTTTACACTGGGATTTGCTCTCCTCATTGAAGATTGACTCTTTGCCCACTGAAAGATGTCCTTAAATTCTTAACTGTTTTTAATAATATAAACCTCGTAGTCAGAATTTAAACCTAACATTCTAATGATCGTAGTGTTACAAAAAATAGCATGTAGAAAAAAAAATCCTCTGTGTGGTCATAGAGTACCTCTCCTTCTAGTGTATCGGAAATGTCTTGCATCCTTCTGGTGTTAAGGATTAATTTGGGCCACTCTTCCTGTCAAAGTTAGTGAATGCAACTCTCTCTTTCAGCAACAGGTATCAAACAATGTTTAAGACCTTTAATCCTACCAAGAGAAAACAAAAAAGGCAAAAGCCCCTCAAAGTGCCTTAGACATCCATCACCTTGGACCTCTCAACACTTGGCTCTTCAGTTATTTTAAACATTGAAAGACATCAGTGTTTGTAAGAGGTAATTCCTGATCCACAGAGTAAGCTGGAACGACAGACACAGAACTGTCCCCCAGGCAGAGAATCCAGCAAATAACAGCAACACTCGTGGAAGTTGCAAAACACACAGATGAGGTGAGTAGTAGGGGTTAGAGGAGGGGAGGACAAGATAGGATTGGAAGTTTGTTTGTATTTCTGGCTTTGCAGTTTGTTTTTCACCTGCACTGGAGAATGCAGGTTTTTACTTATTTCTGTTTTTCATCAAGTTAATAGAAACATGCTGCAGGACAGCTTATCTGAAAAACACCATTCCCTGAGGTGGCAAAGTAAAAGCTGCTCCATTTAGTCTCTGTCATCCAAACTGGTGGTGTGCTTATTTAGTAATGAGTGGTTTTGCTAATGGCAGGGATGCTGGGATAATTAAAGGCATCAATTTTCTGAAGAGAATGTTGTTGTAATAATTGTTATATAATTGAACAGTTATTTTTGTCTGGAAACCTTCTCACTGCGTAATTCTTTCAGCATTCAGTGGCTTTAACTAAAATGGTATCATTTACCTTGGGTGTAAAATTCTAGTTGCATTTAAATGGATGGGAATGGGTTCCTCTTGTTGGTGAAGGGACATGGCTGGCAGTGTATCCAGGCTGGTTTGCCCAGACACAATTCAAGTTCAGGACATGAAAATACTAATCTCAGTTCAAGATTCCCAGTCAAGACTATACCTAGTGCTAAATTAAAAAAAAACCCAAGGAACAACAAAACAAAATAAAACCAAAAGGCAACCCAAACTATTTTATGGAAATCGATTTTGCAGCCTTGCCTTTTAACAATTTATGGGTAACACATATTACACAAAATATGAAATGTGTGATGAGTTCTATTTAAACACTAGGTCTCCAGTCGCAGTGTAATTGTAAAACACGCTTTCCTTGAGGGAGCCTGCATTTGGAAGGTGAACCACGAGAAAGCTTTCAGTACTGAGCTCTTTGTTTCAGCTTGCGGTCAGACGGTGCTCTGTGACTGCAGACAGGTCTGTGCCCGTACAGTAGAGCCGCTGCTGACTGTAACCCTGAGCACACACCGAGCGCAGGCGGGACGAGCCCCAGCGACTCCTGCCCCGGACCCCGGGGTCAGGCGCTCTGCGGGGGACGGACACGGGGACGGACACGTGGATGGACACGGGGACGGACACGGGACGGGGCCGGACACGGGACGGGGCCGGCCCCGCTCCCGCCGCTCGGAGGGGGCGCCTCCTCCGCACAAGCCCAATTATGGCCGCGCGCGGGGCTCGCGCGCCGCCCGGCCAATCAGGCGGAGCGGCGCGGGCGCGCGCGCTGTCCCGTGACCGCGCGCCCCCGCAGCCAGGTCGGGCCGCGGCCGGGGACGGGCGGCAGCAGCAGCGCGGCCGGGATGTCGCGGAGCGGCGCCGCGCTCCGCAGGGCGCTGGCCGGACGGGCCGCCGCCAGGTACGCGGGGCGGGGCGCGGTGACCGCGGGCGTGACAGAGAGGGGCCGGTTTCCTGGTTATGAACTCCCCTCTTCTTTGCCCGGGACAGTGGCGGAGTTGTGAGCAATCCGTCAAAGGAATCAAAAACTTAGGAAGCGCCCGGATGTTTTTCCTTCAGATAATGCAATTCGCTCCTTCTCACCTGAGCATGTGTAAGGCTGGCTGCAACAGCCTGAGAAAAACAATGCGCTTTGGGGAAGAGGTAACCTTGGAAGTGAAAGAAAAAAGAGCAAGCAGATGAGAGAGTGCGATTTGAAAATCTTAGTAACAAAGAAAAAGTTCACCTGTTACCTCAGTAATGGCTGTGCTGCTGTGTTTCTTCATCAAACTCTGTCATCCTCATAAAAACTGTCAAAAAGTGGAATAGAGATTGGTTCATGATGTTAAATTTCATGGAGTTATTTGACAAAGCTGTTAACTGTGCAGTGGTATAATGTAACTTTGGACCATATTTTTTACTGTATATTCTCTGTGGTATAATCTTAGGGTTGTGTTTGCAATATTAAATTCGTTCAGGCCTGGTAAACAAAATTGCTGTTTTAAAGAGTAATTTATTAGAGTCTCCAGGGCAAAATCAATTGCTGGAAGCGTGTTCGGTTATAAGGAAACCCATTAAGTAGCTGCTTGCAAACTACGTTTAAAAATGTTTCTAGTGGAAGCTGCAAGGATCTTGGCAGCCGGTTTTGAGCAAGCATAAGCTGGATCAAACCCAGTGCTGTGCTACTTGTAGCCTTGGAGCTGGGGATGCTTCACTCCTGCAGTTGTCCTCGGAGTGCGCTCTGTACCTGCTGCCAGCTCAGCAGAACCTCACTCTGCTCGGTAGCAGGCTTCAAGGGCTCAGGTGGTAAATTAGTCTGGTGTGCTTATTCACACTGAGATGCTAATGAGAACACTTGCTGGTACACTCACTTTTTTGGGATACGAACAGCTGTTGGCAAAGAATTTGAATGGGATAAATTCGTGTGTCACAGACCATAAAATCAGGTATCACTAACCTGATGAAAGTGTCAGCTGGGGTGCAGTAAACACATTTGGCCTGGCACTAATTTCAGTCTTTACACTGAGGAGGTAAGAGAGCCGTTTTTTCAAAAATGTTTATCTTCAGGGTTAGAAAATTGTGTAGTTATTTTAAAAAAGCAATCACAGAATATGGATTGCTTACACGTGCATGTCGTACACCAGAAATGCTTCATTTTCAGGTCATGGGAGTTGGGTGGTGCTGTGATCAGTCCTCAGGTGCTCAGGGAGAAAGGAGTGAGTGATGCCAGTGAGAGCAGTGAGAGTGGAGATGGCTCTGTCACTGGCAGAGAATAAATACAGAGGTGGCAGCTGTGTCTGAATTTGAGAATGGACTTGGCTTTTCTTCAGTGGCCCAGGTCGGGTTCACAAAAAAGCATGACAGTCCATGGAAACCAAGGGATTTCTAAGAGACATCTGCTTCCTTGAACTGGGACCCAGCACAGCACATTCTCACAGCATCTCTTCTTCAGATAAAATTGGGAGGGGGATGGAGTCTCACCGTCCTTGTTAGCATTATAACCTCTTAACCTTGCTTTCCATGAGTGGCACTGGAATTGTGTTGTCTCTCAGCAGCTGACATTATTTGTAGGGATTGGTTTTCAGTCTCATGGCTGAAACAAGTTTAGATAAAACTGCATGAAACAATAGACTGGCACAGCATTACAGTAAAAAACAGACTAAGAGACAAACCCTGGTGACTGGTTTGGACTGTGTCCTGTACATAGCCCCAGATAAAGGAATTTCAATCAGCTATGCAGAATGAGGCCTGCTCCAAACATTTGAACACCTTCTGTGAATCTGGTTGAGGCAGCTACAATGTCACTGGCACCCTTCCAGCATTCCTGTCAAAGCTTTTCCTAAACAGTCTTGAACACTCTGTCTAGAAAAAAAACAGACTTTGTCCACATCCCTTGAGATACTGTTACAAACGCTTACAGAGTCATCTAAAGGCTTTTGAAGTGGACCTATCCTTTCTTCATTTTGACACAATACTCCTGTCCTGGGTTATAGCAGGAGTTCAGCTTTCTATCTCCGAGCGAAACCTTCTCTACTTTGTGTATTCCAAAAGGGTAAAGGATTGCAAAGTGTGCCTTTTGTTGCTGTTAAGGAACAAACTTAGTCTGTTCTGCAGACTAAGTGCATGTGAGACTTGAATGTGAACTCAAGCTGCCATGCAGCCAGTGGCTAATGAGGCCCTTTGTGTTTCACTCTGCCAGTCATTTCTGTCGTGACTGGGGACTATTTTTAGTTCCTCTTAAGGGAAAAAAAAGGTGTCCCTTGTGTTTTTGACAGTTTGTTTATTGTTACAAGCCTTCATTTTTCCATCTGGCTGACATTTTCTGGAATGTTATACAAGAGATTGTTTCTCCTACCTGAATGCATTGTTCTTTATTTTGCTGATATGAAACACATCTAAAAGCATTTTCCCTGTTTCAGGCACTTGGCTTCTTGTGGTATTCTGATGACCAGAACTTCTCCTTTGCAAGTACCTGTAATGAGCCATACTTTTTCAAGAAATTTCTTCAATGTTGCTGCACCACTAATAAATAAAAGAAAAGAATATTCTGAAAGAAGAATTATAGGGTTGGTATAAAACTGTGGAAAGAGACTTCAAATGCTTATCATTTTTTATTTCCTGTAATTAATCCAAACCACTAGTAGTTCAAAAGACTGAGTATCCCAGAAAACACTTGTCCCTAAGACTCTGCCCAGCTGGAGCCTAGAAAGGAGTTTTGACTTTCAGAATTTGTGGAGATCAGGTTTCTCAGTCTGAAATTGACTATAAAAAAAGCAGGAACCCAAAGCCCTTGGCCCATAGCAAGAAACAGCAGAAATAACTGTTCTATTCCATGACAAAACAAAATCAACCTTGAAATGGAGTAATACACTAATAATTCCATCTAATACACTCAATATTCCATCTAGAATAAACCAACAGGTGTGAAAACTCTGTTCCATTCTCTCCCAAATACATGCTAATGTTTGCACTTATTTTATACTTCTCAAGATTTTCTTCTTTCTTTTAAAGAAGAAAAAGAATTACTTGTGTGATGAAGAAACTTAGAAAAAGATTTTGAAACCTTGTTTGCCTCAGAGCTAATGAGAAAATCCCAGTTTGTTTAATGATGCTGGGATCTGCCCCCAGGCTCTGGTCCACAACAGTATGAACTGTTTATTAGCATATTTTTTGACTATACTTAACATTCCTTTTTGTGATAGTTCTTGAACTGCAACAGATCTTGCCTAGTCACTTAAAAAGGGCCTTTGTCCAATACCCTCACTGCTGAGTACTGTTGAACATATGCTTCATTTTAAAGGAAATTAAGCACGTGCTTAATCCCATCTGTTTCAGAGTCAGAATGAAAAATTAAAAACCATAGCTATGTAATACTTTGCCATGTTACAGCAGAATCAGCTAAAATGTTGCCTTAATATTGTTTCATCTGATTTCAATATCCTGCCTGAACAGGGGTGGTAGACAAGATGAGGTCCAGAGGTCCCTTCCAACCTCAGCCATTCTGTGATGCTGAAAGGTTTTTCCATTGCATCTGTTTTTTAATTAAGCTTTTTCACTTGGGATAAAATAAGGAAGGTGGTGCTCCTGTGTTTAAACCTTATGAAATATAGTACTTGAGTTCTGGTACACCTTGCCTTGGGAGCCATGAAGTGTGGATTTTTCTTTTTTTCTGTGGAATGTCCAAGGTCTGCCTAAGTGAAGACACAGCTGTGCTGGAAAAAGTGTTTCCATTTGAAATGTATGCAGATTTACCAGATATTGCAGAAAGCAGCAGGCGCTAGGTTCATTGTTCACTAATGTTACTACTGTGTGGGGTGTGATATTTTACTTCTTTATGCAAAAGCAATTACCAGTGTATTACTTTTCTTTCTTCTTAATTAGCAAAGCTACATTTTCAATTTCCAAAATCAGTGGTAGTGACTATGTCCACCTTCCAAATGCCTATGCCATGTATACCATCTATGAAACTTTTTAATCCTGAATTTGAAGTTCAAATACCTCGTAACTGTAACGTTTGTGTATCTGTTTCCAGGTATTCCATGCAGGAAATGTATGAAGTTGTTGCTGTTGTGGAGAATTACAAACTCTTTGTTCCTTGGTGTAAAAAGTCAGACATTCTCTCGAAGCGCTCTGGGTACTGCAAAGCACAGCTAGAAATAGGATTCCCTCCTGTAGTGGAGAGATACACATCAATTGTAACCCTAGTGAGACCACATTTAGTTAAGGTAACTGCATTTTTTTTGTTCTTAACCATAATTTTCCTTAATTTTTGTTTGTTGAAATTTAAATATTCCAGGAACATCTTGCTTCAAAACAAAATCCATGTTTGAAGTTCTTTGTGTGGCTCAAAACTTTAAAAAACTTTTGCTTTTCTTTAAAGACTTTAGATAAACTGGGGAGAATTTGAATGTGCTTTTAAAACATAACCTGGCAAATGAGGGAGGAGAGGGAATCACTTTTTAATTTGCCTTTGCTGGAGAAGCTGGCAGCCATTAGATGAAGTTATAACATTTTTGCTTGGTTTTTTTGGGTTTGTGTTTTTTTTTTTTTTTTTTTTTTTTGGGTTTTTGGGTTTTTTTTAAATAATTTTGTCCAGGCCTCTCTAAATGCAAAATTAGTACTCAGTTAAAAGTTATCTGACAACACCAGCTTCTGATACCTTAACAAAGTTGCTGTCATTACTTTTTTCCTCACAGTTTTAACTAGTTAATATGAAAAGCCTTAAGTTTAAGTGTGAGTTGTGCTGAAGAGGTTGTTATTCAGTATATTGATGAAAAGACAGAAGTGTGGATTTAAAATCAATTTTTTTTACAATTAATTTGTTCAGAAGAGAAGCAGTTGTATTTCTCCTTTCAGCTTGTCAAGAGCAAGAATTAAGAGAAAAGTAGAAAAGTGTCAAGAAAGACATTTTAAATGATGCCTGGATCTTCTGTTTGTTTTCCTTAGATATTCAAATCTGTTTTAGTAAAGAATGGCTCAGAACAAACTCCTTATAGCAAAACTGCCTCTCCCTTGGCAGATCCTGATTGGTTTGGAATAATTAGTGGAAATTATAGCAGTTGATTGCTGTTCAATATAATTGTTTGAAAATCCTATTTCACTATTCTTTCCTTGAATTTCTAATAAGAGACACTTTACAGAAAATGAGTTTCTGAAGTACAGGGGACATGTAAATTGGAAAAAGAATATGCAAAGTGCCTTTATTCAATATCTTCACTGATTCTGGAAAGTTAAAAGATTTTTCATCCTTTATTCAAAAAGCTGAGAAGCTATAATGGAAAATCTGTGCTTTACATGCTGAGAGCTTTCCTTTTCTACTGTTCCCTGACAAGACAGGCTTTTTTGTTTCACATAGCTATCAGATTGGCTTACCAACACTTCTTCTCTCTTAATTCACTCAAAAGAAGCATTCTTTTCTCAGAAGAAAACCCCACAAAACTGGTGAGGAAAACCATTTCTTCAGATTCCCTCCCCCAAGACCATTAGCTTTTTCGCTGCTGCAGTTACTTTTCCTAGAGGTTTACATTATATCCACAGAACTGCAGGAACATTTCTAGGGAAGTCATTGTGTGCTTGGACTATTCCACTGTCCTCTCAAGTAACTCCAGGCAAATGGGAATGAGTTTTTTGCTTAAGGTTTTCTGTTTTTTAGGGCTTAAACAATGGAAAAATCGGCCTGGTAACAGCAGTTTTTGCTGAGGGGGAAAGCATGGAGTGAGTTTGCTGCTTTCAAGACTAGGAGAAAAGGCACAGTGGCAGTTCTCCCATTTTTCCTGGTGTTTTGGCAGCAGTAGGGAAAAGCAGGCCCAGCTCTTTGTGTCTAATCTTCCTTCTAGTCCTTCCCTATCTGATGTAGAAGTAGCAAGGCCATGCATTATCTCATTCCTGGAAAGAAAAATGTAGGTGTTTTTGTGCTGGTGATTAGTCTGAGATGAGTCACCTTACCACAGCTCTCCAACTCAAGCAACACCTATTCCCTGGGGGCAAGTCTGCTGGAGCAGAGCTGCTTGTAGTAACAATAAGAACTTGTAAAAAAAAAAAAGTTACAGAAATTTCCTCTACGAATTCCATGCCAGTTGAAGTTGTGTATTTGGATGTTCTATGCACCATGCAACAGATCTGTTTATGACACTCAGCACACAAATGTTTCCTCTGCCTTGAGAGGACTTCAGTTATTTTGCCATAACTGTGCATATAGGATCTCATGCTGGCTGTGCTGTAAGAACAGTTTTAACTATGCCATGATCATTACTATTTAACAAAATGCAAACACAAACTTCAGTAATACCTGTTTGTCACGTTTATAAAAGCCTAATTGGAGCCTGGTTTTTTTTTAAACTTTATTTTAGGCATCGTGCACAGATGGAAAACTCTTTAATCACTTGGAAACAGTGTGGCGTTTGAGCCCAGGTATCCCTGGTTATCCAAGGACGTGTACATTGGATTTTTCAGTAAGTATGGTAATTAAAACTACCACATGCTAGGAGCAGCATATAGAAACACTTCAACTGAGGGGGCTGTTTTAAATGCCTGTACTATTTCTTTAAACACTTAAACACAGAAAACAAGTTAACTTTAGTCAATTCTGTCCAAAAAATATTTTGCAAACTCTACTGCTGGAAACGACTTCAGTGTCCTTCAGAGACAGCAGCCTTCTGTGAGCTGCCCATGGATCACCAAACAGTCTAGGACAGGCACCTCTCACCCTACAGTTCTAAATACACTGAAGTTTTTAGACAGTCAAATACAGGAGAAATGCTAAATGTACTTTTCTATTTCCTTTAATTAATCTACAACTTAAATGCTCTTGGTACCAGAAAGTCGATGTTCTGCCATCTGTCCTGTTTGGGCTGCAGTTTGGTCAGTTTAATTTCCTGTCTTCCAGTTTTATTCTTTCGTGTATTTTAAGCCTTACTTCTTCCTTCTCAAATACAAGTGTAATAGATTTTTGCTGTCTGTCTAATATATGATGAGATATCACTGCAGCCCAAAACTATTGCTCTTTAAATCCAGTATCTGATTTCACTCCCAGACAAGCTGTTTTCCATTTAAGTTACTGCTTTTCCATGTAGTCTGTTTTGTCTGCCATCACATTTTTCTATTGCATTTTATAACAAAGTGTAGGTGTTGCAATGAGCTGGGGGTTGTAACAGGCTGCAAAAGTACACAGAGATGGGCTGATCCTGCTGCCACCTACTGGAATGCTCTGCTTTAAAAATTAACTTCAGCAAATAGGAAAAAGTATTTTTAAACTAGCACATTAACCTCCTTGGTTAATTAACTTGCAGCTTATTGCTGCATTACACTTCATACAGTTCAACAGTAAAAATTAATCTACAGGTACTCAAATAACCACATTTTTGAATGGTTTGCATGTTATTTGCATTTCTTTAGGCAAATAAGTGTCAGTTCTTTCTACCAACTAATATATAAGCTATCTTTTAACCCAAGCCATAAATCAGTTAAAAAACTTGGATTACACAAGTGTTTAAACCCTACAGTCTAAGTACAGGCTCTGTGAGAAAACAGTACCCCACCTCCCCAAACCAAAGCCACATTTTGACATTTCAGGTCAAGAACTTCAGTTAAAGGGAACCAAAACTGAACTGAATATGGCCATTTTCATTTTCTTGGGGGAACACTATCAACACATCTTACTGCTTACCGTGCTTTGAGGCAGCAGAAGCCAGTGCAGTCAGCTGAGCTTAACCCCTACCAGTTACTGCCCTGCTGCTCCTTCTCTCAGGGCACGTGCAGGCAGGGATGATAAGCATTTCACAACAAACTCATCAAAACAGGCCCTGCAATTACAGATATTCAAGAGAAAACTTTGATTTCAAGAATGCTTGTTTGCTTTAGAAAATGTTATTTGAGTTTTGTGCTGTGCTGGTTCCCACAAGCTGCTGTATCCTGTTGTGCCAGTCTGATTCCAGGAGACATCCACATACAGCAGGGAGCTTTCCTAGTTTGGTTTCAGCTCTGAAATGATTTGGTTCATAGACTGAAGCACACCACCATTTTTACCACCTGCAAACTTCATTAACGTATACCATACCTCAAGATTTACATAATTGCTGAACAGGATGCCAAACTCATTATCCCCACTCTGCAGAACTCTGCATGCCCTTACTGACAGCTCTCAGATTTGCAAGAGGCACATTAATTTTACTGATGCTTGAGGTCATGCAAGTGTAAATGAAGCTACACTTGGATTACAGGCCAAGCTGTTTAATTACTTCTGTGCTACTGCTTTGCAGTTAACATGCATTGCTCATAAGGAATTGGGGAGAAGCTGCTCCTTGTGGCATTAAATCTGCTGATGTGTCAGGAATGACAGAAATTACTTAAATCCCAAGCCATTTCATTAACTGCCTGTGTCAGGTCAGGAGAGGAAGCTGTTCAGGTGGGAGATGTGACAGACAAACCAAATCTGTAGTTTTAGTCATTAAACTGCTTGTTTGAACCTACCATAACTGCTGCCACCAAAAAGGAAAGACATTTAAAATACTGGCATTTAATACGTAACTATTTCAAGCTGCTTCTCAGTTTCTTGGGCATGCTCCAGCTTACCTGTTAGCCAGCTGTCTTCCCATGCAGGATTTTCTTCAGGCAACTTTTGTCTCCCAAGTGAATTCTGTGCACAAAATAACAGTTCTTGTTTGTCAGTACTTTTTCATTTTCCCAAACCTCTTTTGTAATGAATCGTTTGTTAAAGAAAAGACCATTTAAGTAAATGTAAATGACTGTTTCAGAGAACTGAATGAGAGGATTCTTCTAATGGAAAAGCCCAGGGCAGTCCTCAGACCAAGGAACATGGGTTTTCTTCTCAGCCACATTCACCTATTCCTCAATTTTAACTGTTCTCCCACAACTTACCTGCAGCTTTCACTGGAGATTCTTTAATAGAGTTGTCTATTTGTAACAGCACTTTATAACATTATATATAGGAAAAATAATTATTTTCTATTTTCTTAAACAGATTTCTTTTGAATTTCGTTCACTTCTACACTCAAATCTTGCTACACTATTTTTTGATGAAGTTGTAAAGCAGATGGTTGCTGCCTTTGAAAGAAGAGCATGCAAACTCCATGGCCCAGAAACCAGCATCCCTCGGGAGCTTATGCTACATGAAGTTCATCAGACGTAAAGAGAAACTGTAACAACCTCAGCTATAAACTTGTTTGTACACTTCCTTTGTACAAAGTGCCGTGCTCCTCCTTTGGGGCATCTATTTCTTATCTGAGCTGTGGGTGTGATCTTACACTGTGCCAAACACACCTGCTCAGCCAGACCTATATAGAATGTTCAAAAGCTGCAATCAAGGGCAGCTTAAAGCCTTATCAGTAACAGACACCAGCTCCTATAACCCAGGCTTATCTCAGGCTGCCGTTTAACACCAAACGGCTCCTGGAATCACAGCCCAGGCTAAGGGGTTTTTCTGCACTGTAACACATTAACTCAACTTTGTGGGAATGTAACTTCACAGCAACAACTCAGCCAGCTCTGACCACAGAGAGGCCAACTGACACACTGGCTTCCCAGAGAATGGCAGAGTTTGGCAACCACTGAGGGGTGATGCTTTTAATCCAAATGAACAGCACAGGTAAGTCAATGGTCTCCAGCTGCTCTTGGAGTGACCAGTAACTGCTCTAGAACTCCCCCAGTTTTCAGGAATGAAATACAAGGGGTGTACCTAAGGAGTATTGTGATTTAAGTGCAGCAGTCTCAGCTGTAGCCAATGGTCCCCATTGGAGCGGTCTGGAATTTGTAGTACATTTGGCAGGCTGAACTTGCCCCTTGCCACTCCTTCCCTGTTACACATTGCACTTTGGTGTCTTCCATCTCATCTAATGCAAACAGAACACTTTAAAACAAGTGCTACCTCTTTGAGCACCACATACCAGTGCTGTCGTCCCTGCAAGCAGGGAACACGAGGTCCTGCACTGCCTGCAGACAAGCACAAAGGCCAGCTGTCATTATAAATCATACAAGAGAGCACTAAACCTTAGTTCTTTGAGGGTCTTCAGTACCATACTCTCACTGTGATAATGCCCTCTTCATTGTTCAGTACTTTTATTTCCGAAATATTCTCTTCCCAGTCTCTGAAGAAATGAACAGGTTTGAACAGATTCTTACTGTATGCTGCCTTACATTACCAAATCTCCTTACTGAAATTAGGTGAAGCTTCAGGCCAGGTGCTGAAGCTGGTCCTTTCTCTGCAGTATATGTAACCCATATGGTTACTACAGAACAGCATATTAAATAACATAGAAAGGTATGTTTTAGAATAAAGACAGCCCTGAAACAGTTTCAGACCATTTTACTCAAAATTAGAATATCATACATCCCATCTGTGAAAGGACAGTTCTTATAAAGGGCAGGAAGGTGGGGAAAGCAACATCTGGATTAAGGTAATTTTTACAGAACTGAGAAGTTGTAAAGCAATCTTGATTGTTGAGGCAATCAGAAATAAACATACACAAATTTGGGAACACCATTGTTCCGCAGGCTGGAAAGCAGAAAAGACTCCGCACAATGTTAGTGGCAGTATCGGGTCAAAGAACACAGAAAAGGGCAAAGCAACATTTCTAGTGCAAAATAACTTAAATCCTGCACCCCTTACGAGAAAGGAGGAAGGTAAGAATGGAAGGCTCCAGGTGAGGAGGTAGCCACATACTACACCTGAGCAAAGGAACTATTTAAAAACCCCAGAGCCCTTTCTTAGCAAAGACGTACCTGTTTGATACCCTCAGGGCACTTCCCTTCCCCAGGACTGTGAAAGGTACACCAGGCCTGTTCCAGCACGTGAAACAACCAGATAGACAGGGCAAAATAAAGCCAGTGCACGTGCCTTGTTTTCAGAGCATTGTTTAATATTTCAAAGAACTGTAGTGCAGTTCAGCTTAGATATTTCTTACCAAAATTAAAGCACTTGCATTTCTGAGAAACATTCTGGACAAAGGAATGTTTCTCGGAGTGAAATGCCCTGTCATTTTTTCAAGCATAAGTGTCAATTTCTACTAAATCTTTGAAGCAGCAGGCTGTCCAGGCTCTCTCATAACTATGGCTTTGTGTGCAGATGAAGAAGGTGATACATTTTGTAACTTTTGAGCAGTTTATTACATAAAGGTCACATAACTCTATTTGCCTACTTTGTACACAATTGTCTAGTCTCACGCACAGTGGCTTCCAAGTTCTTCCTAGTACTGGCAAGCACCAAGAAATTCTGAAATAGAATATCAAGTGCCTTAATTAAGTTCAAATCAGGACCTTGGTAGATGGATCTTGCACCCAGTTATCAGGAATGTACAAATGTCTTTATTCAAAAAATACAAAATAAATTATCTGTAGGCATGGACAATGACTGTAAACAATTACACGTGTGTTAAATGAAATCCGGTAACTGATGGTTACAGTGATTCTTTTCAACACCAGCCTCACTTCAGTCACTATCCATCCTTTCACACTGATAGCTCAAGTTTTTGAAGTCAGAACTGTCAGTCTTCAACAGCACAGCTCATGATGCATCCCTACCCCAGGAATTAGAACATGCCACCTCCCATTCCTCCACCCATCCCACCCATTCCTCCCATTGCCGGCTCCTTCTCTTCTTTAGGAACTTCAGTCACCACTGCTTCTGCTGTCGATAAAAGAGACGCAACACCTGCGGCATCCATCAGAGCAGTTCTTACAACCTAAAAATAGGCAACAAACAAATTAAAACCTGCTGACCATCACAGGAGGTGGGAGGAAGCAAAGCTGAGAGTTAAGACCTTTAGGTTACCTTTGTTGGGTCTATGATTCCTTTTTCTACCATATTTACAAAGTCCCCAAGCATTGCATCGTAGCCAACTTCTGATGGGCTCTGCAGGATTTTTTCGACTATCAATGATCCTTCGACACCGGCATTCTTCGCAATGGTCATTGCTGGGATTCTCAGCGTTCTCTTGATTATATCAATGCCTGCAAGAAACAGGATGGTTGGAGCTCCATGCACAGATACCGCTCCCACTGCCAAGGACTGCTCTTGTGCTGGATATCAATACAAAGAGAAACCCTCCAAGAAAGAACATAAGCCATTTTTATCAGTTCCAGGAGGAAAGGTTCTCTGCTACTCAACACTTGCCAAACAAATGACATCTCTGCAGGCCATTCATGCACATTTTAGTTTAACTTCTAAAAAAATTAGCAAAGAGTATTATTACTCTTCATATTTATGCATAACATGACACAAAGCCTTTTGATTTGCCACAGTCCCTTGAGCATTATTAGATTTTGTTTGTCCGCAACGACTTTAACAGCCAGCTCCCAGCTTGAAGCATTTGCTACTCTCTGCTGGGACACTGGTGCTTTACTGCTACTGGGTTTTTCACAGTCCAGTCAGTGACGCAGTGAAAAAGCTCCTTCCCACTCAAAAGCAGAGACCACCACACCAAAGAAATGTGAGGGTTCTGAGATCAAGTAATTAAAAACTCACTGAAAGCCACCCTCATAAGCCTCAGGACAGGAGAAAGCCTGCTTGTATCACTTCCACACACATCTTCAAGTCATTGCCTTACCAATTTTCTGATCCTCGTTGGCTGGAGTTAAGGCATCTAAGGCTGGGATGCAGCGCAGCAGTGCACAGCCACCCCCTGGGACGATGCCCTCCTCCACAGCTGCTCGGGTGGCGTTCAGGGCGTCCGTGACCCTGTCCTTCTTCTCATTCACCTCAACGTCACTCGTGCCACCCACCTGCAAGCAGCAAGGACACGTCAAGGGCTGCACAAGGAGCCCGGGTGGTACAGCACTGCTGCCACCAAATCAAGTAGCCAATGCCTATGAAGTGCCAGAAAGCCAACCCACCCTCTCCCATACTGACAGTCTTCTGTACCTCAGTACTCAAGAAACCTAAGCACAGCTTTAGTTCATCATTTCATCAAGTTCTTAATACCTTCAATACTGCTACTCCATCAGAGAGTTTGGCCAATCGCTCATTCAGTTTCTCTTTTTCATATTCACTGGTGGTAACCTCTAGTTGCTCGATTATTTCTTGAATGCGTTTTTCAATCTGAGTCTTTTCACCCTTCCCCTTAAGGAGCATGGTGTCATCTTTTGTCACAATGACCTCTCCAACTTTACCAAAGTCATGAGGCTGAATATCTTCTACATTTAGGTTCAAACCCTCTTCTCCAAACACCTGAAAGAAATTACGTGAGAAGTTGGAATTCACAGGTTCCCCAAACATCAGGGTTTTTATCTACAGGCACATAAACACATACAGCAGGCAATGGTGCAAAATAACCACATTACTGCAGTTCCACCCTCTGGGTGAAGAACCTCTTCCTGATACCCAACCTAAACCTCCCCTGACACAGTTTCATGGTGTCTCCTTGGGTCCTGTCACTGGTCATCTCCTTGTATTTTGAGAAGTTCCAGATACTGACACTTCACTGACTTTAGAACAATTTGCTGGTGTGTTACTTTGTGCTGCCATTAGCTTAAACATGAAGTTTTATTTCAATAGCCTCCTCTGGATGCAAATATCATGCTGTGATTTAGAAGTGCATATTAAAAAAAGGGCAGCACAAAGGAACATTAATCAGTGCATCACCTATATGCAAAATTTAGTAGTAAGAAAATTCATCCAGTCCATTCCAAGCATTTTAAATAATTATATTTGCCACATCTGAGTCCAGGCAATTGTGAAACAATCAGTTTTATAAGGCAGCAAGAAAGCTTTGCCATTTTTAAGAAATTGCCTTGGAGTTCCTCCTTCCCCTTAACAATCTAAATCCTGCAAGGCAATCATGTGTGACTTCAGTCAGTTACAAGGATGTATCACTTATGGTTGGCCAGGATTGTATTACACAATTACCAGTGTCTGCATTTCAAAAAAACAAGAACATTCAAACATCAGTTACCGTCACATTTTTGAAAGAACAGAACACAGCCTACAGCCCAGCAAATAAACACAAGCCAAAGACCTAAAAATGCACATTATTTTTCTCCTTAAAAAGCATTAACATTCCTTGGAGCAAAAAGCCACTTAAAACATCTTAACTTACAGCACCACCAGTAGCAATGGCCATGTCCTTAAGTTGGTTTTTCCTGTTGTCACCAAAACCTGGTGCTTTTACAGCAACAACCTGAAGACCAACCTTCAGTCTAAAGAGAAAAATTCACAGAATTAGTCAAATTACTACGGCAAATTATTTCAGTACAGCTCTAACAGTCAAGGAAATGAAGACCATCATGAACTGAGGTGGTTTTGCTCAAAAAGGTACTTAGAACACAACTGAGGTTCTGTCTGAGTTGATACAAAGTATGGCGATGTTAAAAGCTGCTGTTTCTTTGGCACAGATAAGAGAACAAACAGCCTTACACAGTAGAAAAACCAAACACACGCTTTTGTATGTGTTCCTGTAAAAGGATGGAAATAAAAAAAGCAGGATTCGTAGGAAAGAATGGATTTTAAGCCTCACCTGTTCAAGACTAGAGTGCTGAGGGCTTCTCCATCAACATCTTCAGCAATGATGACCAAAGGTTTGCGGTTGGCATTGGCAATTTCAAGAGCTGGAACTATGGACTGTACACTAGAAATTTTCTTTTCACTGATTAAAACATAAGCGTCCTGGAATTCACATTTCTGCCCTGCAGAAACAACATGCATTATCTGAACAATTCCATTACACAAACATGACCAGCATTCTTTTAATATAAGCAGCTGCTTTGGAGAAATGGTTGCACTTTTCAACTGCATTAAAATAAGACAGTTTGTTCCCTTGAAGACTCTACTCTCTATTCTCCATTGTTCTGCTGTGTTGCAAAGCCAGTCTGAAGTTCACAGGAACACTGTCCACTCTTTGCAGAGAAGAAAAAAGAACCCCCAAAACTCCAAGCTTTTACCACGTTCAAGGTTTCTGATGGGGAAGGACCCCCTGCTCTCTTTGCTGTGGTGCACAGTGTAAGGGACTGCAAAGCCTTTAACGGGTGCCATGATTTCTGACTGACAGAGTCATTGGAAGGTGTTTGACATGGCCTATTGTTAACTCACCTTTAGTTGTGTTAATAAAATACGGAGAGATGTAGCCTCTGTCAAACTTCATACCCTCAATGATTTCCAATTCATCATTCAGAGTTTTGCCATCCTGTTTAGATGCAAGAAAGTCTGCATTAAAATCTCCAATATTTGCTACCAAAACCACAAGTGCAGTTTTAGCATATTATACACAACAGAGTGAAAGGCTCTGAATCCCACATTAGTTTCACATGCTTCTTTTCAAAACAGAAGGAATATAAGAGGGAACAGTGACCAAACTCTGATCTAGAGGAGCTGGGGAGGAATTATGGTGGGAATTAGGGAACGTGAGCTGCAGCAGCAGCATCACAAGTGACAAGAGCCAGCCCAAACTGGAGAAGACACGGTCACTGGTCACTTTGTATGTTGGCCAGTGCTTACCTTGACAGTGATCACACCCTTTCGGCCAACTTTTTTCATGGCATCAGAGATGATATTGCCAATTTCCTGATCTCCATTTGCTGATATTGTGGCAACCTGAAAGAGAAAGACATTTAATAACACTTCACAATACAAAGCGTTTCCTCACGATAAAAAAACCAAAATAACCATCTGCAATGCTCCCATTTCTGACAAGGCAGGGCAGCTGACTGCAGCACACTCACAGCAGGAGCCAGGAACTCTGTGAGAAGGGCTCAGGCTCTTGGGCAGCTGCAGCACGGGCCCAGATTCCCTGCACTGGGCTCACACCCAGGCCATGTCCAGGCACAGGGACTAATAACCCAACACCAACAACACACCTGAAGCTCCCACAGCAGATCTGCCACACCCTCAGTACTCTGCCATCACCTCCACCCACAACAGAGCTTTGCTCCCATCAGTTCACCCCAAGTACACACATTTATGTTTGAAGACCACGCTTTGGAATGAAACTTGAAGATAAAAAATCTGCCCACTTCTGAACTAGGTTCTAGCAGTGCAATTGAAGGCAATTTCTGATGCACAAAGAAAAGTACCCCGTGCCAGATGCACACAACCTAACTTCATTAAACCTGAGCTCACAAAATTTTTTCTGAAAAACACCTGCCTAAACTTGGTTACATTTTATTGTGGTTTTTTTCTTACCTGCGCAATTTCTTCTGGAGTTGTAACAGGTTTTGACAGCTTCTTCAGTTCACCTATGATGGCATCCACAGCCAGCATCACCCCTGAAGATGAACAGAGCACTTGTGAGTGAACAGAACAAGGTACAGAGCACAGAAAACACAAACCAAGCACCCACCCACCACAACAAACAGGTTTCCTTTCTAACAAAAGTCCACACTGCAAAAATGCATCGTTTGCATGTTCAAAATCAAATAGTTCTTGTTCCATGCTGTCATTTGTATATGTAGTGATTGGTTTTTTGAAACCAGTGTGAGATACTGCCATGATCTAAATTTGCCACAGATTTGTTTACATATGTAAAATAGTAAAAGGATTAGAAAAATTAATGATTTTTCAGAGTCTGCAGTGTAAGAAAAACAATCATGTTCTCTAAACATCACTTCATATAATCCTTTATGGTAGCTCTTCAAATGGAAACAAGTCAAACTTAGGATATGAAAAATAAGAGACAGCGATCAAATATTAAAACCAACAGAAAGAAGTTACCTCTCCTGATTTCTACTGGATTGGCTCCTTTGCTGATCTTCTCAAAGCCTTCCTTGGCAATAGCACGTGCCAGGACTGTTGCAGTAGTGGTTCCATCTCCTGCTTCTTCGTTGGTATTGTTGGCAACGTCTTGAACTAACTTGGCTCCAATGTTTTTGTATTTGTCTTTCAAGTCAATTGCCTTTGCTACTGTCACGCCATCTTTTGTCACTTTGGGACTCCCCCAGCTTTGTTCAATAATAACTGTTCTTCCCTAGAGGGACAAAGAACAGATTTTAAATCCAAGCCAACCCACAGCATGCCACTCTCAAGAGCACAACTGAAAATGAAGATCCTTTTGAACAGTCACAGCTGAACACCTCACACAGGGCACTCAGTTGGGACTTCGCAAGCACACACTTTATCACCAAGGTTCTCCAAAACTGGAAAAATAGCTTAAAGGCTTTATGCTTTGACAGAATGAGACTCCATTCTTCAGCCATAATGCTTAATACCACAGTCAGCAACTAAGTAAGATTGACCTTAGAAAACAAATTGAAGAGATTCCCTCTAATGCTAATATTTTACCCCAAAAATAAAATACATCTACTCAACCTAATTTCCAAAGTTTTCATCAGATCACAATAAAATTTTTTTGTGACTGAAAAAGAAATAATACAAAGCTCAATTTGTTGCATGTGCTGGGAGAAAAAATGCAGACTTACAAACCTCATTAGTAACTAGCAAAGAGAACTGAGAATACTTCAAATTTGTGTTGATGTGTTATAATAATTTCTCAAACACTGCAAGTTACCAAGCTTTTCTCATCTTAGTTGGCACTTGGATCCAACTGAAAAGCTGGACTATTCTCTCCAAGAGACACAGCTAACATGGGAAACTGTGAACCACACAGAGAACACAAGCAAATGCACCTGCACAAGGTGATTGTTTGTTCACAGATGAATTCAATAGCTGCCCCAAACAATCCTGTTCCAGTTGGAGCAGGAGGCAGCAGAAACACAAGGAGCCAACTCTGGCCTATTGCTGCCCTGAAACTCCTCTAGTGACAGCTGGAGCTGCTGGGAGAGGGAATGGAGAGCAGCGGCCCTACCTCAGCACTGTCTCCCCCAGCCAGCCCTGCACAGGTCCCTTCACCTGCTCTGGCAGGTCCTGCTTGGAGCTGTTCCCGCTATCCCCTGCCAGAGCTCTCCCAGCCCAGCGTGGGGATCACGTGCCAGGCCAGCCAGGCAACGACTCCCGTGCAGCACCGAGGCCCCTCCCCTGCTCAGAGCCTGCACACATCTGCCTCAATGGCTGACCCAGCTCTGGCTGCCTGCCAGGCACAGCCACGCTGCTCCAAAACACAACCACCCCAGGAGCCACAAGGGAAAGTTCTGCTTCAGTTCCTCGGGCTGAACCTGGGGAAAAGCTTACGGAAATTTACCTCTGTGCCAAAGTAATACATTCTCTACTATTATCTTATCTGACCTACACTTCTAAATATAATAGTAATTCAACAATAAGAAAACTCCTCTCTGGAGGAGCCTACCAGTGTGTTCTTTGTATAACGTCTCCTAATTTGCTTAACTTTATTTTGTATTTTGATATGGTCTTATTCCAAAAGTTTGGTCTGCAGCTCTGAGAAGAGGGGCACAACAAAACCCATCTATAACAAATCCCATGAAAGGATTTGCTCTCAGCAAAATCACCTGTATGTGTTCCTGAAGAAGAAACAACCACCACCAGTAACTGCACGGTGTTTAGAATGGCCCTGCATACTGAGAAGCTGAGCTCCCACACAAACCAGTTGTGTTCAACATGCTGGAGCAGGACCAAGAGATTGTGTGAGACTGCAAACTGGGTTCCTTGAAATGCAGAACAATGCCAAATGAAGTTTCGTACCCTGAGTGATGTTTCTTAAAAATACGAGAAGCAGAACCAGGCACTGCAGTACAACCCCTCCATTTCTACAAATACATGGAGAATCGCATAACCAAAAATCCCCTAAGGTTACATGAAGTTGCATCAGCAACTGCCCTTTAGCCAGTGGATTAGAACTATGCTTAGGCATTCACAAAGTAGCCTGATCCAAAAAAACGAGAGTTAAATTAACTGACTACACTTAAACTTTGTTCCTTTATGGAAGCACCCAGAGTCTGCTGACTTAATTGTTCCTTAACCTTCATCTGCTCAGCTTATGGCACTTTTGCCTCTGAATAAAGCTGATAGAGCGTTAAAAATGTGCAGGAAATGTATGAATTAATGTTACAGAGGCCAAGCAGCCCTCAGAAGAACTATCATGCACATGCTACTACAGGGAACAGATATTCACATGAGCCCCAAGAAAATCAGTGTCTCTTCCTCAAAAAGAGGAATCTCATTTCAAGCCCTACTGCACATGGCATGACTATGCAGAATGCCACAGCTGGTCTTCAAGAGACCCAGATCTCCCTTACAGGACAGAATATGGGGAACATAAGTGAATGCCAGTACCATGCAATTTCACTCAGGCTGGTAATATTTACGAGCCAGTTGAAAACTCAGTATTACGCTGTGGCTGTTTTTTCCCTTATTAATGCTAAACGGTAAACCGGTACAAAATTGTAATTTGTAAAAAAAAGTTAACAAACGAAACGAACACCATAAAAAAACCCAACCGATCCACCCACACGGTAATTAACCGACCCCAGGACACAGGCAGTTACATTATATACTGCACTGCTACAGGTTATCAATTGAGCTGGTAACACATTATGCACCTCTCCTTAACCTTCAAACTGTTTAAACAAATATAGTGCACATTTCACACGGACCCAAGTAATTTTACTTTGTTACTATGAGAAGCACAAGCACTACTGCCACACTTCTGGTGACAAACGTGAGACTACAGCTGCTTGCAGGAGCCTGTCCATGCCCCTACCCCCTTGCACTGCAGTTCTGCAAATTCAATCGTGCAGCTACACCGAGAGAAACCCCACAACTCTTCTCTGTAACAGTATTTTCAGCCAGGTCTGTGCTAACACAAAGGCCAAATCATCCATTACCTTTGGCCCCATGGTGACAGCTACAGCATCTGCTAAAAGATCTACTCCTTGTAGCATCAGAGCTCTCGCATCTGCTCCGAACTTCACATCTTTTGCATAGGCTCGTGTTAGATGGGGGGCGAGGGCTCTGGACACCGGTCTGATCTGACGGAGTACTGTAGATAAACGGAGCATGTCTAAAATATTAAAACAAACGTAGAGAAAAAGAAAAGCATTATGGCTTTGCAAAGTTATTTCTACAGAAAAACGGGGGAAACAGATCCAGGAAATAAAGTAGGCATGACGAATCTGTAATATTTCGACTGGCTGAAATCGAGACACACAAGCAACAGTAAGTACCAGGCCTGGGTATCCCCGATCCTCAGGCCGAGACCCGCGCGGCAACAGCTCCTCCCCGCGCTGCCTCCAGCGCCTCCGAGCTCCTCCCGCCGAGCCTTCCCCCGGAGCGGGGCAGGGCACGGCGAGGGCACCGCGGAGCGCCCGCGGCTCCATGTGCTCAGCGCGGGGGCCGCGCCCGCCCGCGGCTGCAGCGGCGGGGCCGTGCCGAGGGGAGCGCGGGCAAGGCTCCCATCCTCCCTTACGCCATCAAGGGCAGAGAGGAGAGAGACAGGGCGGCGGCCGCCAGCCCGAGCTCGCCAGAGCCCCCGCGCCGGGCCGGGCCCCGCGGCCACATGGCCGCTGCAGCAGGACACGCGCAGCAAGGTCAGCGCCGCCCGCCCCCCGCCGCCACCGCCGCCCCCAGGCCCGCCAGCCGCCAGCACCCCGCGGGAAGGTGCGGGCCCCGCTCCCGCCGCCCGGGCGCAGCGCCTGCATCGCGGCCGACCCCGCTCCCGCGGCTCGGGCCCAGCCGCTCCCGGCGCGGGACCCGCGGTAGCCGCGGCCGCAGGGGCAGGCCCGCCATCCCCTGCCCAGGCCGGGCAGAGCGGCGCGGGCGCAGCGGCCCGGCCGCGTTCCCGCTCACCTGCGGCAGCGCGGGAGCAGCACCGCGGCTCTGCGGACTCGCGGGGCACGTCTGGCGCGGCGGCGGCGGGCGGCGCTCGGCACTCACCGCCTCGGCCCCGCCCCCACGCCGCCGCCGGCCCATGTGCGGCCCCTGCCGCCCGGCCCCGGAACCAGCATGGCCCCCGCGCCCGCCCACAGCCCGCCCGCAGCCCTGGGCCGCCGGCCGCAACTGCGCATGCGCCATGGGCTGCGGCATGAACCATTCATGTTCCGGGGCCGGCCGATTCCAGAACCTTCTGGAACGCTCATGCTCGCCGCGGGTCAGGGGTGAGCTGACCTCACTTCCGTGCGGGGCCCGGCCCGGGGCGCCGCGGGCGCTGTGCGGCGGGTCCGCGGTGCCGCCGGGGCGCAGCCGCTCCCGGGACCGGGACGGGGCCGCAGCGGTAGAAAAAAAACGGCGGTGCCGAAGGCGCCCGGGGCCGGGGGAGGGGGTGGGGTCTGCTCCGCCCCGGGGCGGGGCGCCGGCCGCGCATGCGCACGCCGTGACCTTCCTCACGTGTGTCTGGCGGCGGCGCGGTCACTCGGTGCGGGCGGCGCGGGAGCATCATGGTGAGTGCCGGGGCTGCCGCCGCCGCCGCCACACCGCTCCGGCGGCCCCGCGCCCGTGCTGCCCCGCACAGCGTGCCCGGCGCCGCGGGGACGCGCACTCTGTAGGGCCTGGCGGCGCCCCTGCTCCTCCCCGCGGGCGGGTCGCTCCGGGGCCCCGAGCAGCCGCGGCCGCGCACGGGCGTGCTCAGTGCCTGCCGTGCCCGCGGGCTGCGCTGGGGCACGGGAGGGCCGGGGGAAGGCGGAGGCGGGGGTCTGGCAGCGCCGCAAGGTCACGCAGTCCGTGGGGCAGGCGCGGGGGCTGCGGGCCAGGATGTGGCGGGAGGTTTGCGGGGGTGCTTTTGGCTGCCCGGAAACTCGAGCTCAGGGTTCCTCCCCGCCGCAGTAACGGGAGCAGCCCCGTGGCAGCAGCGCTGCAGGGCAGGGCCGCGCAGGCCACGGCGGGGCTCTGCGGACATAGGAAAGAAACCTATGCCACGTTCTGGAGCGCTCCTACTATAAGTGTTGTAAATATTTTTATAGAGGAGAATTTGACTGAGTTGCCCTTGTTCTTGCAGTGATACTTGATTCTTATGATAATAACAGGAAGAATTAAAACTTTGTGTAAAATGTTTATGATCGTAAGTCTGGCAGCTTTATTTTTGGTAAACGTAGAACAGCTCTTTAAAAAAAAGGCTCAGCCATGTTATCTTGACAGAATGAGAACGGGCACAACTGGCAGCCTTTTCCCTTGGTTATCTTTCATCCCTGTGGTGCAGACAGCAGTCGGACACAGCATCTCCCGTGTGCTGCCTTTTGTTCGTGCTCTGCTTGGGACTTTGTTTTCTGCCACTTCTCGAGGGTGTGTGGATATTGATGAGTGCCAGCAAAGGGCACTCAGATGCCAGGCCCTTCTAGCTCTTTCTCTGCCTGTGGGCTGTGTACCTGTCCAGTGGAGCACTATCTCCATGTGACTTGGCAAGTTGCCATATCTTCCCTTCTAAATCAAAGCAGGTTTCTTCTTCCTGATCCCTGCTCTTGGGATCTGCCGTTGGGATAAATGCACATTCTTGCATTTATCTGGCCTATGGGGATTAGAGTGCTGGTTCTGAAATGCTGGCAAGTAGCTGCAAAAAAAACCCCAAATCTAAACCAAATGAGAGGGAAAAACCCAACAACTCAACAAAAACCCCTCACCTTGACTGCTTAAGCAGAGGCAGCTACCAAAGCAGTTGAGCTAGAATGGTGCCTACCTTCCTATTTTCATGGGCTTGACCTAAACTCTCTTTTAATTTTTTCTGAATCTATTTGTAGAAGTTGGTATAAGTAACAGCACTGTGGCTCAGACTGCAGATTCTCACCTATTTTTTTGTGAAAGGGTAAGGCTTGAAAGCACATGAAGAAGACACTGACAGTGGGGCACCTAGCTAGACTTGTGCTTCTTTAATGTAAAGCTCTTCACGAGTACAAATGCAGCTGTCCCAATGTGTCCTTAGTCATCATTAGATCTGGTTGTGATCTGAAGAAGTACAGTTCACATCAGTAAAGTTGCTCTCTGAGCTATAGCAGCTAAGGGTTTGGTGTTAAAGCCTGGAGGCCTCTCCAGACAGAGGAGTGTGCTCCATCTGTGGGTGGTTTATTCCCCAGCTGGAATACATTTTCCTACGGCTGAGCTGTCAGGATTGCCCAGCATCTGCCTGTGCCTTCAGGAGTTTCTGATGCAATCAGAGATGGTATTGATTTGCTGCTATTAAATAAGTGCTCAGCAGTTTTCTCTAAAAAGAGAAATCGTTATGTGTTGGGGTTTTTTAAACTCCTTTTTGCAGTTTTGTTGTAATGGTTCTCTTGTTTCAATGTACAATTACTTCCACAGGCAGGAAAAGCGTTTAGGAAGTTTCTCCCCCTCTTTGATCGTGTACTGGTTGAGCGATGTGCAGCTGAGACAGTAACCAAAGGAGGAATCATGATACCAGAAAAATCCCAAGGGAAGGTCCTACAAGCAACAGTAGTAGCAGTTGGATCTGGAGGCAGAGGAAAGGTAATTACCCTGAAGCATTACATTTGGGTAGAACTCGTAGTGGTGTGGTGGTAGCTGGAATATTGCCGTAGGAGTGGGATAATTATAGTGCAAAAGTGGTGATAGCTCACAAAAATGGAGCTGTGAAATTAGCTGAAATTGCAAGTGGAGATTTAAAAAGCAGGTAGAAATCTCAAGTTGTCCTGAGATGAACTCCAGCATTCTTTTTATAATTTGTAAAATGCAGTGGGATTTCTTTTGTTTGCTGTTTGATTTTCATGGGGTTTGTTAGCTTATTTAGTGGTGGGGTGTTTTTTTTGGGGAGGTGTTGGTGTTGTTTGTTTGACATTGTTTTGTGTAGTACCTTGTTTCATCTCTTCTCAGCCAAAACCTTGAGGGGCCGACAGATTTCTTTGTTAAAATTATTACATGCCCAAATGTCTGTGCCTTGTGAACAGGGTGGAACCCCAGAATGTGGCATTGGCTGTCTTGTGCTGTGCAAAATACCATTGTCCATAAGGATTAGGCTTATTGGACTCAAGAAATAAGTGCCAAATAACTGTTGGTTAATTCTGCATGTTGGATATGTATGTGGAAATAAAAGAAGACAGTTCACAAAAACGCCAGTTCCTGAGTGTCCCACATCAGAAGGGCTTGTTCCCCAGCAGAGCTGTTCAGTCAGTAGGAGCACTGGAAAACTTCAGGTTAAATTTCAACTTGGTCACGTTGCCTCGGCCTTTCTTTACCATGAGTCCCTCTATATGTCCCAGGCTGGTTTGTGTCAGGATCTGATTTATGTTGTGAAAGCGTGATAATATTTGACTAATGGGTTAATGCTTTATTTATAATACAAAAATTTATTTAAACTTTATTAGGTGTTTCTAAACAAGTGATTTGATGGCAACAGTGACAAGTTGATCAAAGTTACAGAGGTGGGAAGATACTTTTTTAGCTGGCACTTGGAGAAATTATCCTTGGCTACAGAAAATGGAATGGACTTTCTCCCTTGATTTTACAAGGGGATGTCATGGTTCTTTAAGTGAAATCCTATTCAGTGTATCGAGCAAAGACATCACACTTGTATTTACAGTCAAAACTAAATTCAGAGTTGTGATTTCCTGAATGCTTCTAGACGTGGATTGATCATTGTAATTTGGAGGAATTCTTGTACATCTATTTATATTATGGAAAAGTGAGGATTTTTTTTCTTTTTCCAGAATGGCGAGATTCAGCCTGTGAGTGTAAAAGTTGGTGAAAAGGTTTTGCTCCCAGAATATGGTGGTACTAAGATCGTACTAGAAGATAAGGTAGGTGCAAATCAGAATGGTTTCGAAACGCCAGTGATAAATACCGTGGTCACTTCATGGTGTTAGCACCATTCAGGAAAGGGAGCAGCTGGATCCAGCCACCTTCTGGGAGCTGTGTTGCTGCTACTTCTGCCCCTGCAGAAAAGGAAGCAACCACAAGAACCTCTGACCTGACTTCTGCTGGGTGGGCAAAGTGTTCCATATTTCAAGCACATATTAGAAGGAATCCAAAAAAGCTTAGAAATTCCTGGGGGCATCCTTGCTTTTTGCAGGGACAGCCTGCAGAATTGTTTTCTAACAGTTCTTGTGCTTCTAACTGCCAAAAGTAGTAACTTGATAGCTCTCCAAAGAGTATCTTAGGAACAAAAAGAATTTTTTCAAGACTAGCTCTACATGTTGACTTCTTGGTTAGCTTGCTTTTGATTTTGTACTTAATGACTGCAGTAATGCTGACTTCAGAACAAGACAATGTTTACAAAGCAAGAAAAAAATTACATGACAGAAACTAACGTTTCTTTTCTTTGCAGGACTACTACTTGTTTAGAGATGGTGACATTCTTGGGAAATATGTGGACTAAACCTGTTGCAGTATCAGTCATCCATTCCACTAAAATGCTGAAATTTTTCTTTCATCATGTAAATAATGTCCTTTATTTTATAATAAACAGGCATTGAGTCTTTGAAATAACTTGTGATCTCACTGTAACGATGGAACACAAATAAAAATATGTACAGTCAGAAATCAGTTGCTCTTGCTTGAGTTCCATTGAACAGTGAAATTTGGATGACCACCAACCAGCCTTAATTATTCCAAACATCATCATTTTATATCCTTATCTCTGTACTGAGATTGTAAAGGTCTTTGCAATAAACTTATAAAACTATTCTGCTTCTGTCTCAGTTTCTGCTGTTGCTCAGTGAAACTGAGTCTCAATTGTGTAAATGAGCTCTCTGAAACAATCAATGCGAGTAATACGTTATTTTCCTCATGTTTGTATGAAGTGAGTTTAAAATGGTTACCAGACAGATGCAATCATGCTGAGGACTTTTAGCCGGCTCCCTTGCACGTTGGACTCTTGAGATAGTGTGGGTGGGTTCTTTTAACTTCTGCTGTCTGAAGACCCTGAAACACTGAAAGGTTAAGGCACACAAACCCCCCTGCCACAAACAGCCTGTCCCCCAGCAGTTGGAAGGAGTTTGGTCATATCTGTGCTGGAACAAAATCATCCAGTTCCCAGGTGAAGCAGATAAGAATTAACGGTTGTTCTTGCTTATCTCTCACTGAATTTTGCCAGTAGAAAATAAATAACCTCTCCTCAGCAGTAAATTAGGCAGAATTGGGCTGATGCTGATCTTAAATGAAGTTTCTTTACTGATTACCACACTATTGCACCCAGATCTTGAGCTTTCCCTTAACTCAGGAGAGACTTGGTTTGACAAATTGGATTTCCTTTATCCATAACACCATTCTTAAATAGCAAGACGTTGACTTAGGTAATACTGAAGCAATCATATTTGTGTATTTCTGGCCACCCTCTCCTGCCTTGAAAAGGATTCAGTTGTTCATGCACGAGCACCCAAATCTGCACTGTTCCTAGGGAAGCTTTCAAAGTTGAGGTGCACAGGGGGATCTGGTGCAGCCTAAGAAAAGACTGCAAAGTGCTTTTGGGGTAGTTTCAGTGAAGTCAGTCAGTGTTTGGCTTATTGCTGCTGAAACTTCATTGGCTGCAATTAAATTGCACTTCTTTCCCACTCCATTCATGCTGATAAGAGCGCAACACTGCGAGATACATTATAACCCTTATTCCAGCGGTAACAGTAAAGAGTTGTAACAAAATATTTTTCAGAACTCTGTTCGGGTGCTGCAGTGTGGGACTCAAGCTCTGACACAATTTGAAACACGATGTGTTTTCTGCTAGCCGAAATTTCCTCCCCGTCAGCTGCTCGGCCTGGAGGTGAGCTGGAGCCACATTTTTCCCTGGATGCCTTTGATCACCCAGCTATGGCAGCAGGAGCTGCATTGCTAGGCTCGGCTGCAACGTGCTCTGCTCTCCATAGCTGTGGGGTGGCTGCTCTTGGCTGGTTACCCCTGCTTGCTCTGGAGCTGAAGACAAACCAGGCACAGCTTGGGGGGTTAAATTTGCACTGAACTGTCGACATTCAGGGAAGGTGCTAAATTCATAAAAACATACTTTTTAATATAAAAGGCCTACTTCTTGAAATCTGCCCTATTGCAGTTTTACTTTAGTGGTTACAGCACTGCACTTTCAAGCTGAAACTTAAGATAATCACACCCCGAGGACCTTGCAAGACAATTGATTGTGCAATGAAACACAAACTCCCTGGGAAGCATTATCTTCCACTGCAGCCTTTATCTCCCAGGATAAGGCAGGCAGTCTGTTGCAGTCACATACCAAAGAGGGGAAGGTATTTTAAATATTTACAAATGGCTTTGAGAAACTATACCCCACGTCAATAAGAAAAAGATGCAGTAGGAATTAACTGCCAACAGAGAAATGTTTAGGCCTAAAACTTCAGCATTTCTTGCTATAATATCTCTAAAAGACATGAATCACATAGGATCGCTCTGAGCCCTCACCACACAACCTGGCTGCCCCCAGCTCTTCCTCCAGCTCACATTTTCAGCCCTGCAGGTTTTCAGCAGCTTGATACAATGCCTAGTTATTAAAATATTTAGCATGGCTGCATTTACTACAGTTTACATAAGTGATTAAAAGAACAAGTCACACTTCATGGGAATGAGTAATTTATGGATGTGGGGGGGAAATAGCGTTCCTAAGCCTAATCAAACAGAGGACACGCTGGAACATCTGCTGGATTGACAGGAACATTCTATCCTTGCACCACGAGGCTCTCACTGCAAGCAAGGACAAGGCAGCTGCCACCCAGCCAAGGTGATCCATGCGCTGTTCCTGCCCCTCAGTCCATGACTGTGTGCCAAGTCCTATCCCTCGAGTTCTACACAGGACAGACAATCAATCCAAATGCTCTTTCTTTGCTGTGTTGTTCCTGTAGGAAATTAGGCTTCTTTTCACTGATTTCTAGATAGTTTCAAACCTTCAGTTTTGGTGTAAATGTTGCATATTGCCCCACCTGCTTCTTTAAGGAATACAGTCCTCAGCCTTTCTTCAGTCTGTCTGAATCACAAGGAAACCAGGTGGACTCCATCTACTTCTGTGAATTTCCTTTCTTAACGTTTCAGAATAGCTTCCATTATCAGCAGCTGTAGTGTTTTCAGAAAGCTTTTATCACCCTGGATATGTTATCCTGCCACAGTAAGAAAAGGATGAAACATTTCTATACCAATAAAGAAGAAAGGACAGCCAGGTCCATAACAGCACATGAATGGTTGATAAAATTTTGGCCAAATATTCAATCTTTCATTCTTGAAGGCCATAAGACAATGAGGACCAGCTGAAACCCAAAAACTGAAATTACTGTTGTTCAGGTTTTGTTCAAAAACATTGAAATTAAATGAAATAAAAGTAACAAGCATCTTCCAGGAATACAGGGGTAATTACCAAGGGGGAACACAAGATACCCTACAGAATTCAAGATCTTAATAAACAAGGCAGATTTCTTTGCTTTTTCTGCAAACCCAATAATCAGTTGCAGACTGAACTAACAGACATATTTTTCCCCTGAGAGGTATTTCTTCACAGTCAGATTTGTTTCCATGTTAAAAGCAAGATGGCCATGAAATGAAAGTCAGGGACAAATGGAAATGTCAAGTTCCCAGCTTTTCTGTACTTGAAAGCTAAACCTTGAATATGGTGATAGAAAAAGAAATAAACAAAAACCAAAAAATAACACAAATGAGCTGCTGAATTTTGAAGGACTTGAGCAGCTAGAACTGCTTGGCTAAAAATAATGTCAATCTCATCTAAAAAATTCATGTTGGAATACAGCCGGTCTAAAGAGGTAATAGGACAGTTCTACTCCTCGTTCCAACACACCAATTTCTCACAGCATTTTAAACCTTTTGATGGTTGGTTTCTTACACAAGCTGGGTTTCGCCACACAGCCCTAATAGCTGACATCCCTGGGGCAGGAATGCTGGCCAAGAGTAAAAAAGTAACTACCGAAAAGCGAACTCAGGTGCCAGAAGCCAGGAATGCCGGCTCCGTGTTACAGTGTAACGTGAGAGAGCTGCCTCGCTGGCAGCAGCAGCTGCGGGTGAGCTGGGCGGGCGCTGACCCCGTCACCCACTTCTGATCCCGCGCACATTGTCCAGCTCCCGGCTCCAACCTGGCCTCTGGAATGAGGCAGGGCCCTGCTCACGGCCTTGCCCAAGCAAAAGCAGGATTCAAAGTGCAGCTGTCTTTCTGACGGGAAAGCCTAATTAGAGATTTTTCAGTGTTTCCAGTCTAGAAATGTTTCACAAACTGTGACTTTCGCTGGGTAGAAGGAAGGGGTTTTAATGTGTTGTTCACAGCAAAAGAATTGAGGGAAGGGGGCAACTGCACCCAGCATTCATCCTGAAATGGGGTAGAAGTAGGCACAGCACCAGGTAGCAGCCTTCTCCACTTTGCAGGAAACGCTGCACGACTCCGACCATTTATTCCCTGATTGTACGAGGGAGGCATTGCATCGGTGCCTCGCTGCTCCATTGTTCTTGCACACAGACAGAAGCAATTCACCCCTCCTTATGCTGTATTCATTTCTACCATATATTTTCGAGAAATGGAACAGCTTTCAAATAATTTTCTTCTCATTTATCCTACAGAAATAGTGTGAGTCACTCTTGTCTTCCGAAACGTCTACTTGCTTGTAAGGGAGATGTATTTCTCAGCCAGCTATGAGCTAACAGTGTCTTTTTTTCTGTTTTCTTCCCAAATACAGTCAAGACCCGACTCAGTAAACCTTGAAACCTGAGTTAACTGTTTGCCATTAGCACGGCTGTTTGTGCCCTCTGCACACCCAGCTCACAAGTGTCTCAATCCTGCCTTTGGAAACCTAGAAGGGCTTCCTACCTGCTTTGAAATTATTTTGCCCCAAACCACCGTTGCTGGGGTGGGTTTTTTATTCATTAGTGTTTTCAGCTATAAATCTTGAATATAAAACTCTGAATATGTTTTAAATCCATACGGTTATGGTTTGTACTGTACAGAACATCAGGGACTCGGTTGTACAGACACAAACGAGAGCTGACCTTGCGGGGGCGCACGCACGGCCAGGGGCCTGCGGGGGAATGCTGATGAAATAGGGTGAAATGCCAAGGATGGATTTCCTCAACAACTACTCAAGCCCGTCAATCTCCGTGCAAGATTTCGCCTCACAAACCGGGACACTCGCTGCGACACCGGCCCCGCCGCGCAGCACCGAGCGGCCGCCTCAAAGCCCCCACTCCCGGCTCTGTGTGTGTGAGGGGAGATGTGCGTGTGTGTGGGGGGGGGTGACGGTGTTGTCCCTCAGAATACAGAGCTCTGCTCTGGTAGAGGGACCTGCATGTGCCCACAGGGCACTGCCCCGCTGCATGGCCTCCAGCGCCGCGCGGAGGACGGCTCATCCGCGCTCCCCCGCGGCCGGAGGGAGTCATGAGGGAAGGGGCAGGGAACAGGGGCGGGAAGGGGCAGGGAAGGGAGGGAAGGGAGGCCTCGCCCCCTCCACCCCTCACGGCCACCCCCGCGCGCCGTCTCGCGCCGTCTCTCGCGAGAAGCTGTTCCCGCCCCTCGCGCGCGGCGGCTGTTCCGGCCGTGCCGCCCCTCCCTCGGCCGGCCCGCTGCCGCCCCGCCCCGCGGCTGTTCCCGCCCCGCCCCGCGCGGCCCCGCGGCACATCCGGGCCCCGCGGTCGCTATGGTCATGGCGGAGGGCACGGCCGTGCTCCGGCGGAACCGCCCGGGCACCAAGGCCCAGGTGAGGCTCCGCCGTCGCCGCCGCGGTTCCCCCCGCGGCCGCCGGCCGGGGGGGCACGGGCAGCGCCGCCGCCAGGGCCCAGCGGCTGGTGGGGCGGCGCCGAGGGCCGCACGGGCCTACCGGGGCTGGCGCGGGCGGCGGTGGCGGCCCCGCTGCGGGGATCGCTTTGTTCCCTCGGCCGGGCCCGGGGCAGCGGGCGAGCCCCTGCGGCCGTGGCTCCTTCCCCACGGGCTCGGCGGAGAGGCTCCTGCGGCAGCGAGGGGAGCGCCGAGCGCCGCCGGGGCTTCCCGGGCTGCGGGGTGGGAGCGGAGGCCGCGGTGGGCCCGGCTGGGCGAGGGAGGGGCAGCGCGGGGGCTCAGCCGGGCCCGAGAGCACCTGTGACAGCCGGGCAAGAGCGCAGGGGGCAGGGCCGCAGGTTGGTGCAGGCAGGGCGGCTCCCGGCACTGTCAGGCTTTGCTGTTGTTGCTGCTGTGAAAACAGCGAGGCACGGTACGGGAGCGAGCCCATGGTCCTGCACATGGCACCGTCAGAGCGACCCTACCTGCCTGCCCATCCCAGAGGGAAGTCACCCTTCCCTTACGTAACTGCGCAGAAGGAAATGCTGGTGTCACATCCCTTCTCTTAATCAAAACTGAGTCAATTTGTTTCTGGGGTTTCAAGGTCAGCTGGAAAAGGCACACCTCAAACACGGAAACTGCATTTTTTAGATTATTTTAGAGAGGTGATCTGGCAGACCTTTATGTGAGACTTTCCCCTCTGCTGTTGTGAGGAGAGCTCTTGGTGGGAAAGGAGCAATGTATGACAGGCGTCTCCTGTTCTTTGTCATCGCATAGAGGTAAAATTATTACACAATCCTGTAGATCAGGTCATTCTATGCGTGTTTAATCTGTGAAGGAGATGGAATATTGGGTGCCTTTCATAAATTTGGGGTATTCTGAAAAACAGTAAGCTGGACATAGACTTAGGTTTGGTTAAATATTATGATGTTCATGTAGATTAAAGAGTTTTGTATACAGTGATGGTTATTTCTCTCTGTAGACGTGATTTTTCTTTGTGTGTGGCTGTATTTAATGTCTTATTTTGGATGACACTGGTATAGCTATTCAGTGTGCAAATACAATTAGTTAATGACATTTCAACACTGGATAGTCACTTGAGGTATTTTTTTCCAGAGCTGACTTACTCTCTCAGGAACAGATTGCTGAGCTTGGCAGTTGGGACATTTTCATTGAGTCATTGCACCTACTGGGATGGCTACAGCAAGCTGATGTGCAGCATCTCTGCATGATAGGAGGGAGTAGCACCACATTTTAGATGTGAAAAACGCACAGTAAGAAAATCCCTGTGGTTGGGATGATCATAGGTGCAGCACATGTGATGGCTGCAGAACACTGAGGTGTAGCTGGATCTGAGGTGGAGCTTCAGGAAGGTGTTATCATTACCAGGGCTGATAAGCATCCAGGTAAATTAATAAAGGCATATTGACCTTCCCAAGGGAATGTGGTCCCAGGTTAGGCCAGCCAGCGTTGTGTGATCTCAGTTCAGAGGAGATGTTTTTCTTGCTGTGTCACCACTGGGAGTTCTAGTTTCATAACCAGTGTATGCTGCTGCTCTCTGCAGACCTCTTCCATTGCTACCTGGTCTAACATCTGCAGTGGCTGCCGTGTGCTGTATTTAATGTAAAAATACAGGCTCTGGGTGGTAGAGCAGGGTGTGGGGCAGAAGGGCTGTTCACATGCTGAGTCACGCAGAGCTCTTCACTGCAAGGTGTGCAGTGGTTTTTCATTGCAGTTTCATTGCAGTGTTGGGAGCATAAATCCCATCTCTCCTCTTCCTGCCAGGACTGTGTGCTGCTTCTGTTCAGATGCAGCTTCCTGGAATTGTGTAAACTCCATCTATTTTCCTGAGGGTTCAGGCTTACTGTAGGTTGCGTGCGTTTCTTCCTCCCCCTCTGGTTTTGGTACATTGCTTTCAACTTTATTTTTTTAAAACAGGATTTCTACAACTGGCCTGATGAATCCTTTGAAGAAATGGATAGTACCCTAGCTGTCCAGCAGGTATTCTTACTTACATGAAATGTTATTAATGAGTGCAGTTTCCCAGGGTTTGTGTTCTGATATATAAAATGGAGCAGGGCTTGCTATTTATCTGCTTAGGGTGTTGCTGCACCTATGTTGTAAGCATCTCTGTGTATTAACAAATTAATTGTTATTTTTGTTCGCAGAAATAACTAGAATTCCCATGTCTGGTGTAAACAAATCAGATTTAAGAAAATGGTGGGGGTTTCTCTGAGGGTTTTTTGGGATTTTTTGTTTTGAGATTTACCCATTTGGTAACTTTTTTTAATTGAAGAAAGGCATTTTTCAGATCTGGCATTTTAATACCATTTTAATGCCCCCATCTATTTTTGAACTTTTTAGTCTGTCAGTCATTTAAGTAAAAACTAAATCCCTCCAAGATGTAATGTCCTAAATATACTGTCTTACTGTAATTACAACGAGATCAGTTTTATTTCTCCCTCCCCCTCAGTATATTCAACAAAACATAAGGGCAGACTGTTCCAACATTGATAAGATCCTTGAACCTCCCGAAGGCCAGGATGAAGGTGTATGGAAGTATGAACATTTAAGGTAAAAATCCATCTTTTGTCAACATTTTGTCTTGGTTCTAAGTTTTGTTAACTGATGGTGGCAGTGAATCTATTTGAATGTGACATATCAAAATTAACAAATAAAACTTGATTTTTCTGCTGTTAAATATTGGTATTATTTTCTGAATTCCCTTTTCTTTCTAAAGATTTATATTGTGCTCTGATCTTAATGTTTTTTTAAAGAAAATAGTTGTACCTCACTTCTTGAATATGAAGATATAGTAATGAATTTCTGTAGCACTTTCTCATAGTATTGTCAGTTCTTCATCTCCACTGACGGGTGATGTGATTTCCACGTGCTCCCAGTGTTTTTTCTGAAACTTGCAGGCATATAGGCTGGGAAAGCAAGAGTACCTGTGTCTTACACTTCTTTTTCTGCTTGTAAGGAAACAAACCTTTTTGTCCACCTCTGGCTTTTTTTTAATTGCAGTACAATAAATACATTCAGCCTCGGCAGTTTGTGCCTTGAAATATTTTCCAGTTGTAGTGTAGTTATTAATACATATGTAGTAATACTTCTGTCCTGATTTTTATTTTTTATTTTTCTTATAAGCATCTCTTCTCACTTCAGTGATTCTACTCAGGAATATGAACAGTTCCAAGCTCCTTCTAGATTCAGACACCTTGATTTTTTGCCTCACGTTTTCTTTTTCTCTCCTCTGGTCTACAATTGTTCCAATAGACAACAGGGAATCCTTAAGAAAGGAAAAAGTACATACAGTTGCAAAGTCACATTTTAAGAATTCCACCTGTCCTTTCATAGACCTGCAAAAAATTTAAGGTTCATAAAGTGAGTTGTTACTATGGCTTGTGAGTTTTGGAAAATTTATTCAGATTTTCTTGGAGGATGGAGGGCTGAGTTCTCTAAAGTTCAAGAATGCACTTTCAGATACATTCCAGTGAAAGCAGTGTTCCAGAGGTCCCACTCTGTTAATGACCTGAGGTGGGACTTTAGCCCCTTAATTGATTGGAAGTACATCTTAGAAGGATGGAACAATCCAGCTACACAAGGTTAACACTTACGCTCTTAGATTAATTTTCTTGAAGTGTTCTTTTAATTTTTCTAATCTTTATTTGTGAAATAGCACTTTCTTTCATTACAAAGTCGGTATCTTAAACACTTCCACTAAATGATATATTAAACTCAGCCTCTATCAGTGAAGAATTAAAATGTAATTGTTCAACTGAGTAAAAAAAAAAATCTGCTGGTATGAAGGTCGGAATGTCTGACCTGTTTTTTTATGAGATACGTGCAGTGAGGAAATAAATAGCTGATTTTGATGCTGCTGTGTTCAATTTCTTTTAGACAATTCTGCCTTGAGCTCAATGGACTGGCTGTCAAGCTTCAGGTAATTCTTTTCTTGAGACTTACATTTTGTCAAGGAGGAGACTTCTTTGTTTTATGTAGACTGCAGAGCTTTCTTCTAAATATATAAACACAGAGCTAAGCAGTGGTTGGAGGTTTTGTAAGACTTTAAGGGCTTATGGCAAATAACCCTTTTGGGGGGTGGACAGGGCAAGGAATTTATTTGAAAAGACCAGCTCCTTTTGGCTACTGAGTTTTTTTCTTAACTGAACAATTGTTTTAACAGAGTGAATGTCACCCTGACACATGTACTCAGATGACAGCAACTGAACAGTGGATTTTTCTTTGTGCAGCTCATAAAACTCCCAAAGAGGTATGGATGTATTTTGGAAAACTGATCCCAGTGATGCAGGAATTTTCTTTCACAGTTCATATGTTCATGGGGAGTTCTTGTTCATGTTCACTCTTAGAGGTGGCTTCTTAGTCAAACTGGGAGCTTATGTGGGTTAAGAATATCACTTGAGCTACTCTGCTTTGCCATTCTGTAGTGTTTTACAGAGGAACAGGAATTGCTTTTTTACCTCAGTATTAGCAGCTTTGCACATTCCCCTTTTCTCTCTGGGTTGGTGTTGAGCCTGCCTGAAACTCAATGGAAAAAGCTCTTTGTTTCATTGACAGAAGAGTCCATGTTGAGAATAAGCTCTCATTTTCAAACGTTGACCTTGATCTACAGTGTAAGCCTGACCCTCTAAATGTGACTGCATGTGCTCATTCCTAGGGCAGTTACTCCAAAAAAGGTGGTGGAGTCATAAAAATGCTTCAGGTCAAGTGGGTTTATCAGCATGGCATTAGTTTGTGTCCCTCAGTGTCCAATTAGTTTAAACTTTCTTCAGATCTTCTGTCAAACCACTTGATACATCTTTTTTTTTTTTGCCTTCAGAAAGTCTTTGTTGCTTTTGGTTATGATAGTAGTGCCGTCTGTCACATTTATCTTTGTATTTCACCTTCCAGAGTAAGGTATTGGTTTTTTTTAACCTTATCTTTTCTGTCCTGTAAGATTTTTTTTTCTTGTTTTGTTCTGCTTTTACTTTCCTGAGATGTTTTGATTTAGCCAACTTTCTTCCCATTCCCTCCTTGAACCCCTGTCCCTACTCAGCATCTTGGCATGTCTGGCTGTGTTGTCCTCAGCTGGACTGGAGAACTTCAGGCTGCTTTTTATCTCTGAGCATGCAGCATTCATCTCCTGTTTTCCATGGCAGCAGCTACCAACTAACTCATGGTCAGACAGGGGGTGATGGAATCTTGAACTGCTGACAGAAATGTACAACTGACAATTCTTTTTCCTGAAATTGGTGAATAGATGGACAATGGACAGACGTTTCTTCTCTCAGTTTGTATCAGTTCATCTTTATTCCTTTAGGTGTACCTGATTGCAGAGCCAGGGATTGCTTGTTACACACTTCATTTATGATTTTAGTTTTCTTTGCCAAAACAAAAAGCACTGATAGATTTAGGTGCAGGTTTGGCTTCAGAGCCTGTAAAAGCAAGTCTAGCAACTTGACTGTGTGGGAAACAAATGAGCTGTGAGGTAACAATCATCTTTTCTGTCGGTGTACTCCTAGCATGTATTTTTATTATACAGCTTTGCTCAAGGAGAGGCATAAAATTCACTACTCCTGTGCATAATGACATTGCCATAGTAACATTTTTCTTGAAATAATTTACCTGGGTTGTGAAGCAGAGAAAAGAAATGACTCACTTAAGGATGAAATGTAGTTGTACCTCCAGACAAGCTACGTGAAACTTCTGTGAATAAAAATGACCAGTGAAGTTCAAAGCATCAGGAAATATAATAAAAATGTTTCTTTTTAAACAAGTTCTGACAATGTCATGAATGTGCTCATACTTGTGCTCACTCACTGTCTCTTTCTGTAGTGTCCTGCTATAGACTACACCAGGCACACACTTGATGGAGCTGCATGTCTTTTGAATAGCAATAAATATTTCCCCAGCAGGTAAAACCACTTTTCTCTTGGGAGGAGGGAGGAACTTAAGGTGCTGACAAAGCCCAGGGAGAGGTGTAATACATTTTTCATGGACTGCTATTGGAGCTGTCAGAAATCCTGCAGCCTGTAGGGCTGGAAGGCCTATTGCCACTTCTAAGCCAAGGAAGAATTCTTGCTTATTCAAATGGTTTGCCATTTACTGGAGCTAAGGGATGCTTTTTAGGTAAAAACTGTTTTAGTGATATCTGTTAGTGTTACGGGGCTTCCATTGGAGTAGTGCCCATCTAAACAAGAGGATGGCCTTTGGACAAATGCTGCACCTCAAAGGCTTTAAAACAGGACAGCACCAAAACCCTCCAGAAGCCAACACCAACCCTCTGTGGGACACGGCAACCACAGACGAGAAAGACGGAGGGTACTGAGTGGGCAGGTCACGTTAGAGAGAACTCCCTGCAGAAGTAAAAATTGTGCTAGGGAATTCACTACAGACAAGGAGGTGCAACTGGAAGTCTTTTTTTTTCTTTGTCCATAAACCCTAGAAACCAGAAATCCAGCCTTTACCAGAATAATTGACGATGGTTAACTACAGGCAGAACATTTTTTGTAAGTCAGAGTACAATTTGTAAATGTGGAGCTTGCACCAACAAGTCTAAATTTCACATGCAATTATACAGAATAGTTTTAACAATTACAATTTGTGTCAACACCTGTCTCAGTAGTCATTTCATTAGAGCAGTTGTGTAACCTTTCTCCTACTGCTTACAGGGTTAGCATAAAGGAATCCTCTGTAGCCAAATTAGGATCAGTGTGCCGAAGGATTTACAGAATATTCTCACACGCTTATTTTCATCACCGGCAGATATTTGATGAATATGAAGTAAGTAGTTTCAAATTACATCTTGAAAGCAGGGCATTTACTGAAGTTACAGCTGTGATGGAGTTGTAAAAATATTTTAGGCCTACTAAAAGATCCAGATTCAAGTGAAGGATTGATTACAGTAGATTCCAGTTTTACAAGAACTGAAAAGCTGTTATACTTACATACACACATAAAAATTCATTTATGTGATTAGTGTCCTCAGTTATGGTTTCCCTTCATTTGGATGAAAGGCCAGAATTTGAGTTTTTTTTAAAGACAACTCAAATTCATTTGTATTTAAGAATCCTAAATGTATTCAAGCACTGAGTGTAGTTAGTACTGCTTACATATATGTATTTCCTGTTTGTGTATGTTGCACAACACTTAAGGAATTAGAATTGTGTAACTGTAAAGGATCAGAGTAATTGAGGGCAACTTGTGCACCACCAGTAACCCCTCTTTTTTTTTTAATGGGAAAGAAGAAATTAATAGATCAGGAGATAAGGGGTATAGCTAAATATAAAAGGAAACCGTTGCCAAATCCCACTTAAGGTTCTGGAACAGCTATCAAATGATTGTGCCCTGTTGTGTTGGAGATGGAGCACGTAAGAGGAATTTCAGAACCATACTTTTAAATATATTCTTGTCCAAGTGCTGTTAAATTGAGCTGTGACTGAAGCCTCCATTTCAGCAGGTTTCTTAGTAATTGTAGTAACTATAAGCTAACAGTAAAGATAAAAAAGAAGCAATACAAATTTACTATTTAAGCATGACTAAGACCTGTAAATCTAATGAGACAATTACACAGAAGGCTTTTTGTTTAGCATGTTCTTCCTAATGGTTTAAAATAATCCTTGTGTACATACTGTTTTTTCCTGTTTTTTCACCTCCAGAATGAAACCTTCTTGTGTCACCGGTTCACTAAGTTTGTGATGAAGTATAATCTGATGTCCAAGGATAACCTGATTGTACCAATTTTGGAAGAAGAAGTGCAAAATTCAGTGTCAGGGGAGAGTGAGGCATAATGGGAATAGCAGTACAGAAGGCTGTACTGAATATAAACAAAACATTAATTATGTACTGTATATATCACTTTAGACACTTCAATCACGTATCCTCATAGCTTTGTTTAGTATACTTTTGTATGCTGTGTGCATTGCCTTTTAATATGGGAAATACTTCTAAGTTATTCATGAGCTGTATATTCATCAATGTGGCACTCATGGTTTTTAAATAAAAGTAGTAGTATGTTTATAATGCCTGTTAATAAAAGAATTTACAGTTCTCTAAAAATGCTGCTAAACAATCATTGAATCACAATCCTGAAGATGTGTCTGATTGGGTGGGGAAAAAGTGAGATTACAATTTCACAGCAAGCCATTTTGTAATGCAGTAGCTATATTAAGTCTTAGCTGAAAGATTATCACCTTAAATATACAATTCTGCAGGAAGCTTCTAACAATGTAGCTTATTCCTAATTTACCTTTTATTGTTTAAAATGGCTTTGGAGATTTACTTCTGGATGTGCATATTGCTGTATGTGTATATCCAAATACTAACAGGATCTATACTATTAACCAAAAGGACAATTTCACTATGGTGTTGAACATATATATTCTTGATAGATATCTAACACACTTTCTGGACTTTTTGTCAGCAGTGGAGGTTTGTGTACAGCAGGGGACAGGTGCTGTCCTGTTAAGGCAGACTCCTGCTGTTCTCCAGTCCACAACCTCTCTAAAGAATACCTGTGCATATTTATGGCAACTGCTTACAGATTATACCTCAGCTGTTCATGTTACACTATATAACACACTGGCACAGTCTCTGCTTGTATTCCCAGTCAAAACATGCTAAGTACCTGAAATATCAAACCCAATTCTTTGCAAGAGTTAATGATGTTTTCAACACACATTTGTTTCTCTTCGTTTACTTTAACCATATTGACAGAAAGATTTGGATTCATGCTTCTGGTTCCCTATCAGGTGTTTATTTCAAGTTGTGTTTGCAGATTTGCAATAACTGACAATTTCCATGAGTGCTGCTTAATTATGTTTTGTCTAGAATGATAGAATTAAATGTTTTAGAGATGCATATAAGAGAAATACTACTAAGTGTACATGAATGCAGGGTCTAAAAGCAGTAGCAGTGTTCTTGAACGAATTGTGCTTTGCTGTTTAAGAAGTTAGCTTGTTTCTCTGAGGTTGCCAGGAGCCCTCTTTATTTCTTTCAGCAGGTCAGAATGGGCTAGCTCAGCTATTCTCAGTAATTTACACTTTGCTTTCTACATTATATTTACATGAAAAGAAGGGAGTCTGCATATTTTTACTAAGTGTTTTTTCATAATATACTAAACATGCCTTAAATTCTATTTTTCTTTATATGACTCAAGCACACCTCAAGCAACTGTTATCACCTGGATGTAAAGGGAATATAAACAATGAGAAAATAGAGAGACTAAGCTTAAGTACTTCAACAGCTGTATTCTTCAGCAGCTTCTTGTCTCATGTTTATCATTGTACTTAATTGTCAGCAGGGTAATTGCATGAGATGTTGTCAGAGTGAAGTAGCTTTAGTTACTGTCTATACACTTAGCTGTAACTTGCCTTGTATAGACCAGGTTACCTGATTTTGATAGATACCTTGACGTTTGTGCTGCAGGTAGGAGGATGTTTTCTGGAGGTAGTAAAATGTATTTAGCTCGTTGCTGTCTGCTCTAGGACCGTCCGTGGTGGGGCTCCTTTGTACAGTCACTCTGCATGTGTAATATTGGCCGTGGTGACTGGGACAGGCAAAAATACGGGACTGGTGTTGCTAATTACATTTCCTCTACAAAATTGAAGAAAAAGATGTGGTGCTCAGGACTGCATTAAAATTATAAACCTCTTCCTCTTATGCTTTAAGAGTTTCACTTAAAAACAAAACTCTGCAAGTTTAAATCCTGTTTATTCTCATTCAGATTTGCACTGTAAAGTTCACTTGGTATACTAAGCTGATTTTATAAGGCCTAAGTGAGACACTGCTTGTATTTTCCCTTGCTCTTGTTTACATGAGTACTGTGTACACACATGTGCCTGGATGGTACCATAAAACTTCAGTTAGCCTAAGCAAACCATTGATTTGTCTAATAAATATTAACAGGTTTAATTTAGACTACATCATAGGGAAACTGAGACTGTCTTTGAATTATATTGTAAAAAAAGGATAAAATTAAACTGTTTCTTTATCCATACCACTATATTTTGACAAGTTATTCTCTTTTTTCATGTTGTCTGAGAACATAGCAACTTTCCAACAGACCCTTGGATGCTCCCCCATCTCTGGTACAAGGTGTGCTCAAGTTGTCTTTCTTCTTTCAGAAGAAGAGAAAAACAATACTCATTAGGAACTTGCAAGTCAGACCTCAAATTTATACATCCCCCAAATCAGAACGTGCTGGTTCCAGTCGTAACACGGGAGATCTAGAAGAGGGCCCTCCAGATAGAAAATAAGCACATTCTGACTGCATGTCAGACACAAAGGCTGTAAACAAAGGCTGGCTCACTGTCAAATTACTTCTTTGTCACTGGGGTTTTTCATCACCTTTGGCACAGCACATCTTCCAACACACCAGCCATGGTGTTAAACCACAGGGAACTGTCAAGACAGCAATCTCCATTTTTTGCCTTCAAGAGATTAATATACTAAGAACAGGCAAAACCTAATAAACTCTTACTAGATGGCATTAACTCTATCAGGCTTTGCTGTACAGACAAGGCTGCAAAAAGGTAATTTTAGCTTGAGGCAAGGTGTACACTGATGTAACCCAGTTAACGTCAGTGCGAGACAAACATCATGAACTGGTAACTGATTCGGTAAGTACTTGTAATGGTGAGAACCTTCCTATACGAACTATAGAAAAGATCTGAACCTACACAATAAGAAAATATTTAACAGACCAGAAACAAGGGAAGCAGCCATTTATTGCAGATGACCAGGTATGTAAATAAACTGTTCAGACAGTTATAAGCAGAGTACAAAATATTTAACTGTGGACAGTTTCTTCCTGTTTGTAAACATTAGAAAACTATTTCCTCTCCAAACAATTTAAGCATCAGAAAGTATAAACAGACTTTTGCAGAGATTCTTGAACACTACTGGCTGCCTTCTGTTCTTTCTAATAGTTGCAGAGCATTTCTGTTGTCACAATCAGGAAAGGGGTTTCCCTACTACATTTCAAACACAAGCTCTGGCTGAAGTCTTGTTACTGACTACAAAAAGTGTACTTACTGTTTTTTGTCAGAGAATGCATCCATGCTTTTAAGTTGCAATTCTTTCAATAGAAGTTGAATACATTCTGGTAAAATGAAAGCTGAGCAGCCTGTGTATAAACACACAGGAAGACCAAAAATGTTTTGCCAGTTATTCTGGCAGGTCTTCTGATTTACAAACCTGCTTTACTTAATGGACAGTGCTGGTCACCACACCAGTAGAGGCAAACCTTAATGCCCTGGTTTGTCTCAGACAGGTGATGAGGATCTGAAATCAAATCTATACCCAAAATGGACCCTCCCCTTTTCACTCATCCAAGTAAGATAGTTATCTTTCAGAATTTTTTTCTACATAGAACAAACCAGAAGATTTTCCATAATTTGTTTTAGAAGCATTTTCAATTTTCTCAGTCGCAGCATCCATGCCTTAGGAAGATGAGTGGTCAAGTGCATGAAGTCAGATAATTCTTGCACTGTCTTCACACAGGCTGAGCAAGCAATTTGCTCTGACTGCCAAAAGCAAACAATTCAGATGAATATTTCTACAGCACAGGCAACTTCGAGACAAATGGCATTAAAAAACCCAGCTGTCCTTAATCCAGAAATTGCTGAGTGGGTTCAGAGGAAACAATTTAGCACAGTTACACTGAATTAAAAAGACAGAGATTCAGAGGTTTGCAGCACTGTGAACACCTGTGAGATTCATGAGGAAGGACTAAAGCACAATTAAGACAGCTACTGAAAAAGAATATGGCTTTATTTCATTTAAAAAAAAAGCCTTTTCTTGCTAAAAATGATGATATTCTAGTGTACTTGTGGACATCCAGTGCATACTCAATTTCCACCCTAGTTCCAAAACAGAGTCTCTCTTGTGTACCTCCCATTAATTGTAAGAATATTTCTTTTAGAAAGATACTACTTTATATGAATTTTCTGCACTTTCAACACGTGATATGGAAAGATCTGAGTTAAAAGTTAAATGACTCTTTTTATCCAATGAATGCATTCTAGAAAAAGTAACTGCATTAAATTTACTACTTTATACTTTGTAACTTACTTAAATACTTACAGCTCAGATTTAGTTTAGGGTTCACTAATATTAACTGTCTTAAGCAAGGATCTTGCTTTATAAAAAGGTTATTTGTTTGAGATACTTTAAAAGCTCTAACTTGAAATATTCAGATTTGGAGTTTTTGACCAATTTTTGCTCATTTTAGAGATTTGACTTGTATTGAGAATAACCAGTGGTTAAAATTACACATATGAGTTTTGTATAACAAAAAATACTCCTGGAAGTAGAGCAACATAGTCCAAGTTGCATGAGACCAGCTGTTACTCCGTTTTTCATATGCTAGAGTTACCTGGCTTTCTGCCAGAGATGGCTGTAACTTGTATTTCCATATTTCTTCCCCATCTGTGTTCCATGAAGGAGATCCCTGCTGCCTGTGACCGTGACCAATGCTCCCCATTGGTGCCACAAGAGAAAGCAGCACTGGGGGAGGCTCTGCGGGGACAGCCAGCCCAGTACTCTCCCTGTCAGCAGGGGGATCTTCCTCCCCACAGTGTCCCCAGACACAAGGCTCATGCCCCACATCCCTGACCTCGAGATGCTGGTGGGAAAGCTGGGGAAAGAGCCTTTGCCAGACGGGGTTTCTTACTGTGCCTCCTTCCTATTTGAGGTGCTCCCATCACTGTCCACAGCATCCAATGACAACAAGAAGTTGAAACCAGATCTCCAGAGCTGTAGATTTTTTTGGAAGAAAACCCCCAAATCTGCTATAAGCAGTTGTTAAGAGTTGCTCTTTCAAAGGAAGAAAATAAGCCTGTTTTTAAGAATTTCGTAAGCAAGTCAAGAAGCAGGTCCAAAGCAATATTATTTCAAGTTCTTCCTATGATAATTATGTCTGTAGAATGGGTTTTCCTCCTGCCTATAAAAATGAACTTTTTTCCTGCATGAATTAGTTTTGCTTACTGAAATAAGCAGCTACTGCCCATGTTCTTTCTGCACAGCTCTGAGACTGCAGCTGAACTTCCACTATCCTGGCCATCTCCTGGGGTACTTATTTGGAGTTAACTGTTGGTATTCCTGTCCCTGCATTAATCTGCCCACTGTATTTAGTGCCAGCATCTACTACTGGATATTAGGCAGAGTCCCACAGCAGCTGGTGTGATGCCATCCATGGAGAACAGGGTGTTGTAGGTAAATGATTCGTGCCATCTATGTTTGCAGCACAACACACAAAGACAGGTACCGAAACCCCTGGGTGATATGTGTGCTGTACTGCAAACATTGAGAGTAGAGTTATGAATACATTTCCTCAGTTCTGTTCTGACTTATTTTGACCAAATTATTTTGCCCTAGCTTAAAGATGAGCACTTATAATTTTTTTGCTTCTAAAACTAAATGAAAAATGCTATTTTAGCTATAATCTCATCTATCTTCTAGAGATACATTTTTTTTTTCAGCTTCTCCTCTGTAAAATACAGTTTCCAGACAGCAGCATAAAAGCAATTGCTGTTTGCTCCTCTCCCCACAGCACCTTGCCAGCATTAATATCCCTTAATGCAAGCAGCTCCTCCCCATAGTAAGGATGGAAGCACAGCAACTCAATCGTTTCCTCTGAACATCAAGTCGGTATTTGATGCAGCTCAATACACTTTATCCAGTGTGAGATACATTTAGCTGAGACATTTTTATATATACATCCATCTAATATTGCCTATGAAGTTTAGCCTACATCCTCCTCCTATGCATTAGCAGCATCACTGTGCACACTGCTCTCAATGCTTCTTAGGGAGCTTCTCAAACTACTTATTCACAGACTGCTAGTTATCTCTCAGGGGATGAGTAGTTCTTAATTTCCACTCACAAGTATATTATGAACACATCATTATAATATAAACTATAAGCTCCTGGCTTACAATGTACAAGGAACCCTGTAAAAACTGCATAGGTGAAGTTGTATTCCAGGAGCAAATATCTACCTACAGCCTCCTGAGTTCTTCTGTCCATACCAAGTCTGAATGTAGCTTAAATTATTAACATTCTAGTGTAAGACTTGACGTTTCTCCAGGCTTTTGAACTTACGCAAGGCAAATAAAGTGAAAATTACATTAAAACTTAACAGGCAGACAGTTCGTTTTTCCCCACTGATACTTACAACATCCTTAAAAAAACCCCAAACAACAAATCAACCAAACCCGAAAACATTGCTCCAGCTTGTGGAAAATTCTAAACATCCTCATTCCTTTCTCTCTCACACAATTCACACTGTCACTGTTTTGCAGCTTTTGCTTCCTTGCTTGTCAAAAGCATTTACAAGTTAGCAGAGCACCCAAGTAATGTAGTTATACTATTAAAGACAGACAAAAACCATTATTTTGCAGTAGTATTATTACTACAGTAGGATTAACACAACAAGGAAAATGACAAAAATACAAAAGGAGTTTGGGAAAAGTCATGGGATTATACCAATGTGTTTAAAGAAGTGTAATTTAAAAAAGATCCATTTGTGTGATTTATGTACATGTCCATTTGATGCAGTTACTTACTTTATCACATACAAGTGACCTGAGTGACTCCATCTTCCTGGTCAAATTGTCCATCATCCAGTTCCCTTAATACTCCATCACTGCTGCTGAATCCTGGAAAGCCTCCATAATGTGAGGCTCCCTCCTTGATCCAACATTGTTTAGAAGGAGATAGGTGAAACTCGTCAGGTGGTTGTCCAGTTTCTACAGGGCAAGAAGTAGCTGTGTCTGATCCAACACTTCTGCTGGACACTCTGCCTTTTTCTTCCCCACTCATTTGTCTTACGGATTTCCTCTGAAATACAAGAGGATGTTGAAATGTTAGCTTATTTAGGGGAAAACCAATCCAGCCAAACACTTTGCAATGAATCATGGATAGATTTAGTGTAGCTGCATTTTAACACCAAGTGTAATTCTCAAGAAGCGCGCCATTAGCTGAGGAGGCTTACAATTCCCATGGTAAATCTCTGCAGACAGAAGTCAGTGGCTGTTCTATACAGCCATTTGAAATGGGATCTACAGAGTCCTTGCACAGGAGGAACTCAGTATAAATACACAGTCTGACATGAGTATTGGATTTGCCTGACATCTTTCTCGTTGAAGTTATGGTTGCCAACGTCAAAAAGAAAAGTAAGCAGATCATGATTTCTGCGAACAACTTGCTTTGGCAAGTTTGTGTCCCCCTTTTGTATACTGCTAAGTTTTTTCTCAAATCCTTTTGAAACAGTAAAAACAATGGCCCATGTGGCTACAGAAAACATATTTAGGAAAGCTGTTACAGGGGACATTGGGAAATCAGACTAAGGGAAAACAGCATTGCCTCAGGAGAAACAGAAGGAAGTAAGTTTTGCCTGGATGCCACAGTTAGAGAATGGAAAAGTCTGCTTAAGGGAAGTAAAGAAAGAGAGAAAAGAAAAAACCAGCCCCCTCAAGCACTGCATGGTTCAATCTTGCATCTCATCCTCTGAACTCTTTTCTCAGAAAAGCAAATGGTATGTGACAAACAAAAAGTCCACTGAGACAGCACAGCCCTTGTAACCCAAGAAGCTTTTGTACTATCACATAAATCATAAGCCAGACCATAACACACTACCCCACAAATATACAAGAAGGCAGAGAGGAGCTGTGAGGACATAACATATTCCATCCTCAGAAGAGACCCTGGGAGATTAAGAGACCAAGTAATGGGGGTTTCCCCTCAATTCTTACTGAAGCAAAACTTGAAATGGCAATACTAAATTCAAACCAACAATCAAAAAAATTCTGAATACAGAAAGCACCCCATACCATGTGTTGCCATTTTCCAGAATGGAAGTCACAGAGGTCCAACAGCTGAGTGTGCCTAAGGAGCAAAATTCCTTCCACAGCCAGACCCTGCTGCACTGTGAGGAACTGGAAAGTGATGTGAGCAAGGCTTGATAGTTCAGTGATGAGAAGGGCTGGATGAGGCTGCTTTCTTATTTCAGTAATGAAACAGCCTTGTGAGCAGCATTCTTCTTAAGGTATCTGAGTTGCAAACATGCTAAGTGTGTGCTTCAATAATCATAAGTTGTGATGCAGTTGCTTGTTTTTTAAACTTAAACTTGAGGTATCTGAAATATTCCTGTGTTTGAAAACTATCCTAAGCTGTGGATGTGAAAATTTTTTTAACAGCAGCTTTAATGTAAAATCAGTGAACAGATGCACAGTACAAATGAAAAGGAAGATGTCATGACCAACAATATACAATCACAGGAATTAAATATTTTTACAAAAAAGTTTGCAACAGTTGATAAAAGTTGTACAGCTGTGTCATCAGTGTACAGGGGACATTTTAAATAAAAGTTACACAATACCAAAAAATCCCACAAAACCAAAACAATCAAAACAAAAAACTCCAACTCCCTCTAAACATTAAAGTTTTTAGGGCAAAAGGGAACGCTTTCAAATTTCAGAAGCTTGTTTTACACCTGAAATCTAGGTACTCAACAAAAGCTAACAAACATTTTGATTAAAAAAAGCAGTGAAGTAAAAAGATTAAAATTCAGTGGAAAACCAATGTAATTGGCAAAACAGAAGGAAAATGTAACTCTGCAAAATGTTTCAGCTTCAGCCCCAGTTACCTATTTATCCCATGCTAAATGACCTCAGCCTCCTGAAATTTCCTGGTAGAGAAATAAAACATACACTGGTACTGAAAAAGCACATTTTGTTCAGATTTTAAACACAGAAATCCTGATGTAAGCGGCTACAAATCAGCTATTTCTTGTTTACTTTGAGTATGTTTAATGCTTAAGTCAAAGGTTTCCCATTAGAACAAAATAAAACAACAACTACAAAACACATTTTATTTGTATAACCCAAGGCTGCTCATCACCCCACAACAGGGTGAAAGAATTTAAACAGGGAGCATAATGGTCATTCCTACTTTTAATTTAAGCCATGTCTCAAAGATTCATCAGTTCCTCAGACTGAATGTTTTTACAGAACTGGTTTGTATTATATCTCTTGGCAGAATCCAACTTGTGACATACAGTTATGCTGCCTTTTAAGAGAGACATAGTTAGAAGTAACATTATGCCTTACCAGGGGAAAAATATCAGGAATTCACACCTTTGTTATACACAAAGTATTAAAGTAGTAGGAAAGCATCAGGAAAAGCATTATTTTATTTTATGACTGATATGATATTGTTTTATATATTTACAATACTGCTATCAAAAATTGTGGTCCAAAACATACTTCCAGAAATTTATTAGGAAAGAAAGTAAAGACTACAAAGTCAGGCACGTGAAAGAAGTCAGAAGGTTTTAAAGATAAAAGCTGGATATGCTTTTGACACAGAGGCTAGTTAAGAAAAGATTCCACTGGCAGAATTTAGAAGAGGGTATGAATGGAGAGAGATTAAGACACTGGCAAAGGAGACTACACAGAACACTGAAGAGAAAAAAAGCAAAAGCTCCAGTTCTGTAAATGAAGGAATAAATGACAGTGTAAAAGAACTAGCTGGGAATTGAGACAGTGGCAGAGACAAAAACAATAAAACAGGACTTGAACTGTGCATGTTGAAGGCAAGTTCCTCCAGGCATGGAAGTACTAATTATCAGGGGACATAGTGAGAAGGAAGTTAGGCTGGAGATAAGCAGAAGCCTGGAGAAGAACAAAAAAAGGAAGAGTATATTTTAAAAACACTAAACAAAGGAAAACAGATGATGGCAACACAGTGAACAGACAGTAAAAAACACAGGGAAAAATCATATACAAATGCAAGAAATTTAGAGACTCATGGAAGTACTTATACAAATAGAGAAAGCAGCTAGGTACCACTGCCATATCATATATAATGAATGAGTTTGTAAAGTTACTACTCTGGTGCAGGACATGAGTGAAAACTTTCATAGCTTTCCTAACTGCTTTAGATTATCACGGGAAAGACACAGATAGAGAAATAGAGAATGAATAGAGAAAGGCTGACCAGCCACTGAAAACCAGAAAGAACCAAAAATGGAAACGCACCGCAGTCTGTCAAAAGACCTGGCAAAGAAAAGCCCACAAGGAGCTCACCCTTCTCTGGGCACAGCAGGATTTACTGCAGTGCTGTGCAGGTGCAGTAACTGCTGACACTGACTCTGAACACAATATGGAGACTGTGACTCAATCCACAAAGCACTTGGTACCATCACTGTTATGGGAGCTCCACTCAAAAGGTACAAGGAACTGTTGGGGTTCAGCTGCAGGAATTTTAAATCCTTTATCTCTGTCACACATAGTCATGCAACAACAGCCCTTCACCCTGATAACCTGCAGATCACAGTATCCCTTACAGCACAGCTTAACACCCATTTTTTTCTAAAAATGTCAAAGTAGCTGTTTTGGAGGTCAAAATAGTTCTGTTTCACGTGCAAGAGATGCAGGATCTTCATCAGAACTTTTAAGACACCCTAAAGACTTCCAAGGAAATACAGCAAAGACAATCTCATTCACCTGAGACATAGTAATTCCTTAGCACAAACCAGGTTTTTACCATGCTTATGCTTTTCTCTATGGCTTAAGAGATAACAGCTGAGGAAAAAAATAACATGTGATCCAGCTGCAAAAAATATCCACAAACTTGAACTTGTTTAAGGGGAAACCCTGTTCTGCCACTTTTTTCCCGTTAATTCTGAAGTCTGGTTTGTTTCTGTATCTTACCATTACGTGAAGTACTAATTTGTTTATATTAACACCACAAATATGTTACTCACCTCTGGTGTCTGGACAGCAGAACTCCACATAACAGGTCTCTGAAGAAAAATTACTTGCTTTGTGGCCAGATTTCCTTCACTGAAATTCGAAAAAAATACTTTCCATGTTTTAAAGGCAATAATTGTCACTAACACATTCAAAGTCAACTTTAAGGTGGGTGTAAGTCCATGAGTGAGAAGAGGAAAGACTATAGAGTATTATCCAGTTTATTAATTCCTCAATGGTTCTATAATGATGTTTTTTAAAAAAAAAAAAGAAGCATAGAACTGGGTTAAGGTGATGCACATGAAAATATAGACAGACCAGTAACTTATATTACCATGATTGCAGTTACTTAAGATGTGTGCTCTTGAAAGTTCAAACATCAGAGCTCCTACTTTTAATCCAAGTCTGCAGCTTTATGCCTGAAGCAAACCTTCACAAGTCTTTCTTTTTAACTTGATCTTCACTGTTAAATATTTAGCAACATATTACAACTTATTAATGTCACAACAACCAGGTCCAATCTTAATAGACCCACATCTCTCAATATTTTGTGGCATGAAACTTGGGAATTAACATTCTTTACTGCTAAATACAAGTTGTAAAATGTCATATAACTGACACAGCAGAATAAGCTTGCTGGCTCACCACCTATGGATTAAGGGACTCAGTTTTAATAAGCTCTACATCAAGAATGAGTTAAATGACACCAGGTGTTTTGTCTGAAGGAGGTAGCAGCCTGGGCAGGACAAGAGAGTATTTTAGTAAGATAAATAAAGAAGGGGGAAAAAAAAAAGCAACTTCAGTCCTGGAACTTTTACAGATGCTAATACTGTTGTGGTAGACACAGTACAGGTGTTGGGTTTTTTTCCAAAAGGGAATATTTGTAGAAAAATAAACATGGCAAGTGAAGTTGTTCCCAAGACCAAATCAGGTATTACTGATATGATGTTTCATAAGCATTAGACCCTTAGTAGTGGTGATAAATACATCCTCTTTAAGTTTTAATGTATTTTCATCACCTTTCCACCAGAAATACATGTTGACAGGATATATAATACAAAACCCAACTCCACGTCACTCAAAGTGAAAAATTTCAAGATGAGAACTCTACAGAAAGAAGATTGTAAAAATCCCTGTTTTCTAAATATCAGATACTACATTTTTATAAGCTCTTCTTCCCCCAGCTGCTTCTGAGCAGTATTCAGTAAGATCTTTAAGCATTTAAAGTCAAAACACAAATATTTCAGCAAAAGGGTAACTACAGATTTAAGAGTGCACTAAATCTAAGTAGCAAAATAGACACACCAAAAAGATGGGAGTTAATTTGAAGTATTTATGATTCTATCTATTCTATCAATCATAAAACTGCGTTATTATGCATAACACTACAGAAAGAACTACTAAAACAATGTAAGCTTTTACTTCAGTATGGGTATGTCACAAGGTTAACAACCACATACATGAAGTTAACTGATGACTGTTTCACAATTGCAACTTACTTTGTATTGAACATCAGGGACTTGCTCCAAGAAAAACCAGGGATTAAAACTGTTCCTATGAGCTCAGAAAAGCTTGTTAACAGCCTGCCCTAGTACAGCTTCTGAAGGTAAGCTCTGAGAAAGTACACAGACCAGCACTATTCCCTGCATAGACTGCCCTCAGATCAATAGTCAGTGATGATGAGTTTGTGATTGTGTTTGGCCCCTCACAATCTTCCTTTCAGTCTGGTTGAACTCAGGTCACGGCATATCTTTGCGTGTCTTCTTTGGATGAGAACAGAACTAAAACTCCAGCTTGTGGGAAAAACAAGAACGCAGGAGAATAAATTCATTCATTTCCTTAAGCCTAACAAGGTTTCCTGTTCCAAGAGTCCCTACCTCACTATTTGCACTCATTAAAAGAAAAAGTGTTTAGAGTTTATGTCATTACAAGGAAATCTGCAATCCTGCAACCTTATACCACTTGGCTATGTATTTCCCTGTGCCTCAGTTATGTCTCTTTTGATCAACTGAAAAATGTCTCATCCCAGCAACAAGGCTGAGCACAGTCCCTGGCATGGGGAAGAGCCTAGGGCTTATTTTGTAACAGTGTCTGCATTCCTTCAGAGAAAAGAAAAAAACCCAAACATTAAGCTACAGCTTGTACAAATTCTACTAGAACAGAAAAAGGACACGATGGTGAGTAGACAAGAAGTAAATTAACAAATTTCTAAGTCTGACCTTATTAAAATGCCGCACACGACAAAGCTGCTATGAGCTTAATTCACAAAGAACTCAATGACAGCAGGATTTCCACAGAATTTAAATGAGAAAAAGTGTTTAAAGCAAGGGAAGCTCCATAGTTTCCCTCACATTTCTACATTCCCTTTTTGCCTCATAAGTCAGGGCATTTTGAAAACATAGATTAAGTAGTGAGCCAGGATAAATTAATAATCACAAAGTCAGTGTTTTTGCACTGCATTGCCCATGGCCTGCCCTGCCTATTTTCAGGGACTACAGTAATCAGTGAAGGGAAATAAAGGTCACTGCAGAGTAAGGCTGCTGAAGCCTTTTTCCTGTCTCTTCTTTTAAGAGTGGTGAAGAGCAACAGAGACTCTTTTGTTGAAACACCAGCAATTTGTTTGTCTGCTTATGCTGTATGGGCAAAAACTGTGTCCTCTTACATGTCTACATTTAAGTCCTCCAAAAAAAACCATGAAGCTACAAGCTCAGTAGTACTGGCAGTGGCTCTGGACTTTTACAGATCCATTTTTTAATGCATGAACATTTTATATACAAAGCATTTAGAATAGATGTTAGACAAGATTTTCTGAAAAATAAAAAAATGGAATAAGATAAATTATTTTTATCTGTTCAGGCCTTTTTTTTTTTTTTTTCATTTCTCAAAATAAAACTTTGGACTCCTTTGGAACTGTACAGCATCTAGACTTTCAGTTTTGAGACAAACACCAGCCTGGAATACTAAGCATCCTGGTTTAAAGGATCTATTCAATGAAAAATTTTAAAAGCCTTAGAAATAATTCTAATTTTCAACCACAAACATGTATGGACTTCTACAAACTCATGATAATACCATATTCAAATCTGCAGCAGCAGTAATTTACAAGCAAAGTATTTTCTAGATACTCACTAGATTTAACTCCTAAAAAGACTATTAATTTTATCCTTGCTATTTATCTTCTGAGCTTGGCATAATTACTATCAAATTCTTGTCTAGAAGGAATTTACAAATTAATTAAGACTTGTTTAAAGTGTAGGGGTTTCTACCTGTAGGTGTAGGTCAATAATGATTTTGTGAATCTGTCTGGCATTCTTCTATGGTCTGCTTTCTTTCATCTAAAAATTCCTTTATTGATCCCCGATCCCATTTAAATACCCAACATGGATGGACACAATAAACATAGCATTATATGCATTTTTTTCATGTTCTATTTCCTCATATTCCTGGCGAAACAAGAGGGCAACTGTCAAAAGAGGGCAACTTCTATGCAATCTATAGTGTGCAGGCCAAAACCAAACCCAAGACCCACAGTGCTTATTTTCCAAACAATGCTGCACAGAAACACCACTGGGCATGTTTCAGGAAAGATAACTTTTCTCAAGGAAATGTTTCCTGCATCCAAAGTGATTTAACTGCTGAGATAGGAAGTAAAGGACTAAACAGGTCTCCAGACTGCTGTCCTGCATTAATGGGACAGTGAGCCATGACACTCAGCTCTCAGAACACTCCATGCATCAGGACATTGGATTTTATTGAGAGTAACATCTATAAGAAAATTAAAATCTACAAAACCTACACAGGAATAGACATGACAGCCTGGTGTTTTTAAACTGTTTCAAATCCTACTCACGCAAAAACCTGCAAAGGTACACACCAGGGCACAACAATGCCATCACACCTAGAACCTGTGCTGGCCTGTTGGTTATACTATTTATCTGCAGACAAGCAGTGGGCACAATATCTAAGAACAGATCACAAAAAACCTGAGATGAGGGGAAGTTTTGCAATAAACTAGGAGAAAAGGAAAAGGAAGACAGAATAGAGGAAAGTACTACAATGAGTAAAAATGGCAATAACAGATAAAATTTTTTAAAAATACTATGCACAAATTCTATTTTAAAAATAAACATGAAAATATAATTTTGTCAGATCATTCCAAATTGTTTCTTATTTTGATTTTTCAGTGTTTCTGAAGCCTCTTACTATTCAGGCTGGGTTTTGAGGTCACAATTTTAAGTCTGGGAAAAAACCAGCTGTTGAGCAGCATTAAGTGTCCTTCTTTATTAAGACTTTTGCATTCCTAGGATAATCTACCACCACCACATTAATGACATCTTTCATAGCAGACACACAGTACCATCCAGGAATTTCTTCTCCTCTTTAAATACCAACATCAATGCCTAAAAATAGTAGTTATCAATCACTACTTAGCCTATCAGAACAGGAAGATATTCACTTTCTAAAACTCTTATGAATTCTCAATCCCTAATTAGGAATTCTTGTTCATAAGCTTTTTTACTTTTTTTAAAGCAAATTGAATTGCTGTATATGAGATATACTACAGGCACACAAAACATGATTCATCCTTTTTTCTTCCAAGAGTAACTCACAAGTCACAGTGGGATAACAAGCATTAGACAATTCATACAGACTCCTACTCAACCATTTAGGCCAGAAAACAAATGGTTTTTATTTGACTGAGTTACTCTAGTGTGGATATGAAATGAATCCAGTTTCAGATTTGGTCAGAGTGCAACCCCTTTAGCACGAGCACTGCTATTAATGCTCTGCTTGTTTCACATCTGGGATACAGCACTACTTGAGACCTAAATACCCTCCTGGTATATTCTCACTAATTCAAGGAACAGCTCCAGTCTAATCAACCTGTTAATGTTTCCTACAGCACTGCATCCTGTTTTTTTTTTCTTGCAGCACTTTGCCTCTTTTAATTGGCCCTGCTTTTGTTTTGTGATCTTTGAGGTACAAACCAGCACCATCTGATGTGCTGCAAGCACAGACTGACACTCCCACAGTGTCAGTCAGCAGCTGCTCAGGGCATTCCTGACTCTGCTGTCCAAACCCCACAGGGATGGGTTCAGCTACACTGCTTGTGGGACACAAAATGTTGGAAGCTAAATATTCTCTCATCCTATGACTCACAACACACCATGACTACTAAAATCTCCCTCTCGTTCTTCAAAGATTAGATCCAGATTCTGAAGCCTTACTCTCAAGCTCTATGATTTGGCCAAAATTTCAGCTGTTTATGAAAACCAGGCCCAGTAGTTCATATAGCCTATAAGTCACCATGTTCAAAGCTAATACACTTAGACTCCAAAGGATAACTATTTGTTTCATATTCTGAAAACTGCTTCTTCCAGAGGAAAACAAAACATAGAGAGCCATAAAAAAATAAGCAACAAAACATGCCACATTTTACCACAACTTTTGTCTTTGCATTTAACCAGTTGGTTAAAATCAACTATTAGCAAACACACTGCCAAAAAAACCCCAACACCTATTTCCTAACAACAAAAGCCTCCTTCTTACACAGGGTGAGTTGATTTAATTATGCCAAATCACTGGACCAGAACTCCACTTTCTTGCAGCAGTTTTCTTAGAATCTTTCATTCACATCTTTTTCATGCTGTCTTGATTTAACATAGTTAGGTCTGGGATCCAAAGATTACGCAAGTCATCCACTCTTTCCACAGCTGTTAATGAGCCCTAAGCCCTTCCGCAGTACATTTGTTTGTTATTGGAGCTTGGCAATCTTAATCTAATGGGTGGAGAGCTTTAAAAAAAAAATTATGAGAGAAGAGAGGCATTAAGAGTGCTTGGTCCAGTGTTTCATTTGCCACTTTTTAGCTTGATACTGTGATGAAAGCCAGAGTACTTTTTTGGGGGGATTATTTAAAAAAAAAAAACAAAACCAAACAAAAAAAGAAAGTCTGATATGTTTTGGGGACTCCAGGTCTGCAATTTAGCTCTTCTTATGTAGGAAAGTGTCTCATCAATGATCTAAACAAGCATTACAGCTACTGACCTGAAATCCAGTAGTCTCATACTATATTTGATGTGAACCATAATGTCTATACTAAAGAAGAGAAACAGCCCAATAACTCGCTGAATTACACATTCTCTGCTCTAATTTGCAACAAATACTCCACGACTGTCTTGTGACAACATGACACAGGTCTAAATCAGTCATTCACCAAGGTCCTAAACTAGTGAAATATTTCAACACTTGTTTCTAGTTGAAGTATGAGTAACCCCACTGCTGTGGACTGGGTATGTGATAAAAAGTTTGCTAAATAAAATCTTTAATGTTTAGATTTACACAATGTATTTTCAGTTTAGAATTACTCACTGAAACCAGTAGTCCAAAGCAGATGTGGTAAAACACTCAAGGAAAATGCTACTTACATCTCAAGTTTTTCTCAAGTTTTACACACATTTAACATCACCAGCATTTTTCTTACATTTACATTTAAGTACGCAAGTAATTATTTGATAATTCTCAGACATGCACACCAAAAATGCTGTAATCAATAGTTTGGGTACCTGTCATGTCGTACAATTGGTGTAGGCAGGACACAGGTCAGGAGCCATCCAAACTCAGCCAGCGTGTGCAATAAAGGTCCGTAATCTGTTTTAATTTCACACCCCTACATTAATAATCATAAAAAGTAGTAAAGAGACTCTGTACAGGTTTTATTTGCATTTCTAAACAATTACAACACCTCCCCCTCTCACTTTTAATTTGAGATTACATCAAGCTGTTGTTTGATGGAGATTCATTATTTCAAACTGAAAACAACCTGAAAAGTTCAAGACTACAAAATCCATGGAAAGCAAAATTTATTAACATTAGGTATGAACCCTGACTCATCAAAACATAATTCAAAGCACATCTCACTCATTAGACTTGTCACTTTGCTAAATTAACGCCTAAAACATTTTAAGCACCATAATTACGTGTCTCAATTGACATCTTTATACTTTTTACTCCACAAGTGAAGAATAAACATCTCACTTAGCTACGTACTTAAGGTTTTGGTGGTTTTTTTGGTAGTGGTGTTTTTTTTTAAATATACAAGTTTTTAGTTTGATGTTTTTTTTTTCACATTGCTAAATGCATTTATCATTGCATATTTCAAAAGTAAGACCTTAATTCAACAACAACTGCTTTCATAGGCAGCATTCATATCAATAATCCTAAAAGATCAGAATATTTCTGAAGAGTAATTTAAGTAATTTTATTGCTGCAACCTACTATAGCAGTAGATGTAAATTTATTAGGAAACCCAAGTCTTTAATATTTAGCAGTAAAATTTTCAAAAAATACATATCTGAATTACATACTCAATTCACTATTAATTTTCTCTTGTTCTGTTTGTAGTTCTAGCTATTTTCTTCCCTTTTTTAAAAAATACTTCACACTGTCAATGTGACCCACACTTGCTGAAATTACACCTAAATCAGTCTGAAACACACACAAAAAAACCCCAAGATGTTTTCTTTGGTGGTTGTATTTGTTGGTATGAACATTTACAAATGTCAGGCCAGAATTCCTCTGGAATATTTCTTTTATGCACATTTACCAATGCCCACAAATCTCATTTAATTTTTATGATTTGTGGTTAAGCCTATGCAGATGACTTCAGGAAACCATCCTGAATGTTCATGGAACACTAGTACCAGCATCCTAAAGGAAAAAACAAAAAAAATACAAGTAGGAAATAGCACTGCTAAATAATCACCTATTTACCTCAATGACTGTCCATTGTTCAACAACTATTGCATCATTTCCTTTCCTGTTAGAACCTGGAACCCCAGCACCTTCTTCTTCATAGATAAATAATCCTTCTAAAGATTTGGGCAAATGGTCCCCTGTGAACAGAAACATAAATATTAAGTTTTAGGTTAACAGATTACCAAGATGTACATAAGATGCTTCTTTCTCACTGAACAGTCCTCTAAAAGAAAATTAAATGACTCAGCAAACTCATATTTATGGTTATTTATGCATCTAGTTACAACTTGGAGTGTGCAAGTCAACTTACTATTAAAATCCTTTTTTTTCTATACAAATTGAACTGTGCACTATTTTCTCAAAAGCATTAACCCCTTCCATAACTCCAGTCTGAATTCCTGTTTCCTGTATTCAACATATCCATTGCAGAGGATGGGCTTTTTTTCTCAGCTTCAATATTGTCTTCCTCACAAGAAGTGTGGTTTTTGGTTTGATGGGAGAGAACACAAAAATGAGTGAACCATAAAGTGTAAAGTTCAACTACAGCTACTTAAATACGTAAATGGCCACAGGAAGAGCCTGAAACAAGTAATTGTAGGAGATTCCTGATGGGAAGGAAGTTTCAGAGCACAACTCCCTGACTCACATGTCAAAGCCCAGTAGCATCCGTTTGGCCCCAACTAAAGCTGTACATCAAATATTGGTTCATTTTCTGGCTTTGCTTCTCCTAAGAGCCTTTGGGAAGCCTTTAGTGGAGATTTACCTTGACAGCTGACTAACAAACTGAATTGGTACAGTAAAATTATGTAATTCTCGGGATATCAGCTTGAAATCCCCTCCAATACTGGATGAGGTATGCTATTACCTGAGTATTAAAGATGGGGAGTTATTCATGCAAAGAGCAGACAGCTCTCTCTGCGGAGAATGGGAAAACTGTAAAACTCTTGTTGGACAACAGCTGCAAAGATTAATTTCAACAGCTGCCAAAACCACCCCTCAGTGAACTGTAACAGATCTCCAGAGAGTTCTTTTCCAGCTCTAAAAACACTCTATATTGAAAACGACAAGTCTGAATTCCTACCTCTCCTCCCCTGAAGGAAAATTTGGTCCTTCCACTGACTTAAATAAACAGGAATAACAGTTTCAGAGCAAAAAAGATGACTGCTACAAACTGTGGCATTAGACTGTTCACGTGCACAAAACATGAAGTTTGAGAGGGACTGGCTGTCAAATTCCATCAGAAGCAAATCTATGTTGATGAGCTTATGTGCCTCTGAGTCACTAAATTTACTGCAGAGCTACAGAAACACAGTGATTCACACTCAAAACCATGGAGAGCAATGAAAACAGGAGTTGTCATTAGTGTCAGGCTTTTGTTTTTGAAGAATCATAATTAAATTGCAAAGATCTTATGTTATGCAGGTTTTTTTTTTTAATTTAAGGCCTTCAATAATCCAAGCCTTGCAAGGGGGTGATGAGTGCATATTGTTTTAAATCAGAATAATCAGAAAAAAGCATAAGACGTAGTAAATATAACAACTACTCACACTGACAGTAATTTTACCCTCCTCATACAATCCATTTAAAAAGCAGACAAAATTACTCATGAAAGCCACTTTAATACATTATTATCTACTGCACTTGATAATCAGTCTAAGCATCACAAAAAACTGTTTAAGGTTCCAGAAACCCTTTCAACAAACACTTGACATGACTTTTCCCCACTGCAACCCTGTATTTTGCTTGTTCACACTGCAATAATAAGGTTTATTTTGTTATAAAGCTACACTAGGTTTGCTGCTTTGGAAATTGTCAATTTGATCAAACAAAGCAGAAATTTCTATCACTTAGTCTATTATAAATTTGTGGACTCTGATACCTAAAAAGGGAGCAATTTCTTTTCTGGGCAGTTACAGATCTATCTGGACATATTTACATATAGACCCTCACAACAAGAACCAAAATAAAACCGTATTTTTTTCCAAGTTACATAGTTCTGAGTAAACAAGCAAAATCTTCATGATATCTTGGGACAGCACTCACCTTTAGAAGTTTCCCAGTGTACAAAAGAATCAACTAAGGCCAATCCTTGTTTATAATAAAATGTAGTTAATTCTAGCCAGTCTGCTTCCAGTGTACTAACAACTGGCCCCTTCCTTGTTACTTTCATAGACAAAACCCCTTCATGGTAGGTCCAGCATGTTGAATCATCATCAAAAACATTGAAGACTGTATAGAGCTTGTCTAAGGAGAGAGAAAGGAAGAATGAAGCTCAAAGACAGTGATCCAAAATTAGTAGTATTACTAATCTCTTATTTTAACACAATTTTCTAAATTCTAAGCAACAATTCTAATAATTGTTTCTTGACATGGCTCTTCTTAAGAGCTACACACACTCAGGACAAGGTGTGAGGGGGAGCTACACTTTGGGATATGAGGAACTTATTACAGTTGGGCTGTCACTGGATTCTTCAGGTAGGTGGGGTTTGCAAAAAGAAAACATACAAGGACTAAGAAAAACCCAGTGGGAACAGGCTTCATTTCTGCCACTCATGGGATTTCTGGCTTCAAATATTAGCAATTATAAAAACAAAAAGCAACTTTTAAAGTTTACAAATATAAGGAATGACTTGTACAGTATTGATTTTTACCTATTATTTTGTGAAGTTAAGTGCCAGTGTAATTAGTTGCCTACTGGGATTTTTCCATAGTAAGTGATGATCAGTGGAAGGTGAGGATATAAACATCTCCTCAAATTATTTTTCTATCTAGGTATTAATGGACTGCTGTAACAAAACCAGTCACAAACAAGCACTCATTAAAAACTATCTGGTTAATAGCATTTAAGAAATCACTGGTGCAAGTTATGAAAGCCTAACTATGTAAGTGTGTTCCACCAATACTCTTGTATTGTCACTGGTGTGGAGAAGTAACACAAAGTAGTTGCCCAGAAATGTTCTCAGATTGCCTAATACTGCTGGGCAGCCTAAATCAAGGCAAACCAACCTCTAAACATGGGAAATTTTCACACTGTCAAAACAAAGGAATTTGCTTAGCTGACCCCACTTAAGAAGCCAGTCTCTCTAGGCTCTGGCAATAGGTATTTCCAAAGTAGGATTTGTACTCTAAGTAATCTGAATCAATATCTGGAAAAAACCCTCTCTGTTTTGAGAGGTGTTACTACACCCACTGCAGGTGACATCAGATACCTGGAATAAGGCAAATTCAGAACAAAATGTTGTATTTTCAGTAAGAGATGACTCTTTCTATACAGTTTTATCACCTTCACAGGTGCTTATATTAGAACAGATGTGTTTATCCTGACAAACCTTAATTTCTTTTCCCATATATTGCAGTGAGATCACTTATTCTTCAGAAAAAAAAATTGTTTCCCAATACAACTATTCAATTCCTCATATCTACCAGAAATTTACTTCCGCAAGAAATGTATTATAGTAAAAATTCAATAGCATAGTTCAAAAAGCAACATAATAGTCAAAATTCATACATCACAATCCCCAAACCTGCAACTTGGACAGTTTTGCCTCTTTTGAGCAGAGTTAAACGGAAGTGGCACACGGGCATAGCAGTATATATCAACACACATGTAAGACTGCCTTGGAAAACTCACATCAGTATTTTTCAAAATGATGGTTACATAAAACAGACCAAGAAAGGTGCTTAAGTTTCCAGAAGTTTTATCTTATGAACTCCGGTGATTTTCTATTTGACTAGTGTAGACAAGCCTGACATATCCTTGCAAAAGCTTTTTAAGAAGTTTCCTGAGAACACTGCATGTAGGGGATGCACTGGCTGCTGATCTACCTGGTCACACCAGCCTGCACAAACAATGATCCTGAACAGAATCAGGAGTTTTCCACTTCTTCCTTGCAGGACTTCTATTCTGCTACATACAGCAAACCCACTACTTCAAGCTGTAAGAAAAGAGTTAAGCTTTAACAGATTATGCTACAAAGGCTCACTTGTAGGAGAACTGCTTTTACTCAAGAGTTAAAATAAGAGGACATTGATTATCAGTGCTTAGAGTCATTATTCTCACAGGCTACAAACTGGAGAGGCTGCTTTAACAGTAGAGTGAAAAGGCTGCTTTCGAGAGCAATTAAAACATGTCTGGCTCATCAGGGAAGAACATATTACATCAAAATGCAGCCTGACATGAAAGTTTCATGCTGCCTGCTTTCCACACAATACTGTCTTACATTAGTTCTCATACTTAGATTACTTCTTCCTTTTAATCTCCCCCTCTTAGCAGCCAGGAAGACTTAGAGTTTCAGTACCAGAAGTCAATGTTTCAGGCCAGTTTTTCACACAGACTACACCAAGCACCTCATTCTTCTGCAACGAAGTTGTCTATCACAGCACCAGCATTTTTTCAATTATGCTTTTCCTTCCTATACTTCAAATGCTTACTTTTCTCCAAGAAATTCATTTTGTAACAATTATTGTCTTTGATTTCATGGTCAATGCATTAATTTCAGTGCTCTCTTTCAGGACGCTTCTTGAAGGCACGTTAACCAGAAAGAATCCATTATGAACGGATTTATTTGCTGTACATTATGCGAGTTGTCTGGAAGAATGTAAAATTATGGCTCTAGCTGGAAGGGGCTCTCTTTGTTGTCAGCTTTGAAACAGGCACAACTGGAATCACAACGTATACTTGGAAATCACTATGTGTTTATAATACAATATTGAGTAAAATTACATGTGCATTGCAGAAAATATTTTGTAACAATTGCATCCTTCTAAAAGGAAGAATTTTTACTGCCATGTGTTTGTTAGACACATATTGAGCAAAAAACCCTTTCTGTTTGCACCACATTTCAAGTCACAGTTACACTGTGGGCAATTCTGGGGGGTTTGTTTGTGGTTTTCTTTTTTTCCTTTAAATTGCAAACTAGAATTCTGACAGTACATCTATAATACTCCATATGAAAACTGAAATATCATTTTCATATATTACCACAGCTCACATACATAAAACATCCTTTACTGGCAACTTTTAGAAATATGTATGCATTTACATATGCATGTGTAGAGGCATCTTCCAAAACCAGTATTTGATACAAGAAGAAATGCTGTTCTCCTATTTTTTCCAACACCTCACCAACTCCATAAAATACCTTATTTCTGCAACAAACAAACAGCATTTATTACCATCTCCTTTTCGTGGTTTAGAAGGGCTGGCTTCTTTTCCAAACTGGAAATCTGAATCCTCCAACAGTCTGCTTTCTCCATGCATTTCCTCCTCTATCCCACTCTCAGAGGAGTGACCGCTCAATGTCCCTTCATTCCAGTTTTTATAGTTTTCATCAAAGTTTTCTCTTCTGTGTTCCCTATTTCTTCTGCCCAGCGTTGATTCCAGCTCTGCACCTCCATCTGCACTTGTTCCATTACAGGTTTTAGGCTGAGGAAAATGCTGTGTTACAAATCCCACAAACTTCTTTCCTCTTTTAGCAGCTTCATTAACCTGCAATACAACATAAACTTAGCTACAAAGTGATTTTAGAATTGCACGGACCTTTTTCTTCTTTAAAACTTGTACATACATGAATTGCTTTACTGAACTGCTGAGGACATAAAAGCATAACACTGTATTACAAGGGTGACTTGTCTTTGATGCTGCCCCTGCTTCAAAGTAAATGGAAGTTTTCCAGCATGCCTTTGGAGTCAAGCCAAGAAAGGTGACCAACACTCATACTGACTTCAGAGTATACAAAATCCTTAATTTAGAACAAGCCCAAAGTATTTTATTTACTGTGTTGTATGGATAAGCAGTATAGTAGAGCAATAAATAGTATTTTTTCTCTAAATATGTGATGCCAGTCATACTAAAAACACGGACCTCCAATACTATAGAAGTGTCTCTGTCATGAGCCTTGAGTCATTACCCCTGGTTCCCTTGGGGGCTACTCAGCTTCATTATTACTGAGGATAATGGAGGAGCAGAGAAAGGAGGGAGCTAAAAGCAAGTGAAAATTCTCTTAACTATTTCAGCCAGTGATGTCTTACTCTGCACTGAAGTCTCAATACACAACTGTAACACCTGTGCCACCTGTGGGGTGTGTCTGCTCTTGGAAGTGTTTTTTTGTTCTGGATTAAGGAGTGCTGCCATTTAGGAAGGTGACCCCACTGACATCTTATACTATGAGCTCCCCTGTGAAGTCTTCCCAGGTAAATACAGAAGTTTCAGCTCAGAAAGAAGACATCTCTTGGGAAGTGCTGGATTAAGTGAGGGCAGAGGGAAAAGGATCTTTATTCAGTTTAATCACATCAACTATTAATCCCCAGAGTAAACATGAAATGACTGATGGTACTGCAGTCCTTTTTTAGTATCATGACAGTGACACTTCAGTCTATCTACTGCCATTATTTATGTACAGCAATGATACAACATGCCAATCACTGTGGTTACATATACAGAGCTGCTGCTTAGTCTTAAATTTAACAAGCAACAGAGAAAGACAGACAATATGATAATCTTTTTGCTGAAACACCACAAAATCTTATTGTTTCAGATATTTAAAAAAAAAAAGGACTAAGGACTAAGATTTTACTGGATTAATGGCTCTTTTTAAAACTAAGAGCATTTTAAAATCAAGTTATTCTCACATACTACTGTAACAGATATGCTTCCAGGATTCCGTCACTTCTCATTTCAAGTGTGTTTTTCCTTCTAACCTTTGTCTGGTACACTACACCACCAACCTGGAAATAGGTATATATACTATAAATGCATCATGTAATCACATTTTAGATCTGAAACACCTGACAAAGTCAAAGCAAACCATTTAGAAAATATAAACAACTCTTGAAATTTCAAAGATCATTAAAGGTCTCCAATATGCTTTTTCTTCTACTACTCTCCTTGGCAACTAGTGTGAAAGATATCACTAACTCTTGTAATAACAATAGCTTCCTGTTTCAGCAAGTCTTCAATTTTGCAGAGGAAGTTTAACACAAAAAGAAACAGAACTATAACTTGCATTCCAGTAGAAGTTTACTTTAACTATACTTTTTCAAAAGTTGTGCCAAGTAAATACTTAGCATTGTTCCAATACATGTTGTACTTTCTGTTAAAGAATGAAAAAAACTATTTCTTAGGTACTTAACTCAGAAAAACATAAAACTTCACATATCATACCAGCATTTTATAAAGAGTGACCAACCTTGGGCCTGATTCAGCTTTCAGTGGTGTAAGCAGCCAGACTTCCAAAGTTTTACAGGGTACTGAGCCCTACATTACCCTTTTCTTACTTTGAGAACAGTTTTGTAGCTTCTATAAAACAAACAAAACTAAAAACGTAACCATTAAATATAACTTACACGTATGATAGAAATAAAAACTGAAGAGAAGTTGGAAAAAACCTCCATTACCTTTTCTAGCAGTTCTTTCACTACTTCATTTGTCAGTGTTTCATATGTTAAAGGACATTCCTCAATCACCAGCCTGGCGTGCCTTTGTCCTCTGGGTGCTGCATGCTTCTGGCTAGAACACAGAAAGAAAGCACTCTTTGTCAGGAGTTTGCTGCTAACTTGAGCAAATGCTTGCATATAGAATTCTTTTCTTTTGGAATAGTTATGAATGAAATCCTGACAATGCTCCTTCATACTTTTTAGAACTCAGTGGGTTGTGGTATTTTGTTCTGTTCCTTACACAAAGTGGCAGGTACTATATGTTTCAATGCCAGGATAAGAATATTAATATTTAACAGGAATTTCAACTGAAGACCATGCAGAGAGATATTTTGAAAATTGAGCTCTACTGACAAACAGCTCTGCCTTTGTAATAAATAAATGCAAAAATCTCTGACGATGCAAAATGCACAAATTTAAACTATAGATTTAGTAAGCACAAAGCAGGTTCAGTTTTGTAGAAAACACTCTATGAATAGGAATGGTCCTTTTACACTGTTAAAATCCTGCTGCTTAGTTTTTGTAAGTAAAGCAGAGCTGCAGCTCTGTTAAACGAAACAGTACAGGCAAATACTAGAAATACAATGCAAAAACACTTCCTGAAGGTTAAGTAGTGTTTAAATACCTCATATTTACACTGACAAATTCTTAAAGTTATGGAATTATACTCATGTTTTATCTAAAGCCAGATGAGTTATTAGTCAGACAATATTTAGTGTATGCCAATAATATAATGGGATTTTATTTGATATAAACAAATAATATAATAATTTCAAAGAATACCAAAAGCACATCAATGAGACACATTCAAATATAAAAGGTTGCTTTGCAAACAGTAGTTGGAGAAGGTGTTTTTGCCTACAGCAATATCAGCCTTGGTACATATAGCATCTGGGAAGGAAACTGGGAACCTACACCAGTTTCACAGGTAAGCTACAGAGCCTTATCCTTCATCAACTCAAGGGCCTAAAGGTTCAAACAACAACTTCCAAAGGATGCCACATCTGCAGGGATAAGGCAAACTGTGGGAGCTGTGTGCTGGCAGTGTGAGTCCTTGGAAGCCTCAGCTCCAGGGCAAGCACTTTGCTTTCTTACTCAACCTTTTGCTCACATGAACAGCATTCACCTTGTTTGCAGATCAATTTATAAAGGTTAAGTTGTATGAGCAGCAAATGCTCTGGACAATGCTTGTTTAATCCAAGGGTTGGAGAATTTCTCTCAAATGGAGGTTTTATGAAAGCATTACTCGAGTGGCAGCAAGGCAGTTTCCACATTCTTCCAGTCCTCAAACGAAGGCAAGAACCTTCGTGCATCACATAAGGACTCAGGAGAGAAGGGGAAGCTTAGCAGCTTTTAATGCAGTAAGAAATCCACATTTCAAGTTATTCAAAATAACAACAAGATCTTATCTCCTTTGCATTCAAAGGAATTAATGGTAAGATTGCTTTGTACATGTCCTTCAGGATCACATGGGGATTACAATGCAGTAAAAACAGCAACAATAAATAAGACCATGGATCTGTAACATAAATAAGCTCTTGCCTCTCCCTCAGTGTCAAAACCAAGCTTTTGTATGATGTCTGATCCAGAATGATGATTTCCTTCTTAAGAAAAGACCCCAAACTATCCCTGACAAATTAATCCACAAAGTATATAATTTTTCCCGGGGAAAATACAGAAGTTTTGAAAACCAAGAAAAAGCAGACATGAGATAGTCTAAAGCAGCTTATTACTCTCCTAGTATTTTGGTTAATCTTTTATTGCTGCAAGTTCTAAGATGACGTTACACTTTGGATTTTTTTTTTAGATATTTACTAAGGCAAAGCAAAAATCAGCCTATTGTGTGCTTAGCATTAATGAAAAACATTACTAAGTGGCTAATTTGAGGTTGTCATTTCAAATTGATAAGTTATGAATGTTGAGCAATCCACTTACAAAAGGCTTCAGTAAAGGATCAGTGTATTCAAATTGTTTCAGTGTTACCTTGGTTTTAATCTTGAGAGCACCACTCGATACATGTGACTTGCAGGGAAATTCCTCCTCCGTCCAATGGGCAGCATAATGGGATGAACAGCTCCTACAACATAGCCTTTGCTGTAATACTCTTCCACCTGAGATGCTATATCCAGCACAGAACTGATCTTGATAACTTCTGGATTAGAGGAAGCTAAAAAGCATTGAAAGCAGAAGAGAAGCACATGATCCTGTGTATATCCATCAACATTTTGGGAGAGTTCCTTTTACGAAAAGCACACAAAAGCTATCCCCAGGCACTTATTTAAAAACTACAGTTCTATTTATACAAGAAAAAGCAGATTCACAGATGATTCAACTCTATTCAACTGCTTCAAGTACCTATTTTTACAACTTAATATGATCTATTTTTAACATACTTGGCAACATTTTCTATTTGATCTAGGTCTGCCAAGCTGATTTAAAAGCTGTGTTAACATCTAAACACACAATAGGGCTGAACTTCACAAAGCAACTATTTTGTCCAGCCAAATCTTTAAACATACTGAAGCAGTATCCCTCAAGTTTTGAGGTAAATTCTCATGTAACAGATTTAAGCCTACAACAATTAATTTGCTTCCACTAATTTTTTTCCCCTTAGAAGTGATTTGTGCAGTAACAGTTGACATTTTGACAGTCCCAGTTCCTTTTTTCAACAGACCTAAGTAAGCTTGTGGTGTCACTGATTTCTAAGGAGGGTCCCTCTCAGCATGTGCAGGCACTTTGCATCAATAGGCAGCACCTGGATAATACATCATTATTAGAGAAAACTGCAGAGATAAAGGAAAAACTTCCTGGAGAACCCTTTCTGAATGGTCCACAGCTTTTGCAGAGAAAAGGAAGATTCCACAGTGGTAACAGATGATATATTCCGCTACAGTCAGTCTGAGGGGTCAGTAATTCCTGTTCCTCTCAAGTACAGCGGGAACTGTAGATGCTCTCAGAAAGCAGGAAATCAATACTCATACACAAACAGTAGCAGAGGAGTAATTATGCCAGCACAGATCTGCCAAAGCTTTCATCCTTTGCACTTAGGAGCTCTGATAACAAAACAGCCTGGCTGGAAATCTGCTGCTCTATTGGTGACCCCTGCTCCAAGCAGCCAACTTGTCTGGATTCTGATGCATCCCTCCTTTGCAGGACTTTCCGTGCATTAAGACCAGTGTTCATCTGCATTAAAGGATGCCCCAATCAAAACCTCACAACGCTTTTTCCAAGATACAAACAACTTTAATGTGCTGCCCTGAACATTCCCTTTCAAACAATACAACTGAAAATAATTAAATATACTAACTCTCCTTTGATTCTGTAATTTAAAAAAATGTATAAAAAAAAGAAATGCAATTACATAAATCTCTTATCACTTCTTTGATTTAATTTCATGTTTCTACTTTCTCTTGTCTTGGCAATAGGAAGGAATTTAAGGATCTAAGACACAGCAAGTCACTAAGTTTGTCTATCCTACTGTTTTAAACTATCATAAACCAGAGATAGGACTCCTTAGTTTGCTCAAATGTTTTATTCTAATAAACTAAATTAGAACTCTGCTGGTTCATGAACGGTGTGCTCTGTAAAGCCTCTCTATACTGCTTTCCCACTATGAAATGAGGATAATATTGACATACGTACACTTAGGGAGGGCTTTAAAAAAAGACCACAAAACCCCCACAAACTATCATAAACTAGTATTTTACAACACTCAAATGCTTTTTATACCAATTTCTACTAAAGGGACAAAGGAATGGTGGCCTATTTTGATTGTCACTGTAAGAGCCTTAACAGAAAAGCCATCAAGAGGAACCAGAATAACTTATACTACAGGAAATGCACACTATCAGAAATTATCACCAACATACATATTGGACCAGCAATTTCAATCTATTAAACTAAACTGTCAGTCATTCTGAGTCATAAGGACAGGGCTGTTGCACTTTTTCTTTAAGCTGACAGTATATCACAGCTCCCCTTTTCTCATTAGTAATACCTCCATCCTGTGATTCTACCCATTGTAAATCCAGGAGATACATGTATTGAGAAGTAACTGCTACATAGCCCACAAGCCAAAAAAGCAGGAATGATGCAATATGATCATCACCTCACTGATTTTACAAAGGCCTTAAACCCCTTTTTATAAAAAAACCCAAAAAACAAACCTTCCTGATGTGCTCTCAACAGGTAGCCAAAATACTGTAGCAATGACAACTCCAGCTAACTTTCTAGCTGCAGCCTCAGATGCAGGATATTGAAGATGATGACAAAAGAGCAATTTCATACACGTTCATACTGGTATTCAGAGTGACAAGAACTTGACAGCATGTTGTCTTAGTAGGCTGCATCAGTATTTCTTCTTTTCCCTAACAGGCAGGTTGTGGATAAAGCAACAATCATTCTGCTTAGTAGAAATATATAAACTATCCCTACTTTCTGGTTGAACTGACTTCAAAAAATAGCAGCTGTTTTTGCTATCGGGATATGCCTCATGACTGAGACCTTGGAATTTACAGTCACTGATCGGCATTTAAAATTACACTTCAGAGTCCGCTGCTCCCTTTTCTTTGTACTATTTTGTTCTACCAAAATAAAAGATTGGCTGTAATTTTCTTGTTTGGGATTCTCCTGATGGACATCATCCTCCATGGCACTCAAAGCTGATTTTTACAGTAGGGATGGGAGCATTTTGGGGACCAGGAAGGGAGAAGCCAAGGTTCAGTGCACAGCTAATAACTAGTTAAGATGCACAGGGACTGCAGCCAGCAAATTTAGACTACAGCATGGTTGACCTAATCTGCATCATGGCCTGGGAGAAGATCAGGGACTGCTGAAAGTTTCCCCAGCAGGCTCATTTCAATTTCACATAGTATGTACCTGATAAAGCACACAATTAGGCATATTGAATTGAAATAACACATTTATTGCTATGCTTTTATCTTGATGCAGGACACAGTTTACTGTAAGATCTTAAAATATTATTAAGTGCAGGTTTTTGCTTTTACTTGGTGCCAGATCCAGTGGCAAGAAATCACTCAGGCACACAGAAATTTCCTATGCAGGGCAAGACTTTGCTCTGGAAATTGGAAAAAGCGAGTGAGTGCCATAAACACATGACACAACATGACAGCAGAGCAGAAACTTTGGTCTCAAGTGCTAAAAGGCTCTCACTTAGCTTCATTTAGCCAAAGAATATTCAAATAGCAACAAGTACATGAGCAAACTGACTGAAGTAGAAGGAAACAGGAAAAAAGCTCCATATATTCTCCACAGTACTTTAGCCAATCCCTACATTTCAAAAACAATCAGAACTTAATGTCTCGAAAGCATTACATAGACACACTATGGCTTTCTTCTGTATTCATCTTGGCTCTGAAAAGTAGAGACTTCAAAGAAAAAGTATTTTAAGGTCTTATGCAGGCATAGCTAGAACCAGTCAAAAGGAAGATAGCTGTGTTTACAAATCCCCTTGCTTCCAGTCAGAAACCTAAAAAAGAGTTAAGCAACTATCTGAAACTGATCTCAGTTTTTTAACATTCATAATTCCACTGAAGTGAAGCAATTCTGATTATCAGACAAACCAGGAGAAAATGAATCTTTACTGCTGGACTGCTAGGTTATTAAAACAGAGATACACCTTTATTTCCACTTGTTTAATGGGCTTTTACTTAAAAAAATCACAATCACCATTACAACAAATAATTTATACACTACTTCTAGAAGCCGTAACTTGAAAACACAGCAAAACTACTCAGAGCAGAGGCTATTTAAGAACACTAAATGCTCTTCAGTTTCCAAAAAATATATCCTTTCTATCAATAGATTAGTAGATAATCCCTGTATGCATTAGTCAGCCTAGCTTTATTTCCAACATCTTACCACTACTACTTACTCAACAGTTTTGTTTCTTCAAAAGGAACAAGCCAGTGAGAAACTTTTTGGGTAAATAAACAGAACACAATCAGATTTCCAGTACTATAACCTAGCGAAATGTATCTTTTATGAGTATCTTGCAGTTCTTTAATGAAAAGGCTCCTATATTTTAAATAAAAATATAACTACAGTTAAGAATAATCAGAAGCCAAGTTTTGTTTATGAAAAAGTTCCTGTAATTGCAGCAAGACCTGCATTTACACTGTCTCCCTTTATCCAACCCTTCTAGTAACAGCATTCACTTAAAATCCTTGTTATTAAGCATTTCCAGTAGATTGGGTCAGTACAAAATGCACGTTACTATAAAGTGACTGTAAAACTGAGCTGTCTGTTCTCTGAGGGCAGCCATCTGGGCTTGTTTATGTTTTCAACTTGGTGGAACAGGGAGTTGCTCTGTTAGAGATGGGACACCCTCGGGAAGGAAGTATCCCACAGAGCACTGTCTGCCTCCAGCTATGCATACAGATTTTGTTTCATTTCAGTCACAATTTCAAAAGACTATTCAACAACTACAAGTAAAGCATTTGAAAAAAAAAATAAGACAAAACTCAGACTCTTACAGAAACATCTACCAAGAGACTGCGGTGGGTGTAAGAGGGGAAGTTACTCCTGACACACAACTAAGGAACAGACTTACTTCTGCATAAACTAACAAGGACAATGACAGCCTGTTTTCGGAAGTTGAGTGCATTTAAAAAATTGTTATTCAATTAAGGCTCAGGCACAGTGTATTTTCTGAACCGTCACACTGAATTCAGACAACCATTATTCAAAGCGAGTACAGATAGCAGTATCTGACTCACAGGAAACTGGGAAAAATCTCTTAACAGTTTTTAGCCAGCTTCCTTAATGAGGACAGTTGTATAATTTGGAGGGTTTGTTGTTAAAAATACTTCAGCAGTTTCCATTGTAATTTTATACAAGTAAGAACCTTCGTCATGATTTGTGTTTCAAAATAAAAGTCTTACATTTTGGCCAGCTTTGATAAAAGTGCCTAAGATTTACTGTAAGTCAAACAAGACAAAACTAAGTTAAATCCTGTTCCTTATTTCAAAACAGTAAAGATACAGCATAAAAAAAATACCTTCTAAAGTAAAATCCAGCAACACATATTCATAAGCGGAATCCGTCTTTGTTTCAACTTGTGGTCTCTTCAGTGTAGAAAAGATTTTTCCAGGGCTGCTATCATCTGGGTCTTCCAGCTTTCTCAGTCCGCACCCCATGGCAAGATCTGCAAATGATTAAGGCGCAGGAAAAGGTGGGGGGAGCAGCAAGATCTGTCGCTCTTACTACAGGAAAAAAAAAGGAACCAAATAATTCCCCTTGATTTTTTTTTTCTATTAGCTGTAAATCCAAACAGAGAAAAAGTCCAGTTCCCAGACCAGAAAGCAAAGGTACTTTCCATTCATTTTTAATATAGAAGCAGTAAGCTCGTGATGATTTCAAGCTACAAACTTGGTTAAGAGTAGGCTTGATTTCGCAGCAACATTAGAGCTGCTCCAAACTAGCAGAGATTTTCCATGCCACGTCAATTTACAGCCAGCCCCTATCAGTGCTCTCTTGCAGAGGACACCAATAGTGCTTTGTTTGTCCTTCTAGACTGACTGGGTGAGGGGGGGCGAGGGGGGAAGAAGAACTGCAAAAGAAAGTTAGAGAGAAACTTGTCTGTCATTACTTACCTCCAGAAGTTCCCAACTGCAGTAGAAAGTCAGACAGGAAAAAAGCAAGTTAGTCAGAATGAAAGAATGAGAAAAGAGCCTCAACATGGTTGGAGACGAAAATCACTTCCAGAAAGGAAGTCAGCTTCAAGAGGAAATTGCTTCTGGCATCTCAAAGGGTAGAAAGGCAAATGAAAAGCTGTTTAGTCCTTATTTTAGATTTCAGAATTGGCTCCTATTTCCTTTCTACAGGGACTTTCTTCCAGAGGGAAAAAAAAAACAAACAACATGAACACAGCCTAATAGTGTAAAAATATGTAGTAATTTCTTGCTCAGAAAAATCAATAACAATCTTCAGCATGAAAATTCACTTATGCAATTGATTCTGAAAAACACAAAAAAAATTACACTGAAGTATTCCTCATTTCAAATGGGAAACAGTTTTTCAACACTATACATGAATAAAGTTACAAAACTTTGCTTCCCATTACTCTTGGGTATTGAACAAGCAGAACCCTTTTCTCCTCTGTTAAACTCACCGTAGCTGGAACAGCCACAGACTTTCAACACTGCTTTCTATGTAAACTTTTCTTAAGGTACTAAAAATTCAGTATAACTTTAAGTGCTCTCATTACTCTTCCATTAACTATTGCAAGTCACTTGTAACTGTATTACACCTGATGCAGACCACAATAATGCATGGGGAAAAAAAAGGAACACAAAAGTTATTTTCTAAGGCCCTGCTACTCCCAGGATGAACAATCAGAAATTTGATTTTTGAGACTGCATCTAAAGAAGAGTCATCTAGAAAAAACCAAAGACTCATAACACCACTGTAGGTGAAATGAACTGCACATTTAAATTCAAAAGGCTTTTCTGCTTTTTTCATTGAAATACATATACCTTATTAAAAATGCTAATAATTTCTATAATAAATAACTCCAAGTTAGGCATTAACTATTTGTGGGTTTCTGTTCTACTGCAAGCAAAGTGATCTAACTTTTTATTTAAGTAACTTACCAGGAAAGATAAGTCTAGAAACTATAACCCTTTGAAATACACATTATAGACTGAAATCACTTAATTCCGGAAAAAATTTGAAAATCACTTCGTGCATAGCCTGGAACTGAAGCTGTTATTATTGCAGTCTTTAAAACAAGCTCCCAGGTGCTGAAACAGAAAGGAAATCCCCAAGCATTGTCTTCTCGATTAAAACCTAAAAAACATATCAAATATTCAGAATTCTTCATCTTCTTGCATGTCTTCTTACACATGCCTTACAGGAATGGCTCCCAAACACTACTTCTTTTTCAATAAAGGTTATCCCTGAACTGTTGCCCTATCAGCCATACATGTAAACTGTCCACTCAACCTTGAGAATCCTGCTGCTTCATTCTACACACCCCTTAAGATTCATTGTAACTGCTTGTATGAAGCCATGGCATGACTAAGACAGCTGCAAGTAAAACAGCTTTTTGCAGCACTAGTCCAGTTGCCTGCAGGCTGCTTTTTTGTTTTTATTTAACTTAAAATAGCTACGTTTTTAGTGAGGCCATTCTGAACACGTGTTTTGAACTCTTCATGACAAGGCTTACACAACATTTCAGTATTTCACCAAGATAGGATTTTCCATAGTATAAACAAACTCTTACAACACCACGAAGAATCACAGTTAAAGATAAAAACAATGGTCCACATTTTGTGCAATCCTAGATAAGTATAAGTAGTTATAAGCTTCCAAGTTGAACTCAGTCAGCAGTTGTCACTGCAGACTTGACTCAACTCACTGAACTGCACCAATGAAACCAAAGGTCCCACAGACCAAAATAAAGAAAATTAAACAAAACCAGCAAGAATGAGCAGCATCCCCCACAGGAGTTCAAAACTGCTTCAAAACACTTGAATGACTCAGGAGAGACACAGGATCACAAGATTCTTAAGATTCAAGAGCTGCTTAAAGAGCTGCAATTTCCTGTTGTAAAGTGGATACAAACTACAAAACAATCTTTTTCAATGACCCAAAATGCAAAGGCTCTGGGAACTGGTATGAGAGAAGAGCAAATCCCTACTACACTGATTCACCAGTATGTTGTATTTTACAGCACCCCCACTGGAAGCACATGTGACCCCTTCAATGAAGCTTGATATTTTTAGACTTCGAAGAAGGCAAAGAGAGTCAGCCAAAGGACCAATGAGTCCAAAGGAACTTTGCCTCCATGGAAGGCTTTCACGATCCCCCAACAGTTTTTATTCTGATTAAACAGAAGAATCTGCAATTGCTGTGCTACAGCAAGAGCAGCACACCAATAGGAATGAGCGTCCCGTGCTGGATTACTGACTGCCTGTTGGCAACACAGGATGAGAAGCAGCAGCAGCAGTTCAGCACAGCAGCTTTGACCAGACTCTGAGACAAACAAGCCTTGCTGTCTACACACACCTCAGGGTTGTTCCTCCCCTTGCTCATGATCTGCTTTGTCCCCTCTTGGCTGGAGAAGGCTTGAAAACTTGTGTGGGAGGCATTTTGTTTTCCTTGTTACATTACCAGGCTTATTGAACAAAAAGACACCATTCCATGCTTGAAAGTACAGTTTGGAAATCAATGTCCTCCTGTTCCTGACTCTGTTAAACTGCAATCAACATGACTGACAGCCAGGGCAGGCTCTGTCTGTGGCCTTGGTGCCAAACAAGTGGTACTGGTATCCCTTTTTGATGAGATCTCCCTTGCTAGAATTGTAAAAACAACACTTTTTGGGGTTTGGAACATCTGGGAAAAACCCATCTGAACACAAAGCCTATTTACAAGAACACCTTCTCTTCTCCAAAACCCAGTATGATCTGCACAAGCCATTTAATAATGCAGTTTAAACATCTGCTCCCCCATTACCTTAGGAGATCAAGAATGGGAGATGGTACCTGATCATCAGAATTTCCTCTTGATTAAAATAATGAAATGTAAGGAAAATTATGAAAACAATGTGGGTACACAAAACACGTTCATTTTCAGTATGCACAATATCTAAACCAGGACTCAAGGAAGATCCTAAATTACTGAATCTGCAGTTCAGTCACCTATACCAGCATCCACACCAAAAGTTATCTTCAGGAAAACCCTGTTTCTTTCTGATTAGGATATTGGCTAGTGAGTTAAAAGCAGCAGGAATCATATTGCTTTAATGCTACATTAACTTCAAAAATAAGCAAAAGCAGCAGCATTATAATTTAAAATTTCAAAACATAGATCACAGTCTTTGTGAAAGGAATACAGAATTTAAGGTGTATCACAAGCACGACAAATGACTTCTGCTCAATCCAGTGATTTAGAAGTGGATGAAGATTCCAAGACAATATTTCCCATCTTCTAGCCTGTTAGGCCACCACTGGGACACAACCATTAGTCTGGGCAGCTTGTATCAGTGAATTAATTCCAGGTAAGTTCATCAGCGAAAAACTGAGTGTATAACCTTCTCACAGATGTACCACCAGTAAAGATCCATTCCTATTCTCAAGGTTGATGTAGAGAGCAGAAGATGCCAATACCTTAAACCTCTACCAATTACCTAAAGTATTATTATTAATAAAGATTTCACTAGGACCAAAACTGACTCAGTGAGAAACAAAGGCAAAATATTTGGACCAAGTACATTTCTGACTCAGGCTGGAATGCCTGTATGCTTATAAAGAATATACTGGAAAAAAAATAAATTAGCATTATTACTGGCTATAGATCAGTCATCACTGGTACCATGTAAACAGAGGAACACAGACATTATTAAGATACAAGACAAGACAGAAAATTACAAACACAAGATAAATTACTTAGATTTCTTTTGAACCTGAGGGTATTTGAACAGCCACAGGACTCAAAAATAACACATTTAAAACCCCATAAATATTAAAAACCTCAAATTGAAACATTTTTGAACTTAAGTTACTCTTCAAACACTTTTTCAGGCTTACTACCTTTGTTTTGTGACTTAAAGCAAATGTAAAGTTTTTGCATGACAGAGAATAATGACACAAAATGCTTCCATCGGAATAATTCTGCAACTCAGCTGCCAAATATTTTTCACACCCCTATTCCCAAGAGCAATTACTTTAAGTAAAACACTGACATTTCTTTCTTTTTTCTCTAGAATGACTTCATTTAAAGATACTCACAAAGTAGAAGGGTTCCAGTTCTGAAGGCTCTGGGGTATGGAAATTTGCCTTTTTTTTTTTCCTTCAGCCTAAATTATTTTTTCCTTTGAAGGAAGAGTTTTGTGAATGTGACAGGACATGTTAACTTGAGCAGAAAAGCCAGCTTTTCTGCTGTAAGCTTTAACTTAAACGTTCTAAAAATAATGAACAGAGATGACAACAATAGCTTGCTTTCGCAGTCATTAAAACATAGTTTAATGATCAAAGTTTAATTCCATTTTTTCATGTTCTTCTGAACCCATATTTAAACTCTGATACTACAATAAACAAAAGTTACAATCCAAACAGTAAATATAGACCACTTGAAATTAAACTTGTAGCTACTAACTCAGAACTTTACTAGAAACCCAAAACTACAGAAGCCTGTTTCTTATGGCTGTATTACAAGCAGTTTCAATAGAAAGAGCTTTTAATTTCTAAAATTGTTTACAGTTCTCTAAAATGAGATCTGCAAATTTATTAAACATTTCTCTCTGTGCATCCACACTGTCTCACCTATCAAGGCAGTAGCAAGTGTACCATCTGTATCTCCAGTACAGTATCAAACACTACAGCCATAGGTCAGCCACCAACTAAACCCACGGATTCTAGAGGCAAACTAGATGGCCTAGATCTGGATTTTCTGTACAACAGCTATATAAGGATTACTGTACAGGAATGCACACATGGCACCTGTATTCTGGATCCTTAAAATAAGGATTTAAGCTGAGTATTTTTTATTTCAATAGGAAACTCAGGAAGTTTTTATACCAGGTGAACTGAACCTATTGTAGTACTTCAATATTACCAAGGCACAAACCTATTTTACAAAAAAAAAAAAGCTATTTTGCAGCTATATAACTTTTTGCATTTTATAACTATTTAAACAGAGAAAAATATTTCAAGAGAGCCATGTTTTCTGCTAGCTTCTGCTCAGTTACTATTGGAATGCAGTTAACTCAATGACTTACTAGCTATTTTGGAAAATCGGTTTCAGAACATGAAGAATTGCCAGTTTAAAATGAAAACTGTAAACAGTCTTTCAAGGGTAATAAATGGACTTCTGAAATGTAAGATCTGAAGTAGCAGGGACCAAAAATGCTAGTGAACTAGAGAATTCTACTTCGTACAAAAAATAGCCCACCAGATATATAAAAACACAGGGAAGACAGAACTTCAGTAATTTTTTGCCTGTCCAAGGTTTTTATCCGGTGTTAATAAAACAGATAATGCTAGAACTAACCTTCTGCAATGCAAATGTAACATAAACAGCAGTTGCTAGAAATACTGTAACAGCTAGCTCAGTAGAAAACAGAGGATACCAACCAGTTCTCCTCAATTCTGAGGGGTGGAAGCCAGAAAAATAACTTAGTTTGCTAATAGGGGAATGTGACAGCCAATGCATAAAGATGACTTGCTGTCAGTTACTGCATGTCCCAAGGGCACAGTCCCTATCAGATATATTCTCTCCTAGCACAAGTGTGACGCCTCACAATTATCAATGGGAAACTGCAGAAGGCCAAAGAGAACATGACCCTTTCTCCAACCCCCAAAATCCTCATCTAAAGATCTGCGGTTAACTAAGTTTAACAGCATGGGAATCTCCACATTCTGGAAATCTGAACTAGCAGGGGAATAGGACTGTGCAGTGTAAAGGAACAAGAAGTCATGAATGCTAGAACATCAAAACAGCACAACTGTAGGCACTGAGGAAAGGTAGTCCTTCCTCAGCACATATTTAATTCAACTACAGGGATTCACAAAGTGTGTCAGTTACATCTCAACGGTGCCTACAGAGAGATTCAACTCCTGAAAGGTTGGTTCAGTCACTGCTGTCTGATGTTATGCCATCACTCTTGGCAAGCATTCTGAAGAAAGACGAGCTACAATATAAATGAAAAGGCCTCAGTATTTCAGCAGTGACTGCCAGTTCCTGGAGGAAAACCAATATTCAGAGCTACTTGGTTTCTTCTCAGTCTCTCAAATCAAAACAAAGCTTTGTTAAGACCTGAACATGCAATCCTAACTAACAGTACCTCCAGACTGATGTTACACACCCCACAGGGGAACACTGCAGGGACAGTTAAGTGCCTGACACTGAATATCCTTACAAACAATCAAGTTCACATGCAAGTAAAAACAAAGTGAGTGATCTTTGAAGCAAAGGCCACGGGATCAACTCATTATCAACGATCTAACATCTGCACCAATTAAGAGAAAATAAACTACATTTTGTGTCCGGAACAGAGCCACAATCTGATGACATGTGACTGCACACATGTATTTGTACACTTTCAAGTAATTTCTTCAAGAGACTTCCCTCTAAGCACCCTTCTTTTAGGTTAGTACTCACTGTAAAATTTACTTCTTGAATCTCTGAAGCATTATTAAAAACAGGCAAGTCACATTTGGTAAACAAAGTGCAGATTCCAAAAATAAAGTCTTGGGACTAAATCTCCAGAATCCTGGGTCAAATGTGTGCATCCTGACACAATAAATAAAGCTCTACCAGAACATAATCTTTCTTCGGTACATTCGTTGGTACATTCAAGACAAAATTTCATTAAAAAATATTTAGTATGTAAAAATTCTTCCATGGAAATGAATTATGGTTTTGAAAAACTGAGATTTTTGTGATATATTTGTATTGATGAGTTCTAAAATGTGAAAATGAAACAGAACTGGACAGATGTGTTTAGTGGTACAGACTTGCTCTGAAACATGAGAGCGTACAACTGATGAGTACTTCCTCCTTCAAAAGTAGCCTGAGCTCTACATGGATCCAAAAAATTGTACACTACTTTTGATACTTAGTGGTAAAACAATCTACTAGAGTTGCTATGGTAATAAATTGTTAAAAAGAGAAATTATATTTATGTAGATTTTTCTACCTAGCAGAAGGTGCAAAGTCACTTGAGGAAACTTGCGAGCAAGACCTAGTACATGGCATCTCTTTTCATAACAATTTCAAAACAGCATAAAACCAGAACTGGACTTGAACTCTCTTCCTGGACAACACCATAAAGCACTACTGAACACCAGAATAATCTTTAAAGAGATTTACATATCATACATGGATTACTCACTGACTACAATGCCTATTTGGCAAGATCTCTGAATGATTAAAAGGAAAAAGTACCAACAAAACAAGTCCATACAAAAAGAAAACCCCCAAATTACTACAAAACAGATAAAATTGAACAGCTCAAGGATATCTTACACACATAAAATAAAGACTTCAGTGCAACAGAAGCAATAAGCCAGACCTTGCACTCCTGTAATTACAGAGACAGGATTTTCAACCTTTGGGGTTTGACTTTTATAATAAATAGAAGGAACTCTAGGAGGTGAGAGGAGAAACAAAACCAAAAACCAACCAAACAAAAATCCCACCATCAACAATAAAGACAATTATCCTCCTGAAATTGAGGAAAAAATAGTATTTCATTTCAATTTGTGATACTGCCAGGGAGTTCCTTATTTTCACACAGACAACAGAAAATACCAAAGAAAGAAGTTTTCAATGGTTTTTCTAATTCAAGTAGTCAATATTGTCTTTTTCTATAACTAAAAATCTAGTATAAAACCAAATGTATATGCAAGAAAAATATTAGGATGAGAACAAATAATTATTAAGCTAGGGGTCCAAATTTTATTTTAAAAAGTTATTACTGCAAACACTAAAATGACATACAAGTAAAACACCTTATATAAGTAGAGAATACTGATAGCAAAAAAAATTAGCTAGACAAATTGTTTTGGAATGGAAATGAAATTCACATAGATTTAAATAACCAGATTTTATCCACAGCACAAAAATGCTGTCAATATGTGGCAGAGGACTAAAATAACTAAAGTATCTTTAAAATTTACATAACCCAGAAATTAAATGTGACATTATCTCTTTAGTAGAAGTACGCTGGCTTTCAATCTGGGTTAGTAACTAGAATACATACAGCAAGCTGTGTTTCAGAAATCATCCTTTTGTCCTGTAACAGGGTTTCTATTAAGAAAGGAAGTGCAGGGACAAAAATCATTATTTCACGTGGTTTTACCTGACCACACTACAGAATTTCATGTTATTACTTGACAAAAAAAAGTAGTGGTATTTTAACTGGGGAACCTACAGGGAAATGTCAGAAGCTAGGAAGAACATACTGTCCCCCTGATAGGTATTTTAGCAAAATACATGGCTAAAAAAACCCAGTGTTTTACAGCATCTGTAGAAGGTAGTGTAAAATATTATTTTCCATTCTGTAATCTTTTGTGGGATGAAACTGATGACTTCATGCACACTGAGGTGTCAGACTCAGAGATGAATGATGCAGAACATTTCTTCTCACAGAATGCGACCTCAATTCCTAAAGAGAGGGAAAAATGCTGTGTTGTTTCTTCCATTCCAAAGTGTGTCCCATTTACTGCATTAATAATGCTTCAATAAATAGTTACAGTTCACTATTGCATCAGCTGGACAGACTTGATTCAAAAAGGAAAAACAGATTTTATATATGTGGGTGAAGCCCACAGTGTTAGGAAATACTTTCCATTATTTACTAGCATGGAATCTTAGAATGAGTTCAGAATTCTTTTACTGAAAAAATAACCCAGTTTTGTTCATTGATCATACAGCCTTATTAAAGTATGTCAAGTCACTAAAGCAATTGTATCCTCTTTATAATTGGCTGAGGGAAATGTATTTTTACAAAGTGTACAGTGAAAAACTATGTAACCAATTCTATTTTTTTAAAATTTTAACATCCTCTCTAATGTAGATGAGAGCACTGCTTTACTATAGGTACTTATAATAATGTTTACATTAAGTTTATAGTAGCTAACACATAAAATCTGAACTAAAGAACTGAAAGCTGTTTTATTTTATTTGTAAACTGAGAAACAGGCAATGGACTGTGCTTACATAATTTGTCAGTGGATGCCACTAGCTGCTGACAAAAGGATGGCAAGATGCAGAAAACATAGCTACCATTTTAGGTACTGGCACAAACAGATTTTAGAATACTTGTACTAGGTCTGTTTCTTCTTCCAAAGATCAAATTCTCTTACAGTCCCCCTATCTCAGCTGCTCTATATCCCAAATGTGCACTGTTCATCTCTTTCACTCTTTACTTAACTATGTCCTATGACAGACTCAAACTGTTTTTTTCTAAACTTATTTCTTATCCCAGGCCTTTTCAGCACTAATTTATTTTTGTTTTGTTAAATTTAACTTTTTACCCTCCCTTCGGGCTCTGATAGTTTCCTAACACCACCAACTGCAGTTCATACACCTCTATCAGGATATCCAACCCACTATAATCTAAAGATGTCAATCTCTTTCCATCATCTAACAACTCCCCATCATGTTGTGCGCTGCTTTTCAAAACTTCCAAGGCTCCATGCTCTTTTTCATATCAACTTTACAGGATTTCAACCCCAATGTATTCCTCTTTTTCTTTAGTTTAACTCCTATTAGTATAGGTAGGACACAAACACATTCTCTTTACCTACTGAGAAAATTATGCCCAGTTTTACACTTCTAATTTTTACGCTTCTAATATTTGTTTGAAAGCTACAGCTGGGGATAAATCATTCAGGCACATCTAGAGACAAGAAGTCACATGTTAACATACAGCAAGGCCTTGGTACAAATCAGTGAGCTGTTTAAAAGCTATCAAGTAAGAAATTGACACTAATTTTAAGATGTGCAAACCACTATTCTTCCCTAGCTTCATTTCATCAAAATCCTAATTTAAAAGTGTAAGCAACTAAAAGAGGCAGCATTTTCACAGTAAAAGCATGCTTGAGCACCTGCCAGAGTATACCCCTATGAACACAAGCTACTGTAATTTGCACAAAATAGGGAGAAAAAGGGAAGAAGTTGTCAATAAGGGAATTAAAACAGTTTTCAGAAACAAAACATCATACATTGGAAGTACCGAAAATTTCATTCTTGTTGAAGGAAAACGATCCAAACCCGTATAAAATTCAGCCAGTTAAACTAAAAAGAAAATTATAGTAGAATTTACATATACATTATCACCCCAGGAATGAATGACACTGATTAAATAGGGTTTGTTTTATGAAGAGTATTATTAGCAATATCAAACTGCAGGAGGCAGCTAAGTGATGCCGCAGACTGTGCAAGATCTGAGCATATCCTATTATTCACCAATTCATAAATAGCAAACATTGCAATGAAACAACTGACCCCAAATTCCACAACTGGCAGCTGCTAGCTGTTATGTTGATGATGGATCTCAGCCACACAGGAAGGACTGGACACAAAAAAAAAAAAAAAATTAATCAGTATAGATAGAGTGGCCCAAATGCTTTAATAGGGAATGCTCCATAGGGTCAGCAAGTCAAGAGAGAACAGAGTTCAGAGAAAGCAAAAGAAAAAAAACCCCACTGAACTGAAGTAAGAGCAAACTAAGAGAAAAGAAAGAGAAGTTTGTGAAGAGAACACAATGAAACAACATGAGAAAAAGCATGCACCCCCTGCACCTTTCCATATTAATATCAAACTAGCAAGTATGGTTTCAGTGGAGTTTAAAACAGCCCTTGTAGAGGCAACAGAGCTAGCTGCAGCTGGGGACAAGTCTCTTGGCAATCATGTAACTAGAAGTTTAGATTCACATTTCTTAAACCAACATATCTTTAAAAAAAAGGCTTAGCCTCTTTCAATTTCACTTACCTATACAGAAAATATGCTGTAATACATTTTGTTGTTTCAGATGGAATATCAGACAATAGCATGCAATACAAGTACAAAACAACTAAATTTTCCCCAAATGATTGCACCAGATGATGATTACTCTTATAAAAGACACAATTTACGTAACTCTACTTGCACGTGTATCTACACAAACATTTATAAACACACCTATTTATGTGTATTATACACACTGAACACAAATCTTCCCTTACTACACTTAACTGCAGAGAAAAACAGTGTGCTACGTTCAGTGAAAGTCACAAAACACACCAAACCCAAAGGCTGTCACGCACTATTATGATCTGAATGCAAATATCCATCAACTATACCACAAATGACACTTTATTATCTGGTTCTGTTGATGCCAGCCAAAAACACTGTCTGATAGACTATGGGAAAAGCAGTACCTGTGACAGACTGGAACCATGCCTACCCCCCAGGGGGACACTGCAGCTCAAAAAGATAGATAATAATAAAAAAAAAAAAGCTACAAGCATGAAATAAAACTAACCCCACCCAACCATTCCCCTCCATGTGCCAGAACCTTTTATATTCTGCTCACTCTCTGTAGACTGCAACTGTGTGCTCAGTTCCTCAGCCCTCAGGGGTCTCCCTCATATACACTCAAAATATACAACGAACATTTACCAGGCCAGTGCCTCAGAACTCAAGATAACCACTCAGCAAAACCAAAACTTAACTCATAGATATTTCTCCTGGGCCTGAAATCAAAGAACACAAATTTCAATCCTCTCTCAAGCTTCCACTGATATGACAGACCATGTAACTTTTACTACCAGACCCTATATCACACACATCCTCTGGAAGTATCCAAACATTCATCTCCATATTAGAAGATGATATAAGATCTGAAACATCCAGCAGAGATGAGGAATCCTCTCACTTCCTAAAAAAAATGTGTCACTTGGCAGCCTTTGAGAATGAATGTTAGCCTTATCCACCTGTACAGATGTGAATATCTGAAGTCACTTCCACATGCTCATTAACAGAACATGCTATTAACTGCCAAAAGAATTCAGCTTGAAGTAAATATATTCAATGTCATTAGCAAACACATGATCACAGGAAGGGGACTAGTATTTTTTATCCAAACTTGATCTTAAATACCAAATTTGGATCTCAATTTACAATGGAAAGTTGAAGAATGTTGTCTTCTAGTTTTCATTTAGCACTATTAAAAACTTTGTACTAAAAAACAGCATTTTGTTGATGTAACTCAATGGTATTACTAGTTCTACTGATGGTAAAACAGCGAGAAGGATCTGCTGTGAGCTGCATTTGAAGGCTGTAAGAAATCTACAACTGTCAAAAATATCTGGATACTGGCTGTAGCATCGTCCTCTCACCACCTGACTTCCAGCTCCTAGAATAAAGCACAGGAATTGCACTGGGAATACACAATACAGTAGAGGCAATTAGCAATTACCTCCAAGGTACAGTCATCGCTCCAGGCACCTGCTTTCTCTCACATGGCCACTACTTGGCAGTTTTCAAGCAGCAGATATATTTGCTGGGGTATTTTAAGAAGACTACAGCCACCAGGCAGTCGCCTTGCACAGCTGGGGAGCAGGTGGTAATACCACAGCCACTTGCCTAACACATAGCAGAGTGCTGACAACATTTGCCTTTTTCAATCCTTGTTGAGAGCTCAGCCACACTGACAGACAATACAAGCTAATTCTACTCATTAGCTGGGAAACACTCAAACTCCAAGAGAGTATGTGAAAAGGTAACAAGAAAATTTAAAAGGGAGAGTAATATTTTAGAACTACTAATTAGTAGTAAATGAAGCTAACTAAACAAACAAAACTTAAAACCCAAAGACTATTTAGCATCAAGCTGTAACAAAACTATCAGAATTCAATAAGCCTTTGGAAGGGTTTAACTACCTGTGAATCTACTCGAGACCTGAACAGAGCAGGGTTTCAATTCTAGCTAACAAGACTTCTGAGAAAACAGGAAAGAATGAGCAAGAAATACAGGGCACTTTATTCCAAGACAACACTTTGGTTACAGCCCCCTCTGCTGGAAATATCTGGTACATATTGTTACACAATAGTGTGGAAAAATGCTAAAATAGATTAAAAATACGTGGAAAAGAGAGCCTATAACATGGCTTTTATTCACTCATGTTTAGTCTTCCACTTGCAGCTGAGTGAGCACCTTTCACAGAAGAGTAAGTGCTGGAATATCAAGTATAATTACTGACAACTTCAGGTCTCTGTCATCAGGCAAATAAGTTTTGACATTATTTCATGTATGGTGTGAACAACCTGATTAATTTAGGCAAGAGGACCTTAAACTGGGAACCAAAAAAATTCCAACAACTTGCATCAGGTGACATGGAATAATATTCAAATGACCTTTCTAAATCAGAATTGCACACCCCGATGTGACAGACTGGGACAGTTTTTCATTCTCCCTGTTTCAAAACCTCAACTCTTCACAACATGAGGCCCTTTTCTAAAGCCGAAGTAATGAATGCAAGGTCAAGAATCAGAGAAAGAAACATAATTTCAAAGAACCAAATGAGATTCACCATTTTCTCTCTCAAAATGTTTCTCATTTGCAGTTTACTTTGTAGCTCAGCCTTAAAATAACTAGTCACCTTTTGACTTCTAAGTTTCCCCAAATAGTTCCAAAATAAGTAACATATTTGTCCCTCTGTAACAAAACTTCAAGTGCAGAAAAAAATCTCACTTTCTCTCCAACATTTTGTACTTCCTTATTTACCAATTCATTAATAAAAGATTTTTTCATCCATTCCCCTCTTACTTATTACAGCTTATTACTGTCACTGCTTCAAGAAAAGACACAGCAATACTGCCATGCTTGCTTGAACCATCTTGGTTTGATACTCACAGCTGCAGGCATGGCTATGTGACTCTGGACATAGGGCTGGTGATGTAGTGTTTGAACTCCATGATCAGAATACAGCTGGTATAAAAAACAAACAAACAAACAAACAAACAAACCACACAAAAAATTAGCACAAAAGCTTTTTTCGCAATGTTAAGTTTTAAGCCTTTCATATGAATTTAGAATCCTTAAAACTTCAAATTGTGGGCCATGTTTATGTGAACTACTGACTTTTAAAAACCACAATTTCAGTATTCAAAGCTGTTTTCCCCACTGACCAGTAAAGTTTAGTAAACTTAGTTTATCCTAATCAGTGTCACAAATCACTTTCCTGGAGAGAAGTAGCAGGAAGAGAAATTCTAACTTAAGGACACCTGAAATTATTTAACATCAACATAAGTACTGGAACAGCTGACCTAATAGCTCTAACAGCCAGTGCTTAAAATAGAAGATTGCATTTTTCGCTCGCAAATAAGCACTTCAACTTTCAGTATACTTTTTTATATTTTTAAAAATACCTCAGGAACTGCAGCTTCCATTAGGAGAGGTGGAGATATACATCCACCATCCTGGTTAATTCCTATTGGCTGATAAAAGACTTCAGATGGTTGCAGGTACAGGAGTGGAGGTGAAGAGGTAGGAGACTGAAATAAAACACATTATTCTAATAAATTTTATGATTGAAGCAGGATAAAGAGAAGAGTTAATTTTACAGTCTTCTTTGCTACATATAAACAAAAAATAAAGCTTTAAAAGAAAGTGTCAAATTACCCTTTAATAACCTAAAGAAACTAAGTGAAAGGGAAATGGACAGAAAGGTCAGGTAGTAGGAGAAAAAGAAGTCCTTTAATTTTATGGAGTTTTCAGATTTTACTTATATTTTGGAGAGCACTGTGAAATTCCAGAACTCATAAATTTCACACTAATCTCAAGACTACAGAAACACACTACAGTTAAATTTTCCCTTGCAACCATGTTACACTAGCAAAATAAGGTTTTTTGTTTTAAAATAATTACAGGATCTCCATAACTCAGCACCCTGATTTCAAAGCAGCAGATTGATCTATTAGAGTGGAACAGGCCATAACTGGACAAGGCTGGCTGCTACTGAAGTAACGAGGCTGCATTGTAACAGTTCAAGCTCAAGGGACTTGGTCCTTCCAGGTTCAAACTCTTCAAGTTCCTCAAGTGTCAAGATTTCCACTCTAAACTGCTCTTTTATGAAACAGATAAACTCCCCTCCCAAAATGACTAAGTTCACAATTTCTTCTTCCTACTTCAAGGGCCTGAGTCTAATTTCACCCTGTGTGTGCCCACATGCTTCTGCTAACGCTACTCCTATGAAACATCACAGTTAGTATCAGTTAAATGGTAAGGTAATACCCATTTCTTTAATCAGGCAAAATGTGGCACTTTTTACCTGCTTCTGAAGAATTTATTAGGTAATTTGATACAAATATTTTGCTAAATGGAAGGGGAGGGGAAGATGTTTTCTTTACATCAGATTTAATGTTTCAACTGATGCTATTTTATGCCTCCATTGTAGCAGTAACTGCTATAAATACACCACTAAAATACAGCAATTAATACTAATTTCAACCAAGTTGTGAACAGTGGAAATCTCACTCTTAGATAAGCACATCATACCATTAAACCAGGTGAAAAGTAATGGTAAAATGCTGCAACTATGAACTGTATTTACCTGTGGAACAGACCACTGCCACTGACTTGAAAGACACTGTGTTGGTGCCTAAAATTCAACAAGAAGATGTCATACAAGAAGAACAAATGATACACATAGAATACTATTATTCTCAAATCTGTAATTAAATCTCAACTAAAAAGAGGAAGTATGATTTTCATTAAGCCTCAAATTATTCAGGAACATGGTTTTGCCTATTTCCACTCAGCCTTCAACTTGACCATTGCATAAATTTCAAAAATACTGAAGTCAGATTCTCAATAGAGGTGCTCAGAGCACAAGAATCAATGGACCCAAGCTGAAACACAAAAAAGGGAAAAGTCTTTTATGATGAGAAGGGTCAAGTATTGGAAGAGGCTCTCCAGAAATGTTGTGTGGAATCTCCATCACTGGAGCTCCTTAAAACCCAACTGGACAAGCAACCACGAAACCTGATCTAACCAGCCCTACTCTGAGGAGCAGTTTGGCTTAGATGATAAAAGGATGCTACCAAGCCAGTTGTCTTGCAACACAAAAGAAAATGTAATTTATTAAACTTTCACGTAGTTACACAAGCAAAATAAACTGCATTCTAGTGAAAAGTCTTCAATTAAGTTAAAATACGTTTCACACTACTATTACGAACACTCTTTTTATTTCCTAAGAACAAACAGACCTGGGACAGTGCTGCAAATAGTACTGCATGGCTGGAAGATTAGTGATAGTCTGAAAATCATTTTCAAACAGATACCTGATAATGGTACGTAGGAGACTGATAAACAGGTGGAGCAACCATCACGGGCGGACTGGAAACAGAGCGAGACTTCAAAAGAAAAGAAGTTACAAATCTTAATGCAGCAATTTCAGAGATTTCACTCCTATTACACACAGCTGTGGGGTACCATAATGCTGAACCACCTCCCCTCCCTTTTAAACCAAGTTTTAACCTACACTTAAGCTCCTTCAAACCCACTGTTTCTAAGGGCCTATGTCAGATCAAACAAAAATCTCTAGCATATTCACTTAGAGCTTTCCAGAAAGCACTAGGCCATCACCACCTAGAGATAGTAAAACTTACTCCAGAGGTAAGGCCCAGACTGATTATGAACTATCCTGTTCAATAGGTCACACCAAAGCAGAAATCCCCTGCAGAAGCAAAATAAACTGAAGTGACATTTAAAAAAAACCCCACAAAATAAACAGTCTAATGTAAGGAAGCCATTTAACCACTGAGCATGAGGCATAGCTGAAGAAACAGGAAGCAGGAAGGATTTGAAAACACTGCAGTTATCTTGGTTCACAGAAAAGCATATATACCAAAATAAATTCCTTACTGGCCATGGCTGCTGAACAGGAGAGACTTCAGATGTATGAAAATAAGCCACTCCATTATGGTAAACATATGGATATCCACTTGAAGTGGTCAAGTACATGGTACCAGCTTCTGGTGATACAGCAGTAGTTGCATACATTGTACCAGCTTGCGGTGTCACAGCAGAACCTGGAATAAATATTTCAAAACCTTCTTACAAATAACTTCTTTTAGATGTGTCCATCACGAAAAAAGAGAAGATAATTTCTGATCTTCAGAGAAAGAAAACATTTGAAGGGAAGAACAGGGAGCAGCATGTCTAATGCCATCTCAGTTCCCTCTCAAACACAATCAAGAAAGCAGATGGCCGCAGGATGTCTCCAGAGCTAGATGGGAAAGGCTGCAGAAGATGACATGCATATAAATTACTGAACACAGCACATAATATGGGGAGACTTCTGTAGATAGAAAAAAGGGAAAATTAATTCTGAAACTGAATTCACAAAATAGCAACATAGTACGGAAAAAAATTAGGAAGAACACAATATAAAAAATATCACTAAGTTTTAGTTTTTCATCTTGCCTTGCAAAGGTAAGAGCCAGCATTAAGTGCCATTTTCTGAACAGACTGAACACTGTAGAGATATTCAGAATGCTCAGGGGAAGACCAAGAAGGGTCCCACAAGGATTCAAGAGCTTTTATTGATAGTAATAGTTTGACTAATTTCTAGAAATGCCTTAAGACACCTGGATACAATACAGCTGAAATATTACCCATAGACAGGCTAAGATGCTTGTTAGGACAACGTTAAGTTGTGAATAATTAAACTTCTTAGAAAAACTAAAGGCTGTTTTAGCTCTAGTAAGCAGTCTAGAATAGCATTTACTGGTATCTCAGATGAGGGGATCAACACGATCCCATGGCCAACATACAGCAGGCCAGAAACTAAAGAAAACTGAAGAAAACTTCAGAATTAAACCAACACTCTTCTGTATTCTGGCCTCAGAACGAAGATGAGCAAAATGATAGATTTTTCCTAACTCTTTCAAAAGGTACCAAAGGACAAATACTGAAGCAAAGTTGCAAAGAACACTTCACTGCCTGCTGCATGTAGAAAAGAAATCTATTTTACGTCTCTAACACGTAACCCTTGCTGAGGACTAACTCTCAGATCTCATCTTAAAAATTGATGATGTATAACCTATATTTTCACTATCCATTCAAGATCTTAGAACAAACAGCTCAAGAAGAGAGTGGGGGCTGCAACCACCCATTCCTTACAGCTTCTGACAAGGATAGATGCAACAATCCTGATGGATTTTAATAACATAAATAAATCAATGAATAACAATGTAACTAACCAGCAGAGCCTGCTTTACCCTGTAGAACCTATGAGGACACTCTACATGTTTAGATTTAAAGTTCTGTCAGGAGACTTGAATTTCCATTCAGTTTGTTCCTAGATAGGTAACTCTCTCCAATAAAGTAAAAGAAACAACATATTGAGAGGTAAAAGAACCAAGAGATCATAAATCTATTTATTCCAACATTTCCACTGCCATGCATTTACTTCTACTGCAAACCATTCTGAGCACATTCCACACACAGCATTAGTGCAATGTAAGACCAGGTACATCTTGGTTAAAAACTTTTATTCATACTGACAATACACAAATGCAAGTAAAAATACATACGAGCATTAGGACTCCGCACTTGTTTTCTTATTGCTGGGCCAATATTCAATTTCTTATCCTTATAGTTGAGTTTTTTAGCCTAGAATTAAAGAAAGAAGACATTATTATTTTTCTACACAGATCTAGGCATCTGAGAAGTGAAAAATAACTTAGTAGGTTAGATACACTGAGCATGAGAGCAGATATGCTGAAACCAGACCCTAGGATACAGGTCTGGAACCTGGTGAAAGTCCTCAAGGTCTGTTTTTAATACTAAGACTGCAATATAAAAGAAAGTTCTGGAGACATTACTCATAATAGAAGAGTAGGACCAGAAAAAGTATCAGTGCAAAGGATGATCAATTTCATATAAAAAAAAATTCAGGAGTACAAAACAAAAAACCATTAATTTTATACATAAATGGAAGCCTAGAAACTCAGTTTAAGATGGAGAAAGACCTAGATGCTTCATGAGCTTAAGATTAATATGAAATAGCAGAAATATGCAGAGATGAAAAAGGTGATAGAATTGTAAGATGTCTAAATTATAGGACTTGTAGTAGGCAGAGTCAGACATCAGTAAGACTTCATGTGGAGCATGAAGTTTTTGCCCCTTTCTGTTACAAAAGGGGCAAAAATCCTAAACCATACTCAAAATGGTACTCAGTACCCTTGGTGTTTAGTTTACAAAAATAAGGCAATTTAAAAAAAAAAAGCCAGGTCAAGAAAGCCAGCTGACTCAAGAAGTTCTTGCTTGTATACTGTTTTAGCTTCACTACCTTCAAACAAAGTTTGAAATTTCCAACATTTTAACCAGCCTTCTAATTGTGAGAAGACAATTTGCATATCTCAGATGCCATTTTCTCTGGTTTTTTTCCCTGCACCTTGATACCATCACGTGAATGAGTAAATCCTGACTGACAGATGTCTCCAATACGCTCCAACCAAAATACAAGAGCACACATTTCACAAAAAAAATTGAAGAGCTGACCATTTCTCAAGGGAAGCTCTACAAGGAGCATCATGACAGTAACACAGCTAAAAGAAGCAAAAATTATGTGACTTGAGCCTCATCACTGAAGACTTCAAGGGAATCCAATTGTTACTAAAAGAACTGAATAAAACCAGCATGGCAGAATAAGAAACCAGCAGTTATCTTCCTAATTTCCACACAAAAATCTTGACAGCAGGGAAATGTAAAGGATAAAGTTTTCATAACTCTTCATGTACTGTAGACCACATATAGACTAAGCAAATAAAGACCAAAGTCAAAAACAGTACTATGAACTAGAACTTCCTTCCTTAGTTCCAGAATATCTCAGTATAAATAGTATCCTAGATCTCTTTAAACCTTTTTATTAACTATCAGACCAAACTTATCTTCAAGTGCAACTTGGCAAACAGAGGACCAGACCACTCAGAACTAGTATGAAATGAATTATTTCATTTAAGAGACAAACACAATGGAGACTGTCACTTACATCTTGTAAAATCTTCTGTGCCTCTTCTTGGGTTTCAAATGTAACAAAGCCATACCTAAACAAAAATTGCAGAAGCTAAGCCTCTAAAGTCTGTATTTACAAACACAGCACATTGTTACTTGATGTACAGTAGAGGTGACATTACAAGGTACACTAATGGGTAAAAAAACAACCGTAGAAGTAAAGATTGAATTAACAACTGTATTCTCAGCATCATCCTTATTACATTCAAGGATGTGGTAACATATCATCGTGAATGAGCAGCTGTTCTTGTTACTCAGCCTATGTCTTAAATTCCTGCAATGTTATTAAATAAAGATTTTGATGCAAACCTTTCACTTCTTGTGGTGACCAAAGATCAGACACTTGGGATTTTTTGGAAGTTATTATACTGTAATTCATAGTACAGCTCCCACCTACTTCAGCAACAACTGTGAATGCTCCACACTTCCACAAGTACTATCCACTATTTTAAACTGAGTTCTCAGAAAAAGCAGTGATGCAGATAGCCATCATCTGTGAATTCTCCTGTAATTCTTAACAGGATTAGCATTAAAAAGAGCTCTGTGGAGATCAAGGATGAAGCACTTCTCATACTGTGTGACACAGTGTGTCTTTTACCATACCTCTTCTAACTGCTGTAACAAATCAAACAGGTTTTCCCCTCAGAACTCCTGCTTTTCCAAACCCCTCAATTAATTCCAGAGTAATCTTGGTGGCACTGCCAGTGCAAAACAAGTATCCGAATATATACAACACGTACATAGGAAAACCCAAAAACCCTTCCTCCCCCCCCCATTAAATCTGACTTCCTAAATTCAAATCTTTTTGAAAAACATTTAGTATTTCTGTACACATGATTTGTTAGGGTCATGGCTCATTCCCCAGAATCAGATTACAGAAGGTATGAGCTTCTGCCACTCCTGCCAGCAGAACAGATTTTGCAATACCATTCTTTGTGAGCATTTCTATGCTTATTTAAATACAGAGGTTCAGTAAATCCCTGACCAGCTGTACTTTCAAATTTGTGGGCTTTTCTTGTATTGTCTTCTCTAAACAAACCTGGAAATATTTCCAAGTTCAAAGAAGACAAAGTATTTCCCTGCTTGGGACCTTACTTACACAGACTTTTCATTCTGTGGACTGTCTGGACAATAAACCAGTAGACATAATCACAAACTCATGTTTTTTGAATCACTTGTCAAGGAGAAGCAATGAAGCCTGTGCTTGGATTTCAACAGAAATTCTAAAAGCATGGAAAGTAATTATTTTCCAACATATCTGCTATGAGACATATGTTGGCAATCACAACTGCATAATTATTATGGGTTAGATAGACACACACACACTGCAATTCTCAGACACTTCTTGGAATTTAGTAAAAGGGCAAGAGGCTTGGTGACAGATCCGGGACCAAGTCCCTGATGTCGTGCAAGTGCATTCTCTGTGCTAAGAGCTGCAGCTCAGCACGTACCTTGCTGGTATGTGTTAAGCTCTGACAGCATTAAAACTGTCCTTACTGCTCAGGAGAGAATTTTACAGGTGCAAACTCTCATGCACATTCCTTTTTGCTTCAGCACTCTTTCCCCCTTTCTCTGGCAGTGCACTTCCCCATCTTATTTACATCACCATCCTTTGGGTTACAGCAATAATTTTACTATGCCATCTTAATCTTTCTCCATATTTGCTCTTTGGCATTTCTCCTACTGCTGACTTCCAGTCTCAGTCCCCCTTTTATGTAATCATGGTTTAGTGTCAGAGTTGTCCCTTATGCTGCTGCTTCAAAAATCATCACACAAAAATCTGTCACTGCCATGCACTCCAGCACACTCAGGTGCATCTCAGCTCTTCCTCCACTTTAGGCTCCTTTCCATACTGGTTTTCAGTAATAGAAATAAATATATTTATTAACTAAATAACTTTGCTAGGGTAATCTACTTAATTAATAGTAATTAAGAAAAGCCAAAAAACTGGAAATTATTGATTTTGTCCTAGTTGCACACAGCTTCATCTTATAACAACATGACTAATAGAGTTTTAGTTATTCAAATTAGAGATATTAAAGGGGAAGAACAGATTTTTGTATACATGGAATAAATGAAACATCAGTGATAAAATACTCTGAGCTACGAAAACCAACCAAATTTACTATAGTCAGCTTTCTGTTATTTTCAATTCTCACAATACACTTATTCTACTATACCAACCCCTTTGATACTCCAGCTCTGTCATTTATTATCTTCACTTCTGTCACACTGCCATACTGAGCAAAAAATTTCTTCAGGTCATTTTCATTAGTCTAGTACAGTAAATCAAGAGGGAAAAAAAGGAAAAGTTGGTTTGCATAGTTATTCAATTAATTCAATTAATTAGTTCAATGTTTACTGTAAGATTATTAATGGACATACTTTGGATGAAGTTTGCTACAAATTAATTATAACCCTGCATATGAAGACAGAAGAATGAGCAAGTATGAGCCTCAGGGCCCATTTAACTACTGCATCAATTATTCAGCAATAATTCTGGAAAGCCATTAAAACTTCTCATTAGTAGCTTTATGTAACAACTGTCCTTTTACAGTTAAGATCACTGAAGCAGGTGTACTACATCTGGATTTTAGCTTCTGCTAATTACATGCTACAGCAGTTTACAGTATGAATAATCACTGCCATACTTTCAACTGCAACACAGAAGAGTACGTAGGTCTCTGTAAAAGATATACACAGGCCACATAAATGAAAAAAAATCCCCTTAAACCAAAGTGATTTAGTGCTCAAATCCATTGAACACACCATGATCTCTCTTTCTGAAGTACAAGAAACACATAGGACTTGCTTTCTCCTGCTTATAAGACAAAGGCACTTGTCAGATTAAGGAAGGTAAAGGCTTAGCATTAGCCTATGTTAATGACACATGGTCTGTACCACTAAAAAAAGAGCTCTTCAGACCAATATGAAAATGTTCCCAACTGTAACTGCCCTTGCTGAATTGTTTCTCTGAATTTGAGAGAACAGATGTTTCCTCTTACAAACAGCAATCATTTTGGCAATAGACAAAATGGCAAAACCATAAAAGAGCTTGTTAGAAAGCAAGTAAGTTTTGTTGATTAAGTGTCTCCCTTTTTCACAAAAATAAAGTCAATAGCTTTTGCATCACCCCAGGTGACTTGAATAAGACCTCTGGCTTAAAAAAAAATACCCTAAAAAGCCAATACTTTTTGCCATTAGATTGCCTATAGAAAGTAATTCAAGACTGACATATAAATCCTATGAGGATTAGATCAGAAATTTAAGGCTGTATTTGATATGAGGAGTCATACAAAATGGAAGCACAACTAAAATGGCTACAGAAGTTTCAACCCTTCTATTTCCTCTCCCCTCTGCAAAAAAAATTCCATCTTCTTTATGATTACAAACATGCTTAAACTGCTGTTGAAAACACAATTTCATAATAAATTTTGAAGTATTAGCAACTGAACCAAGTCAAGAGATCCTTCAAAATGAACAATAAGAACAATAATTAATAAAAATATTGATGTTAGACAAAGAAGTATTTTAACTTTTGAAATTGCAGTGAAGACAGAAAAGCACAAGTGAGGTCTTTTTATAGCTCCAGTAATTTGCTTACTATTGGTGCAAAAAGCTACTGTGCGACTTTATTAAAGTCCAAATGTACTGAAAGTCTTGTACATCCTAAAATACGAGCACCTCTGTTTGAATTATCTCAGTCAAATAAACTAGAAGATTTCTGGAATTTATGCAAAATAGCCTGAGTGCACTGTCAACATGTTCCTCTTCCAATGAGTCAGCACTCAGAAGTCTCAGCCTAGGAGGATTAAGGCAGAGAAATACTCTTGGTGGGAACAAAGCAACAGCTAAGCAGACCAAGCATGTTTTGCAAAAGTCAATGGCTTAATTAATTATCTAAAGTGGGAAGAGAGAAAAAACCTTAACCCTAAGCTTGTCACAAATGTTAAAAGCAACTGAACAAGGTAAGAGTGGCTCAATGTTCACTGCTATTTAAAGACTTCAGGGAATACACAAAGGCACAAGCATTCTAAGAATTAAGATCAATACTGCAAATTACCCAGAGAAGCTTACATACTTCTTTTAAAAATAAACTCTTGCCTTTAAGAAAATTACTGTGGTGAGGAATACACACACTATAATTCTTTGTGTGAACCAGAAGTGTTAGAGGAACAAAAGCTACTGATGTTTGCTCCACTGGCCATATGAAACATTGTGACAGTTTATTAAATTACACTAAGTGGTATACATAAACAAAACCTTCTACAGGCTTTTCTGTCACCAGCAGAGCTGATGACAAAAGCTATCTTCCTTGAAAACAGCTCTGAAGAAGTGGTGTGCCAAAAGCTTCTAGAAGCTAGGTGTACAGACTCAACTTTGTAGGACAGTTATGCAAATTAAAAAAAAAAACAAAAACGCTTTATTCTCTTCTATTGGTTTGACTATTGCAGTGAAGATGATTTACCAACTAAACAAAAACACATGACTGTGTCTATATTTTTTTCCCTGTTGATTTTTACATGGTTATAAATTAAAATTTAGCAGCAAGAAGAGGGAAGAATACCTTAAAATCAATTCCTCCAACAAAGACACGATTTGGAGTAACTGTTCCAAACCTTGGAGAACCGATCAGATTATTTAACCTCACCGGTGACACAGTGTTGGGACATGAAGGTAAAGATTCTGTTTGCATCTGATCAGTGGCCTGCCAATTGAAAGAAAATATTTTCAAAATCTTACACGTTATTTGTCAGTAAATGAAACAATTCTCAACAGACAATACAAAAAGAATTTTTTGAAAGGCACAGCAAATGCTGAACGACTGAACATTAACCATATATTTTTATTCAGAATGTAGCTCAGTGTTTAAACATAAGCTTAGTCTTAATTTAGTAATTCAGTGAATACACTATGGTCTGAAGTCCAATGTTAAACACTCTTCCAAACTGGACACCAATCTTGGTTCAATTTGCACAGCACCTTGCTGTATAAATCTCAGGTTACGAATTCTATTATACAAAATATATCTACTAGAAATCTGTATTTTAAACCTATATAGAATGGACATTTTTAATTCAATCTGTGCTCTCGCACACATCTACACAACTCTATTCTCTACAACAGCCTCTGTTCCATTTTCCAATTGCCAAGCACCCTTAATTCCACCACACAAAATCAACAAGCTCTGTACACCCCATGAGTACAGGTCATGAAGAACAGTCTTTTAATTCAACACTCTCTTGGCCAACAAATACAGCACACAGTGGTCTGAACGCCCTCTGCAGAAGAACAACCACATTGCTGTTGCTCCAGTAAAGGAAAATAACACAATGGGGTATCGTGGAAACCACTATTTGGTGAAGCCTGCCTGCTGTTTTAACCTCCAGAATGCTTACACCTGTGAACTGTGAAACCATTTTATTGTAAACTCTTCTCAAAACAAACTAATACTGCCTTACAAAGCCAACCCTAACTGTTAAGATGATAGCTGTAAAGCAGCCACGTAGTATTGTCACTAACTCCTCCAACAGGCTTATTTGATACTAGGAGTTACTCCTACTAATTCTAAGTAATGGTTAATGCTATTATTGTGGACATCTTAAAGACAATAAATCCAGCTTAGTTCATACAATGTTAGCTTTAGAGAAGACACAAGTCCTTTCCAAATGTACTAAAACACACACATTGGGGCAGAGGCCATTAACCTGTCCATTAATCTGTTCGAGAGAATCTAGTATGCATCCCTCCTACTAGGAATACCACCCTAGGGTACTGACTGACCTGAACAAACCCCACCTCTAGTTTGATGAACGAACATCATCACTACAGTCCCAAAGAGGACTATTTTTGCAGCAAACAGGAGGGACAAAACAGGTTACATGCTCCATCTCTCACACCAAAAACAACACTCTAACTGTACAATCATCTGGCAAGTGTGTTCAGCATGAAAACTTCTGGATTTAACTATGACAATTAATTGTTGACACCCCAGCCAAAACGTATTCCTTAACTCGAAGAGCCCAAATTGCATTTTCTGCATACATGTTTTGAGAGTTGCTATATTAAAATAAGCCACAAATTCAAAAACCCCAGTGGAAGAAATGAGGAATTACACACATCACTTATGAACTCCCATTAGTAAATACAGTAAATCCCAGTGAGTTTTGAGTGTTAAAATTTGTATTGTGATATCCACCTCTTTATCACCGGTGTGGCAATAAGAAAACAGTATTAAAAAACCAAATACGTGCCATCAGCACATCACTTGCCTAAATATTTGTTTCCACAATTGTGTAAACTTCCTTTTTATCACTTTTCCCAAATAACATAGATATATACATTCATCAATATTTTTATGGATTACTTAGTGCATCTGGCAACTGCTCGTTATCAGAATCGCTATTTTCATTTTTACACTGAACACAGTCAGACAACCCAACTCCACGAAGGCCTGGGGATTAAGCGCACGTAACTCCCTAAACACCTCAGTTCTCCACAGCCCGTGTGCTGCAAGGGCCGAGCCAGGCCTCGTTGCCCCGGTACCGTGTCCCGCACACCCAGGGCCGCCACCGCCTTCTCCACAGCCTGAGGCCGCCACAGACAAAATGGCGGCCCCGCGCGGGCGGGCGCGAGCCGGGGCGCCCCAGCGGGACGGCCCCGCTGCCCTCCCGCCCTCCGGGGCGGCTGCCCGGCCCCGCGGCCCCGCCGGGCTCCTCACCGCGCCCTCGGGATCCATCGGTCCTCGCAGCCGCCTCGGCCCCAGCACGTTCCCGGCACGCGTCGCGCTCCTCAGCTCCGCCTCGCACCCGGCTAACGCGCACCAGCGGGGACGGGCCTGCAACGGGCGGGGGAGGCGCAGCCTGGCGGCGGCGCTGACCGTAGGGGTCAGTGACGAAGCGGCCTTTCCACGGCCCAGAGCCCTGCCGGGTGACCTTCCCCGACACGCCTCAGCGCGGCTTCCCCACGGAAATCACCCCTTGCGCAAATGCCTCTCCCCGCGGGCCCTGAGTACTTGCACGGGATCCCTGCGACGGGGCGGCCGGGGGTGCGTCTGCCCCCACCCCTCGCCGCCTCAAGGCCCTGGGGCTGCCGGTCCACCCGCGCCTCCCGGAGCGAGGAGCTCGCGGCCGCTGCAGTGCCCGGAGCCCCGGCCGCTTGTGCCGGTGCCCCAGGGGGTGTCGGGCGGCCCGGCTGCTGTGCGCTCCCCTCCCCGCGGGTACCGTAGCACCGGCAGCCTCCGCGCAGCAACAGCACCGAGCGGCTGTCCTGGCTGGCTCCCCGGGGTGGCTGCTCTGAGGAAGGTGTCGGTACCACCCTTCGAAATTGCGCTTTGAAGCTCTGAGGCAGCCGAGGAACCGCCCTCCAACAATTTCCCCAGCACCCAGGGAGGCAGGAGGCATATCTCAGCTGGGTTTTTATTCTCCCAACTAGGGTATGAAACACGGAGGAAAAGATGGTCATGATTTCACCTGGCATCTGTGGGAGAAGTACGAAAATGCCCAGGGAGGCAGTAAGCTGTGTTTGGTTCACCAGGCCATACTTGATGGGGGTGAAAACATAGTTTAGTCTTTACAGCTGTCAACATGAAGTAAAAGTCCTTATTTCAACTCAGAGAGTCTTCCTAAGGTTCCCAAAAGACTCTGTAGTAGGCAGGCTGGCTTGAGAACGGCTGTGGGTCTCAGATGACCTTAGAGATACAAGTTGGGGTCTGCTAGAGAGGGCCAGAAAATAACACTCCCCTTAATGACCACTCCCCAAAATACTCCAACTCAAAGTACTGTTTTTTCCACCCTTACTGAACAGGAGGAGAAGCACCAATAGTAATGCTTTTATCAAGTGTACTTCTGTGGTCATTTACTGAACAGCACTACAACCTTCTCTCCTGTTCCATTATTTCATCCTGTCTGCAAATGCATTTTGCCCTTAGAATAACTCTGCTATTAAACAGGTCTGGAAAGAAGAGTGATTCAAATGCCAAACTCATAATCAATGCAGGTATGAAGGCACAGCGTGACAAAAATCCTTGATCTGATGACAGCAAGAGCTGACTGGTATGCAGACAAGTGTGTGCTAGGAGAACCATGCCAGTGGGAAAACTGTTTTTCAAAGTGATCAAACATGCTCAGGCTAAGTAACTACAGCTCAACCCCAAGACTCAATGTCAGGATCACTACTATCATTAGTTACTCCCATGGTTTACGTTTTTTGGGTGCTTTAAAATAAAGACTTCAAGGAAGATTATCTTGACAGCGTCTACAATATATTTTAGTTGCATTCAAATATTTTTATCTTGCTTAAGTTTGCTTTATGCAAATTATACCCATCCCACCTAAACCAAACAGCCCTTTACATCATTTAACTCTCCCTGAGGCACAGCACAGACCTGCAGTCCTTACAGGACCCTACACTGCTCCTTAATTTTCTGGTGTTGCTTCAATATCTATCAGCTTCTGCAACATTACTCTTATCACACAGAATAAAAAAAAACCACAATGCTAGAAGAATTTCTAATAATTCTGTGCCTGTAATTTATAACAATATAATGCTTAACTCTTAGTATTGATTTTTTTATAGCTGAGAAAACTGTATAAAAGTAAAGGCAATTTTAGCAGAGCTGATGGGATTTTTTAGAAGTACTTATTTTGTGTGATTACAGAACTCTGCTGAATTGCATTCATTGACTTTTATGAATATTTATCAGACAGCAACAAAGCTTATCCTGAGAACAGCACTACATTTTAATGATGTGAAAGGCAGAATAGCCCAAGCCTTTCATGTGCTTCGTATCTTGATTTGGGGAATTTAAAGTGAGAACAGCTGAAAGAATAAACAAACATTCAGAGACATGAAAGTGTATTTTACACAGTTTTAATTGTTGTATCTTCTACATTATACCTCCTTCTCTAGTTAGGAAACCTAAATCTGGGACATTTACGTTTCAAATAAGACAGTTGTGACAAAAATAGGACTTCTGCAAAAAAATGAGGAAGATTGAGCTATTTTTTATTGTGATGATTTAAAACCTGAAAATTCAACACACCTATAAATGCAATGAGATTACAAGTAGAGCTGGTAAAAAATTCTGCCATGCATACAGGAATTGAATATCACAACAAAGGCTGCTGGGCTGCCCTGGTACTGCATGGCTGCTTCATTAAGGGAATTGTATCCTGGCTCAGGGAGCCACTCTCAAAGGAAGTCAGGAGTGCGACTGTTTTTCCTGATTCCACATGTCAGCAATATATACAGCATGAAATGATCTCCCCTGCTGTTCTCTCCCACAAATTAAAAGGCAGTGCTGGACAGTAAAAAGGCAGTAAAAGACAAGAGTCTGACTATGCTGGTTCCTGTAGGCTTTTGTCCTTTTTATAGCATCTGAGAAAGTCAGAGGTTAAGTGAGGAAAAATAAACTGCAAAAAAAGCAAGAGAGAAAAACAGTGAGAAAAAATGAATTGGGAGGAGAAAGGAAGAAAAGAATTCTCCAGGCAGAAAAAGATAAGTATGATTTTATGAGTAATACATGGGCCTTACAACAGATTGCTATTTCACTGATTCACTGACCTTGAAAAGACATTCTACCTTTTTTGCTTCTATTATTTTTATCTGTGGATAACAGATAAAAATGCTAGTTTTCCTACCAGCATGTTAAGATCCTTTCATGAAAATATAAGCATTAATATATCCTTGTCAGAAGGTGTACCTGATGAAAGATGACTTACTTCCTGCTCTAAATTTCATAAAAATGTCTCTTATGACATTACTGAAAGATTGACTTCTGTCTCTGCTGCATACACAACTGTATTAAAAGAAAAAATAAAAATTTGTAACTTATGAAGATGTACACAGTGTTTTGTCTTACGAGCTTGTGAATGGATTCTCTACACCCTGAGCTCAAACTCAAAAACCCAAGAGTTCCTAGGTATTCAAGGACTTGGAGGAGACCTCTTGAGGGAGTTAACAGGGCTAAGAAGCACTGATGGTGCTCATCCAAGGAATTCCACTGAGTTAAAAAGTTATGGTCAGTGCCATGTGAAAAATGCAGAAGGAAATTACTTGTCTCTGGTAAGTTTTCCATTTATTCAAAAGGGTGTATTTCTCTTATATGACATTTCCATATTGTAGGCCCTTTTCCCACAACATTCCCTTTCTTATGTTGGGGACATTCCTCTATGAGCTGAGACTTCTCACTCCATCCCAGGTTCCACCATTCTCTCTAACCTTTGTCTCTACCTCCTGCTTTGTTTCCAATTGCCCTAACAACTGCTGCTCACCTCCTCTTGTCTCTGTCCCCTTAATTTAAAAACAATTATTAGATACATAGGAAAAACAGGAACTCAAAGCATTGATTTTTAAAATGGATTGCTTATCTTTCCCTACGTAACCTTGAATTTGAAGAAGTTTTTCCATATTAATGTTTCAGTTAGAGTCCAGCTTTGTGAGATCACTTATTTTGCCTGTGTGAGTGATTACAGGATTTTTACGCTTTGTTTCTGTTTTGTTTTGCTCAATTTGCAATTCACTCTTTTTTCCCCTGTATTTTGTAGAATACAGTCTCAGAGCATCTGTGAGCTCTGAGATGTGTTTTACCTTTTGCTTTCCATTCAGATCAAGGGGGTTTAAGTGTTTAGACAAATAAGTGATTTAAATTCAATTTGCTTTATTTGTAGTGGTTCATAGGAAATAATCCAGTGTAAATTTTGGCCACACACTATGGACCTCAGGATTTACAAAACAAGAGACATCATTCTTCCTTAGTTTCTTCCTATCCTCCCCCAAATCACAAACTTTTGAAAAGTGCTATGTTCAAGTATGGCTCACCGAGGCTCATTGTGTATAATATCTGCTCATGAAACCATTTCTTGGCATCTTTGAACATCAGACTTGCAGCGCATATATGAGAAAAGCTCTGCTGCCTTTTGACATCTGCATAGCCCAAAGAGTTAATACACCTGAATCTCCCAAATCTTCCTACCAAGTCTGACTGTACATCTAAGATGAGATGAAAAGAGGGTAACTGGTTAGAATTAGAGGATTCTTCCAAACCACAGAGTAAACAGGTGACTTTCTAAGTTTGCCCAACACATTTTATTATTGATTAGTCTGTAAAACACTCCTGGCCTTGTGTTTGCAGAATGCTTCAGTTTTGCAAATCCTGCTGTAAGGTACAGTGGGAGTTAGGATAAGGTATAGATTTTAACTACCAGCTGATTTAACCCCACTCAGAAAAGACACAGATAAACAGTGGTTAACAATTCTTCCAATTTATGCATGTTATACTCCCACAGTGGCAAATTTCAGGAAAATAAGCTCACTTAGATTAGTCATTAGGCTTTTTTCCCCCACATCCTTCTAACCTGACATTAAGGAACATGAGATTTTGCATTAAAAGATTAAATCGACTTCATTCCTGATGGAAAATATTTTTAATCTTCTTAAAATCCTGTTCAATTAATACCAGAGGAATCTGAGTTATTTTGAGGATTACATTGTGATCATAATCATATTGCCTTTTTTTTTTTTCTTTGAGGTTACTTTTTCTAATGAGTTAAGAGAGATGGGCCAAATTTACACACAAGAAAAAGAACCAAACATAAATGTTTTGAGCAGTTTTCAAATTCATGTAACCTTGTGTTTGGAAGAGGTATGAAGGACTAGACCAGCCTGCCTATAATTTTAGTCCCAGTTCTCTGTTTGCATATACTACCACACGGTCTTGACTTTTTTTCACAGGAAACCAGCTTTCTTTGAAATGAGGCAAATGTGGATATAGCTCTTTCCACTCTTTCCTTGGGAGGCCAGTCAGGCATAGACGTTCTGAAAACAGCAATGTACTTTTAACACTTACTTGCTTTGGGTGCATCTGGTTTAGCATTTTTGTTTGGATCAAGGGGCAGTTTTGAAGCAAATCTCCTGATCATCCTAACTTAGCTACTTGGTTGACATCACAGAGTAGTTTCTGAGTGCAAACTGACCTCTCAGTTGAAACTATGAGCTATTCTCTTCTCCAATGTGCAGCTCTTCTATCCATGGGACTGGACCTGTACCCCCACCAAAGTGCCAATGTAATGGATGTCAGGCTCTCAGCACCAATGCTCTCCTCATACAGACCCTCTCCTATTGGATTGTTTGATACTTTCCCTCACATCCTTGTCAGGACTCCTCAGAAAGAGTTTAAATGAATTATTTTCTCCTGGTGGTTAGACTAGTGCATAGCACCTCAATGGTCCAAGATACTCACGATTAACTTATGTCCAAAACTAATTAAGCAATGCAAAAATCTTTCAGAGAGCACATGGTAGGAGAAAGGCTGTATGTCTGATTAACAGGCAGAAGAATAGCCCAATTCCATCCTAGGTATACTGACCAGATTTTCTCCAAACTCTTCAACTACAAAGTAGATATGAATATGACTCCTGCTGATGTTGGTAGCAATTTCCTTCTGAGGTGCCAGGATTAGAGACTGTAAGAGCAGCTTTTGAACTGGAATATTACCAGAATACTTCCTATTCTCAGTAAGAAGAATCCCTGGCTAATAGGTATAATCTAAAACTAATGCTGCTTCCCCAGCAACTGTGCAGTTCATGATAAGCCAAATGATCCCAAAAAATTGCAGGTAAGTGTGTGGGAGCTATGGTGCCATGTACATTTCTAACATTGAATATATCCATTGAGCTAGCAAGGTTCACATTACACTTAAGCCTATTCCTAAGTAATTACCAAAGATTGGAGGAAATGAAATACATCTATTGGATCATACCTTTCACAGCAGTTAACAAGTTCATATAGCCTGAAAGTTAGCAACAACTACAATTAAATTTCTTTGTATGTGTCACAGCTGAAGAAATACTGAAAGCAATGATCAGAGGAGTTGAAAAGAACTCTGAAAGAAAGTCATTGGTAAATGTTCTTATTAAGTGGAATTACCACCTACCTTAAACAAGAGTCATTATTATTATCATTAGACTTGAATAAGAATTCATCTTTAAGACTCCTTCAAATCATCAAGACAATTTCTGTTAAAATGTATACAATGTGCCTTCTCTTCCTAAAAACCAAGCAACTAGCAACTAAACATGGGCAACTTGAGAAAGCTTCACTTGTTTCATAAATGAAGAAACTCTGTTTTACCTAGGTTGTAGCATGACTTCTGGGATTATCTCAGGCTGTCCATTAAAAACCTTATTTTCAGTTACTTGTTAACTTCTTGGACTTCAATCACTTTGGCCAAAAATCTGAAGATGGGTGTGACTTATGTTGTGAATCTTTATGTAAGTGAAATGCATTCTTGGCAAACATCCACCCCTGAAAATTAGATTACAAAAAAAATGTTTAGTTACTTACAAAACTAAATCAGCACATTTTATCATTCTCTCTTAAAAAAGTTCTATTCTTCTTTATACCTGGTGGCAAATTTGGTGGAAGAATCACTTATCAGGAATCTGCTCTTTCTTGTCTACAAAATTTGGTTCAATTGTTGCTACCGGCTATGACTGTTTACAGAATCTAGCTCAGATTTTACCCCCCTTTTCATTCCAGGCTTTACCTAACCTGGGGTCCATTCAGGCTTGGGCATGTGTCCATGTAGTAAGCAGAAGCTGTGAAATAGCATTAAATATTATCTAATTTGAGGTCCTGATTTTATCCTTTCTCACACTTAATTGGCATATCTGTTTAGGCAAACAATACTGCTAAAATAAAGGATTATTCCTCAGAGCTAAGAATTTGCAGGAATCTTCGGTAACCACAGCATTTTAATTATTAAAAACACTAGATTTGCCTGAAAGTATCAGCAGACAGTGAAAAGAATTCATTAGTGACTTCACTGGAAAAAGAAGATCATTAAGATAGAGGCATATCACAAAAGTCTCTCTTGTTAAGTTAGAGAAGACACAGCATTTATACTACCTAGAAAATACAACATGATGTGTAAGTATAGCGAGGCTTTTTCAAAGACATAGGAAGCAAGACAAAACAAGAATTAACAAAAAAGGAAGCATTCAATGTGTGTGTGTAAATATATTTAAAAATAAAAATTGAAAACATATGCAGTATGTTTTAAAAATCAAGATTTAACTACATTTGCTTTACACTGATTTGAACTTGCATTTTTTCCCAGTGTAAAAGCTTAATTACAGTTTTAAAGACAAAATATGACTTGGGGTTGCTTTGCCAAAATGTGAGTGAAACTTAGCAACAAGTACATATTTGTATAAATAAATTATATCATTCCTTTTTTATTGTTTTATAATATCACATTCATTATGTAACAGCACAGACACAATAACCACTAAGACTTTAAAAATCACTTCTTTAAGAATTATCTAGCAAAACACTTTCTCATCAATAGCTTTGCCTAAGTGTCAATCAATGCTAAAATTAGTTATGATTTGCTATCAGTGTGAATGCACACTTGAAGAAATTAAAACTTTTTCCTTGTTGCTTTCCCTGCTTTGTGAATTAGATGTTCATCACACTGGAAAATATGTCAGTTTTCACACTTCATCAGCCCTGTTCAATTGGTACAGGAAACCAGTTTTGGCTCCCAGCAGAACCCTTAATTTTAAGATTACAATTGCATTTTCCCAAAATGCAATGTCTAGGTGCAAGTACTGGCTTATGTAAGCTATGCTTCAGCACAGCTCCAAGACAACTGTATTTTCAGCCAGTTTATGATACAAACTACGCCCACTGAGGAACAATTGTGTGCCTTAAGGATGGAGTAAAATGAGTGTGAAAAACCTCCACATTAAAATAGATATTGCAGGCACTTGCTGACTTGTGTTCAGACAAACACATGGATGCTTTTACCTATCTTACCTTTTTTAGTTTGAGTGAACTCCTTGACTGTTCTCGAAAATCTGTTCCTATCTGAAGTAGACGCAGACACCGGAGCTGTGTCTTTGCACTGATGCAATGGACTGCATCAGATCACCTTGAAACTGAACACAGTAACCTGTTATATACACTTATCACCAACCAGTCTTGCTTTTTAAAAACCTTCTATGCAAGCACTTTTACTGTAGAGCTTTCTTTTGTCAATTCTCTTTTTTATTAGACATCAAGAAGTATCAAAACCAATTGCTCTTTTCCTTCATAACTCATGGTTCTTCACAAACAGAAGCAGATAGATGTGGATGCCTCTGAAGCATCCAGAGATGCAAGATCAGAAAAATAGCCAACCTTATATTCTTTTCTAGAGAAGAATTTAACTAAATCCTCACTTAGCCGTTCCATACATAATTCTAAAGCCTCCAAACAGATAAAAAATACAATTTGTTCAGTGTACCCTGTAGGTTTGATGTTCATGAAACTTAAAGTCTGTTTTTTCCCTGTAGACCTTTTCCAGTTAAAGACTTCAAGTGTCAAAGGTTGGAATATAAGGGGAGAATTAAATGGTTTTAAACCATTTTTTTTTTGTCAGAAGACAATGCATTTGACAATAGACCTCCTTCTAATATTAAATGTGTAAAACATATCCTAGAAAGGATAAAGTTCTTTAATCTGTTATCTGCATCTGTCTGTGCAACATACTGCAGAGTTTCTGGTAGATGCAGGAGATTTCAGCTACGACAGCACTGTGTGCTACTCCCAAATAATTAAACCAAAGATTAAACTTCATATGATTTCACAAAATACAGGAAAGATCTGCAACATATTTCTACATGAAGCAGTAATTCCCTCTATTATAATACTGCATGGTAATTACTTTCTCTATTGCCATTATATTAGTCTTCTTAGGTCAGTCTGTGTGGCAGTATATGGACAGGTAATAAACTTTTATTTGTTGCTTTGGGTTTTTTTTCTCCCCTCTCTGTTGCAGTGACTTAGTATGATGTTCTCTCTCTCTGGCAATGCAGGCTGGGGTTAAGTCCTCCATTCCCTTACAGTCTCTTCTCGCCAGTATTGCTTAATATAGATGTTTCTTCAATGTGAGTATTTTCTATCTTTTTTTTGTGTTACTTATTCTGTGACATTTTTCACTGAAACAAAGCAAAATAACTGTGGTATACATGTATTTCAACATTTTTTACATAAAATTTAGATGGAGGCGAATAAAAAAAGGTCAGGGGTATTTAGAGCTGTATGTCAATTAGCATTTCTTTGTGTTGAATATGATAAATGCCTCAATACTCTTGACAATAGTTCTGGACCTTTTTTAACACGGAAGTCAAAATTTATATATAGTTTATGTATATAGATATATAAATTTCACACCCTTTAGGTGGCAATTATGCCCTGTAGCCAGACATTTACTAGTAGCTAATGACTGGTTAAGGTATTCTCTCTTATTTTCTTCCTTAATCAGTCACTGCCAACAGGTGCCAAACACATTCATTAGAGAATTAGTTTAGAAACCAGGGAGAAATTAATATTTCCACAGAGTCTTGCTGCCTTTAAAGCTGGTAACTGTAATTTTGAATGGTTTTGCATGCCCAGTGACTACCAGCTTGACTGTATAATCTCTTCCTCACCTCTCTTTCCTGCGCTTTCACCCTTGTTGCACTCCCCTTCACCCCACCTTTCGTGAGGTCTCCTGGTGGATAATCTCATTATAACTAAATACCCCCTGAAGAATTGCAAAGGACAGCACCACGCTCGCACGAACTCTCCCAAAGGCTGCCCAGGGCTCCTGCCTGTGCCGGGGGTCTCCTGCTCCCCGCCTCCCCCGGAGCCCCGCACCGGCACCGAGCGGGGCCCGGCCGCGCCGCCAGGGGGCGGTGCCGGCCCTGCCAGCGCCCGCCGCGCCCGGGGCCGTGAGGGGCAGGGCGGCAGCGGGACCGCCCCGGGCCGGCGGCCGAGCGGGGAGCGGGCGGCGGGGGGCCCACACAACCTGCTTCGCTTTGAGCTCGTTTTTAAGAGGCGGAGGAATCCCAACGTGAGTCTTCGCCGTCTTTTGCAAGCTTTCCCTCACGCCTCGCACCCATTCTGCTGGCCCGCCGTCAGCAGCCTTAAGGTGCCCCTCACACCCGCAGCCCCCGCGACCGGCGCTGGCACCGTCCCTGCTCCTCCCAGTGCCTCCACTTGAGGGCTACGCGGGCTGCAGGGTGTTTAACCCAAGTCACCTCTTCCACACGCTGGCACAGAGGCAGCCCAAACCCGCCTAAACCACACGCGGGGAACCATTCCCGCGGCTGTCCCAGCACACGAGCGCTCTCGGCAGGTGACACGGTGCTCCACAGGCCTTCTTAATCAAGGTCGTGGCGGGGGCGCCCAGGTGTTCCCAGCCCTCCTCCGCCGCCCCAGCCGCCCCCCGCGCACCGCCCCGACCGCCCGTCCAGGAGTCCCGCGGGCACGCCCCTCCCCACGGCCATTGGCTGCCGCTGCGCCGCCGGGGGGCGGCCGCGCCGCTGATTGGCCGAGCGCGCCGTCCGTCAGCACCGCCCGTCAACACAAGCCCGGCTCCTGTCACAACAGCGCGGGGCTGTGGCCGCACTTCCTGCGCGCTCCCCGCGTCCCCCGCCCCGCTCCTCCGTCGCTGCGGGGTCCCGCGCGGGCACCTTCCGCCCCGGGGGCGGGCATGGCTCCTCCGGGGAAAGTTGGCGCTGCCGCCACCGTGCCGTGAGAGGAGCGCCGCGGGACGCCGTCCGTTCCTCTGTCCGTGTGAGTCCCCCGCCCTCTCAGCGCCCCGGAGAAGTTGACACCGCTCAGCGGGGCTATGGCAGAGGCTGCCGGCGGCAGAGAGCAGCCGGCGGCGGGCCGTGCTCCTCCCGACGTCGCTTACCGTGCCGAAGAGGAGCCCGAGCCGGCATCGCTGGACGCTCCGGCGGCGGCCGGGGGCAGGAGGCGGGAGCGCCGCAGCGGCGTTTCGGCCGTGGGTACCGCGGAGCGCTTCCCTGGCGGCAGCCTGGGGCCAGCGGCAGCGCCCGACCCCGACGCCTGCCTGCTGGAGGCGGCCAAGGCCACCCCGCGGAGGAGCAGCATCATCAAGGTAAGGGTGTTCCGCGCCGCCGGGAAGTTTCCGCGGGTCCCGCCGGCGGGTTGCCCGCGCTGAAGCCGCCCTCTGGTGCGCCCGTGTCCGCGGGGGGAGCCCTCCCGGGGGTAGGCTGCGCGCACCCTCCGCGCAGGTGAAGCTGCCGCCCCGCCGCGCAGCGCTGCTGTCCTGCCTGCGGCGAGCAAGGACGGCGGGGCCGCGGTGCTGCCTCTCCGAGCCCCTGCAGCAAGGTGCGTGCCCGGACCCAGCAGCTCTCCGGGGTCTGGGCTGGGGTGCTGCTCCCGTCGCCGCTGAGAGGGGTCGGGGTCCCCCCCGCGCTCGTGCGGGACCCCTGGGGCAGCTTCCCGCCGAGTTGTAAAGTTTCTGTGTAGCAGCTCGTATCTGCTCTTATTTAATATTTATGAAGTACCTGGAAGGCAGAATAAATAGCTTCTACAGCGCTGGCTTTCTTAGTTCTTGAGCAGCAAAATATGCAGTGTCACAAATTACCAGAAGGTGTGTTTGGAGACGGACAGTAGTACAGGTTATTTCGGATTAGCACCTTTAATGTGAAATTAAGAGGTAGGGCGAGATCTTAAAGGCTTCGCCTTTGTTATAGTCTGGTAAGGAAAGTGGCTTTATGATTATGTTAATTCTTCTTCTTTTCCAGTTTAATATTTTTAGAATAAACGATGTTTTGAATTAAATGGCATCTCCTTGCAAGTATGTAGGCTTAATCGCCAGATTCTAGGGAACCGATGAATGAAATCTCCTGGGCAAACTTAATTTAGTATATGGTCACACGTGATCCTCTTGTAGTGATTTGCACTTGGAAGGCATCGGGAGAATATCGGAAAATTAGACTTCTCATCTGTAAATGTGTGAAGGCACTGGGTAGAGCTCTACCTCAATGCAAGGAGCGAAGGACGCATGCTTAGCTCTTGCATCTTAGTGTGTCTATTCAAAGGAAGAATAGATCCGGGAGATACTTGCTTTTTGCATTTTAAAGCTTTAAACGTTCAGAGGAGACCGAAGTAGTTAAACGCTAAAGAGCCTCGAGGGTCCTTTGCAAGTGTCACCTTGAAATATTAACCCATTAACTCCAGCAAAGCTTGGAGGGTGATTTTAGTTTTCTAAAGACATCGACTGAATGAGTTGGGAATGCTTCCAGTGTGAAGTTGCATAAATGTATAAATGCTTTACTAGATCAGGACCAAAGTAACTGTACTGGTATGGATATGATATTTTCTCTTAGAGTTGTGGGAAGATTTCAAAAATTGAAAATACACAGTCTTGAATTTCAGTTAAAAATGTATCTTTATTTTTACTGTCTATACTAGTTCCATGTAACAGATGTGTTTTAATGCCATAAATGGTGTATAATTGTTATTAACTGAGTAGCATTTTCACTCCAGATTGATAGCTTGATATTGATAATTTAGCACATCTGATAATGATCAGCACATTAGCACATAGTGGTAATGATCACTTCTCTAACTGGAGGAAATTTCTTGAGATATATCCTAGGATGGTATTTATTAGGAGACAGATTTCTGACAGAGGTAAGAAAGTCTTAATGTTCTTATACAAGGAGCTGGTATATCTGAAATACTGAGTAAACTCAGTTTCCTGTGCTCAGGAGTGGTGCACTCAAACTGGAGCAGGTGAATAGAAGGATAGTTAGGATGGGCTGATAAGGTTGCTGGGTGGAATACTGTACGAAGGGAAACCTGATTTCATGGACAAAAGCAGAGGATTGCCATGTGTAGATCCAGTCTGGAAACTAGAAAGGTTTTCCAGGTCCTGTAAGGGTTTGGAATGATCTTATAGTAGAAGTGGAGTGAAAAATACCATTGTTAATCTTAAATTTAATGGTTAAATAGATGGATTATGGAAATAGATGGATAACATGGCTGTGTTTGATAGCAGGTGTCTGAACCCGAGAGTTCGCAGGCTGTGCATCTCTAAGGCACTGTGCTGGGACCCCATACAGAGCATTGCATTTCTTTTCTCACAAAGTTGTCTTAGTGGTATATAAAAGTGTTTTGAATCATAGTTTTCCTTTAGCATTATATTAGGAAATGCTATTAGCTCGGGGTAGGAATTAAATAATTTATTTGTCTGCATTTTCAGGAATTTCTAATGTCCTAGGAGATATTCATCAGATGTTAAATGCAAATTTTAGTTGGAATTAAGATAAAACCCCCAAACTTACTTTACCTTTTTTCAGGACTTTAACGTGCAGGATTTCTGCTCAAGCATTGTGTGTTTTGACAGGGAAATGAATTTTGTAATGATTTATTACATTTCTTTTACTCTAAAAAGTCCATATGTTCATATAAATCTGTAGTCAAAATAGCATTCTATTGCTTCCTCTAAGCTGATCTTATCTGCTGAAAAATGTGACTTAAGAAAGCAGAGGAAGTTGCACAGTAAGGATAAACTCTTACTCTGCAGGAGTTGAACACTCTTGCTCTGTTTTCCTGTTTCTCTCCCAGCCATTTAAAGATGTACTTTAGACATGAGTGGTCTTGCTCAATTAAGCAAAAAGTTAAAATTCTGTAGATTTAGATGGTCAAAGTACACGTTTAACAGCATTTTTTCCCCAGCTGTCTTTTGGAACTCTGCAAGTCTCAAGGTTAGCATCTGAGAGTTCAATTCTAGTGGAAGCCAGACTTGCTTACATTGGAGTGTTCTGGCACCCACAGTATAACTGTGAAGTACAAAGACTGAACAGGGACTTGCTTTAAAAACCTTCCCTGCAGCAAATTGCACTTGGCATATATTGCAAGTAAAATATGAACCCTTCTAAATAATCTTCAGTGCATTCATGTGCTCTATATTTGGCTTCAGAAACAAGAGAACTCATTTATATAAAAAGAACAAAGTGTAGCCAGAATATTTTTATTCCCATTTTGCCTTGCTGATGTTCACAGCTTTGTAGACTGAGGTAAATTTAAAATAAGATTAATGAGAAATAGTTGTAGCTGTTCTTGTGCCTTGGATTGTTCCACTGATACATGTGCATTAGTTGGGTTTTTATTTAGGTTTTGTGTTTTGGTTTGGGTTTTGATTTTTTTTTTTTTTTTTCCTAATGCAAGGAAGAGGTAAATGGTCTTACTACAGAACTGGAACAAGAAAGGGAGTTTGCCCTGAGGAACCTGAAATCAGCAGACAAGAATGCTTGGAGATAAAACTAGAGAAATGATAAGAGATCATAGAGCCTGGCCTGTTTTCTAGGAAGCCTAGAGATGGACTATGCATTGACTAAATTATTTGTCAAGCATTTCTTTTTTCTTTCTTGTAAATAATCCCGGGCCAGTTGTTTGTGAATAAAATAATTGCAAGCACTTTTACACTAGGAGGGCAGAAGACAGTGCTGGGAGAACTGGGTTTCTGTTTTCTTTGCATGTGGTGCTTTGCAAGCCTTCCTGTGTGGGGGGTTCTAAACAGATTTAGCTGATGTTGTTTTCCTTCTGGCATGTTCCTTCTGCCATTGCCATGTATGAGCACTTTAATAAATGAGTAGGAAGGCTGTGTAATTTGATGTAATGCTGCTGAAATACTTCCTAACTCTGAACCAAAATATTTCTGTCAATTCTTATCAGGCTTCTCTCTCTGCTTTGTTTGCATGCAAGACAAACTTTTGGGATCATGTGTTTGTTTTCTTCCTGGATCTTTGTTTTAAGATACTGTAGCTGATAATGCAGTAGACTGTGCCAATGAAATGAACTTGAAGTAGCAGCTGCAGACTCTAACTCGAGAGACTTCAACTTCAGTCACAGTAGAGCTATGAGACCTTTCACTGCAGTTTTTCCAAAGGCTATTTGCCTGCTTCAGGCAGAGATTTTTTTTCCTTTAAAAGCCAGTTGAGTTGTCCTTGCTCATAGTACACTACTAGACTAAGAACTTCAAGTTTTAGGGTTTTGCAATTGAATTAATCAGTGGTAGTGTATCAAGAAGCCAGCTGTCTTATTTCAAGACTTGTATTTATGCTTGTGACATTTTTAGCTTTAAAAAAAAACCCCAGCAATAAAAGCCATGAAGCTTAGTTTCTTTCAGTTTGTGTTCTGAAGTGTGGTGACAGAATTGAAGTGTTTTAAGACACATTTGTCTATGCAATGTAACTATTTAAGACTTTGTTTTCAGAAGACAGAGCTTTTCAGGACTGCAGTGATTCTCCAATAGCTTTTACTTAGTTTTTTGTTTTGTAAACTTACATTTCGGCACTTGATGCTTAATAATCTAAAACTATGACTATGTAAGATTCATTACTGCTGATTAACTACTTGATAGTCCAATGGTGATTTTGTCACGACTGCATTCTTTGACCTACATGTACCAGAGGAAAAAAGGAGAGTATTTGAGATTACACTAAATAACACAGTAGAGCCTAAAGAGGTATTTAGAAGGGCAAGAATGCCACATCTAGCCATGCAAAGATTGCCATAAAATGAGAAATTCACCAGATGGATCTGCAAAAAGGTAACTGGTGGGTAATATTTTTATGTATGTGAATTCCCAAACATTGTGGAGGGAGAAAAAGGGAATTGGTATTCCCTCTTTCACAGAATGTGAAGTCAGGGAAAAAACCCAGTGATAGTTCTTTAGCAGCAGGTTGAAAATAAATGACAGTATTTCCTGATGCAGCATGTGAGTAAATCATGTACTTTACAGCCCTAGAAATCTGTGCAGTCAGATGTGTAAATGGGTTTGAGCAGGTTTGAAATGACGAAAGAGAGCTTCACAATGCACCAAAAGCATCTGGCTTAAAAAGTTCCTAAACTACGAGTGCTTGAACTCTGGGAAGCCACAGCAGAGAATAGACCTTTACTTCCTTGCTTGAGTTCTAACCAGTAGTTAGTATCAGTGAAGATGGACAGTTTTTCTTTTGAACTGTTGCATTTATCACTGAGATACCTTCTCAAGGGGGGCAGTAGGCATTTCAGACTGGGATTTAACATCCATCCTGTTTGTTCTTACAGCAGCATTGGTGGATCCACTATGTTCATGCTAAGTTGGTAACACTGTAGTGAGAAAGATTTAGGTCTTGTGGGATTTTTTGTGTCGAGCAATCAATAGTAATTATCATAGCAATGGAAACCACTTTATATAAAATGATTTGGGTGCAGGATTTGGGCATATAGGTCTTGGGAAACTGTCCTAAAGGCTCATCTGGCTAAAAGTCTCCTAAACATTAATGGGTGCCTTTACGCTGACTTGTCTAAACTTTGCTACTTGAAAAATTTTAAACAAACCCAAACAATCTACATCAAGGACAAACTGCTTTCTTTGAAGTTTATAGCAAACTTGTCTGCTAGCTACTCTAGAGTTGGTAGTCAGTATTTCTTGTCCTTTGGTTCCACTTGTCACGTAATGTAACACATGACCAGTGATCTCAGTGAACATGTGGGTACAGATGGATAAACTTTGTGTCTTTCCATACCAGTACATAACAGTCAAGGTGATTTGAGTGTCTTGCACTGAAATTACTGAAAAGTGACCTTTCTGAAGGATAACAGCAAGTCCAGTGGTCTGCAAACACAAGTTCTGGCAGGCTTTTTCAGGAAGTTGTTTGATAGGTTTTCTAGGTAAGAGGTAGGAGCTGTTAAGGTTGAGAATAAGAGATGAAGTTGGTGATACTGGTTGATTTGTTTTTATATTATGTGCATAAAGATTTTAGTGCAGAAGTACATAAATAATGATTAAAAGCAATTACTGATGAAGTAATGGCACTGATGGACAGAACAGTGGTGGAGGAGGAAAGTTTTCTACTGTTTTCCAAATGTGTTAAGCAGCTGTTAATAAACTGAGTTTTCAAATCTGTGTGGAGATGCAAATTGTGTTTCTCATGCTAGTATTTTATTCATTTTGTAGTTCCACTGAGATAATCGCCATCTGTAACAAAAATGTTTTAATTGAGTTAATGGTATATTTTTTTTTTCTGTTCTTCCCTACAGTAGAAGTGAAAATGCAGGCAATTACTGTAGAACCAATAATACATCTGCTGTGGTGAAACATTTAGCTGGTCGTTCTCATAAACTTAATCAACACATTTGATTGGTAGGTGTAATTTTTGGTAATACTGGGGGATGTTTCTAAGAAATGAGGAAGGATGATTAATATTACTTTTAATTTCACATGTATTCTAGGTTTTTTTTTTTGTTTGTTTGTTTTTTTTAGCTAATGTGACTTGGAGGTTTTGACATGCATGACACTTTAGGAACTACTCAGACTTGATTAAAAAAATAAATGCTACAAATGGCTAAATGCTAACAAGTTCTGAAGACTTATAAAGATCTTTGTATGTATAGATTTGGAAATGTGTTTACTATCAAAACCTGGTTCTTAAATCTTTCTGTATCATAAATATTTTGGGCCTTGAAGCCTACTTATGTTGACTCCAGTTTTCTGAAAGAGCCTTATGTTAGAAGTCTGCAGTTTTAAGAGATTACTAACCCCTTCCTGAAATATGTTTAAATTGCTGAGATTATTGTAATATCTTAATTTAGTCATGGTTCATTGCTTAATGTGTATTTGTTAAGTTGAAAGTCTGTGACCATTAAGACTGTGTACAGGCCCTAACTGAAATTAGCTGGAATCAAACTGAGGTAAAATACTCCTCTTATTCTAGAGCCACTTGTATCAACAAAATTAGCCTTGGAATTATTAATTGAGGCAGCATGCATCAGGAAATGTCATTGTGGCAAGCCTATTTAAAGACGTATCACAGTCTAAAAGGTAACTGACACCAAAGTATTACTACTTTACTACTGTACTGAGAGGATTTTAAAAAATATATTACAGCTGTAAATGTATACTGTGAAGATTTGGTTCTCCTCCTGAGATGCCTGCTCAAGGCAGTACTGACACAGCTGTAGCTGAAACAGCTACAGAAAACATTCATTAGTCATATTGAATTTTTCCCAGAGGCTCTCCATCCTGCTGGATCCTGGTTGACTTTCAGATTGACCTATGTTGTGCTGCTTTGGTGCTTCTTGAAGGAGTAAAAGGAGCATGAGTTAGCTGCTCAGTTCCTTGTTCAGGGGTTTGTTCAAAGTGGAAATGTGTTTGAATACTTCAAAGTTGACATACATTGATTTGTTTGGGTGTAAATGGCTATAGAAGAAGCAGAGTGGTCAGTAATTAGGACTCTAAAATCATAATTGTTTACTGGATGTTTGTTTTGGTAACTTGGATACAACTTCTGAATGGGCATGAAGAGTCTCAGTTTGAAATCTATTCAGTATGAAGCTGGCTACTCAATTGCATGCCTTTCAAACAAGTCTAGAATTGGGTAAAGTGCAGTGCTCAGCATTTATTATTTTATGAACCCAAAGTCTGTTAAGCTAATGTTGAATGGTGATTCTCCCAGCATAGTTTGGACCTAATTACATGTATTATAAGTGAACATGGCATGTTTTTAATTCATTAGATGGGTATGATGGATTGCTAATTTGTTTGATTGTAGGCTATGAAACATTTTTATGCTATTTTACTATTTAAAATAGTTTGGAGGAAAAATGCAGCAAAAAAAGGAGCTCCCTAAGTAAAATGCAGTGTTCACTTGTGGTATGATATGCCTGCTGCTCATGGAAATGTGTCAATATCCATCCATGTTGCTTTTGGTGGACCTTTCTCTGTTTTGTGTTCATGCATCTCTTAGAAAGTGTGTCTGCTTAAAAACCAAACCCAAACCAGAAGAACAAGCAGCCAGACAAACTTCTGCCAGGTGTATTGATGAAGAAGATTGCATGAATTCAAGAGATTCTGTTATATTGGATCCTACTGTAGTCAATGCATTTTGAGGAGTAGGTGTGCTTTGGAGACTGCATGAGAATGTCAGCTACACCACGCTTGTAAGAAAAAGGCAGGAAGTAAATAGCAGTGGGAGGTAAAACTCCTTGATCAAGAGTCCGATGCCAGTGCTTGAGTACACCAGGAAAGCCACAGGACAGAGCAGGGTGAGAGCATGTCTGGAAGCACAAGTGAAATCCAGAAAATTGGATTATATGTAATCAGAGTGCTGCTGAGAGCACAGGCTGTCACGGGGAGCAGGCAGGACTGGAATAAAACTGGGGAGCCTGGCGGGGAGGTTGGGCACTGGAGTCAGGAGTCAGCCAAGAGTGCACAAGCAGAGCAGGGGTGGGATGAAGGACCAGGATGTGAGGAAGATCTTTGAGCACAGCCATGGGGATCCCACTTGCAGATGCAGCGCTGAGCTTCCCTGCAGGGAAAGTCAGGACAGAAAAATAACAGCTTGTTGCCTGAGCTGGGTTGCCCTGGTTTTGTGGTCTTTTGGACATGTACTGTGCTAGAGATGTGTAAGTGTTTAAGGGGACTGACAGCTGAATGATGTCAAGTTTCGGGATGGAGTGAGGAACCTGCAAAAGGGCACAAGGCGGCTGCCAGGAGGCCAGAGGGGTTTTTTGCCACAAGTGTTTACGGCAGGTCTGGTTGAGAGAACAAGGGGAGGGTGATTGAGGGCTGCCTTGGTCCTGCTCTTGTCAGCTTGGTGGTTGAATCTAATTCCTTGCATCCCTCTCTTCTTAAGTGAAGATTGCTGCCTGTTTGGGCATCACTATTAAGCTTTTCACACCCCTGTAGCATTTAGGCAACTTCACCATTGTACATTAATATCACAGCGATGTTTTAGTTTTGTTTTCATTGTTGGGATGATTTTTTGAGGAAATAGATGTTCTTGGTGTATGCTGTCAGTTTTGGCCTATTTGCATAGAGGAATGAAAAGCATAATTTTTATTTAACATTGTTTTCTCTTAGGACACAAAATATATTATGGGCAACAATTATCATAAATGTTGATGAGTTCTGGGTTCTTGCATTTAATTTTTTTATAAGCTATAGTTTTGCTTGGGAGACCCATGTGATTTTTTTCTTATTGTTGTTCTTTTAATTTGATTTTAGAACAACTTCCATGAATATCTGATTAGAAGTTGCAGTTGCTCACCTAGAGGGACTGCTAAACTCTTTGAGCTAGAGCTATCAGGAGAGAGCGCTGTGAATGGATTGCTGTAAGATCCTTCCTCTTTTTCCAAATGAGATTATGTAGGCAGTTATTCCATTAATTTAGCAAATGTAATAGTTTAATTAAAGAACTATATTCCATTGGAGTACAACACACCTCCAGGCTACCTCATGTAAATACTGTAATAAAAAATTCTCTGAGCACTGGCTAAAAAATAGATGTTGGAATTTATGAAACATAAAAAGACTTTCTGAAAATGTTTTGTGTTCAGTGGTAGATGGAGCCCAGTCCCCCAGACTGCCTGGGAGCTGCACAGCTTTTGTCAGGAATGCTGTCCATGAGCTCTGCTGGAGCTGGCCTTGCACTCTGGGTGACACCCAAGTCTTGGCACAGGGGTAAAGTCAGGTTTGTTCTGGGACATACACGTGGGTGTATCCTGAAGGAAGGCTTGTCTTCTAGTGTTATGTAAAATTGATTCTACTTGTGTATGATTTGGAAATGCAAGTCATGGTATTCACGTAGCTTGTGAATTTCTTGCTCAGTGTTATGATTCACAGTGGCAGTTGCTCCCTAAAGCAATGCAGATTTTCAGTATAAACATAGTTTCTGCAGTCTGAAATCAGTGGCAGTTTTCCCATTGCCATCAATGGAGGAGGGATTGGGTTGAACACAAATACCCGATCAGTAAACCCTGTTATTTTGCTTCAAAATTTTCTTTTTCAGACTCTTAAAATGTTAATTTTGTTATGCTGATTCTGCTTTGAACTAGGCAAGGTTTATTTGGCAAAACTGTATGGCTTTAAATATCAGCACTAATAGTGCTGAAGAATGGATTTTGGGGGATTGTTTCTAGATAAGTTGTTCTTATTAGAAGCACAAGTTGTTATTAGAACTGAGGAAAAAATTAGAGATGACTTAACTCACAGCAAGTACACTTGTTTATTGTTCGCTTGGCAGTGCTGCTGTGACATCTGTGCTGAATGCAGATTTACAATTCTGTTCATATTCAATACTTCTTTTCCCTGCATCTTTATGTATGAGAGGGAGGTACCCTCATACATAGTAGAGATAGACTACTCTGATGGACAGGGCTAGTGCTTAGAAGTGAGTAATTTCAGTGGACTGATCCAAATCTCAGTTTGATCCTGAGATCAAATGGAAGCCTATTTGTGGGCTTCAGAACATTCTCCTGGTACCCTTGGTCACCACAGGTAAATGTTCCCTGCAGCAATACCTCCCAACTTTGAAGACTTGTTTTTTTTCTAAACTTTATTTTAACTTTTATAATTACTTAAATTATTTTACATTGTACATTATTTACATTATTTATCATGCTGAGCATAGATTACATTATTCAGTCCAAGGAATGTGGTATCTCTCTGCAGAAGAAGCTGGATTGCAGCAGTAAATGGGAGAGCATAAGTAAATTGTTTGGCTTAGGAGAGTGAAATGTGAGTTAAGCATCATGTTTTGCCTAGGCTGAGTAGCTCTGCTGGGAGGGGCAAGGGTGTGGGGAGCAGGTAAAGCTTAAGTGATAGGGAAAAAAGGTTGATTTAATGGGATGAGGTTAATATCCTCATTTGCGTTGATCAGCGTCAAGGCTGTAACGATGTCCCATGAGCTGTGAAATGCTGACATACAAGCACTTGTGATAAAATCTTGTGACTTTGCCCAAAGAGCTCACATTTCTGAGGGCTAATGGTCAGTATCATGTTTAGGTGTGAGCTGGGGCTGGATGGATGATCCCGGTTACCAAGATGAGATGAGACTGAGAGGAACAGGGAGCGTGTTAAACGGGGCAATGCAGAGCAGAGAACTGAGATGATGGGAAGCTACGCCTTGTACCTGCTTGGGGCAGTTCCTGTGATGTCTGGGGAAGAGAGCAATTTTGTTCCTTTTGAAGTTATCAAGACTTAAGTCTTGACAAATAAAAAACCCTGGAGCTTAATAGTACACTCTTATCCTGTATAGCAATACCTTGCCTTCCAAGTACGGAGTACCACACATTTTTCTTAGCTTACTTAAGAAAATTGGCATGAAGCTGGTGCCTGGCTTCGACATAGCCCTGCTCTGCAAAGGGGAAACTGTATCTTACTTCAGACCAGCTTTTAACTTCTCCAATGATACACAGCTCTCAACTTGAATAATCAGCTAACTGTGTCCTACTGCAAGTGTATTTGGCATAGTTTTTAGAAATTTGAGGATTTGAAAGGAACAGTGTGGGCACAGTGTTCTGTTCACCAGGAGAAGAAAGCTCAGCTTTCTAACCTAAGAAGGCTGCAGCATTTTCTGTCTGGTTTAAACAGTTCTGAGGCAAAAGATATGACCCTGCTGAAATGCACCATTGGTGGGGTACAGTCTAGAACTTTATATTTCATTTCAAATAACATTTAGTTTGTTTACTTATCTGCACACCTACTCAAGGATTGCAGATTCTCTCCAGCTTGTGTTGTGGCATATGGCAGCCAGGAGTACATATTGCACAGCTCTCCAAATACTACTCAAGGAAATTACTGAAGTGTTTGTGTCTGGATATCTGTATGTTCTAAAGAACATAGTTCCCATTTGCTCAGTTTATTGTCTTCCCTTTTATCTATTTATATGCATATACTTTGCATGATAATAGAAATTAACAGAACGTGTTAAATTGACTTTTTATGCACTAAATTTTGCCTTATTGCACAACTTTAGCAGTGGGAAATCAGTGTTTTTTCCTTGCATGAATCCAAGAACTGAACATGGCAGTTATTGGAAGATACAACTTCTTTTCAAAAGGAAGAAACGGCTATTTTAATTCAGTATAGCAGCAGAAGTATATGAATAAGAGGGTCAAGTATGGTTTACACTGCTAAATACCTTGCATATATTGGAAATATTTCTGTCTCCTGCTATTTTTGGTATACTGTACATAGAAGTTGGAAAGGTTTATTTAAAAGGTTTTTATAAAAAAAGTTGTGTATGGACAAGTCTCAAGTTTTGAACTGATGGTCATCAGGAGGTAGCTACAACTAAAGCTGGTACTAGAGAACCTATATAGTGATTTGCATTAGGTCTTAATTAAAACCACTTTCTGTGTGGACAAAGGCCATGGGCCCATTTCTTCCAAGAGAGAGATGAAAATAAGAATGAGAACAACCAGGGAACGCAGGACAGCAAACGTTGCATCCATAGAGTGATGTGTGTGCTGCAAAACTGGTGTGCTTACCTACAGTCTGAGCTGGTGGTTTTTGAAAAAGCTTCTGTAGGAGGAAGAGAGGTGCAGACTGTCCTGTGCTGCTGTGGCAGACTGAGATACAGAGCATTCCTCAGGCCAATGGAATTGCTTGAACAGAGATGTTGCAGGTCAGAGGTTCTGTGTGTTCTCCATGCGTGTTACACCACAGTAGGATTGGATTTGTACGGTACTTGGGTAGAAAAGACTAATCAGGAGCTTTTGGTAAAAATCTTGGTATCCCAAGTGAATGTTATCTTGGCGAGTGCTGAATAGTGGGAGTTAGAAATCAATGCCGTCTTTCAGGGTAACACCACCGAATGCCCCTCAGCAGAAAAATAGCAGTTACTTGCAGTTTGGGCCAGGGAAATTGTTTTTGATCTTCCTGGCTTTGTATGTAGTAGGTCAGCTGTACTGTTGAATAATTAAAATAGTTGGTGTGGTGGTTTTTTTTGTTGTTTGTTTTGGACTGGGTTATTTTTGTGGCTGATTGTCATGCCTACCTGTATTCTAATGGTTGTTCAAAATGCATTTTCTCTTCATGAACTTTATATGTTTCTACCAAGGAGTTGATATCTGAATCCGTGGGGAGCATTTGTGTTTAACATTGCACTGCCATTTGGGCTTATTATGCTCCAATAAAGTAATTAATGGATGAATGCAAATACGGAATTAAATTATATGAAAGAGTAATGTTGTAGAAAAGATGTAAACATGTTGCATGTTTGTATAACTTGATATCATCAGTTGCTTCTCAGGTGACTTGGCTACTCATTAATCTCTACACCAGACTTTGTTGAGGTACAAAACTTAAAGATTTCCTCCCTCTTTCATGTTTTTGAAAATACAATGGGTTTTGCTTGTTTCATTTACTTTGATGCTTTTTTGTTTTGGTGTTTTTTAAAATTAAAGGGTTTTTTTGTTTTTACTGTTTTACCTCTGCATATATGATATGTGTTTTGGTTGCTATGGAAAAGACTTTACCTCATCAGGAAGGTGTTTGGGGTACCTGTCATGCTTGGCTGTATGGGTAGTGATAGTTCCATTGCAATTACAATTTTAAATCCCTTTAAAAAAAATCCCTTTTAAAAAAGGCTGGAGAGGCTAACTTCAGGAGCGTTCAAGACTCAAGACATCAGGGAGGTATTTAGCATCCTTCTGGATAGGCCTGAGATGGCAGGACACATAACAGCTGTTAAATGAGCATCCAGTGGTGTCAGATGAGCTACTAAGAACCAAAGAATGCCAGGCTTCTCTCTTTTCTGTGATGATTTACTACTCAATAGCAGTAAAATAATCCAGGCAATGCACCAGGGAGAATTGCTGCTTTTCTCAAGTGGTTCTTTAACTTTTAAGATAAGCTTCCAGTGATAATAATGATTAATGCTTCCTTTGCTGTTGACTGCTTTACAGTTTGTTTCTTGGTAGTTTGTGTACTATATGAGAAGTTTACCACTGTCTCTCCCAGCAGGTCACTTCCAGCCATGCCTAACTGCTTAATTAATTGAGTCATTACGATAATGGATTCGTATGTGGTTTTACAAATCTGTCTGAGTGCCTTCTTCCCTGAGGACACCACTGTACTTCGTTCTGAGAGGTGTGAAAAGCAAGAAGAAAAGTTTAAGTGCCAAATAACTGCACCTAGGAGCATTCAGAGACTTGGAAGAGAACAGCTCAGGAGATAATTCCATGTTCCTGCTCACTTTAAAGTATGTTCTGTGTTGTGAAATGTTTTTAGGGGAAGGACTGCTTGGCCAAAAGAGAAATCAGAGCTTGCAGGACCTTTTCCTGCCGCTGGAGAAATTGGTGCTTGTATTAATTACTGTATGCATGGAGCCAAAACACAGGGATATGCAGGATGGTGTAGGAGGATCTATTACTGGCAAAATACAGGGAGATAGAGGATAGTATGGAAGTATGTATTCATATAGATGACAAAGGGTGTGATGGACCTACAAAATCCTTCCCTTGAACGGGGGCAGGGGAGGGGGGGAAATGTCTCATTAATCCAGTTAAAATTTTTTCATAACATTTCTCCTGTTATTTTTTTTCTCTATGTGTGAAAGCTTCACCCTGGCTAGCCATACTTTGTTCATCCTATGAAGCCAGTGCCTGGTGTTGAAAGTCAGGCACTTTCAGGCCAGGCACCTCTAGATGTGTCTGGCAGCTTGTGGGAGTAGGCTGGATGTGTAGAGCAGGGGAGCAGTGTGGAATGATTGCAGTGGGAATTAATATGGCCTTGACTTAAATATTTCTAGCCCTTGCCAGAGACTGCTAACTTTTTTAAATAGCTGCTTTACCTAATTTTATGGTCAAATACCTTTTCTCTTTCCTATGTTTTTTTCCCAGTCTTATCTTGCCCCTTAAAAATAGAACGTTTTATTTTACTGCAAAGCAAATGGTCATCAGTTAATGGTGAAGATCATTAATTACATCTACAATGTTTTTTCCACATAACCATGGTGTTTGCCCTGTATGTTGGATTTAAATGTATTCTGCTTTGAAACAATTTGGAATGTGATCACTGTTTTCCAAATGGCTGGAAAAGCCATAGCAATGGTGTTCAACCTGTGAATATTTGCTCCCCCCCTCACTCTCCACCATAACCTCATTACTGTCCACTCAGAATCTGCTCCTTGATCTTTGTCTGTTGCCTTGCCAATACTGGGAAATTCTTGGGAAATGGAAGACAGTTTGACTGAAGATGTAAAAACTATACATAGAAGTCCAGATTATCAGAAAAAAACCCCAACATAGTCCACTGCCATTGTGATTTCCTGCTAAGTGTGAGTTCAGCTCTGAGGCATGTTTTGACTTGATGTATTTATCTAGTCAGTCTTGTATCTGTGCTCTCCCTGAGTAGTTGAAAGTTAAGTATTGGCCCAGTTCTTTCAGTGTGTTTGAGGTTCTGTCCAAGATCACCTTGCAGCAGCTTTATAGCAGTAGGGTTTGCCAAGACTTGCTGGAGTGTTGTACTGTGATGCCAACACCGAACAACTAAGAGTGACAATATCACATTGTCAGCAGACTTGTTGAATCCCAGTAAGTTCTGGGTTTTTTGAATCATGGTTTTTAAAACTTTTGTTATATTTAACAACAGCGTGGCCCTGTGATTATTACCCTTTCTGTAGGAGAATCAAGACTTCAGAATATGGAATAAGAGAGAGTTTTTGCTTGAAAACTAACTTTGGATCATGTAGGGGTTACTGTGTTTATTTCTTTTACCCCTATGGTACTGTTGAAAGCGTTACTATTTTTGTTGTCATGTCAACATAGTGGTGTGTCTTTGGTTCATGTGCGTAGCTATAGTTACAGAGATGGAAACCCCATGCTTCATGTGTGTTTAAGATTGATGGTAAGAGGAAAAAAAGCCAGACACTCTCTAAGGATGCTACCAAATGAGAAAACACAGCAAAGAGTTGTTAGGTACCCTTCCTGCAGCAGTTGGCTTTAAATCTTAGTATATTTATGTCATCTTTCTGCAAGTGGTTCTTCCTTTTTGCATAGAAGGGTGGAGGTTGTGCACATTACCCTCCCAAGCAGCATGAAAAGCTGAAGATTCTTGGAGGCTGATCTATTTAGTATTCAGCATTCACCTTCTGTTGGAATGTGTCCTGAAGCTATTTAGGCTTCTTATTTTTCCAGACTGATGGAGTCTCTTTAGCCCCAGAATTTTTCTTTTCAGTGCAATAATGACATTCTCTTGGCTTCATAGTTTTCTGCCATTTTTCTGAATTTTTCAGTGCTTGAGGCAATTTCACTTTGGCATTTGATAGCTCTCTTGGAGTCTGTGTGTTCTCACCAGGTTGGCTGCTTTCCCTTTGAACTTGCTCTCCCCTCCTGGAGCTGCTGTGGCAGTGTGGTGGTGTGGTAATTCAGGCAGGTCATAAATAACTCTTGACTGAGACCTTGCTATAAACTAAATTTCTTGGCTATTTGGGAATCCTTCTGTCAGAGAACCAATCATTGATAGCCAGTTCCTGAAATCAAGACCTTCTGCTGCAGTGAAGGGAATCAGAACTGTCTGATATTTGATACTTTCCTGCTCTGCCCTGTAGAGTGGTCTCAAAGATTAATTCAGTTGTCTTCCTACATGGCCTTTGGAACTTGCCAGCACTGTTAAAACTCCATCATTTTGGAAAGAAGCCCCCAAATGTTGTTATATTCTATGGGTCCTATGAATTATAATTTTTTACTCTGAAGAAAAGTACTATATTGAAAATAATTTCAGAATGAAATTATCCATACTTAAGCGGATGAGGAAAATAACTGAAGGGTGCAAATAGCATTTTTCTGATTAGTTTCCATAGGAAACAATGGCAAGAGCTGCAGCAGTGTTTGAGAAGGGATAAAATAATCTCAACCTGCAGTTTTTAGGAGGGGATATAAACTTTCCTAAGACGTTTACTTTGGATACAAACTGAAAGGGATTTCAGAATGATTGCTTCTGTGGCCAAGCAAAACTAGAGGCTACCATTACCAGAAGTCAGCAGTTATTATTTTACTTAAAATCTGTGTAGTTCTGCTTTATTTTTCAAGTATATCTTGTTTTATGAGGTTACAACCATGCGAACAGAAATCTGCTGTCTATGAAATAGCTATTTCTGCTGCTTTTGTAAAATACTTTGACATACGTGTTTCTATAGAAAAGGTGGATTGCGTTCTCAAAACTCTTTACACTTTCAGGGTGGTGAAACCTTTCTCCTACAAAAGAGACCACCAAGAGAAATATGCTTGGTGTTAGGCACCAAATAACTGTCATTCTGGATGCTGCACATTATGTGTTTGACATTAATATGTATATACTGCCAGAATATACAGGTTCTGAACTGGTAACCTGTTTCTTCTTCAAAGATTGTTTAATCCACAAGAGGGTCTGCTTAATGGAAAAACCTTTATTTCAGTGGGTTGTCAAATCTAAATGAGATCTCATTGAAAAATCAGCTCATTACAAGGTGTAATTGCAAAGTATATGAAAAGCACTAGGAAGAATCTCCATTACTGTAGCCATGTCTAGATGATATAGTTTAGTGTGGATATTAGTGACGTGAAAATTCTGCTGTTGAGTCTGGTTTAATTTCTTCCTGATGCTAGTTCTTCTGAATGTTTTTGTATATAAAAGCTCTAATTTTTTTTTTCCAGAAATGGAGAAATATCAGCTAAAACAATCCCTTCCACAGAGAAGCCCCCTCCAAGTCTTTCCTAGTAATGACATATAACTAGTAAAAATACGAAGAGTTCTCCGTTTTTTCCTTTGAAGAAGCAAATGGTGGAGGTATGAACTTCAGAGCATATAAAAACAAACCGTTTCAACTGTTACTTTGACAGAGGTGTAACTGTGGCACTTCTTATGAAAATGTGTTATTCATAACTAACTTCCTATTACTAATTTTTGCTACCAGACTGTTATTTGCGGCTGTGAAATTCTCAGGTCCTCTCTGCATTTCTGGTAACCAACAAATTCTTTTTTTTTTTTTTAAATTACAACTATTCAGATAATCTATGGGATATATTTTCTGGAGGAAATGTTTTCTCGTTTCTTAGATTGTGTAAGGAAAAGCTCTGCAAGATGCATATTGCAAAATAATCTAAGCAGTGTTTTCTTGCAAAGGTCCAGTTGCTAATGCTGTGTGTGACCATCCTTTTGAACTTGCTGCCAGTGCTGACAGGGAGGTGGATTCTGTGGAGTTTGTAACTTCTGGCAGAGTCCCTGTGGCTCCCTGTTTGGGCAGGGAGACTGTCTAGGGAGCTGTGTTGGTGCTCTCCCTCCTGCAGTGGGATTGTCAGCCCTCCTCAGCCTGGGGGGGTGTGGTAGGGAGTTTGGGGTATGTGAGGAGCAGCCTCAGGCTCTCATGGGTAGGGAACTGCAGTTGTAAGCAAAGAAGGATGCAGAGGCTGAGGATGTTGCTGTGCAGCTGAGGGGATATGGACAAAGCACGTAGAACATTATTCTGCCTCTGATTTTCAGAGGATGTTTGTTCAGAAGTGTCATTTCTTATCTTTCTCCTGTTAATTTGTTTTGCAGTGGCTTAAAATGACCATCCCAACTGCCTTGATTTTCTCTTCACTAGAGTTGCTATGTTTGGCCTTGCCACAGAGTTCATGTACTGAAGTGTCCTTTTGCTCACTGTTTCTCCAGATGCTTTGTTTTATGATAGCTATTTTCTGATGATCCAAGCCTTGTAATAGTTGAATCTGTAAATATTTTTATTTCATCTTTGTTAAGCAACATTACTGCAGAACATGTTATGACAGTCCTTCAATTCCAAATAAAGGAAGATAACATGCTTTCCTTTTTTCCCTGGGAGCTACAAAATTTTGGATGTTGAATGGAGTTTCTCATGTAAAGCAGCGTGGTAAACCAATGCACTGACTAACGTGACCATTAAATTAACAGAATGGGATAGCTGAGAACTAACATCCTTGGGTTAGCTTACTGGTAATTTCTTTTTTTGTCCTATAGAAACTATTCAGTCAAAATAGGTCTAGATGCAATTAATTTAGATGTAATGTAGCTTTTACACAGTTGTGATTTGGGTGGGATGCATTTTAGCTTATTATTTAAGAATGAGATATTTTAAAGATCCAATTAACTGAAAACATGAAGAAAATGTTTTATTTCTTGATTTATCGTATAATTATGAATGGAAACTGATTGTTTCCTTTTTTTAGTTCTATTTTTAGAGAGGTTGACAAGGCCGGCTTTTCTTGTGCTGGGTGGGACCTTCCTCTAAATACTGTCTTGGTGATTCTTCCAAGGCCTAGAAAGGTTTCAAAGTTGATGGATGAATTATTATTTCCTCTTCCTGTCTTAATTTTTTCAATTTTGTTGTGAAAGTAGGAAGTGGAGAAGCGTAGCCTTGATTATAAATTTAATCCTTCAGGCTTTTCATGGATGTTTTTTGTACTAATATGTTCTGATTCAGCAAAACCTTGGGGTTTGGCTGTTAATCCAAGGAAGATCTTTAAATGATTAGTTAGGCCTTATGAGAGTGTTTTTACAAAATGTTTATGTTGATCAAGATGAATTAGCGATTATGTTTAAAAGATAAGTTTTTCTGGCATCAGTGAGAGATAATTGTTGCTGTGCTAAAGCAACCTCGGGAAACCTCTCTGCTTAAACTGCTGCATGTACTCATTATGATATGCTGCTGATTGACTTCTGGTCTCCTCAGCAGCCTCTTGATAATGATAAAGCTGACAGCTTTACAAATGTGTGAAACAAATAGTCCAGGGTAGCAAAGTCCTCATTGCATTGGCAGGCGACCGTAGGACCTCCTGTTGTAGCAGTGTCTACCCTTGGAAAGAAAACTAAGCTTGGGGTATTAAATTGTGTTGCTGTTACGTAAGTTTCTATAAAAGTAAATTCAAAGGATAAATTTGGACTAGACAAGCCTATTTGAGGAGGGAACTATGTTAGAAAAAGAACGTGATACAACTCTCCTCAATGATACTGCTCTGCTGAAAAATGCTGGTACAATACAGGTTCAGAATTAGTCACAGCTGTGCATCAGAGATGGGTGAAGAAGACATGGTCACCGAGACAGAGGTGTTAGTCTAAATACTAAAATAGCTCACAAGTATTTTTATTCCTACCCCAGCAATTCATGTAACGTAAACAGAAGCTTAGAATGTTCTGCTGCAGAGTGATATAGTAGGGACTAGAGTACTTTGAGAAATGAGAGGCTTATCTCTTGGATTATTCATTTTAATCATGGCAATGGACTTGTAAAGCACCACTTAGATATGCCTGGCTCTGTTCTTTGCCCTCTGCGTCAACCAGAGGACCTCCCACCAAATTTGTGATGTAAATCTCCAGAAGTAGACTAAGCCAGATACTGCCTTTTTTATCCACTGCACACTTGTGGATGGGACTTCACAGATACTAATGGAGGCATTTCTTAAAGTAAGACCGAGATAGGGCATTGAAACAACTTGCCCACATGGATACTAAATATCACCTTTAGGTTGCTTACATCTCAAGTGTCATTGGGCAGTTTTACTGACAATTCTAATGTTGGATTAGAAACATTTGGTGAGCCAATGATGGTTAATGTTACAAGAAGGATCTTCTCAGTGTCCTGGTGAATGACTGAAGTACATCTTTGCAGTCTTCACACTCAGCATTTGAATACAGATCTCTTTCTGGAGTTCTGCATCTTCTGTTAATGTGTGCAAAAATCTCGGTTTAGATATGTCATCTTTATGAAATCTTGTGTCACTTACTATCAAGTGAAATCAGCTCTGATGTTTTCCATGAGCAACAGATAAATCTATGGATTCAGTAAAATCACTTTGTTGCTGATCTGTAGAGGTATTCCTTTTGTATATATAAGCAAGGAGTGAAAGGACCCCCACCTTTGTGTGCAGTTCCTTTCAGAAGCAGGAAGAAGGCAGAGATGAAGTAACGTTTTCTGTTTGTCCATAGCGGAAATGATAAATTTATAAAACAAGCATAAACATTTGTATTGTAATGCCAATATATTATTACAGTTGGACTTGATGATCTTGAAGGTCTTTTCCAACTTAAATTACTTTGGTTCTACTTAGACCTCTCTTTCTGACATTTATTTTCTAAGTTGGCAGTTTTTTAGGTAAAATTGGTGAAAAAAGTCACTGTGTGTGGACAAATATGTCTAGAGAATACCATGTAAAGTATGAAAGTGTATGCACTTTCTCACCACTTTATAATCTTAATCTTGCATTTATTTGGCCTCTTTTTCTAAAGTTAAGAAGTGAATTCCATGCTCTAGTCAAAACTGATTTGAGTGAGTTAATACTGTCAGGATAAAGCCCACAACAGTATGTGGATTTAGCCACATGTAGCACATACTCAGCAGTAAAGCTGTTCTTTTAGACGTGATGACTATTTGAGATGTGTAGTAAGAAAGGATGTGAGACTGATTGGCCTGACACAGACATTCATTTTAAACTCACTGTATGTAGATTTAAAAAGAAGCAGTTGCATTTGTTTATCCCTCTACTGATATTGACAAGAACAAGTGATTTAACAGAAACTAGAAATAGGAAATGTTGTATGATCTAAAAGTGTCTTTGGCATGATGTGGGTCAAGACTTGGCTTGGAACCTGTCCATTGTGAGCTCATGTGTAGTGGATCAGCTGTTTGATTCTTCACACACTTAAAGTCCAGTGGCTCAGTATGAGACTGAATGAGTGTGACAAGTACAGACTTCATCAGCAAGGCCAATAAATAATTTGCTGGCACTCTGGGTACACAGACTGCACAAGTACCTTTTGCCCAGCTCCAAGGTGTACTTTGGCTTCTCCCTCTTCTACTGAACAAAAAGACAAGCAAAATGTGTTGAGTGTCACTTGGAGTGGGACTTCTGTAGGGGTGTGTATCATCCTTAAACTTTTAATGAGGTTTTTCAACACACAGAAGTAACTTTACAAGTAAAAATAAATGGAATGATTGCTTCAGTCTTTGTTTTCCAGTGTCCTAAGTGGCCTTAAGTGTCACAGTGGACTTAAGTGGCTTGGTAAGGGACTTTAGGTTTGTGCAAAGTTACTTTGGTCTTTAAAAAAAAGAGGTAATTAGTTTCAGTGTGTACTCTGGAGCCTGCAGACAACTGTTAAGCTCACAATTGAGTGTTGCGTTTGAAAAACTCAGGGTCAGTTGTGGTAAAGGTGTGTAACTTTTGCGCCTCTGTGGGCGATAACTTGATTTTGTGAAGAAGTGGCATAGCTTTTTAGTAATGAGCAGCAGGTTAGAATTTGAATTATAGAAAATCTATTTGAGGACTGAACTATTTGACTGCTTTCCATAATAACAGCTATTACCTGTCTTTGTCCAATATTCATACAAACAGGATAAAAAGGGTGAAGTACTGCAAGAGGAGCTGTTTTGCAGCTCATGAGAAAATGGAGTGCTACGCAGATGGCAATGTTTTCACAAAGTAGAATATTTTTCAGTTTAAAATCATGGGGTTCAACCCACACAGAAGTTGTACCTGGCTTCATGCTTCAGCTGATCCTTGACCTGCAGTTTGTGATGTCACTGACTGGCATAGATGTGGAAACGTGAATGGGAAACCACTGTAACAGATGCACTGCTAATGAGGATGTTGCAAATACTTGGAGAAAATAATTTTCATCAACATAAATTATTAAAGTATAATGGAGGGGTAATTGTGGACTAGAGTTTAGCAGCAGCTGTCAGCAAACAGGATTTGGAGCTCCCCCTCCATTTGTGAGCATTGTAGAAGTAAACTGATTCATATGTAAGACTCATGGTTCAGTGCTATCAGGGAAGACCTGCTAAAAACTGCCAGAGTTCTTAGCAAACTCAAGGTTTCACATAAATTGCAAAGCTGGGGAGGAATGCCCATAAAACTCTTGATTATGGAACACCCAGTTAATCCTAATAGTTCTGTTCCTCAGGCTGTCCTCCAGCCTTACCAGCAGAGAAGTGAATCATCCTTGTCTCTTGATGGACAGGGAGGAAAACATGCTGGCATTGAAAAAATGGTGGTTTTTCTTTCTGTTACCCTCCAACTCAGTAATGCTCTGACAGAAAAGTCAGTGGAGCAGAAGACTCCTCAAAGAGAGCCATGTCTGAAGGTAAGAGAAATCCCAGACTTGGCTCATGCAGTTTTTGTCCTTTTGCTGGTCTTTGCAGTTCAGGGGGTGAGCCTGCAGCTCTCCTAATGCAGTGCTGCTACTGCCCTGGTACATACTTGATCTAGAACAAGACCTGAAGGACTGACCATAGTATTGATGATGAGTAACTTTGTCTGTCTGCTCCATATACATTTTCAAGTGCTCCACTTCTGCAGCAGTGTTTGGATAGGCACAAAGAGATTCTGTGTTTTTAATAATGTACATAACATACTGGAGGTTTAACAGTTTTTTTGCAATTATTAAGCTTTAGGTCTGCAATGAATTATTTAATATTTATTTGCCATTTTTTATCACATTGCCATAGCAAAGTGACAATTAGAGCTTATACAGTATATCTCTCTCTATAACAAACTTTCCTGTTCATCTAGAGTGAGTAATGGGTTTTGATAGTATGCAATGTATCCCCCTTTACTATCTATGTAGGGAAGTGTTCTGAGATTGGATCACTAAGTTTTCCCACCTTTCATTAAATGTTACTTTACTGTTAGTTACAGTTCTAATTTATGAGAACCTTTTTATGCTCTCCCTCTGGCTCTGTCAGTACAGGTGGTGCACTGATGAGAACAATCTACTTTCCATTCTGAGGTGTCAGGGAACTGTGTCTTTATCTAACTATGAGATGAAAGGAGTTCATTGACTGCCATGCCAGCCTGAGCCTCCTGAGGTTTGGTTGAAGCAAATGCCTACCATACTAGATTTTTACAGGAATTCTGCTGCAGTGGATGTGCTTCTATTGCTGTAGGCAGATATTTATGGTTTGTAGCTGTAGGACAAGACTGCAGTGGGCACCCTTGATTACAGTGCTGTCTGGTCTTGTGGGAAGCCTGCTGAGTAGGCACTAGGCTGACAGGATCACAGTTTGGCAAACTCCCTTGCTGTGGTCATTTACTGTACTGTATGCCACATTCTGCCCTTTTTGCTCCTCTCTTGCTCACTCAGGTATGGATGTTTTCCCACATTTGACCCCTTTCTCTCTGATTAAACTACTTGATGCATATTGCTGAAGTAGCCAGGAGTAGGGTGGGTGAGACTCTGCCATGGGAGGGGGCAGAGAGGAGAGGGCTTTTACCAGTGTTCTCATTCCTCCTGGGGCAATGGCAAGTGAATTTTTTGTCTGGCTATTACAACAAGGGGCCCTTCTTTGGCTTCTGCATATTACAATGAAGCTATATTGAGAATAGCATTTTCATTACTTCTGTTGCATTTACAGGATATACTAAAGGTTAAATAACTGGAGTGATGGAATGTGGTTATTCTAACATAGTGCTGTGCTTTAATGAGGAGTCAGAAGGATATTGTTATAATAGAAGCTACAACTGTGATTAAAAGCCTACAGAAACCTCTTTAATTACACTGTCAGCAGTCTGCTGCTGTTGTTGGATGAATGCTTAGTGCAGACTACATAGTGAAGGGAAGATGGTAGGGGCTTGCTTCTTGTTTATCTTTAGATCCATCCAGCCAAAAAACCTTTTACCATTTTTTAGGTCTGGAAGTAAATGTAGCTGCAACAGATTTCATACAAAAGCCTTTGCAGTCATTATGGTTTTGCACAATATTTCCTTTTACATGTGTATGTACATACTGTTTCATTGAACAGCATGGTAAGAGTTTGGGAATGAAAATTTATAGTACAAATTAAATACATTTTGGGAAGCTGACACTTAAAATGGAAATAGTGGAGGAAAATGAACATATTGAACCACCCACTTAACTGCTTACTCATTCTGTTTCTTGACACACTCAGCTTGTGCTGGGTTTGCTACAGCACAAAGATGACAAGAGATGATTCTTCATTTCCTTGTCCCTTGCATTGCTGTTCATGCCTGATGTGAATATTGTTATATGATCTTGATGATCTTGGAAGGCTGCAGGGAAGAGCAGACATCAGAGATGGACTCTGCTTTGTTTCCTGATCGAGGGTAGATATCAGCTGTGTAATGTACATAACTAAGGAGCTCTGTGACTCTTTGCCTATATGGGCAATACATTTTTTTTTTAATAGAGACAGATTCCAGAAAACAAAGACAAATGCTTCAGGGCCTGGTTCTTGCAAGCTTTCTGTAAGTGATTGCCCCATCTCTGCCTACTCCTTGGGAAAACACAACTTTCAACACCAGTGTTACATGCTTTTCACTACATATGCTTTAAACTACAAGTTGAGGTGAGCTCAACTGGTACATGACTCTCCATCTAACAGTACATGACACACAGAAAACTCTTTCAAATAGTCTTGGAGTAAGGTCGCAAAGTCAGGCATTCAAAGTGTAGGTGCTTGTGTGCAATTATGTCTTTGAGACTTTCTCCTAACCTTTCTCCAGATGTTGGCAAGGCAACTTATTTTCCCTAGCTTTCTTGCTGAATTATTTTGGTTTTTTGAATTTTTTTTTTGTTCTTTAAAGGCAGGTACCTGAGAGGGAAAATTTCAGCTCAGAGTTAAAAGGTGGCACATGTAAAAGCAAGTGAAAAAGGCAAGCTTTTGCTAGTGAGCAAAATTATCATTAGATGGTTTCTTTGGCTTGGCCTTCATTGTGAATGACTTCTGAACACACAGTTCAAAGAGAGCTAAAAATATTTTCTCAACACTGTTTAGTCAGTTTACCTAACAGCATTCTAATCTGCTGAAAAAATCCTGATGACAATCACAAGAAAGTCAGCGCCGGTTTTGCTCTTTCAGTTTGCTCACAGCCTGTGTAGGTCACGCAGATACTCTTGGATTCTCACTTTCACAAGTAATGGGTTTGCATTACCATTATAAAGCTTTTATGGGGTGTAAAGAAGGTAAAATAAAAAACATCTACCCTCAATTGCAAAAAGCCCTCCCATCTTCTTGGCATTAGGAGAGTCTCCATTCGATCCTGTTGTCTCTGAAAAATTCTGTTTTCTACTGAAGGTTTTGGGTGAGCAGGACTGTAATTTTGCTTACATGCACACAAAGCTTTGTTATTTGATTCCTATTCTCTAGGCAGCAAACTGCAGACAAGTCTCAGCTGTGAAAAATTCAAAGAAAGCACACTGCTTAGCTGGTAAAGCCATCTTGGTCTTCCAGCCCTTTTCTGGGAGCCATGGCTCTGTCACCAATGAACTGTGGTTTACTGGATCAAATCAATGTAGTCCCTGAAAGGTGGCAGCTCTGGTGGCAGGGTATTGGGAATCAGATGATGTGTAGGCACAGCTGAGTTCTTTGTCCACAGCAGAGAATGTCATGCTGTAGATGTGCCTATCTTTCCCTTAAGGAGAAACAACTGTGGAGCTGTTTCTTTTTAATTGTTTGTGAGGAAAAAAAACCCGACATGTGCAATACCTTGTCGTTACCCACTCAGCACACCCCAGGGGTAGCGTGTTTTCACAAGCATGTATCATTTTGGTGAAATAGAGGTATTGTTGATTCTTACAGAATTTTTCGTAGACTGTAGCAAAGATAATTAACACAGAGATAATACATCTTCTTAGTGCTAATGCCTTGTTACAAATGAAAGCAATTGGATTAAGAAATGGAGAATGCATTTACTTCTTCCTTAAGCCCCAATGGTTTAGTTAAAACCCCCTGACAACTGCTCAATATTTCTTCACATAGATAGATGTACTTTGCTGCACTTTTGTGAAACAAGCATTTCAGTTGAGAGCAAGAGAGAGCCCTTGAATTGAGTCCCTGATGGTACCCTGTTACTGAGTCTTGGATCTCACTGCAGAGGGGTTTGGGGGAGAGCACGGTCAGGCTTTGTGGAGAGCTGGGAAATGAGGATGCTGTGCTTCCTACTGGATGTCCAGCCAGGGGCCAGGCTAGAGCCTGTGATGTGTGTATGTGAGGGGACAGTGCAAGGCTGCAATGCCAACTGTTTTGTACTTCGAAAATTGGGCCGTGCTCCTTTGCTGACGTACAGACAGCTTGTGTTTGCATCTTGAAAGGGTTTTAAAGATGGGCAGAACCAAAAGAGAGTTGTGTAGCATAACACACATAGCAAAATCTTCAAGGGGTGTTTGTGGTAGGGTTTTGATCATATGTGCATGATTATTTGCAAGAAGCTATTTTTATTTTTCAGCATAGATAGTCTGTAACAATCACCAGCATTTAAAAAATTAAATCTCACTTTTTGCTTGCCATGAAAATCTGAGGCAATTCTTATGGAATGCTGCTGGACACAGCCCATTTTTTAAACTTAAACCCATGAGTGTAATTTCTTCTTCAATTATGTTCAAGTTTTATGAAGTAACCTAAGTTATGCAAAGTTCTGTTATAAAATGGTGCTTATTAATAGATTTGCTTGCCCTCTTTGGCTTAATACAACTAATTAAATAGTTTTTAAGCTGCTAGCATAGGAAAACAAAACTATCCTGGAGTGCAGCATTGCTTGAGGAGATCTCTTGGACAAGCCATGTATATGAAGTTAAGGATACCTTGGGAACTCTAGCGCTTTGCAGGGTGTGGCTGTTGTGTGTTAGTGTCTTTAAAAGAAGCAACACAAGGAAAGCCAAAACAGCAGTCAGTAGGGAAAGGATAATCAAATGCTCAACTCTCCTCTTCTGGGTTTTGATCACTGGGTCCTGGGCAGTCACCAAGGTCTCAATTTGAGCAATTGGGTGAGCTGAACTAGACAACAAGTGTTTACACATCAAAAATGTGATCTTGTTTACTGTTCTCACTTCTGGGGCTCCGGGGAAATAGGTGCTACATCTTCCTCTGCTGAGATATAATAGGATTTTGCGTGGATGTTGTGACAATATTGGACTGTCTTGCTGAACATGAGGCTGGGCAGTTGGGTGCACCAGAACATGCTGAGACAGCACTTCAGCTGTTCATCCTGCTCCTGAGCTGGGTCCTGCCAGGCGGCTGGGAGCCTCCCTTTTTGCAGCCTGTAGCTCTCCCTGCCCCAGCGAACCCTGAAGACACAAAGGGTAGTAGGGTATTCGAGTGTTGTCACGTCAGAGTGTCCCTCTCCCCTTGCTTCTTCTTTGCTTATAAAAGGGAAAAAACCAATTCTGCTCTTCAGCTGCTTTTTCTTCCGACGCTTCGTGGTACTCCCATCTCCACTACCCTGCTTTGGGTCTTTGCGCTGTTTCTTGAGAAGTGACTAGTTAACTGATGAGGAGATTCATCTAATGGCTGCAATAATCTACTTTGTGAAGTGTAGCTGTTAACTCCTGCAGGTACCTCAAGTCAATTTGCCAAGAGCGCAAAGAGATGAATGGTGGAGTGAGCAAAACTGTATCCCAAAACTGTAAATGAAGATAACTTGATTTTGTTGTGCGTAAGGGGAGAGAATAGCTCACTGCTGTGGTGCAGATATCAATTGGTCTATTACATACATGTATTTGCTCTGTGATGCTTCACAATTGCAGTAGAAATAAAATAAAAATTTCTTATAGTAGGTTAAACACTAATGTGGCATAAAGACTCTTTTTCTGTTATTTGTATTGTACACATGGGCAAGGAAGCTATTCAGTCAAGTCTTTTCAGAGTGTCTTTGATGGAAAAAAGCCTTTAAAGGACCTTTGAAATAATATTTTGATTGTTCTTGACCTGTTTTACAACTTTCTTATCCTTTAAAAGTACTGGGATAGAAGCAAATTGGTATATAGCGATGTATTTTCAGGGATTTCTTTCTAATACTAGGCAAAAATCCAATAAAGATGCAAGACATCTAAGTCATTCTCTTTGACTTTTGTGGGTTTTTTTGTAATCACTTTATCTCACTTGAAAATATTTTTTCTGCCCGCAAACTGTGTGAAAAATACTTATGCAGCAAAGGAAATTGATTAATGCTCCTCAGGGGAGTCATTCTGGCTATGAACAAACCGTTGTCAAATGTAGAATGTAAATAAACTGAAAATTTAGTATTTCTACCTGCCTAATCATGTCTTGATGGTAACGGAAGAAAACCCATATAATAGCAGTGAGAACTTTCCCCAAAGAGGCAGGAATTTAAAGCCAGTACAGCATTGTCTCCCATCAGTCCTGCACTAGCATCCTGTCTCTTATTTTCTTACTCTTCCAGCTTCCACCTTAAAACCTTAGGCTGGAGGCAGCATAGTCTGGGAGAATTTACTCAGGAAATGGGGTTGCTTTCCCCTCGGGACAGCAGAGTTCAACTCTTGCTGCCTGACAGCACTTTTTTGTATAAGAAGAGTGTCCCCATGTCTCCATAAGGCTTTGGTTGTGGTTAGTAGGCTGGGCAGAGACCAGGGATCCAGAATGTTGTTTAGTCAGACTACAGGGAATTTTTTTCCCCTTTTTTTCTTTTTTTTTTTCCCCTCTTTTGGTGGTTTCCTTTTTCAAGGTAGGAGGAGACCATTCTGCTGAAGGGAGGGAAGAGATCTTTGCTCTTTACAGCAATGGGGAGTTGTGGCCAGCAGAGCTCTGTGGAAATGTGTTCCTCTGGCCTCAATGCTGGATCTCCTGGCTTTTGGGACCTGGTGAGATCCTCCCATCAGAGCAGCACATGTGCTGTGTTTTGGATTTCGGACCCTTCTTGACTGTGGAGATTGTAGTATTAGCAGTTTGTTTGTAGTCTGGCAGAGGGAGTTTGTATATCGAAGTATAGTGGCTTAGGACTGCCTCCAAAGCTGAGTGCAATAACTATGCTAAATATTCATTGTGGCTTTGCTCAGGATAATCTGAGTGTTTAAAACACATTGAAGATCCATAGAGAGCATTTTCAGCTTTGTTTGTTAAATCAGTTTTGTTCCTTTATAATTCTGGTGTTTTTCCCTTCTTTGGGGGTAGCAAATGTAGCAAAGATTCATTGACCAAATGACTGATACTTGTGGGTGTACCTTGGAGCCACCAAGGCTTGGGAAGCTTAGGCAGATGTGAGATCATGGCTTCTTCAGTACTTCTGCCTTCCTGACTGGGTACCCCAGGCTGCACACTGGTGCTAGCACAAAGATTCACCTTGGAGTGGATTTTGTCCGTCTGGGCTGTTGGTGGAAGCACCACAGCATTTGTAGATGCCAGATGAAGACCCAGCACATACTGCTGGGGTGCCCATTATGTGAATCTTTACAGTCATAGTCAAGCTGTTTAGTAAAAACAGCTCTTAAAGTAACTCTTAAGATCAAGTCTCATCTAAAGAAGCATCATCTGTGGCTATCACGTATTTATATTTCTAAGGAAAAAAACAATCACTGGATACCTTATCAGCAGCTGTTTGTTTCTCCAATTTAACTTGAATCATGATGGACAGAAAAACCTTTTCAGGTTTTTTTTGTATTTTTTTCTTTCTTTCTTTCTTTGCATTTTGTGTAAAGAAAACAGCATTTGTAAACACTTCTTCTTTCTTATCTGTGACTTTTAATGAAACAAATGGCATGGTGCTGTCACCTCCTCAGTCCCTGCAATTGTTCATCCTATGCATGCAAAGGACAATATTCAAACCTGTACTGTAAATTGCTGCGGAGGCAGTCAGCAGGCACTGACCCAGACGGTTCCTGGTGGTGAGGGAGATGAATGGAAAACTGAGAATCCTTTTGTGGTTGTGTTGTTTGCTTCTTGAAATCAGAGGGACTGTTTGAATACTGCATGCTTCCTGATTTCTACCCTCCCTCCCCCCAGGATTTAAAATATTTAACTTGCTAAAAGACTTTGGTTTGAAATCCCCTAAGTGGGAAAGCACTGATTGTTGGCAAGTTCAAGTGTAAAATTGGTTGTAAGTACTCGTGGGGGAACAGTGCAATGGAACCAAACAGTACACTGAAAATGAGAGTACTCTAAATCAAAACACGTTTGTTAATTAATGTTCACTGCTGGTTTCTGAGAGCACAGCTAGTAAACATGCAATCCAAAGTCCATTTAAGTCAATCAGCAAAATCTTACTGGAATTAATTTGGGCTGGATTTTTAATTAATTTCTGCTTCCAAGATACTTAAATTTCTGTTATAAGGTGTGGATCTCTTTTCCTTGGATGTTTCTTGAGCATGATTATAGAGTGGTTTTATATGACTGAGGTGAACCAGATAAGTGTCTTAGCCATTAATTGATATGGAAATCTATAATTAAGCAATTTTGATTCTCAGGAAGGCACAGATAAATGTAGATTCTTTTCTTTGCATTTACATGTGTTTAAAATAACTGAAGCATTAAAAAAGAGGAATTAAAAGTAGTATTTAGAGAAAGCCTAAGGTAAGTTAATATTGCTGCTTGAGGCTTGCTTTTGCCTTGTCAGAATTGCTAGATGCTCAGATTAATTTCATCTATTGTCTAAGCTTAGTCTGACCCCTCTGTAGGGATGAGAGTTAATCCACTGAAAAATTGCTCTGTTCTGCATTGTATGCTGTTAAATCTTGCAGAACGGGTTTGGTTGTTGATTATATTCCATCATTCTTGTAGTGGTCTGTAGGTGTGATGCTGTTCCCCAACATCAGACCATACTGTACTGAGGCATTTTTCTGTTTACCCAGAGCTGTGCTGGTACTGCTGTCTTGCAGTACTGGAAGCTTGTGCCGGAGCTGTTTGGCATCTTTCTTTCCGGCTCTCCTCACAGTGCACTCTCTCTGGCTCTTCTCCCACTTGTTTTGGAAGAATACGCTGGCTACTTCTCCCTTCACTATTTCCATGTAATTTCTGTTTGCCTTGTGAGGGCCAGGGAAGAAGTGCTGCTCCTTCATCCAGCCTGTGAGCAGGCCCACTCCTTGTCCTCCGGGGTCCTCCAGGGCTGCTCTGCATCTGGAGCCAGTGGGGTCGTAGCTCCTGTTTGCTCAGGGAGGCAGTTATCAGCCTCCCAAGGGCTTGGACATATGGGGCATTTTGCCATGTGTGGTGTTCTTCTTTAAAACTCACCTAAATAATTGAGCAGCAATGTGTTTTCCTTTATCTCCCATAAACCAACAGCTTTTCCTACATTAGAAGATCATCAGTGCAGTGGTGAAGTCAGCTCTTGGAAGGGAGAATATGACAGATGATTGCCCAGGTGGTCATGCTATGGGTTACTATGTGTGTATGTTTTAATGCTCTCCTTTATGGTTACATTGGCCGCACAGAATGTTTTTTTTCTGAGACTCCTGTTTAACCAGCACACAGGAGTGGCTCTTTACGTAATGATCATCTCTTATTTGTTTTTGTCGTTGTTGTGCGTGTACCCCAGGCTGTATTTCCTACGTGCTGTTGAAGTGATGCTTTCAGGATGGGATTATTAACTAACTCATGAGCTTTCCCTTGGTTCTCATTAGTGTAATAGCTTAGCGTTGCTCAGGCAATAATTACTTGTGCCTGCGAACTGAGGGCATATCTTACATTTTATAGGCATAGTAACTGAGACATGGAGAAAAGAGCGTTACTTAGAACCAGATTTAAACGGCTTTTGTTTTGAAGAGTCCTTAGTATTACATATCTGCAAGAATAGGTCAAGGAAGGGATCATCACGTTTTTCTGACACACGAAGACAAGGAAGAAGGGCTGGGCTTTTCCCCCCCTCTAATGTCATTCTGGTAAATTGCAGATGCCTGATTTGAAATTCAGCTGGTGAAAGACAACACTTAATTTGCACAAGGTGGAGAGTGTTAAGTAACCTTAGGAGTAATCAGGCCCATCAACAATTAAGTCTCTGTTTTATCAGGAAGGTGCCTGCTCTTTCCCTGCTGTTGGTGTTCTCTGAGCTAGTGATGTTCTGCACGCTCACTTGTGGCAGATGGTTGCTACCTCCTCCATACCAACTACAATCCTTGCAGCACTGAAGTCTAACAGGTGGCATGAATATGCTGCCCCCTTTTCCTCCTCTGAACGTTGTTTGCTGTAGCTGCTGGGGCTTTTTGGATGCATTGCAGCAAGCAAGGCTGGCTAACGCGTTCTGTGGGAGTGGGTGCCCAGGGCAGCTCTTGGGCAGCCTTGGGAGTCCCTGCATGTGATGCAGGGTGGAACCATGGGGTAGTGTTCCTGTGAACTGCAGTGCAGGAGAAATTCCATTCCCATCTTATTCTATGGGATCTGCTACTAACTGCTCAGTTCAGTCAACCAATTAGCATTTTTGCGTTGTTTTCCTGGGAACCAAAGTAAAATGGTAATAATTACATTTGGCTGTGGGCTTTTTCTTTATGAAGTTATTTGTTTTGCTTTTTCTTTTAAAAGGGCCTAGGGACTCAGTGAAGGGTTGTATCTCAGTCCAGCTTTGTGTTTTGACAGTGAGAAAATGGATGTTTGCATATTAATATAAAGCAGTTAAATGGGGACCAGTTAGATTTATTGTTGCTTTAATTTTTTTCTTTTTTGATACCAGAAGAATGTAAAGGGCTTTAGTGTAAAGGGAGTGATGGCCAGAGTGATCTAGCTCATCTGGTTGTGACTGCTTTCTGACTACAACATAATGCGTATCCTGTGCAAAAACATAAATCACAGTTCACAGTGAATCATATTGTGAAGGCCAGTGGAAATGGTATGGCTGTGTTAGCATGTGTCCTTGTGAGTAAATTGAGATGTGTTTTGCAGTAATACAAAGAATGTGAGGTTTTGGGAGGTTTTTGTATGTATGTGTTAATTTTTCATGTATATTGGGTAGGTAAGGAAGACTGTTTACAGAGCAAAATAAATTAGGCATATGTGTTTTGTTTCATCAGTTTCCTTGCTTTATATGCTTCAAGATTTCACAGCACCTGTGCCTGTGTAACAGTGTTGGATGTGTACTTAGCATATATTTGTTCAGTTTTTGTAACTCATTGACATGTATTCTTTCTATTCCTTTGTAAGCTCTCTGTTGGTTGCAGCATGGTGTAACTTCTCTTAGTAGGAAGGACTGAAACACTTCTGAGTCAAATCACTCATTTGCATGAGCACATCTCTTCTTGTTGATTGCAAGACACATAAATATGGAACAAAATGAACCAAAACACATAAATAGACTCCTGCAGCTACTGATGGTAATAATAATTTACAGTTGTTCTTATTCTAACTCTCCATTCCACCTCCCCAATCATCAGGGTTATGGTTCCCTCATGGCCCAGTTCAAGAAAGCGCTTTAGTATTAGTCTTAAGGATATTGTTATTCAAGACAAGCCTTTTAATATTTTCCTGGTGTTAAACCCTCTAAGCACTGGATTTAATCCCCTGTTTGAATTTCAGTGTGTCCTTCTCTATTCTGAATATGGATGCTTTTTAAGTCGAAGCCTGATGGGTAACTGTGTAGGGAAAGAATACTTCTTTACACTTCATTTGAGTTTTTGTTACATAAAGCGGGAGAAAATAAGCCTTACCAAGGAGGCTATTTTTTCCATTTCCCAGTTGTACTTTTCATTACTTACCATGTAATTGGTAAGGATACCCAGGGATCTCTGCAGTACAGGTGGTGGTCACAGTGCTAAAACAAAGCACACAGAGATGAGGGCTTTGTCCTTCACCCAGGTAATCCCTTCTGAAACACCTTGGCCTGGATAGGGCAGGGAGGCAGCAGGGCTGGCTGGGTGGGCACAGCACAGAGCCAGGCACCAGGAGCTGCTGCCCTGTGCCTGCTCTGTGCTCCAGCCAGTCTGTCCTTCCTTCTGGCAAGTTCCTCAGGGCTGCTGTCCCTTCAGGGGGAAGGCTGCTGTAGGCCAACAGGACCTTGTTTCCCACTGCCTTTACATCCCCTCTGCCCTGTTGGTGTTCAAGTCACTAGATGTTCTGTTTTTCTGATTTAAATAAAAACCCTCTGTGAATTAAGTGGAGACCCTTAGTTTCCAGTGTGGCTTGAGCTGAACTTGTTTTTAAAATGTCCTCTACTGCTATATGGGAATGATGCTCAGTTGTACCAACTGGTTGTGAAATAACTGTGCATTAGGTGGGTCTACAGTTTGTCCTGATGCTGGCTGTTCTGGTGTTGCTTTTGAAATAAAGATAGAAATATTTGCAGTAATTTTTTTCTTCTGAAGTTACTCTTTATGCAGTAGAGATGCAGACTGTTCTGGTTTTCTTTTTTTTTTTTTTTTTTTTTTTAATAAGAAATAATACACCTCAAAAGTTTCTAGTGTGTTGTGCAGTCAATCAAGGGAACCAAAAGCATATAGCTGTGCCATTTATTACCCTCATTCATTGCTCTCTTACCCTTGTTCATTGCTGTTAGGCTTTGGAGATGTTGCATGCAGGTAAGTGATTGCGGTGCAGTTACATTTTGATTGTGCTTATCTGGCTTGAGTGATTTTGCTTCCTTGTTTTCGCACTGCTTCCCTTTTATTTTAGACTCAAATACCAAATACCCAAATCACAAAAGATACACACTGTAGTGCAGAAACCTGAAATTCCTGAGGCTGCGGTGCCATGTGTCATGTTTCCAGTGAGGGAAAGCAGGGAGGATGGGCAGTGTGTTTTGGTCTACTGCTGTCACACACCCAAGCGTGCTGTGTGGGCACAAGGAAACTGTCCTCACGAATTTTAGAGCACCCTTACATTTAATTTTGATTTTTTTTTTCTCAGAAGAAGGAGCAAAAAATAAAAGGAAAGGAAGGGGTGAGAGAGTGTTGGAGAAGCAGGGGAATGTCCAAAGAAAAGAAGATATTCTAGCTAGAAAGGGGTATGCAGGAGGAGACGTAGCAAGAAGGACATTGTGGAGAGATGGAGCTAACATAGGAGAAAGCTACAGGAGTGAGGGCTTTTAGTAATTTGGAATATAAGAGAAGTAAAGCACTACAAAATTAAGAAGTTTGATTCACAATTTATTGCCTCATGTCCTTTTAAGTTCTACAAGTCTTGCAAAATGGAAATCCAGAGGCAAATTGACTCATAAGGAGCAGCATGAATGAATGCACATCATGTTCTTGAAACAATTTTCTCTTCAGAGGGAAAAATGCAAGATGCATTTAGTTTATAATCTTCAGAGAAGATGGTTGTCAGTGAGGATCTTAATAATGCCCCAGTAGTATAATAGGAAAAATATGTATTCATCACCTAGGGAATCAGTGCCTAATGATTAATAGCAACATCAATGTGTGTATATATATATAGATATAAAAGAAGTTTGTTGCTGTATTCAAATTTACTGGCTGAAGAGAAAATTGGTTGCTTCCTCTTAAATATCAAGTTATTGCTACTTTAGTCAGAGTTGTGTTTGTAAGTAGGCAGCACTGTTTACTTGTAAAATCAACGTGACTTTAATTTTGTGAAATGCATTTATGGCAGTTTCTCAAAGCTAGATAAATAAAACTGAAAGAGAACCTGGAATTTTTGTGTAGTCTCCTCCAGTTATCTGTAAGTGAATTCAGTTTGTACTAATGTTTTTCTTAGCCTTATCATGGCTTGATGAAAATGAGAATGCAGAAAGTTCAGGAAGAGGGAAAATTGCTTTTAAGTCACATTCCCAAGTGTTTTGCTGATCTGTGTTTTGGTGGCTCCTGCAATTGCATGTTAGTTTCTTTCATGTAACTTAAACTCTGGATTTACTACTTCTTTATTTTATTTGAATGTACAACAGAAAATGAATGAAATTGTACATGTTTTGAACTGATGTTCTGAAGTTGTAATTTCAATATTCAAAATTAGGTTGCTGTCCAAGGGACCCTGAGTTTTAATTTAAATGAAATTACCTAAGCAATATAATTCTATGCAAGAGAAGGAGGTGTCTTGATGAATACAATATGATGTTTGGCTGTTAGTTAGCTTCTCAAAACACAATGTGATTTCCAAAGAAGTGTCTCCAGGCATGTCTGCCTGCTTTAGCTTGGATGGGCAGGATTTATATTACAGACACTCTGAAAACTAGACAGACAAATCGCCTCTTTGTTATTTAGGTTTAAGAGTTTGGGTGAGATTTAACCATCTAGGATTTGAGTGGTACGATGGGTTTGAGACTGCAGAGGAAGCTGCTGTTGTTACAGAGAGCATCTTTGGTTGTAGTTACTCTGCTGAGCTGTGTCAGGGATTCGGGCACTTCCTGGCATTGCTCCCCCTTGCTGGAAGCTGGAAGTCCCATGGGAGCAGTGCTGGTGGAGGGGGACTCCTGACTTATTTTTCTCTAAATTCCTTGTATGTAGTTTTTGCATCTGGTGTGTTTCTTCAGGAACAGCTTCCCAGAGAAGTCTTTTAGGCTCAGTATGAGCTGGTGCACGGGAAGCTCAACACACAGGCTTTATCATGGGCTCTTCTCTTCCCATAAGTTCAGGTGACCTTGGGTGAGTTATTTCATATCTCCATGCTTTTGTTTCCTCTCCTGCTCTTTGTCCTTGTCTTTTGTTAGTTGTTGGGTTTGTATCTTTTGATGATCGCAATGGAAAGCTTGTCTTAGATGGGTCATCCAAGTATTATTGTAATTCAATTGAAAGAGACGGTGTTTTCCTCTTTAGTTGAAGAGCCTTGACCATGAAAAGCACTAACATTATGTTTCTGCTGATACTTTACTACTGATATTCTTCTTGTTCTGCTTTTATCTTTATTTTGGATGAGAAAAACATCTACCTTATTCAAATGCCTGATGCTTCCAGTTGTTGATCACACTCGGAGGATGAAGGAAAATAAAAGCGATTCAAAAGTTACTTTTACTGAAATAACGGGGAGCTGAATTGTTAATTTTGGGTTAAATGCAGTGTTTTTGATGTGTCAAAAATACTTGATTCTACTATATGTGAAGCTAATTGTGTTGACATTTTCAAAAGTGTGTTGGTTTCCCCTTGCAAGAGAAAGTGAAGTTCTCAAATCAGGGCCAGAAGTTACATTCCCCCTTTGTGCAAGCTTGAACTAAGGGCAATGTGCAGGGTTTCCATTGCTGTTAGGGGGGCTGTGGAGCCAATTCCCAGCACTCCAGTGGCAGGCCACAAGCAGCTACCAGCCTTTAGCAGGTTCAGAGTGGGAATGGAAACAGGGGTTTTCACGACTTCTCATGTAGGACAAGAGTAGTGCAAACAGGATCATGTAGATCCTCCACAGCTGGGTAGGGACCAGGGCTGAAGGGAAAGAGGGACCGGTGGTTTGCAAATCTAACATTAATTTGTTAGTAGGCAGGTGTTTATTACAAGAGCTTGAAAATTTAATGTTGTGGAAATATGTACGGTTTATTCTGGAACTGCTGGAATAAACTGTTAAGAGGTTTTTTTTTTTTTCCTGGTGTACTGTTTTGCTGAATCTGAACCAAACCAGATCAACATTTTCAAAACATTTTTTCTTTTATTGTGGCCCAAGTGTTTGGGAAAATTCACGCTGTTATTTCAGTTACTCCAAAGTTCAGGTTTTGACAAAATGAACTGTCTAAAACAAAAGCTGAAAAATACTAAGTCTGGTTCTCATCTTCTAGAGAAATGCCAACTGTTTTTTCAACTGGCTATGCATTTTACAAATCAACTTAGTGGTTACATGAATTAAAAATAAGACTGTCTGTTAGCATAAAACTTTGTGATAATGTAAAAAAAACCCTTTTCATTTCCATTGCATATCCTTGTTTGTGATATACACAGCACAATAGAACAGTAACAGTAGTGAACTGATTATCATTCGCAAAGTAGCTGAGACTGAGGAGTTAGAAATATGGACTGGGAATGACATTTAGAGTGTTGGCTCATGGAAATCTACTTCTTCCATAAATATTAATGTGACATTGGTTTAGGATTTAGTAAGTGGAATGACTCAAGATGATAAAGATTCTTTATTACATCTAGACAGCCTTAGGAAATATTTCTGTCTACCACAAAAAAAGGTACGAAACAGATATGAAAAGGTTTTAAGTTATGAAAAGTAAAAGAGGATTGAACATAAAGTTAATTGTTATTTAGAGCATATAAAGTAGGGTCACATTTTTCTTTTTCATTCACATAAATGAAGTGAAAGCCTATTCTGAATGACAAGAGAATGCATCTTGGTTTCCTTCCAAACTTGTCACATGTTTTCAGGGCACCTGTGCTCTGAGTTTAAAAATGCTCATGTGCAAAGTACAGGCTTTGTTCCACTGTAGCACGCATAAAAATGCTTTAACTGAGGAGCCAAAATAACTCAGAGGTGACCTTTTGCTTCAAGACCTGACTGCTTTAAAGGCAAGTTATAGAATCATAGAATCCTTTGGGTTGGAAAAGACTTTTAAGATCATTGAGTCCAACCATTAACCCAGCACTGCCAAGTCCACCATTCAACGATGCCCCTAAGTGCCACATCTACACATTTTAAATACCTCCAGGAATGGCAACTCCACCACGTCCTTGGGTAGCCTTTTCCAGTGCTTGACAACCCTTTTAGTGAAGATGTATTTCCTAATACCCAATCTAAAACTCCTCTGACACAACTTGGCCTATCACTTGTTACTTGTGAGAGGAGAACATTCCTTGTTAAGTGGACCTGCGGATTTCCTGATGTGAGTTTGTTGCAAAGGACCATTTCCAGACAGATAAATGCTTCCAAAACTGTTCTTCATTCTGCTTTTGTTGCTTTTTCTTGCCATGTTATTTCATGGCATCCTCCAGGTCATAAGTTTGTTGTCATAGTGATGATACTCATCTTTGTAAAATAATAAAATTTAATTTTTTGACGGCAGGAAGAGAAAGTAGATCAAGTTGTTGATAAGCAGTATCATAATCATTCTTCTTGGCAGGAAACATGTACACATGATAAGTCTTCTAACAAAAACCAGACTTTTATCTTCTTAGGGAGATTTTAATTGAGCTTTTGATTAAAAAGGGTTAAGATTGTTTCAAGCTGTTGTTTACTTTTCTATTCTACAGCCATGACTACTTTTTTTTTTAAGGCACATGGTACTACATGTCCTTTAAAAAGACAAGAAGCAAAACAAACCCCCAGAAAACGAAAAACCCTAAAAATATGAAGTTAAAATTCCAGTGCAGTGTTCCTTGGTAGCTATTTTGGTTTGACATTTTAATTATAGTCTAAAGGCCTCAACATCACTTTAAACCTGATATTTATATAAAGCAGAGAATTGTCTTTATTCTCCAGAGCTTGTAGTCCAAGAGAACAGACAAAGCAGATGTTTGGAGCAGGCATGGGGACTGGGCTCACTTCAGCTGAGCTTGCATGCTCAGTGCTGCCAGTACTGGCTTGTACCACAACCTCCTACCAGTGCAAGGTACAGTTGATCCTGTTGTAGATAAATGGTTTGACCTTGTTTTCATATGAGTAGTTTGTTCACTGTAAGGGCAGGCAAAGCTGGCTCCACCAGGACATCAGTTTGTCTGAAAATTCACTGCTTGCTTACTGTGCTTTAGTTGTATAGATTTTATTTTTTTGTTTCTGGACTTGAATCCCTGGGGTTCCATTTCTTCTTTCTGGGCCAAAGATATTTAAGAGAAGATTTTATTTCAAGTCCCAACTAAAATAGCTCAACCTTGTGAGACTGTGCAAGTGAGGTAACAGCTGCAAGATCGCTTCATGAGAAAGATCCTTCCAGCTATCCAAGGACAATTCTAGTACGATGGGAATGCCTGGTGGGGTGTTCTACAAAGACAGTCCTTTTTAGCTTGTGAATTTATAATAGTTTTTGACATCTGATATGTAACAGTTGGGAAAAGTTGATTTTCTTCAAAACCCTCTAAAAAGGTAAGAAATGCAATGATAGGGACTTCACTGTGAAACGGCAGCTAAAGGCAAACCATTTATATACTATCGAAGGCAGCTAATGAGCTAGTTCTGAACACTGTCCTTATTTAGTTTACTTAGAAATAAAATCAATGTGACTCATGTACACAAACATCACCTTCCAGGGAAACATACCTTTGTCGGCAGTGAAGAGCAGTGGTCATTCCTCTGCTGCACAGCTGTGTAAGGCATGATGTACTGCAACACCCAGGTCATTGCAGTTCCAGGTGCTGTTGCCCCTTTGCCCCTGAGGGTGGTATTTTTTATTACCAGTGTCAGAGTAGGGCTTAGATGATTTCCATTTTATGATGAAATTTAATGATGTTTTCATTTAGGGGAGAAAAAAAGTTTTACAATTAGCTTAGTTGTAGTTTGAAGGAAAAAAAAGAGCCTGACACATGCTCCTCTCAGCTGTGAAATGTAGTTGGCTGGTCCCCTGTGCATATTCTGGCAGGGAGAGCTAATGATCTCTGAAAACACTAAGGAGCAGCAGTTACTGCAGGATCAGAAATCCCAGCAAATGCCTGCTTTGGTCCTTGACTGGTTGTTACGAAAAACATCATTGTAGGAATGTGAAAAGGCTTTGCTCCAGCAAACCATTTGTTGCATTTCTTTATCACATGCTTTGGATGAATGCTGAACTTGATATATTTTTGTTTAGCATATTGAGGTTTTTTTCTGGATTTGTTCCCCCTTCCACTGAAATCTGGATGCAGATATATTTGAATATAGCTGTTTAGATAACTTAGTTCTCCCAGAATACCATCTTAGGACAAAAATGGAAGCTATGTAGAAGTAGATGTGAATAAACTATAGTGCAACAGGTGGGTAATTCCTAGTTTGGGCAAGGTATAAAAATAGCCATAACCACTTGTTCTTTTGGTTTAATACACTGTTAAATGATTTCATGATCCCCTTATGAAATGCATGACTCAATTATTTAGAAGAGGAAGACCCTAGGGACAGTGTAGCTCAGAAGTGAGCCTTTTATCTTCAGGCTGAGAGTTCAACCAGTTTGTAAGGCTGTTTTAGCATCTGGTGAACTGGATAGACAGTGCTCTCGTTTGGCTAAAGCTTAGACTTAATCAGGGTTCCCAGGCATTCAGGAGAGAGCGGAGAATGGCCAGGGAACTTAACACTTGGTCCTCTTTCTGTTTGGGATATATTGCCTTGGAAATGGGACTGGGGCTGTATTTTGAACAATTCCCACTGCTGTAGCAGTGTGACTTGGGTGTCAGCTCAGTTCAGAGCACGGCAGCCACAGGAGAGAAAGAGGCTCTGTCATCACATACATCAATCCTTGTTTTGATAAAGTAGGAAAATATATCTTAAATATAACTGAAGGTAGCTTTTACCTTCCCAGTTATAATGCTCTACTTTTCAGCCTGCAGATTGATTTTAGGTTTTTAAAAGTATTTGTCAACTAAAGTCTGAATATGAAATCTTCTTTTAAGTAAATTGGCCGAGTATGATGTTCATACATGATGCTTTTAGTTTTTCCCCAGATAAAGCTTTTTTTTTTTTTTTTTTTTGTGTGTGTGTGTGGTGGTCGCTTGTATTTGGTTTTTTTGGTAGCAATGTTATACTCATCTTTGTGGAATCAAAGAGTATTATTTATAGGTGGCAGAAAATAACTGTCAGTATTAATGTTCTGGTTAACAGTTAAAACAGTGGGGAGAACCAGTTGAAGTAAACCCTTCTTTTCTTCAAATTGTGACAAGATAAAACTTTGAGCAGTATCAAGCCGTGGAGAAGACTACAGTATTCAGACCTTAAACAGTGGTCAAGAAGAGGCTTTGTTATTCCTTAGAATGATTTGCCATCTGGTAGATTTTAATCTAGGTCACTCATATATGAGAGCCATCAAAAATTTGGTGATACACTTGTGATTGCAGGGTTCAGTATCTTTTTTTTTTTTTTTTTTTTTTTTTTTTTTTTTTTTCCCCCCTTGCAAATGATCTCCTTCAAAATAAAACTTAATTATAAAGTAATGCTGGGATACCAGTCCAATAATGTCCTGTGCCGCTTCACTACCCGTTTTACACGTAGAAATGAATTCCTCAGATTTTATAGCCAATATAACACATACTGGTTTCCTTGCATGCATGCTTTATGAATGTGATGCTATGGGTGTTGATGAGTTCATCCTATTTTGTATCTTGTTGAAATCAGGCATGCTAGGATTTACTATGTTAGAGAACGGCCTTAAAAGTAATACCCCAAAGTCAATAATTTTTTTAACAAACCAAAAAGCAAACTTATTATACTTGTATTTATAATAGACTTTAAAAATGTGGTGTGCCAGATTGATAGAAAGTGTTCATTCTTCATGTTCTGCTTTTATAGAAAACAGGCAAGACACTAGACTAAAACATTCACTCAACTCGTAAAACCCAACTGAACACCCCAAAATAAACAAAAACCCCAGCAAGTTTCTGGAGACTACTGCTGTTTATGAGTGGAGAAAAGGAAAGTAGTTGGTAACAGCTCTAAGAGGACCCATATCTTGGACATGAAATGAAAATATTAGTCTTACATGTTGTGCCTTTTTAAAACCAGATTAGTGGAAAGAAGATGTGGCTTTAGCCATACACACAGTTTGTAGGCTTGGATGCTTTGGAATTGCGTGTACCCTTTAAGATAACTGAGAATGAAGAAGGCAGGGATTTAACACAGGTCAAGAGGCCTGTTAAGTAGAAAAGCTCTATGCTTTCTGGATTGTAGAGAAGAAAAATGGTAGTGTTGAGATAAAAGGAGTTTACCTACTGCTGGTTTTTCAATGAAAGGTTTATTGACTTTTCACAGACATCAAATAAGTGTTCGCTTGCTTTTTAATTTATTGCCATGCTGATGAGCTTCTGAAGGGGCCGGTGTCTCAGTGCAGAGCCCAGGCAAAGCTGTCCAAGTGCTGGTCTCAGTCAGCAGCCCCCCACAGCCTGGCTCAGAGCCTGCTTATTCAAAGTACAGCAATGGGCCTGGGCTATCAGCATCCCTTGGATAAGTCTGCTTTAGAAAAAAAAAATCATATTAGGGAGGTGTTGTTTCTGACAATTCCTTTGCCCATTTCAAAGAAAGCAAGTGGAGGCCAAGACAGTCAAGTCTACTTTGCAGGATGACAGCCTTGCTTTTGCAGCTGCAGCTCTCTGGCCCCACAAGCTGCCTCTCCTGGAGAAGGTACATGCCCTGCTGATGCTGCCCCAGCACTCTGAAACTACCATAAACCACATTTAGAAGAGGGCTTTAGACAGAAGTGTTGCAAGGAATCTTATTGCTGCACTTTATCTGCAGTCTTGTGTGTGAGACTGGCCCTGCTGGTTCTGGGAGAAGATAAAACTGAGACATTTCTCAGAAATGTGTGTGCACTCACTTGTGTATACAGAGACCTGCATCAAATGGTTTTTCCATGTTTGGTGATGGAGTTTCTGCCAGGCCATTTGGCACGCATTTAATCAGGGATTAAAAGAGAAAGGAAATGTCCTTGTAAAAACTTTAGCAGTTAGGAAACACTTTGAAGTTCCAATGCTGTTGCTTTCTTCTTTGATCTCCAGAAGTACCAGTCATTTTTATTCCCATGCATGTGCTTATTAATTGCTTTTATATTTAATGTTTTAAGGGGGAACAGTGTTTTACCATTAATCAGCAGTGAGGGTGCTGTGATCCCATCAGTTCACTCCAGAGTGATAGAATTTTTCAGGAAATATGATAGCAAGCTTTAGTGTTTTTTTTCTAGAGAATACTGGCACTCTAGCTGTCACTTGTAATAATGAATCCACAGTTTGCATCCAGTTCCTTCTTCAAGGTTTTAACCTCGAGATTGTTCATTACAGTATCTCTTTGTAAAGTATTACAGTTTGTATTTATTTTGTCAAGGACAGGGACTTGCCCACAGTGAGAGAACTATGGAAATATCCGAATTTCTCGTGTTTGGTTAAAAAGAAGTGGGGGAGGAAGATGTTACTAATGCCCTCTGCTACAGTGATTTATTTCCTGCATCTGCCACACTTGCACTGTAATTCTGAAATATTTGCAATATCAAAGAATTTACTCAGCTTAGCCCAGAGGCCCAACTTTATTAACCGTTCTGGAAACCAGAACAGAAGGGAAGGAAATGGAGGTGCAATGTTTTTGAGACTCCCCTCACTGTCACCAAGATTACCAACTGAAAGAAATACAAATACACAATGTCCTTCACATTATTTGGAGCAACTTCAGATTGACTGTGGACTTGGGCTAATAATGATGTAGAGATGTCACATAGCTCACACTTTGAAATTTGCCAGTTTGAGGGCTACAACCTTATTTTTATAACTAAACCCTGAGATTTTAAGGGTGGTAAAACTGAAACAGGTTGCCTAGAGAAGTTGTGGATGCCCTATCCCTGGAAGTTTTCAAGGCCAGGTTGGATGAGGCTTTAAGCAATCTGGTCTAGTGGGAGATGTCCTTTGTGGCAGGGAGGTTGGGATTAGGCAATCTAAAAAAGTCTCTTTCAGACCAAACTATTCTGTGATTCTATGATGAATTTTTTAAAATCATCACATCACTTAATGAGCTATGCTTAGATCTGGTCCTCTTACTCTGAATTTAGGGTTCTTTGAGGTGATTTCTTTCCTGTTTGGAAAAAAGGGAAATAGTTTAAGAATATTTCTGTAACATTTTTCATGCAAGCAATGCAGTTCAGTTTGTGGTGCTTGAAAGCCAATAAACAGTCCTGGCTTTTCTTTGCAACAGCAGCATGCAGCAGTTGGGGCTATTTGCCCTGAATTATAACACAGACTGCGGGACTTGATAAGAAGACACTGTGTGGGAGCAAGATAAAATTATATCCTTGGGATTATTCTAAAAATACATGTGTGAAAACTGTGTTTTCATGGTACAGTTTGATTTTACCTGTCCTTGAAGATACCACTGGTACTTCAAGGACAATGCCTGGTCCTTTTTTTTATCTTGCTTCACAGGTGACATATGGGGAAAATAAAGCACAGTGGTAATGGCCGGTGTCCTGCGTATGTGGAGCTTTGTGAGCAGCAGTTGCACACTGTGTTTATAACCTCAGGCACTACATGATTTTTGTACTTATCCCTGCTTGTCAGACCACGATTCCCACTGGGCATAAGAGCTTGTTCAACCTCCTCTCTTAGGAGCAATCGAGGAAATGTCTGTTTTTCAGAGCACATTACTGGAACATTGCCTCTATACCTGTGTTCTGCAAACTGTGTTCAGTTGGCTCAAAGTTGAGATAATGTTATGCAAACAAACAGGCACAAGAACACTAAAATAAACACAGTTTTTGTTTTGCACTAAAAAAAAAAAGTTAAATAGATTATTTGCTGCTTGGAGCTTGATGTATAAAAATCACTATGAAGTAAGAAAGGTTTGACTCCATAATAAATCGACACGTACAGATTGTTTACTCTCTTGTAATCACCATTATACTCAGAATCCTGTGTATCTTAAGTCTTTCGTAGGGTCTTGGGGCATGAATTTGCTTATTAAGACTGAGCCATCACCTAGGACCCATTCAGTCTGGGAGAGGGAGGGGAAATCTGCATGTCTCAGTCTGGCTTTACATCTCTGGAACATCTTGTATATCCACATTACATTGAGTTTTTTGGTTAAAAATGAATAGTCTCACTTTTTAGGGCAAGCACTACTTAAGTCAGCTTGTAGAATCATAGAATATGCTGAGTTGGAAAGGACCCATTCTTAAAGGATTTTTAAAATGATCTTATTGTATTCTTTTACTTTATTTCTTGTTTGTCCTTTCTGTAAGGGAAGCTCTGTTTCTGTTTAAATACTTCAGCTAATAGGAAGGAGTAGGATTTGCTGGTCTATCTCTTTTCCAGTTTGATTTTGAGTTATTCTCTATTCCTGTTCATCCTCCTTTCTCTGCCATAACCACAAAACAGTCAGTCTGCTATGAAACAAAAATTAAAGATTAGAAAGATTAGAAGGCAGCAATTATACAAAGCTCTTCTATGAGAGCTATAATAAAAATTGAAATCCTTTATGTAATGCTCTGTATCCACTGAAGTTATCCTTTTAAATAAGGGAACAAGCTCTTAATGTCAGTGTTTGTTGTGCATAGTGAAATGCCATGAATTTGGATGAGTCCAAAGGGGTCAAGTGTGTGATGCAGCACTCCCAGGGCTATAAAACTCACAGAGCTATATAGAACAGGTTTCTAAATATTGGCCCAGAGTGAGTAGAGCACATATTCATTCAGTGGAGATGGATCAGGCCTTTCAAATTTCTCATTTCATCACTGAGCTGAGTGATTTTATTTTGTCCTAGGCAGTGGTTTTCTTGCCTCCCATGTACAAGAAGTGCTAGAGCAGGGTCTGGTGGAAATCAGGAGTGAATGGCCTGAAATTACAGTGGGGAGCAAGTGCTCGTCAACCTTGAGTGTTTAAAAACATTGTAAATGTATTTCAGGAGAGAAACAGTCAAACACTGCCTATTTAGGATAAAGCAAATCTTCCTGGCTTCACCACCTCCAAAGCAGCCTGAGCTGCAAGTTGTGTGATGGCAGTAGCCCTAGGGACAAAAAGGGAACTGAGGGGTTGGCAGTGATTGGAGCTAAGCAGGGCAGGGACTCAGAGTGCTGATTTCAGGCAGGGGAGCATGTGGATCACAGACACCCAGTTCATGGGCTTTTAAGGGATTTGTTGAAAAGAAAAGCAAGTTTCTTTGTTAGACTTACACTTCAGACTGCCCCTAGAAAAAAATACAGGAATCTAGTTGTTAAAAGAAGTTTGAAAACCGTTATTTGTATGCTGCTGTTTCACGGTTACCATCCAAAAATGATCCTTTTCTGGTTCCATGAGACGTTCATCTGTGGGAGAGGAGTGGATATGCTGTTTCTGCTGCTCTCTCCTACTTGACATCTGAATAAATCTCTTCCGAGGGTTGAGTGGGACAAAGGCCAAGATGCAGTCAGGTTTTGATTCACAGGAGTAAGGGGTTAGTCTGACTCAGCATTTTTGTTTCTAATGATGTGCTTGCTTTCTCTATCCTCTAGCTTGTATTTAGACTTAATTTCTGTGCTACTTAATTTAGCATTCAAGCTGTTTTTGAAAATCTATGTCAAGCATTAACTTGTTCCACAGGCTAAGAATGACTGTATTGTGGCTGTGGTTGTAGTTGCTGGTGTGGTCTTTGCTTCCCTGCAGGACAGGAGAGGTCGTTCAAATGCTGCAGTAAATGTTGAAAAGCCTGAAGCTTAATTCCTGATAGATTTCCCTCTCCCACATTCCATGCCTTTTGAGATTCCCGTTTTGCTAGGAGTCATAATTATTTGCCAACTTCTTTCAGAGCTCTCTTGATCCTCGTGAGACAGATTCTGGCACAGCTTGTCATGTTGGAGGTAGTGCCTGGCCTCTCATGCTGGCAGGTGGAAATTATCCAGTAGCTCTGCAGTGTGCAGCGTTCCTGAGAAACAGCTTGTTTGTTGGGGATCCTACATCAAGTTTTTGAAATACCCTCTTGTCATCCTAAATTATGTTATTGGGTGAAGTTGAATTTTCTTCAGTACCTTCTCTGCATTGTAACAGAAGAGTCGAAGGCATCTATAGCTGACTGGCAGTTTTGTCTTTTGATTTTGGAGTGCTTTCTTTCAGGGATGGGGAGGTGAGAAGCAGAACCTTTTCAAAAAAGGATCAAAATTAAATTGAGGTGGTTAGTTTATAATATAGCTTGTGGCTTTTACTTTCTCCTTATTTGTCTGACCTCCTCATCATCTTACCAGATTGGTTGCAGTCTTGATTTTGCAGTTTCAAAGTAGAGTGGAATGTATTGTGTTATCCCATGCAGTGTTTACTTGGTTATAACAACAGTTTGTTTTTGATTCTAAAATCCCCATTGTACCATAATATGCAATAATGTCTGCAGAAGAATTAATCATGAGAAAAAGGAGGCAAAACCAAAAACTCTGGAGGGCACAATAGACCAAATAAATTCATGGTGTGTTTTTTATTTGCTAATTTTTTTCTGTGTTTATTTCCTTTTTCCTTTATTATTTTCTGCTTCTGGTTTGACAGAAGATGCTAGGATGGGAAGGATCCAATTTTGACAGAGGTCTACCAGCCTCCTCTAATTTGCTGCAAGGCAGCTGTAAATGTAGTGTGGCCAGCACTTGTGGTATGTTTTATATGAACTGAGTGCCTGCCCTCTCTTTGTTAGTTTTAGTGTTTTTTGGAAGTTTGCCTCATTTCTTGGCACTGTTGATTTAATTTCACAGTATTAAACACTGTATTAAATCCCTTTTTTGTTTCAAAATATCTCAAGGGATTAAAATATTAATGTATTATAATTCTGTTATACGTCTTCTGAATAATGCATCTGTGACACAGGTTTGTCCAGGTTTGCCTACAGAAGCAATCAAAAAACCACATTTCTTCCTAAGGGCTGTTATAGTCTAGTTCAAACACAGTATGTAGCAATTTGGCATTTCACTGAATTATATGCAATCATGTAGGCGAAGCTGTATCTCTTGTGTGTATTTTCTGCAGCCCTCTGGATTTCTTTTGTGTAGAAAATATGCCTCATTGTTCATTTGCAATTGCAAATAGCTCCATTGCAATAGCACCCAGAGGTGCTTCAATCGAGCAAATACAACTTATTAAAAGATGACCATAAATCAGTAGGTCTCCAGAGTAGATTTACTTTGGTTTGGCTATATTCCAAGTGAATTAAAATCATAGAATTGCCATTAAGTTTATTAAAAAAAGTATATTGTGGAGATGAGAAGCAAAAAAAATTAATATATAAAATGTAGCCAAGATATGAGAAAGTGCTATTATTAAAATATAAATGTTTTATATCCTACATTGGGAACTAATTTTTGTCAAAAATAGAAGTGCTGGAGGCTTCCACCAATGCATTTGGGACTTCCCTAGCATTGATTTTTACAGGAAGATACTCAGCTGCTGCAGTAAGGAGTGGCAGTAGAAAAGAGGGAGAAAAGGCAATGCAGGTTATATTGTGTGACACATGGATTGCTAATTATTTAGCACAAGCAGGAGTGTGGTTGGGATTTCTGGCCATGCTGAATGAAGAGTGATGGTGGCAGACACAAGATTAGTGTTCAGCAAGATGCTGAACACAAGCTGTGGAGATCTCTATGGCCTTTGCCTTTGCAGGGAGTAGACGTGGACTCTCTCCTTGAAGCTCTGAGCAGACACAGCTCTGTGCTGAGCAGCAGTGAATTCCAGGCATCAAATCTTCCCTGGTGCTCCCTTGCACTGGCAGAGCTGCAGAGTGATGTGTGCTGCCAGTGTGGGCTGAGATTCTCAACACTGGTAAATGAGGAAGTCTGGAAAAGCACAGCAAAATGACTGTGGGGGACTTAATGATCTCTGGGTAATGGTGTTGGGAAGAATTCTTCTGCTTGCACTTATGCAGAGCTCTCTGTAGTAATACAAGAGCCTTATGGTGAGGGTAGATGAATCCCAGTTGTTGGAATACCTCTGCTTCTTTGTAAATCATACAGATGGCATTGAGGAGGTGTTACTGTTGTACAAGACTGTGCAAAAGTCAGTCTGGACTGGGGGTGACCTGCTAGAGGGGATAACAAGAGAAATGTTTTGAGTGGAGAAGGGCTGTCAGCCTTCAAATGTGATGCTTGGTCCGTGTTGGAAGGAAATAAGACATCTGGAATGTGAGGGAGCTGTTCTGTATCTTGTCCAGGTCCTTAATCTGGCTGAGGTTTCTGCAGTCCCAGGCAAGCATGGAGACCTGGCTTCCAGGCTGGTACACCAGAAACAAGGCAGATCATAGCACATTGACAGGAATTGCAAGTGCATTTAAAGATGGGGAAAATAGCAAAATATGACAGCTTGAGACATGAGAAATGTGAATAAGAGATAATGAAATTCAGCCATGTATGTAATCAAGTGTATTGTATGGCTCTCTATAGAAGAAAGACAAAGCAAATGTTTCAACAAGCAATGGTGGTGAAGGAGACTTCGGTCAAAGTTAAATGAGAGTCTGCTTGTAACTTACAGACCTGATTTATAAAGCTGGGGTATCTGCATTTAAAATGCTGTTTTATTTCTGCACTTTTTCAGTGTCAGAATGACACAGACTAACTGGAAGGAGTTTAGATAAGAAAGCAATAAATAATTAACATGCTGTAGGAGAGTCTGAAAAATGAAGCAAGTACAGATTAAGTTTGGCAAAGTGTAGACTGTGGAAAGCTATAAATCTACACCCCTTTGAGTGTAATAGCAAGGAAGAGAGTGCAGCATTACTGCTGAGCAGATTGTTCTGGCCATTGATTGTGACAGAGCTCTGCCTGAACAAGGCAGGCTGTAGGAGCAGGGCCTGCACAAAGCCAGAGTGCAAACAGTCACAAAGGCAACAAACAAGATGCAAAGCTCAGGGAATACCAGCTGCTAGAGAGTGAAATGAGAGTAATTCTACTGTTTAAAATGGTTTAGCTTTAGAATTAGGCTAGAGGAACATGATAAAATACCAAATAAAGATAGGAATCACATGGAGGAGATGAGGATTAAAAACCTCCCAAAACCAGAAACTGGGAAATGCAGGAGATTAGACTTTAGCCTTTCTTTTTACTCTTTTGCATGAAGAGATTTGCAGGTACGGCTCATGGTACTATAGAAAACAGTACTTGGTGTTGTTTTAATTTTTTAACCTCTGTCTTGTGTATGGGTTTTTTTTTTTTCATTTATTTCTTTTTGTTGTTTCTTTACAAGCTGGAAAATGCACAGGGTAAGATTGAATGTACAGAGCTGCAATTTCATTACTGAACTGTGCTCTCACAGATTGAATGGGCTTTTCCTTAGGAAAGTAATTAAGGAATGAAGCAGACTTGATAAAATAGCACAGTGATTTAAATCTCTATTTTTTTAAAGTTTTACATCGCAGTGTGTCTTGATTTAAATTAGCAATGTAAGTAATCTTAATGTTAAAACTCCTCCTGCTGCAGAGACCGAGTCTTGAGGCAGTCTAAGAGGTTTCCTCTGTTTTGCATAGTTTGCCACTGGTAAGGTTTTATTTGTTTCCTAAAAAAACAAATAAATTAAGAAAGACAACTCCCGAGCAAACAAGCTTTTCTGCTGGCTCCAAAGACTGTGTGTTGGCTGCACTGCTGTTTATCTAGGATACAGCCAAGGGCTCCTGGTGCTGCACCTGGAGAATCCTACAGGGCTCTGCCTGCACCCACCCAGTGGGTTCCCCAAGACTGCCTGCCTCTCATTGAGCTGGGTTACAGCCACATTGAACCTCCTTCCTCAGGGCACAGGGCTGGCAGAGCCCCTAACACTGTACCCACATGGCAGTGGCACCTGCAGCTTCAGTGGGAGAAAGAGGAAGCAAGATCTCCACGATCCTCAGATAACCTGTGGTTTATGGTATGCAGGGCTCTTTATCTGATTGTACAGAGAAACTAAACCAGTGCAGCAATGCTTGGTCTGGTAATGCTGCCTCACATGGAGACTCCTGAAAGCCCCATCCCTGCTCTGCTCCCCACAATGATATTTGAAGCTCTGAGAAGTCATCTCTTGCCTGCAGTCAAGGTCAAGACAATGAGATGCTTGGTCGTCTGAAAAAGTGTTTTAGGACAGCTGGAATGGAGCTGATGAAAGCAGAGCCTGAAGTGTGTTTTCCTACCAAAAGCAGTGACTCTTGGCTAAGCTACTCTACAATATAAGATTGAATCAAAACTATTTCATATTTAGAGTGAACTGCAACACCTGTCTGTCTGCCACAGCCCCTGCACGGTTGTCATCTGTAAAGAATAAAGGAAAACAGGAAAAAAGGCCTTTTGGGAAAGCAGAGAGAAGCACTGTATGAATCTGAACACCCATACTGGGTATTCAGCTGCACAGCCTGAGGTTCTGTATGCACCTGCTGTCAGATTTATGTAGAAATGAGACCTTATACTGTATATTTACCAGTTCAACTAAATGTAATCCAATCTACCACTGCTTGGGCTTCCCTGGATATTTGGCTGGGGGAATTAGGGGACAGAGTTGTTGACTTTGATCAGTCATCTGTTCCATTGCTGTGGTTGTGAAGGACATGCTGGTTCTAGTCTTGTGGGAAACCTGACCTATCCAAACTAAGTAGTGTTGCCACTGGAAATAGGTGTTAGGGTAACAGCAGTTTTGGGATCCATCTCAGGACAGTGCAAATGGGATCTTTAAAACTTATGGTGCCTCAAGACTCACCCTCTTTGAAAGGCTTCCCAGTGGTTGTCATGACCTAAAATGCCCCCTCCTCAGATCATAGAAGTGACGCTGCCTTGAGAACTCTACACTGTTTTAAATGCCATTGGCTATTGAGGACAGCTGACTGTGGTTTGGATCTGGATGTTTGGTGGGGAATCACTGGTAGGTAACCTGTGAATGTATTCTGTGTCTGTGATGAGTATAGTGAGGGGAAGGGTGCCTTGAGGATATTGGGATGAAGCTGCTGTCAGTCTTTTGTGTCTCCAGTCTGCTTGTGGAAACACTGGCAAAATCTTAAGAATGTGGCATTTGCTGCCAGCATCTGGTGATTCACAAGAGAGCCAGCGTTTCAGAGTTAGGCTGGATTAGGTCCTTACAAACCAACAGAACTCTTGGATGTAGCATGACATTGTAGATCCAGTAGTCCATAAAGTTCACTGGGGTATTACCTGTCCTTTATGCACAGAGGAGGACTCAGTTGGCCTTTCTTGCAAGTTGCTTGTTTTACTGACCTCCAGATGTTACACTTCTTTGGTTTCTTTGTTTTGAAGTAACAGTTGCAGCCATGGTTATGTACACAGAGATTCAACAACTAGGAGCTTGCAGAACTGCATATCATTTATGCTGATAAAAAATGAATCATTAATGGCTCAGGTTAAAGGAGTTTCTATTGTAGTTATTTGGGTTGGGTTCCCCCCTCTCCCCCACTTCCTATATTTTTAAGACAAGTAGCATATGTGTGCTGTACAGGAGGTATGCCTGTTGTTTGTTCATACATTTTCCTCACATTCCTCAAAAATGGAGCAGTTAGATGACCTCAGGATGTAGTTTCACCCTGAGAGACTCTGTTGAGACTTCCAACGTGTGTTGCTATTTGGCAGTCTCTAACTTGTTTAGTGGGTGTAAAAAGTTCATGCTGGTGAAACTGCCGAGAATAAATTCAAGAACCTGAACATTTTTGTTTGCTGCAGCTTCCCATGTTAGGATCAGCTTTTTTCTATTTGGTTGGGTTCATATTGCCAAGGGGAAATCTAGGGATGTTGGAGTGTGTGAAACGTGTGTTTTGAGGGTTCTAGAAAGGTTAGGTATTTATAACAGATGTGTGTATTTTACAACACAAAAAAATTAGTGTGCTTTTCATTTGAATGCTTTGTTTAGTGGAACCAAAATAGAAAAGGAAGATAATGTTGGCAGAAACCAGAAGTAAACAGGATTGTATCACATCAGAATTATACCAAATTGGGATAGGCTGCTGAAACAAATATTTATAATGGAAAAAACCCAGACTTGTGCCTGTTGGAACAGACTGTGTTCAGACCTTTTTTGGACTTGCAAGGTGATTGAAGAGAAAGAGGAAGAAATGGTTTATGTACTGTATTTCACAGTTGATTTTACTGGTTTTGGACAGCACAGGAAAAAACCCTTTCAATGCAAAAGCTTAGGAATTTTGCCCAAAGCAAGTCCCACAGAAAATATTTCATCTGTATAGAGGCACAGGCATAGATATTCATGCCTTGATCCTATAAACTAAGCATGTCCATAGTTTAAATGTTGTTGTAGTGTGTTTTAAAATTATGTATATGCTGAGGGGATCTGCTGGCCTGGGGATTGCTGCCAACCCAGGAGATCTGAAAGCGGCCACATGGAGTATAGCCCATCCACCACTCTGCATTTGTATAGGAGGCACCATGGTCCAAATGTTTGCATTTGAGGGTACAGACCTCCCAAACTGCAAACAAGTTTGCTATGGCATTTGCAGGATCCAAGTACATTGCACTCTGTCAGGGCTTTCTCTGTGGCTAAATGCCACTAAATGCTCTGGAGCTCTTGGAAGCAGCCAAGACAACGCCAACATTTGCCTAAGGATTAGCCCTTCCCATCCTTCAGCTGAGGCTGTTAGCATTCAAAATCACAAAAAAATCTCTTGCTTGCAGCGCCAGATTAGAAAGGATAATTTATTAGCATTTTTTCTTTAAAAAAGGGAATTTGTTAGTTGACATTTTGGATTTGAATAATTCAAACTATGCTTTTTGCTGAGATGTTTCTTATGATGTTGGTTTGCTTTTATTAGTGGTATCAAGCCAGAGCTCAGTGGCCTGAAGGCACGAGCAGTTGCCTCATGTATTTATTGTTTTGAAAGTGCCAAGTAGAAATGATAGCTGTTTAACTTCATGAGGGATTTTATTGTTTTCTTCTTTCTGAAGCAATAAAATAGTTTTTGTAGGAGTTTGCAGTGATACATATAATTTCCTGTGAGTCCCATTAGAAGAGAGAGGTTACCAGATATTTTTATTTCGTACAGGCAGCTTGTGTCTTATGATGGGAAGAACTTTTTTTGAATATAATAGTCATGTTGTTATGAGGCTACTGGTAAATGAATAGTGATGCATTATTAAAAGAAACGGAAGTGTTACTTTCTTGGTGCACATAAAATTACTTAACTGTGAGCTACTGCTTAAGTTACTGCTGAAAATATAAAAAAGATGCTCATTACCACTGATGAGCCTTTGAAAAGATCTGAGTGACTAAAATTAATGCCTCTGGGATGGTTTATAGAGGTTCTTATCTCTGGCTGAGCCTTGAGTAAAACTGTGTAGGGGTGGTAAAGCTGTTCCAAGCATTAGAACGTCAGGCGGCTCCTTCCACAAGATGGATATGAAATACAAAGTTATTATTGAAAAGGAAACGTGAGCGACTGCAGTCACAAAAGGATTGGTGCTAAATAAATAGTTACTGTGGCTGAAAACTCACTCAGCTGACAGGGAGTAAACTCAACAAGCAAATGTCCCATTTCATTCAAGGCATTGCTGTTGGGGAGGTGTTACTTTGTTAATGGCACCATTAAAATTAACACCTCTCCTGGAGAAATCGCAGCTTTGTCAGAAGAGGCTTAATTTTTTTTTGCCTGCTTGCAAATCCAAGCAAGCTATGGCACAGTGATGCAGTAGGTGCTTCAAAGTGGAAGCAGGGCAGCTGAACCCATCTGAGAGCTGCAGTTGTGCAGGGGAGCTTCGGATTTAGGCTGGATTAGGTCCTTATAAACCAACAGAACTCTTGTATGTAATATGACATTGTAGATCCAGTAGTCCATAAAGTCCAGTAGTCAGTGCTGAGCCCCTGACTCTGCTGCTTGTCCTCTGGGTGCCCCCTGCACCCTTAGTAGAGAAATCCAGTTGGGCTGCTTTCAGCATGGAAGGTGATGTGTTAACCAGTTTTTTACCCGCAAAATTAGCATGAGAGAGAGTAATGCATGGCAATGAAACCATTTTTTCTTAACTGCTTAGGTTTGAGAGAGCATTTGACAGTTTCTGCTGCAATTTGCTCTGGCATGTTTTCAAATGTTAGGGTATGCCAATAGAAAAAAAACATTAACACCGCTGAGGCTTTAAATCAGGTTGCAACTTCCATGTTGAAATAAGTCACCCAAATTGTTTCCTTTTACCTGTGAAAAGGAAAAACCCCCTTGCACCTTCCTATTTAATGCTGCTCTTGATTATAGTAGAAAATCCTAGACACAGCACATTTGCCACATAACTTAAAAATGGTGCTAGAATATGTCTGTTTTGCTGATGGCACAATTCTCTTATGTGGCAACTTAACCAGTGTGAAAGAAAAACCTTGCACTCACTGCCCAAAAGATTGTGAGAATGGGGAAGAGCAACAGCTGAGTATGAGATGGGAACAAGTCTTCCTAGGGCATTGTGATTCTCTAAGCTAAACCCTGCCTTTCCCATCATGTTTAATATCTTTTGATAGATAGTTCTATAAACTTGTGAACCCTTTTATGCTCAGGGATCTATATCCAGGCAGTATTACAGAAAAGCAATTAGAGGGAAGAGCTGGCTCTCCTTTCCAAGTGGCTTGTGACCAACAGGAGGCAGTCACAAGAGATAACACCACTGACTGGCAACAATTGCTCTGGGATGGTGTTTTCATTCTAAGGCAGGAATGGGTGAAAAATGCAAGGAGGTGATGCTTAGATCCATCTGAGATGAGACCTCAGAAATACAGGAGTACAGGGTAATAGATGACTTGGCTTATGTTTTTCCTTTGTAAAGATAATTTTTCTAGGCTGCTTGGATAAAAGGTGGCATGTTACCATACTCCTATTTCCAATGGTATGTCTACTCTTAAAAACAGAGGATAGTGGATCAGATTTTAGGAAAAATATTTTTTTCCCCTCCCCTCTACCAGGGCAACCCAGAAGTGGTGGGGGAGTTTCTGCTAGAAAGTGATGGTGCTTAAGTTTAGCTTTCTTGAACTTTTTTGAAAAAGACTGAAGTTATAAATGTGGTTTTCAGAAACTTAAAAGAATATTTAAAACCAATGTATACTGAATGAACTTCATGCTAAAGTATGTAGAGCTACTTTGATGCTGCCTAGTATGCAAAGAACTCATTAAATTTTGAGAAGCTTTATGTATGCTCACAATTGTCTTGTTCATAGAATATTCCCCATGAACTCCCAGCTATGCACACTTGATTGGTAAAAAGTCTTTTTTTTTGCATGTTTTCAGATAACTTTAAACAGCCAAGCAACTCCATCCAGGTACTTATATTTGGTGTAGTTTATACAAGCTATGCTGTTGCTGTTGATGGATGGTGAATCCCATGCAGGGCTTAAGTTACCAGTGGGTGCAAGTCCTTCTGTGGCTGCTGTCCCCAGAGCCCCCAGTGTTGCCTCATGGTGCCTGCAGCGTGTTGAATGGAGGAAGCTGTGCCCTCCTCTCTGCCAGGCAGAGATGTACCTGTGCACTAGAACCCCCCACATGCTGCTACCCTGGCCCAGAGATCAAGCCCTGATGGCTGGGCTGCATTCCCTGGATTTGGCAGGGTTAGCAAGCCTTCCTCTCTCTAATGTCCAGTTCTTTTTAGTGGGTCTTCTGTGGGATGAGGAGTAAAAAGAATGAGACGTCACGAATGACTAAGAGACATGCTGTCGGAGCTATTGCTTGCTGGATTTAAAAACAAATTAATAAACACAATAGCAAGGCTGATATGATCACTAAATGCCTTCTACCCAGTTTATCTGACAAATGCAGTTTGAAGTGTTTGTCTAGTTATTCTTTCTAAGCAGTTATTTATGGTGTACCACATAGTGCCGTAATAAAGGCAAACTCACTCTTTGTTTCTGCTTTATCGAAGCTACCAGACTGTGAGACCTTATCAAAGCTGTGGGTGCAGAGAAGTGTCTGCTGACTCCATTTAGATGAACCCTAGAACAGAAAACTCTGAGGAGCAAAGTCTCTGAGAAGTATTTTAGGGTCTTCTCCTTCCCTTATTTCTTACCCCAGATCATCCCTTTGCTCCCTTTTCTGACTGTTGCCTCCTCTTCCTGCTTTGCAGTTGGCTGTGACCTTTGTGAGAGGCCCATCACAGAGACCTGCATACCATGATGAACACAGTTCCACAGTTGAGTGGTGGCATGAATTTATCCCTGCACTGTATGGACTGTGTGACTTGAGTCTTTCTTAGTTTGGGCATCCCCAGTGAGATCCTCTGAACTAGCAAAGCACAGGTTAATGCAACAGCAATCCCTGAAATTCCCCTACGAGCAACAAATCATGGCTCTTGCTGAGGTTCTCCAAGCATGTACGAGTACTTGGCTATTCTTGCACAGGACCTTACTTTGCTCTCCTTTGAGCATGTATTACATAAAACACAGGGCAAGATGCTTACCTGAGTAGTACTTTTCTGAACAGTGTTTGGCTTGAAATGCCCTGAAGGCAAAATGATCAAGTTTGAAGGAGAAAATCCGGGTCAGCAAATGTGTGCTGAACATGTTGCTATAGCAGATTTGGCAGGGACTTGTATGGTGGACTAGACACTGTAAGTGCAGACAATTCATCCAGTGCTGTTTCTGTATTTAAAATAAGACTACTGTACAACAGTATTCTTTTTTCTATGTCTTTTCTTGGCTTTTCATACAGTTAGCCTTTTTCTTTAATTTGTATTCATGTTGACAGTATTTAAAGGTGCATTTGAAACAGAGCCTAACTACTTACATTTTTGTTACTTTAACCTTTATGGTCCTTGCAGATCCTTGTTGATTTCTTCTCTGTGCTCCTAATGATTTTGATGAATGCATGAGACTGCAATTAAAAACTTACACGAGTGCTTGGCAGAGGAGAGCTTGACTGAGAGAAGAAGTACAAATATTAGCTCAATTTTATTTTAAAGGCTTTCAGGATCATTTTTTCTTCAGGTCTCACATGTGTTAAGAATGGAATGCAGTCACTGAAAAAAGAACAATAGTTTCTTCTAGCTACAAAAATGAGACATGGGGTTTGATTGCTCTGCCTTTACCCCACAGATTTTACTAGTAGACTCTTTTTTATCCACTTGAATGGTATTTCACTTCAGTGACATTATTTAAAAGTGTGAATTCTTGTTTATGGTATATTTCATTCTGACAGGAGTTTACAGAGACTTCTGTAGATATTGATTAGAAAATATTGACTTATGTAGGTGAAATGGCTTTTGTCAGCAGTTCTTTGCTCCACTGGGTGTTATACATTGCTCTAATTGTTCCTTATAAAATTGCATGCTCTGCCGTATCAGAAAGCACAACGCATTTCTGGGGGTTGTCAGTTTGTGACTGTTCCCCTGACAATAGGATTTTTCCTCATCTTCTTTTTGCCACATTGTCAGGCTGTGTTGAGAGGGCTGAAATGGGGATGAGAGGCTCTCCCCCACCCACGTGGCCCTTTCTTTTTTCCTTACCTCCTGTGAAGATTACTCTGTCCCCTCTGGTGCGCTAACAGCTAATGACAAGCCCTGATGCTGACAGAAGCAACGTGATCCCCAGACTGCAGTGCCAGCTGCTTTGGAGTTGAGAAAAGATCCAAATGCTCAGAGCAGCCTGTTTTGCAACAACAGCAGTAGTATTGGGTTGTTTTGGGTCTGTGTGTGAGGGAAGCTCTACTGTGTTACTTGTTTAATTGCAGATGTCTAGAGATAAGAGGCAAAATATGTCCATTCCCACGTCTCATGTTTGCCAGTGGTTACTTGAATGTGGCAAGTGGTCTTCAGGTAACTGCACTTGGATAAAATCAAGTGTTTCACATTTTAGTTTTTAATTCTGAGTATTCTGAGTTTTTAATTCCTCAGCCCCTGAAGAGAGGATTCCACCTGGCATACAGTGTAATGGGAGATGGGAGGGAAGGAAATTACCTGCTCAAGAAACAACTTTTTTGTGTCAGCACCATTTCCATGCTAATTTTTCTTTGCTCTGGAAACATTTGGCTTGCCAGAAGCAACTGACTGACTTGAGGCAAGAACATGCTGTGTATCTTCTGTGAAAGACTACCTGTATTCAGGCATCTGGAATAACTAGTTACATCTTTATTTCTGGCGTAAGAACCACTCAGTAGGGTTGTCAGGTAGCAAGGTGATGACAAATTCTGCTTTGGTACCTTGTGCTGACTCATGTCATGCATATCATATCATACTGCAGTAGTGAGGAGCGTGGAGAGGGAGGCTGTAAATCATTGCTTTGTCTTGTACACTGAGCTGGATGCGAGCTGGACCTTTGCTTGTCCAAAAGGTTCTCTAAAAATGGGAACAAATGTGCCCTTTTTTGCAGGAGTTGGAATGGGGTAGGTAATAGAGTGGTGGTGGGAGCAGCTCTGTAGCTCCATGTGTGTTTGGTAACTGTGATATGATTAAGTGGCTTATTAGTGAAAAACACAGATCACAGGTATACAAGTGGAGGTTTCTGAATTCCAAGTGGATGTGATTTTTATGGTTTGTGTACCCCTGAAACTGTCCTCTGGCTTTCCTATTTTTTCCAGGAGTTGACATCATTTTATAACTCATTTTACTGCCAAGTGAAACAGTGGAGGCTAACGAAATTATTGCATAATGCCATGGAGAATGTGCTGAAAAAGACTCAGAAGACATGCCAAAAAATGAGCAGTCCATTGTGACTAACTCTTAGAGCCAAGAGCATTGGTTATTAAAAAAAACAAAAACAATAAAAGAAAACAAAAACCAACCCCATAGAATTTTCCTTTGAATTATTAAAAAGTAAACACAAAATAATATGGAAACTAAAGAAGTAAAAGATTGGAGGGGTTTTGATAGCTGTAAAACTCAGGCAGTCTGCAGGAGTATGGAGTAATTGGTCAAGTGAGGGTTGTAGCTCTGCTGAGGAGAGTATATACAAGATTAGACTTAAATCTATTTACAAGCAAACATGATTACCATGGGATTAGTTTTGAGGTGGAGAAGAGGTTGTGTCTTGCTCATATTCGACCAGCTGAATTGTAAACAACACACTTAACTTGTTCAAGAGCTTCTGTTTGCTACCAGAACCTGCATGCTTCTGTAAAGATGAATTTAGATTGTGTATGTCAGCATTTGGAAGGGCAGCCAGCAGCACTGAATGCTTCTGCAGCAAGTCAGAAGGGCAGAACCTGGAAACACCCATTGGTGAAGAATGGAGTTTGCTCTGCCACCTCACAGTGCTTTTGAGCAGACAGAAATGCTGTCTCAGGCTTGCATTTGTCCAAGTGGGTTTTGTCCTCTATCAGAGCTGTGGACAAGTTTAAAGGGGATGGTGAAGTGTTTAAATGGATCAGGAGAGAGCAGATGGTTGTTAACTGCTTTGTCTGCTTCATCCCCTCCATCCTCTAGAAGCTGGGGAGTAGCTGCACTTGCAGCTCATAATTGCAGTGACTTCTGGTTCCTTGTTCTGGAGGAATTGAGCTGCTGCCAGCTCTGCTGAGCTACGGATAAAGAAAAAGAGGTTGCAAAGGACAAGGAGTGGCTCAAAGGCAGAAAAGTGGGAAAAGAGTTAAGTGTGCAAAAAAAACAAAAAAGGGGGAAAAACCCACTAACTTAAGCTGCTGTGCATGTGGTCCTTGCATGTGGCCGCACGCTTATTTGGAGTGATGTTTGATGTTGGGACAGGCATTTACGACAGCAGATTAAAAGATTTTTTTGGGTTTGCCTCAGTAGTTGAACTTATCCCTGAGGGCAAAGGCGTATGTGTTTGGTTTGGTTCCTTCCTTTTAAAAGCTGTTCTTGCTCCCTTGTCAGTAAGCTTGCCTGACAAGTTAAACAGATAGTAGGTGGAATGAATTTATGGATGGTTGCTGAGTATCTAAAAAGAGTAACTAGTCATGAGATCATTAGTAATTATACTGGCTTTGCTGAAATAATTCCTTTCCAAGTAACTGCTACCAGCAGGCATAAATTGTTAGAGGGAATCTTGTGATTTGTGTGTGTATTAGAAAAAGTTAATATTCTAGGGAAAAGATGGGAACAGCTGTATTTATATAGAAGTTGCAACATTTCACATGATCCCCTACACTGTGTAGTATAAGCCAAGAAATATAGTTTTCACACATTTTTTAGAAGAAAATTACCCTCACAGAGGCTGTACATTAGCTCAGAGAAAGCAATATGATCAATAGGGCTATGGGAGACGATTGAGGAGATGTTTAGGGCATGTGATTATTTTTAACAGTGGGAATGCATTTGTTCATCCTGTTCTGGTATGATTAATCCAAAGCAATACACTGTAACAAATGAAACATACAGCACAGCTAATGTGGGAATTTTAGTTGGAGTAAAGCTGTTACAGCTCCTTTGGCTTTTACTGGGAAGATGCCAACTTTCTGCACTCGAGTATGTGGCCAATAATTTCAGAAAAAAAGTAGAGCTCCTTAAGGATGACTATTTTATTAAGAAAGTGCATATTTTGTACTAATTTTGGTCTTGAAAGCTGCTACAAGATAGCCATGGAAAGCAGACCAGCTATTTACTGAAATCTTCCAGCTACTAGTTCAAATAACTTTTGTTTGAAATTACGTTATAGTTTACTTAAACTGATAAATGAGTCTTGGCAAGAGGAGGCATTCAGGGCTAAGCTCAGACCATGCAAATGGTTCTTGTTTTCAACAGAGCTGCAACTGACAAGGAAAGAATGGAGTGGTGCTTCCTGTGGTTAACACAAAGTATTACTGACATTGAACAATCTTTCTCAACCTTGTTAGTCAAGAAAAATAAAAATGTGACATAAATATCATATTAACCTGGCACTCAGAATGAGACACAATTAGTACTAAAGTTGCTTATTTTGTGACATTACTCCTTAGGAACTGTCCTTAGCAGTGTTCTGAATTTCTCTATTGGCGTAGTGTCTCTTTTTTTTTTTTTTTTAAGAGCACTTTTAACCCTCTCAACAAGGCCACTTTTCCCTGAAATATGTAAAAAAATAACACTCATTATCATCAGAACGATTTATGTGCACAGGGAGAAGAGAGTTTGTAGTGTGCAAAAGTTTGTGTTTTAGTGTCTTTAAAAAAAATCCCCAGTGCAGTGGAAAGTAGTACAAGTCTCCAGATACAGCTACACTGTGAACTGATCTCAGAAAAACTCTAGGAAAAACTTGATCTGTACCAGAAAACCCAGTGTATGAGCCTATTTTTAAAGGATGCCCACTATTGGGAAGAGGGCTGTGGGCTATTTCACTGGCGTTTCTACAGAAATTGTGGGATAATACCCCCAAAAACCATTAACTGCCACAGGAGCCAGCAGCAGCTCACAGTGGTCCCTGCCTGGAGGGACAGGGATGCAGTGGGGGAGGCAGGGCTGGGGTCATTGCTTCCTTCTGGGGGGGGCTGGTGGAGATACCCCCATCCTTAACCCTGCAGGCACCGTTTATGGGATCCCACTGGGGTTGAAGGGTAGTCCTGGAAGTGGGGCATGGCCTGGCAATGGCTTAGCATAGGTAGCTGAAATGAGCTGTGTTTATAATAACCTGCATTTCCTCACTTCTTCACACATGCCAAAGTCAGTTTTGTCCCTTAAATGCAGGAGCTTCAAAGCAGCTGTTGACAGGCCCTTGAATGATCTGTAATCCAATGGTGCTAACAGACCAGGGAACACCTCCTTTCAGAAATCTGCTATGCTGCCACAATACAAAAATAAGTATAAACCATGCTTAATATATATACAGCCAGGATGGGCTGTGTAAACCCACAACCTTTTCTGGGTGAAAAGAAGGAAGAGGTGCCCCAAAAAGGAAGATCTTGGTGGGTGGGGAGAAATAAAACCAACGGGCTTCAGAGTCACAAAATTATGTGTAGCTCTGTAGCAAGTGAGACAGTTTCTTGGCTCTGATCTAGGAAGGGAAGTCTGGAGAAGATCAAGGAGCAATAAACAACATCAGGTTATAAAGGACAAATTCTGCCAGGCAGATTTGATCAAAACTTTAGATCAAATTACACAAGTAGGTGATGAAGTGCTTTCTCTATCTAGGAAAGGATGAAACTGCTTTGTAATGAAGGGATTAGTCTTGCAGAGGCTTCTTGCTGAGCTGTAGGATGAGCAGGGCAGCTCAGGGAAGGAGTGGGGAACAGCAATATGCAGTACTGGGAGGAGTATCCAGGGTTCAGGTAAGGGCTCACCTGAGGAGAATAGAAGCAGGTTCTTCACTGAGGCTGTCAGACATGTAGACCTGGGTCTTCCTTCCCAGCCTGAGTAGCTGGTGCTGTGTGCAGAGTCCTGACCGGGACTGGGGGTGATTTCATAAAATGGCATTTGCTGTTTAACACTGTTTCTCTAGAAAAGCAGAAGTGAGCTGCAGAGGTGGTTGAACTTGGCAGTGGAATTTATGTGTTCATGGTGCTTGACAAGTCAGAGAAATAATGTAAATGGGAGGAAGTTTCTGGAAGCTTGAAAGTATACTCAAGGAATAAAATGAGGTTTAAAGTGGAAAAATACAAGTTGGCACATTATTTTGGGAAATAACTAAAAATGCAGATGCTCCATGAAAGAAGACCCTTGGAAAACAGTAGTGCTGGAAAGGACCTGGGGTTAATCGTGGGAAGGGAGAGCAGCAGGATCTTGGTGTGCAGCAGAAAAGACATGCCAACATCTCTGTCACATTGCCTACAGGACGCTGGGTGACTGCTGTGAGCCAGACACTTTTCCCAAAATTACAAAGGAGGTATGATTTAAAGTACGGGTTTTGTATATTTCAAAGTGGTTTTTTAAAGGAGTCAGCCGTTGGTAGAAAAATGTCAACTGGCTCTGTTAAAAAGTTTTGTTTTGGTTTTCTAAGTGATAGAGTTTAGGTTGCAGAATCAAAATGTCAGGAATGGAAGAGCTTATATGCTAAAACTAGACTGACTCAGGCAACTGGAAATGTTGATGTCCTAAGGTAACTCTTTGGTACTGTACTTGGTGTATGCCAGTGAAACTTTGGTATGCTTAAGTAAGTAGGTTTGAGGAGCTGTGTGGTTAAAGTCTTTAAAGTTCAGAATTGATCCATTAGCAAACTAAGTACAGAACACTTTATAAAAATAAAGACTTATAATAGATCTTATTTCTTTCAGAGAGATGTATGTTTGCAGTGTTCAAAGGCCTTAGGGGAGGGAAGGGTCTCAGCTAGGTTAAAAAGTAGGTTCTTGTGTTTTTGCACCCAAATTGCGTACTACGTGATTAGTGTGAAACGGGCATTAAAATAAAAGCATGAAGAAGTTAAAAACATCAGAAGCTTCTGCTTGAAAGACGTTTGTTACTTTAGAGCTGCAGCAATTCTAATTAGCAGACCTGCCCTTCACAGGGAAGATGTCCAAGGGGCATGGCTGAAATCCAGCTGTAATTGTGAATGTTTCTTATATTCTGCAATCACAACTGTTGACATTGGGAAGCAATGAATCTATTCACTGTTCACAATTTTTGTGGACCTAGTCCTTTAAAGAGCACCTTGCTATGTAAGTAACTCTTACTACCCAGTGTTTAGCGACATGCATTTCCAAGGATCAGGTGCTCCGCAGCAGGAGGTGGGGGTGGTGCCCCTCCATGTCCCACCATCTCTGTGCAGAAAACGATGTTCTGCCTCAGTCTCCTGAAGTCTCATTTAGTTTATGAAGCAGGTTGTGTCATTGGAGAATTGCTTATACCTGTACTTCATTCATACTTCCGCTAGTGTTTGGGGAGACTTCCTTCTCAGCATGCTGGTATGATCGGTTCAAGATTGAAGGTGGTACTGATGGGGGCTTCTGTTCAGCAGCCTGAAGTCAAGTATTTGCCCCAAGTAGCTGCCTGGTGCTCTGCTGAGAGAGTGGAGGGGGTTTTTTCTCACAGAGACAGCTCTTGCTAAGCACCCTCATTTGGGAATAGAGAGGGATAGGTAATCTTCCCCCCACGTTGCTTTCTTACAGGAAAGAATCTGTCTCTTCCCCATGATCTGTTTTTGGAAAAAAAAAAAATGGTTCAGCCTAAGCAGGATAATATCTCTGCATTTTCTTGAATTGTTGCTTAGAACAGTTTCATCATGTTCTGACAGCTTTTATGAGTGAGTATGCAGTCTGAGAGCATTTTTGGGGAAATGTGATGCAAACATTCAAGTCAAGGTATAAAACCATTTTCAGGCTAGATTTTTAAACACATCAATAAAAAAAGTATTTTTTTCTTTTTTGGGGGGTAAAGCAGACTTGAGAATACAGAATAGCAAAGTCTGTTACCAGTATGAGCAATTGTCTAAATTAAAAAAGCCAAACTGCAACACAGCAAGGTGAGGGTTGTTACGTTCTGAGGGAAGCATTTTGACTGTTTTTCCTTTGTGCTTGTTGCTGCAAAGAAGGAAGCTGCCCTAAACTATTGATGAAGAGAGTTTTGCCAACCAGTGTGCTGATGCTGGAAATACATTGCAGTTTCACTCCTGGTAGCAAATGGGCACTGATAATTGTGGAACTGGACCTACTACTGGAACTAACACCTGAAGTTCATGTTACTTCAGCATGTTACTATCCTGGAGAAAAGGGTTCATGAAAATCCAGCTATGGGGCTTCTGGAAGTCTCCCTTGATACTTTTATATTTGGCACAAGCAGATCCTGCAGTGACACTTCTGTTGCTAGAGTCCTGCAATACCCCCAGAGTTCAGATTCCTTTTGTCTGCCAGGGGCTCTGCCTTGACATACTTGGTGTCCCCTTGTGCCCCTAGGTTACATGATTAGAAGGGGATAAATAGCATTTCAGATTGGTGCTTGTGCTCAAACTTAGTTTTGTGATGCTTTTGCACAAAGAAATGAATGATGATGAACTTTAGTAAGTACTACATGGAAAACGTTTATTATATTGGAGGGAGGCTGACAGTTCCCATAAGCATGGGAATAATCCTGCCCAAGGTATGAATGACTTAAACTCCTACTAAGGCAAGGCCTGTAGGAGCTTCTCAAAACACAGGGAAAATACCTCAGGTTATGATGATGAAATAAAAAGAGAAAATCCCCATACTTCTCTCTTATTCTGAAATCTCAGTGTGTGTATTATAGGAAAACATGTTTTACAAGTGATTCTTTGGAGACGAATGTTTTACATCTGTTGTTTAGGGCTGATGGTCTAAATGACGTGAAAGGGAGAAAAAGTAATTCCATCTCTTGACTGTGCAGCATTTTATCAGACTCATTGGAACTAAATTCACCATCTGTGCTTTTCTGTCAGGTCAGTAATAGCTTTTCCTAAGCATTTTTTTTTTTTTTTTTTTTTTTTTTTTTTTTTGGAGAGGACCTGATTTTTCCAGCAATGCAAGTAACCTTGTGCCACTGTACATTTTCAACAACATCATGGGGTAGTTACTACTTTTTTTAAAAGGCATGTTTGTAAGAAGTTAAAAACCCAATTTTTTGAATGAGCAAATCCAACCATCCTTTCTTTGCTTCTGCGCTGAGAGATTATTCCCAGAGCACCTTGTGCATTGTGAGGCTTTTTAAAATAGACTTCAAAGCTGGTAAACCAGAAATGTCACTTAAGAGTCATAATGTGAGCTAGAGACACTTCTAATTGGAGCATAGTGTCCCATGTTTATGTTGGAAATAGGATACAGCTCCCTTGTGGAGTACTAGAAAAAACAACCTCTGATTGTATTGTGCATAGATTTCTCCCAGCTTGAATTTGTCACCCTTAAGAAAAGTCAGCAATTGGTTTTGATCCCTTCCAAAATATCTCCCTCTGGTTTGAGCAGTGGGCGTTAGCATTTAGCCCTGGGTGTACTTGTCAACGTTGCACTCACTGCCTCCTTTTAAAATTCTTATTTTAATATCTTTGGTGCAATTTCTTCAAGCCTCTTTTCCCAGTTTTGAGGAATTTCTGGACCTCCTTGAGGAGCAGGTACTCCTGATGAACTTCAGGAAAAAAGAATCTCTGCAGTCACAATACTGCTCCCCAGCTCCAGCCAGATCTGGCTGCTGCATTTGCTCATTAGAGTGAGGATGCAAACAGCAGCAGATGCCTGTTGGTGGTAATTAGGTAAAAGAGTACTGCAAATGCTGCACTGAGAGGGGAGGTGCTTCCCAGACAGGTTGGAGAGGGATCATTCCTATTTTGAAGGGCTGTTATTAGACTTCCCATAGCCCAGCTTTTCTGACTGTTTTGCGAATAAAACAAGTGCACCTCCTCTTCTGTGTCCTACTTTCTTTCTCTTCCTGACTTTTACATGTCCCTCATTCTCCTGTTTTCATTGCACATGACTCTGTTAGTTGTTAGTTGGTTATGGTTAATCTGCCCCCATGTAGGGATAATCGTTTGAAAAGACTGGTTCTTTCTGCCTTGCATTTTGCCGTGTGGCCCCAGCTGCCTGGGGACACAGAGCAGAAAGTGACCTTTATTGCAGCTTGGGCTCAGGTTGCTGTGTTTCAGGGCAGTTCAGTGCCGAACTTGTGAGCTGGCTATGGCTTTTCAGACGTGTCATCTTCTCCGGTACTAGAAAGAGGTGGAAGGCTGCTGCACAGAGCAGAGAAGCAGGGAAGAAAAGTTCTTGCTTAAGAAGGATGAGCTGCTTTATGATAGCTGCTGTGCTGAGCTCAGTACCTCTTTACATCCTCAGCCACATAAGTCATTCTTGCATGTGGAGGACCTGGAAAGAGGAAGGACATGGTGACATCTTGCTTTTTTAGGTCAGTGCTTTTACTGACCTGGTAGCCTTAAAATAGGTAGTTATAAGTGGCAGGAAGACTGTTAGAGCAGGACTGCAGGAACGGGATGGCACGGACACTGGGGAGCATCAAAAACATCCTCTTGTGCTTTATCCAAATTGACATTTAATCTGTTGGCAGGTTTGAAGTCTGCTGGATTCCTATCTCAGGATGAGATGTGAATAGCTTGCATTTAAGATGTAGTGCTTTTTAAAAATATAAGCTATAAGTAAGTGCTCTATTGTGTATTAATATTCACAGCTCATTGAAAACAGTGAATATGGGGCAAACTCCTCTTACGTTTAGTGGCAGTGTACAAAGTTCACTCCAGCCTGTTGCCTTTGTGTTTTCTAATGTCTTTGTGAGGTCCTTAGCTGTGAAATGGACTTTATCAGCAGCTATGTGTGATTGCAGTGCTTCAGCCCAGGCGTGGCCAGCTCTCCTGAAATGCATTTTTGTGTGGTGTTTGATCTATGCTTTACTTCTTGCGGTCTTGCTGTACAGATTGACAACTCCTCACCTACCTGACCAGTCTTCTATTTCAGTTTGTCTGTTCAAAGTACCTGGCTGCTCAGGGTGCAGGCACTCCCCTTCCCTTTGTGCTGTATCAGGGGTGTGCCCAGCCAACACAGCTCACCCGAGACTGTAGCAGTACAGGCCAGGAGCCAGTGTCACTCATGGCAAGTGCAGCTTAGTTGAGGGTGTGAGCAGCACTTCAGAGAAGAACATGCAAACTCTGGACACTGAGAGGATACTTCAGCCCCAGTTTAAACCTTTACAGAGGCAGGGATAAAAAAATGAAAAATTCTGCACAAAGATCCTGTTACCTATCTTTCTGTCTATATGGGTTATCTCCATGGGGTTCTCATCTCACAGCATGGGCAGGGCTTCCTGGTGGAGGCTTTTATGTTCTTTATTTTCATGTGGGTGTTGTGCTTACAGGAGGTGTTCTGGATCTGTGGAGCTATGGCTCCCCTCTAGACTTCCAACTTAGCTGTGAGTTTTTCAGATCCAAAACCTCCCCCTGGGAATTTCTTAATCCTTGCTTTGATTGAGAAGATATTCCGGTTAATTGGCAGAGGTTTTTTGCTTTGAATTATGAAAGGCCCTTGGATGTGGCTGTATGAGATAAGGCGCTTCCTAGACAGTTCAGTGGAGTCCATTCTGATTTTAGCTAAGCAGAAGAGCCCTCCTTAGCAAATGCAGCAGAATAACAACAATTCTTTCTGTCCAGGCTAAATGGTGACCCACTCTCAGAGCATACAGTTTTTGTGTTGTGAATCCTACTGCCCCTATAAACACTTCAGTTGCTAATATTTAGGCAGTTATGTAACTGAGCTATATGAATGCAGCTTGCTTTGGGCTCTTATCTGAGGGAAAGAAGTACAAATATTAGGGTGTGAGCCACAGCTCTCAGAAAATCAGTTACAGCTTTCAAGGAGGCTACTTTAGAAACACTGTTAGGTAATTGATTGCTCTGATGTATTTGATGTGAAGTTAAGTAAATAAAGATGCTAAGTAGGATGGTGTATCATTTCACAGGGATGGTCATAAACCAATCCTGGGGATTCTTTCTGTGCCTAATGCCATACTTAGTTTGCAATACCCTCATATTAGATTCTTGCTTTTCACAATAAGCTGTAAGTGCTAGTTATCAGAGAGGAGTTACATCTTCCCACAAATGGGCTTAAGGGAATGTTTTAATGTATCTGTGCCTGTATCCTTGACTGTCTCTCCTGATCCTATAAGTCAAAAGCAGATGACAGCTGTAGATAAAACATGACGCAGCTCATGATTCCCATAGGAATTGAAGAGGAACCTCTGGGAAATGTGCTCCCTTTGCAGAGAGAAACATCAGCATGTACAGTTGAGTGTGGCACTTAATGAGCTCCCGTAGTTTGCAGGTCAGACCTGACATTAACCAAAGTGACTTGGAATAATTTTGATTGGATGGCTTAAAAGGTCATACGTAAATTGAGTTTTGAGGTTGCAGATGACTTTCTAATGGATTACAAGCTTTTATCATGAAAGCATCAGGTACAATCGGTTTATACTTATGAGGGGCCCTGACTAAGACTGATTAGGTGAAATTAAAAAAAAAAAAAAGGAAAGCTGAGTTGAATTTCTCTTAGGGTTCACAGGGCTTAATTTCTTCTTAGACACTGAGACCCCTTCAGCTTGGGGATTATCTCCCAAGTAAAATAATCACATTGCATTTAGGGGCGTCTGAAACTAAACTGGATGAAGTACTGGAAAAAACCCTGTCAAGAGCAATCCAGCACTAGTAGTAAAATGGACTGAATAACCTCAGACTGTTTGAAAAGGCCACGTTTACCATGTCAGCAGAGAGCACACTGCACAGTCTGGCATATTGTAATTACTTTGCTCCTACTGTACAAAAATACTGCAATGCCTCAAATTTGCCCTGATAAAAGCTGCTGTAACTGTGCTGTGTTTTTTCCCTTGTACCTCATACTTGAATACAGGCAGACCATTTTCACCCTGCATTTTTTCCTTCTGGCTACCTCAGGACTGAGCTATTCTATCCAGCTGCACAGCTGCTGAGGATATGGGGGCTTGTTTTCTTGCCTCAGAAAGGAAGACTCCCTTTTTTATGCTTGATGCCCATCTTACCACAATATGCATGAACCTTTTTCTTTCTTGCCTGTAATAAAATCAAGATAAATGAAGTGTTGAGACAGATGAATGCAGTGTCAGTGTAGTAAAGGACATGAAATAAAATGCTGTGGAAGGTTTGCAAAATCTGGTTAATGGTCATAGATATTTTACACAGTGTTAATCCCACAGATGCTGATGGCTGGTTAACTGTCCACAGCTTTGAAACTGGGTGTTTGGAGGGACTTGCTGTGATGTATTTGTAGGCAGTTGTTTTAAAGAAGTTAATTCATGGGAATTTGACTGCTTTTGAGGATCCAGTCAATGTATTGTCACAGACCAGGGAATGCAAGTAGCATCAACTGGGGTAAAGAACTGTGTTCTTGAAAGTCAAACCTGTGTCTGGTTTCCTTTGAAGCTGTTTTAAATTTGGATTTCAGATCCCAAGATTGACAGTCCTTGTTCAGTAGCCTTATTGAACCTGTAGGTCCTTCAGGGTTGGCAGGCTATGTAAAACACAAGTGTTCATTCAGTGTTTTGTCTGCAGTTGCTGAAATAATTGCACAATCTATGTACTTCATGTAATTATTCAAATATTTTTTTAAAATTTATTGTTCCTGAACCCTTTAGTTCTCAATTAAAATGATTTTATAATTCATTTGCATTACTTGGTAATGATGAGAAGTGGGGATAGCGGTATTTCAGTCTAGAGGATATTTGGGTAATGTTCATTTAGGAGCAAACAATTTGTCATCTCTCACTTTTTGGAACAAAAGAGCCAGTTCATGTTCAATTGACAGCAATTTTCATTTATAATGGTAGGTCATGCTGAAGAGTGTGTGGCAGTATGACTCAAGTTTTTCAAAATGACATCCATATGGTTGGCTTGGTTTGAAAAGCAGTTTGAAAAATAATATGGGCCAAAACATAAGTCTCTGCTGTTTCTTTTCCCATCTTATATACAGAGGACAGCACTTGTTGGAATGCCTGAAGTTAATTGTTGTTTGAAATCAGAAGTGCAAAAGGTCACATGTTGTTTAGATGTTGCAGTTTTAGGAGTTTTTTTGTTTATTTCTTGTGAGTGGTACTGAGAAGAATGAGCCAAACATAGAAAGAAGGTTGTTTCTGTAGTGGCTGAAAATGGCTGCTGAGCCATTCAACTAGAGATTAATTATGGGATAGTCAGCAAGTGTTCTAAGGAGAGCTGCCCATGGGGAGTACTTGTAGGTTTGGCTGGTGGATACTTACTGAAAGACTTAAGGATAATAATACATAGTTAATGAGATGATTAATTAGGCAGAGGATACAATGAAACTGTAAAAAAATTAGGATGAAAAAATCAAACATCTTTCTAATAATACCTGGTTTTGACTCAGTAAACTACTGCTGTCACAGAGCTGAGGATCTGCAAAGCTGTCTGGGGCACAGACTGAGAAAGATGGTTTGCAGTCTTTGGGTGAACATCTTTTTAGGAGACAAATCTTTGTTTGAGTAGATGTTCATGGGAGAAGATTTCCATCTGTAACAAAGTATGGGGAATGTTTGATGTTTCCCCCTTCCCTGTGGTTTATTTTAAAAAAATGAAAATTTGAACAGTTTATTTTCTTTTATATTTTCTGGCAGCCTCCCCGGCCTTGGGAGTGCCAGCCCTGCCTTCCCAGGGCAGAGTGAAGGTCTGGACCCTTGGCATGCTGTAATGTAAAGTACGGATCTTATCAAACTAACTGCTTTGGGCTTTAATTTAGAGTTGAAATGTGGAACTGTCTAGCACATTTCTGTTACATGTAACTCTTAAAAACAGGATTTAAAATTTGTTTTCACTTTTCTATTAAAAATAGAGGCTGTTGCAACAGATACCAAGAATACAGTGGTGCCAGATGCCAGAACCTTGCTATAGGCAAAAATGTTTGCCGCTCTGACCTTCATGTGCAGGACTCATTTATCACATCAGTGCAAGGGCTGGAGTCAGGTCATCTTGTGGGATCCTTCAGACATTCATCTTACTGTAGGATATGCAAGTCATATTGAATGTTTCTGTATTGCAGGACCTGTGATAATTGGTCATAACCTGCATATGGCATGAAACTCGAAATGTCTTTTTGAGCTGACAAGCAGGGAGGGAGGAAACAGAGTGGAGTGGAAAACCAAGGTTGAATAGAGTCAGTGAGCACAACCTGCAGCTCTGTGCAGGTGGCTCCCCTGTTGGGCTCCATGCCCATTTGATGTCTTTTAGGGATGGATCACAACAGAGCATGTGGAGAACTGGTAGCCCTTCTTACGCTGCTGTGCTGCCTATATCCTACTGTAGGAGTGTCCTATGGGAGAGAAACAACACAGAGCTGTGATCGAATGGAATGGTTATAAAGATTGACAAGCAGACTTTGTGCCACCTTAGATGCTTTAGTTTGTCCATCCACTGCCCTATGTTAGTCGGGCCAGATCCATGGTCTGTTAGACTGGACTCTGTGGAAATTGAAATCTGTGTTTATTGCACCCAGAACAGTTGAAACAGACTGATAAGGTACAGGCTAACTCCAGTAAAGCCTGCAACTTAATTTGATGACAGTGAGCAGTGAAAAACAATTTCACTTTAATTACAAACTAAACAAACATATGTATTTCTGGTTTTTGAGTAGTGTAAAACAGTTTCCAGATTTTCTGTGGCTTTATATACTGAAATGAAGATGTGTTTAGTGGAAGCTTTCACAAATGTGACACAATGTGGAAATTTGGAATATTTTATGCCTATAACAAGGCTGTTCCATTTTATATGGAAAAAATATTCACTGCTTCTGCAGTGGCAGTTTATGTTCTTGCAAGACTGCAGTCTAGATAAAGTCACACTTTCGCTTGCAAGTGGAAGCAGGGGCTTAAATGGCCGGACTATCCTATTTGTTACATTTAATTTATTTGTAACACCACATGTAGTGGTGTAGATTCAGGCACAGTGTAGATCTATCAAGCACTTAATTAAGACTGTGGAGTCTAATCTATTAAGGCTCCAGTAAGGCTTCCTCAGTATTTATGGTGTATCCATAAGTAACGAACAGAAAGGGATGAGCAAGTCCTGGTCTGATCACTAGGCAGTTCAGTTGTTCTCCATCCTGCAGGGAGGCTCCACATCCTCAGGGTGTGTTTGTCTGCCAGCCTGGAGGTATCAGGGAGAATGGGCCTTGTTCTTCCTTCACCCCATTCCTCCCTTGGAAACAGGCAGGGCTCAGGCTCCTTTTATGCCTCTGCCTCTCTCACAGCTGGGCTGGGGAGCTGAAGTGAGTGGTTTGTGGAGGCTGACTTTCCTACCTGGAAAGGTGAGGGGCAGGTTAATGCCAATGTTACTCTTTAAAAGGAGGGATGTGCTTGTACAAGCAAAGTCTGTGCTGTCCTGGGGTAGTGCAAGCAGGCTGTCTTCTGTAGTGCATTTGCTAAGGTTTGAAAGGATTCTATTTCCCTTCCAAAATACAATCATAAAAAAACCAAAAAACAGATATGAGGAAGAGGGACCCAAAGTGCCTTTGCAGGAATGACTCACTGACCCTTATAAAGCTTAATGTTCTGTGCTGTCTCTCAACCACTGGATTTAGTATGAACCAAAAGAGAAGATGGTCTTCAATTTACTGTGTTTCACCAAGACTGAGGAGTAAAGTGGAGCTGAATAAGTGGCGAGTTGTGCAGAGAAATCTTGTGCTCTGTGTAAAACAATGCTCTGTGTGCAGAGAAGGTGCAAGGCCATGGTCTAACCCCTCTAAAGAAGGCAATGATCTGAACATCTGTTCGTGTGGTTAAGAGCCAAATGTAATGCAAACATTTTGGAGCTGGAAGTTGTGTACTGGAGGTTTCCATCAGGATATGGATAAAGATAAAGCTCCCCTGAAACAAGTGTTACCTTCTCCTTCAAATCCAAAGTGCTATTTGCTGAAGACACTGCCACCAGCAAAAATGCTCTTCTCTCAAATAACTCTTTCCCTTTAATGTTAGAGCATCTCCTTTCTGTTTGGTTTTTCTTTTTTTTTTCTCCTCTAGCTGTGCAGTGGATTGCACAGATGGCCTAGCATAAGGAAGAAGGAAAATAAGGATGATGCTTTTTGATGGATTTATTTGTATACAAGTCCCAGTGGACCTAAGTATTAAATAGCTTCTGTTTTTTAAAGTTGGCATGAGTGTACAGAAGACTGGGCACACGTCACTAAAGCTGGATTATTTTTTTTTTTAGTAGATAAAGTGGATTTTAGTCTTAGAGTGGATTTTTAGTAGAAGCTTGTAAATGACTGAACTCGAGTTTCTGAAAAGTCCAATGTAGTGGGGGAGAAACACAAATGGTGACTGAAAGGAAATAATATTTTAGAAGAAACCTTGAAGCTGTTATTGGAACTAGCAGATACAAATTGCCTCTACCTTTTAGTTTTTACATGCAGAAATGTTTGAACAGATGATAAGAAGTGCGATTGGGTATAAAACCTGCTTGTCTCTCTTGTGAGACAATGATGAAAGTTGATGTGCCAGACCCCTGTTGGTCAATACCTGCTGAAAAGCTGTTTTCCAGTAATCCTCCATTAAAAGCTTTGGCTGCCTGCTGAATGTGATAAGAAAGGGACTGGTCAGAAAGCAGTTCAAGAGCTCACCTCTGTAATAACGTGTGTTACCGCACTTTGATTTTTCATTTCTTTTTTCTTTCCATTTGTGACAATTGCTCAGTTATCTCGGGAAGAGGAGGAGGTATCTCCAATGCAGTCGCTGTTTGTATACATCGTAATGCAAAGGAGTCTTGCCTGAAGACACAGCTGAAAGCAGGATGTTTGCATGCAAAGCATTCAAGATCTGAACCCTTAAATGTAAAGGGCTAGTCAATATTTTTGGAATTATTTGGGTTGATGAATAACCCCTGTTCATGAGTGGCAGTGCTTAGGATGCTGTGGAGTTGGAGCTCTAGGGAGAAATGGCATGTGTTAGCTGAGTGTAGACACCCTGGGATTGCACTTGAGGCATTTCAACTTCCTCCTTCAGCTGCTAGAGAGGAGGAGGAAATGATCCTTCTTTGCTCTTACTCATCGCCCTTGGAGACTCCATCCATAGTTAGTTATTGTGTATTTGAGTTATTTCTGGCTCATTGTACAGTTATATAAATGCTTGTGCTGGAAGAGTGCAGGGGGTGGGAATATTCTGCTAGAGAGCTGAAGGCAAAGCAGAGATACTTTGCTTCTTCCCCTCCGTGACAGCACTGCCAGTTTCAGTGGGAGTGGGTTTAGGATTTGGGAGAACATGCTACTCCTCCTGCTCTTTCTGCTTTTTATTTTGCAGTGTTTTGTGTGTCTGCCCTCAACAACTGCTCTGTGTTCTCACAAGTTGATGTGGTTCTTGTTCATTTCTGTGTGTCTTGTCCCCCTGCAGTGTTGGTGGATCCTGCTGGATTGAGCTGTAAGACATTCCGATTTTACTTTATTGACAAGGTGATAGCAGTGCTTTAGGTAGCAGAGATACCAGCAGTTTCTGGAAGAAACCCCACATTTTATATCATTTGAAAACTGCCTGTCTTTTACCCACCCAAGATTATTAACTCATGTTTTGCAGGCAGAGTTTAAATTCTGCAGGAATAAAAAAAATGTGGGCTTGCCAAAGGAAACTACCCAGGCATAGGTACTTGAGATTGTGGGTTTTGTTTGGTTGGGTTTTTTTTTTTTTTCATGCCAAAGGAATGCTTCTGTTCAAGGGGAGCTTTCTTGAGCACATGCCTTTCTTTGTATTGCAATTGTGTGGTTTTCAGTGTGAGATATATTTACAGTTCAATCGCAAACTGTTGCTTGGCAGTGAGAGTTACAGTAATTGAAATCACCTGTCAATAACCATATTGATTGGCCCTGTCTTTCTGGATATCTTCATGAACTGAAGCATGAAAACATGATCCAGTGGTGCCTGAAGATGGAAAATAATTTCTTTAGAACTGCAAATACTGATAACCTCTAGAGATGTGCTTGGTTGTTGTCAAGTTGTTGTATGCATGTATGAGCATGTAGGCAACCTGGTTTCTGTATAGCAACTACAGCATTCTCTCATATTCTCCTAGTTCAACACAAGTATACAGAGGAAGCTGGAGACAGTGGTAGGGAGATGTTTTGCCTTCCAGTTGCAGAGAAATGGTTTGATTTGGAGCAGGCAGAATGAAAAGTCATCATGAAAAAATCAACAGGTAGTACAGTATAGCATGTATGGGAAACTAAGTTCTTTGAGCATAGAAGGGCAAATTTGAAGTGCCTGGTGACTCCCAGATGAAATAGAATTGATCGCACAGCTTTGTAAATGGATCAACATCTTTGGGTATCAAGGCAAAGAGGTTGGTCAACCCTTTAAGAAATGGGGTATAAGCAGCCTGGTTTTGGTGGGACTGAAGGTGGAGTGTGTAAGAGGCAAACAAACAAGCCCAGTTCTGGTAAAGAAGTGTGTGTGTTCAGTGCCTGTGAGAATGAAGGTGGCTTTTGTGGTCACCCTAATAATGAACTGTTAAATCAACCTTGCAGGCCATTAAAGGATGGAAAATATTTGTAAAGGACATGCTAGCTTGTACTTACAAAGTACATTCTATTCAAGCTTTAAGAGATGCTAATAAAAGTGAATCATACACAGAAAATATATTTATCTGCAAGTGAATCATCTCTTTATTACATGTGTGTTTCCACATGTGCATCTCACATACTGAGAAGTAGGATCTGTTTGCATGTATACATAATGCTGCTTAAAATCATAGCAACAAAAGATTCAACAAAAGTAACATTGAAGGTGTGATTTGCTACATAAAAAACCCCTTTTGTCCTGGTAACTACTTTTTTCAAGTTTAAAAGGGTAGGTTTTTTTTTTTAAAAGAACATCTCAAATCAGAATCATCATTTTGCACAGCTAAGGTATAAATGTATGCTCAAACATTGGCTAGTAATTAGGTTATTATCAGATGGGTAACTTGCCTGGGGACCTGAGACAGTAAACTGCCATAATTGCCTTATGATATGGAGATGTCTGTTTGTTTTTACACAGACTTATCTTCAGTGTTGTTGGAAATAGATTATTGTTCCATTTCCAAAGAGAGAACAGGAGAAAGAGCAGAGAAATCAGGCAGTATGGGGCTTTATGAACAGATTAAAAAATGCTCAGGTCAAAGAGTTTGAGCTTTAAAATACTGTTTCTTTTCATTTACTGCCAGGGTCACAATGCAGGGTGGTGGCAGGGGAAATGCAGAATTGCAGCAATATGCTTGCATTTCATGCAAACAGTTGAAATGAGCAGGGCTGCAAAGCTGCAGTCTGGGGCCATTATGTTTTACTGAGAGATGCCAAGCAGAACTCTTGTGCAGAAGACTGTGAAATGATGAAAATTCTCACATGGTGGTTAATATGGTTCTTATCAGTATCCTTATTTGAGATTCATGACTGTACATCACAGAAGGCTGCGTCCTGATTAAACCCACTGCACTGGTTTTCTCTTCTGCACCAAACAGGTGCAGACAAAAAGGCATGGAAGTATAGCTGGCTGGAAAACATAGCTGGCACAGGAATGAGGTGACAGTTGAAGAGTCTAACTCTTAGTTGATCTAAGCAGGCACAGAATTAGATTGTAGTCCTGGAAAAAGTCAAGTAGATTGTTAGTGTGGCTAAGTGCCAGACCTTCTTTTCTCCTTGTTTCAAAAACCATGGTGAAGTTGGAAACATGAGTGAAATGTTAAGACCTGTTAATAAAATCTCATTCTGTCAGCCACGATGTAGCTGGTATTTCCCTTCTGGAATCAGAATGAATGGGTGAATGGTTATTAATATGTAATGAGATCTTATGGGAACAATAGCATTCCAAGCAAAGGAAAAGAGGGATTTTGAGAAGGGAATCATTCAAGGGAAAGTCAGGCTTGCCATGCTGGCATGTTAGTGCTAGTGGGGCATGGTCCTGAAGGCTCGTGCCAGTGTTTTAAAAGCTAGAAACAGCAGGATGCTTCAACCATGAAAGCAGGCACCCTTTGATGCTGTGCTGTATCAAGTCTCTTGTTCCACTTCCCTGACTTTTACCATGTTTTCCTCTATCCACTGAAAACTGCTGGAGGCAGAGGTCATGCCTTTTATTTGTCTATATAGTGCTGCTACTTGTGAGGAACATATTTTTGTTGGTTGCTAGAGGAACAAGAGCATTGGTAACATACCCTTGCATATAAAATTCTTTAAGTCTCTATAAAAATGCATTTTCCCCAATCTGTGTGGGAGCCTGTAACTCCTGGTTTTCTAAAAGCTGAAGGTGTACACTAGACAAAGGCTCAGTACTCAGACCAAGCTCTGTGCTGCTGACAGTCCACTGTCTGGGCTGGATGGGCATTCAGTCTGACCCATTCATTGTCCCAGTGCTGTGTCACATGGACAGAGCAACCCCAATAGAGCTTGTGTTCCTCCTGGACAAGGGAAATGCCAGAAAACCTCCTCTCTCCATGGGGTATCTCTCTTTCAGTGACTACACAGTGTTCAGTGCAAGCTTTGTTATACTGTACTTTTTATTAAACGGCTTCATGGCTTGGGCTTGATCACCAAAGAATTTTGAGGCTGGTCATTACTGATGGAGCTCACCCTTATTGTAGCAACTTGGACCATGCACTCCAGTGAATAAATAACCATTATTGTGGCTTTGTGTATTGGAAGATGTAGAATGAATATATTTTAATACAGTTTAACACAATGTTTTCCAAGCTTTTATTGCCTAAGGACTGTATCATCATGGAACATAAACTGCTGTTCCCAGACTTAAAATTGTACTCTCTCTTATTAGCTAGGTATCAAGCATAGGGTATAAACTGGATAGGATTATTTTTTATTTTGCCAGTCTTGCTCAGATGATTTTGCCGTAAAGCTTTTCTGGTGCTGTTTCATCAGTAGCATCTGGGCTGTTTGCAGGTTGTGTTAAATTAGTTTCCCCAAACAACTTCTGTTGATCTATTATGGACACAAACATACAGCTAATATGTACCTAGGAGAAAATGTTCACGGTACTCTTGCCTCTTGTTGCAGGTAGACAAGTGCTCTAAATCCATGCCCAAATAGAAAGGATATGCAACAGGTACAAATGCTCATTAAAAAGTTATTATTTTGATATAGCTCTGATTTCTACTTCCCTGCCCTCCATCTTTTGCTAAGTTACTTTTCAAGTTTGTGTGAGCTTCCAGGGCAATTTCTACTTCTAAGATCAAAAGGTTTTTCATGGTTGTACAGGTGAGACTATGATGGATTTCAGGTGTTTTAGAAAAGCTTTATGGAAAGGTATTTCAAGAGCTGGATCAAGAACATAACTGAGCAAAACAAATACAAAGGTGGTAGGCTTGCACTTTATTGCTGAAGTGTGTGTCTCACACCCAAACCAGCCAATGAACAGATTCAAGAATTAAAATGCACAATGTATACTCAGAAACAGAGGAAATACAGATTCATAGCTGTGTAATGAGCGCTGCTTCTTGTAAACAGAGCAGCATGAGGGCAAAGATGCTAATTAAGCATGCAAATTGAATTTGCAAGGATTTCCGAGCAGGGAAGACATCTAAAAGCAGGCTTGATTTTTCTAGAGGATGGCATGAGTGATTTGCCTTTACTACGTCTAAGCTCCTAGAGACATCCTGATAACCAATAGTGTTCAGAGCTTTTTAGAATCAGCAAGGGAAGTGCTAGGGACCAAGTGGCAGGCTCTTAGTCCTTTCAGAAATGGCAGATCTGTCCTGGCTCGAGAGTTAAAGAAAGAAAAATTAAAAATGAATGTTTAAAAAACTGTTTAAACTTTTTAAAATTTAAATGAAACATTTATGACTCACAGTTGGTGATTGACCTTTTAGCTCTCTCACTCTGATCAGAGCTTTGCTAGACTAGGATTTTTTCTCAGCTGAGAGTTACCTGCATGAAGCTGTAATTGTGAGTTTTAACTAGAGCGAGGTTTGCTGACACACCTTCCCTGCGGGTTAAAGAAATCACAGCATTTTATAACTTTCTGGCGGCAGCTGGGAGAGTCTGAGCCACAGTGATCTGTCACTGTCCTTATCTTCCCATTCACAGAGCAGTGAGAGAGCTATTAATCATCCTGCCTAAGGCCTGGAAGCGTGTGGAAATGCACAGAGAATTGCCATAACTTCTGAACAGCCAACACAGCAGGATCTCCTAGTTGCTGCCTGCTTTAGGTCTGAAATACTGACAGGTTCTTCAAAATCTCTGTGAGGACCTATTTTTCCTTCTGGGCTGGTGTCCGAGCTGCTACCTTATCTCCCCTGGAGAAGGCAACAGTCAGTTTCTTGCTGAATCCCCTCCAGGAGCAGTTAGTGTGGCACAAGAATTGGTGTTGGCAGGAGGGACTAGAGGGTGTTTAGGTTTGTTGTAGGTGTGGGCACTGAGGCAGTGGTGGTAAGGAAAGGAGAGAGGCCCTTTTCTGTATCTTTAAGGAACTACTGAGGTGGAATGGGAGCTGGTGCTGGGGTGTGAATTTACCAGTTTATATTCAACATAATTTCTGGTGATCTGAGTACTTTAAGGCTGGAGTTAAAGTCTGCTAAGGTCAGGTTTTGAAAACACATGAGTGAGATTTTGTGTTTCTTGCTAAATGTTCTGTGGTTCTCAGCTTTAGGATACAAGTTTACTTGAGAAGAAGGGTTGTGCTGAACTTTGCAACGATGTCAGCCACAATTAGTGGTTTATGCATTTATTGCATTGATGTTATTGTTAGGGCTTGGATAAACCCTCTATTAAAATTACATCTGCAGACTTTCTGCACAGACAGAAGGTAGATGTTGCTGTCTTCCACACAGTACAACTTTGTATTTGCAAACACTGCTTCTTCCTTTCCTCTTCCTACATTCTCCTGTTGAAATTTCCAAGCAGCTGTCCAGTAGCTGCAGGGTGAAATTTTGCCTCCACCAACATCAGTGGGGAATCTGCCACTGACTCCAATGGGATCATTATTTCATCCTGCTTTGGGAGGAATCTTTGCTGGAGTGAATGCTGCAGGACTTGGTTCCGCAAGAGCTATTGCTCTCTTGTCAGCAGCACAACCCCTCCCCTTACCTAATTTCCAAAATAACTTGGAGACAGCAAGGCTTTTTTAGTATTTTTTTTTCCTTCCCTGTTAAATCTAGCCGTGATGGATGCCCAGTGGCAGCTGAACATTACCTCTGCAAAACAATCTCTGCAATAACTGCAGAATTTAATGGCTTTACATTCCCCAAACAGGCTGTGTGTGTAACAGGCAGTGCTGCCAGTCCAGAAGTTGTTGGTATTCTGCTTTCTGTGGATATTAAATTCCAGTTCTCTTCACTCTTCCTAGTTAAAAGCTATTTGGGTAAAGGAGCAGCTGATCAAAAAGGGCAGTTCTAGTCAGTCTTATTAATAATGACAACCCTAATATCACCGTTGCTTCCATATGGTTTCCATCTCAGTGACTTCACACACTTCCACTCAATAAGCATTCTTATACCTGGGTAGTCAGCAAAATATTGATTATCTCCTCTACTTCATTTTGCCTTTTATAATCTAGGAAATAATAGTGAAATTATGTGACTTCCCTGCACCACAGCACAACTGAAAACTGATGTATTTTCACCTTCCGTATAGCTCAGGCTCCTTCCAGTCTCTAGTCACACACAGCTATCTCTTGATGTATCTTAAAAAGACCATAATTTAGGGTAAAATATAATTCAGGAACACCTACAATAACCATTTCTACCAGTACTGACACCAGCTGAAGAAATTCTGTAAAGCAGTCACAAGTCTAGCATTTGCAACACTGTAAGGGAATTTCAATCCTTCAAATGGTTCATGTGCTCACAGTTTGCTTGCTAAATTTATTAGGAAAATGTTCATCACTGTTGATTGTCAAATTCAAACAAAGTCAGATCTTCTACACCAGCCCCAGAAGACTGCTCACATTTACAATTTGTACAGAAGGCTGGAAATTTTAATTATTATGACAAAGACCTTCCCATGCTGAGCATGACATGTCTTTGCAATACCTCTGGCATTTTATAGTCCTTCCCATTTTTAGATTATGTAATTCTCTTTCTATAGCCTCCAACATCCGTGTCTTTTAAGAAGCCAGACGTGACAATCAGATGTGCCAATATCTTGTTTTACCTCTGAGAAGCAGACACCACTTGGGCACCATAAATTTCAAAATCAACAACCCTCTTTAAAAACAAACCCAAAACATACACACAATATGAGAGCAGAGTACCTTCAGCAAGATACCATACCTGTGCAGCTTTACAAGACAAATTTGTGAATGTAACAGCTGAACCACTCTGTGGAAGAGGACTCACAGTCAAAGAAAAGCTTAGAAAGAAGCCTCAATTCACACCATGCTGCGTTAACGTGCTCCCCAAATCCTAGACTGGTTTAATAGGAGAAGAAATGCAATTGTGTACTTTGTAGAAGAAAAGGACCCTCCAAAGCTTCTTTTTCAAAAATTCTGGCTGCCAATTACTGCTTTGGAGACTAATGATGAGCAAAAATGTGTTAGTGCTTCTTTGGAATTAATGGGCAGGCACTGGGTACTGTGTGCACAGGGATGATGAATACCTAACACCTTTCACCACAGAAAGCTGAAGTCTCTTTGAGAAAGCACCTGCCCGTAGTTCTCTTTCCCTATTGCTTCATGCTGGCCTTCAAGAGCTGCTGAATGAACAGCTGATGTTCATTTGCTGCTGTTGCCTCAGTGGTGGCAGAGCAGTATAAAGGGTCCTGCTGGAGTTCACTCCCAACAGATTCTCCAGCAGTGAAATCCAGCATCCTGTTAGAAAAATGTTCTTCTGCCTTGGCTGTGAGAAGAGCAGACACTCCTTTGGTTCTTTCATCTCACCTAAGACAAAAATTGAAACCTGTCAACCCAAAATCCTGTGAAAGAAGATTTGCGAGCAAGAGAATAGAATAGATTGCTTCTTCATGAAAGATGCAAAGTAATCCAATTTACTGCTCTGCAGTCACGATCCAATCTGCTGTACTAACACACATACACACCCACCTTCCCTGCTCTGCTGTTACTGTACAGACCGACTTGAATATACAAAAGAGCCCATGTGTCTGAACAGAAACCCTTGGCACTATATTTGCACTCTGCGTGAGCACGTGAACTTTCAACTCTGCAGCTGGAATCAGCCAGAGAGTCTCAGGCTTCACACATTTTGTGAAGATAAGTTGTGATAATCTTCCTGCATTTTCAGCCAACACTTGCATATCCCTTCACAATGAAGGTGCCAAAAGGCATGGCTCAGAGCCAGAGGAAAAACTGCCATCATTCTTAGCAGTTTTCAGATTCAGTGCATAGATTTTGTTACATTATAAAAAAGGTGCCAAAGGCTCTGTAGAGACAAAGTCCCTCTTATTCTGCACTGTGATGTATGTTGTGCTGTAAGACTGGAATGCTGAAAGGCCATTTCACATATTTACATTGTAAAGCAGACCAAGGTCTTGAATCTTAAAAACCCACTTTGTGTGAGGGAAAGAAAACTGTTGTTCTAGCAACCTCAAGTTAGACAAATGTTGTCCCTCCCTGTAGGAAAATGGCATGAGAATGCATAGGCATGTGCACTGGCAGGTTTCACTACAGCTTAGCTCAAGTAGGGTTTCTCATCATCTGTGAGTTTCAGAACACTTCCTGAGCACCCTGAGGAAGCGTGGGTGCTGCAGCTGAGTTCACCATAAAGCAGAGAATTCCCCAAATTGAGGGAAGAAGACTGGAACTCTCAGCTCATCAGATTGGTAAGGCATTTTTGAAACAGTTGCCAAAACTATTTGCTTCTAGTATTTTGAGCTTAATTCATTTGCAGCAAAACAACATGAATTTTTCAAAAAAACTGGAAAAAGGAGACTAGTTGTCACTCAAAGGGAGTTTCTGAAGGACACAAAAGGGTAGGGGAAGGTCCGCCTTTCCTGTTTCTGAAATCCTCCAACACGATGGATATTGAATACTTGAGATGTTAAAGTCAGGGCCTTCCAAGTAGGCATTGGTCACATGGTACCTGCTGGAAATAAGACACCATGTACACACAGATATCATATCTGCATAAACAGAGCACAAATCACTGTGCAATAATGCTAAAAAAATCTGCTGTGTTTAAAAACCCAGGATGAGTAATACTTTCAATACTGGTGTAAAAGCAGTCAACAGTATTGCACTTAAACATATTCATTTAGGCTCCAAGGTGTTTTTCAGTCTTTCATAAAAGCAAAATTAATGGATCCTGCTAAAACAATAGTGTGATTTGATTTTTATAATAATAGCTAAAAAGCCTTGTACAACACAAGAGCAAGCAGCAATGAGGCTGGGAACTAGAAAGCTCAGGCTTTCTTTTGCACTCAATTAAATAGTTAATCATGTCATGTGCTCACTATTTAATCACTTTAAACCAATACAGCAGTATGATAAGTAATAAATTTGTTTTTATGAGAAAGCTGCTGTTGTATCCGTAGTTGCCAGGAATGAGAACTGTTTATGAAAAAGTAATTTATAGCAAAAAGTTTATATGAAATACAGAGCTTCATGCATATCAGGCTGTGTGAATAACAATTCAGGAACGACAGAAACATCAATATGCTGAAGTTTAATATTTATTTCTCATAGTTGTGGGACCTTTAATCTACAGTTTGTAAAGCTTATATTACATGTTCCACTTTTCCACAGAAGTTTGTCTTTCCGGGTCTTCTAAAACTAGTGAAATACTGTTCATAATGTGCAATGAACAATGACATTGGTATGGTTTAAAAATTGGGACTTCATATGGGCTCTGTTGCTTTTCCATTAAATAGGTGAAAGAAAACCCAGAGGAAAATGAATCATACAATTTATGACTGCATGAAAGTCTTCTTCTAATCCTAAGCCTTACCCAAGCTGTCTCTGTACTGTGCACAGCTCAAACCCAGCATAAGGTCTGTGCACAAGAAAATGCACCACTGCCAGCAGTAACCCCAATCTATAAAAGTTTTTCCAAAATCACAAACTTCACCTCACTTCTTGTATGACATCTTTTCTCTTATTTGAATCTTTCCTTCTGTATAGGTGCCACCAGCTTCAATTCACTCAAAATGTGCTTTACTATACTCCAGGGTTTATTTGCATTAATTGCAGCACATTTATTGCCCTGCAAGAGCTCCTATAAAGCTACTGTTTTGTGCAGGCCAACAGGCTAGAATAACTTCCCAGTGCTCTCACTTTTCCTTTAGTTTAGTTTATTTCAAGTGCAGCTTTTCTCTGGAATTTCTCTCTGTCCAAATGACATGGTAGCATCCCAGGGCTGTGTCCTTGCTGCCAGCTGGATTCAAATACACTGTACAGACAGGTCACCTGCAACCTCTGCAGAATTCTAAGTCAGATCAGCCTCACGTAATTCATTTCATAAAAGTCATTCTTTGTACAACTTTATCATGTGGCTGTCCTTCCAGTAGCAGCAGTCTGTATTGCTGTGTCCTTTTTTAGGACTGACAACATGGGGAGTTAGTTTTCTGGAGATACTTGGCACCTTGCACTATTGGCTTCTTTGGCTTGTGTCCTGTAACAGTCAGGATTTTTTTACCTCCTGCACAGGACAAACTGTATATTTTGGCTGTTTACCTTTAGGGATAGAGCTACCACTTCTGCAGATCGCTTTAGGTCATCTGGCAGCTTGTTTATACAGCTGGGACCACAAGGAGCAGAGGATTGCATTCAAAAGGATGGCAGAATGAAAACAGATACTCCCAAAGGCTGAAGTCTGTTTTTCGTTGCTGGAAGAAAGGGGCAGTTTTCTGCATTTGGTGACACCAGGTTATTCTTGAAGTCATGTTCTCGCTTGCCCCATAAGGCTCAGCAGTGACCCCATGCATTTCACACAACTTGATAAAGACCCAGATCAGTTCTTTTTTTTCCGTAGGTGTCTTGTTCCCGTCAGTGTCATGCACATCACACAGTTTCTGCTAAAACTGACTAAACTCTTGATTTTCATGGGAATGTGATTAGGCCCAGATGAGTGAAGTCCTTGTTCAAGACTCATACAGCAGAACTCCAGGTATCTGGACCACTCCCATCATCCTGAATATGACCTCTGAAATGAGGGAGGATATTGTCATGCATGTATTTATGTAAATTGGCATCTTGGTATAATTTTTTTTTTAATCCAGCAAAAAACAAACGTCCCGGTAAATTCAAATGCATGGGAATTAGTGGGTGATGCTGAAGGAGGCTGGGGCTCCACCCTGAGGAGGTGATGGGGTGAAGGTGGTCGGCTCCACAGGGTCAGGCTGTAACTGAGCTATAAACAGAACCCATTGCTTGTGTCAGCAGGAGTTTCTGTCTTCATTGTGGTGAGAGGGTTTTGCTTATGGAAATGAACAGTCTTCTAAAAACCTGCTTAAAAAACTATTTGATGGAGAGCCTGGCTCCTTCAGCTGTTGAATAACAGTGTTATAGACCCCTGCCCGGCTGGCTTAGATTTTCCTTAAACTTTTGGTTTAGAAGAGTTGTTGTGCACTGTTAAATTCTGCAGGATTTTTCCCCTATGGGAGGACTGCAGATTTTGATCCAGCCTTCATTAAAAGGAAGTGTGTTAGTTCATGGCTTGGAACTGCTTTTGCATTTTTATAGAAATAAAAGGGTATAAACAGCATGCAACTGAGATTAAAAGCCATGGAAGGACAATTTCAGCCAATGGATTTTCCTGAACATATTTGGAAAACAGGGAGACAGGATCTGTGAATTTATAAATATGAAGCAATATAAAAAAAAACCTTGAACTTTCAATCAAAGAGGCATGCAATTAAATTTCTCCCTGCTCCATAATTTTCTATTGTATCCTTGTTACCTTTTTTGTCATATCTATTTGCAGCTTCACAAATCCAAAATATCTTAATTTGAAAAAAACAAAAGCCTATTCATGCTTGTACTATTAATGTGGTTTAATTGGTTTACAAAATACAAGTGTTCTTTGAAAGAAACTGATTTGATTTCAAGAGGCTGGTAGCTGTCCATCATATGTGGTCCTTCTGCTCACACAAGGCAAAGGAACAGAACTAGACATAAATGGGTTTGCTTCAGCTTGCTTTGTTTTTGCTCCTGTTTGGGCTGAGCTCTCGCTGTTGCTTAGTGAATACACTAGGAAAACATTAGGGTTGTAGCTTATTGCACATACAAAAATAGTTTTCCACATGTGAAGTTTAAATGGAGAATTGAAAATACTTATCAAATGCTCCACTTTCCTGTTCTAGGTAATATCAGCAAATGTCAGACTGCAAAATTCATTATTGCCCTTGGAACACCTGGGCAGATGGTATTATATGGTAGAGGTAATAGTGGTGCATTTCAGTGTCAGTCGGGGTTAGAAGGAGATTGCAGATTAGTTTGATATTCTTTCTCTCAGTCTCTGCTCACAGATGAATAGTTCCTTCTTGGGGTACCTGGAAAAGGGAGGAAGGGGATGCAGCCCTGCGAGCTTTTCCATTGAGGGAGGGACCTCCTTGCAGTAGCTATATAATGGCAATAAAGGCACTATAGCACAGGCTAAACACCTCAGCATGCAGGATGTCTGGTATAATTCAGTACAGAAGGAGTTAATTTAGGAAACTGTCAGTCTGTGGGGGCCATCAGTCAACTCATTCAATTGATCCATGTGTATATCTGAAGAATTATCTATTCTTCTGCAGGAAGAACCTCATTTTATGGCATGACTAGTTACTGGTTTATTTAAAATTTTTTGTATGTTTCCTAATACAACCATGCAGGGATCATCAGCTCAATAATATTCATGTTGTCCCCCATCTGAGAGTGGGGGAATATATGCAAGGTATCTCAGAGAGGCTTCCTGCCACTGAGGCATCCTCAGCGATCTCAGCCCCTCATCTCTGTGCCTTCTTGAGACCATACCCAGCATCTATAGGCTAAATTCTGAGAGGAAAATGCACAGAGCTGCCAGTCAAGTCTCTCTAGCTGTCAATACAGTTTATGTGTAAGCACAGACCAAAGGGCACAAGAAGATGCATAACTGACAGAGTAAATCAAATCATGGTTGACAACAGGTTGCAGATGCGGGAGAGAACTGACAATGGATGGGCAATGGAATTACAAAGCAGAGGGGAGTCTCTGAAGGATATGGAGATCATAAAAATGGAAAATACTGGTTACTGGCAGCCGTAATCTAAACCCACACTGTGTTACCTCAATGGGAAAGTATTTGCATGTCAAAAGAGAGCTTTATGCACAGCCTAATGTAGTGCTAATAGGAAAAAAGAAAAATCTGTTTGCATTGTCATCTGTTGCTCTGCATCTCTGTGAGTTCTGAGGCTACTTTAAAGAAAATATTAACTCTACTGAACTGCAGATTAATTAGTCAAGCTAATGAATAATTCAAATCTTGAATTTACCCAAAGCATCTCTTTTCAGTTTATCTGCTTTGCTAATAGGAAAAGAGAAGACCAGCTTCTTGTTGCAAATTTTTAAAAGCAAAAGCCTCGGTTTATGCTTTGCTAAAACAATCTGTATCGGAGTTCACAGTAACAGATTTAGCAACCTGCTGAATAGGCAGCTGTTAACCATGGAGTGCTTTTGTTGTATGAGAGATTCATTAGCTGAATGTTGTTTATCTCTTGAGTTCCATAGATAAAAAAGGTGCAACAACAATTATTTTTTACTTTTGATTTGCCATGTGAAGCATCTTGCTTCACTTTTTCTGTACAAAGCAGAAATCAGCCTGGAATACGTGATCAGTATAGATGATAGAAGTATTTTACAGTGATGGAAGTAGAGTTGCTTACTTGATATTTACTGATGGTAGGAAGAGTTGGTCACATCTGGTCATTTGTAAGAGTGTCGTAATTCCTGTGGTTTTGCCTATGGGAAAATGGGGAAGGGAGCAGGTCTGTAGAGTGCAGCTCTGTGATGCTGAGAAACCTCTGCATTATGCAGCTGCTGTCACCTTCTCATAATCTCTGAACCCCTTTTTGTCCCTTCTCCCTTCATACACTGCTAACTCACATGAGCAGGAGTGGCAGGGCCCAGTGTTTCTGTCTGCTGACCTTGGGGCAGGTGCCTCTTCTTGTCACCAGCACATTGCAGTGGCTGCTGAACAAAGGGCTCTAGCAGGACTGTTTTCTTGTGGTTGTGAGGTGAGGCTGCTGTGCCTTTTGGGGAGAAATGGGCCAACTTGGTAGGAAAAAGATCAGATTTGGCTCTGATACTGTGACTGCTGAAGAGTAGCCAATACCATGTCTGGGTCTTCGTTGAGCCATGGAGGCTTTGATGACCAGAACCCCTGGTACTTTGGATAAAATTACTTTCTGAGAGAGGTCATGAATATAATTTGCGATTGATGTAATCAAAAGGTGCTGTCTCTGGGCTGTTTCCATGCTGTCTTGTCCTCCAAATGGGAAAATTCAGAGCCTGCTGTGTGGCTGGAGCCAACTGCTTCACAAGTTTGTGCTGCAAAGTCATAGATCATTAGAGATGGGTGGCACATACTGGGTGACTTGAGTTCTAAGTATTGATCTGGAAAAATGAGTCCTGCTTCTGAAAAGCTGGTAACCAGCTTGAGTTCATTGGTAACTTGGTGAGCACTGCTCCTCTGAGCAGGAGGAAAGGGGATTATGGTGGTTGGAGTGGGCTGCTGAAAGGCTGTGTCTTTCTGCCACTTCTGCAGAGCAGAGAGGAGTAGGCTTTGCACATCTGAATTTGATTTGACCATTGCCAATGAAGAATGGTTAATAATACTGCTCACTCTTTTAAAAGAAGACTATTCAGGGCCAGCTTTCAGACATCTTCTAAAAGCCTTTTTCTGGTGCAGGCAGATTTGCAGGGACATAATATATTTTTGTTCCCTGAAGGTTTTCCTCCACCTGCTTAGGTACAGTCCTCTGATGTTATACAGTTGCTATGGAAATAAATGACATCACTGTCTGGGGAACATGGCTTCATATGAGAAATCAATAAACTAGAGCAAATGAATTGTCAGGCCAGCTATGTTGCCTCCCTGTCTTACTAATATGAAAAAAAAAAAAAAAATACATGGATGAGAAAGTGTTAAATATTATTTTTTCCCCAAGAAAGTGTGTGTTTTCTGAGCCAAATGTCTAATCAGTTTTCAGACTTCAGTAGAACTGTTAGTAATCCCCTTAAAGACGTATAGGGAATTCCAGTCAGTGAGTTGGTAATTTCCCACTAGCAGCATCATATCTTGTGTTCCAGTTACTTCCATTTCATTTTCTGTTTTTGGTACCAGCTGGACAGTAGAATGCCATAAAAGGAGCCGGGAGAGATGTAGTCAACTGACTGCAGAGATAATTGGAACTCGTGCAACTCCCCTCATTAGGTTCCTGGGTGGCAGCCTCTGCCTGCAGGCTGGAGGCAGCGTGGGCAGGGCGGGCGGGGTTTTCCTGCCTGCGGAAAGCCGGGTGCCACCGCTGCTCCCCTTGGCCAGGGAATTCGGTACAGCCCCGCTGAGCCCGGCAGGTGGAGGTATGTGACACTTGGCAGCCCCACTGGAGCCCAGCCCACTTCTTGTGGTGATTTTACACATAAGGCGTCTCTTCCTAGGAATGAAAGGGCTTTCCCTGGTCCTCCAGGGGATATTATGAGTGGATTGTTGAAGATGTATGGGTGCTGGTAAAAGATGCTGCCGCTGCTGTTGCAGCATCTTTTAAGTAGTGTCAGTACAATAGTCCTCAGGAGGAACACAGCCAAATTAAGGTCCTAACGAAAAGTGTGTGTCCTAAATAGCTCTTTCTGACACAGTTCATCAGTTAAGGAAATTAAACTGAAAATGCTTTAACTACCAGAAGAAAAAGACTCTAGAGTGTTAACTTCTGTACTTAACAGAAAACTCTAAATGGTTTAAAAACCTAGATAAGGTCTATTTTGTGTGTCATGTTTGAAAACAGCTATTATTATCAGAAATAAAGCAGCTCATACTTTGCAGATTACAACATTTTTCATTGTAAGGACACTGGTCCTTACTAGTCAATGTGGGATGGATAGTCTTAAAAGGATTAGCAGCAGATTCACTCCTTCACAGCAAGGCTGAGCACGAGACTGTGCTATTTAGTGGATTTGCTGACACTTCGTGAGGAATTATCCAGCTCTCTTCGTGACTGGAGCGCATTTGAATCCTTGGATAATTTCTGGATTAATCAGCCATGCAAGAAAAACGCTTTCAGAGGTGAAATATATATATGTTGTATGTACCCATATACACAGTAGTTGTTTTGCAATGGTTCCTTAAACAAAAAAGCAGGCTTGGGCTTAAAATATACATAGAAAGGAGTCCAGCTCTGACAGGATGTGTCATTACAGCTGAGATGTCCATGTAGGACTGCTGTGGTTTATGGCTGAATGCATGCGGTGTGGTCAGTCTCTTTGTTCCTAAGTGTTATATTTATCACTTAAATAATTGTACAAATGCGAAGGAAGCAGGACCAATGGCACCCAGGCATGCCCGTTGCAGCAGCCTGAGCTGCCTGTAGGAAGATATACATGTGTAGCTTCAAATTGAGATATTTCAAAAATTGCCAGGTGTTACTTCTATATATGTAATCTTGTATCTGTGCAAGGCACAATGGCAGGATGGTTTGGTGTAAAACCTGGTTTTTGTAGCAGCCTTTAAGACACTGCAGATTTGCCAGCTGGTGTGACTGGGCTCACTTTACTGTTTCCCTTTCACAGTAGCTTTCCACTCCATGTCCCAGCACAGTACAGTGATGACTAATTCACTAATCCCCAAACTGGTATCAGAAACCCCACATAAGAGAGTTGAGTATGTAGCATTTTTGTATTTTAAGCACTGGTGAGAAAAACAGTATTGGGAGAAATTTATCTATGCAAAACAGGCACTGAAATGTGATAGAAACATTTTGGTAAGAAAAAGGTCTTACACTTTGTCTTCTTTTCTGACTCTCCATATGATAGCAGGAAATTGTTTTCTTTTAACGTCTTTCTGTTTAAACTACTGGTACTTTAAGACTTTGGAGTGTGAGATCACTAAAGAATCAGGAACAACCTTCAGGGGCATGGCACATAGTTCTTGGCAGAGGTCAGTCCTGTCTGCTTCACTCATATAGTTCTATTGACGTTGATAAAACTATTTGTGTGGTCAAGGCAAGCACGACTTAGCTGTCTTGGGAGATAGCTTTTAATAGCAGGTGTTCACTAAGAAGCCATGATCCTGTTGTCCAGAAATGTCCTTCATAATAAAGAAGAGAATAGAAACAGAGGAAAGGTCTTGAGGAGCAGAGTAGCTCCTAAAGTGTATATTTTTCATGAAATATCAATTTTTATGAGGGTTTTTCTATAACATCCAGCTAGTCAAGATGAGGAGCACTCATCTTGAACCAGTGAGGTCACTGAAGTTCCCTAAATAAATAAAACAGGCACAGTTTTGCTTATTCAATAGTGACTGTTTTTCAGCTTTACTTTAGCACATCAGGGAGTTTGAGTGTGCCTCTCCAAGTCAGGGGAAGGAAAATAATAGAGAGGATGCAAAGTGAGAAGTAGTAGAAGGCACAGATTTAGCTAATGATAACAGTAGGGGCAGACTGCTTGCCATCTTGGAAATGACAGATACAAATAGCCTTAGGTTTGTGCTGCAACTCTTCAAATTTATTGTAGACTTCTTGCTGTTTTGGAGCATGGAAGAGGGACTGAACGTTCTCTGGAGCCAGAAAGGAGTCTTGATGTTTACATAATGCAGAAGATGGGTCTGGAATATGATACATTGTTTACTATTTATTCCTGTTCCTCCGTAGAACTAGCAAATGTCTGTTGCCCATTCTAGCTGCCTTTAAAATTTTTTTAAACCATAAATGACCATTAAAGGCATCAGGCAGCAAGATCTGTGAGCATGTATTGCAGTAGCTAGTGCAGCCGTGCCCAGGGGAGGAGGCGTAATCAGCTCAAAATAGTTGACCAGACAGCTCCCACTTGGCAGGGCAAGGTCCCCTGTCACAAATCAGTCCTCTGCCCATGCTGGGTGAGCTCTGCTCAATGGGACACTAGCCAAGCACCTGGCAAGCCAGCACAAAGAGACCACAGCTATGGGAGAGATCATCAGAGTGCAGTGGCTCAGTGTCCTTTATCAAGCTCCCAGATAATGCATGCAAATTCTGTAGGATGTGTGTACAAACGCACACACACTCAAAGGTTAAAGCTCTTTTATGTAGGGAGCAGCTTTCTGATGTGGTGGCAAGAGGAAGTGATGGAAACAGTGTTAATTAAATGTCACATTTTGGAAAGATCAGGTGCCAGGTCATTGGGTTAAAATAGTGGTGCTGTGTAAAACAGAAAACATGAGTCTTGCAATAATTTCTAGAAATATTATCTTTGATTTGCTTATAGTTTGGTCGTTGCTGGAAGCCCTAGTCAGCCAACTGCATTATGCTAAGTGTGTTCATGAAGTACTTCAAAGCAGTCCCTTCTTCAACAAATGCTAGGCTTCTCTCTCTTGTTCCAAATCCATATGTGAGAAGCCACAATTGCCTGTTCATTTATGCACTGTGCCTACACAAGAAGAGAATGTGCCATTCTGCAAGTGCCTGTATCTCGAGGTAGTACTTATAAAAATTGCATATTGAAAACTATTTTGTCTGTTGTATATTTAAGTAAATACAAGATGGAGGTGGCAATTTGTTGTAGGCCATTCAATCTCAGGAGAGAATGTGCTAAATGGCACTTTTCAAAGATCTCATTACTGTGTAAAGGGAGATTCTTGGTGCAAGCACCAGCCAGGCTGAAGGATGGGATGTCTCCCCTTGTACTGTGGGGGTGCATGGGAAGGGCTTCTGTGTGGGAGCAGTGGTGACAGGGCAGTGTCTGCTCAGGTGTTCTGAAATCGTTCAGTGCTGAGAAGTAATGTGCAGGAGAGTTTGGGAAGCTGGTTACAGCAGTCTCTGAAATGACACTGATTGTTAACAAATCTGTAAAAACTGGGGAGATTCCAAAGGCCTGTGGGTCTCTTGGGCCCTTTGGATGTTTAAAAAGGGCTAAAAATCATAACCCTTGAGCACAGGTCAGGTTGGCTTAATATTAGCTACAGGCTGACAGGGGCCAGCTTGTTTGGGACTCTGTATTAATTTAATACTCCAAAGTATTAAAGGCTAAAAATATAATTCCTATGTATTATGGTTTAATCACTGGTAGATTTGTCAATTTTTTTTTCTTTTGATTGGGTTATGTGCTTTCATGATAAAAAAACAGTCTTTATATAATATGCTCGGATTTCTAAGTTTAAACTATTTATTTGTGTCTTTTTTATTAAAAGCAAAATCCAGAGACCTCACATTGTATTGAATTAACCTGCTAAGTGGATTTAAAACTTGAGATTTTTGAAATGAATTTAGCATTACATATGAACAATGAGACCTATTTTTGTCTTCCCATACCTATTGTTGACAGTGAGGGTTTTGTTGGTAGAGTTTGCATAATGGAAATACAAGCAAGTAGTGAGGACATCAGCTTACAGAATGATGTAAATCACTTTTGTTTTCTTTCAGCCAAAAGTAAGGTAATATAGCAAGGAACTAAGAGCCCCACTTACACAAGTAAGGTAAGATATTATGTATTTGTTAAATGATAATATTAGCCAAGCTGGTTTTAACTATTATAGCCAAGCCTAGCTTGAGCTATTATAAAAAATCTGCTCCAAGCAATCCAGCAAGTGAAGCTTGACATGCAACCTGAAATGCGGGGAGAGAGGTGCTGGGCTAGCAAAGGGATCACATCTGTGCCGTAGAGAAATGCAATGGTGTAGAGAACTATGAAAGTCAATTCTAATGTGCAGATGGCTCCATTTGTACTCTCTTCTCAGAGCAGCCACTGAATTGCAAAGGCTGCAGCAGCACAGGCAGCAGGGTCTCACAGTGGGCAGAAGTTAATGGTTGGCAGTGCAGTAGTGGCTGATGAGGTCAGGATTGCTTCACAACCCCACCACGGCTCCAAAGGCATGCTGACTAATAGGTACATGTTTTGTGAATAAAATAGCCATGTGGGACTGCAGAATTATTACACTGTTATTTAGCTCAACAGACTCCGTACCCATAGGTTGAATGGCTTATTTTTGTGCACAAACTCTAGGGAAGGTGTTTGGAAAGAGTTTCTCTTTTAAATGGCCATTTCTGAGGCCCTGGTAGCTGTACTCAGCTTCTTGGAAGAGCGGCATCCTTTTGTGCCAGCTTTAATTCAGCATTTCCCCTCTTCCTCCATTTTTTCCCCACTCTTATGTGAGGGATTATCAGTTTTCTGCCCTGGAACAAAATGGTCACAACTGTCTTGAATGTTTTCTTTTTCTTTGTGAATCTGCTGTCCTCATTTGGTGGGGACATTTGTGAAGGGGATATGTCAGCATCTGCTGCAGAGCAGCTCTGTGTGCCAGTCAGCAGGGCAGTGGGGAGATGTTTGGCAGAGTCTTCCATCCCGCCTGCCTGCTTTGGCACCGAGATGCCACCAGCAACACCAATGGGGCTTCAGCCCATTTAACAGTGCAAAGCCCTGCATGCTGCTGGGCTGCCATGCATGCAGTTACAGCTCAGTGGGTGCCTCAGTGGCAAATTAAATTTTCCATTTCTGGACTCAGTACAAACATTAAAATAATAAAAAAAAAGAGTAAATTTAAAGAAGGATCATTTCACTCCTTGACACCCACACTGGACACTGAAATGCTGAGATGTGTAAATGCTCTGAGTCTGCACACTGTTTGCAGGAATGAAGCTTTAGTCAATAGCCTTCTATGAAATAATTAAAAAGAACAAGCCAGGCTGTCAGGGGTGTGTCTCTATTAATTGAGCTGGAACTTTAGATTGGGAGAGAATGTGGCCGGCAGGTGCTGGCGGATGCTGATTGCCTTCAGCTATTAATAATGACCCCAAGGCATTTGCTAAACGTTGCTTTGAGGTATGTTAATTGAGTTGTCAGCTCTCACTGTGCTTTAAAATCTGCTGAAGCAGTGACTTAGTGACCAGAGCTGCTCCTCTCATCTCAGCCAGGTTGGACTAGTCTAAATGGTACTGGAAGGGGCACAGTGTGGGGTGACAGGAATGGTTCCAGGTATAGGTTGTCTTCTAAATGACTACAGACTTCCAAGGTGAGAGTTCTTCATCCCAGAGAAATACTACAGAAAGGAGATACAGGCTCTACAAACTTGGAGCAGTATGAATAAAATAGATTGGAAATAAATGCTTATCTTTGCTCATAATAAAGCTAAGATACCTCAAGTGAAACTGTCAGATGACACTTTCAGGAACAAAGAGTATACTTCTTTTCATACAAGAAATATCTAAGCTTAACTACACTGTCAAGCGTATTTTGGTGGGAATGTTAAAAGTGGAGCTGGTTTCAAAAAAGCAAAATCATAATTAAGGAATTGTTTGGGAGTTACTAAAAATGTAACTGCTGGCCCAAGAAGCCTCTTCGTCATAGGTATCTAGAATTTGTCCAGGGGGCCTGTATTAGAAAAGTGTCACCACCTAATGCTCTCCTCTAAGTCTTCCACGTTCACAACTGTCAGAGAAAGCATAGGAAGGTTCTTGGTTCAGCTATTTCAGCCATTGTGTTGTGATCATTCAGAGAGTTCTGAGTGCTTGGGAGGTTGGGTAGGACTTCTTTTTCTTTTGCATTGACTTTTCCCTCCTGGATATGCACTGTCATTAGAGAAGAACATAGCCTATTGGCTTGTGTAGGCCTACATGGATATGAAAAATGAAACTGATCCTGAGGAGCAAGCGTCCTGCCCTCAGGTGAAAGCAAGCATTCTTTTCTCTTGTGAGTCCTCCCACTGACTTTAGGGAGATGATCATCATGGCTAATGACTTAAAAACAAACTAGGTGATGCACGGATACTGGAGGTTGAAGAGGATGCATGTGAACAAAACCCATTTATGTTTTTGCCTTGCTGGACTAGTAGAAATGTTTTGGTCACTACAGGTGGCCTAAGAAAAGGCTCTCATTTTAGGAGAGCATTTGACCATTGAAGGAAGAAAACAGTATGATATCAGAGAAGGTTGGTATGGTGGTTCTTTTTATAATACCAACTTTTTTTTTTTGTTCTGGCTGCATACTCAGAGAGGAATATTTTCTCCCCTGTTGTGGAGCTCTATTAGTTTTTCAACAAAAGGCATAAGGGGCCTGACGACGCACAGATAAAATCATACTGAGCTGTGCTTCCTGGAATGTGGCACATCAAACAGGCCTTTGTTGGGTGGTTAAAGAGCCTGTTTCGTTTAGATGCTATTGAGACAGAACACATTGTTTTCACAGACCCTGGGAATTATGCCCATAAAATGCATTCAGCAGTTACATTTATGAGGCTCAATTCAGCGCTGCTACGGTGTTGTCTGGGGACCTTTAAAGACCAGACATGAAAGCAGAGCTGTAATCCTCACGTTGAATCTCATCTGTTGTGCTGGGCTGTCTCTTGGTGTGGCGCATCCAGCACTGCCACAGAGGGTGGACGGGGGTCCAAGGAGCCCCTTTGCCAGTTTTGCCCCTTGCTGCTGAAGGGAGGCAGCTTGGCTGGTGGCGGTGGGTTGTGCTGCTCACCCATCCAGGGGAGAGGCTGCTGTGGTGGAGAAGGGTTGGGGCTGGGGCTCTCTGGGCACTGGGCACGTTGATGTGCGAGGCACCAGCCAGGATTGCAGCCCCCTGTTTGGTCTGGTGCTCCAGGCACGGTGCCCGGGACCTGCAGCTCCTTCCAAAAGCTGCCAGCCTGGCAGGGCTCAGCACTGCAGCCTCCAAGGCCTCTCTTGAGCTGGCTGTGTCTTGTTGGGTGGATGGTGGCTGATCTGACCAACAGGGCCGGCTCCTGGGCAGGAGAGAGATGAGGAAAGAGATCGATCTATTATACAATTCAGAGTAGACTTTTTCATTATAGAGGCTATTTTCCATGTAAATTCCCCTGTCTTCACTGCCTTCTTCCCTAGCCTGTGGTGGGGTGTGGTTGGGGGTACCAATTATGTAATATTTCTACATAACATTTTGTAACAATATTTAATATATTATTATATAGTAGTTGTGCAGTGTGACATAAGAATTGTAGTGTTGCACATATTCTGTGTAATAGTCTAAGTTCTTCCCCCTACACTTTTTCTATTGGTTCTGCTGAAATGAGGGCCACAGCTCAGAGTACTATGCAGAATTCCTTACTGCTAATTTCTAAAAAATGATAATTATTTGACAGCTTTAGGGAAGGGCTCTCTAATCTGTTGATAAATACTGACAAGGTGTGTTGTGAGTATTAATAGGTAGGGCGATAACTTAAATACAGATAAACAATTTCTGAAACTTCTAGAGAAATTCTGTGGGTTTTGGGAGGTAAAGTGTCCCCTGATACTCCTTCAGGGATGTTGCTGACTCTTAGGTGCAGGTATGTACCATGCATAATTACATATATTTTAGCACACCCCTGGATCAGTTTCCTGCTCTATTGAGTGGTTGCAAGATTGCACTGACAAGAGAGTGGATATGTGGAAGTGTTTGGTTTGGGGCTTAGAACATGCTCTGCAGGAGGAGTTTGGGTTTGGACACAATTTATGCCACACATGGAATTGCACCTTCTGCCTCTAAGGCGTGACCACTTCTGTCAGGCACCACCAGCTGTTCAGAGCCTGGGGAGAGCCTAGAGCAGCTTTGTAGTTAAGAGCACCACAGGCCTCTGAAATTAATGGACTTGCTCCTAGGTTAGGAGTGAAATAGAAAACTAGCAGTATGTGCTGATGTATTTCTTATGTGATTTTGATTACACGGGTGTGGTTCTATAAGATATAGAAGTACAAACCCAGGCTGTATTGAATTTGTTGTATTGCAGCTCTTGGTGGCATGTGATTATTTTAGTTTCAGTTTGGATATTTTTTGACTGGCAAAACTGTCCAAAGAAAAAAAGTTTGCTGGAATGGAGCTATACTTTCAAAGCAAAAAATAAAGTTGTCTTGTTCCTGGCAGAGTTTTCTCCATTACCTGAACTGGTACAATCTACTCTACTTGTTTTGAGCTGTATATTTTGTCTTCAGCCAGCACTGTTTATGGTGCTGCTACCCAGGCCCACTTTCCTACTATACGTAAAGTATAAGTTTTCCTTATTTCTCTGTGTCTGTACAGTCTACCCACATGATTTGACTAAAGCTCATGTCTTCCTTCATATGTTTTGTTTCTTTCTCGGGACTGTTTTTGGGTTTGTAGGGATTTTTTTTTTTGTTGTGTGGTTTTTTTGCTTGTTTGGGTTTTTTATTTTGCTGTTGTTCTTTTGTTTGGGTGGTTTTTTGGTTGTTTTTTCTTATCCAGTTGATGGCTGGAGATGTGATGTGTCAGGGCATGGTTCTTCTGCAAGGTGTTGGCTATGAGAGCCTGCAAAGGGAATGTCCTCTTGTGAGCACTGAGGATTTAGTGTCAGTGCTCCAGCAAAACGCAGAGACCTCTCTAAATGCCACACTCTGGAGCACAAGGTATATGTGTCATATGGTGCAGAGATTCAGCCTCTGTGCTCAGAAACTGACACTTGAGAAGGAGACGAGCTGGCCAGGATTTGAAGATGAGCCTTGGATGAATGTGGTGTTTGGCACAGTGCACCCTGCGCTCTCCAGCATGACCTGCACTTCTGGCTGGCTCTTCTGAGTCATGGTAGCAAGGGATCTTCTGGAGAGAGGGTGAGTGGCACTTCATGAAAATCAGTTTCCCCTTCAGGGTGTGGCAGGGAGGGTATCTTGAAATAAAAGGCCCAGACTTTCCCATCACTTTTGAAGTTAAGGAATTTAATCAGTTTGTATTAATTTGGGCCCACTTCTTAAAATGTTTAAACATGTGCATAAATATATTATGAGAAGCCTTAAAGCTAAAAGTAGGCATGATATTTTGCACTGCTAATTGGTGAATGGTAGCATGGAAGGGCTGTGCATTGTCATATGTCTTAATTCTGGTTTTATAGTAGAGTCCGCTTCCTTTCTTGCTGGTCAACTTACTTTCTTCAGATAGTAAGAGAAAAATACTTCCTTCCCCCAGCTAATGTGGAAGTCTGATGGATGACATCCCTTACATAGAAATCCTGTAAAACAACCAGCTCCAAAATACTTTGAAATTTTGCAGTCTTGTCACTACTTGTGGCTGCTACTACCAGTGCTTTTGTCTGCTTGTTTTGAGCAGAGAAGTAAAAGGCCATCTAGTAAGATGGGATCTTTTGAGCTACAGCAAATAAGTGTTAGGGAAAAGGAGTGATGAAGTCTATAAAATTCCTGGATGAAAACAGTGATGGACTATATTTACCATGACAGCTGTACTGGATGAAACAGATTAAAAATCAGGTTAGTAACTTGTTTTCCAGAGGACCTTGCTGGCAGAATTCTTGCTTGTTTGTGGATTTTATTTCAGTACCGTACTCAGATTTAGTGTTGTTCCATGTTAAGCGTGTAATTTTAGATCTGCTCAGCTGTTTGTCGTGTTCTTTCAGCTAATCGAAACAAAATGAATCATCTTTATTTTAGCAATGCTTTCTGTATCTTAGCTAATGAGATTTCCAGGTAGATAATTCTTGGATTAGTTACCGGTGTTTGCAAACCCCAGACCTGGGTTGGGTACTCGAGAAGGTGATGAGAGCAAAGTGGAAAAACAATATACTAAAAGGTGGATTAAACATCTCTGTTTTGCAACACGTGCATAAAATGGTTTGGAAAAATGTTGGCACTGCCCAACAAAGCATCCTATGGGGAAGGAGGGCCTGTGTGACTGGAATTCACCACCTCTGCAGTTATGCAATAAGGTACTTTTGTTTCTTATGTACTTTTACCCTTTCTTTCAGAAGGAATCTCACTTTTTTTTTGTTTTTTTAACCTTAGATTTTATGGTGATTCCTGTTGCTTTAATACTTTGTCTGCTGTGATACTAATGACAGTGCGTTAATCAGGTGGCTTTGGATAAACAAATTCATTTCTCTCTTGCTCGGTTGATTTATCTGTAGGAGAAGTTAATCATGTTTCTCAGTGATGAGATGTAGCTTACTTGAAAGGGCTCTCTTGGAGGGATCACCACAAGTTTACTGTCAGTGGAATGTGGACATTGGGAGCAGGATGAGACACCAACTTATGCACAAAACCTCCCAGGTTTGTTGGGGGAAAGTGAGAGGTGGACCACATCCACATTGGTTTTGCTGGAGGATCTGGAATTGCATAAGTGGATGATGACGCCTAGTGCCTGCATGCAAGAGACTTTTTTAATTAAAAAAAGAATCTATTAGCATAGGGATGCCAGGAGAAAATGAAGTTATTTTTAAAGCTTCCTTTCATACAGAAACTATTTTTGAAATGCTAATGGTGGTATGTTTGCCTTGTGCTGCTGTATCATAAGCAGAATTTGCAAATGTTTAAATGCTATCCTATTTTGACGCTTGGCAACGTCCGCTCAAATTCTGCTGACATGTTTTTACAGCTTGTTACTACACGCACTGAAGCTCCAGCCTGGAGAAATACTTTGCATTGGGAATGCACAGGCATTTAGTATGTGCAGTGTCTCTTCAGAGCCCAACAGAAGGGTTCAGTGGTCACTGATGGAAGGTGCCTGTGGTCTGCAGTTGGCGTTTTAGCAGAGGACCATTGCACTTTGCCCTGTGATATTTGTTCAGAGAGCACTTAAAAGGCCTTAGGTTGTATTTTAACCTGGAAGAAGAGTTTTATAAAGATATAGTGATTATTTAAAGAGGTTTTTGTGCTTTACTGATTCTGGGCAGAGTGCAGAAACCACTCTGAACCAGAACCACCTATGTCCCTGGGATCTTGCACGTGCCTTGCAGTGTGTTGTTGTGCACAGACTTCTGCCCCAGGGCGTAAGAAGTCCTCAAAAGGTATTTTTTCTGTTGCTTGTTTCAATGTCTTTATTGGAGAGTCTTTTTCTGTCAAAACCAGGAAGTTTTTGGCCTCTATGGAGCTGAGCAAACAGATTTTTCTCCCCCTTTATTCTGTAAGTTAGAGGCTATTTCTGGGGAAGCACTAACTTTTAGGAGAGCAAGCAGCCCACTGAATCTCAAAATGCTGAGTGCAGAAGTAGTTTGAGTTAGAATTTAAATAGCCCTTACTTGGAAACCAAGGTACATTGACTCTTATCTGTAGTTGCTGCAGTCTGCTGATTTTGAATTTGCACAGCTGAAGCTTCTATTTGAATGGCAAGAAAATTGTGTGACCCTTCAGCATCCTATCAGCCTCTGAACACTGGTGCAGGAATATGTCTTTTCTTTTGTACTGTCCTGGTAATTTTTTTCGACGTTACTGCCAGCATTTAATATTTTCTCACTGTGAAGATGTACAGACAGATGTGTCATAAGGCACTTGATGTTCTCTCAGCTCTCACAGCCTTCTCCTGTACTAAGGAGATGAAGTTTTGGGAAGAGGATAAGGAGAAGTGTAGCTAAAAATGAAGATAATTGGATGATAACAGTAAGGCAGTCTCTAGTTCAGTCCCACTTTGCAGTTCAGAGTTACCCTAAGGTGGATCTGGCCTTATCCGTCTAATATCAACAGGAAGCTTTTCCTTGAGGTCAGGGACCTTGGGGACCAATTTTGCCATGCATATCAATCAAGAATGGTGCAAGCACTTGGAATGAACAGAGATCGACCTGGGCTGCAGTTCCAGCTTTACTGACAACTCAGATATCTGCCATCTTTGGCTGCTGTTGTGCTCTGCCAGTTAATAACAGTAATTCAGAAAAGCTTGTGTGTGGAGCTGAGGAGTGACATGGTGATGGGGAACCTTGAGTGGCTTTTGAAGAACTCTCTTTGCATGGCTCAGCTGATAGAGCAGTGCTGTATTTACAGGGGCTTTTATTGTACAGACCACTTGGGTTGTATTCATACCCTTTAAGGAGTAACTGGTGAATGCATCTTGTATCTGCCCCAGGTTCTAGGCTGCAAGGTGTTTGTATCCCATTCATGGGTCTTTCCAGCTCCCCTGTCAGTGGCAGCAGCTTGAAAGTGACATGTTTTCCTCGGCAGTTCTTTTGGATATAAGCAATTGCTGAGCATTTTGCAGACATGAAAACCTCAAGCAGGTGAGGAGAATGGTCTGAGCATTCATTATTTGAGGTTGAAAAGGACCCACAGGAGATGTATGTTAAGCTGTGGTCCTATCTGTGAAATCCTGGGAGAACCAGGCTGTGTAACTGTAGGTCAGTGGACGTGGGAGAGGCAGAGGAGTACTGAGAGGCATGGATAGAACAAAGGGAATTAAGTGCTTGCTGGTGTCTATCTCCTAGTGATCTAGTGTAAGATCTAAGAAAAAGGGTGTTACAAATGATGCGATGGGGAGGAAAGGAAGATAAAAAAACCTATTAAGCTTTTGTTGTAATGACAGTGCTCTGTGGAAAATGAAAAGTTTCTTATCTTCTTACTTAGTTAAAATATGTAATTGTTTAAAATTCACTCCACCACTAGAAGGTGAGTCATAAGATAATTGCAACTGGTCCTTAGGATAGCTAACATTGCAATAGAAGCGAAGGATCCTGACATCCTTTTAAAATGCTGCTTTCCAAAATACTGAAATGTACAACATGCACGGTCTGGCTGGCTTTCCACATGTCATGTGGAATATGTACTTTTCATATAAACATGTGTGGACCATCAAAAGGCAGCTGTCCTTTGGCACTGCATCTCCCCATGAGGGCTTCCTGCTGTGAACCGGAGCAGTGCTGTTCTCCCAAGGAGAGCAAGGGGCAGGGAGCAGCAAAAGAAAAAAAAAAAAAAAAAAGAGCAGCAATTTCACTTGTGTCTGCTTGTTCTGAGAAGCTTTTACTGCTCTCATGCTAAAATAAAAATAGCTTCCTCTTCTACTGAGCACAGTAGCATCTGTCTGCTGCAGGCAGACAGTGCCAGTGTCCAAATTCTTGTGAACGCTCATTTGTTTGGCTGAAAGAATAACTACTCCATATTTACATTATGTACATTAAGAACACTTCTAATGTTTGTGGGTGATCAGAAGAGTGGCAGGACAGCTTGGGATGACAGTTTGAAAAATGTGGCTTTGTGTGGGGGTTTACTGAGGTTCTGGAGCCAAGCTCTATTTGTAATACACTGCAAAGTGAAAGGCTCAGGAAGAGATGAATGTGAAGGGTTTAGCATCAGGACACTTTGTCAGTGATGAATGGAACTTGGCTACTTTTGCTGCTTGGCAGTTTTACCTCTGCACGGTGCCTGTTACCCTGTGGGCCATCTATAATCATGCTGGCTGTGGCTGTTTGGACCTACAGCACAAACCAGGACAGAGCAAACAGTTCTGGTGTCCTGCTGGTGGCTCAGCTTTTTAATCAAGTAGTTTACATATCCACTGTGACAAAGAAGCAGACATTTCCAGGTTTTTCTAAAATAACTCAAAAAGGGCTGGATTTGGGGGTGTAACATCCTTTTAGACTGTTATAAATTACTGTTGTTATCTTGGATGAAATGAATTTTGGAGTTCATCCCACTGAAGGACACCATTTATTTGTTGTTATCCTGAAGCTTGCTTCAGTTTTTGACCTGGTGTCATTCCTCATGTGAATAAGGGGAGCTGCAGTGGCTTCATTGCGGACAGACAGACCTCCAAGCTGGGCTGTTGGAAGGCTCACTGTGTCACAGGACCAGCAAAGAAAAACCTTGCTTCTGGAAGGGGAAGAGCAGCAATGACTCTGAGCTGCCTGGGAGGCTTAGGATGGAACAGCAAGGAGCTGGACGGGAGCAACCATCAGCAGGAGCCATAACAGTATCATCTGCCAGAATTTTATTTTTCTGGGGCATAGAGACTCCCCACTGCTGATGGCAGGGTAGTCCTGTGCTTCATGTTTGCTGCTGGGGGCTTTCATGAGTTTTTTTTGTTCTCACTTAGGAGTTGGATTTTGATGGTCCTTGTGGATCCCTTCCAACTCAGGATATTCTATGATTTAGTCTTTGCCAGTCATGACTCTTACATACAGATAAAGCCTGATTTTGCCATCACTTCTTGACAAACCTTTCCAGGTCAAAAAAGAACCATTCTTTTCTCGAAATTTCAGGCCTTGGTTAGCCACAGAGGCCGCATGTGCCAGACCAGTCAGATTTTGCACTCCCGCCTGAAACAAAGCAGTGGGTTTAGAGGCACACATCTGTGGAAACAGCTGTGTTTATGCCAGGAGAGAACACTTCCTCCTGGCCGACTCCTCCCAGCAGAGCTCTCTGCTGCCCTGCCAGCCTTCTGTGGAAGAGGAGTGGCAGCTGCTGGCAGGCTGCCCAGCAGGCTCCCTGTGCTGCCTCCAAGGCTGTGTGGGGATGCTCCTGATGCCCCTGGGGAGCAGGGGGGTGACTGGGAACCAAATTGGTCACTGATTATTGTTTCTGGTAAGTGCCAGAGTAAGTCTCACTGTGAGTTTGGGGCTGCATGATTTCCATAGCTTTCAACACTTAGCAGTTTCTCCAGACTACAGAAAATGTGTGCAATAAGGAAAACCAGAGGAGAAAAACTGTCTGCCATGCTACCTTGCAAGATGATTCATCAGTCATGCTTCCTTTAAGAGGGCACCTGGAATTGGAAAGATCAGGCAGCCAGATCTGCCAAAATACCTCACCCTCTGCTGGGAGACCAAAACAATCAGGATTTCATTGTCCCTGCCATACACCTGAGTTCTGTCCAGATGGTGCACGTAGCTGGCGTCTTGGGCATTAGAGTCCTTCAGAGGAAGTTTGTCTTTCACACACATCCCATGTCTCTCTTACTTGCCTGGGAGCTACATTTTTGCATTCTCCTTATTTGACATGTGTAATGACAGGCTTTAAACAGCGCATCACAAAATTAAATCTGAATGCATAATTTAACTCCACTGCTACGAGTATGGGAAAGTGCCTTGCCCTTGCTTAAAGTAACAGGTGAAATGCAATGTATAATACTCAGCATGGTAAAACAGAGTCTTTGTCTTAGAGCATATGAATGTTCCTCAGAGCTTGCTTTGCTGTAACTTGCCAGTTTGTACCACACTGGTTATAATAGATTTTGCTAGAAAAGCTTCTGTACAAAAGGAGTAGCAGATCAAAGTTCTGGTTAGGGCTTGGTGGTTCCAGTTTTACTGCCTGTAGTGGTTTGCATGGCAATAACAGCATTCACAGATGTTGAAACTTATGTTCCATAAATTACAGAGAAGCATCATGCAGTATTGATTGGTTTGTTCGAGAGTGGATGCTGGTGTAGTGCGAATGTGTGCTGTGTCTGCCTGGGGCACTGGTGTGGTGGAGCCCAAATGTGATGCTACAGGCTCTGCTGATGGAGTAAGGAGCAGTTTAGCAATATTTTCTTTCCATCACCCTGGTGAATAGCTTCCTGTAGCATTATTTGTTTTGGGGTGAAGGTGTTACTGTTCAGTGATATTAGACAGTAAGAAAGTATTCCTGTGTTTTGTTTCTAAGCTGATTAAAAACGTGGGGGAGAGAATATTCTTTTCTGGGTTTGGTAGTTCCAGAAATAACAATGATTGAAATCTGCATGACTTTCCTGTTGTCTCTGAGGGTTGGTTGATTCAAGCAATTGAGAACAATAGAAATGGTGCCAGGCTGTAAGTCTGTCTGAATTTGATAGCTGTGCTTTTCAGCCATGGTAGCACATGTCTCCTTTCTGTGCTATTGCACAATGTAGTGATTCACTCCAGCTTTTTTAACCCAGGTTGGTTTATCTTTGCTCCTAAAACTCTGGACATGATAGATCCTCTTGACTGTTCTACCAGGCAGATTAGTGGTGCCAGATTTTAATTTGCTCCCAGTTGAGCTAAAAGCTTTCCTGACCTCAGTGAGAGGAGGATCCTGTTCTGTACAGCTTTGCATTTCAGTGGGATAAGTACAATGTTCAGGCACTTGCAGACCACACAGATCCCATCACTTTTCTTTGCGAATAAACAATACGCTGGCTCTTGTATTCAGGGCTAGAGTAGCTGAAATAGCTTTTACTGTGTTTACAGAGGAGCTCTGTTGTCTTTGTCAGCAATAACAAGTTATTATTAATTGCTTTAGGCAGCAATTTTCTCATTAGGTGTTTTAATGAACACAGAAAGGTTTGAATTTCTTCTTATTTCCACCTTCCTTGTGGTAAACACAGCTCCTAGATGTGCAGGAACCATGGCTTCCCGAGCAGTTCTTGGTTCTGAATGTAGCCTCCACTAATGAGTGTAGGAATTACAATACCAAACTCATCAGTTCCACTAAAATATCATGTAGACAAAGGGAAAAAGTCTTTATTTCTAAAGCTGCTTTTTTTTCCAGTTTCATCTTCAAAAAGACAACTTATGTAGCCAAGAGTTGCCATAGGGATTTTTGGTTAACAGAGTAATTACACTTTTAGAACAGACTGGGCAGCACCTTTGCTGCCATGCTGGAAAACAGACTGTTGCTTCACTGTGCCTATGGAAGAGATCTTTTGGGGATGTGCTTTGGGTCACAGGAAAGACCCCTTCCTGTTGTTATTTTCTTAAGTTAAGCTCCTTACCTGTCTCCAATATTTCTTTTTTAAAAAAAGTCTTCATTCTTTTCCAAATTCAGTTTTTCCTCATCTTCCATATTGAAGGTGGAACCAAACGAGCAACTTTTGTGGGATAAGTTAATGGAAATACTGTAAGATTTGAGCTTTTAAAAAAAATAAATGGCTGTTTTTCAATCCCTTGGTGTTTTCCATGTCTGTGATACTGACAGAGGTGTCAGGCTTCCCCAGGTGACAGCCCCAGAAGAAGTTATGGGGGGGATCTCCACAGCATTCTTCCTTCATCTGCAGTTTATTTTTTGGTAACCTGAAGATTTGTGTGTGTTTTAATTCAGTTAGTTGCTGATTGTCCTTTCCCCTTGCTCACTCTCCTTTTACTGCAGCCCTTCAGTGGCAAGGTTCTTCCTCTAGTGTCACTGTGATTTTCCTTCCACTCTTCCAGTTCTGCCTTCACTTGTCTCACTGCTGCTCCTTCATCTCCCTCCCACCACTCTGGGCCCTGGGTGCTGCTGTGGGGGGGATGTGGGAGAGTGGAGGTGCAGCGTTACCTGATGTGCTTATGTGCTCTAGCAGGGAATGGGATATCATGACCCAAGGGAACCTGTTGGGACCCTCTATTTCTAACTTCATCCAATGTTTATGGAAAAATGCCCAAGAAAGTGCCCTCAAGATTTTCTTCGACCTGTACACAACAGCTGTTAATCTGGTTTTTTTTTTCAGGTAAAACTTAAGCTATATTGTGTTGCCCAGAAAGTAACTCCCATATTCTGTGCTGGTTGGTCCTAGTACAGTCTCCATTTGTGGCCTGATGTTCCAGCACTGCTCTCTGTGCTGCACCATGCAAGGGGACTAGTGATGTTTAATGATTTCAGTTCTCCCAACAGAAACACATGTACTCTTTCTTAATCTTTGTTTAAACACTTCACTGCCTAATGCAACTCGCTCTTAATCAGCCCCTTCTTTCAGTTACTCTTAATCCAACTCTAGTGCTTTTGTACACTGCAATTTCACTTAATTTCTGCAGGAGATGAACAGTTTGCCCTTATTACTTGTCAGCTGGGTAAACGGAAAAGATAGATCACATCAGCTATCTGAGCTCCACCAAAGGCTTCCCTTGCCTTTGGTATGGCATCCAGCTTGTCGTGGTTTGTAGGTGAATGTGTGGACTTCTTGCTGCTGTTGTCTGTGAATAGTAAGCACAGTAGCTATTAATTTTCAGAGGATTTCTAGGTTAGGTTCAATTTTCAATCACTTGCATGCTCAGTGTATCTGAATGAGCTTATTTGTTGGTGGTTCTCAAAGGTTTGTTTCAGGTGTTTTTCAAGACACTCAGAATTTTTTTCAATATCTCTAGATTTTTGCCCTATTTTAAGATGTCTATGCTCTGCTTTTAACCTGATGAGGGAAAACAATTTTCACAGCTTCTGCTACGTAGCTGTCAGTTTTGGTATCAGAGAGGCTTGGGGGTTGCTGTACAGTGAGGGATGACTCCCACTACTTGAAAAGGATGACAGGGGAAGTTTAGGAATGCTGAAAGAAGCAAACACATATTGGCAGTCTTTCCTCCAGCAAAAATTAGAAACCAGTCCGCTGGCATTTCAAAAATGTCAGCTTCATGTTCCAGCCAGAACACTTTCTTTCCCCCTTGTGCATATGCTGAAAATCAGATATTTAACCTCAAATGAAATTCGGAAGAACTTCTTTACTCGGGCATCAGTCACCATGTTATCTCAAATAAAGCTTATGAATTAGAAGAAATGTTTTATGCCAGAGTGTAGTAACTTCAGGTTTGTGGATGGATTGGCCATGAGATACACAAATTTTGAATAGTTCTTAGGTATGTGAGCAGATTCTGAAGTCAAATATAATCTTGGCTGGAACAGTTTTTTAAAACAAATTCTCAAGTGGTGTGTGAGTTTGGTAAACCACTTTAAAAGGGCTATTGGGATATGAGAATGTGAATAAGTGACCTGATTTTTTTAAGGCTTCAAGTATTTGCAGCACCAGCTGTAGTCTGTGGTTTTAATACGGGGATATAACATGGACTAAGATGTTTGGCTTTGGCTTTCCAAATGTGAAAATGTCTGTCTTGACTTTCCCCCCTGTATTTGTGTAAAACCACAGCAAAACTTAACTAATCCTGATGTTTATGTTGTTTGGGTGTTTTTATACCCCCAAAGCTGCAATATTCTGTGTAACGAACTACCAACTTACCTACATATAAGTTCTGCAGAAGCAGAGTTAGGCAAGTCTTTGTGGTCAGCACTGTGGCTTTCCTTGTTAACTGAAACATGGGGTTTATTCCTTCCTATTTTTAAATGGATGGGGCTGAAATATTAATTTCCTGTCAGAAGGTCACATGAATGATCATGGGAGAAAAAGCTTCTTCAAGTTGTCTTCTTTTCCTGTGCCTGTGTGTTCATTTGTTTCAGAAGCAGCCCAATTACAGACTCTTATCCTCCTCATCTCTGAAGATACAAGTTGCAGCTGTCTGGGAGGTCCCATCCAGGTCACAGGATGTGGGTGGCAGGACATTGCTCGGTATTCCTGAAGATTCCATGTGCCCATAGCTGCACTTCCCTCGTGTTCATTCCATGCACTGCCATGTCTGTGTTTGCCTGCATCCCTTCCTGGCAGCTGGTGCTTGTGCCCATTTGTCTTTATTTCGTAGCAAATGCATGGCTCATTTTATACAAATCTTTCCTCTCCATCTCTTAGCCTCCCAGGATGTTCCTAAGGATCCAAACTGGGAAAAAAAAGACCATGCAAAATAAGCAGCATTTGGCTAATGAACACCTCCGTGCAAGATTTTACACCAAGCACATTTCCCTGAAAATACTCTATTTGGCAAGCAGTAAAATTCTTGGAAAGAAATTCTAATGATGTACTAAGCAGGGGGAGCTCTGTGTGTGCTTGAGATTTGGGAAAGTGAGAACAATCTAAATCTTCATTTCCTGGGAAATTAAAAACACTTTAATGCTTCACAACTTGAGCTCAAGCAGAATTTAAGTAGGGGGATGTGTCTCAGAGTTAGCAATGGTGAGAAGGAATAAGAGAGCAAGGGAGCTGAATCTGTGAAGTGTAGCTGTGAGCACGTGGTGGCTTGAAGAGTAGATGCCAACTCTGTTAGCACAAAGAAAAGCTTTTTTCTCTCATTTCTACAGACATGTCCTGGAAGGCACTTGCCACGAACAGGAGCAACCTGCAGCATTAATAGCATGCAGAGAGACTGTTCTGACACTGAGAAAGCACTAGGTGGTTGATGTTTCCTATAAAACCTAAAATGGAGGGAGAATGTGCCAGAGGAGTAGGGAGGAAAAAGCCCAAACTAAGTTCAACTGAAGTTTTCTCCCCCAGTAAAGGAGGTGGCTAGTGGGGCAAATTCACTTTAGTCACCATGGGAAAATGATCCCGTGGGTTGATGGTGGTATGGTAACATCTTGCAGTGTTGATGTTGACAAGAATTAGGTAAAAGAATTCTAATAGCTTACAGTACTTGGAAGGAGAAGGTTCTGATTGATTTGGTATCTCTGTTGTCTGCCATATGGATGTGGAGTAGCCAGGACATGAACATCGTAGAAGATTCAGGTGTCTGGGTGATCTCTGCCTTCATCCTTCCTCTCATGATGCTAAGCCAGCATCATGAGAGGAAGGGGAGCAGCCCCAGGGTCAGGACATGGTGCTTCCCTGCTGAGAGAGTCCCTGGGAGAAGGGGTCACTGTCCATGCAGCTGGAGGAGCAATGTGAGCAAGCTGAGCTCTGGAACGAACTGTGGTTTCTTCTCTTTCTGGCTCCTAAGGTTTCTTTGACCTGAGGGCTGAAGATACACATAGGAGAGGAAAATGTGATCCTAAGCAGAAATCCCTCGAATCTTTATTTTCCATGAGATATTGAGGAAGGGTCAGAGGTTCTGGGAAGAAACATCCAGCATTTTGATCAGCGAATGAAATGCAATTTATTTGTGGGCTTTTGTTTAATTTCCTGTTTTTGAGATTACTAAGGGATTTACAATCAGGAGATGGATATTCCAGCTCAGTTTGTGACTTCTGATCTTTGGTGCTGGAGGTATACTCTGTTTACAGAACTGCAGTTTGACCTTCTTTAAATAAACCAAAAGCACTGAAAATGTATTTCTGGCTTGCAGAGTTCAGGATGTCCCATCTAGAAACATGCATTCACTTGAATAGCCTAACAGTCACGCTAATTGCAGCTGTTTTTCAGCTTTCAGTGGTAGACATGTTGTTTTTAGAAGAGTTTTTGAGGGAAGCTGGACCTACAGAACCTGCTGGTGCAACAAAAACCCAAAGAATCAGCAAACCAGTACTTGCGAAGTTGATACATCACACCTCAGGCCTCCCCTTGCCCAGTCCCGGGTGGAGCTTGAGGTAGCAAGCTCATGTTTCATGTTGGAGCCTTGGTTTTTGTCTTCTCTTTCAGTGAAGTCCTACTGATGAAATTTGTCAGTGAAGTCTTCCTACTTTGTGCCCTTTTCTTCACCAGCTTGTGTCAGAAACTCATTTGTGGTAAAGAAAACTTCCTGTTTTGCCTGATGTTGTCTCACCGAGCCTCGTGTTCCCTCTGTGCTGGCAGAGATGCATCAAACTGTCCAATTTGAAAAGCGTTCAGAAAGTGAACTTTAGGTTTCTCTAACTGCGTGAAACGATCTCTTTAGCAGATTACCAAGAAATAGAAGTTTATTGGAATATCTATTGAGTGTCTCTTCTATTAAATGTTTCTAGATGAAAAAATAAATTTGTACTGAGTTACAGAAACATCAGTAAGTACCCTGACCAGAATTGTTATATAAGAATGAGTGATGGATTTTACTTTGATAGAGGCAAAACAGATAATGCTGATGAAATATGACTGTCTTTGGCTTTCTGAAGCTGGTGCTGCCCTCATGCCTTTGTTTGGTTTTGGTTTTTTGTTTGGGGTTTTTTTAGCAAATCTCCTGAGAGGGAGGTGTGAGAAGAGTAATTCTCCCTCAACTTTGAAATAAAGGACTTGAGTATATATTTTTAACTGATTTTTTTCCACTTAAAAATATTCTTGTTGTATTCCAGTTTGTTGAAATCAGCACAATCATGTAGATTTGTACCAGCTTGGAGACAGAAAATTTTCTTGATGCATTTTTAGTTCCAAACTCTTAAAAGTATATGTACTATTTTAATAGAAAGAAACCTTTCATTTCAGGGTATGTGACTTTTTGTGGACAGTTAAATAATCTAAAGTCACCCGGAATTTCTTTCCTTGTGATATTTTACTTAACTCTCCACATTTTGGAGAAAAATGTGTTTTCTTCAGATGAGCAATCTCTTTTTACTCTCATTAAATTTTATGTGGAGGTGTGAATATATATAATTAGAGACTTGGGGACAGGCTGTGAAATAGAAAATGAGAGAGCAAGATTTCTCCATTTCTGAAATCATCTCAATGTCATCCACTAATTAAAGTGACCTTCTTGTACCCAGGATATTGTGTGGCTGTGAGAGCACTGCAGCATCTCCAGACAAGCATGGGGCAGAGGGAGCTTAAAGCAAAGCTTTTGGCTCTCACAGGAATGGAGTCCTGAAAGATGCACAATTTGGGAGGTGCTATGGCTGGTTTCAATCAGTCTGAAGCATATAAAGTGTATTTAAAATAGTGTGGCTCTTTCCAGAAGGTGCAGCTGAATTAAGTGCATGCCAAAAGACCATGGTGTTAGGCAGAGCTTAGTGTGTAAACAGAACATTATTATTGTGGGGTGAGGCCAAATGTATTGTCACACCTGTGCAGCTCAACGGGAGTTACTTCTTTTAAAACTATGTTTGTGTGCAAATTGTGTTGATCTTAATTTCAAAGCAGCAGCAATATGCCTGACAGACTAAGTAAAATGTGGATAGTCACTTGACAAATGAGAGAGACTCTTTTGTCTTTTTATTTGTTCACATAAGCTCCTGTTGAAAGCTGATGCTTTCTGTTATACGTAATTTTGAAATAGCTTTTAATAACCTGACCTTAAGCCTCAGATGTTGTACTTAACTGTCAAGAAGCAGAAGCCTGAATCAGATTGAGAGATTAAAGTTTCTATACAGGGAGCAAAGTTCAGATTTACTATCTGTAAAAAATTTACAGTAAATGCAACCCCAGGTGTAAGAATGTTGAGGCACTGCGCCGGGTGTGGTAAGCAGCAGTTACAGTAGAGATGCTGCAGATAGGAGAAGGCAGATTCTTTATCTTGCTCTTCTCTTGAGAGTCTTGGTGCGGTAACAGAAACCTCAGCCTGTGCTAATGGGAGCAGGGGTTCTTGGGGACTATGCAGCAGATATTTTCGGTGCATTAGAGGTATTAACCTGTCAGTCAGCTTGGAAGAACAAACTGAATGCTTTTGAAGAGAATCCTGTAACACTGTTGTTCAGGAGTACACTGCATTTTCTGAGAACTGTCAAGTAACACCAACAAAATTTTGATTTATTAAGCAGTCGGCAACCTGGGGTATTGGTGTTTGTCCTGCTGTAATTAGTTACCTGGAATGAAACACTACACAGGTGTTAGGCACATGGAGGTGAAAGTATGTGTATGTATTCCTTTGTAGACCTTCTTTTAAAAATGTGCAGGTCCATAGCTGAGGCTTGGTCAGCTGCTTCTTGGTGCAGACTTCAGTTGGGTGGTTTTCTGCAAATTTTATGGAAAAGAATAGCTAATATGGATTTCATGTACACTCACTAATTGCTTTTTTTTCTTATATCCCTTTTGATGGAGAGGTTTAAGGGATATTGAGCCTTGGAGAGCTAGATTTGCCCTTTCTGGTGAAGATGGGAATGCTGACATGATAGATGACCATCCCCAGACCTTGGGTAGGTCATGGCTATCCTTGGAGGGAAGCAGTATTGCTTTGGCAGAATATCCATCTGTTGTTTTCATACCTTAGCTGTGTATTCTGGTTTCCTTGTTGCATTATTGACAGTGTTTAACAAGGCAAATCCCTAATGCTTGTCTTGTGGCCCCTCATCAGTCAAAGCCACATTTGCAAGGAGCAGAGAATACATTCCAGTCTGATGGACCATCCCAGACCAGTCAGTCTGAATGAACTTTCTAAATGCCATGGAAATAACTGTTTAGTTGTGTGACAACTAAATGCTTTTAAAATTATTTTTATAATGGCTTACTTATGTTTGCATTGCAGCTTATGCTGTAGGAATAGTCCACTGCTGGGAGAGTGAGTGCAAAGGAGAGACACAGGGCCTCCTCCCAGGCTGTGCCCCCTCTCCATTCTGGTCTCCTTTCCCCTGCCTCCCACCTGTGCACCCTGGTGCCTACACTGAGTGGAGGAAGGCAGAAGTTAATCTGTAGGGGAAATTGTTCTGCCTGAGTGGGCAAATAGAAGGAAACTGTCTCATTGACTGTGATGCTTTAATCTCTTTTTATGAGCTACCTGGAGTGCAAAACCCTTTATTTGACCCACCATCAGAGCTGGCAGGGGCACAGCAGGATCTCTGCTAGTCTGAGCTGAAGGATTTAGTGGCTTTTGCCAGCTGCCTTCCCCTTGGCAAATCTCCCTGTGAACAGGAGCAAGGGCAGGGTGTCTTGGCGTGTGCAGCTGGATGCAGCCCCCAGGAAGCCCGGCAGCAGCTGTTACCCGAGTGCTGCACTGTGGCAGGGCTGGGCTCCTGCTTCCCCTCCTGGTCCTGGAAGGGCCTGTGCACTCCACAGCAGATGGGTGGGAGCAATGCCCGTGCTTCCCGAAGGTTCAATCCTGCAGGCCCTTGTGTGGGCCAAGGGCTGCCTTCCTCTCACTGCACACTGGCAGCATGCCTGGTGAAACTCTGCTTTGCACGTGGGCTGCATTTAATCTGTATGGAAGGAAACGGTGCAGCCTTGTTTACCTTTCACCTTCTGATATCCTCCTGTGATTGCTCCCTCATCCCTGCAGCCCTCAGGCAGGGACTTGGCATCATCTTGGTTCCTGCTGCAGCATGATGAGCTAGCAAGGACCTTCCCTTCCTTACCCTCACTGGGTCCATAGGCTCCCTTCTCCTTCCCATTTCTCCTCCAGGCAGGGGAAGAGTCTCCTGTCTCCTTCCTTAAAATATTCACCTTGTTGACCTTGACTAAGACCACTTATTTATAGCTGTGCTTTTTGACCTCCCCGTGTGACTGGGGGAAAGCTTCCTGTCTGCCTAAGTGACTGACTCAGCTTGCTCAAGAGACTGAGTTTTAGTCTATAATGTAATAGGTGCATTAAAAGATTTAAATGGAAAATCAACAGCAGGGCAATGATCATAGCCAGATTAATGGGTTTAAACCTCTGTTTTTTGTATCTTGCAAATGAATATAAAAATTTGCAGTTTCAAAGGAGATCTTGAGCAATGTAGTGCAAGTATTAAATTCAGCATGCATTGGGGGGAGAATGGGGAGGGTGCTGTGTATGGTCATGTTAAATACAGGAGCCATGAGTGAGATTGGCCACTGTGTTCCCACAGCCACAGAGAACAAGAGAGGGATTCATGGGAAAATGCACCCTTGAAATCCTGGTGTATTTGTTACTCTTTCCACAGTAACCTTGAACCTTTTATTTAAAGTAAGCTGCTCACATGAGTGGGAAGCTTAACAGCACTTGAAACAGCTCCCCATCCACTTTCCATTTTTTTTGAGGGTGAAAAATGCAGATGAATGGAGCCTGATAAGGTCAGTTGATTTAATGCAAGCCTTGAGTCCATTTTGTGATTAAATATACTTTCATTTTTCACAATATCTTTCCAGTTCAGTTTAAAAATTGCTCTTCTATAACATGGGAAATGTCTTAAACCCACCCACCTGTACAACAAGCAGCACATGTAGTAACAAAGAGCGGAAAACTACTGCTCTTATTAGGCTTTATCTCAAGCTGTAGAATTTATTATTACTGCTCTGTGTAATTTCTCTTTATTGTTAACACGGTATTTATTTTTAATTATTATTAACACTCTTATTCTGTGTTAATAGCCTGACTGATGAGCCAGTGTATTTTCTGAGTGTCTTTTAAATTAAATTTCCTTCTAAGATTTTTTTTTTTTTTTTTTTTTTTTAGAAATTAGAATAATGCAAGCAATATTAACAGTCAACCCTTTAGGCTGACTGTTGCCTCCTTTACCCACACACCTATCAGTGCTGTGCAACATCCCGTTGCAACATCTGGTTGCTGCCATCACACAACTGTTTACTAACCACTAATTATAGCACTTGAAAAGAAAAGAAAATGTTAAGTGCGCTGTGTTGGTATTTTTAAGGGTAACTAGCTGGTTTTATTTCCTACTGCTCTTGTAGTTGCATGTTAACTAACTTGCACCCCAGTGTGTTCTGCTGAAGGTTGTTTATATCTCCCATGCTGAGGCCTTGTCAGGCTGTGGTGGTTGTTATTTTTCTGATGACAAGGCTATAAATTAATTTTGAATTGGATAGCTCTAGGAGACAAAACTCCCACATGTAAAAAATAGTCCATAAACAGATGAAAATTGGTGTTTTAACACCAACCATTATTTGTGACTTTGTTTTTAATAAAAATACTTTCAAAATTTAATAAGAAAAAGCAGAATAGGTTTAAGCTTCACACTTCTTACAGGGAGCCAAGTTTCAGCATAGGCGATTTGCTCGGGGCGCTGGAGGTTCATGACCTGAGTAAGCAAAATCCCTCAGATTAGTCCTAAAACCATCTGGGCTGCCACTGGGCAGGGCTGGCAGTGCATACCTGGAAGGAGTATTGCAGTCTTGTCTCAAGAACACATCTGTGCTAACTAAATCATTGGGTTTTGCTGTGTCTCTCTCTCTTTCATCTTTCTTAATGTATTTATAGAAGAGAAGTACTTCCAGACACATCTTCCTGCAAAGAGGACTTGTGAGAAATATTATGTGCTTTCAAATAAGGAATAAAATGTACTTGCTGATCAATTTTCTGTCCTCATTAAGTCTCTCAGAGGTGAGTTCAAGGGAAGAAATAAAGATGGGAAGAGTTTGGAAATTAAGTCTGTTTGCAATGAAAAAAGATAACTCAGAATATTGAAAAAAGACTGCAACTCATTGGCTGGAGAGATGGAGAACAGACTCAATTATCCTAATGTTGTGCAGCTGCACTACCACATGTATTGTTTTCACTTTACTATCAGATATTTAATGCATGTGGGTAGCCAATGTTCTCTTTTTGTTTGTTCTAAATATTTCCTATGTGTAATGCAGTAAAAGATGTTGTTCTCAGTTGTTAGAACAGAACAATTCAGTAGAGCAAAAAAACACCCATCAGTGTTTACATACACTCCATATTTAATGCCAGAAACAGACTAATAATAGAAGATTTATTCCTGTGATAAAGGAAAGGTAAAAAAATAAAAGCAACCAAACTCATACCTTGAATCTGGAATTTCAGTTTAAGGAAAAAAATCTGATGGTAGTGATCCACTTCTAGTAATTAGTTGTGTGCACTCTTAGACAAAATTTGCATACATTGTGCAAGGTGAATCATTCCCTCGTGTTCCTGGATGCACAAGTGAGATTATTGCTGTGTTGTGTTCCTGGAAATTCCAAGGGTGCACAGAAGAGCATCTTTCTAGCTTCTGCCAAGCAGGAATGTGTCTGTAGCCAGCAAGGTCCCAGAGGTTCAGATCTAAAGCTCTGAAACTCAGCTTTTCACTATATAGACTACTCTGATGGGGGAGGTGGAGGCGGGGAGAAGGGGCAAGATGAGTTTTTTGGGTCTTGAAGGAAAGTTTAAATTGTTCCCTATTTGAGGTGAGGCTCATTTCTTGGATTTGAGCTCATGGTGAGCCAGGCAAAAATATTGTTAATACACAGCTATATATTACCAATATTTTCCATTTATCTGACAGATCAAACTACGCTGATGAAGTTTAATGAACAAATGAAGTGATTGAGCATTATCCTGTGATATAGTCCTTACAAGAAAGAGTAGTATAGCAATCTAAAGACTGCATAAATGAGGGAAGATGAGGAAAAGCACTCAGATAATTCTGCTTTGCACAATGTTGCATGATTTGCTATTTTATTCTTCCATATTAAAGTTAGTGGAAGTGAGGACCATGCTTTGCTTCCCATTTGCTCTGCTGAGTGTGTGCAAGCATTTGGAGTCAAGGTTTCACGTGACCCTCAATTGTCTCAATTACACAAGGGATGAGCAAAGTCCTGAACACCTCCAGGACCCAGGGGAGGATTTAAGAAAATGCATTGTCATATTTGCTCTTTTTCTTGCTGTTTATCAAGCTCAGGTCTCCCTAGCCGTGACAGTGGCACCTCGAAATACAGATTACAAGTTAGGCCTGTTCAGCGACAATAGTTTGTCAGTTCAGCATCAGGAAGGTAAGGGGCAATTGGATCAATCCATAGTCTCTATATGCAGTAGAAGTCCACACCTTCCCTTTTCTTTCTTGTCTCAGTAGACTGTGGAGGGAGATTCATGTCAGTATCAAGGAGGAGGGGGACCTTCAGTGAGAAAAGAGTGGGAAGGTGAATGCCATTTTATGACTAGCTCCTTGCTGCCTGTCCTTCTGAGTCAGCAGTTTGGTGTGTGGGATATTTGCATGCATCTTACACTTTGGCATATGTATGTCAGAAGCCATTAGAATTGGGAAGACAATTATAGGTCAAACACATTCCATATTTTTCCATATGCTTAATTGTGAACATGTACAGAGTAACATTGCTTTTTGACTGCAGTAAGTGTCTCCATGTTGGTTGAAGCTTGAGAATTAAGTAGTTTTAAACAGGGTTTAAAATATGAGATAGCTCAAGCTATTTTTAACATGTGGGTTGTGATTTGACTCTCCACAGTCTTTATCTTCTCACCCGGTTTCATCCATTGAAGCATGGCTGATAAAGAGCTGGTGTTGTGTGCTGTGTGTTCTTTGTCTCAGCCTTGAGGATGCTGACTTCCTCCCTTTTATTTCAGGAGATCATTAGCACTGATGAGATTAGAGGTTTATAACTTCAGGTCCAAGTCATTATTCCTGATTTAATCAATGCATTTGAAAATGTTTCCTCTAATAAAATTGTAATGACTTTATGTGATTTGTCATGCTTATCAAAAACATGGTTTTAACATTTTTGTATTTAGAGGCACTGAGCTTCTGTAGAAGAGTACACATTAGTACATCATTGCTGGGCCAATTTCCTGCCTCTCTGTCTCGCTCTGCTGTAAATCAGAATAACCTAGTCAGTGTAATCACAGTGATGTACAGCCAGCGTGGCACTGGAGTCAGGCCTTCACAAACAGCATAAAATCCTGGGAGAGGTCCCTCATGCGAGCATGATTGCTTTTCTGCCGCCACCTTCATCATTCAGCTGGGTGCTTTGCCTCCGTATGAAAGGACTTTCAGCGGCTCATGATAAAGGAAAAAATAACCATCTATAATGTAGAGGCTTGACTGGAGAAATGGCTTTTATGTTGCAAGGGGAATGAGATAAATAGCCTCCCACAGTTACTAAGGTAAGGGGAAAGCAGCAGTGTTATAGCAGAGCTCAGTGTTTGTTTAGAGGCTTTTGAAGGAAATTCATCCAAATGCTTGGTTTTCAGGAGTGCTCCTGGAATGTGCTAGGACTGTTATTTAATTCAAATTACCTCTGTCCTAAACAGTGTATTGTGTATTTGGGGTCAGGCAGGTGAGGAGGGAACAGGGACATGAATTTACTGTATGCCAGGTGGATGAGTCCCCTGTTTGAACACACAACTGCTGCTCCTCCAGGTCAGCTTCTGTGGTTGGAGCAGGAATGGAAATCAAGTGAGTGATTTTGATCTTGCAGATAATGAACTGATACAAAGGGGGAAGATTTGACTCTATCTAAGGTCAAATGAGGGGTCTGTGGAATGGCTGACCATTTTATTAGCTCTTGGACTTGCTTAGTGTTCAGAAAGCAGGGCAGTGGAGTTGCAGGGGTGGATGCAGTTGTGATGGAGAGGCTGCTGTCAGGCAGTACAATGCACTGGCAGCAGAGGAGTGTCACTTCACTGGGATTCCCTGCATGGACTTTGGGGGTGTTCCTGCTCCTTGCTGCTCCTGGAGAGGAAAAGCTTCCCTGTAGGGCAGTGCTTACGATATAAATGACCAAGTCCTTCTGCCCTCTGCCTCTAACTCCGAGCTACTTGTTCCCTCTCAGGCAACAGCCCAAAAGCAGTGTGTGGGTAAACACCAGGAGAGGTTTTTGCCTGCGTTGTTTTAGCAGCGCGGTGGCTGCGGATACAGCAGCGTAACTGGCAAAACACAGTAGGCAGATGGCAGGTCTCACACTAGCAGAGGATGTGTAAACGACCAAAGATAGGTTTTAACAGCCTTTTTCAAAGCCAGAAGTTTGTCACTGTATAAGCTCTCAGTCTAAACATCCCTGTGAAATTTCAAGCATCAAGTCTACTAGTGGATTATTAAACAGTTTTGGCAACTGAAATGGATGCTGTGAGTCACCATGTGCATGCCTGAGTGTGGGGTGTCTTGCATGTCTCAGGCATTTGCTTCCCTCTGTGCTGACTGATGGGTTTAATCAGCTGGCCAGCCTGCCTTGGGTCTGCAAAGGAAGAGCAGGAGGAAAACCAACCCTTGGAAAAACAGCCATGCACAAAATGTTTGTTTGTTGACAGGTTAGGGCAGAGCCATTGCTGGTAAAGTGGTGGCATGTTGAGTATCTCTGGCTGCCCCTGGTGTGTCTCTGCCTTCGGGCATTCACTGGAGCCATGTGTTTCTGGTGCCAGTGGAGAGCTGATTCTGTTTGACCTTTAGTCTTAAGGATAAGAACTGCTCCTCTTCTGCATCCCAGTCTGCTATGCAGGGCTGCGAGGGGTGTGCTGATGCTCTGCAGATGCTGAAAATATCAGGCTGGCTTTTCTGCTGTTCTGACCTCTATTCTTTCTTTTTTTCCAGACTGATCTGTTTTAACAGCAAGACTCAGTTAAGGAGAAGAGTATTTCCTGTACAATTGCTCTGTGCAAATATGTAATGTAATTCAGCTCTGTGGAACTGCCATATTCTCTACAAACATCAGTGCTGGCACTGCCCATTAGTAATATCCATTTTCTTTTTTCAGCTGTTTTAATACTGCAGAGAAATAATTTTGAGTTCCCAGGACCTGACAGGTAGAGTGATGTTAGATACTTCAGCAGCAAGGAACCAAGGGATGAATACAGTCAGATTACCACAAAATTTGGCTCTAACCATTAGCAGCTTGAGAGCAGATCATCAAATCAGCAATCCAAAATTAGCTCTAGTGATTAAACTACCCTCCTTTTATTGATGTCAATAGTGCAGCTCTCAGTAACATTTGTTGAGAAGGAAATGTGCTCCCAGGAGTACCAAGGTTTTCTTTTTCAGATGCTTTTTTAATAAGGATGGAAAGCTGAACTGAGTGAGGTGTCAAAAGTTCTAGCTTGTCGCCTTCTGAAGTGTGCTGCCTATGCCTGATAGCCACTTCTACATCAGCCCCTGTTTATTATTTCTGTCCTGTGTTTGTAATTTTTTCAAATTGTGTATTGCTCTCTTTGTGTATTGCTATTTCTCCCTTTTCTTTCTTTGACTTGAACTCTATGACTCATGCCTGCATTTTTGTTTATATTCCCACTCACTGGAAGAGTACGTTGCAATATGCAACATTTTATTTTCTCTCTTATTTATTTCAAGGCTAGAAAATGAAGTTGAGTCACGGAATGGGCTTCATTTGTGGAATCAGAGGAAGTGTTTCAGCAAATGACCAGCAGCATTAGTAGAGCCTGGTTGTGTATGGTGCTGGGCCCAAAACGTGTGCCTTTAGAAATTCAGGCTGAAGCTGGTGCCTAGTTTGGAGGAAGACAAAGTTTATTACTTTGGCTTCTTTGAATTGAACAGATGAACCTCTGGAAACATCAGAAACAGTAGCTTAGGAGAGAAGAGCTGCAGGTCTCACTTCATGACAGTGATCCTGTGGACCTTGGCTGTAGATTGAACAGTTTGATTAAAATTGTTGTGAGTTTGAAGTTAGGAGTAGGTCCAAAATGGACCGTGGGGAGCACCCCTGGGAGCTGTTGGTAGGTGGGTGCTGGTGTGTCAAACCACAGTAGCTCCTTTGAAGTAATTAGCAGCGGGAAAAAGCGGGGTTAAGCTTCACTAGAGCAGGGGCTCTGGGAAATGGGTGTTGCACTGCATGGCTCCTCTGTTATCATCTCTCCCTCTGGGGAATATTTTTGGAGAGGTGGAAGGTGGTGTTCAGCCACTGCATTTGGGTCCCACCCAAGTGCTGGGGGAAGCTGAGGCAGATGAGTATGCACTGTGTGTGTCTGTGGGGTGCTGATGGATTTCAATGCTTCTGTTTTGCTAAGGGGCTGTTTTTTGCCTGATGAGTGAAAAAGCTGTTTGGAGTTTCCCGAGTCATGTATTATTGCTGTTATATTGCATTTAGGAGCTATTTGCTTTTGTTTTCCTGCTATTTGATTAATAGAGTTCAGCTGGGCAGTCCCTCATACTGCTGGCATGTTACTGGCAGTGAGAGGTAAGTTTAGAAAGAAAATAAACCCCTGGAACTTAATTTAGTGGTGCCAGTCACTGCTGCTGGCTGTGCAGACTATTGCTTGAAACTCTTCCTCTTAGTTGTTTCTTCTTATTTTTTGTTTTATTTGCATTAGGGAGAAGATAAATCTGTTCAGCAGCATCTGTGCATCACCACTGACATTTTAATTTTCAGTTAAAAGATTTTAATTAAAATCCAACATAATTTGGTATGAAAAATGAGACTGAATTGGTATTGTACATGCAGACTGAACTAATGTCAATTTGTGTATCAGTTTCAGGAACAGCTCTGTCTGATTAATCCAGGCAGTAGCAAGGTTTGCTGGAAGGGGCTCTAGTTGCTCTTTTTGTGTATTCTGCCATTATTCTACCAAGATAATTATAGAGAGAGAAGCTTTGAGCTGGTTTTCCCAGTTTCTCTCTGATGGAGTTCTTTTGTTGTTCTGCTTCTGTCTCCTTCTGGATGCTGCGTAATCATCCCTGCAAGACATGATTGCCCTCTAGGCTTCAAGGAGTGATTTGTGTGGAGAAAATGTTTGTTCTTGCAATGCCTCAGAATGTAGCCAGTTTTTTTTTATTATTCTGCAGGTTGCACTTGGAAAGGTGTTGGTGGAATCCCTTCATGGCTCTGTCTTTGCTGTGTGTCAGTGTGTGATGAGTGCTCACAGAGCTGCACACTGGTGCCTGTGTGCTCATGCCCATGTGTTCTGTCTCAAGCCACAGGACTTAGCACAACTTTACTCTTAATTCCTTGTGTTAGTCACAAATGGAGTATAAACATATCCAGGATGTGTATTTAAAATGCATCTATTTGCCAAACATTGTCTCTTTGCAAAGGCTTAAACAGAAAACACAAGATTTTCCAGGCTTTAAGTCCCATTCTTCCCTGTAGAATAGACACCTGCATCTAGTAAATTTAAGAGACATTTTCTGTCTCTGAAAATTCTGATTAAGCTATGGGCAGCATGTAATTTTCTTGGTGAGGCTGTGCATATGGACTTCTTGGGAACCTGGTTTTGGGTTTGTGCGGGAGCAGCTCTGTGCAAGGTCTGCTGAAACGAACATCTTTGCATGTCATCGCGGTAGAAGTCTGTAAAAAGGAAATGGCAGAGGTAGCGGGGCACTTTTGTGTATATTTTCTGGTATTACATGTATAAGAGCTTCATGTGCAAGAAGGAAAAACAATTGCAATGAAACTTTTAAGTAAGAAACCAGCATATGGTAGTACCCAAACGGAGCCATTTATACCTTTGAACTCATTGTGAAAGGGTTATGGTTTAGGTTAAGACAGTTCAAGTCCATGTGTCCTGCCTGCCCTCAGATTATGTTCATGGTCAGAAATTAAAAGGGTTATTTTTTCAGGTATGTAGTCTGTCTTTTTTCTGGAAGATATTCCAAGCAATCATGTCAAAAAAATGCTTGGGAATGATGCGTGGTGTCTTTTCTGCACTCACGAAGAAACATCCTATTTTACCAAGATGATTGCTTGACTTATTTTTGCTGCATGCTGCTACATTCCTACCATGAAGATATGATTCACAAAACATGGAGGTTTGATACATATTTCAGAGCTCAAGCAGTCTCTGAAAACAGAGGGGTGGTTTTGTGGCTCAGTATTACAACTTGTCAGCAGCATTCACAGCATGTCTGCCTTCTGTTTCCTGCATGATTGTGGGTGCCTCAGAGATCAGCAAAGCACTAAAATATCTCTTAAGTTTCACTGAATACAGTAGATCTGTGTTGAAACGCTACATTGACTCAGCAAGAGCTGGGGATGTATCATCAGATCTGTGCTTCATGCAAAACAAAGTAATGGAACTTGTGCTTGCATGGATGTTACTCTGGAGTCAGATCTGTAGCTTCAGTGGTTGGTATGTAAGTACCTCTGACTCTGTGTACGATATATGGGACATCTGTACTTGAGTTTTTCAGAAATGGGTGCAAGGAAAACCTGCTTCATACCCAGTCTTGTATATTTACCTATTGGATTTCAGAATTTTATTTCAAGTCCTGTGTTTTCAGGCAGCAGAGAAAGAGGAAGCTCCAAGTGTAGCATAAAGGTATCCAGAATGAGTGTGTCACCAAAAGTAAACTCTGAACTGTGGAAGGTAACAGCCCAGCTCAGTTAATACTCTAAACGTGTTCTACCCTTCAGTTCTTCACAGGTTTAATTACGTCACTTCTCTCACTTCTGATAGCCGTGTTGACACTGAAATCAAAGGATGTGTTCAGACCCCATCAAAATTTGTTCTTTGCAATTTAGGTTTTTGGTGATTTCTGGATGGTGTGGTTTTCAAACTTTCATACACTTTCCCAGTGTTGCGTGTGAATTTATTCTGAGGCATGTTCTTATTGATAGAAGAAAACAGTTTTATGTGAGAGCTTAGGAAGCGACTGCAGATTAAGGTTGCGTTATGCCAACTTTGCAACCAAGATCTCTGTCTTGGTGTGGTGGTGCACAGTGCAGTGCTTGTTGAATGACCATGCTTCACTTGGAGCTCTGAAATCAGTGTTTGAGTTTTAAAATACCAGCAAATGGTTGCAGGGTGCATTCATTTTTCATGAGGGCAGTAATGCTATTTCAGTTTTCTGAGCTACCAGAGTGTGCTTTGATCAACAGAGTAATTTAGCAATTATGGAGTATCTGATGTGCCTCAATTTACCTAGGATCTGAGGAACTCAGTGACAGGTAATTTGTAATTTTTGATTGTCTTTGGAAAATGAGTTAGAAATGTATTATTTCCCAAAGTATGTAGTTAAAAAACATATTTGCCACTTTACTGCATACAAAGAGTTGATTCCTTTTCTTAGTTACTAATGATCTCAGATGAAAACACCCTATGGGAAAAAAAAGAAATTGATTTGGGTTATGAATAGGCATAAGGAGGAACATATTTTCAATAAGCTTCAATATTGATTCAAAGCGAGAAAAGAACAGAGACAAAACCCACTGAAATTAATGAACTGTGGAGTTTAGTGTCTATGGTAGTTCTAAAAAGATTTAATTTTTGTTAATCTATGTGTAAAGTATCTGGTACTGTTTAAGCGTTTTGTACTTTTCTCCTGACTCCGAATATGCCTTAAAATAGTATATCCAGAAAATACAGTACAGTCAAGAATGGTATTTCCACAAATCTCATCCATTGTTCCTGTGGGCTAGATTCTTCATTCATTACATTGAGCTGAGTAAAGAACAATTGCCTTGTGTGAACTGAAGGAATTCAGTGTAATTTGGATCAATGTGAGCATTAGGGCATTCATATTTTACTGCAGCCTCTGTTGCTGAACTACAAGACAGAAGCACGTGCATACCATTTACCATATCCAAGGACATTGTCTGGACTGTTTTCTATATTTTCTTTATTTTCACTTTAGGAAACATGATGACAGTGTTAGAAACTGCACTGTAAACAATGTATGCTGTATGCAACAAGTAGAGCTGTTCTGCAATTACATAAGGTAGTTCAGATGAAAGAGCCTCTGTGTTCTGTGTCTGAGAGAGGAGACTTAATTAAGGCAGACAAATTCTCCTGGGTACAACAAAGCAGTTCTCTGGTTACAGCCCTGATTAGACTGTAGTTCTTTTAAATGCATTACCAAAGTCTTCATTATTCTAATTAAACAGATATAAAATATGTTGTCCCTTGATTGCATAAAGCTTTGCTTTAGGCTTAAGACTAGAAATTTCATCAAGAGCTTTGAAATGGAAAGCTGACAAGCAAAGCAAATTATTTCTATAGTTCCCTATAATTTTTGAATTATTGTCCTCTTAAGCGGTCTATTTACAGCAATATTATTTTCCTGAGGCAACCAGCTAGAAAAAACTAGTGTCATCTGTAAAAATGGAGCTCAGAAGTTGGCTTCGCCCGGGTGTGCTGTGTTTGGAGCAGTCCAGCCTGAGAATGAGTGTCCTTCTGGGGTCTGGGGAACTCACTGCTGCTGGCTCCTGCCATGGTCCTTTCTTGCTTACCTCTGGCTTCTTCTTTCCAAGAGTCGGCAACTCCTGCAGCTAAATAGAGATGTTTCTTCAAGGTGAATAAAGGGGGAAAGTATACGTGTTGGGGAGCGTTCATTGCTCATACATCCAACTGAAGGAACTGGTGAAAAATAACGACAAAGAAAGGAGGGAGTTAATATTTCTAGAAAAAAAAGACTTTTTCTTAACATTTGTCTTTTCAGTGTACCTGCTTATGTAAAAACCACAGCATTAAATTTACAATCTGTTTCCCTGGTGGGAGGGATTACCTTTGAAAGTCTTAAAAAGCCAAAACACTGGTGTTGAAAAAGGACTTGAGGAGTTGTTGGATGAACAAATGTGCAGTCACACCTATTTTAATCTAAATAGAGTATTAACAAATGAACAGTGGGATCGTGGGGACTGTGTGTAAATGTTTTAAGATTAAAGCTTAAAATGAGCAACAAATGAATCACGTGGTTGTTGCAAAGCATAGCCTATTTCAAAGGGCCCATTGCATGAACTGTGAGTTCTGAGCTGATTTTTGTCCGTGCAGAAGTGGTTCCCAGTGCTCACTAATGTCACCCTTCTGCTACCATTTGTTCACACTTGCAAAACTAAAGGTGGTCAGTATTTAATGGTGCTTTAGTACCCTCTCAGTCGCTCTGGGCAGAGTGTGTTGGTGTTAATGACAAGTGTGCAAGATAAGGGAAGCTTGTGGTTTAGCAATGGGGCCTGTGACTTTCTGTCCTCTGGAAGGCAAATACCAAACTTGGACCTCTTAAAACAAAAAGCTTCCCCAAACCGCTGACCCAGCTGCTCCTGCCCCCACTGCTAGACACCCCATTTTCTGCCATGTATCCCCCCACAGGTGAGGGGATGGATAGAGATCCTGGAAGAAGCTGCTTTTTCTCTGAGGGTGCTGAGATTTGTGCATCAGAAACATCTTTGAGTCTTGTGAAACCATGAGACAAATCCAGAGCAGATAGTGTTTCCTAAGGGATCTTCTTGGGCTCATGAGCTGAACTAGAAGCCAGGAGGTTCCCACTCTTCTGGCTGTAAATCTAACATTTTTCTTCTTGCTCAACATTTTCTAAATGTTGCAAGTGCACAAAACTATTGGAGATTTGGCATGTTACTTTCTCCACGTAAGTGCTAAGTTATGTTGCCGATGAAGTGTTGTTATACTGTGGTTAGAGTTCAAATTTTTTCTAAAACCCCTACGACCACTAATTCATAATGTTTAAATATTAACTGGATGCAGCAATTATACCAGGTTGGTGATATACTTAAACTATAAAAATGCACATATAAAACCCAAGGGTTTGTAATACTCAGGCATGCAGATCGTTTAATTCTAAGATAAAAGATTTATGATGATTTAGCAAATATATATATATACATATATATATTTATATATATATATATATGACCAGGATAAAACTACATTATAATTGTATTCCTTTATTTGTTTAAAAAAACCAAAACCAGATGAACAACTGGGTTTTTTTTTCCCTGAGATAATGGGCTCCGGGAAGTAGGAGAGCTTTGCCCTTGAAGGTAGATATTTTGAAGTAATGTGATTAAAAATTGTAGCACATCTCCATAGTAAATCAATTATTCTTTAAATAAATTGGATGTTTGTGATGCTGCAGTTTGCAGCTTATCAAGGTGCTTTTAACCTGCCTAATTTATTCCTTATTTTGATGAGTAATGAAAACATCCTGTGTCTGCATTGTTAAAAATTTGGAGTATGCCTGCTTAGGAAAGTCACATAATAAGATTTAATGAGGCTACCACAGCTGTTTCTTGAATACTTCTTTCCTTCCTATTAATGGAGAAATCTGTGTTTTGCTTGTAAGGGAGATGCTTAATTTGTCATACCGTTGCTAAGTGCAGTAGTGAAATCATTGTTTCACTTGTATGTTGTTTTCAGCCCTGCTAACTCCTTCAGCAGTGTAGGAGCACATTCCATGGCTTGAAACTGCTCTGATCCCAGCAGGCATGGTTTATGGCTATATCTTGCTTTTCAGCCCAAGGATGCTGAAGGGGCATGTGTGGTGTGCACTGTGCCTGTAGTTGCAAAGCTAAAAAGCCGTAGATGGGAGTAAAATAAAAATAAAAGTAAAAAATCCTTGAGAAATTTTTGAGTCTGTGTTTAAGTACAGCCACATTTTGGTGCCTGTATTGTAAAAGAGCAATCAGAAAGCTTTCTCTAATCCTTGTTTTGTGATGGAGCTTGTTGACAAGGTGTCAACACAAGGGTTAATAAATCACAAATGGGACAGGGGCAGGTGTGCCATGTGTGCAGAGAGGTGGATCACACCTGCACTCACACCGGGTGAGCTGTGGAGTGCCAGGGCTGCCACAGGGATCTGTCCTGTGGGCTCCTGTGGAGGTGGTGCCTGTGCCCCCACAGAGAGCCTGCACACCAGCTGTACCAACTCCTACACCTCCAGGATGCCCTCCTCACTTGCTAAACAATTTCCTCAGAGGAGCTGATGCATTTGTTGGGTATGCTGGAAGTTGCTTTTCTCTCTCACACTAAACTTTCAGATAGCACAAGGCAAAATTTCACCCCCCAGTGCATTATAGGTCCGATAAAACACTGCCATGTCTTGCCCATATACTTCATATTTGGCTTTATGTATTTTATCTCTACTTATTTAATAATTGAATTATGAATGGCAATTGGAATTTAAAAAAAAATCCCATTGAACCAGTTTCATGATCTAATTTTATTGATTTTTTTGTAACTTCATTGCTAATTTTAGGCATAGGGGTTGATCTGAATCAGTGTAAATGTGATTAATGAAGAAATAATTTAAGTTGATTAAAAAGGGCTTAAAATAATGTGATTAGCCTATTGAGATTTGTGTGGCTTATTGGATTACACATTTTATTCCTGGAGGATTGCTGTAAGATTCAGAAGGAAATTGAATTGGTCACCCTATTTTGGGCACCCAGTGCTTGGTAATCTCCAGTGCCATGATACCAGACAGAAGGCATGGTCACAATCAACCGTTTTCTTTTGGAAAAACACAGGATTTAATTTTGGAGTTAATACCTAGATAATCAGGCCAAAAAATAGCACTGAACTCTGGTCTGCTCTCCATTAAATAGGGCTTAAATGAAATCATGTTTGATCTTGCAGGACATCCTTTTGGAGTGAATCAGGTGCTGATGGAAAAGTGGTGAAGACTCTCCAGCCATCCTTTGGAGATTGTGACCATTGTCAGCTTTGCTTTTCTTGTTTAAAGTCTTGGCTTTATTTTGAATGTGCCAGTTTCCAGGATTTAAAAGAATGTATACCTGGCAGTACTGATCTTCAGATAGTCTTTATTTAATCATCTTAATAATCAATGATCCTTGTGGTTCTTTTCCACCTCAGAATATTCTGTGATCTAAAATCTCTAGACAATCAGTCTACATTTTGAGTTTCTAGGGGACCCATAAGGAAATGTAATTTGAAGGACTTCTTTAAGTACATTGATTAAGGATTTAATTAAACTACTCAGTTGAAACCATTATGTTCTGAATAAAAGTGCCCATATATCCCTTTATTAGGGCATGAGGTGTTTAATAAAGTTTTTCCCTATATTAATGCACATTTTTATTAATACTGATTTAATGATTATTAATATGGAAAATGTGTGTATTGGACTAAAAGAATCTGTAATCTCTTACTTGACTGTGTTTTCCAAAATCTTCCGTATTCTTGTGGCACTTGTGAACTTTCCAATTTTCCAAGTAATTTCTAAACTGAGAGCATCAAGTGATGGACAAATACAAAGATGTTAGAACTCTCTATCCTGAGCAGATACTATGTTTATACAGCCAAGTATACTGTTTTGTGTGTCATCTTTTTGTTATACTCTGTGCTGATCATCCGTGATGACAAAGTTGGCTATTTTTACCTAAAATTATTCCCCTTCATCAAAGTCCTGTAAATAAGGACTGCCCCTTGTGTTTTTAGAATGATGACCTTGTATTTTGCTCCTTATTGCCTGTCAAGCAGTCTTTTGACTGCTGACTCACATTCTGTTATTCATCACGGTTGAAACTTGGCTTTGTATCATCTCCAGACTCCATGTGTATTGATTTTATGCTTTCTTCCAGGTCACTCTAAAAATGCTAAATAGCACTGGGCTAAAGAATGGGTCCCTGCAGGATCCCATTTGAGCCATTTCTTCATAAGTGTTTCACATTTATTGTTGCATTTGAAAGTTATCATTTATCTTGTGTTTGATCAATTTAATGTCTTCTGAGTTTCTTTTTATTGCTGTGTCTTCTTAATCAAAATGTCATTCACTACCCAGTCAAATGCATTGCAGAAACCATAATACATTACAGAGTATATTACCATGACTTTATATGTCTCAGCCAAACTTCTAATATCATAAAAGCGGAGATATCAGGTTAGTCTGACAAGCTCTGTTTTCCATAATGTTGGAAATAGTTAATGCTAATAATATTTTTATTCCTAATAAAATCTTTTTTCAGCTTTTCCATTATTTTGACAGTGAAAATTATCTACTCACAGATGCAATGCCAATCAAGTGTTTAGAGGTGTAATGAAGGCAAGTACCAGTTAGGCATGTTTTTCTTTAGCCAGGTCTTTCTAAAGCTATTTGGCTTTTCCTCCTGAGTTGCTACTGATGTTCTCTTATTCTCTTAATTTTTGTCTCAGATGCATTCAAAGAAGGTTCTGTAACAGAATGAGGATTTGTACAATGGAATTCTTCTGGGAATGCTGCAGCTGAGATCCCCTTTTTCTAGACCTTGCTGCTACTGCTTCTGCTTGATGACAGAAAGCATCTTTCTGCCTTTCTCAGGTTTATATTCCCTGCAGGGTGATGAGCTCAATCCATGTCCAAGGTGCCCTTGCAGACTAAGCAGGATTAGAGCCTGTGAGCAACCCCAGTACTTGGAAATCACAGAATATTTGGGAGCAGAAGTGGTTGGAGACAGTACATCCAGTGAGCTGGGTCAAACTCTAAGTTTGTAAGTATAAACTTAGAAACTATAAGCCTCCTCCCAGTTGGAAGTAGATCTGGCACTTGGGGTGTCCATCCTCAGGAAGAATGGACAGTATCCATGAAAAATCTTCATCAGGTGGTGTCTTCCATAGAGTTATATGGAGACATTGTGTGTAGGTATTGAAGTGTCATACAGGAATCTGTTTCTCACTGTAGATGTTGCTTAATGCATAAAGGGATAGGCACTTGCACTTGTGGAAGCCAGTTGGACGAAACTTGAACAACAATGGCAGAAGGCACCATGAAGTGGTACCCTCATTATAGGCTCTTGTGTTCTTGTGCTCTTGGAAGATTTTCAACCTTGGCTTCATGGCCCCACTTACAAAAAAGAAGGGAGAAGTAGTAACTTCAGCATGGTTTCATGCCAGAAAATAAACCCTTCTTGCATTGTCTGCTTTTCATTTTCAAAAGCATTTCCGGATGGAGTCTTTATGTGCTGTTGGTTTTTTCTTTTGCTCTCATTTGCCATTTAAACAGCAAAGGTAAATCTTCAAGGTAAAATTGAATAAGTTTGGTAATGCTAGTCATTTAAAAAAGAAAAGCAAAAAAGCAAGTACACAACAAAGCATTTTTTTAAGTAGCAAGTAATTTTGGTTCAGGTGTTTTTTCCTAAGGATCTGTTCCAGGCATTCTTTTGTATCTCCTTCCAGCCTTACACAACAGTATTTGAAAGTGATTTTTAGTAATGATGCAAAAGAGGAAACCAGACTAGCCATTATAGTCTTGCCTCCTGTTGGGCTTCTCCAGTGGGGACTATTCAGCATACCAGAATAGTTAAGCTATTGTCTCCACGCAGTTTTCCTGCCCTGGCAGTCCCTGTTTTCCAGGATGACTTCTTTCATGAGAAGCTGACTGTAATTATTATAGGTCTTGGTGACAGTCCAGTGCCTGTACCCAATGTCTTGGTAATCCTGGGCGCTTGAGGAAAGCCTGCTGTAAATGCAGATATTACTTACTGTTCCCCAGGGCACTTTCTTTCCTGTGTCTGAGCTCCCTTAATCCTTGCTCTCTATGAATTATGATAGTGCTGAGGCTTCTGTGTGGAGCTTGCGCTTGAGTTAAACTGCTGGTTAATGACAACTTGCTGGCTTTGCAGACATGCCAGCGGGACTATTTTGGTATTTGGAGAACTGTTGGACGCTGTGTTCTGAAGCTGTTTCTCATGTATGTGTCCGTGTTGTATTTTTGGTCTCCTTTAAGTTTTCTGTTTATTCCATTACGAGGCTAGCTCAGCTTTTAGCAGCGCGTGTGTTAAATTTTGGATCTGGTCTTTGTTCCCCATGTGCACAAGTCCCTGAATTAGTAGGAATTTTGCCTTGAAGAGGCTACCAAGATTTATCCCACAGCAGTAACATCTACCCTTGCAATCTTCTGAGCTGTGTGTTAGCCTAAGTGTGACTGGAAGCATCCCCTCAGCTGCCTGCACCAGGGATGAGGTGGTTTGGCTATTCATCCCCTGTGCAAAGGTAGCTGCTTCCTGCCATGAGTTGTCAGCCTGGATGAATTTTGAGTAGGCAACCTTTTCTTTGTTGACCTGTGAGTTGTCACAGTGGGTATCTCTCTGATACTTAGATCCTACAGGCCTTGCCAAGAAAGATTAGAAGAGTGTGGCTCCTTAATTTGATGTGATAGCAGGGGCTGTGAGAACAGCTGATAAAATCCGCCGAATGGGCAGTCTAAGGATGCTCTCTGAGGATGGCCAGAACGTGTCTGAGATGTACAGAAGAAAGCTTTGTGTGCTGATGATGAATACTGGCTTCCAGTGATCATTGCTACCTGTACTAATCATGTGCTGGTACTGTGGGTTCAAGCTTTGAGTTGCATCTGGTCAAATGGACTAAGCCTCACACGTGTATGAGATCCAGTTGCAGCCCTGGCCAAGGCTTTGACTTTGTGTTCTCTTGGGTGGTTTATATAAATCTTCCCTGCTCTGGCTTATTTCATTATAGAAAAATTACACTGTCATTTGTCAACCTGCTACACGGTGCTTTGAGTGCCATTAGTGACTCACTGGCTTCTTCACTTTCTGTTCAGAGGTACATTTTCCCACAAGTATAGTAAAGCCTCAAGATTTTCAGGGACTGGGATTCTGTCTTTGTATAACTGAAATATCTCAAAGTAGAAAATTATCCTGTAGAGTAATTAGTTTCTCTTAGAAAACAAAAAAAATCAGGTAATCAGTCAACCAATTAACTGGATTATCTGGAGTTTCCAGAGCAGATAGCTTTTAGGATGCATTGTTTATTATAGCCTATTTATGAGGACATACTAAGCTATCTGTTACTGATTTCTTAGTGCTGGATTCAGGAGAAATGTCAAAGATTAGAATCAAACTGGTGAAAATGTGAATTGGTTTTTTGGGGAAATAGCTCTTAATCACACTTAACAAGTTTATCTCTCAGGATTGCTACTGAATTTCACATCCTTTCACAGGCGCCCTGCAGCTCTTTAAGGGTTTTTGATGTCTTTGGGTAGGTGATGGCTTTTGCCGTTCTTTTCCTCCTTAGCAGAATCCTGGAAGACTCTCAGTGCTTTAGAGAGCCTTCAGGCAACTTAATTTCAGACAGATAATAATTCATGAGCCTGACCTTTGTCTGCAGGTTTGCTATCCAGCTCTTATTACTGCCCTGGTTCCTAGCTTCAGATGGGCAGTTTATGTCCTATAGTTTTGACAAAGAGAGTGAGATGAGGTGGAGAGCATGTTTACTCATTTTTTTTTAAATCCCACTTATTTATTTCTGTTAGCTCTTTGATTTAAACAGCAGAAGTTTGAGCAGTCAAAGGTCAGGGTGGATGGGGTGGAGTTTTCCCACAACTGCTGATGGCTTCATGATCCCACTGTTTATGCATCCAGTCCCTCTGACGAGGATGATGTGTTCAACAGGAGAGCTTCTCCTATTTTGGGAGTGTGCGTAGACTGGGGTTCTGAATCCCTGCTTTAGAAACGTTTAGAAAATGTTAGGATGCAGTCAGACCAGCACACAGATATGTTCCCTTGGTCCTCAATGGTTTCAGAGCAGGAGTGCATATGCTGAAATCGAAGTACATATTGAGGTGGTCTTGTTTTTGAGGTCTTTTGATGTATTTTATATAATGGATATTATGCAGGCTCTGGAGCAAGATAGAGATGGAGTCATCCTGTTAGCTAACCTTATAGGGGTCAACCAAAGAACTGAAGGAAACCATAGTTTTGAGTCACTTTGAAAAAAGTGTGTTGCCTTGGAAACGCAAGGTTTCCAGTATAAGTGGGGGTTCCTTTTCGTACTTGCACATTGCATACAAACTGATTGTGTTTGTTTCCAGGAGCAGTGCTTTGTACAGAGCTTGATTGTCTCTGGTGGGAAAGATCTTCAGGTGGATAATCTACAAGTTAGTTCCACGTTTTCACATTGATGTAGGTTTCGCTTTCTGACAAACATCATCCTTTGTTTTTGATCTTTGACTGCCACAATAAATTCAGTTCCATCAGTACAAGTGACTGAGGGTAAAGGGCAGTCCTAGGCCAGTTACTGTCCGGTTACCTAGCAAGGTCAGTTTTGGTGACCTTAGCATCTTGGAGAAAGACAGATAAACTTTCCAGCTCCAAGATTCAGGGCTGCATCTCATTGTGCTTTCTGATTGCTTTGGTTAATGAAGAGGAACAAGTGCTCTTGAATGGGTGAACACTGAGGAGGAGTTTTTTGATAACTTGCAGTGTGAGTTTTCTTGGCAGGTAGCACAAGAGAGCAGGTTTCCTATTTATCCATGTAAGATTTGGCAGTTCTTAGTTTTCTAGGTGACTGTACTTGTTCCTGTTCTTAGTATTCAGTAAAATGGAGCAGCAGTTTAACCACTGGAGACACTGCAGCACAGCATTAGCTGGATGTCTTTTCTTAGAAGATCAATCTGTTGAAATTGGATTAAGGTAAAGATTTAAAGAAAGCAATAGCTGCACTAAAATTAGAACACCAAGTCTGGAGTCTCAGTTCAACAAGCATAAGATCAGTGGAGAGGCACAGGATATCTAAATTGTCCTCTCCAGGCATTGATGTGAGTGGGGCACAGTGGTAGGAGGACTCCTCTTGAAGAAAACACTCCTCTGCTTCCCAGGGTGGTCGCTGGGGATCTGGAGGTGTGTGGCCTGGCTGAGGCATGGTGTCAGCATTCAGAGGGGCTTGTTCAAGCATTAGGAGTGTGGTAATGCAAAGGCGAGTGCCTGGGCTGTCAGGCTGAGGAGACAGCATCGGAACAGAAACACCTTATGAGTTTAGCAAGACTGGAATAATTAACTTCTGATCATAATGAATGAAATCTGTCACAATATATCTAAAGTAACAGCTCTCACTTTGAAAGACTGAGTATGTTCCTAGTCTGGAGAGACCAAGAGGGGAATAGCTGATGCAGTAATAAACTCAGTAAGCAATTGCAGTTTTGCGGGGTTTGTGTGTATTATACATTAGATTGAGGACATTGTTAGTATCAGTTAAAATAATTAAATCTTGTTAATTGTAGGCAATTAGTCTGTGAATTAGGCTTGAATTCTGTTCACTTGATTGAAAGATGCAGGCAAGTCTGACTCTGAGTTGAAGTGCTGTTGTACAATTCTGATGCTTCTTACATACCACTAAGTGCAAAACCAGAAGTATCCATCAAAAATAAAAGCAGGGAAAGAGGACACAGAGGATAATCTCATCCCCAGCAAAATCCCTGAGGGGTTAAGACTGAGTGTGAAAAGGAAACTTTTGTTGTTTGTTCATAAGGTCAATTAGAGTGTTTTTTTCCACCTCAATACCTGAAAAATGGCTGATGAATTCCCTGACTTACTTTGATCAAAAGGCACAGGTATCTTAGAACTAAAAATAAATGTCTTTTATTTTTTTGCAGAAAAAATGTAGTTACATAACATTTGTGCCTCCCTAGTTAAGACAAAATGTCAGGCCTGCAGATAAATCAGACAGGCTGCTCTGATGAGATTTCCAGGTCTGGCTCTGAGGAACCTCTGTCAAGGAACGAATCAGTGCAGATTCCAAGGCCATTAATACATCTAACTATATGAGGAAAATAATCCTAATTAATCATCAATCTTAAATCCAAATAGTGCTCCTGTAAACATAAGGAAATAAAAAAGAAGAGGCTCTTCTAAAACCCGTGGGGTAATCTGCTACATTCGTTTGTATTCATTAGCATCTACTGCCTGAAGATTTTCATAGCCAAAGCTGTGTATTAAAACACAGTATGTTAATGCAGGAACAGAATATTTTAGCATAAAACTGTAATTAAAAAAGTAGCTGACCTGAGGCACTCACTTCATTGACTTTCTTCCTGTTTTTTTTAAGACCCGTTCTCATAATAAGTACTAAATAAATGGCAAGAGTAATTATTCTTGTCAGTAGAAGTCACTGTACTAGTTTAATGAGAAATCTTTATCATAAGAAGTTTAGAGGTTTTAATTTTGTTCCCAGTGGATCCCATGCTTACAGATTCAGTAGTTAGGGGCCTGGGGGTTTGGAAATATTTTGGATGTTACTGAATGAAGTGAGTGAATGACAACAGCAATTTTGTAGAAACATTCATACTGACTAATTTGCTGAAAGTATTTATACAAACATGCAAATGAAGAGTGGAGAGGTTCTTACGAGCACCAAGACTGATGCTCTGTGGCTTGGGGAGCTGCAAAAGGTCCTGCTCAGATGGTGCAAATATCAGAGAACAGAGATGGGTGGATGGAAGGCCCTGGAGCAGGGCTCATACATGGGATTTGCAGAGGAGTATGACTTGAAGGAGGTTGAATGACACAGCAGATAAACTGAGAAGAGCCAGCTGCTGTGGTAGGGAAGTCCAGGATTTTGGAGTCAGGGCTTTTGGTGTCTCAAAGCAGATCCCCAGGGGCTGTTGGGAGCCGGTCCCTGGTGCACATCAGATGCCTGGGCCTGAGGCAGCAGGGTGCAGGGCTGTGTGATTAGGGCCAACATCAACATTTCCTTGCCTTGGGACTCCTTTTCCATTCAAAATCCAGGCAGCTGAGGTCCCTTCAGCAACAGAAGGCAGAGAACTAAGGAAGTATTGCTGGTGGCTAGGGAAATAGGAGGGAAAGCAATTTTAACAAGTCTTTCAGAATTAATTGCAGTCTTGAGTGATGTTTTAAAAATATTTTTGGTAGCTGTTGCATAGTTTACATACTAATGGGGTAGATGGAAATCATGCAGAGAAAAGAATGATTTATACTTTATAATTATTGTGTGATGTCTTGAATTGATAATATGCAGGGAAAGGTTCAAATTTAGCTGCTGCACTAACATTACAGACAGCTTTGCAGGCAGCTGGGTTTACATCCAGCAGCATGAAGTAGTTGATACTGAAAAGACAATCACACGTCTGGCTGAGTGTTTTCTCAAGAGGAGTTAGAATATATTTCCTGAAGACAAAAGCTTTGGGTTTCTTGTCTGGCTGTCCGTTTTCCTGCAGTGCTTTGTAGTTGTTGTCCAGCAATGTTGTACAGAAATGACCAGAATAATTGCTTTTCAAAACAAGTGGGGAGACAAGAGAGTGTGATAAATCTGCTTTGAAACTGGACATAGCATATGCAACTGGATACTGCCTCCTTACAGCTGTAGCAAGTTGCTGAGATCTGGAAGGCAGTTTAATAGCTGCAAATGTCACTCATGAAAACTTGCTATCTCTAATGCCACAGTCAATCAAGTCACTTTATAGCTCAGTATATTTTATAGCTCAGTAGGGAACTGAATCGTGGGAAGGAATAATATGTTGTGTTTTGAGGTTCAGAAGAACATTCATTATTTTTACATAAATGTACTTTTTCTGTTATTTGTGCACTTGTGGAATGGCCAAAGAAAACCCACTAATTTTTTTTATTTTAATGTAATTATTCACAGGATCCTTCAAACCAAAAATGTGGAAGAAAGAAAACAGTATCCTTCAGCAGCATGCCATCAGAGAAGAAAATAAGCAGTGCCAGCGACTGTATCAGCTTTATGCAGGCTGGGTGTGAATTGAAGAAAGTTCGTCCAAATTCCCGGATTTATAACCGTTTTTTCACTCTGGATCCTGACCTGCAGGCTCTTCGCTGGGAGCCTTCCAAGAAGGATCTTGACAAAGCCAAGCTTGATATTTCTGCTATAAAAGAAATCAGACTAGGGAAGAACACAGAAACATTCAGGAATAATGGACTTGCAGATCAGATTTCTGAGGACTGTGCGCTGTCGGTAATTCACGGTGAGAACTATGAGTCCCTTGACTTGGTTGCCAATTCAGCTGATGTGGCCAATATTTGGGTATCAGGATTAAGGTATTTAGTTTCTCGTAGCAAACAACCCCTGGACTTGATGGAAAACAGCCATAATACCCCACGGTTTGCCTGGTTAAAAACTGTATTCGAAGCAGCAGATGTCGATGGCAATGGCATAATGTTAGAAGATACAGCCGTAGAGCTAATAAAGAAGCTTAACCCCACCTTAAAGGAATCAAAGATTAGATTAAAATTTAAGGAAATTCAGAAGAGCAAAGAGAAACTGACAACACGAGTAACAAAAGAAGAGTTTTGTGAAGCATTTAGTGAACTTTGCACAAGACCCGAAGTGTATTTTTTACTCGTGCAGATATCCAAAAACAAAGAGTACCTGGATGCCAATGACCTCATGCTGTTTTTAGAGGCTGAGCAAGGAGTGACCCACATAACAGAAGAAATGTGTCTGGATATTATACGCAGGTATGAGCTTTCTGAAGAAGGGCGCTTGAAAGGTTTTCTGGCAATTGATGGATTTACTCAATACTTACTGTCCTCAGAATGTGACATTTTTGACCCAGAGCACAAAAAAATTGTCCAAGACATGACGCAGCCTTTGTCCCATTACTACATCAATGCATCCCACAATACATACCTAATAGAGGACCAGCTCAGAGGGCCAGCTGATATCAATGGTTATGTGAGAGCTTTAAAGATGAGCTGCCGGAGTATTGAACTGGACGTCTGTGACGGCCCAGATAATGAACCCATTATTTGTAACCGCAACAACATGACATCGCCGCTTGCCTTTCGTAATGTCATCGAGGTAATAAACAAATTGGCCTTCTTTGCCTCAGAATACCCTCTTATTCTCTGCTTGGGAAACCACTGCTCTGTACAGCAGCAGAAGGTGGTGGTGCAACACATGAAAAGAGTCTTTGGAGACAAGCTGTACACAGAGGCACCTTTATCCTCAGAAGCCTACCTCCCGTCACCTGAGAAACTGAAAATGAAGATCATTGTGAAGGGGAAGAAACTGCCCTGCGACCAGGATGTGTTAGAAGGAGAGGTCACAGATGAAGATGAAGAGGCTGAAATATCCCGAAGGCTGTCAGAGGACTTCTCAAGGGAACCAAAGCTGATCTGGCTCTGCAGGGAGTTGTCTGACTTGGTGTCCCTATGCAAATCTATCCAATACAAAGACTTTGAGACATCCATGAAATCTCAAAATTATTGGGAAATGTGCTCCTTCAGTGAGGCAGAAGCCAGTCGGATTGCAAATGAATACCCTGAAGATTTTGTTAACTACAACAAAAAGTTTCTATCCAGGGTGTACCCGAGTGCTATGAGGATAGACTCCAGTAACTTAAATCCTCAAGATTTTTGGAACTGTGGTTGCCAGATAGTGGCAATGAACTACCAGACCCCGGGGCCCATGATGGACCTACACACTGGTTGGTTTCTACAGAACGGGGGATGTGGGTACGTTCTCAGGCCTTCAGTGATGCGTGACGAAGTGTCTTACTTCAGTGCAAATACCAAGGGTATTGTTCCAGGGGTCTCCCCCCAGGTCCTGCATGTCAAAATTATCAGTGGTCAGAATTTTCCAAAGCCCAAGGGTGCATGTGCAAAAGGGGATGTCATAGACCCCTATGTCTGCATAGAAATACACGGGATTCCTGCAGACTGCACCGAACAAAGAACTAAAACTGTGCAGCAAAACAGTGATAACCCTATTTTTGATGAAAGCTTTGAGTTCCAGATCAACCTACCGGAGCTGGCTATGATCCGCTTTGTTGTTTTGGATGACGACTACATTGGGGATGAGTTCATAGGGCAGTACACCATCCCACTGGAGTGCTTACAGCCCGGATACAGGCACATCCCACTGCGCTCTTTTGTTGGTGATATCATGGAGCACGTTACCCTCTTTGTTCACATTGCAATAACCAACCGAAGTGGAGGCGGGAAGGCACAAAAGCGCAGCCTCTCGGTGAGGATAGGGAAGAAAGCAAGGGAGTACACCATGCTCAGGAACACTGGTCTCAAGATTATTGATGACATCTTTAAGCTGGCAGTGCATCCACTGCGAGAGGCTACTGACATGAGAGAAAATATGCAGGTATGAGACTTCCATTGTGTGTATTGGTGTGTCTTGAATGTTGAAGTGAAAGTCATGGTGTGAGCTGCTAGTAGAGCAGCATTGCTGAAGTAGTGGAAGCTGGTGAAACTTCAGAACTGTAGCTCTTGTCAACCTTTAAATGGACATTGGCAGGCTGATAATTATAGGTGCTAACGAAGAAGCAAACATAGGATTAGTCAGAAATGTTTTAGAAATCAGCATGCCCTCTCCAAACGTGTTTTACTGGTTGATTTTTTTTTTTTTTTTTTTTTTCCTGAGAAAGCAGAATTGAGGGTACATTTGCATCCCCTGCCTCTGGTCTCAAATACTTCATTTCCTTGTTGGTTCTAGAAAACATTAACAAGCTTTTGGTTTGCTAACTGGGTGAGGGTTATGCTCTTAATTTTCTTTGGGTGACTAAGAAGCAGTCAGTGGATGTGTCATTAAGGTCTTGTGCACACCAGAGAAACCCACTGTGCAAAGAGCAGCATGTTTTTCAAAGTGTGTGCTGCCACTGTTTGCCCCGGGGCTGCAGATGTTCAGCATAGGCACGGAATGCCACTTGGATTGCAATTTCCTCCCTGCTGAATAGCTGTTTTGTCTTGGCTGGTGGAGCGCTGGCACAGACACCAGTACCATGTCTTGGCTCACAGGGTCCCCTGGCGCTGTCCCCATGCTGCTCCGTGCAGCAGAGCCTGCTGTGGCCAGCAGCAGCAGGGCCCAGGTGCACAGCACTGTCACAAGTGCTTGGGTTAGGCCTTGGTGACTGGCAGGATGTCAAGTGGCAGTGTGGCCACAAGAACCAGCTCAGTGCTCTCTTCTGCAGTGGGAGCGACTGGAGGTTGATTAAAGGACAGCACTGCCTAGAAACAAAACTGAGTAGCATTAAGCAACGTGAGTTTTCCTTAATAAATAGCTGGAATCAGCTGTAGTTATCTCCTTGGTAAAGATACAGAAAAAGTTCATTTTTTTTCTCCCTAAAACAGGAGAAAAACGCATAGCACTTCATTGACCCCACTTTTCTGGATAGAGTCTAAAGCAAATGAAATGTTGACAGCTGGAAAAGTTTACAATATGACATAAGCTTTAAATCACTCTCAAAGGAATAGTCTCAGCATATTTTTAAGAATGGGAAACTCTTCCCAGCCTTTTCTTTCCTTCAGGCCTTGAAAGTAACTAGTTTGAACTGCTGACTCCATCTTCTGTCTAGGTCAGGCACTATATATGAACTATATAAATGAGAATATTCTGAATTTGACTCAGAAACAGTATTAATGTGCCTTTCAAGCAAAAGTTCAGTCAAAGATCATGTTCTGGGGAATGCTGTGTGAAGACACAGTTTTGGATTTAACTGCGTGCTCTCATATTTAATTAATGAGAAAAACATGTATTACTTAGCGAGGCATCGTCTGATGATTGCTTTTTTTTCAGCAAGTTGTGGGAGGAACATTTATAAGGTGTGGGTTGTTATAAAACTCTTTCTTGGGTCTTGTGCATCTTGGTCACTCCTTGTACGACTCAAGAAGCTAAATGATGGGTGCATGTCAGCTGTACATCCTCTGACCTGATAATTAAATATATCCTGGCATGTCAGTTTGGTTTGACCTGTATATCCGGTATTGATTTTCTTATGCGTGACCTATGAAGGGGAAAGAGTGTTTGTGTTTCTTTATGATGTGGTAATGAGAGGCTGGAAACAAAGTGAGTTTTTCCTGCTTGCCTTTCCCATGGGAAATACAAGGTCTGTCAAACTTGTTCTTCCTGGAGGATGATAATGATGGGAGAACAAAGTGATAACAACATCAAAAGCAATCGGCTTCTAAGCAGTTGGGAAGAGAAACAGCATTTTAGGCTGATGGCTTAATATGCTGGGGACCAGAATTTGTCCCTGTTAGGGCTGGATTTGCAATGCAAAGCAGCTGAAGAGCTGGCAGTTGGGTTGCCTGAGCCTGGGAGAAAGCTGGAGCTGGCAGTAGGCTTTGGTACAGAGAGTGGGGCTGGCAGGGAATTCCTGTGTGAGATGAAATCCTGTGGTCCATGGGGGCCCGGGGATGGTGAACAGCGGGATAGCACTGCCTCACATGCGAGGGGAGAAGCAGGCAGAGGCTGTCCAGGCAATGGCAGGCGGGGGGGGATGAGTGGTGAGTGGCAGCCTGTGCTGAAGTGTGTGTGTCCCTTGCCCAGAACGCCATGGTGTCGGTGAAGGAGCTGTGCGGGCTGCCGCCCATCGCCAGCCTCAAGCAGTGCATCCTGACCCTGTCCTCGCGCCTCGTCAGCAGCGACAACGCGCCCTCCGTGGCCCTCTGCATGAAGGACTCCTTTCCTTACCTGGAGCCTCTGGGGACCGTGCCCGACGTGCAGAAAAAGGTCCTGGCAGCGTATGACCTGGTAAGCACTTCAGCACTGCTGCCTCTGTCTTTCCCCACTGCTATGAGTGGGGCAGGCTGTGCCCTCTGGCTTTCACACGCCCAAATGTTCCAGTTAAGTAAACAAGGCTCTTCAAATGACTTGGGCTGTGCAAAGTTGGCCTTTAATCCCCACAATGCCACACTGGGCTTTTTGTTATTGTTGCCTTTTTTAAGCACGATTGTGGCTAGCACAGGTTGGTGTTTGAAGAGCACTTTATTTACAAAACCAGTGGCAATTCAGCCTGCACTGACACTGTTAGTCCTTGTCCTTGGGAAGCGGCAAGATTTGTGTGCTGCCCTTTGGTGGCCTCCCTGCAGCAGAGCACAAGGCCATTAGATAGGGAACTGCAGCATGGGAGTTCCCAGGCAAAGCTGAGCCTTCCCTTTCCCTATGCTTTCCAGCAGCACTGTCAAGTACTGCCTCTGTCAGATGAAGTCAGTGTTGCTCTTGCAGAGGGCATGGCAGAGTTCGAAGGGAAGGATAAAATGCCATTTTCTTGCATGGGGAAGGAGAGGTCAGTATGGTGCAGGAATGCTTATACAAATGTAGAGACATCAACTGGAATCGTTCCAGATGAGTGCTGCTGCTCATTGTATGACATATGTCACTGCTGTGGGTGGCTGAGCAACAGCTGTGCCCGAATTTCAGCAGCAGAAGTTGCTGTCACACTGTTCCTCTTGGGCCGTGGGGGTGCCCCACTGCTTCCCGGCCTTTTTGACGGTCTGCAAAGCAAGATGCACAGTTCTGCCAAGCCTGACTTAAATACTGCACTGTGGCAGCCAGGCTGAATCATGACTCCTGTTCAGAGGACAGCAGTTATTTCTGCAGTTTGCGTTCATAAGGAATAAAGTGGTGAATAATGCTGGGAGTATTGAATTGCTTCCAGAGACCCTGATGTGTTTGACGAGTGATCACAGCTTTGATCAACTATTCAATGTGCCAAATGCTCAACTCCTTCCTATCTAATTTTTTGCCTTTATAACACACTTTTCAAGGGAATATCAGCTTGTGGGGTGGGGGAAGACACTGATGTTGATTTAAACAGAAATACTAAAAGTACTCTGAAATAACCCCTGGGTTCCTTCCAGAGTAGTTTCTATTACTTGGAAGTGACTAAATTATGGTAATAAAATGCCAGCTGTAACAATACCAGAGCAAGGATTTGCAAATCCAGTTGATTGCCTTATTTTAGGTGGAACCTTCTTGGGGTAGATTTGTTACATGGTCTCATGTCGTTCTGAAAGAGCAAATACTACATAAATAAGAGATCTTTCTGTCTTTGGAGGCCTGCTTAATGGAGTTTTACCAAAATGAATGTGTCATCTCTTATCTTTGTAATTATATACTGAAGAGTACACATGGGACTTTTCAAGGCCTCCTTGTACTTTGGAAACAGTTTTTCAATTTAAATAGGTGAAAGGCCTCGTTTGGATGTAGACAGAAACACTTGTATAATTGTTTAAATAATGATTGTTCTCACATTTGTCTCCGATGGGGGAAGATGTAACTTGAATGTCAAGAGAGCATGCAAACACTTCAAAATCAGAGAGACGGAGAAGGGAGTTGTGCCTTGCCTATGTAAGGATTGATTTGAGATATAATTCTGTTAAGGAGAACATGATACTTTGTTTTATCCACTTTGGCTGTGACTGCCTCTTACTTTGCTAAAACCATTCACTTCTGAAAAAGAAAGCTGGATTTAATAAGTGGTTTTGCTACATTTTGGATGTTTTCCTTTTGAGACAATGCCAGCAGCAGAATATGGAAATCTATTTAGCCTTTTCTGTGTTTGAATAAATGAACTGTCCCTATCAATCTTGGTATTTGAAATCACAATGTGGGAAGGGGTTTGGAGTTTGAATGTTGACAAGGGGCTTCTCCTTTCTGTATAATGACTTCATATAACCCAGGGTGTATTTCTTTTTAATAATTTTACTTTTGTGCAAATGAGAGCACAAGGACATGTTGGTGGAAAGCTATATAAAATACTTAAGCTTATATATTAACATTAATTGAAGATACACTACAGTTCAGCCTTTTATATTGTTGATAAATACGGCTTCAAGGAACTGGATCTACAAGTACTTGCTGCATGTCTCTTCACTTCAAAGCACTTTTCAAAAGAATAGGCCTAAGAGCATTTTTAAATGCATAAAATAAAATGTTTATTTTGGCCTGTCGCTTGTATGAACAGGCTATGCTTCTTAATTCCTTTTCCAGTAAAATGGAAAGAAGTTTGACCCTAAATCTCACAGTGTGACTGCAGGTCTGCCTCACTCACTGGGCCCCACAGCACAGGGAGCTTGAGTGCTGGGCAAATGCTTCCTCACCACCTCTGAAAACACTACATGTGCCACATTCTTTAAAGTCTGCTTTGAAAATAATTTCTGATAAAAACAGCCCTAATGTATAACAATTTTTTCCCTTACAGAAAATTGCCAACTGAATGATACCTTTCTATTTTTCCACAAAGAGTGTAGACTCTGTCTGTGTGTTTAATGGGGCATAAACAGGGCTGAAGGTGGAGGGAAATGGAGGTGCAAATGCTCAGAGTTCTGCCACAATGATCTGGAAAACAATTAACTGTCTGTTCCCTTCTGCTTGGCCTTTGTCAGCTGTGAGACAGACAAAGATCTGTTTGTTCAGTTTGTTTGTTTTTTCCTGCGCAATTAATTTTGCCATTGTGCTCTGCATTAAATATTTTCCTTTGAAGGAGACCTTATTAGAATAAAATTTAATGTGTTTTGTTTAAGGAACCGGAACAATTTTCCGGGACTGTGTTCCTCTCATTTCATGGTGGCATTACAGTGGTTCAGTGGAGCTGCACTGTTGGCCATGTCTCGTGTAGGAAGAGGCTTCATTGATAATCCTCAGTTGTATGGGAGTTTCTGCAGAGGAGAGCAGGGAACAGGATTTGCCAAAATCAAGAAAATAAGGCGGATTGTTGACAATATACAGACAACATTTTTGAAAAATGTGTCAATGACCAGAAATACAGTGTAGAATGGCTAATTTCAATTTACAGCTTTAGTTGATTCCATACATAGAGCATGATGAATGGATTCTGGTCATGCTGTCATTGCTTCCCACACACACATCCTAGGATAGTGTACCCTGTCACTTTTAGAGAGGTTCTTCAGAGCTTTCCTTTCCCATGAGGAAGGGCTCTGGCTTTGCCTCTTTACCTGTGTGCTCCCCCTTGTTGGTGGTTGCTCAGGTGGGCAGCATGTGCAGTGTGTCTCACAACCTGTCTAATTAATGCTGGTGTTCTTTGATCACACCTAAAAAGGAGCTGCTCCATGTGAAGAGAAGGGATGGGGCCCAGCTGGACCTGACAGATGGTTGAATTATTCATTGCAAACAGTTATTCTGTGAAGTTAGGATTTTTTTTGGTGGAGAATTGTTTGGAAACAGATTGTGGTTCCTGTGTCTGCACGATATATTCATGTGCTGATGCAAGCATGCATGAACTCAGGGACACTTGTGCACTTTGCATTTAATTTATTGGTTAAGCATTATTTTCTTCCAAGATCAAATGATTGCGTCATTTGAAAATCAAAAGCAATAAACAAATGATAATAAGCACTCTTGGTTTTACCCAATCTCCTGGCTCATGTGCATGCAGAAATTTTTCCAAGAAAAATGAGATGTCCAAGTTATCTTCACGTGCTTTCAAATCATAAATAACAAGAAGTGTAAAAAACATTGAACATTGAAGCTATTTGTTATATAAACTCATGTTGATATTAATGTTTTTATCTGTATCCAAGCCTGATCTTGCTATGTTGAAGCAGACAGAATGGAAGGACAGGGTCGCTGTAGGTACTGCTGAGAGATGGCAGAGTAGTTAAGAACATCCTGGCCAACAGGGGGATGGATTGGGGATTTTTGAGACGAGAAGAAGCATCTGTGAGGTTGCTGGGAAATAAGTTGAGGTACTTAATGGCAGTGTTTTTGTTGGCAGGAGTATTGGTCCATGCATGCTAGCAGAGGTCTGCTGAGATGTGTGTGAGGTGAACTGCTCTTTGTGTGCTGTTCTTTCATATTCAGTGTTTTTGGGCTTCTCTTGGTGCACGCATGACTTTATTCCCAAGAAGAAAGTCCTTTTTCCCAGTTATTATGTAAATGCAAAATGACTAAGTGGATTTTTGTGAGCTTTTTCACTGAAATTCATACCTCAGCTGGGATAGAGTCCTCCCCAGAGAAACATTTTTCACAATTCTCTAAGCAGCTGAAGACAAGGGATATTGCAGAGCATCCACTGCCAAAGAAGTGTCATAATGCACTGACGTCAAACACAGTCCAGCACATGGACATTGTCTTGAATTTGTATTTGTTTTAAAGAATTTTCCATCCAAAATTGGACATAGACTGAGAAAGGCAGTTTCTTTTTCCACTTCTTATTAAGGAAAGTCCTGTTTGTTTCTCTCCTTCTTGCAGTTCTCTCAGCCACTGCTCTCAAAGTTTCTTGTTCTGATTGCCCATGTCCATTAGTCACTTTCAAACCAGAACCGGGAAAGAGTCAAATCAGAACTTCTCTTGGAGAGAATGAAGGTGCAGTTAGGTACTTCAGTTACTCAGTTTTAGCATAAGCATGTTGAAAACTGACCTCTGTCTCCCTCCATTGCTCCTGTTGTTCTGTAGATGACTGGTCTTCATGCACAGATCACATCCTGCAACAACGATTCTGTATTTTCCCAGAAGTATTTCTAACTGAAAACATGTAATTGGAATTTCAGGTGAATTTTGTGCCGTTTCTTCTCCAGTTTTTGTCAGTAAGGTATTTTGGATGTTTCCAGCTCCTGCTGTTCCTCATGCTGGGCTGTTGCAGGAAAAGGCTCAGGTACCAAAATCTGGCTTTAAGTATATTGGGACGGAGAAAAGGTGAGGGACAGAACGGTGGCCAGCAACATTCCTTCCTGTGTCCTGACACTGCATTCCCATCTTTCTTTTCTTGCAAAACTTGCTGGCACACGATTGATTGCCTGGTTGTTTCTTGTCCCAGATATGTGCAAGAAATGCTCAATGCTAAAGGGAATTCTCGTCAAATTTTCATGAGCTCAATTTGCTCTTCAGCTGTTTTTTGAATTGGCTGTGTTTTTGTAACCTCTTTTTTTGGCTTGTGGTGGGTCTGGTTTGGTTTTGAGGGTTTTTTGTGTTTTTGTTACCAGGCAAAACTCTTAATTGTCAATGAAAGACATAGAAGATTGGGACAATGGCCATGAGGAGACACCTAAGAGAAAGCTTCCTTTTAGTCTGATGTTCAGTCAATTTCTGTTCTAAACTTTGGAGTATTCATGGAAGGTTTCCTTGAACTGTCCCTTTTTTCTCATTTATCTTTCCAGCAGGAGCAGTGCTTTAATTTGCCACCAGGAGCTTTTCCTCTCTTTTTTTGTATTTTCTTGGTGAGACTCTGCTGTGTTAATTTCCTCTCTCCTTTTCAGTTTGTGGAATAATTTAACAATGAAAAGAAGTTGGTCTTTAGCACAAGAGTTCATTAAAGTAAAAAGAATATTCTTTTGTTCAGTTTGTACTGATCCTGTAATTAAACTGCCTTTAGTACAGGCAATAAATAACCCTGTTAATTTCGTGTGAATAATATGATGCCCTCAGCATTAAGATATTTTAAATTTCACTTAAAATTTATTTAGTTTAACAAAAGTGACAAAGCATTGTTCTTTGTGTGAAGCACTGGGATTTTAAATTTGATATTCCATGCTATTCTTAGACACTGAAGTGAGACAGGTCAGTTTTGTTTTCAACCCTTGGTCTGTTCCACTTTCTGGGTCTCACATAGCAGATAAGGAGAGAACTCCTGGGTTTGTGCCAGCTCTTATTTCCTATGCTTTGAGAATCCAGCATGATTGTTACAGAGTGCTTCAGGTGAACTGAGATGAATCAGGTTTATACTTCTTCCCTATACCAGAATCAGGTTTTGTGTGCTTTCGTTCTTGTTTTTGTCCAATTCCCCCTCACCCCCCCAGTTATGTTAAACACATCAATCAGTAAAGTTTACCACCTTCTTTTTGACATGGGAAATACAACTTGTCCTAAGAAATCATGCCAGCTTCAGCAGCTGCTAAAAATTTCCTCCCTCTGAGTGGACTCAGGTACCAACTAAAAATTGCTTTTCAGTAAATGTCGCTTGGACGTTCATCCTTTGAAACTCAGCATTCAGGAGTTAAGACACTCTGTTGGAACACAGGAGTCCTGAGGGAGCAGGACATCTCTTGCTGTGAGAGAGTCACTCACGGAAGTGAGCTGCTGTTTGGGAGCTGACATTAAACAGCATCCTGATGGGCTCCAGCCATATGGCTGGGACTGCACAGCTGCCTGGAGGGCTGCTCAGTGTGCATCTGAGCAGAGGAAAGGTGCATGAAAATCCATGCTGCAAACATCAGAAAGCTCACTCTTCACTTTTGAGATAGGTTGGTGGGTTTGGATGGAAAATTCTTTAAAACCTTACTGGCAAAAGTGGGCTTGAAAATCTGAGGCTGTCATGTGATTTATGTGGTTACTTTCCCAGCAGAAAATCTCACAGCCTTCCATGTTGTGTTTTTAGGGCTTATGGTTCTTGTCACTTCTAGAAGAAGTGGGTGACATCCTCGAACAAGGTTTCAGATGTGATGTCAGCTGGAAAAGCAGGGAATGATTCAGACTGGGCAATCATGGACTCATTTCAAAACTAGCGACAAAAAAGAAAAAATCTATCTAGATGCCTTGACCCTATGCTCTAACTTTATTCCTGGATAGCAGTTACTTGCCTGTTGTACTCTTATCTGTTTGAATTAGTCTGTTCTTCAAAGTGAACACCTAGGCTTTGTCTTCACCCTGTCCTATTGCTGCCATCTTTTACAGCAGGGTTAGGAAGCAGGGTCTCGTGCCCACTGAAACTGCACGTGCAGCTCTTGTTGGGAGCAGAGTCTGGCCTGTCATGTAGGGATACAACACACTGTTATCAGAGGTGGTAAAGGTGCCATAGGCCAGCCAAAATCTTATCTCGTAACTGGCTTGGATCCCATTGTTTCTGCCTAGTGCATTGTTTTCTCCTAGTGCATTATTTCCTAGAAGAACGTGTGAGGGAGGATGCCAGGTGATGAACTGATATTCTCCTCTAACCCCAGTCACTGAGCTGAGGAACTCTGAAACCACTCTCAGGATTTGTCATGGGATAAAAGCTGCTTATTTTTGCCAAGATTACTGCTGAGCAGGAAGATAGAAACAGGTTAAATTCTGCTGCATGATCTGTTTTTAATTATTTGTTCTTGCTGAGCTGAGAGCAGAGAGACTTTGATGTCAGCATCAAAGGAGTGGAGGGTTGCTCTACCTACTCTGCAGCAAGGGAAAATTGACATCCTAGTGCTACTTTTCTCTTAAAAAAATGAATATAATACCTTCATGTCTGAGAATCCTTAAGCAGGCATACCAGAACCTCCTGGGAGTGGTACCAGTAGTTGCATGATTCTCAAGCCTGCTTTTTTTGTGGATCGTAGGATAATTTTCTGTGGCTGTATATACATGTATGTGTGTGTGTATGCATGTGCCTACATAAAAACCTCCCAAGTCATGTTCTGCTGGAGGGATCTGAGCACAGGAGAGTCTGATACTTTTGAGGTCCTGTACCAGCTCAGCTGCAGGTGACCTCATGGGGCAAACCTTGCTGCTGGGTGGCACAGACCCAGTGGGGACCCAAGCCCAGGGTGATGGCTCCATGGGGTGCAGGAGCCATGGAAATGCTGGTATCGCCTGACTAGTGTGGGCACTGCCTCAGGAGCCCCAGCTCTGCATGTGCAAGAGGAGCATGATTGGCCTCTGGCTGCCTCTTCAGTGACTGGCAGGGTTTTTGGGACTTGTATTGTCTTCACTGCTCAGACCAACCTTCAGCATTTGTAGTTGTCAGCTGAATGGCTCCTCCAGCACAAAAGGATAAAGTGCTGTGGTACAGAAAAGCCAGAGAGTGGGTAGAAATTGTCATTCCTTTCTAGATGCAAATGAAAATATCAAAGAGGGAAAAAACTCACGTGATGCATGAACAAGCAAGCAATAAGAATGAAAGGCAAAGAATACTATTGAAAGTAATTCAAATCTCAGGCATATCCACTGGGCGTATTCTGTTCAAAAACAGTTTTGCACTCTGTAGGTATATCGGGCTTTTTTCACTCTGCTTGTGAAGCTGATAATGGATTTTGTTCTCCATATGTTGTTCTTTATATCAAAGGAAAGACACAGGTATTTTTATTAAATGCAGCCCATCTTAGTACATTTAATTAGAAATAAAGATGGGATGAGGAGCAAAATTTGGACCTAAATTTCTCCAGAATCTGGAAGTTTGAGTGTGGCAAGTACAAATGTCTCTCATTCCTAATTAAAACGGTAAGATGTGCTGATTTGCAAGTGTTAATTTAGTACTGTTAGGCTGTCTTCCACTAAAATCATCGAAACCTACTACTTGGGTTTTCATATTTAGCATATTTGAAAGTAGGAAGGCTTTTAGCACTTGCAGCATTTTGGCAAAGCTTTTGGGTGGTGACTTCTGTAGTTTCAGGGTGTAACATTACGCAGGCACTCTTTGGTTTGCTTAATTTCTAACTGGCACTGCTCTCATCCTGTTTGGGTTTGATTGAGGTGTGTGGTGAACATCCTGGGACAGTGAGGTTATTCTCAGTCACAGTTTGTTATATAGCATATTCTGGCCTTCTGTAACAGATGTATGTACCACCTTTTGCAATTTCACAAAACAGAAAAATGGAACAATATTCTTGTTTGCCTGGGATTCTGAGAGGTTTTGGAAGCTTGTTGCCATCAAAGGAGAATAGTACTTGCATGCAGGGAGGCTCAGAAAACTTCTCAGGTAATGAACCCTTCATTTGTTTGCTGTGAATGGGCTAATCTAGGAAAATACCTAAGTATGGAGGTCTCTTGAAACTTGTGAGTAGGCTTGTTGAAACTGCTGCTTTTGCTTTGTTTGGTTTTAGGTGAGTTTTTTTCAGGGTTTTTTGTTTTGTTTTGATTTTTTTGTTGTTTTGTGTTTTCTGTTAAGCTTCAACAGAAATATTGAGGATAGGATAGGATTTGGATCTCAGTTTCTCCAAGAAGAAACTCAAGAACTACCTATAGGTGTCTGAACTGTTGTATAGCATAAAGTTCGGCACAGGCTTAAACACCTCTTGAAATCAGCTCTATTCATGACTTGGTAACATTTTTAATAACCACCTGTATCAAGGACTATACTTCCTTTGTTTTCAGAAAAGTACCAGTTAGAAGGGGCTGAATTGAACATGGAATGAAGTTTGTCTGCTAACTCTTTCTTCTGAAATCACTCGCATTTCCTTCATGTTGTTTGCAGTGGTGTCTCATGGATGTCAAACAGCTGTTCATTGACTTTTGGAGCCAAACATTTTCAGAGGAACTGATACTTAGCTTGATATAGATCTGGGACCCCCCATAAGAAGGAAGGAAGGATCCAATATTTATCATATTGCTCTCACAGCAGATCTCCTGTCCAGTTTCAGTCTTTCTACTTTGTGTGTGTTAGATGTTGCAGGAAACCCTAGTAATGCTGATTTTTTCCTTTTTTTTTTTTTTTTTTTTTGGACAGATGATTCAAGAGAGCAGGGTTCTTATTGAGACGGCAGACACCACTCACGACAAGATTGTTCAGTGCCAGAAAGCAGGTAATCCATCTTTATTGAGCAGTTCTGGATGGAAGATGGGAAATAATGTGCCATAATTTACTTGCAGTTTGTGACTAATGTAGCATTTTTCACCTGAATGTAAGTGAGCATTCCAGTCTTTCTCTGGCATGCTCTACCCTCCTGAAGGCTCATCTTCCAATAGCAATGCAGGTGTGGGATCAGACAAAAATACTCAGCTTTCACCTTAGAAGCTATTTCTCCATCTGCTCTACAGCTCTGAACTGTCTGACAGCATTTAAATTAGTCAAATGAATCAGAAAGGCAGTAAAAAGAGGGGTTTGAGAAGGCATGGTGCCTTTACTGAGTGCGTTCTCTAGCTCAGTTGTTCCTTTGAACACAGAGCAGGCAAGAGGTTTCTATACCCACAGGACCACAACAATCATAAATACTATTGATTCTGAAAGGCATTTTTGGATTTGGCAAGTGATGCACGCTACAGCCATTTGCTTCTGTTAAATGTAAATAATGAATGAAACTGCTCTTTCGCAGTTAGTACTTTAATTCATCTTTTTAATTAGGAGAAATTGGAAGCTGTTTCAACAGTAGCATTTAGCTGATTTTGTGTGGTGCAAGAGCAGGATAGAACATAGTCTTGTTCTTAAGCCATGCTGGCATTGTGGTACCAAGGGGACAAGAGGCAAGTGGCCATGTCTGCCTGGAGGTCATGGGCCTCATCATTGTCACATGCCTTGGGTTCTGTGTACCTGCATAAGCAGCATAAAATTCCTCAGCCCAAAGCCTTCATCCTGTGCAGGTGTATGAAAGGGACAGTAACAAGAAAATGCAGCACCAGAAGGGTCTCTAGAGGGCATAATTTAAGAGTAATAAACTATGCAGACTCTCAGCAGCATCAGCCCCCTTTCTGCCCAGCTTGGTCTGTGCACAGAGAGAAGAGCCCACGACATTTGCCTGGGCACTGGAGTCTTTGTGAGCAGGAGATGTGTGTAGAAAATACCCTGCAGTACCATGCCACCTCACTGATGTCCAGTTTCATGCAGTTCTCCTCTCCTTCTTTTCCCCTGGAAAAAGAGAAACTTTTCAACTGTGTTCAATTTGCTGCTGCATCCACTTGTATTTTTATTTTTGCTTGCTTTATTAGCCTTAACTTTTCTGATTGAGAAGGCAGCTGGAGAGATAGTAAGCGCTTCTCTGAAGCCAGGGGATTTAGGGAGAGGAAAGGACTAGGAGAGAGGGATCCCTCCCCAATTAGTTTGTTGCAAATGTTACCCAGGCAAATTTTTATGTAACGCTTTCAATGTGGCAAGATGAAACACTCAAAATTAAGAGGTGTAAGAGGTACAGCTGCCTGTGACATTGTCCTTTAACTCACCCCAGCTGCTTGCTTTGAACATATGTTCCACCAGACCTCTGCTTCATAGCCTGTTTTGGTGTGGGTTCCCTGTGCCTCAGGGTCCTGCTGGCTGTTTCAGACTGCTCCTTGTGTGACTGATTTTGTTGTTTTTTAGTGTGCAGGCTCAGCCCAATGCACAGTGGACAGCAGCAGTTTGAAGGACTGACCCAGCGAAATGCTTTCACTTTGGGTTGCTACCTGCAGCCTAACAAATGTTTGTGGCTCCCTGTCTCTGGGGCAGCTCTGTATCCAAGTTACAGATGGAGAAGTGAGGGCCAGAGGGAAACACAACTAAAAGGATGCTGCATGAAGGCAGGGCTGTCCATGTACAGCTAAGATCCTGTAGTCTTCTGATTTTTTTCTGGGACAAAGCAAGTCATCTGAAGATTTTCTTTTACTGATTGAAGTGAAATGATTTGTAAGTCAGTTGGCATGGAGCACACCTGCAAGGAAATCTTGCTTGGGGTGCATTTATTTGGACTGTACTGCAGGAACTCTGTTACTCTTAACAGGCAAAGCCTGTGAGTGGGTGAAGCTTTGGAATATAAACAGTAGAGAGAGAAATCTTGCATTGTGTGGGGTTGAACAGCCTCAGTGTTCTTGAGCTCCTGGAGTCGGTGCAAGGGAAGGAAAAACTATTGTTAGTCTTCCAGGACTGCTTTGGGCAAGCTGTGCTGAGTGCAAGCCTGCCCTGGACTGTCCTTCAGCAACCTGCCAAGTATCCTCTGCATCTACACCATGCAGATGTTCTCTCCATTGGCATTTCTTTGATGTCATTTCAATGAAGCTCAAATTAGTGAGTGACATTTACCCTAAAGTGTTAGGTGAGGGAGAGCTATGAAACTGGAGATGGAGCTTGGTTTGTTCAGCCAGGATAGGCTTCAGATGCTTTGGAGTTTAGTGTCAGTTTGGTCTTTGTAAAGTACAAATTAAGGGAACAAAAGCAGCTCTTTTCCATTTTCTCTTAATCCACACCAGACTCAGAGAAATGGTTGCATGCGCTGTGGAGATCTTGTGAAACTGATGGGCTAATTGGACCCCTTAAAATTTTTAATCTGCTCCCAGATTTCCTGAATTCTTGTTTCCAACAACAGATGTGCAGGTGTTTGCCACAGAAAGTAGCAATGAAATGCAACAGGGCTGTGGTTGGAAGTCTCAGCTCTCTGTGCTGCAGGAGTTGCAATCCTGTGATTAGAGTTATGTGCTTCTGACGTAATTTATCATTGTGAAGTACAAGGGCTTTTCTATATGACTGTGATTAAGATTAATGAGGAGATGTGCACTGGAGCCTGCATTTGCTGTGCTGAACAGGTATCTTCCACATGTGTCAGACAGCCTTCCAAGGTGCAAAGTCATCAGCTCGAGGAGAGTGACAAGCGATTGCCTTTTGTTGCAGTATTTGCAGCAGTGCAGGCTGCAGGCAGGAGTGCTGGAGCAATGTCTGTGCAGGGAGCAGTGCCTGTGTGGTACCCCAGCACTGGCAAGCAGAGCCACAAACCAAGTGCAAGCACAGCCCCAAAACTGACACGTTTATTCTGAAAAATGTGCTCCCAGGATGGAGTTGTTAAAGGAAAAGAAGCGGGGGGGAAAGCATAGAAAGAGGTTGTAGGAAGTCCCAGCTCCAAGACTGAAAATGCTCAGTTGACATTTTTATTGGGAAAATCAACTGTTCATTGAGTGATGTGGCAATCTGTGTTTTTAGGAATGGAATTCCATGAAGAGCTTCATAACCTTGGGACAAAAGAAGGTTTGAAAGGAAGAAAATTAAGTAAAGCCATTGAGAGTTTTGCATGGAATATCACAGTGCTGAAGGTAAGCACAGAAAGCACCACCTCCTGTCTTGTATTAACTTTAGAAGTAAACCTTTGCTCTTTTAGCTCCTCTGTTTGTACATCTTACTAATTCTGAAGATACATGCTGTACTTTTTTTAATGGGATGTATCAATTACCCCCACTTATTGATATTTATCAAATATATCAATTACACCTCTGATTTGGAAGCTGTGAAGGGAATTTCATGGTAGCTGTGTGACTGAGCCTAGGTGAAAACAGCCAGGGACAACCAGAGATGGAAAGAGGAGAGGATTTGGTGCAGGTGTAGCGCAGGTGTAGCAGAAGACAAGGAGAGGACCTGAGCCAATAATTCAGGTTGTTAGCATTCACCTCACACCTTTCACAGCCTCATTTCCCACCTTGCTCTGATAGATCACACTTCCTTCACTTTGTCCCTGCTCCTCCCTTGCTCCAGCTCCTAGGCTGCCCTGTCTGGCAGCATCTCCCTGTGACCTCCCAGTGCCTTTCCCTTTGTGGAAATCTCAGAGCAAGCCAGTTAATGGAAGGGAAGTTTTACTAAGTTCCTCATCAAATATACCCCTAAATGTAGCAAGCAGCAGTAGCAGGAGAGCTATGTGTCAGCATTATGGTTCTGGAAAGAGCACTAACATGTCTTGAGCAGGAGAAGGAAAAATTAATTGGGAACATAGAATCTGAAGGGCAAAAGTGTGTGGGAGAGTCCATTGGTGGTAGAGAAGACCTGGGACACTTGCGATTGCTTGCATACCTTGACTCACCATGAGAGAGCAGAAAAGTGAGGAATGGAGTCAGTGTCAGCTCAGTTAAGAGGGCCTCTGATGAAAAGTCAGTCAGTTCTAACTTACAGACTTAAATACATAACCTATTCCACACAGAGCAACTGAGGTTAGTAGCTAGAGTCACCCCCCTCCCTAAGTACACTAGGCAGTTCTGAACATTAATCTGAATACCTTTAGCTGTGTTAGGTAAAATAAATTTATCATGTTCAGAGTCACTCCAAATGTTTCGATTTTTTTAGACGTTTGTCAGATGTGAAGTTTGCGCCCCTGAGGGTGACCTATGATTAATGAAGGTACAAGTAGGGTATCAGAGAAACATTTTCCATGGAAAATAATTGCTGCCTAGCACATATTGTCAACATACTGAAAAGCTTTTAAAAAATCTAGTCGAGGTCAAGAAATAATTTACTGGTTTCATTTATAAGCCACAACTTCTTTTCTACCTTTCTCACACAATAAAATATTAACAGAGTTTGTGACAACTATCCATGAAATGCACATGAAACATCTATTCATTCTGACTGAAGTCCAACTCAGGAATGACATTAGAAAACTGGGAATGAAGTTGCGCCTTGTGTGGTATGAGACCATCAGTAATTGTTCTAATTTGTTGTCTTTTATTTCTTTCTCCCCTTAAAAAATACTGTCTTTCAGTGACGCCTCCCATAAAAAATCTGCATCTCCTCTTTAGTGCTGACTCCCCTCAGTGCTGGTGATGACAGCTACTCAGGAGGATTGGGTGGGAAAAGACCAACAACCCCACCCCGCTCAAGCCATAGGTGTCCTCCTTATGTCCAGTGGCAGGGTGGACAATACAAATGTATTTCACTAGATGTTGTTACAGTGTTGTAAGAAAAGGAAAAAATATCCCATAACATCTCACAAATGCATCAGCTGCTTTACATGAGGTGAGGTGAATGAATGGCTGATGAGAGAAAGCCTCTTTGTGTGCACGGGGTTGTTGGAGGCAATGACATCATGCAGCAGGAGTCAGTTTGTGTGAGGTGCCCATGAGCAATAGCAGGTATTATGTTGTGCTTGTGCTGTGAAATGATTAATAGTCTTTTCCTAGGCTAGTGAAGCCAAGACATATTTAATTAATGTGTTTCTTTATAAAGACTCATTGCAGTAGGTAAGCTTTGAATAAAAGAGGAGATGCAATAAGAAATTGCTACTGGCAAAATCATTAAATAGCTACAGAGTGCAAGATTAAAGTGTATTTTATAAAAGTCCTAATTGTGGACATTCTTCATGTTTAAAAATGCCCTGGAGTACTTTTCAGAGGTGAATCAAAATAGTGTGTCATTTTCTTCCTTAGTTTATATAAACTTAATTACATATTAGTAATACCCATTATAAGGACAAACTGTTTGCCAGAAGGTAAAAATGTCACTAAGAACATGGATGTTATAACTTGGTGACAGTCTAACAAGTCAGCTTTGACATCAATATTTATAAAATGTCACCTCTTCCTCTTTTGGTTCCATGTTGTGTAGAGCACTGTCAGGTTCAGTCAGTAATACTGAGAGGCATAACTTAAGTGCACTAGACAGAAGAATCATGCTCTCACATCAATATTACCAGAATGGTTATGATCCCAAATTTAGTTTCACTTTCATTTTTTTTCCATGCAGCACCAGCTCTTTGTTTTCTTCTCTGTATTTAATCGAGTGCCAGTAAAATACAAAAATGGCAAAAGAAATTTGGTGTTGACTTCCTCACGGGGACCGTGGTGTTAGGAACCTTTCATTTCACCCTACCAGGTGTGCAAAGCTGCTCAGCTCAGCTGAGGCAACTGTTCTGGTGTGACCCTCCCTTGTCACTGAAGGTCATGATTCATTTTCATGAGGTATTTCTTGTTTCTAAAGCAGGTGACTCTCCATTTCCTGGAGCAGAGGCTTTTATGTGAGTGTGTGGGCTTGAGCTTGTTTCTCCCCAGATGCTGGTACTCCTCCTGCCTGCCTGGTGAGGCCACCTCCACTCTGGTTCCTGTGGCTGCTTTTGCTGTGAGCTCCTCCTGCCTGTGCTGGGGGACAGGGGAACACCAGAGCCTAGAAGGCAGAAGCTGAGAAGCTTCCTTGGGGCAGTTCTGACCTTGGGCTGATGAGTCCTCCTGGGAGCTGGGACATAACCCCTGCCCTCAGTGCCACTGTAGAGCACTGGGTGGTTTTCAGGTCAGGTTGTCAGGTTTTCAGGTCCCATGAGATCTTGTACCAAGCATTTTGCACTAAGTCTTAGCACTGCTACTCTTAGCATCTGTCACATGTGCAAACCACTGATTCAATGACCGCTGTATGAGTTTTTGAGAATGTTTGGGGGGAAAAAAGTTGCAACCTGCAAAACTACTCTCCTTACCGGGGAAAAACTGTCACAGACTGCCAGGAGGTGTTTACTCGAGCAAGGAAGTTGGGATCTGCCTGGGTCCCAAGAGCCTGGCGAGTAAGTCAAACAAAGTTGGAGCATGTTGACTGTGGTTCAGATTTATTGCTCTCACATGGACATGCTTTGACTGTCCGCAGACAGATCTTTCTGGGCTATTTGTGCTTTGGTGGGGCAGCACATACAAACTCTGGAAACAATACCAGGAGGTACTTGTATGTTGATGGTAAATATCCGGAGAGTTAATATGCCAACATACTGGCTTATTTATAGACAAAACATGGGAAAAAGAAGATAAAAGTGGTATTTAGTGTTTTGGCCTTTTGCTGAAGGGCAGAACACTCAAATGTTTGATTCCAGTCTGCTCTGAAATGCGCATGTGTTTTTAAATCTTTTTTTTGCTGCCCATGATAAGATTTTGTCTCTGCTGCCCTACGTCGGTCTGTTCTATTTTACTAGGACTCCAACTATTAGTGCATGCCACAAGACATCAGCTGGTTACATTTTCAGGGATCGTTTCAGTTCTCATCCATGAGTGTATCTGTTAATTATCCTGCATTTAAATTAGTGCTGATTAGATATGTCAAGCGAAATTTGCTGAATGCAGAAGGCCTACAATTATTAAATTGCTAATGCAGTTCTCTCTTTGGGGGAGACGTCCACAATTTTATGATGTGCATGTGATCAGTGTTAGCTCTGGTGTAAGTGATTTTATGCAGCAAAACTGTGCAGAAATAGCACTTTTGCAGGATGATGTTCACAAATGACCTCTTTCTTCACCACAGTCATTTGTGACAATCAGCCTTCAGTTGCTGGGGAGACCTGCAGCATCCAGACCCCTCACTTGGGTGGCAGAGCCCGAAATGCACACTTTAAGGCTACTTGCAGAGATAAAAGTGAGGTTTCTGCCATGTACATACAGACTACCTGCACTCACCTAAACTGAGACGAATTTATCATCATTATAAGGTATCGGTTTTCTTTATGAAGAAAAGCTACCTGTCAGACAGTCATTGTAATTCTAAAGCACTTTAAACACAGAGTTTCTGATGATTCTTTGGAAGAACTAGGTCCATTCCCAGCCTTAATTTAAGGGTTATTATAGTGCACTATGGAAGTCCTTTTGAATGGATACTCTATAGTATTGTAAAATCTTGAGATATTTATATTGGTCTTTTCACATCAGTCCTTTTTCCTGCAGTTAGGTAAGGACCATGGCTTTGTTCTTTGGCATGCTGCAGAGGGAACAACAGAGCAGCACAGCAGAATCTGTTAATTGTAATTAAGCACAATGATAACAAAATATTCTGCCACATATTATTTTAATTGCTGCTACAGGGTTTGCATGACAGTTTACGCTATCTAGATCTCAGGTGAGAGCATGATGGATTCATGAGTCCCCATGAAGCTGCTGCATTTTATGTACCATTTATTTTATTCACTGTGTCAGTTAGGCTTTCCCCTGACCCCCAAAAATTCCTGATATCTTATCTCCCTCCTTTTCCCAGCATATCTTTGTGGACATGAGCACGTTGTGAATTTGTGAAACTGCAAAAATAGATGGAATATAAGCCATAGTGTCTTAGCAACGAATTCTTGTGATTTGCTGTCACCTTCTGACAGTGGTAGTCTAGCAGGAGTAGTAGGCAGGAGTGGTTTGTATGGCTTGGAGTCTTCATGCCTGCCTTTAAATGCAGGGCTCACTGTATTGTTCCATACCAGCTCACCTCATGTCTACTCGTGCCCAGGTCTAGATAAATGTATTTGGAATATGATCACCTCAAAGGCTCTTTTTCCAGAGAGACTAAATATCTTTCCTGCTCTCTAGTCCCCACATTGTTTGCATTTTCTTTGTTGATGCAGTTCAGAGCATTGTTTGAAACTTTTAAATCTTTCCAGACTGTGTGCCCTGGCTACTTTTGAAGGATCTGCTGCCTTGTGCTGAGACCTGCTCAGCTACAGTGGAGATTGGCTAAGCCAGTCAGTCTGGGATGGAGTGGCAGATTTTACAAACATGTGAGGAAATGCAGAGCTGTTCTAATGATTCACATAGTGACTAGATCAGCTTGGTCTCTTACACATGAACCGAAGGACAAAAAAAGAGAAAAATAATACGAAACAACTGGCTTTCTGAGAGTGCTAGAGACAAGGTGAAGAGGTCCATCAAGGTCAACATCCATTTAGTCCTGTAAATACCAAGCTAATCAGTTAATTTAAAAGTAGAGGAAAAGGTGAGGAAGGAGGTAGATTTACGTTTTGCTTTATTGAGGCTGTGGAAGAGTCTGGAGGAGCCACATGGGAGCACAACTTGTTCCCAGGCCCTTTGTGTACTCTGAATGCAGTGGTGAGTGCAGTGGAGGCTCCCAGCTTCAGGGCTGGTTCCAGGGCAAAGTCTGTGCTCCTGGCTCTCAGGACAGGCTCCAGGGCTCTTCTGTACGTGGAGGTGTTGCAAGATTTTTCTGGGATAGGGGATTTAGAGTCCTTTAAATGATCTTGAGTTACAAGATAAGGAGGTAAGTGTTGTGCTTCACATGCCAGGCTGTTTTGATCAGTGTATTTTGTAAACCAAGGGGACCAAACCATGTGATTATTAGGCAGGTTAGGCAGACCTTTCTTGGACCTAGCAGAGTGCTGTTCTCCACTGATTTGGTTGATAAAATCCTCCTCCATAAATGGTGAATGCACTGGGTTTTGTCTGTTTTGCCCAAGCCCAAAGGCAGGAACCAGAGCTCTTTAACAGTCAGTCTCTGTGGATTGTGTCAGTTGTACCTGGTAATGGAAACTTCTCAAGCTGCTTCAACACTGCATGTTAGGGTAAAAGGAGTGTAATCCCAGTCCATCAGGAGTACTGGTTAATCAGCTGGAATATCCTGTTATTCTTGGCCCTCAGCCATGCTGCCAGAGCATTGCTCCAGGGAGGATGTCGTGAGCATTCTCCACAAGTACAGCATGACCTCTCTGGGTACCTGGCTGTTCCCTGCAAGTTTTTGAAGCCCTAATAGTGTTTCTGACAAGGTCTCTGTTTTCTTGGCCAAGGAAAATTCTGAGACACAAGTTGGATTTAGAACAAACTAAATATTTGTGCGTGTTTAAAATATATGTGAAGGCCACCCAGGCAATCTTAAATCTTCAAGTACCAGCTGCTGGCAATAGCAGGACTAAGCAGAGAACAAAGATTACCAGGGTTCACAGCTCTTGATGATCTCCTTCATGATCCTGTGAGTTTCTGTAGGGCATGAAGTCCCAGGACAGCCTGACAAAGAGGGAGAGACTTTGTCCCCTGTTAATCAGTTATTGCTGGGGTTTTGGTGAATAATATCACAGCAGGAATGTTTCACTGACTGGCAGGGAATGATTGTCCAGACATGCAGATCAGGCGGAGTCTGTGCTTATCTGCTCAGGCACAGGGGGACCCACATGGGCCTGCACTCGCCTGCCTGCAGTGCTGGTGCTTGTGAGGGGCAGCACTCACCTCCCCACGACACACAGCCCCTGCAGAACCAAAGCCAGTTAATAGCTTCTGTTATTGCAGGGAGCACACACAGTTTTGTCTCTTTTCCCTAGCCTTTACCATCTATTTGGGTGCATAGAAAATAGAACTGGAAGGGCCTGGGAGAAGCTATGTAGTTCCTCTTGCTGATGAATATTTAGCTGCTGTGGATCTAAGCTCTGCTCAGATATTTGGCATGGAAGGTACTTGGTATGAGGCTGTAGTGCTTTCCATGGTGATACCCAATACCTGGCAGACCCAGGGACCCATTTGGCTGTTGGGGAAAGAGCTGATGGCCAGAGTCATCTGGGCAGAAATGTGGGTTTCTGCCAGTTTTCTCACTTGGCTCTTCTTCCTTCAGTGCCAGGGCTCTACTCCTACAGGAGTTTACCAATGGTGGGTTTAGGGACAAGACCCTCTTGCAGTGAATGTGGACCCAAACGCATGACAGACCAAAAATGGAGTCACTGAAGTTCATCCAGAAAACAAGTACTGTGAGCTGACTTCCTTTGATGGAAACTTTTTTTTCCTTACTTCAATGCCAAATTCTGCAGTTCAGACCTAAATATTACTCCTTCAATTCCATTGGGATAGGTTTGTATGTGTGCAAACACACATGTATATGTATGGAAGGTGGGACAGGCCATCGAATGTACGTGCAAAACAGCAGCAACTTTGACTCAAAAGGAAGAGATTAGGAAAATGAAAGGTGGTGTTAAAAGCCCTGAGTGATACCTTTTTGAGTTCTTGAATTTGACTAAAATAAGCCAGAGATGGGTTGTAAGCAATCTTGTGGTGTCTTTTATTTTGAGCGATGTGACAAATTGCCAAAAGCCACGGATCTGATGCCAGGCTGCTGGCTGTGCACGCAGGGTGAGGTGCATTGCGCTGTGGTGGGAGACAGGGCTGGGAGCATGTGGGGTCACTGTGCCTGGTACCCCTTGTGCCAGGGCCACCTCAGCAGCGTGGGCTTTGAGCCCAGTCAAGGGTTGGCACACTGAAGTGCTGTGCATAGAAAACCACTTTTAGTGTCACTTCTCAAATGGGGGCTTGTCAAGATGTTGGAAAGGCAAAATAGATGCCCAGCTCTCCCCTTGTGTAGGCTGGCAGCTCAGTGAAACCCTCTGCTTGGTTGTGTCCTAACTCCATTACCCCTCTGTGCCTCACTGTCATCTCAGTCTTTACTCTTTCTTCTCCCCAGAGGGGCTGTGTCATTTAGTCCAAAGACGCTGCAACTGGAAATGTAATTAATAATGTTCAGGTGGAATACAAAGAGAGTTTGTTCTCCGAAAGCTCTTTTGGGCAGCAACAAGATTATCACCTATGAAGAGATTATTTGAAAAATCAGCAGGTCGGGTTAGAAGTTTCCCAAAGATACTCATCTTTTGAGGAAAAGTAGCCACTCCTGCATGTATGTGCTTGGGCAGAACTGCAGAACTGTGCTGGGAAGTTGGTACAGTTAAGGGGAGGCAGTGGGAAGAGGCGGGGGTGGTGTGAGGGTAAGGTGGCTGAATGTGGGTGGTTCCCCAGCAAAGGAGGGTTGCTTGGGTATAAAATTAGGTCAGTTTTTACTGACTACTCTCAGGAAGAGACAGTGCAGGCAGAAACTGCAGGTGGCATAGGAACTTAGGCAACTTCTGCCACCATCTCCTCCCTTCCTTGCAATGGTGATGTTTTCATCTGAGATGTGGATATCAAAGACTGCTGTACTTGCAGTGGAGTTAATTAACACAACCTGGAAGACATGGAAATTGGAAATCAGCAACCTGACAACGTGACCTTGTGCAGAGGAATTTAAAAGGCTGTAATGAAAGTATGAGTTTCTGCAGAAATTCACACATTTCTTGCTTCTATCTGTCAATGGCTGTTCTAACAAAGAATGAAGGAAAAGAAGCAGCTGCCTCTGTCAGGTTGCAGTGTAACCCAAACCAAGCTCAGGCAGTGAAAGGCAGTGCTGGGGGACTGGGAGCCTTTGCTCTGGGCCCTTGGGTGGCTTTGAGTGAGTGCCCCAGGCAGGGCCACTGCCCCAATGCCTGGCACTCAGTGAGGGGCTTTGAGAGACCTTTTCCTCCCTGGGCTGGCAGTAGCCCACACCACCTTGCCTGGATGTTTATTCATGACATTGGAAGCCTCAGGGAGTGAAGGGCTCTGCTTCTAAGGTATCCATGGTAGGTCTCCATGGGGGAGCCTCCACCCACAGCTACTTCCTGAATTTATTGGGTACCAGGAAGAGACCAGGGCACTGATTTGTACGTGGCAAGAACATTAAGAAAGGATTGCTTGTACACTGTTTTTTTCCAGCATTTGCTTATTGTTGTATCTGTGCTGTGCCGTTCCCTGGGAGCTGTAACTGGTACTTGCCTGAAACAGTTGTGTTTGAATGGTGTGTGATAAGAGGTTTAACATCTTCTAAAAATTACTCTTGTGGTATATTTGGAGCTCCTTACAGCTCCTGTCAGCAGATCACATACAGTTTCCCAGAGCTTACAAATGATGACAAGCTGACTGCCCCTTTTGTTGTGTGAATTATGTGCCAGCATCTACAAAACCTGCTCCCTCTGGGGGAATGGGTGTCTAATTTAGGATAGCTCCTCGGGGAGCTCAGGAGGCGATGAAAGCTGCTGGTTGCTCCATTGGAACTTCCTCCTCTGCAGTTGCTAAGATGGTGTTTGGGTTTTCCCTGGCACAGTCAGTGGCCTCAGTGAAGTCCAGGAATGTATTTTATAATGGAGCAGCACCTGGCCCTTGTGCTTGGCTGAAGCTGGGGGCTGGCATGTCTGTGTGAATGCCAAGTCCTCACCTTCTCCCTCCTGAGCATTGATAGGAATCTTCTCTCTACATGTCAGAATGTGCATAATGCAATTGTTAGCCAGGACCTTTGACTTCTTCTGTACTTGTGTGACTACATGAGTCATGAGAACTGAACTCTGAATCCAGCAGGCAGTGATTTGCTGGCACGACCTTCCCCATTTCATTATGCCAGTCTGGATTCCATTGCTGCCTCCTGACATTGAAAAGTGTTCATCCACACCACTACATATTCTGAGGGCTGTGGTAAAAGTAAAATGCTCTTTAACTCAATGGTGATATTGATTCATTTTTGTTGTCTGGAGCCCCTAGCAGTAGAAGGCTGTGGAGTCAAGACTTCTGTGTTTACATGTGTGATTATTGGAAATATGGGTCTGCAGGGAGGGCTGGGACAGTGAAAAGCTGCAAACTGCATTAAGGGGAAGTTGTGGGTGTTCAGTGAGACCAGGCACTTGCTCTGCAGTTATTCTCCCATGGATCTTATGGTAGACCCCCTTTTTGTGGCAGACATTCCCAAAACCTTGCACTTGGAAATCTGAGGCGCAAGTACTTGTGGGTGGAAGTAATCTTTACTGAAGGAACAATGGATTGGGAAACTTCAGTCTTGTATTTTTGACAGCAACAGTCTCCTTTTACCTGGGTCAGATGGATTCAAGTGTCAGGTGATGAAACCTGTGGGGGATCAAGGACACTTTCTTATGGGTCATTTCCCCAGGTACAGGTGGTATCCATTTGTGGAGAAAAGCAGAGACAAAAGCAGTGATTCATGTGCTGAGGCAGCTGATACTTATTTTTAGATCACAAAAAGAAAAATATGGTCTTTCTGATGTCAGAAAGGCTATTACATGAGAGCAGTTGCACTTAGAGGAATAAGTTAAAAATGACTATTTAGTGGTTATTTCTCCAGTGCCCTGTGTGTTACAGATAAGGCACAGGTCCAATATTGGCAGGAAGAGCCTGACTGACAGGCTGTGATCACTCTGAATAGTAATAACAGAGGTGATAATTGCAGTTAAGTTCTCACTCTGTTCCCTGGGTTCCCATTCCATTGGGTGGTGACCTTGGGATGCTGGTGTATGCAGCAGTGGGGAGGAGCTGAGCCTCATGGAGGCACAGAAAAGCACCCCAAGAAGAGTTTTTACCTTTTCATGCATTGGTGGTGGTGGGAGTTGGACAACCTGAATGGCCTGATTTAGCAGTCAGGGATAAAAGGGCTGGGACTGGAGGCTGCCAGCAGCTGCAGGACAGTTTCCTTGAGAGGGTAGCTCAGTCGTCTGATGCTGGGTACTCTTAAACTCTTTTCCAACCCTTCCCAGTAACTGTGAAGGTATTATTACAGACCTCTGTATCAGGCTTAAAAATTGAGTTAAATTTGGCTGAAAAGCCTCGTATTTTCCATGGCATAGTATTGTAATGGATTGTAGTTTATGTTTGTTCAGTTTCCCTCGTTGACATTTTGGGGCAATGAATTTGAAAATGAATGCTACCCCTATCCTGCACCACTAATTTTTGTGCTTGACTCACTCAGTTTGCTGTGTGTTTCCATTCCCATCCTTCACAGAGGTTTCTCACTTCCACCCAGGCCTGTTTCTGACCCCTGCTGATTTTCTCCTCCCTTCTCAGTTCCTTCCTTTCAGTAGCTCTCTGCCTGCTGGGTCAGTCAGTGTTCTGCTTACAAAAATAACCCTACCCACTGCTGTTTGTACTTGATTTCACATCTGCACAGGAAGGCAGGGCTGGGATTCTCCCAGGGCAAACAAGCCCTGTTAGCGTGCAAAGCCCATGGCTTCTGTGGCCACAGGAGCCTCTTTAACCACTGGCAGGCAGAACATGAGCAGAGAGGGTGGCTCAGCTCTGCTTTTACTGAGCTCACTGTCCAGGCTCACCTGCAAACCAGAATGGGCAGGGCTGCTCCCTGGGCAGGACTGGGGCGAATCAGAGCATTTGCCTAGGGATCCTACAAAAGCCTGTTCCCTCCTAGTAGTTAGACAGCAGTTTGTGTTGTTTTTGCTTTTGGAACTTAACCCTTTATGGGATTTGGAGGCTTTTGTCCCAGCTTAAAGCTTTCTGCTTCAGCATAAAGTTGTTTGTGGCCTGTGCTGCTTGTCAACAGATTAGAAACTGGCTGCCCACAGCTCTGAGCATGAAGGGAGGAGAGGGATGTCTTGTTCTCTCTGGGGGAGTAGGAATAGGGAGCTTGGGTGGCTTCTGCACATTCCCATGGCCCAGTCAGCTGGTGTTGGCCAGCAGCCACTGCAGCAGCAGAGTTTGCAAACCACGTAACTGCTGAGGCATTGGTGCTTGTGGCAGGCAGAAAGGAACAGAGCCTTAGAAGCTGCATGTGGGAGCAATGCTGAAGGTGCTCCGTCCACGAACACTCTGCTCTGACTGGCACAATTTGATTTAATCTTGATTAGATTATTTCATTTAGCATTAAGCACAGCTGTAGGTATTTTTTTTAGCTGTTATCTCCAGCAATTCAAAGGAGGGCAGTGACTGTTTGTATGACATTGCTGCAACACTCCCTCCTTCCAAAAAAACCCAAACCAGCACAGGTGTGTGTTGTCTTCAGTCAAAACAGAGTCAGCTCAGAGTTGGCCACTAAACCCTTTCCAGGTTCTGATGAACTTAAGGGACATTTTGCTGGCCACACATCTATGAAGGACATGATTTTGGTGTTAACTGTATGCTTGCAGCCCTGGCATCTGAGAGTCAGCACAGAGGGCACCAGGGAGCAAGGGGTGCCAGCCAAATGTTTTGCTCAGGGGTTGCTTTTCACAGGTGGTTCTTTAGCTGCAAAACATCTCTTTTCCTGCAGCTGGTCCTTTTACTCAGAAAAATCAAATGCAAAAAAAAAAAAAGAAATTGTGCACTTTCTGCCTTATCTTTCTTCCCCTTGAATTTGTTTTTCTGGACCTCTCTGGACCTTACTGGAGTTACCAGCTAGTGTTGGTATCAGTGAGAAATTGGGTTTTGTGACCAAAGTAGGACTAAGAAATAGGTGCCTGGACATACAGATTCAATTTTCATTTCATGACTGTGTATCAAAAATAAGCAATGCCTAAATTTCTTCAGAGATGTGGTGTTTTCTTAGCATTCATTGTGCACTCCTGGGCTCGCAGCCAACCCTGTGATTTTAAACTTCTCACCAGAAAAAAAGGCAGGTTCCTAGCATGGAGGGGCTGACAGCCAGAGTCCATACATTTGTGGCTGTGCTTGCAAACTGTCTGTCTGATGAAGTGCCTGAGAGACACACAGGCAGTCGAACTGCTCAGCACATGGCTAAAATCAAATTAATGGCATTATTTCTGCAAGCAAATTCCTGCTGCAGCACAACTACAGTCAATGTTCACATTCATTGCTTTTGACAGCCTGATATAACGTAATTTAATTTGAATGCCTATGTGAGACAGAAGCATAGGCATTTATTTTAAAAATAAAAATAAAAGCCCACTCTTTTTATACATAAGATGCCTGCTCGAAGGAATAAATTAGTAGCCATACAGTGCAATTGATTTGCAAGAGCCCCTGGATTTCAGTGAAGAGCTCTTTTTAAAGATCAATAGGAAAGGCTGTACTGTGAGTGCTTTTGCCACTTGGGTGTTCAAACAAATGCTTGGTGTTAATTCCTTGTCAGGCTTTGATCAAGGGTTTGGGAGGGCACTCAGCTGAGTTTGAGAGCAAGCTGGCCGTGGATGTCCTTCGCCTTTGTCTTGTTAAGCAAATCCTGTAAGAGAATTACAAATACAGACCCTCTTTCCTAAGTTGCCATGGCTGCACAAAAGCAGTGATATCCTCATGCTGGCAAGGCCAGCAGCCAGAATCAGAAGGTTTTCTAAGTATTTGCTTCTTTGGTAATTGCCTGACTGTTCTCATTGAGGTACTTCTCAGGAAGGAGAAGTGTTTTGTTCATTTCCACCTCCCAGGCTGCTCTCAGGGTTGTGTTTGGCTATGTCACATGATTTGGGAATGTACAAGTGGTGGACTGGCAGTTTTGTAATAACTGGGGAGCCTAATCCAGTGTGGATGAGTGAGGGCTGTCTCTTGGTATCCAGTACAACCATTTAGATTTTAACTGCACCTTTCCAACAGCTGGAAAAGAAGGCAAGAAATGGTATGGGCATCTTTCAAGGGAGTGCTATACCAGCAGACACAGACAGCATTCCCTCTTGCCAATCATTTATATCACTTCATGTGCTGTGGGGTTGACTGCTTGGCTGTGCAATGTGCTTGTCACCAGCCTCCCAGAAAACTAATCAGGCTCGTGCAGAACAGCTCTGTAAATCCCTTTAGGTCATCCTCTCCAATGCAGATCGTTGGGGTGAGATCCAAATGGCAGATGAAATCAGTGTAAAAGTTTTGGGTTTTGCATGGGGCAGCCTAATATTGAACAACTGTCAGATTGGTCTGGTTGGGGAGTTGAAATAAAAGTAATATTGTTTTTAACACACCCCAGTTACACAGTTAGCATCAGGCTCCATCCCTGGGTCAGAGTACCCACCTGCAGTCACAAATGCCCTGGGTGTGTTAGCAGGGTAGTACAGCCTATGGTGTGTAATGGCATTCAAGCCACAAGTGAGGTGAATATTTCATCTGTGTTACGACTTAGGGCCATTTTAATTTCTGCTTATATTATTTATTTATCTATTCATTCTATTATTGTAATATATTTATTAATTTTTATTAACTTCCTCTGTGTCCCTTTGCTATAGTATCTGAACACCTACAGAGATCTGTGTCTCAAAGAGGACTGGGCTAATCCACTGAAACCTGCTGGGTGCTCAGGGCAAGCCGTGGATGAATGTGCTCTGTGCAAGTGCCGTAATCCAGATTCCTGCCCGCTTTCCCTCAAACTGATAAGAGACCTTTCTGCTTTTATATGGGACCAGGTTGTTTCGGAGTTGCCTTGTGAATTTTCCCAGCCACCTGGAGTAATGCTGGTATTGTCCTCTCTCCCTCTCAACTGTCTGCACTGAAGAAGAGACTGCACTTTGTAAATGGTATTTGCAGAGATAGTTGTTCCTTAGCTCTTGCCCCAGCAGTTGTCCTTAGGTTAGGTGCTTGCTGGCAGGAGGCTGCTGGCTGGGATGTGTCACCTTAGGGCTGTGTCTTGGTGAGGCAGTGAGTGCCCTCAAGGCCTCGAGTGCTTCTTGCAGGTGTGGTTTTGTTTTCAAGACTCCTGCAAATATCAGGAGCAAATGGGATTTTTTTTTCCCTGAGTAAGGAGTAAAACAGTTGGGACAGACAGTGCAGTCAGGGCTGATTCTGTGCTTCCCAGTGCTTTTCCTGGGAAAAGGAGGTTGGGTTTCAACCTGCTCAGCCCCCTGTGCAATGACAGGCAGGAAAGCCTGGAGCCACCATCCATATGGCCGATTCATGAAGTAACTGGAGAAAAGATGACATGACAAATAATTTGGGTTAGATAGAATATTAGTAGGAGATTGTTCCTGTTAACTATCCATCTCCCCTTTGTCATCATCCTCAACCTAGGTGTCCCAGCTGCTGGCTTCAGTGCATTGAGCAGATCAGGCCTAGAGTTCTGACCTTGTTGCTTGGTGCAACCTTAGATCATTTCATTTGGTTTTTATCCTGTAACCTTGTGTCAAAACTGCACACAATAATCTATTCCATGGTAGCTACTCTTTGCTGCTCTTGCTTACAGAGATTTAGCACTTCATAATGGTGACTGCCTTTCCCTAGGTGGATGTTTTATTTTCTGTACATCTCAGATCTGTTCTCTGTGTGATGTAATTGATTCTCAGCTGTTTCCTTCTCGCAAATTTTTGCTAGACCCTACTTTGGGAAATGGGAGAGAAGATCTCTGGCTGACAGTAACATGCTGATATGCCAAAATGAGATTCTCAGTTTGATGTCGGAAATCACCAGCACGTCCTGCAAAATGTGATGACTCAGGGCCCAGTGAGCACTCAGTTGGATCGCCTGATTTACCCAGTGTCAAAGTTGTTGCTGGTTTCAGCCAGGTAGAAACAAGCTCTTGCATTTGGTTCTCAATGAGTAAGTGAGAAGCTGTGCCCAAAACCCAGACCTTAAATGATACACCAGTAGCACAAAGAATGTCATTTAAGTGTCATCTTTTATATTTGCGGCCTTTTTATTTTCCTGGCAGGAAGTGAATTTCTGCTGTGCAAGGGTTTAAAGATAAATTGGCAAGTAACATTTGGACTCTGCTTTTCCTGTGGTGTAACTCATTTTTGCAATCCTTCATTTTTCAGTGTGTGAGAAGTGATAATAGCTTTGTGTCTAATCTTTGTGTACAGTAATTTTTCATGCCAACATGTGCATTATGATCTCTGTCACAGACAATAAAGCAAAGCTGTTGACAAACTATCTGCAGTAATAATGAAAAGGGTGGGTTTTTACAGTCTGCACTGATTCGACAACACTGTGCTTTTGGAATAGTCTGTTCTGAAATGTGAATGTATCATAATCAAATTCAAATCAATTGTTCCCACACTTAACTTTGAAGGAGGCATGGAAAAATATCTGCTTTTTGTAATAAGTCTAACATAACAGTCTAATCTTTTCATTAATGATTTCCTCCCTAAGATTACGTTTTCAAAGCCATGCGCGATCATTTAATTGTGTGCCCCCTTATTAATATTAAACACAATTAGTCCTACAATGACACTTTAAAAATGCACCCCTTGCAGTAAATGCTGCCTCCACACAGAGGATCCCAATATGAGAGCAGCTCTCCAGCATTTGGAGTCCCTTGGCACAGACTGTCAGTGCTGTTAGCGTGCCTGTGTTGCCTCAGAAATGTGGAGTGGTGTGATGCTTGCGGCTGTTTTATTTGACTGTGTCTGGCTTTTTCAGCCACCCGCTGGCATCCACTGGCAGCCTCTGGAGGTTTTTACTTTGTGATTAAATAGTAATGAAAGAGCTTGATTTTTGAGACTAAGTTAAAAAATAACAGTAATATCATGAGCATGATGTGGGATGGGTGTTAAGACCTTCTTTATTTGTTTGTGTTTACTCAGCCCTTGAGGACACTGAGAGAAAGGCTCCCATAATATGCTGTCAGAGAATGTGTCTGCTCAGGAGATAAGCAACTTGTCAGCTTTAGCATGCAGCAGATTAGAAAATGGCTTTCACAGCTACTGCTTCAGCCTCCCTGCAACCACAGCCACTTTGGAATGCCAGGAAAGCCCCATTGCTCAGCGTGGGATTTTCTCCTTCACCAGGAGCAGTGCAAAGTGCTCATGTGGGGCACCTGTCAGTGCAGTTCACTCCTGCATGGGCCCAGTCTTGGCCTTCAGGGTCCTCCTGCAGCTCCTGGTGCTGGTGTGAGAGCTGCCAACACAGAGGCCACGGGTGCTGCCAGTGCCATAACCAGGGTCCTCAGTGCTGGGGGTGCCCACAACCTGGCCTCTGTATTGCAGGGTGTTCCCTAAAAAGCATAGAAACAGTAATTATTAGTGTACATGCCCATATATTTGTATTTACATAGAAATATACATGCCACACATATAAAAGGAGTGATATTGTGAAGTTGAACACAAAATGGTGCCACTAACCTGACCCAGCCTTCATTTCCCCAGTCCCACAGTGGGTTGCTGTTGGATATACAGCTGTCATCTTGATTCATAAAAACTTTGGTATTTCATTTGGAAAAAAGCCAACTGAACCTACAACTATATGGAATTTGTCACCTCTGTAGCCATTGCCAGTGTCTGTCTACAGCTACTTGTGTTTCTTAAAGCCTTTCATGGGCTGTCGCTGGAACTGAACAATATTTAAAGCCATGTCAGATTATGGCAAGGTAAAGGCTTATAATCTTGCAGTTTCTTGACAAGCTGCATTATTTGTCCTGGAATGTTAATTTGTGCTGTGGCTCTGCAGTTAGGTGTAGTTAGGTGTGTGAAACGTGACTTTTAATGTTCCCTAAGGCTAAATGAAAATGGACCCCTTGATCAGTTTTTGTTAGAACACGTGACTAGTCTCTTCTGGCTTAATTCACTGTCCTGCCAAATGCTGAGTTTAAACTTTCTCACGAGTATTTGTTTTCAGAAAGGCTGATGATACCAACAGCAGAAGGGAGATAGATGGATAGATGCTGAAGTGGACTGTCATGGTCTCTCGTTGTCTGGAAGAGAGATACTTTGTTTGTAAGGGCAAGCAGGATGGTTCTGTGCACAGAGATGATGACAATGATTGGTTTGTGAAGGTTGTTTCAATGCAATCATGCTTGTAAAGTTTACTCTAGCTTCTATCCAGTATTTAGTTTGTTAAGGTGTTGACACAATTTTGCTGACATTCTTCTTAAGTGGATTATGCTCACAGCCAGTTTTTCAAAGCAAACAGATGGCGTTTCAAACAGAGCATGCACACAGATTTTTTTTTTTAATGGTGTCTCTAGAATTATGACAGCTCTGTCAGTGAGGGCTAGTTTGTCGTTAATTTTCTCATGACACATGATTCAAAATCATTTTTGCTTCTTCGTCTTGCTCAAAGGAACCAGCTGTTTAAAAATAAAAACCACAAGGAGACGAAGACATAAATCAATTGGTCTGTACATGAATGGAATTGCGCTATTTAGATAAGTCCACTTCTGTTTTTAGATCACTGTAAAATAAGAATGTCTTCAAAATATTGGAAGTATGCTCAGGAGGTGTGTGTTTCTTCTTGGAACCCAAAGACATGCTGTGCATTGCCTCAGACAAAATCTGTAATCTGAATTGCCTGGTTACTCAAATGTGAAATCAGAATATGCATAAGGGAGAGCGGGTGGCTTGGGACTTCCACGTGGGGTATGAAGTCCCTTGGCTTCTGGGGACTTCAGATGTAAGTGCTGGCAGGGCTGACTCAGGCTGTCGTCCTCCAAGCAGTGCATCTAATCCCAAATAGCGTCTGTCCATGCGTGTCTCAGTCCCTGGACAAACACACAGTTCATGGGCTGCCCTGGGAAAGAGTCCCAAACTTTGCCCTCACCCTGCAGAGGGGTTGCTTCTTGCACTAGGGGCATTTTTCTATTCTTGGACATGAACACATAGCGCCAGATTTTGCCTTGGAGAAGTTAAGGCTGCAAACCATCATCCCGCTGATTTTCCCCTGTTTGATGGTGAAGTCTTTGGTGTCTTTGGTCCTGTGTGCATAAGTAGCAGCCAGGGGTATTTAATCCTAAACCCAAACTATTTAAAACTGCTTTTGTGCAGTTTGAAGAGATGGAAGATATTGAGGAGATACACCCTTTCTGATAACATTATCATGTTGTTAATGATACGTACTTTGTGTATGTGACAGTGTTGTTCCTGTCACAACTGTACACCATTCCTGTGCCATTTGCAGACAGGGAGGGGCACCAAGATAGGCCAGGTGCTCCAGGCAGTTCTGGGGCTCTTGATTTCCTGCCTACTGTCTTTAACAATAAGCAAAACCTGTGACATAAAAGCAAGCTCACAGCTACGAGAAATATCTGCTGCATAAATGATTCTTGTTTTGTTTTTTCACACCGTGCCTGCTGACTGGATCCCAAGCTCTTTGTCTGTGTATTCCCATAACTGTCACGCTGCCGAGACACAAATCCCTTCAAAAGAGCCCCATAGCAAATAGCACAGAGCTATCACGCAGTCCCAGTGCTTTTTGTTATTCTCACACTGAGTTTTATTCCCAGCATCTGGATGGTGATTTGTATCATTCAGCAGGGACAAATTTGTGACACCAGGAGATGAGGCAATCACGTTCTCAGGCACAGGCTGCCGTCCCTGGATGACGTGCTGTCCCACGTGGTGTTTACCAGTGCTGCAGCCTTGCAAGCCACCATTGTTTCTTGGTTGTGAACATTGTGTGCATGGGTTCAGGCCTTGTGAGTCCAGTGCCAGGCGCTGGCAAAAAGGGAGCTGTGCTCATTGGTGTAGGATAAATCCTTCCTCTTAGCTCTGGGGGAAGGGAGAGCAGGGATGCTCCCAGTGCTGGAAGGTGTCACACTGTGACTCATCCAACACATCTGATTTGTTTGGGAATCCAAGGAGGGGCAGTGTTCAGTCACCCCTTCAGTGAGCCCAAGATCCTGCTGTAGTGTCTGTTGTCTCCTGTGAGACCCATCAAAGTACCTGTGATTTGCACGAGATCAGTTTGGGGAGCAGAGATCTGAATGTGACATTTCAGTCAGTGGAGGTATTCCTTCTGAATATGAGTGTAACCAGCTGCAGCACGTGCTGTACTTCAAGCTGTACTTGGGGTGACATTAAGAGAAAAGGAACTCAAGTTCTTACTGGTACTGAATTTTAATAAGCAGATGCATCTCCTGGCTTTTATTTATTTGTATCTTGTAGCTCCAGAATCTTGTCGCTTCATGGCACTTGAGATATCAATATTGCATAAATATTCATTTTGGCATTTCTGAACCCCAACTCCTTAATACAAATTTCGTGTAACACATTTTTCCTGTTTGTTACAAATTGGATTGACATCCTGTTAGCCACTTCATGTTTACATGCTCTGAGAAGATACAGAAGCAGCGTGTTGTTCGTGAAGTCTCAATCCCATTTTCCTTGTTGAAGGTCCCACACAAAATGGTTCAGAAGGATTCTCTGGAGTGCTCCAGGATGATGTGTTTGATATGGGCACAGCTTGGCCTGCTCTGCTCAAGGCAGGCCCAAGGCTGGGTAGCAAATCCAGGTGCAAGGAAGGGTTGGGTTACCAGGGTCTCACAGCTCGTAAGGGGCCCTGGCTGGGGACATGTGGCCGTTGCCATGTGGGATCTGATGCCAGGGAGCAGGGAGGGAGCAGTGGCATGGGGAGAGGGGTACCATGTGCCATTGCTGCCCTGGCCCTGGCAGGACCTTGCTGTTGACGGTGGAAGAGGAAATGCCTTCTCCCACTGCCTTCTTCAGTTCAGGCTGAAATTACCTCCCAAGGGTCATGACGTGCAAGTGGGGGGAGTCTGGTGCCTGTCCCACCCTGTCCAGTGCTGGCTGCTGCCTTCCTCACTGTGCTGGCACCAAGCTGCAGGAGGGCCTTCAGTCCCATTTCCAGGGGGCAGAGACTATTTGAGATGGGACCCGGGACCTGTAGGGACACAAGAGCAGTATTGCTGCTTCTGGTCCTGAGTGATGTGTGCAATCCCTGACTCTCTCCTGCATGTCTGTGCATCCCCAGGGCCAAGGAGATCTCCTGAAGAACGCCAAGAACGAAGCCCTGGAGAACATGAAGCAGATCCAGCTGGCGTGCCTGTCGTGCGGACTGAGCAAACCTGGGAGCGGGCAGGCGGATGCCAAGGCAAAACGGTGCCTGGAGGCAATACAGGAGAAGGATACTGGAGATGAGAATGGGAGGCTGTGAGGAGAGGCAGAGCTGTCACGTGTGTCACAGATTTCAATAACTCTAAACTATTTTTTTAAAGCATTTAAAAATTCACACAGGAGTGCCCTCTACAGGGTGTGATAGTATTAAAATCCTCACAATGTCAGTATTTTAATGCAGTTAATTTATCCGAGTTAAACTCTGGTAGTGAGATTTCTAATGAAGCCAAGCTGTCTGTATGCAAGTGCGTGTGTGTGCACACATGCAAATCCTGTAGACACCCTTTCATGCATCACATTAGCCATTTGCTAATTTATTCCTTTGTTATCTTTGAATAGGCCTGTTCATTCTGAAGATCAAAGCAAATTGAGAGCTCTTGTATCAGTTTTGGGCTTTATTTTACTCTCCAGCTTTTATTATTTAACTTATAGGTTACATTACTGTTACGCTCTTTAAACAAACAAACAAAACACAACAAATATCACTGACAGCTGTTTTTGTGAGGACAAAACTGATGATTTGCTGCAGACCCTGAAGGTGATTTTTAGTGAACAATTAAAACCAAGTAAACAGGATATTAAATGGTCAGAGTTGCTAGGTAGATTATCAGTAGATTTGAGGTGTATTTTTTGCTGAATTTATCAAACTACTCTTCAGGATACACCCAGACAGCACATACTAACGTAAGAACTAGCTAATTTAGTTTATTCCAGCAAAACATTGCTACCTTGTAGATCTGCAAGACCGCTACAGTCTTTGCTGATAGGCATTAACTTGAGTAGTAATGACCATAGCTAGTCAGCCCTGTAATTATGGGGAGAGCTGTGAATACCCTTTGGTGGTCATGAACTCTGAAGGTGGCCTTCAGGCCGTTCTGAAACACCCAGTGGTGCCAGTATTGAAAGGAAGGTTTTCCAGATTTCACAGAATGTGAGCTTTAGTGCAAGAGGTGTGAGAGGTCAGGCCTTGCTTCCCACCTTCTGCATAGATGCTGGAGTCAGCTGGATGAAGCAAGCAGGCTCTGGCCTTAAATTTTTGTGGTTAAGGATTATGCTGTGTTAGAGATTTAAAAGGCAGGGCTGAAGAACTGCTACAGATGTAGTGTAGAGAAATAGCTTGGGGAAAAACAGGGTGCCAGCGCTTTTGTGCAGCAGCTACAAATATCCTGACACATGCCATGTGTTTGGGGTAGCTCTGAGAATTTGCTGCCTCTTTGTGCCACTGTAGGAAGGAGACAGAGAATGTCCTGAGGCAATGCATCCTGGTCCCTCCCCCTGTCCAGCCCACGTGTGCTCACAACATTCATTTCAATCGTTTAAGTACTGTGCTTGAGTGGAGTATTTGTGTTACCTTTAACAGGACTAAGTGTTTTATGGTTATAAAAAAAGACTATATTTATTTAAAGCATTGCTTTTATTTTTAAAAGCTACTTTTTAAATTAATTTGATTAACAAATATGCTAATTTTCTGAACTTAACAAAAAGTAATTGCTGAAAGTTTGATCATTGGAAAATCTTATATAGCTATTGTGTTAAGTTATTTTTGACTTCTTAATAACACTATTATGTTCATGTTGCACATTATTGAGAGAGTAAAGTTATGAAACAACTTTGACCCATGATTTTGCAGTGATTTAATACATGATCCTGGATAAATGTGGGTTAGAGTGGGTAAGTTGCTTGAGAGAAGGTACTGCTCTAACAGCAACTGTGTCATTGCAAAGGTTGTAACTCAGGTGCCTTAAATACCATTTCAGTAAAATTTGCCATACTTGTTCAGATCCAGCCCTAAAGGCTCTGTTTATCTCTCCATTAGATTATGAGTGTGTGTTCAGACTTCACTGAGGTCTGGAGAAGTGTCTTTAATGTTTCAGGCAAGGCATAAAGCCCACATCAGTTGTGTAAAGTGTGCATGTTCACGTTTTGCCCTCTTGGGTTACCTTCCTGATTTCATCATGGTTTATGTTTGTACAAAAACAACACTTGGCCTTCAGTACTTGCAGTTAGGAATGATGGAACTGGTTACCCCAGCATCACCAGCTGCAAAGGATCAGCCCTTGGAAAGCATCCCTCTCAGAGAGGAGAGGTTGCTTCAGGAAGGGTGAGTGGCTTGCCTCTTGGTGCGTCGTTTAAATCTAGAAATACCTTGATTTTCTCCCTCTGAAAGGGTGTCCCAATGTCTGTACAGGAACTGCTGGCAAAATCCCTTCTCTGATGTTAGAGCAAACGAACATGAAATTGCAGAGAGAGAAGAGCGTGCTTTCTGTGCTGACATGTACAGAGGGTACCAGCCAGCTCTCACTGTGGATGAACCTGGGGTGGCTGGATGGAAATCCCATAGCATGCACACACACCTTTTGTGCCATGTTTAGCATTCATGTCATGTCCTGTGCCAAGGTCATGCATTCTGTGCCAAAATACAGGCAGTAGAGAATCTGGGGCACCCTGGATTGCCCCAGGCAGTTGGGACTATTCCTGGTGCTGGCATCCAGAACCCCGCAGCTGGAGCAGCGCCACCCTTCCTCCTGCATCGAGAGAGGGGCTGGCAGCAAAAGCTCATCTCACCTTCCTCTGAGCTCCTTGGAAGTCACTGGGAGTGGAAGTGAATGATAGAGTGGCGGTTGGTGTAATAAAAATTCAGCCTTGAGGGAAAACACATGGAAAAATCATATCCAGCATCAGCAACAAACACACTCAGGAGGCTGACTGCCTGGCCTTTTTGGGAAGTGTTTCATGGTGTGCCTGGCTTCTTGCAGTGGAACCACAGCCTTCTCTGGGCCCTCTGCTGGTACGATCTGCCTGATGTCCCACATGAATGGGTGGATATTATCTGTATCACTTCTCTGGAAGTTAGGTCAGGAAAGTGTTACAGGCATTTGCTGTTGTTTACAGTGTAGTTTAACAGCTAGAAATCGGAGAAGCTCTCAGGGACTGGTGTGGGGAGCTGGCTGCCAGAAGGGAGCACAGGAGTGAGTCTACCTCGGATCTCTCTGCCACTGAGTCCTCCATTTTTTTTCTCTCTGTCATTCTCTCAACTGTAAGATAAGACTGATGATGTTTTCCTTCCCAGGCACAGATTAATTACACGTTACTGGAATACCTTTGGGTTTGCTCTCGCTCTCAGGTGAGCAGCCAGGCACTGTAACACCAGTGTCTGCCAAATCCTGCTGCTGCTGAGAAGCACAGGTGAGGCAGCACATGTGGAAAGGGCTGAGCCACCACACAATCACCACTCCCAAGGGCCTCAGTTCCTCCAGGGATCAGGGATATCTTCTCCATGTGCTTGTGTGTCTGGCCCCTACCAAACTGCACCTCTGGTCAAGTGTGGCAGAGGGGCAGCCACCTCAAATTAATTAAATTCCTGCAGGTTTCCCAAGCCAAGATAGGGCAGATGGCTCAGAGAGGACCTGGCAGCACCTTCCATGGGGCACAGGGCTACAGTGTGACCTGTACCTGTGAGGGGAACACTGGGGCCATGAGAGAAAGGTGGATGCAGAGGTTTCACTTGGATTTTGCTGCTTAAGTACATGCATGAAGGAATCCAGCCAGGAAGCATGGGAAGAGGCTGAATTAGTCCAGCTGTTCACAGACCTGATTAGTCTTAAATCAGCAGGAATAGTTTTTACCAGGTTTCATGTGCTGGCATGACAAGCAGGACTTGACCCCTTTCCTCTCCCTTTCTTGAGCTTGGCATGAGTTACAGCACCATGCTGTTCTTCTGCTTTCCGTATCATTTTTCACATATTTAGTTCCCCATTTTTAAAGGGATAATGGAGCTTTCCAGTGCAAAGAAGGTGAGAGTTTTGTTTCTCCTCCTGAGATTCATCTCCTAAAATAGATTATCAGATAATTGCATGCATAGAGAGCACTTTCCTGTATGATATTCCATCTCTTCATCTCTCTGTTCAGACTAAAACATTAGGTCATAGCCTCCTTGGCATCAGTCCCACTCCTACTATCTGTAGTTCAGACAGACAGCAGCCTCAGGCAGGAGACTCACTCAGGAAGCTTCAGAACAAAAAGGTGAGGAGGTCACAGGAGCAGTGTCCTCAGGTCTCCACCACTTGCTGTGGGGCTGAGCACAGTGGCCCTGGCTCATATCTCAGCAGCAGTAGGTGAAGTACACATTCAATAAATCCAAGATTTGGCCCTGGCTCATATCTCAGCAGCAGTAGGTTAAGTACACATTCAGTAAATCCAAGATTTGGTTATTTTTGTCCCCTCTCCCTGCCCTGGGTAGGCATGAAAATCCATCAGTTTCCATAACATTGTACTAGTAAAGCTGTCTCCAAATTGCCACAGCAAGCAAAAGGCAGCTGGGCAGCGCTGCTGGGATGTGTTTCACGAGTCCAAAGCGTGAGTGCTCTTGGAGAGCTCAGTTCTGGCACGGTCCTGGCAGGTCGCCTTTGCTCAGTCTCAGGCTGAGCAATGTCTTGCTTTCCACAGTCCCTGAAAAGATGTTTCCTTTTTAAAGTGATGTTGAGGGCTTTGTGAGTTCAGTAACCAAGATGTGACTGACCAGGCCAGAAATGTGATGCAAGTGCTGTCTCACCAGCTGTTCCTCTGCAACAGGGAGTACTGTGTGAACATGTCCCTGATCAAACAGGTCATGTTTTAAATGATGATGTTCCCTCTTTTTGATTATTTGAAACACTTTATGAATAAATTGCTTTTGCAGAAAATATTCATGGAGTTATTCCAAGGAAACATGCAGACATCAAATTCTCAGCAGACAATGCTTGAGCAAGACAGTGTTGTGTTTGACAGCTGTTTGCTGTGCACAGTCTACACCACCCTCCTCTGGGAACTGGAAGAAAAATGAATGATTCCAAAGGCAAGTTTGAGTTATTGATGATGTTAGAAGTTTTTTCCCTGTTAAGTTTCACAGCAGGGACTCGTTCATTTATAAAGACATAAATATAGCAGAATTGGGAAGCAAATGTGATACTTGAGGCCAAAAGTGTGCACGTAGAGGAGGTAGCATGTTGAGTGTGGGGGTGCTGGGTGTGGGTCTGTGTGTGGGGAAGCACTGGCTGAGAGCCCAGGAGGAGCCATCAGGCCCCCTGCAGAGGCAGGAAAGGGCTGTTTGGCCAGGGAGCAGTTTGGGAACCGGTGGGGTTGGTTTGCAGCAGCAGAAGTTTGCACAGACCTCAGTGAGGGCTGGAGGTGCAATTTGTCCCATCCCTGACCCAGGGTTCTCTGAGACTGTGGGAGAAACCCTCAGGGGACTGGAGAGTCTGTGGCTGCAGCCCTGGGATGTAGCAGCATTCCCATCATCGGAGCACTCCTGGAGCTTGGTGGGCTCACAGCACTGATGGCACTGGATGCCAGCAGCTTGTCACTGTGGCCTGGTGGGTAGGAGTGCTTGTTCACACAGTTCTGGCTCTGGGTGTCAATCAGTTTTAAGTGACATCTCATTAAATCACCTCATGGCTCTGGCATGCAGAATCAAAAAATTGCTGTGCTGCAGTGACATAACGTGCCACCAAGAGCACTGGAGATATTTCTGCTTGCTATAATGTATCAGGTGTTATTTTTTGTAAGACAAAACTAATCATCTCTTTTGATCCAGCCTGACTGCCTGTAGTTGACCTTGGTCTCTACAGAGTATTTAATTGTGAGTTTAGAAGATGGGAGAAGATTGAATATTCTAGGTAAAGGCTTAATTCTGGATGGCAGGTGAAAATAATTTCCTAGATACACAGGATTGACATGAGGTTAGAAGCAGACAAAGACCAGGATTAATCTGGCTTGTTTGGAAGCACGTATGGGGAGAATGGAGGATAGAGATGAATTATTTGTATGCTTCCTCAGATAGCGGCTGGTGAACCAGCCACACAAATGCAATTAAAAACAAGATAGAAATTATGGTTCAGAGAGCAGGAGCTGCTGTGATTATTTATGATGCTGATGGATGGAGAGGGGAGGTTTGCATTTGCAGTATTAGTGTGCCCTGTGTGGGGGAGAAGCTGTGTTGCTGCTGCCTCCTGCACCTGGCAAACAGGGCAAAGTATGGGAGGCTGCTGTGCTTCATTGCTAGGTGCTCCCAAGGTGGAAGGTGAGTGTGCTGGAGGGGCAGAAACAAAGCATTGAAGAACATACCAACATTGGCAAGTCCATTGTTTGCTGGTGTTGATGTACTTTGCCTTCACCATTCACCAGCCCTGACTCAGCCATGCTTGGCTGGTTTGCAGCAGCCTTCCTGCACAAGGTGTTTCTAAAGCCAGGGCAGCACAGCTAGAGCTGAGCTGTGCCAACAACTCCCCCTTGGACATCTGGTTTGCTCCTTTTCTTTGTGCTCCTTGATGGACTCTAGTTTTTATGGAATCTGAGCAGCGAGAAGGAAATGGTGCAATGCTTTTGGGCCGGGCCAGTGGGCATCCAGCCCATGGCCCCGGGGACCCTTCTCTGAAATGTGTGGGGCTGCCTAGGGCAGGTGACAGCTCCCTGTGGGGCTGCTCCCTCAGGCACTGGCTGGTGAGGCCGTTTTTATGATGCTCAGATCAACCAGAGCATGAGGGGGCTGGGCTCCTACCAAAGCCAAGCTGTAATTTCACCTGATGCTGTGTGAGTACATTTTGCTGGTATCGTCTCTATGTACCTGCTTACCCACACAAACTGCTCTGCTGATTCCTGCTGAGACCCATCCCAGCCCCTGAAGGGGAGGGTGGCAGCACTGTTTCAGGACTGCCATTAGATTGTGGTGTGGAAACAGAGTTACTCTGAAGGATTTGGTGCGTTGGCTGAGAAAACCGTCTAGAGGTGTACAGCAACAGGCAGCTGATGATGTGGCAGGGTACCCCTTTGTCAGATCAGCTGGAACATTTTGGAAGCAGTTGAGTGCAGGATTGAATTGTCATCAGAGCAAAAAAAGAAAAAAAAGAAAAAGCTGACTCCATGAGACTGGCTTGTGTTTGCAAACTGTGCTTGAGGTTGACTTGGACTTGCTTTGAGGCACATGCCCCTAAGGGCAAGCAGAAGCTGATCCTGTGTTTCTGGAAAGCCTGCTCTGGTATTCAGGGTCTGAGCAGAGGCAGGATGTGTGCGAGTGACTGCCTGCAATCCAGCAGGCTGCAGGAATCAGCAAACCCAGGTTTGTCTTTTTTGGTTACTGATTCTAACTTGATATTTCTTAACAAGATCAGTGCAATTAAACAGTAGCTGTGATCCAGTTGGAATGCCCCTTCCAGCTCCTGAGAAGATACATTATGTGAAAACTGACACTGTGGTCTGTGACACTCTTTGTGCATGGAGGCTGTTGCCTGGGGTTTTTTTTTGCTAATGCTTAAAGGTCATAATTACCATCAAATGAACACAAATATCCAGAGGAAAAATGTTTCTACCCGGCATCAAATTAAGGACAGATGAAAGTCTCCAGTGTGGAGTCAGATGACAGCATTAATGAAGACAAAATGGTACCAGTTTTTATTTCTCTCATTATTTGTGTGAATTTGGATGTGAAAATTGGCTGAATAGTATTTATTAAGGATGTGCATGGGAAAGAGGCTTAGGCCTGGTGAGGAATTTTTTTGGGGTAGCTTTACACCTTGGGGCCTCTGGATCCCAGCTGTCCAGCAAGGAAAATACAGCTCATGTGTCCCTGGTTCCTAAGGGAGCAGATGGTTCTAAGACCTGCCCTTTTTCTGGTAGGTGAGCAGAGCACAGACAATACTCTGAGCCATACCCTGGAGAGGCTCAGGCACATCCCTGTGCAGTACCCTCCAACCACTGGGAGCTCCCCAAGAGGGGGCCAAGGGCCTCCTGCTGGGAGAAACTGCACAAACAGCAGCATCTCAGCCTGATGGGGAGAGCAGGGGGTCTCCTGAGCACTGCTTGGAGCAGCAGTTCTGGGCATGGGGCTGCCAGCCTTGGGCAAGGCAGGTTTTCCTGGGCAACTGAACCCTTTCTGTTGTCACTGCTGAAATAAGTAACTTTAGGCAGCCATTTGTTCCACCTGGTTTAGCTGTGCACTTCAGGAGAGAATAGTTTTATCCCAACAGTGCCTGTTTTGTGCCATATCTTACAAGTATTTGTAGTAGAAACCCTTAAAGGGAAACCAAGCTTTTATCTGTATAAAAGACAGCTGGCTGTGGCAGCCTGCCACAAAGTGTACACTTGCACAGAGTCATGTGATGTATCTCTGGTCATTTTTTGGGTTCTTTGAACAAGAAAATCCAGGGAAGCTGGTGGGGATTCAGGTTGCCCTGCAGAGACATAGGGGCCGAGGTTTTCGTGTAGCTGCTGTTTGCAAAGAACAATTTTGTCGTAATAAATGATTGAATCATGAAATAAATTTGCACATCTGCAAAACCAAAGGACAGGGAGAATGGGTGGCTTTCAGTCCCACAGCCCTTGTGCTCACCTCCTCAGGCACTGGGGTCTGAGGTAGACTGGCTCTGCCATGGGGTGAGCAGCTGAGAGAACCCCCTGCAGCAAATGCCATACACTCCTGTCCCGAGCAGGAGTCACAGAGAAAGTCACAGGGAGGAAATGGAGACCTTGGGAAAGCTAAAGTGTCACATCTTGTTTTGTGTGGTCCTAACATTGCAACCTGGCCTGATGGGAACATGACAATAATCTGCAAGATACTGCAGTAGGCACAAGGACAGTTTCCTGAAATTTGGGAGGTCAGCACTGGGGATCCTAGCATATCTCTGCTTTCCCACCATAACATGTTTCAGCCCTCACAGTGAGGCAAATTAACCTTTTCCCCGGGACTGGCTATGCTTTTATAGCATATCATGAATCCTCTCTTTCCTACTTCACTGAAAACAGTTGCACCTTCTCCTGGGAAAGGGGAATTGATTGTAAGGAGTTCAAATAACAAAAGCTGAGCAGGTGGCTTTCTAGATTATACACTTTTCTTGGCAAGAGCTGCTTCTCTGAGCAATGTGCCTGCCTGCAAAAGAGAAACACCAAGAGAACTCTAATTCCCTGGGACAGGAGCGGCGGCAGCTGAAGAGTGAAGGCTCTGCAGAGTGTAGCTGAAAGGATGAATCTGTTTAACTGCACATCCCATTAAAACTGGTGTCTGGACAGAAAATTGCCTCTAACGGCATCCAGAATGGCTGAGATGTCAGACAGGGATTTAGGGCCGTTGCCTGTGTGATTATGTCTGCCAGAGAGACTCAGCATGGAGCACAGCCCTGCCTCTGCCTCCTGCCAGGGCGCAGGGTCAGCCCTTGAGCAGGGCCAGAGCAGGGCAGTGGGGCCTGGCACGTGCCCTGCTCAGCACTGGGGACGATGCATGGGCACAGGGGAGCAGCCAGAGAGGGGTGAGCTGCCTCTGAGCTCATGTTGTACTTCACCAAGTGAATGTCTTCATCTTGGAAAAGGCATCTCAGTCCTGTGAGGTCCCTGCTGAGCGCTTGGTTTGTGCCAGATGGCAGTGGAATAGGTCATAAAAGCACTGTTTTTGTACTGCCCATTCAAGGAAAGGAGAGTTTTATCCTCTTTTCCTGGAAGAACTCCCATGGGACTTCTGGACTCCTGTGGCTGGGACTGTCATTATTTTAACAGTATTGTACCCTGCAATGTTTCTGCTTCCTGCATCCATCAGATGGGGCAGCGTGTGCTCCCTGGGCATGGAGACAGTGCAGAGTTTGGCTCATGGGGACCTGAGGTCTGTGGCAGAGCAGGGAACCAAGCTTCACCCCGGGAATGCAGTGCAACTCTGCCTTTCCCATGCAGCCCTGTCCTCTGTGAACTACTAAGTCCAAGATAAACTTTCAACCGCAGGGTTGAGCTTTTCTTTAAGACAGATGACAGAGAGATGATGAGGGGTAAAGGTAATTAATGACATCAGTCTGTCTTTCAAATACAGATTGTTTTGTGAGTGATTGGTTTCTGATTGAGTTTCAGAAACTGCTGAAAGCAGAATTTAAGCAGGCATAAGATGAGCCAAGATTAGTAAGGATTTCTGCCTGGTAGCCTAAATCTAATGTCTTTCAGTTAATAATCCTTCAGGTCAATGAATCTTCTTTTGAGAAAAAAAAATATAGGTTGCACAAGAGAGTTCAAGAGTTTCACTTATCATGTGAAAGGGATTTAGAGCTGTTTCCAGTGCCTAAACTGCTTCTGACTTTTAAGGGGACCTATACTGTTATCTCAGAGGAAGCCACAGAGACATGTCCTCTTGTGCTGTGCTGATGCTCATATGGAGAGTTGCCCAAAAATGCTTCAGTTACAGAATTTTCCTGGTCCCTTCATATAAGGGTACCTGAGCTCATCATTTAGGACAAGATCACATACATTTTTTTCCTCAGAGATTGTTCTACATGGAAACCCCAGCCTGTATAGCCTGAGCACAGGCTGCCAGTCAGCAGAGTCTGTGTGGATCAATGACTGCCCTTTGCTTCAGTGAAACTGCCCACGTATCACACTGATGGTGGGAGTTTTGTGCTGAAGGGGAGCACAGAAGACAGAAGGTTTTCTGCAACTGAAGCACTTTCCCACCACGGGTAGAACATTCCTGCAAAGAGCTCTGCACTGGCAGTGGTGTGCTTTGAGCTGGGCTACACATGTCAGGTGCCTTGTGTGAGCCTGTGGGAGGATGGCAAATGGCCTTTGTGATTGTGTTCCACTTCTCAGTGGAGGAGATGAACCAAAATCAGGTGCCATGTGGACCCTCACTTCATGGAAAAGAGGCTTCTTTAACTGTAGATGAACTGATGATCTTCAGCTGACTTGGCTTGACTGGGACAAATGTAAAGCATACATGTCATTTCATCCCATAGGCATTTACTGGGGTAATTTCTCTATTCATCCTACAGGCTTGATCACATTCTGTTTATTTCCAAGAGCTGGGCTAATGCTGAGGGTACTCCAACCCTGCAGCAGGTGTGAGGCAAAGCCTTCATCTAAACCCCATGGGGAGATATTTGTGTTAATGTGTTGGAAGTCACATTTGTGAAGGGTTACAGTGTGAGCACAAGCAGTGACTGTGACTCAGCTGCTGTGCTGTAACTTGGTTGCCTGTTTGTACACCAAGAAGAAACCTAAATTCCGTTTCCCAGTGGTTCAATGGTGTTCAACATATATGGACAACTAAAATAGCCTAGATTTGAAAGTTAATTAAGATCAACATAATTAAGGCTAGAGTAGTTATGAATATGAGTATCCCCAACAGCATTTGATGCAGTTTTACAAATTTCCCTTTAATTCAGGCCTTTAGTTAATGGAGACTAAATTTCTTGTTTGACAAGCGCTGAGCTGGTGTACTGCCCATGGTTTCAGGGCAGCTCCCAGTGGGTTAATGCATGGCTGCTGCTCAGCAACAGAAAACTGGCAGCAAGGGGAGAGAGCAGGGCAGTTAACTGAAATAAAGAAATCCCAGTCTGAGAGACTGTGTTTTGTCAGTGTAATCCCTCGAGCTTTGGTTGAGCTGTATGGCAGTGGTTCCATTCCCAGCTCACCCCCAAGGCACAGACAATGTCACTCTCCCACTGGAAGATCAGCTGGTGCTCTGCTGAACTGGGTGGCAGTGTGAGCACAGCAGGTTATTGCAGAGTTAGTCCCCAGCAGTAAATGTGCTGCTGTGCTTTCATCACTCAAGTCTTGCCAAAAGGAAGAGAGGAGCCCAGAGGTGCTGGCTGGTGGTCAGGGCTCTCTCAGCTCACCACCCACCATCCTCCCTGTTCCCAGCCTCTGGAGAAGCTGAGGAGATCCTGCCAAGCCTGTTCATCATTGAAGGGTAGCATCTCTCCCTTGCAGAAAAGCAGCCCCTGAGGAGGCTGCAGCAGCAAGAACACAGCCTGGGGTCCTGAGCCAGCCCATTGTTGCATCGAGGGATGTGACTTCCTCAGTGCCTCCATCTCCTCTGGCACAAAGGTGAGGACACTGCTTCTGTCAGGTGAACTTGACTGCTTCCCATGGCCTCTGGAGAACAGCTTTTCGTGCCTTCATCTTGGAGGGAGGTTGGGGCTAGCACAGATGCACCTCAGCCTGGGAAGCCTTACTCTAGATTTTGTGGGGAAGCACATTGTTCAGCCTGGAGATTCTGGGTTTTGTACAGGTTCAACCTGACCCACTGCTGAGCTGGCAGCCTGTCCTCTTTTTGCATGAACAGCTGATAGATTTTCTGTGCTGAGTGAATGCCCTCCCAGCTCTGAAGTTCATCACTCTGCTTGGTAAGGCTTTTGCACTTGTGTTTTCTTCTGAATCAGAGTTAGGTGGTGCAAACCACTCTGTCACTGCTGCTGAAATTCAGGCAAGCTGGAGAGCCCATCCACATACACAGGTAAGGTGATAAAATGAACCCTTCCTATGACCTATGTCAAGAGAAGTCACAGGAATCAGTTTCCACTCTCTCAAATCATGAGGCCATGTGAATGACTTCTGACTAACAGAGGGGAGATGAGAAGGAACAGGAGTCTCCTGGAGGCCTGGAGCAAACAGTATGTTTTAATTCTGTGGAGAGTAACTTGTGCTGTGACTGTGTGGGAAATAAGGAGTGAATTTTTCACCTTGTCTTCCAGATTGTGGTTGAAGCCTTCCTGGATGAGGCAAAGCTGAACAAATGTGATTAGTTTGAATCCAATCTACTTTTTCATTGTACTCTGATGCAAGCATGAAACAAGTTGTACAGCGCTGGCATGATCTTCAGCCTGCTGATATTTTCAATATTTATTTTACATTGTTTCAGATGCATTTAAGGGAATATAATTTATTCACCACCCATCTGGCATCTTTATCTGAGCTTAATATTCATCTGTGGTTTGAGTAAAATGAATATTTCACACTTTAAATTATGCGTGTACATTATGTATGATGGCAACCCAGCTGGCATCTCAGGCTCAAAGACCTGTGCAGTTACCTGAGTCTCACGCCTTTTTTGGTGTCTCCTAGAAGATGATGGGGAACTTTTGCAGGCCTACCAGAGAGCCATGCCTGGCTGCAGTAGACCATGTCCTATAGGATGCAGATGGGGAGGCTGGCAGAGCTGATCTGTGCTGGGAACTTAAGAGCCTTCTCCTTGAACACCAGCTGTGAGCCCTTTGCTTTCCCCTTCAGAGCAGTGGACTTTGCTGCTCCTCTCCCACCTCTGTTTTCTCCTGTTAACAATTTACTGACTGTGCTTTCTGGGTTCGATTCTCCCCTCTCCCTTTCTTCCCTTCTCCCCCAGTGAGCATGGTGCTGCTCCCTGGTAGTTGCCATAGAGATAACACCCTTATCTCTGCTTTTCTCTTCTGCCCTCTGGCAGAGCAGGTTGCATCATCCCAAATGTGCCAGCCACGTGAGCAGGCTGTCGTGCAGAATGGTGAGCTGAGTACCCCTGTCCTGGATGGATGCCTGAGCCACTATATTGTACTTCAGACTCGCAGGAAGTTGCAGTGATTGGTGCAGTGTAGTGAAGGACACTGAACCTCCATGCAGTACCATGGCATGACTGGACCCAGAGTTCCCAATGGCTCTTCCCAGCTCTGTGCCTTTAAATCTCAGGTAGCTGTTGGCCACATGTGACTGGACATGAACGGTGGCCATTTTCCATGGGGAAAAAAACTCATTCCTCCAGTGTCTTGGGGTCAGCTCAGAGGCGGGATTCAGGGCTCCAAGAGCAGCCAGAGTCTGAGTTGCTGGCAAGCTTTAGTCTTGGAGAAATCCTGCAACGTTCACGATTACAGGAGGCAGCACCCCAGTGTCAGCCACATGTGACTGGACATGAATGGTTGCCATTTTCCATGGGGAAAAAACCTCAATCCACCTTCTGCCTTCAAGCTTCCAGGGACCCTGATCTCCTTGGGTGCAATGGCCAGAGCAGAGTGCCAGTGCCTGTGAACAATGGAATGCCATACACCCCTGTCAGGTGGGGTATGCAGGAGAGAGGCAAATAAGGGACGTCATCAGGGTCAGTCCTTTCATTTCCCTGTTGCAGTGCCCTGGCTGTGACTTCAGCTTGCTGCTATCTGTAGCTGACTCACAGCAGCACCGAGAGATTCAGTGCTGATGACTGGCTGAGAGATGAGAGGTAACTGGTTTTTCTCCCAATCTAATCTCACACCCCAGGGAGAAGAGACCATGTGGAAACAAAGCAAAATGCTGAGAGTTAGTGTCCTCTGCTGACCTCATGAATATGATTATCTGAAAGGAAAACTTTTACTTGGCAGTGTTGTGCATGCTGTTCTGGGTTCAAAATGATCAATATGCCTTCAAGAAGCTTATCCTAAATCCTTCTGACAAATTATTAATAGAAGTAATTTGAGCAAACCATACAGAAAACTGAGGCTTTTTCCTGTTCAAAAGCTTGGCTGCTGGAAATGCAGTATGCAAGATATTAATTTTGCCTTACGCTTCCCCAAGATGATTTTCTGATAGACGAGCAGCTTTGTTCTTTTGAAGTACAGTAGAAATAGCAACATGGCCACTCCAAACTGAGTCTGGATTTGATCAGGTGCAGTTAGATGTATGGAAGAGCCTGTATTTTCCTCCTGTGTTCACAGATATTTAGAGAAAATGTGTGTATGGCAAGAATGAACAGAACAGCAGAGAACCTTGAAAAGTTCAGAAAAGGGAATGTATTTGAACAATTTCTCAAGCACTGCAGGATAAAACCTTTCCTGCTTCCACCTACATTGGAACAAAGGAGGGAGATTATGAACTGAATGATACTCCTAATATGCAGTACCAGTTAATTGTTGGATGTTACAGAAAATATTCTCTGTGTCACCTTCAGTAGGGCACAAGGGATTTGACTAGAGGTGGAATCACAGAGAGATGACTGTCTTCCCTGCAGAGACTCAGATGGAAGAGACACTTTGACAGGGTAAATTAGATGCAGGACAAAGACCTTCTGATCACAGCTGGTTTCAGTGGGCTTATTTAAATGGGAAAACTCTGAGCTGAGGGCAAACTCTGCTGATGACTCAGAGTTGTGTATTGCAGTAAAGGAATTGTAGGGTTTTTATTTTCAGTACTTCTGAGATTTCCTGTTCCCTACTGACACTGCGACTAAAATGGTAAAGGATCTGAAGAGATGGAAAACAGCCCACTTGTGATGTTTGCTTTCCTGCTGAGCAGCCACTAGCAGGGCAATGTTACCAATCAGTCAGAACCCTAAGAAAATTTGCTGCAACTTTGTAAAATCTGACTCTGTCCTTCAAAAGAGGAAGCATTGCCTGAAGAGAACACACTGACTTGGCCCTCTGAAGTCTAAAGCTGTTTGAGATATCTCACCTTGTTTTGGGGAAGTGCCTAGTCCTTGTCCACTTCATGAAAAAATCTGAATGGTACTTTTCTAGTGAGGCTGGGCTGTTCCTGTTGCAAGTTCATCCTGGCAGTGTCAGTACTGTCTGAGGTTGTGCCACCACAGCATCTTGATATTGTCTGGAGAATTCTTGCTTTAACTATAGGATACCTATAAAAATTGAAATGTGGGATATGGGAAGTACAACACTAGTTCATATAAAAATGGCTTCTGTCATCAAGTTACTCTCCAGGATGTTGGATTGTGGGTCAAGTCTATTCAGCTGTATGACAACTGTCACTGCCTCAGGATTTCAGGCTCTTATTGCTTTTGAAGATTGCTGCTTGTCCTGTGGCTGATGGATGAGTGTTTGGGGCCTCAGAGCTGTCCCAGCAGCACTTCTGAGCCATAGGATTTTAACAAGGAAATAGTAAAAATAAAAGTTACTGCTTTCTCCCCCTGTTGACTGGAGAAAATAGATCCACCAGATAACAGCTTTGAGATAAGCCAGATGTGGATATGTTTTCCCCAGAAGCCAAGCCTCAAACCCTGTGTTTATGGTCCCAAGAGCTGTTAATGCGCACATCCCCTCCGGTGTGGCTGACCTGCTCTCCCATGGAAGCAGCCATTGCCCCCAGAGCCTGTCTGGTTCCCCAGGTGGCTGCAGCAGCCCCATGGTGGGAGTGACAGGTTTAATGTTGTTACACTGCTGCTGAATGATGTTGCTGGAGCTGAAGTAAAACTGAAGTGGCTGAAGCTAGCAGCTGTGCTGGCTGGGTGAAAGATGTTCCAGATGTCCTGATCACTGTGTAATTTCCAGAAATACATCTGCATTTCTTCTCTCACAGTATTCTGAAAAAAGCTTCAGGGCAGCAGCAAGACACACAGGTGGCCAGCGGCTCCAGCACACCCCAGTCCTAAGGGGAAATCCAGTCTAAGTACATAAAAGTCTGTCTGTGTGCATCTGTGTCAGAAGCAGACACTGAATTTTTCGCTTCTTTCTCATACCAGAGGGGCTGTCTGCCCAGCTCACCATGAGCATTAGGAGCTCTGGGGCAGTCTGAGCACCAGCTTGTTGAGGGCTTGTTTGGGGAAACTCATCATGACCTCACATTTGCAGGTTGTCATGCCTGTGGTGTCAGTGCCCCCACTGTGTGGTGCTTATGGACAGGGCCCAGCACAGCCCTGTGGTGGTGTTATCCTGACTGGATTAGCATGCACAGCATCTGCTTCTTCAGAGACAGATCAGAAAGAAAATGAGATTAGTATGTTCCTTATTAACACATCATCATCTGTAACCAAATATACAAAAGAAGAAGGTGGTGGCTTCAGTGGAAGAGTCATCTGAGTGAAGCCAAAGGTGCTTAAAAAAAAAAAAAAAAAAAAGTCGCATTTTGAGCATAACTCAGCCTTGGCTTTAGGGTTGGAGAATCCCAGAGGTTTTTGTCTTTGTTTGATTGTTTGTTCCTTCTTGCACTGATTTCCTGGCTATTCCTGCTTGAAAGCTTTACTGGACAATGACTGAATACTTTTGGCTTGCATGCCAGAAAGCAGATCATCACAAGCAAAATATTTCATGTATCACATTTTGCAGACAAACCCGAAAAGAACAAAGAACTTGGATGCTTCCCTTCCCCTGAACTTGCTCCCAGATTTCTCAGGCCATGGTACTCAAGCATTGTGACTTGCAGTGACTCCAAAGGAGCCTCAATGAGCCATCTTTATTAGAAATTGGGCCATACTTCAAGGAGAAATCTGAGCTGTGCTGCCTTTGGGCACAAAAGTTGTGATGGTTCTGTTTCATGTAAGGGTTTGTGTGACCAGGTGTGCAAGGCTCAGCAGTGATGTTGAATGGACCCTTTGTACACAAGGGTTAGGTTTTATCTTCAATAACACTGGGGTTTTTTCACTTTTCTATAGGGAATTCAGCTGCTCCTTTGTGAGGCAGATCTGGGGCAGTGTGTGCACCTATGTCCTAAATTCCTGGTAAGGGGAGAGGAGTTAAATAACTGACATGAGGAGATCAAAACTCCTGCTATGCTGGGCTCACTCAATAAAAATGGTATCAGGGGAAAAGACATGCCAAAGTAGGCTTAAATAAACAGCATAGAGGCAATGGACCTGAATGACATATGGAAGGGTTACAGGGGTGACACAGTAATTTTAGTTGTGATTCAAGAGTTTAAAGGAGCAATGGCAGATTAGGGGTAAATCCAGTGTTCATCTGTATGTTGCAAACAGCTGATTATTTTCATTAGAAAGTTTTTTCTTTTCTTTTTTTCCTATCCAGTCTTAGCTGTCTGGTGTGAAATCTGGCAGTGTGTGTTGGATTAGAGCATGTTCCCACTGAAAACCAGTGTAAAGGCTTCCACAGGCTTGTCAGTTTTCCAGGGTCTATCGAACTTCACAAATATTTATCACAGATAAGCTTTTACAGCAACTCGTTCTAAACCATTGAAGTTATTTCTTGGAAAAGATAAAATTGTTAAGAAAAGAAACCCTCTTAAAATTTCCTAACAGATAGCACTCCAATGACAACTAGCCTCCTAAATGCCCAGCATAAAAGGGAAGAATAGCATGGCATTTGGTTTCCTGAGTGCTAAGAAACTAGCTAAGAACAACAAATACTGTCCCTGTTTGATTTGAAATGGAGCCATGCACATGCTGGCGCTCCTGTGTAGTCCTTGCAGTTCTGCAGTGTTTTCCCACCCCGCTTGGAGCCTTTGTACAGGCAGTGTGTGTGTGTGCCTCTGCCTACCCAGAGAGGATCACACGATTCACCTGTCCCCCATTCCTGATTTAAGAGTAGATGGGCTGTAGCTCCTTTCTAAAACCTGCTTGGTTTTACCAGGTTTTTAACGAGTTATTCTGTTGTGTCTGAAAAGCAAGAGGAAGACTATAGTCTATCTTATATTATTCATGTGCATGCTACTTTTTGGCTTTCTCAGAACTTGGTGTAACAGATCAGATCAGTGCTCAGATCCCCCTTGTTTCCTCAAGCCTAATAAAAGGCAGCTATAAATCAGCCATGTAGTGCTTTCACAATGCTGGGGCACACACAAGAGGGGCAAATGTACTTGGTAAAAGGCCAGACTAACTTGAAGGAATTCCCAGTCAAACAGAGCCTCTTTAGCAAATTTCCATTGGGCTCTGACAAGGTTAGAGCAGGATGTGTGAAGGGCAAAATAATCTCTCAGCACTCAATAGGAGCAGAAGGTTTATAAACCCCAGAGGATCATTGGCATTTCTTGCTCTTTGCTTCCCATTTCTGGTCTGAAGATTGTCAAGGCCCCAGTCTCTTCAGAGCCTCATCACTGCAAAAGGGCAGTCTTCCCTGGCAGTCTTAGCTGGCTTTGGAACAGAAGGATCCACTGGAAATGCCCCTGGTGTCTCTCAGTGGTGATATGTGATTATACACGAATTGCAGCATCTTAATGTTCCCTGTGAAAATGAGAAAATGCCCACCTTTGTTAAATGTCAGTGTTTTCAGAGATGTGGATAGAGATACCAAAGGGTGTGGGGAGATTGGAAAGAGAATGTTGCTTGCTTTCCCTTTAGGGTTGGAATAGCTGAGTTTCACAGAGGTGTTCTGAGTCCTACCACTGCTTGGAAATGAAAACCAGGGCTGGAAACAAAGGCTTAGCCATGGCAACAGTGCACCTGGGAAAGCTCATTACAAACAGCCTGTGTCATTATGGTGGTGTGGAAAAAATCTTTAGTACCTTTGCTACCTTTCAAGAGCTCCTATCCTCCTTCCCTCCTCTTGGCATGCTCTTGCAGTCTGCTGCTAGGAGGCCTTGTGCATCCTGCTTTGTTTTTGTTCTCCTACTCCTGTCCCTTGCTTCTTCCATCAGCTGTTTTAAAACAATCTTTTTGCCAATCTAATACACACTAGACAGCCAATTTTAGAGAAGAAATTATCCCAGGTGCTTTTCTGACTTGCACTATAATACATTTTTCTTAAACAGCAGCTTGATTTTCAATCTTCCAAAAGTGATGTAGCACTTGGAAAAGTAGCCTCATTTGGGCCTCCTTTACCTGCTGTTTCACATTTGTATGATGGGAATTATAAGTAAAATCACATTTCAAGGTCTTTAATCATGGTCTGAAGGTTAATACCAAGGGGTCACCCTCTGCATTTCCCTCAAATCTTAGCAGGAATACTTGGTTCCTGTGCATGTCACAATTTCTGTGCCATACCAGCTATTGCATGGTTGTTACTGAAATCACAGTAGAGAATTGCTTGGTTGGAGGTAAAGCTGAGCTATGATATGGTAATATATCACTCTGGACTTTCATAGGGGAACCCTTGATAAAACACCTCTTCAGCAGTGTAAATGCTTTCAAAATTTGCTCTAGGAGACATTCTTGTTTTCATTTTATCAGCTTGAGAGGACACAATTTATGAGGAATTTCCACAGGAACTCAGACTCTCAGCCAATAAATATTTGTACTCTCCCAAGTAAAAAGCAAACTAGCCTTTGGCTGAGGGGTTGCATGTGACGGGGGCAGAGTTGTGTGGAACACTGGGCTGCTGGGGAGGACCTCTTGGCTCTGCAAGGATTTTAGCTCAGCTGAGTGAGTGAGCCCTGCTGGCCAGCAGGGTGCTGGCATGGCAGAGCTACCTGCACCTGTTGGGCCAAGCTCATGAAGATCGTTTCATTAGATGAAAACTTGAGTCTGTGACCAGCTGAACACATTGAGCTCTTGGTAGTAAGTATAAACACCCTGTGCAATTGGCCAGTGACTCCCTTATATCTTTCCTGGAGATTTCTTACCAGAAGAGCCTATTCACTTTGCCTTCCTCAAGGAAATTTGATCCTGTGCATCTTTAATCTGCTCATCTGGAATTGTCATATTCTTTAAAGTTGTCTTTAGATAGATCTGTATATGCCACTTCTTGAGTATTTTCTATGCATATTTTAAAATCACAAAACAGGAAGAACAGCTTTTTCTCCTTAAACCCACTAACAACAGATTGACCAATGCACTTGAAGTCCAGTGCTTCACCTGTGTCTCTCTAATATAAGTAGTGCAAGATTTTCTGTGAAACAGAACAAAGCTTAATTACTAAACCTGTATTACTTCTGTACTTCAGCTCTACCTACCTCATCACAGATTGCCACAGGTTCCTCCTGGGCCTGGACTGCTGCTTCATTATCAGTTTGGCTACCAACGTGGTGGAAGGGCACGGAAGAGGGTTGTATCTGAAATAAGCCAGACAGCAATTAGGCAAGCAGTGTTGCTCACCAGAGTTACTCATCACACCTGCTGTTACTTCTTGGTTGTGCCTGCAGGATGTGATGGAGATATCTGCTCTAGCTCTGAGTACAACAGCTTGAGGATTAGGAGCTGTGACGGGCTGATCACACCAAGTGATTGCCTTTGTTTGGACACCTCTGGTAGTTCATTGGGACTTATTTCTCCATAGCTCCATTTCTGACCCTTTCTCCATGGCAATGTCCTGTCTCTGTAACCACACATTTCTTTCTGCTTGGAATAGTAGAATGGTGTTTAGTTCTGCTTATGCCTCATAAAACACAGAGATCCTGGACCCAAGGATTCTATTGTGATAGCCATAAATGTTCTTACTGGAAGCCACATGAAACCAGAGGTTTTCTATGTGTTTGAAGTGTGACTGTCTGACTCTGCTTCTAGGTTCAGTATGAGTACAAGTCCTAACCTGCTACTATGTCATTTGAAAACAGTCACCAGAGTGACACACTACATCCTTGTGTGGATGCCAAGAAAGGTAATTGCTCGCTGTCTTGAAATGCAAAGCCAGTGGGAAGGTATGAAGGTATGTGATTGCCAATGCAATAGTGATAACGTGGAGTTACAATCAATAAAAATGTATTCATTAATTGCTTCTTTGATGGTTGCACACATACAACATCCACTGGATGCCAGTAACTGCTGAACATCTAACTTTACCTGTGCCCAAGGTAACCAGACTTTCTGTAACTTCTAACTCCCAACAGTGTGGCAAATGCAGTTTGAATCTTGCTAGGTCATGGACTATTTGTGTTGTTTGATCTTATCAGACACAAGTGTGAGACTAAGATCCAACAAGAGTGGTGATTTCATCCTTTACGTATCAGAGCTAAATATTCCAATTTTTGTAAGAAGAAAAAAAAGACACCATTTTGTATCTGTGTGGGATGTTGTTGGTACTTTTTCTGTCTCCTACCTGAACTCAGGCACCTAAGGATTACATTTTTCTTATTGACTCCTTTTTCTCAGCTGAATTTACAGCATCTATGCTGAGATCTTATGGCTTGATCCACAATCTGCACAAAGGGATAAAATATTTTCAGAAGACTTCTTTTTAACTTTAATGCCTGTGGTGTCTTTTCACTAAGAATTTGTAGTGATTTAGTATTATGACTACTGTTTAACATGCTATAACTAGCATGATCTACCTAGCTTTGCAGAGAGATGTAAAAAAAAAGTCAAGACAAAATGGCATGGTCTTGGAAAAAAAGAAAACAATACACAAGAAGGCTGAGAAAACTTTTTCTTCCCCATAACATCAGCTGGTTTAATTAGAAACATAATTTCTCTAAAACCTCAGCCTTGGGTAGAATCATTGCAACCTTACAGAACAAGACACACATTACAGTAGGATGTCTTGAAACATCCTTTTCTTTGTTTATATGCAGTACCCCTGGGAAGAAAGAAACATGACCTTCATTTACAAATGAATCATTGATTAAGTGTCTGAGCAACAGTTTAAAAATAGAAAAGTATAGAAAAAGAAGGAAAAAGGCACAGCAGATATTTTGATGACTAGTCAAACAGCAGAGAGCAGAGTCTCTCTTGCCAGGTATGCGTCATTCTAACGTCACTCTGTTGTCCCCCCAAAGGATCAGCGTGGTTTGCAAATGTACACAAATATTGGGGAGTGGCGGACTTACAAACACAGCCCCTCTCACTTCTTTGTTCTCAGTACCTGTCGGCCATGATCAGCACAGTATAATGAACCCTTTCAGTACTTTCATTTTTCTCTTCCATTTTAGGGTCGCCTTTTTAAGCCTGCTTTTAGTTTTGCTGTAATGTGATGCTAATTCTGTTATAAGTCAAAATGTTGACAGGCGTATGCTTCCTCTGTAGGTTCAGAGCTTGTGGGTGAATAAAATGTCTGTGTGCCACATTTAGCTTTGTGCTTTGCTGGAACAGTCTGTTCCAACACATCAGGTTTTTTTCTCCTAGACCTCACCTTTCTGCCTATATGAAAGGCAAGCTGCTTGCTATTTCATATCTTGCTCCTTTATAATGAGCCGTTTTTTTTCCTACACTACCTTATTCTTACTGTTCCACCTTTTCTACATCTTTATAGAATCCTTTAAACAGGAAATGGTTCTCTTCAAGCCAAGTGCTGTGCTTGATTGCTGCTGAGTATTTAGGCCCAGAGTCCCTGTAGAAGACCATGGAGACCAATGAGATGGTCATGGTTCCCAGGGAACTGAGAGGCATTGAATTTGCATCCTGTTTTGATGCCAAACTCTGGCAGGAGAGCCTAGCCATTTCTTAATGTCTCTGTTTTCTTGCAAGCAGGAGCTGCAGTTGCCATGGATATGTTTTGAGATCTTAAATGGAAGGGGAAGAGGTTGAGAAGGCACGTGCCATGGTGCAGCCCCTGCACTTAGGCCACAGTCTCTTCAGGAGCTGCTGCCAAGTAGACCCAAACTCAGCAATGTGAAGTCCAAACTCGTCTACTGAATGGACAGAAGGAACCTGGGCGAACAGCAAAGAAGGACTCGTTGAATATGATTTGTGAGTGCCAACCAGCAGTGAATGCTGCTGAAGAATCAGGAGTTAGTGGACTTGCTGCTCAGCAGCAATACGCAAAGCTACTCCTGTATCAGTGCTGTGTTGGGAGCAGACCCCAGTTCTTGAACCACACCCACCGTGTGCTGGTACTGGAACAGAGAGCAGAGTCAAGTAAAAAGAAACAGCACATCTGAATTTCCTCTCCGTATTTATAATTCTCTTCAAGGGAACACAACATTTTTCCTGGAAAGGAACCATCTTAAAACTATTGGGTGGAATAAGAAAAGTTCATGGGCGCTTTCCAAGCCATCTCCAGATCCGAGTGTTGATGAAGGAATAGATTTGGACTAAAAATACCCATTGATTTAATTTTTGGCAGGCAAAAGGCAGCTACCTGAGGGACAACATAGGTAGTTTGAGCTCTTGAAGAAGTGCCTGCAGACTTGATCTGGGATTTGTGCAGCTGGCTAGACCATCAGAGGTGTGCATATTACTGCATTTTTCCCAGTAACACCAGACTTCTTGGTGCTTAGTGCTCTTCTGTAACCATGTTTAAATTGATATAGAATGAAAAATGCCCCAAGTGCCATTGATGACTCCTTGCTGTGGAGGGTGTTGCCTGTTAGCTCAGCTCAGACCACTAGTTTCAGATGAGCCTGTAAGATTTCTGTTCTAATTCAGAATTGTGCCTCCTTTGGCACAAATCATGACAAGAGACAATTTTTCTGTTGGAGAAACATGCAGTCCCTGGCATACTCTCCTAAAACTATGCTTGTGCTGGTCTTTTTTCTTTTCTTCCCTTAACATGCATATTAGACAGGCCCTTGAAACACAGGGGCTTTCACTCATTGACCTATCCTGGAACCTTTTAGGACTGTGGTGCTTTGGGAAGGACCAAGTCACTTGGGATGACCAAGTCGTTTGGGGATGTTAAGGACCCCACTACCTGGGGCACTCACTCCCCCTCTGGGGACTCTGTGTGTGTCTGCTTATAGAAGAACAATATTGCAAAGAAAAAAATGATCTTAGTAAACATTTATCTGAGTGCCACATGCAGTATCTATTTAAATTGGCTTACTACATTCAGCAAGAGGTTTTGCCAGCAAAGGGACAGTCTTCTGTGTGAAATAGTTCAGTTCTAACAATTAAGGATCTGTCAGATTTCTACCAGATGAATAGTTATTTAATTGAGGACATATGTCCTGCACTATTTAATATAGAATAAAATTCTTTTAATGAATATATGAGCTAAGATTAAGGCTGCTAATTTAATCACTGACAGCAGAATCTCTCTGTGTGGAAAATAATGCTTTTGCACTGACCCATTAATTGTTGATAATTTTTACATGCAGTTATTTTACATGCAGAGATCTAAAACCCACCATTTTCCTAGAGGCAGGAATAAAACTGAGAAAGCTTTAGAGGAAGCTGGACAGGGAGCTGTAGTTCTGACTTTCTGACAGAAAAAAAGTAATTTTGAAGGGGAGTAGAGTCTGTGACTTTTTATTGGAAAAAATTAGTCAGATGGAAAACACTTGATCAGTCATCCCAGTTGTCTCAACTGTTCTGAACATCTTATTTCCCAATACCCAGTACCAGTTTCAGGTGTTTAGGGGATAATTGTAGCTTCTTGCTGGCTAGTCCTGAACTCCCAGTGCACTGATTTCTCAAAAACACATTGTATGATTTTGTATGAGTGCTGCATCTGCTGCATGTTAGATTAATATTGTGTGTACTGGTGTCAGGAGACAGAAAGAATAAATAGCCTCTAAGCAGACAGAAGGCTATATTTAGGTCTAGGCTGAGTATGCCCTCTGCCTGCCAAATGCAAAAAATCCAAACCCAAATGCCTCTTCATTTCCTGCTAGAGACTTACACACAGTTTTTTCCTCCTTGTGTTTTAAAACTTTCAATCATGGTTACAGCCTTGTGTCAGGCAGTTGCTCTGCCCCAAGAGCACACAGTGTGACTTCCACACTGTCAGGGCCATGGGGCACTAACACGGGCCCTCCCTGTCCCTGCCCAGCCTCCCCTGGGGCCTCTCCTCAACCCAGCCATGGGCCAGAGCCCCACTTGAGTCCCTGCTGCCACAGGAAGCTGATCTCCAGCTTGGTGCAGCCATGGCTCTGCCAAGCCCAGTTCCATCCCCAAGGCCCTGCCCAGCCATTCTGGGACTGTGGCTGATCCTGGTTTCCTGCACCAACCCTGAACCTGGCCCCCACCCCTGAGGGTACGTCCTGGCCTGCCCTTGTCCTATCCCCATGCCCAGGGAGTTGTTGGAGCTGCTCCCAGGCTACCCTGGTCCTTGGCTGGGGTGGTAGGATAGGTCCCCCTGGGAACACCCACTGCCTCTGTCACTCACAGTGCCCTGAAACCGTGGTATCCAACCTTCCAAACACCACCATGGAAAGACTCCTTTCACTATTTCAGCTAAGAAAGATTAATCCAGAAAGGACTTGGGCTAAGGTGTCCACAAAGGACTTCTATGGTTCCTGCTTCAAGATTTTTTCAAGAGGAGCACAGGACTTCCCTTTAAAAAGGCAGTGTGTCTCTGTGAAGCAGCCTCTGTCATGGTGGAATATAGAGGTTCCTGAGTTAGATTTAAATGAAATGCCCTGGATATCACAGAGGAATCCAGCTGTGGGACTCAGCATGGGCTAAATTTATCCTGTTCTCTGCACTCTGCTGTACTCTGGTTTAGAGGTTTGACAAATGGTCTACAGGTCTGAATATTTCAGAAACAGCCTGGCATTAATCCCAGGTTCAAATAGGAAGTAAAGACTGCCAAAAAACATTGGGAAAACAAAAAGAGCTGCTTGTCACCAGCACTTAGAGGACTTCAGCCTTTCAAGAGGAGATTCTGAGCTCCTGATGAGAGCAGATTTTCATAAACCGCGCTCTAGTTTTACAATTGTATAGCCAGGCTGGATCTTTTGTTCCCAGAACTTCTGAAGTTGCTAAAAAAGAAATCAGTTATTGAAAGCCTCTTTTTTCCTTCCCTTTTGCCAAGACTGATGCCTTCAATAACGCTGAGCCTGTGCACACTGCTCTATCAGGAGGGAAACTGCAAGTTATCGTGAAATGGAGAACCACAGCATACACCTTTGTGGGGAAGACAGTTGAAGAGATAGGAGAGCAATTTCCCTTTCTAGATATTGCTTCCTTCCCTGTGCAGACTACATGTAGATATGAGTGGAAAACCACCTAATCCATAAGCCCAAACTGTTTGGAAATTCATTGTAGCATGAAAGTTGGGTTGCTTGGGTTCCATTTAATGCCCAGCACAAAGTATTGCTTCATGACCTGCTGTTTCAGAAAAGGATGGTTTATTTTAAATGTTTCAGCACATGACTGTGCCTCACTGGGTCATCTGTGTTCTGAATGCAGCAGGTTCTGTTGTGTAGGTACACATATATATATGGTGTATATGTTAGTGAGAAAAGCTAGGGGCCTTCCTAGCTTCCTCTTCCCATTTCTATGAATTAGGCAGACATCTCTACCATTGCCTAATCTCAAGCTAAGCATGCAGTAAATACTGGATGGTGGCAGTGGAAACTTTCTACATAACTCACTGGAGAAGTAGCAAAGTTTCTCCACAACCCAATGCTAATTTCTAGTATCCAGCAGAATGCGAGTCTCCTGGATGCAACTGCAAATTCAGAATTGACTATGAATGACCAAGGGAATGATACAATTTCTTTAGCCAGTCAGGTAAGACAGAGTCTTTGATCTTGAGCTGTAGTAAAAATGCTGCTTTTACTTAATTGTCACTTAAATGGGTATAAATCAGAAATAGCTCATGTAAATCTTACATCTGTACTTCACCTTCTGGTAAGTCTCATAGGATCAATGGTGATGTGATCTGATTTAAAATGTCTTTGAGTATTTATTCAGAATGAGTTTTACAACAGTACTCTGGAGCACTTTTCAATTTGAAAGGGGAAAGGAAGTTAAAATAAAAAGAAGGTATTTTACAAGGAAAAGTCAAGGCAAGAACGCTCAGCATGAAATTCTGGTTAGACACATGGCAGTGTTTAATCCTTACTGTTCCTAATCCTTCAGGCCAGGCTTGCAGCACTGGGAGCTTTTCAGTTCTTGTTCCTGGACATACTGACTGCTAAGAGGACAGAGCAGTCCCAGCCTCCTCATTTTGTGTTGGCTTAACAGGAACAGTGTAAAGGACAAGATGCAGCATATGTTAAAAGTATACGCCTGTGGGCTCCATATGTCATGCAGCTGGAAGGCTGCTGCCTTATAGAAGTAATAAGTACTATGGCCAAGAAACAACCATTATAATCAGGCATATGGGCAGCCATGTGAGTAATACTGCCAGGAGGAATGCCGACAGTACAGCAGTTGTGAAATACTGATTAAAAAGTCCTAAAGTGGCTGCTTTCCCCTGACAAGTCATTCCTGCTGAAGCAGGCATCTTTCCAGGCTAATAGTTTCTATTACGTCTAAAGACGTTTTGGATGTCTTTAGCTGAAGCTGGTTTGTTCTTCCTGTCTGTATATGCAATGCCTCCTATCATAACCCATCATTTCAGCTTATCAGCACCCTCCTGGGAATCCTGAGTTCCTCAACAGAACTGACTGGAAACCTCCCCTCATGCATCATTTCCTGGACAATTCAGTCAAAACGTACAAATAAGATAAGCTTTCTTATGGGAAAGAGAACACTATCAGCTACTTTTCTTCTTTTTGACTTTTTTTTTGTTTTTTTCTTCTTCTCCTCATCCTTATTGTATGTGAAAAGTGAGGATGAAATCTGCCTCTGCCAGATACTGGCTGCTGTTAAACACAGACATGTCTCCAGCAGGATGTTTTGGGGGATGGGGTATTGCTGGCAACCTGATCAAACCTATCACTTTGCAATTTTTGCTCACCTACATTTTTTTCCCCCAGTTGCATGAATACATTGTTGCTTAGAAGATTTGTTGCTTATTTTAAATAAACTCCTTGTACAGTAGTACCAGCAACCTAGAAATGAAGCAAGTTGTTCTGCAAGGATCAACAATTAATATTATAGTTTCTATTTATGTAATTTAACCAGTGTTAGAGATTTATCCAAATAATCTTCGATCATTGTGAGAAAAACCATGTTAATAATACTTTAGACAAAACTGAAAACAGAATTTAATAACATTCCTGTTCTGCACGACCTCGTCTGCTTCAAAACAGCCTTAGGATCTTGACAGCATCTCATTCAGCACAGACATATTAATAATATTGCTGTGGACTCCTAAGAGTTACTCTGCTGCACTCAAGGGTATTATTGGTGCTAGTTCTGCCTGCAGTCTGCTCAGCCCCTTGCTACCAAAAGTGTTTGTCAGACTCATTTTGTGATGTCTATGGCCTTTTGAGGTCTCCAGTTAAAAGTAGTGTTAAATCTACAAGACATTCTTAGCTGTTGACAGCTACAAGACATTTTCCTAATCAAAAGAAGCAAGTGTTACTGCTGCTCCTGTTCTTTTTTAAACTTCCTTACAGTAATTGTGCCAAATGTCACTCTTTGAAGAACACGAAGGAGCTGATCAAGTTAGGTTTCAAGATTGCTTTGTCATCAGAAAAGGGTAAGCAGTGAGTGCAAATATTCTTTATGAAAAACAAATGGAGGGCCTAAGTTTCTTTCTCTGCTTTTTTTGAGTGGAGTAAATCCCAATTTGTGGTGGCAGGTATGAGAGAAGGACAAGAATCCTAGGCAACAATCCAGAGGAAAATGCATGCCAACACCTAAAAGTGAAACAATTGAGAGTTGGTTCCTTCCCTCCTTGCACACTTAATGCTGGAAGTTAGTGACAATTAGTGATGAAAGTCACTCTTTCCTCCTGCTTTACATTACTGACATTTTCCTTTTGGTGTTCGTCAAGTGTCTCATCTGGAGCATGAATGACCCTGCAGCAGAGAGCTGCTGATATCTTCTACTCTGTGCAATAAAAGCTGTCTGGCTTCACTCTTGAGGGTTCAGAGTAAGCTTTACAAGTCTTAAAGAAATGTATATATGTTGATGTATATGTCATACATACACACACAGAGCTATGTATCTACATTTAAGGGCAAACTCCAAGTTTATTAATGTTCTTGTGGCTGTAAATATTGATGATCTAGGAAACTGTAACATGACCTTCTAAAAATAATGTGTCAGTACATGGTAAAGTACAGGCTCCCATTGCAACTCAGTTGTTATTTGCTAATTAACAAAATTAAGTTTCCCAGAAACAAATGGGAATTATTGAGGTTTAACTGTTATTTTGATTTTTGGTTGTTTAAAAATTTCCATGGCTGATCTCTTCTTTATAAGTATCAGATGTTGTTCAAGGTTAGCTTGTGTAATGCAATGCTGAGAGCAGCTGAATTTTCTCACTGGTGCTGGTGACTCCAAATCTCCTGCACATCTGCAGTGTACACCTACTGCTCTGGAGCAGAGGTATCTGGCTTTCACTGATGGGTATATAGGAAATTAGTTGTGGTATATTGGCTCGGTTTCATTTTGGGGGGCGGAGGGAGGTGGAGTTGACAGTGGTGATCTGAGATCTCAGCAGAGTTTAGACAATGTGATCATGCTGAAATACAATATTGGACAGAAGTGAGAAATATGCTTACTCAGAGATCTAGCTGTCAATTCCTCTAAAAACCTCTCTTCTGGATGTGGGCACAACTGCTGGGAGCACAGAAAAAAGGAGAGAAGTTTGCTTTAGGAATTGTGCTGTCCTTAATCAACATTTTTTTGTAACTATATCATGAGCTTGAACTTGCCCTGTTGCCGTGTGAGCTCATGAGTGGATTAGCAATGAAGTAGTGAGTCTTTTTTTTGATGTCAAAACATTACAGTGCATTTAGAGTTGCCACTGCCTAAAGCCATTTTAAGTGAGAGAGAGAGTATGAATGAGATTTACAGTAAAGGTCCTTCCTTTGTGGTTCACTGAAGGATGGAAAGTCTCACCCCGGCTGCCTGTGTGAACTTGACCATTGATCTGCATAGCAGCAGGACCTGGGGTTCCCTGCAAGGTGAGCTGTTGCATGCACGTGCTGCCCATAGACAAGGGGGGTAATTGTATGCCTGACAGAATGATCTCAAAGCATTAAGAGCTGTGGTATGTGATAGAGATGAAAGATGGTGAGAGGGAAACTGGAGACAGAACCATAAGACGGTGATGATGAAATCTCTTTTGAGTAAAGATCTTATGATGATATGAGGCTCCCAATGGGAATGGTGTCACTTCAACCATTACCTCTTCAGGAACAGATTTCCATTCATATCCCAGCATTTAGCTCTGTTAATGGAATGTCTTTGTGTGGAAAAGCTGCTTCAGCAGGGCAGGATATGTCATGCTGGTATCAGTCTTCATACCAGGTACAATGCATGAAAAAAACCAGTTTATGCTGGCAAAGCAAAGAGTTAAGTTCTGCTTACTGAAGAAAAATGCAAAATTGAGAAAACTCAAACTTAAGTACATCTGGCACTTATCCCTTGGCTTAGAGGATATCTGAAGCTTCAGAAACCTCAAGAGACCAATTCAGAAATTCACCAAGATGGTATTTTTCAGTGGACCTCCATCTATTTCTCACTGTTATTTGGGATAGAGGAATGGTGTCCTTTCTGTTGAGTACCAATGAAATCTCTAAAATCTCTTTCATTTAGAATACTTAAAAAATAAGGGGCCCCTAAGATAAAAATACAATTGGAAACTCTGTGGCCATTGGAAAACGTATCTGTGCTCTGCACATTCTGCAAATATTGTAGCTGATAAGGAAGATGCAGCCAGCCCCATCTATCAAGCTGTACCTTTTACATAAAGGTGGACACAGCACACTTTAATATCTGGGATTTTTGGATAGGCTTGTGTCCTAAAAAGCCATAAGACGTTAATTGCAGTTATCGCTGCAATTGCAGTTTGCACAAGAAAAGCCAAAGGCTTTAAGTTTATACTAAAATTATGTGAGTATTCTGCATTTTCTTCTCAAGCATAACACTCTTTACTGTCTTATCATTCAAAATCTTCTGTGCTTGATGGAAGCAAGAAGGCTAAATTGGTCACAGAGATCTATTTTTCTAACAACTTTCCTTCCCTACAAACCATGGGGCATGCCAGTGTCACCTCAAAAACATAAAATACGAATATGTGCTTGTAGATTTTATGCAATCCTTACACATCTTATGCTAGAACTGACATGTCTTAGTCAGCTATTTAATGTTATGTGACCCTTTGCTCTTGCATTCCAGTGTCTCCAGTGTCACACTGTTAAACGTTAACTTGACAATTCTTTTCAAAAGTACAACCTGACTTCATTAACCTTTTGTAAGGACACTTGATTGTTAAAATATGACGTTAGCTTGTTCTAAGCCTAACGTGGTGATGCACTTCATGCTTTATTGCTCTTAGTGCTGTATTAGCAGATACCATTCATCCTTTTATAGAGATAATGAAATCATTAGATATTTATTTTGCCCTTGGGTCTAAGGTGCAGGTATACTTCAATGATTATTATAGAAGCTAACAAAACATTCTGGTGGGGCATTAAATCCTTAATTGCTTTCTGTTTAGAGATGTCCATTAGCCATTACTGCTGAAAATTTTAAAAATACCAACAATGCTTCCATATCCCCAGTGAGACTGAAACTGGGCAGTTCCCCATGTTTCTTGCTAATATTCAGGGGAGGTTTCCTCTCCAAGAGTCTTATTTTCCTGAATAATTGGTCTCAGCTGGCCAGTTTGGCCTCTTAATGATTTCAACCATTTTATGATTTAATAAAAGAAATTAATAAAATAATCTTGATACCAATTTCAGCCTAGGGCTGTTCTCTCATTCTGCACCAGTGAAGATGATTGCTTTTCTAGCAGTAATATTCTTCCTAGGTATCTTTTCTAGGGAGTGCTGTAGAGTTTATCACTGTGCTCTGAGTTCCTCTTATTTGTCTAGGGACTTTGTGTTTTTTGGGGTTTTGTTTTGTTTTGTTTTCCTTATGGTTCATGCGAGAACTAAGCTCTAGGCTAAAGATATATAAACAAAACCAGAAATTATGGGAGTCTTCTCTCTGAAAGTAATTTTTCTTTATTAATTTTTGGTATTCATGAAATCCCAAGCAAATTCCTTGTTTGGTCAGTTTAGGAGAAGGAAGAGGTCAAGAAGAGACACCAGCTGTCAGATGGAGAGCCTTTCCAAAAACCATTAGACCAAACTTTAAGGAACACTTAGTGTAGACAAGAACAGTATTTCTGAGGAGATGCAGCTCTTTGATCTTTCCTGGGATGTCCCCTGTGACAAGAGTTTGTGAGACACTGCTCTGCTATTAGTTGTCAAAACTGGGTCTGAACAATGAAATGGAGAAGGAAAAGCTCTCATTATTTTCCTGCTCATCTACACTTCTTTCTTTTTCCTGTAAGTCTTATGCTCTGGCTGAGCTGGGATCACCAGTGAAACGTCTGTGCTTTGTCTGGAGATGGGCAATGCATTGACTCTGAAAATAACATCAGGGACAATTATCCATACAATGAACTCCCATTGCAAAGCTCTGGATGACAAGATTAACTTGAAGGTCATGCAGCTATGTACAAACACCTGAGCTGGGTTTGCTTTTGGTGCCTGAGCCATACAATGAGCTCTGCAATGCATTGCACAGGTATTTCCTCATTCTAGATACATCAAAACTCCAAAGTAGACAGAAATGAGAGGCAAAGTATCTCTGCAAAGAGCTGGTGAAACTGCTGCAGGAATTCTGTGTCTGCTCCTGGTAGATTTGTTTTTAGTTTACAAGGAGTACAGACCTTGAAAAATATAAAATCTCTTCTGTCCCTCAGTCCTGGGCAATTATGTTTGTCCAGCTGCCTCCTGATTTTTTTATATACAGGATTTCCTTATCTCCTATCTTCTTGAAAATTTCCAGCTGAAGCATGGCACGGGACTGTGTCTAGAAGGATCAAGAAGGATCTTGCTTTGAAAGCATTAGATAAATCAGATTCAAATCACACTGATAGCTCTGTAACAAACCTAACTTTCTCTTCTGTTGGCCTCTTCCTCAAAGAGAAATGCCCTGTATAAGAATCCACAGTGCTTTGCTTAATCTGCAAGAATAACATGCAGCCCAGTTCCTTTTCAGTGTAGTTGTAAGCCATATCTTGGGACTGGAATGCCAGTTTCATTGCCTGTGCACTCTAGCAGGTAAGTGACTGCAGCACACAAACAACAGAACTTACATGCATCTCATTCTGTGACTGTTGCTTTTACCTCCTAGTATTAAATGATGGGAAGGCATTTTTTCTTTCATGCATATCCTATAATGCTTGCAGGTGACTCCTTTGTGAAATAGCATGAAACTTCCAGTGGAGCAGTACGTTTGTGTGTGTTATGGATTCTGCTGGAAATATGCACATTTTCTGGAAGTCATTCTCCAGGTAAGACACCAGAATATTATACCTGCTCTCTGCATTCCTCCATGTCCCAGCTGCATCCTGTTGGACACAGCAGTGGGCAGAGTAACCCGGGCTGATCAGGAGCCAGTTTCCAACCTCTGCTATGGGCATGGCCCTTCAGAGGAGCTCAGTGAGGGCCTGAGATCACAGCAGGGCACTGTGTGGCAGCAGAGATCACTGCCAGTTCTGAGCAGGTCGACAGCTACCTTGGTGACAAACAAACATTTGACAATGACAAACATTTCTGATACAAACTCTGCTTAGAAAACAGTTCTCAGCAAATTGAGCTCACAAAGCACTCAAGATTGAGACAGTAGAAATAATTTCTAAGACTTCCACTCCCACTGCCAAGAGGAATCAAGCCTTCTGGAGAACTCTGAATTGATCCAGATCCAGAGCTGGGGAGGCAGAAAAGGTGAATGCTGCTGGCAGCTGGGCAGGGAGCCAGAGTGCGGTTCTCTTCCAGACTCTCATGACTGCACAGAGCACAGCATCTCCCTCTACCATTTAGTAAATTTATGACATCACCAGCTGTTACCAGGGAAACACAGAAACTACAGATTTGGATCTTGGCAGCTAGGTATAAAGAGAAAATATCTTGCTCTTTTGGGGGTCAAAAAGGAAAGCTGAAACAAATTCCAGGACAACTTTGAATTGGAACAAATTGAGATAGGTCAATATTCCAAACCAAACAATTTACCTGCTAAAGTGACAGTGTGGTCCCTATTATGTTCCTCACAGAAAACAAACATAGAGGATCTAGTGCAGGACTTGTAATTTCATACAGCTTAAATATATCATTCAGACATAAGACCACAGCTGTTGACTGACAACTGCAGTTGGATCAATGGATTTAACAAATTGCTTTTAGGGATGTGATATCCTCTCACCAATGATTTTTCAGAAAGTGCTGATTGCTGCTTCTTGAGAAAGAGTTTGCTGGTGTTTCACAGCAAAGAAAGTATGTAGTATTGAGTTTTGATAAGATGGTGTGCAAATACCATTACTGTTCTGATGAAGTATGTGCTTTTTATAGGTTTTGAAAATGTGGGGTTTGTGAGAGCTGTTGTTTTCAGACGTGCATATTATGACTTCTAGGTGCTTGGTATTTTTGAAGTTATGGAAATCCCATTTTTGTACTTCGGTAGCATTAGCTGATGTTTTAGTTATGTTGCATGTTAAAATGAAAACTCTGCTTTTTAAATGGATTATTATTCGAGTATTGAGTAGTTGAGATCCAGCCAATATGAGCTCTTGTGCTCTGTTTGACTTCATTCACACTGCCCAAGATGTACAGGTGTGGTGTGTCCTTGAGCTATCCAGAAACAAATGCATCTTTGCAGCAGATGGAACAAGCTCGAGTGGGGAGTCAAGCTGAACTCCAGTCTGGAATTGCAACAGCTGCTTTGCCTCTATTCATGCCTCCAAGGCTGTGGACTGTATGTGACTGGAGACCCCAGGTCAGAAAGGTAGAGGTTGTTGTGCTCACCAGATGGGCAGGAAGATCTGAGACAATTTGTATGGAGTGCTAAAGATCTGCAGACTCACCATATTTGGCTGCATCTCCACTAAGAAGCAAAATTATGTAGGGAAAAAATGCCCCTGATGCTAATCTGGTGTTAAATATATCCATGATGAAGGTACTTATGTGGACACTGAGCAAATTTCTAGCACTGTTCTACAGCTCTTGTCTTGAACAGCACAGGAACATGATTAATCCAATTCGTGTCCTCTGTACCAAAACCCAGGCAAGATGCTTGCCCAACAAGGAATCTCCTTTCCCTGTTTTGTTGGTGGCCTTGGATCCTAGAATTTCCATGTCACCAGAGCCGTTTGCATACAGTCTGGATCTTGTTACCCGCAACACAGTTCAATGTTCCCCGTTGTGCCTTGTTTCAGTGGGATAATGACCAAGGAAACTGCTGAGACATGGACGGATTGCCAGGGATATGTCATGAGAAAGTTGTCCAGAGTCCTCTGCCCACATGCTGTGATGCTGGCTCACATTTCCAAAGCAGGGTTGCAGGCAGAGGAGATCATTAGTGCTCTGAAGAACTTAGCTATCTATGCAAGTTCCTTTTTTATCCTTTATAGTGAGTCACTTGGAAAGGCTCCTTTTTTGGTCCTCTTTAGTTCAACTGCTGGTTCCTTTTGCTTGTATGCCCAGTCACAGCCCCGAGACTTGTGACTGGGTCTGCAATAGCCATTGGGGCTGCTGTCATGGTTTATCTCTCTGGGATGGTGGAAATATAATTATTCTCAACTTTTTTTTTTTTTTTTTTAGGATATCAAAGATGTTTCTGTCGAGGAAGGAATTTAATTCTTGGGAGAATTCATGGATAACCAGGATGGAGTTCCACATGCAGACTTTCAGGTAGCAGATTTGCTCTGCAATTCCCATGAGGAGGAAAACATTTTGTTTTGTCTGGTCATTTCATGGTGTTTGCAGTCTCTGCCATGGTTTTAGAACACGCTGCACTCCTGCAGTCTGCACATAGATCTCCTGTCCACTTTCCAAATGCTCTCACGACTGGAGCTGCTCTTAACTACCCACAAGGGATCAGCAGGAAGTACTTTGGCCCTGTGCACACTACACACAGGCCTTTAGGGAAACAAATCAATATGACATTACTGCCTTAATCAGACCAATCTATGATACTTATTATTTTATGCACACTGACTCTTATAATTGTAAATTCCTACAGGGCACATTCACATTGTTGTTGATGTCCTCCCTATTATGTGGTGCAGTGGGACAGGAGGGGCAGTTTTACAGAACATACAGGGACAGAAAGACAAGGAGCTTCGACTGGATGGGAGCCCTGTGCTCTGAAGAAGTTACTTATGAAGAGCCAGAAAATAAATCATTAAATCTGGTAACTGCATTGGTATGAGCTGGTAACACAAATGCATGCAGTACAATTCTCTCCATTCCTTCTGGATGGCACTGTGTTGGGAAAGGTGATAGAGAAAATTTCTGCTGTGCTGGTTATAGCTATAACAGATGAAAGCCCCTCTAAAGATGACACTCTCTTGTTCTCTCTCGTGACCTTCTGATGTATGTTAAGTCTTGGTTGCTGACTAAGGTAGCAACACAGATAATCAAGCTTTTAAAGGCCCTATTTCATAAAGTTAATAACATTAAGAGAAGCTGAGGTGCATTCTTCTCTTACAGTGTATCATTAAAAGAACTGATATCATATTTTCCCTGTAAAATAGCTCCTAAAAAAGTATCTGGGCTGACTTTCAGACTCCAGTGGGATGGCCATTAGGAAGGAAACCTTCCTGTTTCCTTCTTTAGAAAGAAAAGGACACTGCATGAGAGGCACTTTTCAAAGTATGCCTCACCATCAGCCCTGTGATGAGGGATTTGGTGGCCTGCAGCTAGGAATACTTAGTGTCATGCAGAAAAGGGACTCGAGCCAATTCTGAGTTGCTAAGTTCCTCTAAAGGGATTTTGCCAAAAAAGGAGAAGAATTTATCACCTATTAGAATATAGTTTGGCTGTACTATGCAAGCAATTTAATAAAGTCTCTGTAAATAAGTATTTGTGGTCTTTGAAATGAAAGAAGTAGTGCTGCTTCATGTGCACTGAATAATTTTTGCTATTGTCTTCACTGGAGCCAAGGCTCTTCACCAGATCCATATCCTAAAGGCCTAAAGTTCCCTTAGAAGAGTGACTACAAACTTATAAATCATATTCAGAGTCCTGAGCTGACACGACAACCAGCACCACTGCTGCTTAGGATCTCACCCTGCAGACCTGTAACCCCCTGACTATAGTATGTACTCAAGAGATTGCTTTGTCCCCAGCTATTTTACTGGAATTTTTGTTGATCATGAAGAGCATCTCCTTTCAAAGGAGTGTTTAAAGGCAAATTATACTCCTGAGTATGTAGTGTTTCAGTGCTTGGGCTTCAAACACTCTGGAACAGGGTGATATGTTTAATAGCTACAGTCTTGACTGGAATGTATTTTAATTGTGTAAACATTCCTACTTGTTTTATGGGTTGCTAAACTTTAAAAATTTTTTTAAATGTCGGTACAAATTTAACTTGACAGTGTACTTTCCAAGCCTCCGTTAAATAGGGCAAACTTGCTATTGATAGAGGAGTATCTCTGAAATAGCTTTATGATGCCTTGCAGTGGAAGACTTTTCATTAACTCCAACTAGGAAAAGAAACCCAACCTAACATATATTTGGGAGTTCTTACTGTACCTTAATGTCTGTGAGACCCCTGCTGGTGGAAAGAGAAAGAGCTGGGAACAAAAAACCCAAAGATAATTTAATGGAGAAAGGAATTTATTTTCAGAGTATGTTGTGTTTGTCAGTCACTGTTACCATGCATCCACCAAAGACCTCAATGCTTTGAAACTTCTCACTTACGGTTGCAGTTTGTTGGTGCTGTCCTCACATAATTGTGTTTTACCTCTCTTCAAGTGTGTCAGTGCTGTTTTAAAAGATCAGTATAGAAATCTTCAGCTACACCATCTGGTTTCAGTTTTCCTAAATTTTCCTTAATTTGGTGTCAGCCAAGATCAAGCTTATACACTCCAGATGATTAAAAGGGACAGAGTTAAACCTGCTGCATTTTAGGGATTTAAGCCTTCCTTTTCCTCCTGTAAATTTTGACCTTTTCAAAATGAGCTTCTCCCCCCACCCCACTAAGAGTGGAACATAAAATAAATGTTTGCAACTTTTCCAGAGGAGCTAAATTCCATCCATTCTGGCTGCTTTTCACTGACACAAAAATTATTCCAAAATAATTTGTCATTATTTACAGAATGACACTGTGTGTTACTGTAACAATAACAGCTAACTTGGCCCTTTGAAAGTTACATATTTTCTCAAGAAATTTCAGTCTAATAGGCAAAACACTGATCATGATGACCTTGGGAAAATACAGCCTCAAGAGAGTAGTGTATGTTTGTGATTGTTTTGAAATCTCCTGGCTGGACCAGTTTTTCATTGAGGCAATTTGTGCTTGTGTCAGACCCCATGGAGGCGTTCTCTTGCTTGCCCTGTCTGCAGCCCAGGTCCTGGAGAGGTAAAGAAGGATGAGGGGCAGCTTTAATCCCCTCTGCTGAGTTCTCTGGGGAAAGAAAATATGCTGTGCATAAAAAGTCTGTGTAACTATTGTCTGATTGTCTGCCTGATGATGGGACTAAACAGAGTTGGGGTGGGTACCAATCCATGCCATGCAGACTTGTTTCCTTTATTCCCGGTAGCGTGACTGAGCCTTGGGAACAGTTACTTAGTGGGATCATTGAAAAGGCTTGATGAGCTGCTGAATTCTTCCCTGTCTAGTTTCCTTTGTCTAGGTTGCCTCAAATTATCACTGAACTTTATTATTTTTATGCACATACAGCTTTTAAATCCACACAGATGACACTTTTCGTGCTGAAAATGCATTACGCACTTCTCAGACCTTGCAGCTGGTTGAGCACCAATGAAGGAAATAAATTTGGTAACTGAGCTGGGAAAGGTGCTTGGAGATGCAGTTTCTAATGCTTTCTTGCAGATATTCCCATCAGACCATACAAAGAACTCTTCCTGTCTATATTAAGAAAAAAACAGGAGAATATAAAATTTTTTAAAAGTCTTTTAAAATTAAAACCTTTGGGAGCTTAATTAAATGTACTGTGAGAAAAATGTGCAGTTCACTTACAGCTATTGACTTGAGGTTTATACAATATTGCCAAGTCCTGGAATGAATAAAGCTTTAATGTTGGAGCATTTGTTTGGCGTATTTTGTTAGGCTGAAGCAATGAGAAAATACATACCTAGATTCCACATATATAATAAAAAGGAGAGGTTTGGGTTTCAAGTAATGAAGATGAGTTGTTTAAAACTTGCAGTTCTCTTAAAAGAAATTTTTCAGTCACTCCCTTGAAAATTCAGGAGTTTTCAAGGATTGTGTGGGATGAAGATGAGAAACAGCACATTTTGGTCAAGTCCACATTTTGGTTGACATCCCACAACATGTAGGTGAGATGTGGGTCATTTCAGCCTCGCTCATACGGGATGCTCTGTTCGGCAGACTAATATACCGGATTCTGCTGAAGACACACTGAGGAAGCCTCGGTAGAGCTTTGGTTCCCCATCATGCACGTCCTTCTTATTTGCAGCGCACACCCGCTGGCCCACTCCTCTCCACGCGTTCATTCCTTTTCCTGCGCGTTCCAAAGTGCGGGGAGCGCCGGCAGTGCCGGGAGGCGGCGGCCGCGGGGGCCCTCTGGCGGCGGCGGCGAGACCGACAGGCACGGTTCGCGGGCTGCGCCTTGCCGGGATCTCGGCGCAGCCGCTCGCGTTCCGGGCTGGAACACAGTCGGGAAATGTCACAACTCGTTTCTCCAGCGCAAGGATGTTTGCTATTCTTTCGTGATCGGCACAGGTATTTTTACTGACACGTTCAGTTTTACAGCCACACACACGGTCACTTGCGGGAGCAGCTGGTACCTGGTGCTTCCCAGAGGTTTGGGAGCAGCAGAGGTACAAGATAAGAACATACGAAGAGGACAGCACTCAGAAATGCAGGTGTTGCTGCTATTATGTAGACAGAGAAGACATGAAGTAGATGAAAATCAGAATTATTTCAAGAAATACCAGAACTATTGGTGAACATGACTGCAACTGCAGACAGAGGGAGATATTCTCAAAGCAAGGCAATAAAAATAAAAGGGCATAAGACAAAACCTGAGCACTCGAGTTCCAAGCTGTGATTTGTGGAACTTTACACAATAGCCTCAAACTGAAACAGAGGATGTATTATTGCACGTAATGAGAGGGGCTGAGAATTAAAAGTATCCAAAGACAGAAAAACATGTCCAGAATGCTAGGGCTGGAAAAATTCTCCAGAGAGAACATCACAAGGACTGACCTCATGATGGCCTTTAGTAGAACTCAGAGCTATAAAGATCTGGCAAATTTTTTTTTCTAACTCTGAGGCTCTGTGTGAAACTACTGTATTAGAAATGACACTGTTTAAAAGCAAAATTAGTTACTAATATTTGTTGGATGAACATTTAAAATTATTGTTACTGTGCTTCAGTCTTTCAGGTAATTTTGTCTTTGAGGATACATTTTTCATGTAGATTGTTGGTAGTTCTGCACATTTTGGAAATGGCCATCACAGATTCTTAACTCTGTCCTGTGTTCACACCACACAGAGGGACACTACACTGATGATGTAAGCTTGTTCTTCAGGAATGATTTTTTGTTCCTGATAAAATCTGATGTCTTCTTTTAAGCACTGAGTTCTATGAATACGTCACCTATTTAGATGCCTTGTATTTTCAGTGTAATTTCTCCTACTTCAGAGCTATACCACCAACAGGAGAAAATAAGCATCAGTGCTCATCAACTCTAGTGCTAACTGCATTTCCCATTATTTGAGAGTAAAGAACATATAGGTGTGCATTTCTGATATATCCCCAGCAGCACGTTCTGTGAGTAACCAAACAGGAAGCAATGCATTCCCCTTTTCAAAGAAAATTTATTTTTTTGTCAGCAAGTATGTCAGTAGTTTGTCCATCCCAGTTCCTTTATCTGGGATTGTTTGTCTTGGACGCCTTAAAAAATTCCAGTGATTTTAAATCTGTTTTAAATTATCCTCACTAGCTTCAAAGCCATATGAAATACTGTTCCACCCATAAAGTGGGTTTGGCCACCATGAACGGGAGAAGAGAAAATAGTAAGGACCAGGTAACTGAACTGGGCACAAAACTGGAGCAGAGAGAAAAGGTAACTATAGAGACAGGGATTTCCCCTGGTAAAGAGGAAATAAATTGCCACCATGACTTAATAAATCTGGGCAAAGGTTCCAGTTTAGGATGAATTTCCAAGGTCCCTGTCTATAAGACTTTTAATTGACAGGCTGGTGGTTTCCAACAGAAGTTCACTTCCAAATGCCAGAGAAATAGCAGTAACAGGGGTGGTATAAAATACAGATTGATTTATACAAGTGAGGTAACTGGACTTATAAAAAGACTTCATCTCTCTAGGAAAAGCTGTCTCCTGTAGTGGAGCTCCATTAAATGTTGGAACTATGGCAAGGAGTGGTTTCACCATCCATTTCTGTAATTATGATGACAAACTAATCTTGTATCAGGGAATCCAATCTATTTCACTTGTGTCTTCTCAACATTTCAGGAGAAATGCTTGTCTCTCATGGGCTCCATAAAAGCCCTGAACACGGCTTCTGACCCTGTGGAAAGTCCCTGCCTTCAGGTACAGCAGGGATTACAGCTGGGAGGAGCATGGACTGCTATGGAAAGTGTGAGAAGGCATTCTGAGAGCTCACAACAGGGCCATAAACCTGAGCAGGGACTCTCATGGGGAATGGCAGTTTGAGCAAAGGTGTCTGAAAGAGAGGATTGCCATATAAAAGGAGGCCATAAAGTAGCCTTATTTTTGCCAGCTTGGGGGTGAGGCCCAGGGAAAGACCCAACAGGGCTCTTAAGGCAGGCTAAGCAAAGTGGTGAGAATCCCAGTTTTCTACCAAGTACTACAGCCTTTGTTTGATTGCACCTCATTGCAGCCAGGGTGAAACAAGGGATCAGCATTTTGGAGGTGAAGATCTGGCACGCTTGTGGAGATGCCACTTTCTCCCTTAGAACCTTGGGAGAGAGATGAGGTTTGCTGGATCTGTTTCAGTCTGTTGGATCCATTGGAGAACACTTCTGCCAGGAAATCCAGATAAGTAATGGCACAAGTTGCACCCAGTGCTAGACCCCTCTTGGCAGACTGGAGACAAGATGTGTGTGGCATGGCTGGGAGGGAGGGAGCGAGGGGTGGAAGGAAGGCTTTGTGTCCAGACTGGTCAGTGCTGGGATCCTTTTGGCAGCCTGCAGTTATAGCTCACATTTTTAACTCCTGTGGTGCACAAATGTCTACAACACCCAACTCGTACTGGATGGGTTTTGCTGGGTACCCACGGTTGCAGAAGAATGCAGATCAGTGGATATCCAGAACTACGATCAGGAGCCCTCATCATGCCTTCCTAAGCTTGCCATGTCTCATTCTGACTACAGAAAGAGAAAAACTGTGCACATCTGTGCATGCCATGCTCAAATGAGCTGCTGCTGCTGTGGTGAGGCTGTGTGTGTGTGCCTAGGTGGAGCCCCAGACCATCGTAAGTACCTCACTCAATACCTGGGCTGTGCTGGTACACTGAAGAGTATTGAAATCAATCCCATCAGGATGCAGAGATAAACCCTACTCTAATCAAATGAGTGAAATACAGGCAATACAAAAAGAATTGTTACAAAATTACAGTAGTTCTTACCCTGTGCAGAAGTGGGTGAGATTTAGATGATCAGATAAAAGATATCCTTCTCAGTCTTCAAGGCAAAAAAGTCTCACACCTGAGCTTTGTCACTTGGAGGTGAATGCTGGCAGGAACCAGTCAGGAGCAGTAGGTTTTATCACACCCAAAAAACAAAGCAAAACCCAAACAGACCAAGAAGCTTGAAACACTTGATGTTGCCAGTGCTAGGCTGCAGCTGGCATCATAGGAAGCAGTGCCACAGCTTTTTGACACGCATTTTGACAAGTTCACTTCTACTGCTGCGTCAGTGGTCCAAACCTCTGGTGTTCCCCTATGGGAAATCTGCAGTAGTGGTGGTGCTGTGTGATTTACTTCTGGGGTGCTTGTGCAAGGAAGGGACGGGCACTGTGCAGTCACTGACAACACAGACTCAGATGATGACTTTTAAAAATAAGGATTTTCAGGCTTTTTTTACCAGTTTGAGTGAAAATCACCAAAAACTTAGTCCTTTTTAAAAATTAGGTAACTGGCCATTGTTTAGTAATTGAAGTAGAGAATACAGCATTTGTAACTACTGCAGTTCACAAAATCGCACTCACAGAGCAGGTCAGACTGGAAAGGACCACAGTGTGTCATCTGGCCCGTCCTTGCTCAAGGACAGGATTGCACTATCAGTTGGTCAGTGATGTCTTTTACTGCTTGGAGGAATAATAACGGAATTGTCAATATCAGCTGCAGTGGCAAGGGTGCAGCGCTGTCGTGTAAAACCATTTTTGCCGAAGTTTACACTGCAGTGCAGACAGTGCGGCCCTGAAACCCTCACTGACTGTCCTGGTACTCCTTGTCCTTGAAACCCTTCACTGACTGTCCTGGTGGTCCTTGTCCAAACGGGGGTGCATCTGGTGAGAAGGGGCAGCTCGTCCATGGGGGCCGTGCTCAGGAGCGTCTCTGTGTGGCTGGGGAGTGCCAGCGGCCCAGCAGAGCGCTGCAGGCCCCGGCGCCGCTCCCGATCCCCTGGGGAATCCCGGGTTTCCCCGGGCGGGCAGGGCCGCGCTTCGCCCCCTCAGGGCGCCGGGGCCGCCGTGCGCGCGGCGGGCCGGCAGGGGGCAGCAGAGCGCCGCGGGAGCGCGCGGAGTCCCTCAGGCGCCCGCCCGTCCGCGCTCCCCGCACAGACCTCAGACCTCAGCTCGGGCTCCCTCACACCGCTCCCCGCACAGACCTCAGACCTCAGCTCGGGCTCCCTCACACCGCTCCCCGCACAGACCTCAGACCTCAGCTCGGGCTCCCTCACACCGCTCCCCGCACAGACCTCAGACCTCAGCTCGGGCTCCCTCACTGCGCTCCCCGCACAGACCTCAGACCTCAGCTCGGGCTCCCTCACACCGCTCCCCGCACAGACCTCAGACCTCAGCTCGGGCTCCCTCACTGCACTCCCCGCACAGACCGGGCTCCCTCAGATCTCAGCTCAGGCTCCCTCAGAGCGCTCCCCGCACAGACCGGGCTCCCTCAGATCTCAGCTCAGGCTCCCTCAGAGCGCTCCCCGCGCAGCCCGGGCTCCCACAGACCGCGGCCCCGACTCTCGGAGCGGAGCGCCCGGCAGATGGCGGCCCTGCCGGGCGGCAGGAGCAGCTCCCGCCAGCAAGGGTCGAGCGGCCGCGGCTCCTCCCGTTCAGGACCGACGACCCCCGACCCAGCGAGCCCAGCGCCTCCGCGCTCCTCCCGGCGTGCGGTAGCGCCGTGAGGGGTCGGCCGGCGGCCAAACGGGTTGATTTGCCCTTGTAAACCTTGTAAACACTCGAGAGCATCCTGCTGAAACTGCCCTGCCCGCGGGGCAGCCGTGCGCCGCTGCCCCGACGTTCTTCAGCGCACAAACATCAGCTGGTACCATGCCCCGCAATTTGACATTTTTGTTTCCTGACAACTTCATACATCTTTTTAGCAGGTTTTGTTCTGGACAGAGGTTTTCTGCGTATTTACTCTCTCTTCTAAACCAAGTGCAATGTGTAATATTCAGATGCGTTGTGAATAAGCAGAATTTGTTAGCTTGTTAAAATTAAGTGATTCCTAGTAAGCACAGGGTATAATCCTATACTTAGGCTTCTGACTCTCATTTATTTCGCAGCACAACTTTCTGTCTTGGACACACACTTCAGTGCTACAAATTAATCTTTGAGGTGAGACACTGCGTTGCTGCTGGCAAGGAAAGCGTGCTTTTGTAGTAGTAGTGACTAATTTACACGCCTGCCCCCGCTCTCTTTCTAGCCTTCTATTCATAAGCAATATATCAAGGGTGGACCAATGCCAGCAGAACAGTCTGTCTTCAGGAAAGATACTAGCTTTTTTTTCACCCTTGCTTGACTCTCTACTTGTGCTGGCACGGAAAGTCTGTCAGTACAACCTCCATCGTTACCTTATTTTTCCTTGTTTCCTTTTCTCCTACTCCAGCTCCCTCCAACCCTTCAACTTCTTCCTGATAAATATCTTGATGCTGAGGAAGGTGCTAACAGGAGTTTGTGAGTGTTTTAATTTGGAAGTCATTCTTTCTGAGATTGATTTCGAGGAAGCAAAAGTCCCTTTGTAACTGTCACTTGAATATTTTATGTCTGATACAAACGCCTTGTCTGTTTTGCTCAGGTTTATTACGAGCTGCTCTGTAGCCACAGAAGTCCTCGGGCTTCTTGCTGAAATTGCACCCAGCCATCCCTTTCCATGAGGCGAGGGAGAAAGGAGGTCTGCAAGAGTTCATGTTAACAGTGACTCTAAATGCCCATTTCCCACACACCTTCGGTAGCACAAACAGCAGAAATAGTCCACTTGCACAGAATCTGATTCAGCTTTCTTGCATTCCGCAATAACAGATGGATTGCTAGACTGTTTACTGTTGCTTCCCACAAACTTCCTGTTAGTAAACTCCTGTATTATTTATGAAACAAAAAAATTACAAAGAAGTATCTTAGCTGATTATTGCCTGCTGGTGAACCACTGCCAGAGAAACTTTTTATACAAATATGTGCATGGGAGCAAAGATCCCTTCTGATGCAGTCGTTGGGGTTTTGTTATTATTTTTACAATTGTTTGTTTCACAGTTTCCTGACACCACACTGTTCTGTGCTCCCAAGCAGGTATTTCCTGCACTCGGACATTTGCAGTTGAGTCGAGGTATCTGTGAATGTGTAAAGGAGTGAGGGGGAAAAAAACTGCTGCACACATACATGTTACAGAAATCATCTATGAATAAGGAATATTTAAAGCCTTTTTGTTTTGCAATGACAATGATGAATGAGATTTTACTGTGATATTAATCTCAGCTGACCTAGCTTAGGAAGCCGACTGTCTCGGGGGTTCTTGGCAGAAAACAGGGAATAGTACTGTATTGATCACCTTCATGCTACTTCTGACATAAGGAGACAGTAAATGTGAAGAAACTTTATTTTCCTCTCAGCCTGGCTGTTAAACTCCACAAAACAGAGGAGCTGAGAAGAGCACTTTGTTTGCACTGCATACCGTAGATTAGACTGATTTCAGACTCTCAGTGATGTGGGAGAGGAGGCCAGCCCGAAACCTGTCTGTACAATTTTATCTACAGAGCTAGTGAATTTTAAAAATAATCTGTAATAAAAAAGAGCAGAATGTAATGCAAAAATATGAAATTTGTATATTAATAAAAGTAGTTTTAGTATATTTAGAAATAACACTTGACCTAACAGTCGTTCTGGTTTTTCAAATTATTGCTATTATATTTCATTGACATTCTGTTCTATTTATGCATTCTGTTTGAATGAATTGGCTGCTCCACCTGATATTTATGATTGTAGTCATGCATTATATATACATAGAAACAAAATGAAATTTTTCCTGATCTGAGACACAGATAATTTTTCCTTGAGATTTTTTATTTGATTCCCTAAACCAAAACCAAAACTCAAACCAGCACTGCAGATCGAGCACTTCCTAATGTTAGCCCTGCTACACTGATCATCCACTGCGTGAGGTTTAACAAAAAAAAAGCTGCTGTGCATTGTAGGCAACTGCAGGATGCTGATTAAATCATCGCATACCTTTATAAGATCTGTATTTGCAAAAAACCTGGTATCAGATGGAACAGGGCATTCACTGATCCTGGGGCAGAGCTGATCCTGTTCCTGAGTGTTTGTGTGAGACGGACATAACCGATCACTCATTTCAAGTAATAGTAAGAATATGTCTTCTCTGAGCAAACTCTCCTTTCTCTGCCTTCTCAAACACCGTGGCTCAGAGCTCCTGTTGACAGAAACAGAATTCAACAGTATTTAGGCAGATGATCAGTGGCACTATCTCCTGATGCTTCAATCCACCAACAAGAATCTTGTGACAGATGTTTCTGCACTTTATGCAAATAGGAGCTTCATGGATCAGTTTTCTTTTCCTCCACGGAATATATGCAGCTGGAAAACAGAAATCCAGCTCCACGGCACAAAGTGGAAAAAAAAAAAATCATGCCGCTGACCAAACAGGCAGCTGGGAGAAAGTGATCTGTAGATGTGAAATCAAATAATTAAATTGCTGGCTCTCAGGATCACTTCTGGGCTTAATCAAGTCGTGCGTGCGACGAGATAGGTTTTGTGGGCTCTCTCTGCAACAGCGTTGTCGCTCCCAAGTCATTTCTGAAATGGGAAAAAGAGATCTTTCCTGTGTTGTGTATAATGTTTCCTCACAAATCTTCTTTTTTTACCATTTCTTATATGCTGTTTCCATTCTCACAGTAGTTGTGGATAGCCATATTAGATGTGATACATAAGTGTATAAAAATAGTGGAGTGTGCACACGAAGAAAGGGTTTCATCCTGTTATATGTAATAAATAGGGTATAGACATTTATAGAAACTGAATGGGTATAGGTATGTTCGTTATAATAGCACGGAAAGCTGAACATGTGAGAATGACTGATGAAAAGAAGAATAATAATTTCCTTCCTGTTTGTTGAAAGGAAAAAATAACCCTTAAACTAAGTGAATTAGAGGAGGTTCTAAGGAAATGTAGTTTTACAAATTATTGTGTAATATATAAAATCATGCGATATGGAAGAGCTGTAGAATCCCACCTATTATTACCGTAGAAAATGATGAAAGGTGATCATCCTAAATGCAATTATTTTTAAAAAGCTAATTTAATTACTGTTAATAAATAAAATCAATAATGTTATTTTAGACTGATTTGTTCTTCTTCTGATTTTATATATTTCTTTGAAGATTTCTGTGAAAGTATTTTTTATCAGATATCAGAATAAGTCTCATGAGTTATTAGACAACATCTGTGTCTTATTTTCTCGGTGAGGCTTTTGTTAATTTTGTATATTTTAAGTGTTTTAAAAATTCTTGTGGGTCACAAAATTTTTTTCAATATTTTCACTTGGAATTTAATTCAAAGCCTGTATCTGGTACTGTGTAAACATTCAGTCAGGATCTATGATAAATTTTGTTTATAAATACGCAAAGCCCGGTTTTGTATCACAGTATTGTCTAGAATCTTGCCTTCATTTCATGACTGGTCAAATTCAGGGAAAAGATCTTTATTCAATTCAGATATACTACATAATTTTCTTAAAAAGCCCCCTTCTGTACTTCTTAAATTTGCAGTAAACATTAGTCATTTTACCTGGATTTATTTCAATTGAGTTTCTTAAAAAATAAACAAGCACAAAACCAACACCCAAAGGTGTAGTGCCATTTCTAGGAAAAGAGGAAAGAAAGGCTCTACGTGTGAAAATGACAATCATGCTACACTGACTCTAATTCAGATACCAGCAAATACTTGCCAATCCATTTGTCTGTACTGTATCATCTGCTTTTGGAAGTGGCTGTGCAGCCACTGATGTTCTGCAGTTAAGGTACAGTTTGAGCTGACCTCTGCCTGAAGAGTCAAATACAATTCTAGACTCAAGTATTAATAGAATAAATTTAATTTTATTTTTTTATAGGTGCAGCTGCATTTTCAATTTAATTATAGGCTGCCACAGTAGTAATTTTTCCGTGACCTACTCAATCTCAAAAGTCAGAAAATTGCTTCTTTTTTAAAGCTGACAATAGCACGGTATGTTTCCAAAGGAAAAAGACAAATTACAGCAAATCATTACTTTAAGCATATTTAAATAGCCAGGAAGAAATCCTAATTGAAAAGTTTGCTAAAATGTGAAAAAGTTAGTGGTGCTTTTTTTCTTTTTTAGAAAAGGATTATTCTCATGTTTGTAACATTGCAAGCTGCTTATGATACGATGCCTTTCCTTTCTCTGCTCGCCCTCTACCTCTCCTTCTTTCCTTTCCGATGAAGGTAGACACAGCATTTTTAGGAAGCAAAAATTTTAACTAGAGAGAAATTAATCTGTAGATGTGTTCAATAATATAATTTGGCTATTCCTTGTGAAGCTGATACTGAGATAATGGGAATTTTTGTGTTTCTTTGCAGGGGCTCCAGACCAGTCTGAGGCTTTACTATCCAGTAGTAGCATTACTGCCAATAAAGGTATTCTAACTACAGTTGTTCTGAAAGGGAAAAAAAGGGGTATCATAAAATAGCCCTGACAGTCATGAAATGCACCCTGGTCCTTCCAGAAACCTCCTTCCCAATAAACCTGTGCTCTTCCCCCATTCTCTCTGGTTCTTCTGAAGTTGTTCCCCGCTTCTGAACTTTCCCCCACCTGGGCCCTTTCCTCGACAGCCCTCTCAGATTGTGGCAGGGGTTTGGGCAGCTCATCCCCAGGGTATCTGCAGCAGGCCAGCTCCCAGACAGCAGAGAAAGGACAGCCCCAGGCCCACAGGAGATTTCAAAGGGGTTGGTGAATGCAGACACCACAGGAGGAGGTGGGCTGGCCAGCAGGAACCACTGTTGGCATCCCCTCATGGAAGAGAGGAGAAAAAGAAAGCTGGCACTGGGGTCTGTTCTTTTGCCATGAAATAACTGGAAAAAAGAGCTGTCTGTTAAGGCAGGTAGCCATGGCAATGCACCTTCAGCAGTTTCCCCAAGGGAGCACACAGAAGGTGTTGCCCTCCTGTATCTGCTGAAGTGCTTGAGCTCTTCCCCATCTCTGTGTTCTGTGTTTCCTATATCTAAATGACTGAAGCTGTTAAAGTTAGGCCCAGACCATGGTCCCGTGACAGAAAGCAGTGATTAGCATCATTGTTATTGCAAAAAGACAACCATTAGAGGGGAAATTTGCTGTATTTTTCACTTATTTTCCAGCAGGTTAGGTTTACCTACGTGCCTCTGCCCATAAGACACACAAAGTGATCACAGAATCACAGAATCAGAGATCTAGCCCCTAGTCCCAGTGCAGTGGAGAAGCACAGTGAAACGGCTGTTCCCATTCAAGGGGCAGCTTGAAATGAGTGCAGGAGCAGGACTGCAGCTCCATTTGCGGTTGTGCTGGGCCAGTTGTCCCGCAGCTGTTCAGGGCTGGGATCCGTCAGTCGCTCTGTTCTCTGTCCCGGGGCTACTCCTCTTCTGGCTTGTACGTCAGAGGAGCTATATGCAAAACCAATCAACATCCATGGATTGTTCTGGCCAGCAATGTTTTTCATTTAAAGCCAAATGAAAAATGAGGTAAAGTTTGCCATACTTGCCTGATTTTTTTTTCTTTCTGTCACTTCTGTTTTCTTTGCTTGTGTGAAAAAATGGGAGTTTCAGTGTGAGGGAGGTGGATTTTTCTTGCTTTTTGTTTTGTCTGATTTTTCAGTCATTTATGAGACTATGCTGTTGTGTTTTCTGACCCACCTGATCCTGGACCAGGCTGATCTACAGTCTCATTTTCATGATAGCTGGCTGATCACCAGCACAGCTGAGTTAGGGGCCTCAATGAAAGGACCTTGACCCCCCAGCCAGCATCTCTTGAGGAATTCTCTTTGTTGGGTGCTTTCAGCTGAGGCCTCCCCCGAAGTCGAAGGTGATTTCTATTTGCCAAAGTGAGAAGACAACAGGAGGCAGAATAAAGATGAAAATCTAAGCAGTCAGTTGAACTTGTTCAGACTGATACCAGCCTGCGGTATTCAGGCAGCAGCTAACCCAAGGTTTCCCTAACCTTGGCAGAAGTGCAGGAAATAGTTGCAGGAGGATGAAGTGTTCTTGAACTGTTTCTCCAATGTATCAAGCACAAGCAGGCTATTCTTCAATATTAAGCACGTGCTTCTCTTTTCTTCCCCTTTAAAGAAACTTTTTATTGTAGACTATAAAAAGGGGAAAAAAAAAAATCAATCAATCTCTGTTTGTGGACCCCTGTGCTGCATCTACGCTGTCCAAGGACAAAGATGCAAATCAGGACCTCCCCAGCATAATAGCATTTATAAGGCAACTTTCTTGCTGAAGTCTTATAGCAAAAGAAAGAGCTGTGCTCAAGTGTTATTTTAAACAAAAAGGAAAAAAAAATTGACCACATTCTTTAAAACATCGGCTTCCCTGGATACATCAGAAACAGCATTCCAGATAAAAGCAGCATGATGTGAAAAGACCTGATCAGCAACAGATTGATGTCTGGGCTTGGGGACTAATGTAAGAACTTAAAGACTTGGCTAGAGAATATATCTTGAGACGCATAAACATATAAGAGGATGCCAAACCATGAAAGGCTTCCTTTGCACTGAGAATTCAGAAATCGGCGTGTTGACAAGCAGAGAAGCCAATGCTGCTAGCAAAGCACATAGGGTGATGAATAAACTCAGCTTTTGGGAGCCTAGGATGAGATCTAGAAAGGGGCCAACTGATTTAGCCATGTTTTTAAGTCTCTACACCCAGTATTTAGGTGTTGTCAAGCCTCAGACCTCCCTGCCCAGCTGCCAGTGATGACATCTCACGGACTGGAGCAGCCGGGTTTGATCCAGAAAGTGTGTGTTAGTGTTCAGTTCTCAGAGGGGATGGAGATACTTCCGAGAGACTGACTGCAGCAGGCTGGCTGAGCCATTTGTTGAGGCTATGGGCGAGTCAGGTTTAATTTCCTGCTCAAATGCGCTGCATTTTCTGGCTGTTGGCTCAGCAGTAGGCTTCTGGAGTGCCTCCCTGGAGCCCAGATACACCTCCTCCTGTGTACCAGGGGAGAGCCTGGAGGCTGTGTGGGATCTGAGCTGTTTTCTGGCTGGCACAATACGTTCAAGGCAGATGTGTGCCTCTGTAACTGTGACATCCCACCAGCCTCTCTGGAGCTACTGCAGCAGGAATGCTGCCTTGAAACGCTTGAGCCATAAGCAAAGTAAGTGAACAGAAACAGCTCATGCAACTCAAACATGACACCTGGCCACCCTTTATTAACTGGGGGAGTCTCTTTGGGATATCAGCAGAGAAGCAGTATTCTCTTGTGAGGAAAAAATGCAGTTTTCCTCCAACTGCACTTAAAATTGGGGAGTTCAATAATTAGCTGAGAAAGAACAGATTTACATATGAAGCAATATATCTATGGAAAGGTAGTTGTTAGATACTAGCTAATGTGCAGTCTGATTTTTGATGGATAAGCTAAGTTTAAAAGCTATATTCTAAGGAAGATGGACATCTTCAAAAATATGGGATGTACATAGGATGAGGAAAAAATAAACCCTTTACCTAAAAGAGCAACCTGAGAGGGCAATCCATGGGAAAAAACACTCATGGCTTCCTCCTTTGCATTTAACAAAAGCCTACCATGCGACCGCCCAAGATAAACACTGCCTTTTTCTGGTTTGGAAAAGATCTTGAATGTCCTTTAAACTTGTTGACTTGCTCCACTTTTGTCAGGCCTTCTTGCATAAGCACATTGATCCCAACACAATCATCCCTTGAGATGTACTCATGTTATTGTTAGGTACCTCCTGGGGGCTGAGCACCTACCCTGGGAGGATGCTGGTAAGTACTTGCAGGCACCTCTTCTTCAGCAAAGCGATCAACGTCTCTGCAGCTGATGGCTCTCATTCTTGTTTGGTTGGCAGGGATGGTGTCACTAAACTTGAGCTCACTTGTCACAATGGAATTTAATTATCTGCTGGAGAGAAGCCCTGACAGCTGTGGCGTAGGTTTTTCAATGTGATGTTGCCTGGATCGCAAGAAAAATATCAAGGGCTGGTGAGAACAGCCATGTTCTAAAAGCATCTCCGCCTGGGTTAGACCACTGCCTACCAAAGAGGTATGTGTGATTATCTTGAAGTTATTTATTGACTGTCATGTCAGATCGTGGTTAAAGTTTATCTTTACTGCAAGTTGTCCTCAGGAATTCTTTTGGTTCATCAAAAGTAACTTTTCTTTTCCAGGGCTTAGGTTGGAAGCACAGTGTTTGTTTACCACATTGCCCCTGGGCTTGCCTCTGGCTTGTGCTTCCTGGGGAAGAGGCAGTGGGTCTGCTGCTGGTTCCTAAAACACTGACATCTGTGATGGCCTTCTGTAGTGAAACCATTTTCCTAGCAGCAGCATCAGGTAAGAACTCATCATTTTCTTACGGTAATGGTTATCATTGATAAACTAAGGAAACGTGAACTGAAGAAAAGAGCAAGTGGTTTGTGTGTGTGTGTGTTTGTTTTGTGGTTTGTTTTTTTTTGATGGAATATTCCCTTAGCTTGGATACCATAGTATTGGGATTTTTTTATTTTTAGCTTTTTTTCTTCTTGACAAACAAGTACTCATACCAGCACCTCTCTAAGGTTGCTGACATGCTCTGAGATGCTGAAGGCACTTTTACAATAAATTCTGCTATATTCTTGCACAAGTACAGGAACCATACTGTGAATAGGAAGGTGACCCATCTGGCATTTGTTTGCCCCACTGCCAACCTTGGAGAAGCATCCAACCACCCAGATGCACACACATCTTTGGGAGCCTGGGTAGACCGCGATTTACCCTCTGACTTACATCCCTGAATCCACCTATCCCCAGGACCCAGGAACATTGTCCCTCAAACACTGAAAAGGGGCCTCTTTTCTCTGGGGAATCTGTGAGAGCCAAGCTATACCACACCAGAGGCTACCATGCATATCTTTTGTGAAGTCCTGGCCATGTCCCCTGGGCTTCAGATAAGCTCTCCCTAAATCACTGAATGTTCTGAGTTGGAAGGGACCCACAAGGATCATCAAGGTCAACCCTGAAGTGAAATGCCCACAACCTTGGCATTATTAGCACCATGCTCTGACCAGCAGAGCTGATGTCCTGGGGACCATGGCTGCAGTCCTTCTCCTCCTGGGGCTAAAGCAGAAAGCACACTGTGAAGGGTGAAGTCTTCTTGGCCCCAAGGATCTTTTTCTGTCTGGAGCCTTTCTGTATATTAAAGAATGGATGCTTGTGCACTCTCTATGCCACTGTCAGATTAAACCATGTGTGGTGCAAGCCACTGTTTCTTGTGCCTGTCATCCTGGAGCTTCCTGGGCTAGGTTTGGAAATTAGCCCACACAGCTGTACTTTCCAGGACTAGGCAGGGCAAGGACATCGTCTGTCCAAAGTGAGGAGGAAGGCACCTTTGTAAGGCCCAGTGCTGCTGCATCGAGCTGAAAAGGGATGACCTGTCTGAGGGAAGCTTTGGGAAGGAGTTTCCTCCCCAAAAAGCAAGTGTGTTGTAATCTGTTTACATTATTCTCTGTCAGCTTTCAATGGCTGCTATTAGGATTAGAAACAACTTGGAAATTCTGGAGTTAAAAGTATGTAAGTTGTATGAAGATGAAGATAATACTTAATAAACAAGAATACGTAGTAGGGAGGTTTTTTTCCATCCTTTTAATATGACTTTTAGACTTACAAGCTTTTATCTTATTTTATGAGGCCATCTGAAATAAATTAAATGTAACACAAGATGCTGTTAAAAAAGATTTTATGACATTGAGAACTGGTTCTATATTAGGACCAGATCCTACAAAGGCTTATTGATGTGAGCAGTTTTGCTCCCATAGATAAGCTATGGAGTCAGCTATGGCTAACCATTTAACTGCTCAGAATCAGGCCCTCATTTTGGATGCACTTCTCATTGTTAAGTCAATGTGAAAGTGAAATCTGTCTCCTCTCAAAAGGAAATTGCCAAGACTTTCTACGCTAAGATTTGGGATCTGTAGAAAATGAAGCCTTTTTATTTTTTCTTCCCTCCAATAATCTGTTCAGTGAACAAGCTGTGAAAAATAGTTCTGTATTTTTTCCATGTGATGCAGCAGACGGTAAATTTCCATTTAAAAGAATGATCAGAGTAGCTGCTGGCACTGAACTCTGTTGTCTTAGTCAAATCTACTTACAAAGAGTTTACAGCAATAAAATAGCTTATTATTTCACTCAACCAGAAATCAGATGAAAAAGGCAAAGGGGAAGCCTGAAGTAGGTTCATGGTCAGAATTCTTTTCTTCCTTAACATCTTGGGGTTTTTTTAATGCAGGAGTTGAGATCAGTGGTTTTATGTATAAGGAGGAGACTACTTCTTTTCACCTCTACTTTTGTATGCTGTGAAATAATCAAACTACACACTTCTATAGTGCCTTTCTTCTGGGGATCTGAAAGCACTTTACAAACATTAATTAAAGTCTCACAACACCCATGTGGAGGTAAAGGAGCATTGTTTGTGTATCTAATGCAAAGGCTTAACCTGACTCTTTAAGTACCCCACAAGGAAAATAATGGAATAGCCAAAGTAAATTAATCTAACTGAATTGCTGGGAGCATTTCTATGTGCACGTGTGTATGTGCATATATGTGTGAGTGTGTCTGTGTGCATGCGTGTGCCTGCATCTCTGTGCTGCTGGAAGCCTTAGACTGCACCTCCTCTGCCCTGCACGTCCTGCCGGTTGTTGTCTCAGGGGATTTGATGTGTGCTGCTGCTTCTCTCTGCATGATGCCTCTGGTCCATCAACAAATGTGTATTTTCCAAGAAACCTGGGGAAAGCTCGCATTGCCATTGATTATGCTAAGATTAGTTTTAAAAATTCAAAAGGTAGAAAAAGTCTTTTTCTTCATCACCGAATTTGTGATTGAAAATAATAGGTGGACAGTGAGGACCCAGAAGAGATCTTTACTGCCTGAGCTGGACCCCTCTGCTGGAGGCTCCAGCACCTCTCCTCTTTAACTGCCATTTGTTCTCAAGCCTGGTGGCCTTGTCCTTGCTGCTGTTGCTTCCAGAGTCTCCCCATCCTGGTGAGTTTTGGGTGCAGCACTTCAGAGAGAGCTGCAGGGTGTGCTTGGCTCCTGCTGGGGCTGCCAGCTCCCCTCCATGTCTGGGAGCAGGAGAGGGGCATCGTCCTTCTGCAGCTTAATGTTGGGCTTGGCTTGGCTACCCATAGTAGCAATGTCTACATTAAAATATGTTAAATTATTTTACAGACTTCATGGAAAGGGTGTTATCCTCCTTGAGAGGAATTTCTATCATCATTCCTGCAGAGCTGTATTCCCTGTACTTTGCCAGGTAGGTGCCAACCCCATGCCCTGATCAGGTAGAGTTGTGCTGAGCATCTCCACTTGTCTACCTTTGCTGCTTTGATATCCTGCTGCTGTGTCTCTTCAACCCCAGCTAAGGGCCAGAGCAGCCCCAGCCCAGAGTGTCTGACAGGGAAGGCTGCTTCATCACGGCTCTCTAGTTGCACAGGCAGAAATGAAAATGAAGTGAGGGAGTTAATCAGAATGGAGGAAACTCAAACTGAAGGACCAAGCAACTCTTGCTTCTATTTTCAGCTCAGTGCTGTAGTGCACAGGCCTTTCTCCCACTTGAGCAGCCCAGAACTGCTGAACTCTTGCAGACTGACTTCCTTAGACAAATCAGATGAAAAAAATTTCTACTAATTACAGGATGGCATTCTTTTCTTTCTTTGGGTTAAAGCTGTAGGGAAATAGGTCCACATGGCCACCATGAGTTTGAAAGGTAGTCAGATGGCTACTAAAAGCAAAAAGGGCCCCAGAGCCAAAAGCTTTTGTCAGCTCTAGTCCCACATGCTGTTACAGTCTAAAAATGCTTTTGGGTCACCAGCATTAGATCCTTTTCTTAATCTTCAGCATGTCTTCTTTCTGCTAATTTTACTTCCTCTGTCTGACAGAGGCTCTAAGATCTTCAGTGCAAAAAGAGCATCTTTTATCTTTGCAAAGTGTCATGCAAACTTAGGGTGGTATGTAAATATTTGATAATAATATTAGAGTCCTGGAGGAACATGTCTCCTTCCTTGCAGATGCAGAACATATTGTGGGAATTTGTGTACTCTTTAATTTCCCTGGGGAGGATTTCTCTGGTCTTTCATTTTCCAGTTGCCTCTGTCATCATCTTGGGTAAGGCTGTTAGGACACACTACTCTTGACTGGGAATTACTTAATTAGAATTGGACAAATAACTGCTTTTTCACCTGAGACTTTGAAAGAAACTCTCCTAAAATACAAGCTTCCTATTTTTCATGTTACAAAAATGGAAACCTTGGGGGGGTGAAATTGTCCAGAGGTGCCCAAAGAGGGGACATGTGGAGCTCTCGTGATGCCGGAGGTGGCTGATCTGTGCTCCCTGACAGTAGTGTAGGGGCTTCAAGGTGCTCAAGCTGGGGCAGCATCAGAGAAGACAGGCTGCAAGGAGCTCTGAGCTGTCCCCAACACTCTGCTCATTGACCCTTCTTACTTCTTCTTTTCAGTAGCCTAAATAAATTTTAAATAGTTTGGCTATATAAGTCGATTCTCTTTATAGGACGGTTTATACTGTACCTTACTTAAATCTTAAATTTTCTAATCATTGTAGCCAATAGCAATTAATTTAAAATAATTAAGACAAATATACACATTAAATTGCCAAGCAATAAATTTTTCTCATTCATTTATGACTTAATAGACTTCAGTGTATATGTTCAGCCTTTACTAATTGCACAGTTGACAACTCTTTATGACTTTGAGGAGTTCAACATTTTCTATCTTTACTGGCTGCATCCTCTAGCATAATCATAGTCTTAATTTTGTTTAACTTATGCTAAAGCAAAATATGAATCTAAACCACAGGAGGCAAATAAAACACGCCATTGTACAGTTCACTACATCTTACAAAACCATTTTACAACATAAGCCATCCACCCATTTTGTTCAATGGAGTAAATGGGATCTAACCATGCTTTAAGGACTGTGCTCATCTTTAAACTGATTAGTTCCTCTCCTTATTGCAAAACGCATGCATCTATACCAGGTCTAACGTCTAATTTTATATACAATTAAATGGGTTAGCCCTGTTGCCTCCAGCATAATCATATAATCATTGTTATTTACCTTGAGGCTTTTTGGGCAGGATCAGAGATCCATTTCTCCCCTCGCTGTGTGGTGTGGGGCAAGTCTCAGCAGGGAGGAGACCCTTTTGGGCCTGGTTGCTGCATGTAGAATGGGATGGAGATGCACAGAAGGGTCAAGTTCATGGTCTGAAGTCAGCGGGAGATCAAGGAAGACTGAGCCTCGTGCCTGGTGCTGGTTGGGCAGCAGAGATGGGGTGGGAAGATGGAGGTAGGGACTGGTGTCGATGGGGTCGTTGGAGGGGCAGGGACAGAGCAGTGCTGCAAGCTGTGCCCGTTTCCCTCTGTGCCAGATTTGGGGTGCTTGTCCCTAAGACAGGAGCCAGCCAAAGGCTGTGTGGATGGGGCAGCAAAGCAGGGCTGGAGGGCTCATGGGGCAGCTCTGGAGATGGGTCTGGTGGGGAAGAGCACTTCAGGGAGTGCTGTGAGGATGCAGGACTACAGTCACAGGCAGGTGCATTCTCCTGCCTAGGGCACCTACATGGTGGTGCGTCTTCCCTGCTCTGCACCAGGAGCAAGGAAAGCAAATGGTGGCGCCTTGACCAAAGGTTAATGCTTAAAAAAGTCCCCCAGGGCAGGGAGGAGACAGCTGGGGCTGGCAGCAGCTCAGCAGCTGGGGCTGAATGTCGGCCGGGAGCCCATTTGCTCATAGCAGTGCCTGGTTAAACCCACAGCCTCCACATGGCTTTAACCAAGTGTGGTGCAGCAATGCGAGCGAGGGGCTGCCTTTGGCATGAGGGCTCTGCTCGACCCTGCGATTAGGGGAGGAAGACTGAGATTTGCACTGGCAAACAGGCTTCCTTCTCTATTGCTTGGTCTTTTTTTTTCTTTTCTTTTTTTAAATCGTGTTTAACACTTCTACAATTTGGTGAAATTACAAGCCCACGAGGACAGAGGGAGAAGCCAGTCTGTTTAAAAAATAAAAAGAGGACATGATTACTTTGCTGAAGCTGTACTTTCTATTTTCTCTTCCAAAAGAGACAAAGGGAATAAATACTTAAAACCCAGTGGTGACGACAGTGAAGCAATCATGCAGTCGCTGGATACCTTTGTCTCAGGGAGGCATGTAGTCATTTTTACATGTCTGCCACTGGGTGTCAAACCTTTCTTTTCTTCCCCTTTCCATTTTGGATGGCCAAACTGATTATCTAAAATAGAAAATTAGCACACAATGGCTTTACTCTGTGATACCCCTTATGCAACTAATGGGCAAAGCTTGTTAATTGGTTGTAAATGCCAGCAGGTTGCCAAGATAATACTTCAGAAATAAGCGGGTATTCTGATAATTACAGCAATCTTCATCTATAAAAGCTTAAGTAGATGAAGTACTGGCTGGCTTAAAACCAAGATTTATCCCGCTGCACTCGCATTAAAAGAAAAAATAAGATGAAAACAATAATGTAGCAAAACAATTATATAGCAGGAAGCGTTGTAGGTTTTAGAGATTGTGAAAACTCAGAAAGTAAAACAGTGCTGTAATAACCAGTTATGGAAAAATAGGCCATTTACATTTGTGTATAATTAAATAGTAGGCTATGCAATTTCACTTTTTAAAGTAAACTGCCTTTTCCTTTTTTTATAGGGCAACGTAGCCATAATTGCTGCATTAAAGCTTTAATGAAAGAAAAAAGCAGCAGATCAAGATGACATGTAACATCCACATTTGTACTGTGGTGTTCTGCTTGTTTAGTAATGGGAAGCTACTGAGGAGATTAAAATTGCAGAATTCTTCTTAGTTTTTTTTCCCTGAAAATTGCTATAGGAAGATCATTCAAAGTCTAAAATACATACAATTTATTTTTCTACCTTCAATCCACAAGGATTTAATGGCTTTCCTAAATCTCAGAGTGTCTGAAGAAATACTTTCTTGCAAAAAGGGAGATATTATTTCAGCTCATCAAAATTATCAAAAGTAAGTGGCTCAAACTTGAAGCGTAGAGGTCTCACCTCATGTTTTAGACTATTACTGCAAATGTCGAACACCATTTTTTAACTCAGGGCTGCTTTTCAGCTTTCCTGTCAGAGTGATCAACAGGTTGATATATAATCTTGTTATTTGTCATTTTGAGATTTTTTTTTTCTTTTACATGTTACAAACAAATTGCAAAATATGGTATAGCCACTCTCAGCTGTGTTAAATCTCAAAATCGTGGGTGTGAGTTTTTAAACCAAAGTTTTGTCTATGATAGTGTAAAACAAGTGTTGATATTGGGGCAGGACAAAGCCTTTTAACTTTTTTTCTAATGACCTTGGGTGCATCTCATAGTCTGCTTTTAATCATTGATGCCTCTTACAACTGAGGGCATGTTTTGGCAAATTTTGGCACATTTTGTCAGGATTGGCTCAGAGACAGAGGAGTGCAGGGCAGTCCTGAGGGGATACTTTGCTTGGGCTTTGGGGGAAAAGGCAATGTCAGACTGGGATACCCTTCCTGCTGGGTGTTTTTCGTTCCTTGCAGGTAACAGGGATCTGCCCCTGGGTAGTGCTGCTCTTCTGGAGGTTTGGCCCTTCCCTTCTAACTCCATGCAGAGGCACAGGGGCTGCAGAAAGCCCTTTCCTGGTGGCTGAATGCATGTGCCTGGCATGGTCCTGGGTGCAGGGCACTGACATCAGAGCAGATCACACTGGATTTTTCCAGATGTGGAAAATAGGCTGTGCCATGCCCTCTGGTAGGGTCATCCTGGTGGGACAGTGGTGGATGTGCTGGAAACAAGGCGCACCATTCTGTGGAAAGTTAGATTTGCATGCATGCATTGTCTCACAGCTTATCAAATACTTGATGGAGATGTCTTTCCTCTGTGTGGTCATGCAACATCAACTCAAAATTTTTCTCACACATTATCCATAAAAAAATAAAAAGGCCCAGTGCACCACTAGGGATAGCTTGCTGTGCCGACATACTCCTTACATTTTGGCAAATCAAGACGTGCACCTTATCACCTAAACCCTCTGGGAAAACAAAGTCTGACAGCATAGGGACTGCCAGGGGAGAGGGGTGCGAGGCCAGCCCTGCTGCCTGCCAGCCCCAGGCCCTGCACACATAATGGACTTTCCTAGTTAGTACATAATATATGGCACTTGTCCGAAGTGTGGCTGCAGGAACCAGCGGAGGAAGAAATAACTTGATGAGATCCTTTAATGGATCTCTCTCCCTTGTCTTCCAGGAACAAAATAAATAGGAGACTTTTTCAACCGGCATGTATTTCCATTTGTGCTTTAAAAATTCATGAGCATAGGTTTCATATGATGCTGTAGTTACTATGGTAATTGTTTATTAATCTGGAGGAGCTTGGTAATTACCACAGCACAGTTTATATAACTCAAACTCAGAGTTAAAGTACGGTTATGATTTCTTTGCACATCCATCTTTTAGACACTTTTTTCAACTTTTTTTAATTTTTATTTAACAGAATATGCATTTTCCCCTCTCAGTTCTACTTTTATCCAAGTGCGTACATTTCTGGAAGTGTAGAAAGAGTGCAAAAATGACAGAGAAAAGCTTGCTCAGAGTTGGCAGGCCAGGACAGAAAGGAAAAAAAAAATGTGCAGAGTTAAGTTGCAGGTGAATATTTTTTTAATTAAAAAAAATGATGTCATTCTCTTTTCCCTGAAGGATGGCTCATCCGTGGGAGGGCAGCAAGGGGCAGAGGAAAGAAAGTGGCAAAGTGGGGGTGTTGCAGGAGCCCATGTGTCCAGCCTGGGACTGTCCCCCCAGCTGAGCCTGAGGCTGAGGGATGTGGGACTGAGTGAGTTCTTTTGTGCATTGTCCTGCAGCTCGGTGTTTGTGTGAGGCAGAGGCACACAAAAAGAAAACCACACATGCCGGACTAAGGATGAATGGCTGGCTGGCTTTGGCATTGGGGTTTTTTTTGGTGTTGCATGTGGTTTTGCTAATGGAGAATGCAGGAGTGGTGAGGTACCTGCCAGGTACACTCTCACCCTTCAGAAACCCCTGCCAGCTCTCCTCAGCCCTGACAGTCTCCCAGGGGCATTTACTCGCCTTTCCTGGAGAAATTTCGTGTGAAGATTGAGTTTATTCATTCAAAATTTGTGAAGCTCTCCAGAAACCCAAGAAATAGAAAACCATGTGAGTGTTTTTCAGTGAATTTGTTTCTTTTATCTAAAAGCTCCTTTATCCCAGAGGGTGAAAAATTTTGCCCAGTGTGAATTTTGTTTCTGTGGTGCTTCTAGTTGCGAGACAAATAATGGCCATCAGTTCATTCTGTGGGGACCCATAAGCCAGGAGCAGCCCTGTAGGTGGGCAACCCCTCCTCGCCTGTCCCCGCTCTCTCCTGCCGGCTTGTGCGGCTGGCGGGCTGGAGAAACTCCCTGGTCGGCCTGGCTTCATTGCCGAGAGATCCACATTATTTATATGGAAAAAGTGCAGGATGCCATCTCCTCGCTCGCTCTGCCTGCATAAATTGCGCGTGTTTATTATTCATCGTAACACAGCACATTCTCTGTTTCTGTGTCACTTGTCACTAATCACTTATGCATCTGATGTGCGGATCCAGAGCAGGTTCTTAAGCATTCTTGGCTTCAAAACATAAGATATGCATGGGTAAGAGTTTATCCCACCCCCAAAATAACAACTTTGATACATTTTCAAAAGGGAAAGTGCATATGTTACAGTACTCAGGAGCAGCAATAACCAAACTAGCTGAGAAGTGACACGGACTTGGGTTATTTTCTTGTTGCTTTATTTTTTCTTTTTTTTTTTTGGTTTCTCTTTAGTATTTCATGAAAGTGTGTAAAAATCTTAACATTTGAATGCCACACGCTTCGTTCTGCCTGCGAGATAAAGGACATTTCTCTAAAAGAAACATACGCTCCTTGTTCCTTGTTTTGATTCCCTGTACAGCTTGTCACAATGCATTTACATTTTGCCCATACATTTGGATTTGCAATCCGAGCTGTGCTTTTGAGGAAGGGATGCAAACTCTTTTCTTTGACTTTTGGATGTCAGTTGGGCACTGAGTGGAGCGGGGCAGGCACGGAGGGCACAGGCTGCACGCACACCCCTTGCAGCTTCCACTGCAACCCATGGCCCTGGGCCCCAGCAGCTTCTTCCTGAGGGGCTGCTGGCTGCATTGGCCATCAGCTGGGAAAGGGTTCTTTCCTGGAGCTTTTGTCTCCTGTTGCACCTCACACCCTTCCCAGCCTGCCTCCCAACCCACAGAAACTAACTGCCAAACTGCAGTGGACGGTGGCACTGTGTCTACCCCACCTTTTCCCTGCATATTTCTTTCTCCTTGTAGACTCTGGGAAATGCCAGAAATTCCCCTTTCCTTGTCTGGATCTGCTCTAGGGAGCACTGTGGAAATGCTGGCAAACCTGGGAACCCTGTGTTTAACAATACCATGCTTTTCCCCTTCTCATGCGCTGGATGAGTGGCACTAACAGTGTGAGGCTGGGGATGCAGAGAGACCCCAAACAGCCTCAGAGGGCATAACATTGGCACAGAGTCTTCTGGAATCCGGGTACCACTATGAATAATGGTCATTCATCTGGGCAAATGCCATCTCTCAAGTTCAGAATACAGAAAACATTCTTGCATCTTCTGGTAGTTCCTGATTGCTCTGTAACTCTGCAAACCTGGAGAGCACGGCCAGTGCAGGGTCCATCTATAGATCTCCTCATGAGCTCCTGCATCAGAACCATGCAAGAGATGATGGCTAAACCATGTCTCCACTGGTCTGTGGCTCACCTGCACCACGCTAATCTGCAGTACAAAATCTGTGATATTGGCCTGGCCTTGTGGGAGGGCAATGTGCAGAGCAGCTGCCAGAACAATAGCCTGGGATGAATATATTAAATTTAATGTCCTGGAATCATAGAATGGTTTGGGTTGCAAGGGACCTTAAAGATCATCTAGATCCAGCCTCCCTGACTTTCTTTTTTGCACCAAGCATCTGCAGAGTGAACATTATGTACTGTAGAAATACTAAAAAAGTCATAAATCTGGTCAAAGTGTCTGATGTGAATGTTTGCTTCTTCAAGGCTGCTGAAAAAGAAGCCTGCTTACTAACCTCCACAGCTGGAAACACAAGGGTTTCATCCAAGGAGAGAGATAATTTTAATTGTTCCTTGTTCTGCTAATATCTGATGGGAACAATCTTACTAACGACTTCCACTTGCAAGTTCCTCCTTGACGGTGTAGTGAAGTCAGCCCTATGATAACACCAGAGAGGCAGCTTGAAATTAGGATACAGAAAACTGATGCCAAAAATATGTCAGCTTGGAAGGTCATTAAGAATTATCCATTTGTGCATGTTCACATGCCAACAGTACCTTAAGTGATTACCTTAGAGGAATGGATTTGTCTAATGAACATATGAATTAACAATATAAAATTGTGATTGGTAAATCAGATAAGAATTTACAATTTGCTAATGCATCTAACTGGAATGGAGTTTCATTGGATGTGAATGAGAGGAGCTGTTGGTGTTCTTTGCTAAAAATGACTCCTGGTGGTATTTTTCCATTTTGTGACACCACAGTTGTAGGTGACTGATCTAAAAACCAGCCTGCCTGTACCTCAGGCAGGGACACGTTGTTCCAAAAATCTTGGCTCATCATTACCAGTAGTTATCTTTTAAACCTTTCCACCTCCACCTTTATTGATCTTTTGGGGTTTTTTTAAGCTCAGCTAAGAAATTAACCTAGACTGGTATTGGCAGACAGATGATGGGGTTTTAATGTAAGAGTTGGTAGAATCCTGGTTAAGTATTTTTACTTTTAGGCATTCAGACAAAAGCAGCTGATGTTTAACTCTGCTTTTCTGCATGGACATAGGTCAGGAGGGAGTTTTGGTTTTTGTTTCTGAAAGATAGATTACATTAGTATTTTCCTGAGTTGTGGATTATACCTCCTTCACAAAGAGTTTTTAAAGTCTAGAAGAGCAAGACGTTTAGATTTAAAAAATATGTGGTACAGCTGGGCATTGTTTTCTTTTCCTTCTAAAGCTCTATCCTTGTAGCAACCAAGATCAGTGCAGTCCACACATTGTTTTTTTACAATAAGCTCTAATTGGCAGATAGAATTCATTTGACATTTACAATAAACTTTCCGTGATTCCTTGCTGCATCTTCACCTTTTTGGGCTATGTCTGTTTGGGTTTGGGGCATTCCTAATGCACAAGGTAGCACCAGCTCTACAAAACGCTGTTAAAGCTGTTGCTAGTCTAGCTCTTGTCAAACTGCATGTTAAAGATCTAGATAATAAGAAAGTACTAAAGGAGTTGTTACATTTCATTACTCTGTGTCATTAATGTCTTCTTATGTGCTAATGAACCAAAGTTAGGTCATAAATGTCTTTGCAATGTAAGATTATTGAGGGTTTCTTTGACTTGATATAAAGGGGTAACTTCAGCCTGTTGGGTCTGTAGTGCCCTAAGTACCACTTCTTTTGCAAACTAAAAATTGCCAGAGTAAAATCTACTGTTTAATTGAGGTGGAAATTTCAAGGAATGCTTGATTTCAATTTTACTATTAAAATTATTTGGGTAACAATGAAATGGGTAACATCACTTACCAAGACCCTGCATGTCATTTGACCAGGCTGATTTGGGGCTCTCCGGTGCATTCCTGGCTGTGGAGAACTCCATGAGGGCATCCAAGGCACACACACACACAGAGTGAGCAGCATCTTTATTTGTTGGTAACATTACAGGATGTCCCAGGAGGCTTCTAGGGGGAATACTGGATGGAAAAGTGCCTCCAGAGTCATAACCCTCCCTTCTGTTTTCTTTTTTCCTATACCTAGCAGCTGTTGATTTGATTTTTTTGCACTGTTTTTTTGTCCCAGATCCATGGCACTTTCATGACATGTAATTTTTAGAGGGAGAAAATGCCCCAAATGTAAAAATTGTAGTAAGAGCATGAAGGAAAAAGCACTTGCTTGCTGCTATATCTGGAAAACAGTGCACTAAGAATCAGTGTATACTTTAATGATGTCTTTGTGCCTATGAACATTATGGATAACACAGCAGCCAAGCTGCATTATACAGCAATGTGTTGGATTCTCAAGGGGAGGGAAGGGGAGAGGGAGCCTGTCAGAGCTGCCCCATCACAGCCAGTGCCCTCTCCCTGGGAAGGGCAAGGTTTGGAGCTCGCTGTGTGAGCTCAGGAAGCCAGAGCATGGTTGTGCCTTGCTGTGCTGGAGTGGCGGCTCCTCGCACGGGAAGGGAGCGGGAGGCAGCTGCACAGGGCTGCAGCCCTGTGCCGCACAACGTCCCGGGAAGCTGAGCAGAGAAGCATGACACAAGCCTTGAAACATTTAGGGAGGGGGCATGTTATTTTAATATCCTTTTTTGTGCTTAATAGGAAAGAGGTTTGTGGTTAATTCTTTATTATCTCCGACAGCAGTTCTCGCTTCGGCTCCTCTTTCTTTAACTGCCAAGCTAGCATTTTCCTTTTTTATTGCTCCTTTCTTCGAGGTTTGCTTTGGAATAGTGCCAGTTATCATTTCCCATTAGGGCAAATATTGCATCAAACTCATGATTAGGGATTTGAGGGCTTGGGAATATCATTCTCTAACATTTGTCTTTCATTTTCTAAGTCTTTTTCTCTCTCTTTGTACACACACATATGAGCACATGCCTGCATATCTGTGGAGATACATATGTGTATATATATTTATAGAGAAGAAGAAAGAGTGTGCTGCATGTGCCTGATTACACGGGTAGGTTTACATGTATGCATGTGTCTATTTGCATGTAAAGTTTAAACCTCATCTCCTAGACAAAGGAAAAGGGAAGAGCTTTCTCCTCGTGTGCGATTTCAGAGGACTCAGAAGGTTAATAAAGGAGAAGAATAACAGATTTGTTTGTATGTTTTGGGTTAAATACTTCAGTTTTGCAGAGAAGGAAGGTGTTAAGAACACACACTGTGAGTGTGGAGATGAAGCCACTGCTAGGGAGCTGCTATCAGTTTTACCGACCCTACAAAACTGGGAAACAACACTGCCTATTTTTGAGTGTGCCTTTTCTGGTGCCTTTTCTATTACCTTTACCTGTACATATATAGTCATTTCATGTCTAGCACATCCCTTGAATAAAGTGGCAAAAAATACTACATTTCTAGAAATCAACTATTCTGCTGTATGAACATATGCTGCACCAACTATACTGATGTACTATATAGATACTAGGGCTCTAATTTGGACATCCTGAATTTCTCATTAAAGGTGCCCATTTATTTTTGGTTAAATGTGGCTTAAATGTCTCAAGGCAGACAAGAGACTGTGCTGGGCATGAGCACTGATTTAGGCTTTAAGGCATGTGGATTCTGGCTTAATCTACCTCTTCCCTTGCTTACCTCCCAGTGCTTAGGCACTTCTGAGATGTTCCAAAATCTTTCCAGCTGCCACCTATTTCTCATGCTGGCTCACGAAACCCAACATCCACTTTCAGTGCCTAATTTTAGGAGGATTTTTGAAGAATATATTTTTTTCCTGGTAAAACTTTGCTTACGCCTGGCCTGGGGGAAGGCGTGTTACAGGTGGTTACCCCCACCTGGTGCCCTTGTGGGAATGGGAACTGTGGTGATGCCTGGGGTCTGTGGTCCCCCCCCCACCGCTCTCCTGATCCCCCTCCCAAAAAAGGGTTCCCAAGAGCCAGGCACCATCCTACTTCACACCCGGCAAATCACTTAACCTCTCAGCACGTCAGCTTTCGCAGCTGTTAACACGGGGAATGGTTTTATTTCGCCTCCTCTCGTAAAGAGCATTGCGGCTCTGATCGACCCGAGGCCAAGCATTATTTCCACTTACAGATAAGTTGGATTTCGGCAGCTGGTGAGAGGGAGGCAAGCACATTCATCTGGGTAAAATCCCCTGGCTGGAGAAATAGCCAACGGGGAAGTTTTATAAGGCAGGCACAAAGCAATATCAGCAATATCCAGAGCAAATCTTGTATCAGAGTTGTCATTTTTGCTCTGACCTGGCAGTGGTCGGCTGGGGAATTGGGGGGTCTGTGAGGAGACTGGAGCAGGCGAGCAGCAGAGCGGTGCTGGCCAGCTCAGCTGGGGTGGTGTTGACACTCACAGCATCCGACAGGTTCCTAAATACATATATTTCCAGGCAGCCAATTTGCCTCCAAAAAATTTATTCTTCAAGGCTTGTTCCCATCTGCCAAAAGAAAACATGTCATTTATAAAAAACCCCGAAAATCTAACACTGACAGACAGGATTGCGTTGTTGAGCTACAGCCCTCTGCTTTTACCTGAGCCAAGCACCGGAACCGTGTGGAGAGACAGCCCTGTCACCCACATACTTTATTAACAGTTAGCTCTTAATTGTGCTTTTCCTTTTATTCACAGTTAACCCTTTCTTTTTTCCAACAAATACTGGACTTACTTCATTAAAATTTCTGCAAAAATGAGCCCAGGCAAAGTGACTCAGTCACTGTGCAGATTACATACAAAGTCGCCTCTTTTCCTGCCCCTAGTACGATGGCTGTAAGTTAAAATCACTACAGTAATTTTAGTAATTTATGCTATAATCCAGACTGATAAACTTGACTCCCTGTTTCTAGCTCTGCCCTGCTTCTTCTGCCCTCCCTTCCTGAAAATAAAATCATGAGCCCCCCCATGGGAAAGTTGAGAAAAGGTACAGTAAACTCCCAGTTATTTTAGAAGTCTTTAAGTGATTAAGGCAAAAGGATGGTTAATTATAATATTCTGAAAACACAGCTGCTAAAAAAAAAGTTTCCAGCAGCCACCAACTTATTATTTTGTCATCATCTTAGACATACTTATGACATATGGGAAAAATAAAAGATTAAATCTCCATCCCCAAACTGCCCCCACAGCCACGAAGTCCTGGAACTAGCAACATCTTCTGAAAGAAGGAGGCTTGGCCTGACTCCCTGCCAGTGTGCGCAGGGGCGGCTTCCAACCCCACGTTCACTTTCACAGCCTTGAAAGCTGAATTTACTGTGGGGTTTGCAAAACATCAGCTGGGAAAACTGTGGCTAAATCAAGAGCAGCCACAGTTTGCCCAGGAACAAATATCCCAGCTTTGGCCATACCAGTTTTCTATGCACTCTCGCTCATGTTTTCATTTCTCACACACCACAGAAATAGAAAAGTCTTTGCTGGTATTGCCAGTGGGGCTGAATTATGGAGCCCCATAAACATTTTCACTTCGCCTCAGTAAAGAGCAGCAGCCTTCTCTCCATGTCCACATTGTTGAGGCTACCTCAAAAATAAATCTGCCTACAAGAGGAAACCACAGTGTGTTTCCCAGAGGCGGATGGTGCCTTGGGTGGGGAAAAGATTTTCTATCGCCAGTCTATCCATATGTGAGTGAGGAGCCCTTGGTATGGCGTGGCACCCAGGAAGCTGGGTGGCAGTGGGCGACTGTTATTGTCAGCAGTGTTATTTATACTGATGTGCTTTAAAAAAATCACCATTATAAAACTACAGATCAAGCAGGATGGCTTCTAACTTATGATCAAGGTGGAGACTGCTGAGGAAACCAGAGACACTCAAATAAAAAGTAGATGTTGCTTCAAACGCAAACCAGAAGCTGTGGTTGCACGAGTGGCACAGTAGTGTCTGTGGTGCCTTGGTGAGGAGACCAGACTTTCTATGAGTAAGGTCTGACCATCCCCTTATTATAACCAAGCCATAAGCAACTAAGGAGCACAAGATTAACCTTTGTGCTTTAGCAATCTACCAGCTATACATACTGCAATACAATTTCTTTTATTTACATGGGAGGCAGAGACCATGGCTGTGATGGTGTTTGCACAAAGCTCTGGTGAAAGAAGCCATACACACTGGGAGCACAGCAGTATCCCTCATTTCCCAGTTTGAGTATCAACTATTCTGATGTGGGAGGAAAGAAGGCGTGCCAGCCCACTAAAGAAACACTTCCAGCTCTTTATAGAGAAATGTCGTTGGAGGTTTAGAAAAATACAGGCCCACGTTGGTTCCAAACACTCCAGATTTGTCAGTGGGACATAACAGAGTGCTGGCATTGCTTGGCATTACTGCTCCTGCAGTGTTGGTTCTGCATAGGGGCTGACAAGTGCCTGTGCTGCAAGTGGCTCTCATGACACCCCAAGATCCAGAACGTGCCTGTGTGTGCCTTTCTCCCAGCTGTTCTTTTCTCCAGTGTCCCATCACCATGGGCTAAGCACCCACAAATAGAGCTGACAGTGCTTGTCAGTGAGATTTGCAGCTCGAGTCTCAGGAGAAAGGAAAGTTTGGGCACCTGGGAGATGACACCCATCCTGAAGCTAAACGTGCAGATTTTTGAGGTGTGAGAGTAATGGAAACTGTATGGGCTTGTGTACATTGGTGTGTACATACTGGGGCTACCTGGCCCAGCTCATGCAATGCAGAAAGCCTCCCTACAGTCTCCCCAGAGCCTTCTCTGCCAACATGTTCTTCCCATGCTTGCCACTCTCCAACTCTTTTTTTCCTTTGGAGCAGTTGGGATGTCATGAACACCAAGCTATAATGTGTAACTATTTGGTGACACAGCCATGGCACCAGCTGGTGACCTGCGTGGAGCTGAAATCTGCTTCATGGAGCACCAGGGCTCTTTCCCTGGGGCAGGAAAGTGTCTGATCCCTCCTCTCCACTCTATGATACCACTTGTTTCACAAAAAGTAATGCAACAAAGTGGATGCAGCAGCAGGGTGGGATGGTGCCTCACCCCAAAGCCACTCAGGCTAGTGGAGGTGGTGTCCATCACTCTGGAGCCTCTGGGAGAGGCCAATAACAGCAATAACACCATCAGAATTGTTCTGGTGTGCTCTCAGGCCTGCAAATCCCACCAGCAGCCACCTTCGGGCTCACACCAGTGCCGGGGAAGGTGTGCTGGCTTTCTGCTCCTCACAAAAACACCTGTCTGCACTCAGGAGGTTTTCCTACTATTTCCCAATAAAGGCTCATCCAAACACCTTTACTGTCATCATAGCTCGTGTTAACCGTATAACACAGACCAGCTTAAGCTTATAGTGCTGTTTTTTTATAGAGGAGCATTTATTTCTTGTATCAACTCTCAAGGATGTTTTATCTGTTTTATATCCCATTGAATCCTCTGTGAAACTGCACTAGTTTACAATAATTTTATTACTTTATTAATTAAACGTTTTCCAACAAGCTAGCTATGGCATTTCTTATCATCAAGGGTTCCATTAGTTTTTAATGGTGTGAGACAAAATTACCATTTACCCACATGCAATTTAAGAAGCATCATTAACACAGAGAAAGCACCAGGTGGGATTTCTAATAGTTACTGTTTCTCATTTTTGTTTTTATTTAAAAAGAATAACTGGTTTTGAGGTTTTTGCTGCAAGGTTGCCAAATCCTCACTTTGTTTTTTATGTTCAAGATAATTTAAAATGATGTTCTTCTATCTCCTTAGGCTCTTCTCAACACTATTTCCCGTATCAGCACATTGCGTGGTGCGTACGCAGTGTCTCGCTGCAGCCGGGTGAGTGTGTTGTCTGCACAGTAATCACCAAGAACAAAGACTCATCTGCACGGTCAGTGAGCAGGGCTGGGGGGCTGTGTGTGCACACGTGTGCCTGAGACACTGCCTGGCTTTGCAGGGCTGTGCCAGGAGGGAGCTGAGCCAGTGCAAGCCCCAAACCACACGCAGCTCCCACCTTGTGTGGCTCACGGCCCACAGGCGCTTGTCACCGGTCCCACAGGAGCCGTCCCAAACACAGGAGAGTGTGCATGGCTCCTTGGCCATGCTCGTCCATGGCATCAGGGACCAGCACTGTGAGGACAGAAGTGGCAACCTGCCTTTTTAAAGTTCTTGGGAAACTTTGACAGTTTGATACTTCGATACTGGTGTCCCACGTGAAAGACGAGGGAAATCCCAAGACTGTAGTAAATATTTATCTCAAATGAAATGAGAATAATTAAATGGCACTTTCAATTACTATATTCTATTCAATTATGCTGACTATTAACTAATTGCTGACTCAGTCCATTTACATGTTAATAAATGTCTGTGTTTAAGGTCCTCCTTGGTTAGTTTTCTAGGTTTAACAATAAGGAATTACTGCTCTCTTTTTCCCAATGAACTCATTGCTTTTGCCTAATTCTGTGACCCCCTGCTACCACATATGGATGTGGGTGGTGCAGCCCTGCCCCTGGCCGTGGGGCACGTGGTGGGTCCGAGCTGGGGCCTCGCCGGCGAGATGGAGCGCGAGGGTCCAGATGGTGCCCGATCCCATGAACCGCCGAGCGCGAAGCGCGCGGGAGGGTGTTAGGGATATTTAGTGGGATGTGTTTGACAAGGTGTTTCCTTATTTAAAGGGGAGGGGAGGAAAAGGCAGATGGTGTGGCTGCTTCTAATGACATTCCCTGGCTGGGTTTTTTAACAGCAGACATAAGAGGGGCATAAGCACCTGACGCGCCTGTCTGCTTGGCTGCTGGGAGGGAAGGGACCCTGACAAAACAGGTCCCACTGCCACCCTGCTACCTGTTCTACTTATTTAATATGCCAGGGCACCTGGTGAGGCTGATGGAAGGGTCTGTCCTGGGCCAAAGTCCCCAGAGCCACTAGTCCTACCCTGCTGCAGTGTTTGCCATGTCTCTCTGTCGTGCCACACAGCTTGGGGAAACAGCTCTTTCCCAGAACCCCACCACCCCTGTTTTGCTTCCCTGAACCCCTCTCCCTCCAGCCTCATCCTGTCTTATTTTCCTGCTCTCTCAGCCCTCTTCTTGCCCAGGTGGCTGTGCTGTCACTGCCAGCACTGTGAAGGTCTGTCCCACTGCAGGTTGGAGCTGCTGCCTGCCCAGTGGTGTCCTGGAAACACCTGGGGTGATGCTCTGGGTGGGAGAAGGGGGATTACAAGTTCTGTTTTCCTCTTGAGGTTTTTAAGCACGTTACAATCAGAAGTGGTCTGTTTTTTTTTTTCGTGTGTGTGCTTAGGAGCATCTATTAAAATAGAAACAAATTCTGAATTTCCTAAATGGGCAGATAATTGTTCCATGACGGAGAGCAAACAAATGCACAGGGATGTCCTCTGCTTTAAATGTCTGCTGCACTGAACTTCTGGCCAGATAAATTTCTAATTAATTTGCTTGTGCAAGACATGGAACAAAAGCTCTGATTATATATTAGAGCAAGAGGTGCAAAAATATCTTCCTGCATGATTCCACATTATTTTACTCCTTGCCTGCAAAGGGAATCTGGGGTGGCTGTCCTGGGGGTGATGCCACTGCAAGCCCCAGTGGGAGTCACCAAAGTACCCTGACGCCCCTCAGCATGCCAGGGGGTGGGACAGTTCCCGCCACCCCCTGCCAGTCTGTGGCAGGAACCCCCTGCCTGGGCCGGCTGGGTGGGTTTGGAAGCGGTGCCAGGCGGGCAGGCGGGCAGCGCAGAGCTGTGACTGGCACTTTATGCTAATGGCTCAGCCATTATTTATTCCTTTAGAATTCATTACAATCGCATTATTTGCGATCGGCTCATTTAGTGCCACGAATGCATCCGTAGGATTTTTTTATTGTGACCTAATTAATAATGAATGATTCTTTTTTTGAAGCGCCGCCGAACGCAGGGTTCCAAGGCAGGCGCAAGAGTTCCAGCGAGCGCCGCTCGGCTGCTCCGTGTGCGGGGACAAACGTGACAGCAAGAGCTGCTCAGCCGCCCTGGTCCCACGGGCAGAGGCCAGGCAAGGGCTGTGCAGGCTCCACGCAGCTTCCCTGTGGCCAGCAGCCCCCAGCCCAGGCGTCCTGTGCAGCTGCAGCTCCAGCTTTCTTTCTATTCAGAGTACATTTCTTTTTGGCGGCAGCAACTCAGAGCTGACTCTTCTACCAAAACCAAAGTTGAGCACTGACCTTGTCAAAAGCAGGAAAAAACTTCAACGGTATTTTGGGGAAATTCTGTCTCAGTTTTCGTTGACCAGGAATATATTTGGGTATTGTAAAGCTGTACAGGAAGAGAAGATCTTCGCTGACAGAAAATCTTCATTATTTTACTTGAAGTAAATATTTTCTTTGAACATGGTACTTTATGAAAAGCCCCCAAAACAAAGCAAACCAAAAAACCCACTTAACTTTTTTTACATGAGATTTCCAGAAATACATAAAAAGTAATTTTATTTTGAAAGTACTGAAGTGACATCGACTTTTCTAATTTTTTTCCCTCCCAAAGAACCTTGGCAATACCCAAAAGAATACACTCTCTTTTTTCCCAAGAAAGTTCTCACCCAAATCTTTTGCCAAGACCTACTTTTACGTGAACCCATGCCATCCATCAGCTCCACTTCACACTGACCCTGAGCCTGGGTAAATGTGGCACCACAGCGCAGAAACGGCTTCATCCTTCCCTACTCAACACCTCCTTGCTATAAATGCTTCAGTTCAGCAGCAGGGATGTCAGTTCACACTGATCTCTGGCTAAATTCGTTCCTGGAGGAGCAGTGCAGGGAAGTCCCTGTCCTCTGGAAACCCATCTCATCTGAGCAGGTTGATCTGCACCATGTTTTTTTATTTTCACAAAGTCACATCATTTCAAATCTCCCTGTGGAGCAACAAGCACATTTTAAAAATACTTGTGAAAGCCTATAAATAGTTATAATGATATAAATAACATTTTTGTGAATGCAAACCTACCCCTGTTTCCCACAAGCACAGCCTGGGGGGACCCACAGCGTGGCAGCTCTGGGTTCAGACACATGGGAACATTCACTGGGAAGCGACAGCTTCTCCTCTCCTCCCACCAAGGGTACACCCACACCCCTCACAGCATTCCAGGGGCTCATCTGCCTCTGGGCAGAGCCAAGGTGGTGGCTGCCAGCATGGTTTGGGTTTTGCAGCAGGAGCCTTGCTGCTCCCAGCCACCCTGACAGGCAGCACCAAGACCCACACGGCAGGGAAAAGCCCACCCGTGGGCTTCATACCTTTGACACAAGTACTGCAGGCAATTTCAGATTTTTAATGCTAAACCAATGATCTTGTTTCATTTTGTTACAATGGATACCTATAACTCCAGTAATCAACCTGAACTAATAACTTTGTCTAGTTGTGGACTAATTTACAGATAGAGCTAAAGTTGTGACATGTTATGAATTTTCTTTTATGCTGCCATTGTTGGCTAGATTGTGAGAGAATGATTCTCTTGCTTATCCCTGCTGAGAGTTTCAGGTTGGCATAAGACCTTAAATCCTTTATGAACAGCTACAAGACAAACACATTAAGTACTTGATAACATCAAGTCATAGAATATTTTGCACTAATACTTCAGGACCAAATTTTCTGAAAAAAGGTTACAGCAAAGAAGGATTTTTTGAAATCTATTTTTGCTCATGGTGTGACATTTTAAATAGCAAGAGAAAGGGCCCCTTACCCACTCCCTTTGCAAAACCTCCCAATAGTGCCAAGCCACTGCAAGGTGGGAAGTCCTCCTGGGCAAGCAGGATCTCCTGCCTGTGCTGGTGCATGCTGCTGCAGGGCTGGATTTCTCCCACACATTGCAAATGGCTTTAGGTCCTCACAGGGCAAATGACTTCAGCAAAAGTCCTTTTAGGACTAAAAGTAAAAGCCTTTTGTGTGAGAAAGCACGTAGTGGAAACTCCTAAGTTAGGACATGTCTGTGCAGCTTGCTGCGTTTGGCCATCTCATTCCTCAGGTATCACTTAGGACGGTCCCACAGCAGCATTTATGTATAGAAGACTTGGGTGCACAGAAATTTTCAAGGAAAGAAGGAAAGAACTGAAGGCCTGAACCTTTTGTTCAGTGCATGGGAAGGTGTAGGAAGTTGTCAGGAGCATCATTGTCCCACCAGTGCGCACAGGAGCTGCCTGTCCCCACCACAGAAGTGACAAAAGACTGTGTGATAACATCTCCCTCAGGTTCGTTACAAAACTAAAACGTATGTCCATAAGGTGCCTTCAAAGTCTCAGAAAGAAACCACCAACCATGGTTACTGTAGAGGCTGCTACCTCCCTGAGAACACAGTGCCAGGAGCTCAGGAGCTCTTCTCCAGCAGGGCCACCTGAAGGGTTGCACATCACCTGTCCCTTTGTTTTTTCTAAATAAACAGAAGCAAGCTACTCTGGCTGGTGTGCAAAATCACATAACACAGCAGACAAGTCAAGTGATGTCTTCTTTGTTGTGCATGTATAGGTACACACATACCTCTCTGCACACCCATTTCATTATTTTACTGGCAAGTACCTGGAAGTGGGGTGTGCAGGGAGTACTTGTGTGTTTTGTTTGCTTGCATGATCACTGCAGAGAAATCCACATTAAACAGGGAATTGGAGACTATGTTTCTCTATCTGAAACCCAGCTTAATTTTAGAGCAAATACAGCTACCAAAGCGCTGCCAGAGTCTGCAGTGCACAACTCCAGACAGCATCTTTCATAAAACAATTATATTTTTTCTTGATGTAGTGAAAGCCTTGAAAAAAGTTTACTTGATGTCTAACCAAGCAATGCTGCATCTTCAAATTTGAAGGAGAGCTCAGAAAGTTAGTTTTTTATTATTCTTCATTTAAGTATTATTTTTTAATTGCAGCGTATTAAACATAAAATCTGGTACAATCTTTAAAAATAAATAGGACCTAACTATAAATGGGCCCTGTTGTGTTTTTATCTTTGACAAGCAAGTAATTGCTTCTCAAATTTATCAGTTTGTTTATGCAAAAACCATTTACCAAGCCTAGCTCAAAAGCATCAATTTCATCATTATCATCTTATTAATTTAGCCAAGCTATAACACAGCTGATTATTCCTGAGTAATATCCTCTGCAGCACATCATGTGTGGCAAAACCATCTGTACAGTACCTATTTAATAAATAAACCCTCGGCTAAATGTCTCTGTTTATTGAGAACTAATGTTTATAGAAAATATAATGGAACTCAATAAATAACTCAGCTTCATCAACCTGCATATGAATCAGTATGAAGAACGCTGACATCATCACCTTTCAAGTACCAGAGAAAGCAAAATTACCCAAAAGAGCTATAGAGTCAATATTAAGGCATTAAAACTGCAATGAAGGCATATTAATGCTTAAAACTTCATTGTTGGCAGTAGAATTGCCACCACGGACATATTTTATAACTCTAAGAATACTTAGGCTTTATGACTGTTTCTTTGTTGAGTGCCTTGCACTTAATGTAGTTTTCCACTTTAAATAAAAAAAACCCTCAAGATCTTAAAAAAAAAAAAAAAAAAAGGGAAAAAGAAAATTGCTGATTCCAAGCATTCATTTTTAAAATAATGCAAACTGCTGATTCCAATTGTTCGGATGGAGGAAAAGGCAAACTTATTTAACTCCATGCTTCCTGAGCTCCTGGCAGCAGGCACAGGGTGTGCTGAGGTGAAAATTGCTCAGCAGCACTGCACAAAGATTACAGAGCAGTCCGTGCACAGCCTAAGACGTTATTAATAGAATTCCTGGGTTAAGGGGAAAGAAAAATGAACAGAGTCGTGGCAGACATTGGGATACTTATTGATCGCTGGTTGTTCCTACAACTGCAGCTCTCACTCGTTTATTTGATTTGGTGCTTTACAACCGCTTCTCTGCCACAAATCAGGCATTTAAAACATATCTCTACACCATCAGCAAATAGTAACAGATTAATTTCTTACAGCTCCTTTCCTGGAGCCCTCTGAGAGCTGTTTTTCTTTGTTTATATTTTGCTGTCTTTATTTCTGAGGAATATCACTCCGTGCACGCAATTTAAGCGAGGGCGCTCCAAGGCTGCAGGCATGGGTGGACATCCAGTCCTTCTGCACCTTCTGCACCTTCTGCCATCCCCCACAGGTGCCTCCAACAGGTCGCAATTCCATGGAAGACAACTCTCTCCTTGATGAATGCTAAGTCCCATGATGCTGCATCAGTAACACAGCAGCTCCAGTTCTTGTGAGGGATCAAGGACACAGTGCACATTCCAAAGCCTTCTTGCAGCACTTCCCTGCCTGCAGGCAGGGCCACCCTCCCCGGGGTCCCTTCTGGTGGGAGAGAGTGGATCAGAGGGACCAAGTGTAAGGCACAGAAAACATATTTCATAATCCCCTCATTAGCGCACACGTGATGGGAAACACTTAAGGGTGTGAATATTTTTAACACTGTATGTGTTTACATAAAAAATGTGATTTACACAAATCTTCATTTGCTACGCTGTATAAACTTGCTGCATGGATTAGAACTGGTCCGTCATGCTTTCCTGGGAGAGACAGAAAAGGAACACTGAGGTCTGAAGAACCTGCTTCTTTGCTTCCCGTGTCCAAAATGGCTTGAAAAAAAGAAGAAAAAGTGAATATGCTTCTGAGTTATGATAAAAAAAAAAGCATTTTCAATTCCTGGAACATTTTGACCAGATAATTAGAGAAACAAAGGAATAAGCAAAAAATCCTTAATGACTACAAATGGAAAAATTTGAGAGATTTTTCTCCAATAGTAGAAAATTTGGGGGAGCCCATCTCTTTCAGCTTGCAGACTGCTGTGGTACCCTGAGGTCCAACTGTCCTCCAGTGTGGAGGCTTGGACTTGGGATGAATTCACCCCTCGCACCCTGCAGGCAGCAGGAATCAGTGCCACATCGCGCTGCAGCTGCCTTTAACTCTCATTCAGAAAGGGGTTTTGGGGAGCTGTTTTGGCCCCTCAGCCTGGGGGATAGCTGCTGGGCAGCAGAGACAAATCCCTACATGCTGGCCACCTGCAGCACCCAGGTCCACTTTTCTGAAGGACTTTCAGGCTGGCAAAGGGCAGGAACCACCGGTCGGATCATCACCACTCAGAGCATCACCGGTTGGATGATGCTGATCTCTGCTAGTGACAAGGCTGATGGAAACAAGCTGGGTGCAATCCCACATTAAATCATCACGTCCGAGCGTCTCAGGCACTCTGCAAGTGCCTTGAGTTTTTCCCATTCTCCTCAACTTATGTTGCACATATGCAGCTCTTGTTTGCCTTCCTGAATAAAATAGCAGATCCACAGCGCTTCACCGCCTAATGAAACTGAACATATTTAGAACATATGTGAGCCCGCTCGTCGCGAAAAGAACCATTTGTGGTTAACGAAGAAAGTATTCATGGTTTTGCTGCTAATTGCAGGGCGGTCTGCGTTTTCTTTCTGAGGAAAGAAAAAGGTAGCGCTGCAGTTGGAAGCACACAATAGAAGCATGGCGCCTTTTTTTTTGCTGAGTTTTGATACCTTTGGATAAGTGAATTGATCCATGGGGCAAGGACACAGACTGGGGAAAAGTATCGTTGAGAATCCTTACGTGGTTGTACATCAGCTAAAAACCCATATGTTTCTTTTAATTATTACTCACATTGCACATGAAAAGATGGGATATTTTCCTCACTCAAAGTCGATGGAGGTTTGCCATCTATTATAATCTAGCAGGATCTGCCAGAGCTGGAGACTGGCAGCTCCCAGCGACTCCCAAATAGCAGCACTGCTTACCACAGCCTCATGACCAGGGCTCTGCCGTGACTCAGGGGCCATGAGAGTTCTCCTCCTCTCCCAGCTTCCAAGGTGCTATTTCTTGGCCTTTAAGGTTTGCTGGGAACTCAAACTGCTCATGAGGAATGTCATGAACACAATATATTAGACAATTTACTGAAAGTATAATCTATTATTATTAATTACCATGTTTCAACCTACTGTACTGTGGCAGGCACCAAAGCTCCACTAATTTTGGAGTATTGTATCAATACAAATTTTTCCAGCCATTATAATTGTTTTGATTTTAATTAATTGAAGAGTCTTATCATACCCTATCCTCAAAATTACCCCTGAAGCCCCCCTTTGCTTCTAAAGATAAATGTTTCTTTTCTTTCAAAAAGAGAATTAAAATGGTGATTAATATCTCCTTCAGAAGTATAAACTACTACATCTTCACATTATGAAATGTGAAGAAAATCTTTTGTCACTATCTTTACCAGATTCAGAAATTCATCATAATCTGTGGCTTGAGTATGTATTAGTAAGAGAACAAACTGATACAGAATGATCACAGAGCTGGCAAGTCCCAAATGAACCCTAAATTAGAAGCGTGTAAACCATCAATGCACTTGAAGGGACCAATAAGAGTTTTAGCAGAGAAAAATCAGGATCAAAATATGAGATAAATGCTGCAGGGCAGAATATACAATTTTAAAGGCTTATTCATATGTTATACAGAGAGCTGAGCTGATGTTACACAGTCAATGCTAATGTATCTGCCTGAGTGGGAGGCTGGCAATTTAATTCAGAGAAAGAATTTAGGTTTTGAATGAGTTTGCACACGTACAGAGAGTTGAAGCACTGAGGAAAAGGGCTTCGTTTCTAACGAACGAGTGTTTCAGAGGGCTAAAGTTTTAATACATGGTTTTGGTGCCCCTGGCTGCTGACAAGATTGGAGTTGCTCTAGTTCCTGCACTCAAATGTCACATTGTGACAGCTGTCCCTGAAAATGCAGAACTGAAGAGGAAACGGGGAGGGGACTCCACGGACAAACCCTGCTGTTCACAGCAATACTGCGCTGCAAGCAGAAGGGTTCACAGGCACAGCTACCAACAGGGCCTGGGCAGACAGGACAGCACTTTTGCACTGTTTGAGCTTGTGCAGGCTGTCCCTGCTCCCCTCAGGGGACTCAGACACGGGTGCTGGAGCGTGCTGCTGGGTGAGTGCTGGCAGGCTGAGTCTCAGCACCAGGGAAGGAGGGAAGAGGGGCACTCTGCTTGTCTGAAGCCCAGATCCTGCCTCCTTGCCGGGGCTTGGCAAGGGTCGTGTGGCATGCTGGGCCCAAGACCAGCACCATGGCAGCCTTGGGATGCAGGTGATGGCATTTCAGCTGGTTGTGTGAGACTTCTGCCAGAGCTGTTGGATTTATGGCAGTGAGCACTTTCCTGAAGGGTGCCTTAGCTGACAAAATCCTGGCGGCTGCAGGTGAATAAGCTGCACAGTTCATGGCCAGTGGAAAGGAGAGGGAGGAACAGAGATACAAAATGCAGACAAGATATTAATTTTTGCCTCTAATATTTTATGAAGAGTAAAGATTCCCTTTACAGCCACCTGGCTGCTTTTCAAGAGTACCCAAAAGGGATATATTCCTGATTACATCCTTCTGCCCCACTGCTCTGACAGTGGACCAAAACCAAACTAATGCAAAGGACTTAAAATAAAGTGCACTCTTTTGGGTATTCATAAATAGTGATTTATGGTGCATTATCCCTGAGACTGTGATGGTGCCATATAGCAACACTATGGCAAAGTACAGCCAGTGTAGAAAAAAATTTAGGGCTTGGGCTGTGGTAAAACCACCAACAGGAAACTACTGTGGGGAAAACCTGGCTGAGGGGAAAACTGGGCTCTCCTTGGCTTTTCAGAGTGACATGAAAAACCAATATGCTTATGCTTGGTACAGTAACTCTACGGTAACTGAGAAAGAAGGTAAGGAGATCATTGGAGTGAGATAATTGCAAAGGAGCAAGACTAAAGCAGCAGCCCTCCTGCAGCTGAAGGTCCCTGACCATCAGCATGTCCTGCCAGGCTCTCATCCCACTGCTCCCTGCCCCAGTCACTGGCCAAGGCAGTAGGGAGTGCTGTGCCACCATCGCAGCATGCACACCAAAATAGCCTCAGTAAGGCTGTTAAGAAACTAAATTACATCCTTGATGTCTGCTGACTTCCAGAGGGCTGGTTTTGTTTACAGGATGGGTGAGAGCCAGTGGACTCAGCAAGAATAGAAACCCCTCCATTACTGTGAGGCCGGACAACAGATGGCAGGAAGGTCACGGGCTGGGTTTGTAACCGCAGGGCAGCCAAATGCTGACCTGGTCTTTGGGGACATACAGGCTTGGCCAGCAATTCCCTAATCACCCTGTCACAGAGGGCATTTTGGGTGCAGTGCTCTCCACCACCCTGCTGATGACACAGTGGCTCGGGGCACCCGGGGTGCAGGTGGCCTGCAGGGCTGTCTGCATCGGCTTCCACCCACGCTCCAGGAGGCGAGAGACACTCGCAGGGAGCCTGAGAGGTCAGGAACCGGTCCCTCTGGGCTATTTCAGGTTGGTGATTGCAGGTTGTGGCTTTTACTCCCCTACGCCGTTTGAATCAAATGTGGTGTGATGGTGAGAGCAGCCAAGGGTGAGGAAGGGCTGTGAGGTTGCTCTGGGGTCAGGCTCATTTGCAGTGGTAAGAAGTCACCGGGAAGGTGAATGATTATCTGTCACCGTGACATCAAACTGAATGGTGCTGCTTCTGCTGGGGCTGCCTGGACCAACACACCCCAGCACTGCTTTTTCCCTTTCTATAGCCACCCCGCAGCTGAGGCTCCTGGTTCACCCAGAGCTTCATTAATTCAGCTGGGTCTTTCAGCCCCTATGTACCTCCCAGCAAGGTGCTCCCAGCTAACAACTGCAGTAATTATGAGTTCCAAAGTTCATGACCATCACACTTCCTTCCAGCCAGCACCCTGACTTTGGCCATCCAGCTGTTCCAGTACCACATTCCACTCTGCCCACCCCAGCAAATATCATGGGGACATCACCACATTTGTGTCAAAGTAAATGGCTAAAATACAGAAACAATCTGGTTCCAAGAAGGATGCTTCAAAAAATGGGCAAGTAATTACCCGCTCATGCCATACATCCCTCTGAGGTGTCTGTCTCTGCCAGCATGGATGTGGGGATTACTACCTCTCTGTGATGCTGCCCATCAGCTCTCACTCCCTGACTCTCCTCCTGCCTGCAGCACCACCATCACCAGGAAAAACAGGGGCCACTCTAAAATTACCTTTAATTCTTAATGCAATGTGCCCTCGCTTTTCTCCCTCTCCTTGTTTTCTTTTTCCATATTCTGATAAAGAATTGTGGTTTATTTTCTTTTGCAAGGTCTGCTGCAGCTGCAACAGGAGAAGCTTCTCTTGCTTTTTGCATGATGCTTCATAATAGACAGCAGCTCTTGAACGTGAGCCAGAGAGCATTATTTCTGAGGTACCTCAGTAATAATGCACACACCATCCTCCACAAATCAGAAAATAATGTCATTGCCAGGTTAACTGTTGCTTGAGAAATACAGAAGCCCTGTTCCTGGAGGCAGCTGTTCTCTGTTTGATGGAGGAGCATATAGGTTGTTGTGGCAAACCAAACTGAATTGCCGGGCTGCAGCTTTGCAGTGGAGCTCCAACAGCACAGAGGGCAGCCCTCCTGCCTGGCTCCTGCTGGGGCAGAGGAATCTGCCATCAGCTTCCTCTTCCCAGCAGGCGTCTGGGATGCTCAGGTTGTGACAGAGGTGCACTGCAGCCCAGGTGTTTGGGGTGCCTTACAGCCCAGTGCTGCTGAGCTCCAGTAAGGGTGCTATATTCTCACCCACAATTACCCGTTTAGGTTCTGCCCCATTGGCAAATCTGTTTTGGAAAACAATAGGCTCCTCTGCTTGCCAAAAGTAGAAATCACTCCCATTGAAAGGCACTTGATTGGAGTGTAAATAAGTAGAGATACCTTGAAACAGAAACATTGGGGGAAGGTTAATTTCTGGAATCTGTAACTCAGATGTCGGATCAGATTTGTGAATAGTGAAGAACATAAACAAGTAGCTGAGAAGACCGTGATGAATGAAAATCAATTAACTATGTAAGAGGGACTTTTGCAATCTGAAAGACAAAACCAGGTGAGCAGACCCCTGCCAGGTGCTCTTGGCAGGGCAGCTAAGAAGGAACCAAGGGTGGCTGGGGCCAGGTCCCTTTTGCCCTTCCCTCAGGACAGAGGAGCTGTGCTGGGTTCCACACCAGGGATGCACCAGGCTCATGCTCTGCCCTGGGGTTCTGGGAGGGCTGGTGGCTCCCAGAGCACGTGGCTGTCACCTGCCTGGGGGGTTCTCCCTCCAGCCCCTCTTCCCTAGCACCAGCTGCTCACCAACGCAGCCAGCCCTTCTCTCCAGCCTCAGTCCCAGCTCACACCAGAGCAGTACAGCTGCAGCCAGGGAGAAAGGAAGTGTCCCTCAATGCAGGAAGGTGGCTACAAAACATAATCTAAATCTCTAACTCTAAAAATAATACAAAATGGACCCGAGCATGTCACCCCTCACAGCCATCTCCTCTCCTCTGTGGCCCCAGGTGCTTCGGAGCGCTGCAGGGTGGCCTTGGGGCTGCTCCCCAGGCCGGGTCCCTGGTGCAGCATGGGGGACTTGCCTGGCCAGTGCAGCATGGCCGTGGGCTGACCCTGCTGGGATGAGGCACAGCGTGGCCACACCACGCCCACTGGCTGGGGTAAGAGATGTGCTGTGCTGCAATTGGGTTTCCCTCGTCCTGCAGCTATAATTAGATTTCCCAGTGTTAATATGTTGAATTAAACACCTACTTCTGGGAGGGGAGGAAAACAGCGGGTTGTATTTTTTTTTCCTCTGCAAGTAAGCAATTTGCTGCATGCTGTAATTTGTCTGCATGCTATCCCCTTTTTTTGGGACACGTGTAATTTTGCTTTGATGAATGACACACATTAGTGATAGCCCTCCTTGCTGGCTGGGCTGGGGAAGTAGGCACTGACAGCCTGCAGGACGCTTACAAAGAAACTTTGTCAGCAACCGCAGGAGCCACGGCCTTTCCAAAGAAAACAAGCCAGGAGAATGGGGTTACTGAGGGACCATGCTGATGGCAGGCCAACAGTGATGCTCTGCAGATGAGGAAACCCAAAGGGGATCAGCACCCCAGCAGGTCATGATTTTGATGGGATTTACCCCACAGCCCCTATTTTTATGTCAAAGACGAGGAGTGGCAGCAGGGAGATGCTGGGGGAGTGGAGTCTCAGCAAAGGCAGGCGTCTGAAGGGGAGGAGGCGTCAGGGGGCAGAGTGATGCCAGCCAGAGGGGCCAACCCCCTGGCAGGCGTCACTTTTCCCCGACGTCGGCCCCATAAGGGCTGCCATACGGGCAGCAAATAAAGCACTTGCCATCTCCCCTCTAATAGGGGCCGGTGTGTGGGTGGCAGGAGCCAGAAGCGGCGTTTGCTGCACAGCCTGCCAGTGAATTTGTGACTCCCATCCAAGCACTGGAGAAGCGACTGGCAGTGGGGGAAAGACCTTATGGCATGCAACAATATTTGGAAAACATTTTTTTTAAAACCTCAGGGAAAAGAAGACGAAACATCTGAGTTTTCTGTTAATAAGCTCTCTTAAACAATGAGCTTCAGCTCTTCTGCCACTGGTGTGCTGCATGGGATGGCCTTTCCTCACTGAAACTGAGACTAGGGGCTTGGACACTGAAGCAGGAATCAAAGGCACTACTCTACCAAAGCCCTCAGTGCTGCTGGTAGAGTAGTGCTGCCTCTCTAACTGTTTAAAATGTTGAGAGGAAAGCCTGTATTTAGCTCTAAAGGGAGCTAAAGTATGAATGGTACAGAAGTGCTGCCTGAGCATGGGTTCAGCGAACACCAGGAATTGAGGAGGGATTCCTGCACCCATGGGATGCTTTGCTTCCAAGCTCCCTGCAACCAGAGCACAATTTTGACCCCCTGACTTAAGGAAAGAGGCTCTCCTTAAGTACAACAAGAGACAAAAGTATGAGCAATTGCCAAGTGGAGATGATCATCTCTCCAGCACTCAGTTTTAAGGAGGGCTGGCTGTTCTCTCCTGTGTGAGGCATCTCCCCTCCCTCCCATGCAGGCTGCTGCCTCCTGAGAGCCTCTCACATCATGATTATCAGTGCTGGAGTGCACTTAACCTCTCCCAAACAAAGCCAGCCTGGATCAAGATGGGCTCTCCAGCAAGGGTCACTTGTCCCCCAGTTCACACCACTGCCATCAAGCCATCAGGTAGCATGAGTTAGTGCATTGTGAACTCACCACAGCCTTCACTTATTTGGTAAAATGAAAGATACTAAATCAAAGATCTCACAGTTCATTGGTCACTCACTTAATTTTGCAAAAGTGACTCTTACAAAGATAGAGGAAAATAAACATTTTAAAGTCAGAATACAAAGCAGGTTAATGGCTTGTGAGAAAATTTTGACATCTAAAGGCAGGGCCTGACCCGATTTGCTGAGAGGTTCCTGATGCAGGGAGAGTCTGCAGAATGGGTCAATCCTGCTGCCAGCACCTTTGTGAAAATCCACCCTCTCACTGTGGTCTCCTTCCCTTTGATGCTGGGATCATAATTTTCCAAGCTGATAACTAGGCCTGTGCAATGCCCTGTATGGCACACGGGCTGCTCCTACAGCCAGGAATGGCCGGCTCAGATCTCACGGCTCAGATCCCACAGCTGAGCAGGAGGGTGGGCAGCTGCAGGATGCACATCCCACCCCAAAAACATGCTCTGCCATGTGCAGATCTGTGATGATCTGTGCTGGGTAACCCAGCTGCTGGACCAGCTGCAGTCAGGCCACAGACAGAGCATTTTGGGTGCAGAGCAGAGAGGGACTGCAAGAAGCAGGGAGAGCCAGAGAGAAAACCCCACTGGGCCAGCTGGATGCAGCCACCTGTGCATCACCACACTGAGGACAGGAGGGCACTGCCAGCACTGTGGGATAACAGGGCCCAGGGTTTCCTGAGTGATGGCTGGTTTGGGTGATTGGGTCTGCAGAGCATTACAAAGCCCTCAGGGATCAGCCCTGCTGTCCCCGGGGCAGGGGGACATTGCAGGGGTACAATGCCAGGGCCCACGGCAACAGGAAACCTGGGCAGTGCATAAACAAACCCCATTCAGCTCGAGGGTAAATGAAAGCTGAAAAACATCTGGGGAAAACTAATCCAAAACACATATGGTTTTTCTTTGCCCAAGTGATCAGGAAGACATGTTCATTCCTACAAATAGGTGTCCGTGTAGGGACTTGTGCCCTTGGCCGGGTGCTGCAGCCTGGGGATAGGGACCAGCCACCACTGAGGAGGTCACAGGAGAGCCCACACAGCAGATATGTGCCTCAAAACATGCTGGCAATACACCTGGCCAGGAGCAGGAAAACAGAAATTGGGAAGGGGGTGGCCTAAAGTGACAGAAGTGCTGCTGGGGACCCACAGCAGCAGCTCTGGGGGCCAGAGGAGCCCTTGAAGCTGTGAGCACTTTGGGGCAGAACAGAAATACTGCTGTGATTCCTTAGTAGTGTCCTTGCAGCATCAAGAAACAAGGAGAAAGGGCTCCTCAAGCAGGACCCAGACAAAGGCATCAGAAGAAGAGAAGGCTGATGACCCAAAGTGTTTACAATCCCAACGACGACATATAAAACTGCTAGCATTCAACAAATCTGGTTGATATCATTTCTTCCCCCTCAGGCAAGAAGGAAACCAGCTCTTTAAGACAGGACGCCTCTATACAGCCAAACATAACACCCGTTCTTGTGCAAAGCTTTGCAGGAAAAGATTAAAACATCCTGTTGTTTCCCAAGCCTGCTCCAAGCCCCCTCCCTGAACAACTGCACTGTGCCCCACCAGTACCGGGCAGTGTGCTCAGAGCTCCTGGTGGGGATCTGGGGACGAGGGGAAGGGACAAGCAGGAGACCCCTCAGTCTTCCCATAAGCTCAGCTCAGTGAGGGTGGTGTCTGAGTGATCTGTGGGCTGCATGGAGCAGCCTGGCACTCCATGAGCTGCCCGGCCTCACGGCACAGAAGTGAAAGCCCATATTTGGTATCAGATACACACACAATTTCTTTTCTAGTAGGAAGAAAAGATGAGAGTAGTGTCAGCCAAAAGCTGTGCTTAGATGTCCCCCAGGTGGCATGGCAGTGGCATGAACATGTCAGTTACCCCAGCACTTTCCCAGACTCATTACTTCCCAGCCAAGCTCAGCCCATGGTTTAGTCCTTCTCTCTTGTTCACACATGGTTGCCTCACCACAGCACCTCTTGGATCCTTCTGTGTAAAAATTCTAATTTTAAAATATTTCAAGCTCCACTCTGAAAAATCCTATTTGCACAAGTGAAAATGTGCTGGAACTCGGCAAGTTGATGTTTTTCCCAGCCACTGTGCACAAGACCTGCAGTATGACATCAGCTGAGGGCAAGAACTTTATTTGGCTGAAATTGAATCAAAGCTGTAGGAGAAAATCTAAATAGGAATGTGACCATATCTGGGAAGATACAAATGTTTGTTTTCTTCAATTTCTTCATGTCACCAGTGTCTCTGGGTAAAACCTGGTCCTTGCTGCACCCAAAGACAGAAGTGCCAGAGGATTGTCATGGTGTGGAGGTGGCACTGGGCCAGTGGCACTGAGCTATGCTCAGAAAATGGGCTGCACTGATGGTATCAGACTGCAGCAAGGACCAATTGCAAGGACAGCAGGCAAATCTCACATTTTTCTCTTTACCTCTTTGGCTAAAACGGTTGGGATTAAAAGAGAAGACACCAGCTGGTGGGTGGGGGGGTGTCATGCTTTGCTGGGCTCATGCCCAGTATTTGGCCCCTGTGTTGGGGCACCAGTGCCCAGCGGGCAGGAGCAGGGACTGCCTCAATCTTCCTCACTTTCCCAGAGTTCGGCAATGCAGGTTGCCAGAAACATGCCATTGCTTTGTGCCCCCTACCTTCGGCAGCACAGGGGAAGGTAATTTATCTTAGCATTGCCAAGATTTAAATATTTACTGCCAGCTTGTCCGGCTGGTCGCCTTCAAGCATGGAGCCAGAGGGGTAGCAGCCTGCAGGGCATTGTAGTCAGCCTTTGTGAATGGCAAGAAATGCTTCAAGACAATGGAAATAAAAGCATTGTGGGAGCACTGGAGGAGAAAGCTGGAGAAGCCCCACATTGTTCCTGCGTCCCTAAAACATCTCCTTGGATAACACAATCGTATTTAAGAACGAGAAATAGAGGGCAAAGATTATTTTGAAGTGTGAAATTAACAGACTCTTCACCTCCCGTCTGGGGAAAACTTTCAAGGCTTCCAAGGACAAAGAAAAGGACCCAAGGACCTGAGCCACCTGCGATCTGCTGACGCCACCACTCTGCTGATGCTGGAGACCTTGAAGCAAATAAGTAGGGACTCAACAACACCATCAAGGGACGGGGACGAAGAATCCTTTTACAAAACACTGAGGTGCCATTCATTGCCAAGACAATGCCTGAAAAAGCTTCACGGCAGGTGGGAAATAATTGAGAGGCGCTGAGGGGTCTGCCCCTCCCAGCTCCACAGGACTCGAGAGGGACCAGGGGCTTCCCTACAGCTTTAGCCCCTGGACACATCATCAGGGAGCTGGGGACAAGCAAAAAAATGGAGCACAGGCACCAGCCATGCACAGTGTACAGTGACTACTCACTGTCCTTGCAGCAGAGAGGAAGGAGAGTGGCTGAGAAATCAAAGGGAGAGAGACAGCTTCAAGACTGTACAAGAACTCATCAGGTAGACTGGATAGCTCAGATCACATATTGCTTGTGGATCTGCAAAGTTTAAACCTGTAGAAAAATATCTGGGAGATTCACAATTAATCCTTAGAACTACTTGAAAGGAGAACAAAGAGGTATCAGTATGGCAGCTTCAGAAATAAACATATGTTCCAAGAAAAAGGAGGAAGGAGGCATCAAAAAGGGAGCGATAGATTTTTTTAAATTTGAAGGAGTTAGCATCTCTAAAGGCAGACAGATATGTACAGAGGTAATGTTAAAATAATTCAGTTTTTTATGACTAGTTTGTTGTTGGTGGTTAAATATCCTTCTAGCACTCGTTCTTCATCTGAACAAGTTGTCTCAGAGATGTTTGTGAGTTGCCAGGTCCACAGACAGTGTCCTGATGCCTCCAGTTCATACTTAGGCTGGTACACAGATACCCCAAACCTGTGTGCAGGGAGGAGACCCAAGTATGTGACTGCAGCCAGCCCCTACTTCCTTGCCTGGGAGCAAGAGCTGGGTGAGATTGCATGTCCATGCACTAAAAACTTGCTGTCTTTTTCTAAAAAGCAAATTCTTCAGAAGTGAGTTTACTGAGTGAGACAGAACAGAGACCTTCATCTCAACAGACAACCAAGGCTGCTCCTGCCTCTGCTGCCCCTTGACTTCTTGTGTGGGTGCCCACACTGAACTCTTCCAGGACTCTGAAGCCAAGAGCTTGCCATCTCTGACCATGATACATAGCATTCCTGGTACTCCCAGGCTTTGGGCTGTCGAAGATGCTAATTTGCCCCTAAATCCATTCCCACTGGTCTCAACAGGACTTCAACTAGGCATTGTTCAACAGTGCCATTGCAACAGCCTCAGGAATCCTACAGCTCACTGCCAAATGCTTTCAGACAGGACTCAGGTACTTAGGGAGATGCTCAAACCCAATCAGAGTTGGGTATCAGCAGCTCAGCAAGTATCACTGGATTAACCTTTCCTTACATGAAATTTGGCTCTCATACCACACTCTGCAAATGGGAAAAACCTCGAGGGACACCGACATTGCTACAAATCATGATGCTGCACTTGCTGGGACATGCAGTGAGGCTGAGAGGAAGGTGAAGTGAAGTAACAATGATAGAACACAAAAATAAAATTAAAATGAAGATGCTGATTTCTATTGCCCAATGCATTCTGGGATATTTCTTTTTCGTTGTGAAATAAAAATGACTTGAAATAAAAGAAGTGAAAGAGCAGATCAGTGCTGTTCTGGCTGTTCTAAGACATGGCCTTACAGCAGGAACCTGAGCAGGGTTTGGAGCCTCGAGGTTTCTCAGCTCCTTCTGCTGTGCAGCACAGTGTACCTCCTGTCTTGACTGGTGTGGGAAATTTTGAGCCATCCCACTGCTTGTCCACTTCAGAAGTGTCCACAAGAATGGCCCTGAACCCTGCCTCCATCAGATCCCGGTGTTTGCATGTGCTGGTTTTCCATGTGCTCACTAAAAGGGATGTGCAGTTCTGGGTCACACAGCATCCATGTGGATATAGACATAAACTGCGGGAGCTGCTACATTTGAACCCTCAGAATCATTGTAAAATTCTCTGACTTTCTGCCACTGAGTCCCCTGTACGTGTGATTCCAGCTGGCGTGAAACAGCTGGGAAAACAGAAGTCCTGCAGTGGAGTGAAAAATAAGCCTGGGAGGTCATCTAGGGTCAGTGCAGAAGTTTTTTTATTGGCAGCAAGAAGCATGAGAGGTAAAGCTGTGTCTGGGAGGACAAAGCCATGGGGCATTAGCCAAACCTTGCACTTTTCAGGGCAAATAGAAATAGGGCAGAATCTAAAGTCCTGAAGTCAGTGGAAAGAGTGGCTGTAATTCCAGTGGTCTATGAACCAGGCACATGTGGATTTGGCTGAAAAGATGTTTCATTTCATGGTGCTGTATGGTGGAGTCTCTCACAGCAAGCCCTTGATGGTTTATGGCACAATGGCATTTCAGCTGAAGAAAAGGAGCGCACAGATCACCATCAAGAGTGGCTTTGACAGACACAATTTCTCTAAACTAATTAGACAAAGAAGAAATGTAGGAGAATGACAGCTGCCTCTTAAGATAATAGGAAACCTGTCTCTTTAAATGTGCTGGGGTTTTTCAATGCAGACCAGGCAGGACTATAATCAGAGCAGCAGCGGGTCAAATTTAGGTTCAGTACGGTATAATTCCATTGCAAGGACCATCCAAGAATACTTTGGCAAGCTCAAATACATTGAAATTGCCTTGGCTAGTGGCTTGCAAAATGGCTGTGGAAAGTCAAGATAATTAGAGCATTGTGGAGAGGAGAGAGAGTAAAATAAAGGGTAGAAGTCAAAAAAAAAGACAAGCCAATAAAAAAAAGAAAGGATTAGAGACATGAAGAAAGTTTCAGAATGGAATAATTGAAGGAGAAGAGCATAGCCAGCAGATTGGAGTTGGGTCATTTCTACAGCAGGAAAAGAACAAGCAAACCAAAGCAAAGAAAGACCAATCTCCCAACAGTTTGAGATTAATAAATGAATTTAAAAGTGCCAAGAAAGACACAGCTGGAAATTACATAGGGTTTATGAATGGACTTAAGTTAAATATCATAGAGGAAGCACAGAAGAATAAGTACTTTTGGAAGTAACACTTTGAGTTGATCCTTGCCTGTTTTGGCCTGATAGGTAATAAAAGAATCAGTTATATAAACTGAGAGGCCTTTCACAGAAGCAGCAGCACCTCAGTCAACTTAGCAAGTCTGAGCCTTGTTCAGCCAGGTGCTTGAACCTGTGCCTAAACACATGCATGGCACAGACCATCAGCCCCTACAATTACACACTTAGGAGCCCTGTTTAGTACCAAATCCCTTGTTACGTGAAACCTGAGATGACTCTACAATGTAAAACACCAAGCCAACAGGAATTTTGCCAGCAACTACAATGGGATGAGTTCTGCAGGCATCTATTTTACAAAAAGTAGATGCTGCACTAAACCCGGTGAGGTGACGACACTTCCCCAGTGCTCCCTGTCTCCAGGGTTGTTCATCCTCCTGTAGGAAAGCAAACCAGGCACCAGCACTGCGCTTGTGCACAGAGAGTGTGCTCTCAGCTCTGCCTTTTACATTCTGGTTTCTCAATCCTGATTTCTACTTGCTATTCGTTTTGTGTTTAAATGTCCAACCAAATGTATTTGCATAAGAGTGTGGGTCTACACAAACACAGTAAGAGATGTTTCTCTCCCACACAAACAGAATTATGCTTCTACGTATTACTTACACATGTATACATAATTTATATGTATACTTACTCTAAACACAGAGATGTATATATATAACTGTTCTTGCGCAGTTCTGTTTTCCACAGAGGAAACAACTTCTATACCTAATGAGTAACACTATCACCCGTGTTGTCGTGATCAATTATGAAAGTAGGCAGGATTAAAGAGCCTGTGACTCCAGCCCAGCTCTGCGAGGTGACAGTGGCAGCTGGGGCTGTGGGAGCAGGCAGTGCTTTCAACAGACCCCGTGTGCCCCAGCCCTGAGCAGGGTGGGCTGTCCCTAGGGCTGGTTATCACTTGATTTGAAGCACAGCTCCCTGCAGAGGCCTAGCAGCCCCTGCTCCCCTCTCACCTGCATTCCCTTCTCTCTGCTTGCACTGGATAACTGGCTGGGGCTTTTAAGGCTTCTGGGCCTGATTCTTGGCCGTGTAAACTGACACAGCTGCATCCCTGGGACAGAGCAGCATCCCTGTATCACAAGGGGAAACTTTGGGTCTTGCAGGTTGGTGTTGCTCACTGGCTGACACAGCTATTGCAGTGGAAGGTGTCAGCATGTTCCTCCTCATGTCAGCTTTCCTGGCAGTTTGCACCACTATCACATTTATTTACAAGTACTAACCTACTAATCAGTCAAAGAAAAAAAAAAGAGGATTTCCAAAGAAACAGCAAGTCAGGACAGACAGTGTTCACTCACAATTGAGACAGGCAGAGCACATTGCTGCAGGCAGGGACCTCTCACAACTCGGGATATGAGAAAGCTGCTTGTTTGCAGAGGTTCACTAACTTTTATTTCAAACTTGGCATTACAAATTTTCATTCATCTTCCTCGAACTCAAGTGGCTTTTGCCATGGGTGGGAGCAGGCTGCAAAACCAGATAGACTGGTGATCCATCTTGGAGATTTCTCTTTTCCTCTGGCCCTACTCTGGCTTTCTGCCCAAAGAGGAGAGCACCAAAGCAAAGAGCTTCTTCCCAGGAGAACACAACCTGTGTTCAGTGGCACGATACAGCTAGCAGGAACTGTTGCATCAGCAAAGAGAGCACTAACCACAGCCAATTTCATCGAATATCCTCTGGGTATAGATGAGAAACTCATGGGCCACAGCCCTGCACTGGGACACAAGTTTGCAAAGGAATTAAGCCTTCATGGAGGAGCATATTTTGGATAGCAATAAAGCTCAAAGGTGTTGGGGTGAGGGGTGCAGAGGTTCTGCACAGCCCCACTGTCAGCCACCCCTGCCATTACAAAATGATCTCTTCCAAATGGGCACCATACCCACAGCTGCAGTGGCCCTGGCTCAGGCTGTCCTGTGGCTGTTCCCTCTCACAGGCTGTGACAGACACAGGAACACGGAAAAATGTTTCTCACTTCCAACCGCGACGTGGCTACAGCCCATCCCCAAAGCTTAACATGTTAGCAGGGAGCACAATGAAAATTTCATCAGGCAGCTGCTCCCTGTGGCCCTTGTGGGGACTTGTCCCGGTCCTGTAGCTTCCCTCTGCTGGGCTGGAAGGCTTGAGGTCCTGTGATGAATCATTTTAATGTGCAACACGGAAAAAATATTACCTGGAAATGCCTGGATGTGCAACTCCTGATGCAATGAGCATCAGCCCCACTCTCTTTTCATCCTCATAGATGTACTTCATTATTAACTTTTCATGTGACAACTGTTTATGCATTAAGAGTGCTTCACAAAACATAAATATTGGAAGTAAGGACTTCTAACAGCCCGTATTAGCAGGTCCAGCCTTTTAAATGATGGTGGCTGAGAAAGTGGAACGCAAGTCAGAGAGGTCTGCTCTGACCATCCTGCCCTTGTTTTCTACTCTTCAATTAAACCATTGCTTTTAGCTATTCGTTTTTATCAGTATTATATAAAACTAGGACAGAGTAAATGAAAATTTATAATTTATAAACAATCTGGGGGAAAAAATATCACTGAATTATTTATGGCACTTTTGAAATATGTGTTTGCTACTTGTACAAAAATTAGTTGTTAGGTCTTAATCACAGCAGTGCCACAAATATGTTGAAAATTAGGACTTATAAACCTGCTTGTTTGGAAAGAAAAAAAGTCCTGTAATTCTACCTACAATTGAAAAACCCAAACCAAACTGATTCTGAATGGTCTAGTCAAACAAGTGCCAATTATTGAATAATTCTCTGACCTAAACAGAAAGTTATTGTATATGGAAAGATTTTTTTTTTCCCAGAGAGTGCTTTATACCAGATGCCCTTTTAAATTGTTTTGAATTCTCTGTAGGCAGTAGATAACTAAACCTACAGAATGTAGTAATGGCAAAAAGGAAGCAATCAAGTTGGCCACTTCTAGTTAAGAGTCATGGAAAAGGCATCTGTTCTATATGAATTGCAGACTATAGGAACTTTGACAGGTCATAGACCAGACTTAATTTATTAAACTAAGTTTCTAATATAAACAGTAATTCGTTTCAGGCACTGACACTGAAGGTCTGGATTATGTGAATAAAATATAGAGACCTCCACTGGCCTCCTGAAAAAAAGGTGGTTTTGCTGCATAGGAAGAAAATAACGGAGTGTGCCTTAGCAGCAGGCATCAGCAGTGAGGCCATGCCCTGCATGCACCGAGGCACGGGGTGCAACTCTCCCTGCAACCCTGGCCCAGCACAGACAGTGCTGGCAGCGTGTCCAGCTGGCATTCCTGCTGCCTCCTGTCACCTGGGCACAAAGCATCCTTGAGATCAAGGATGGCAGTTGTCAGATGTCTTAGCAAAACTGCAGCTTGAAGTCTTCAGAGAGAAGTTCATTTGCAAACAAAACAATGACTAATAGGATGAATGCTGGGGAAAAAAGATTGAAGTAAGCATGCCTCGATGCTGCGTGCCTGCTGCTTATCCTGAAAGGCTGTTACCCCAGGCTGTGCCAGGGCACCCACACACCAAGCCACCCTACCCAGGCAGGGTAGGGGACATGGTGATGACTGGTCTCTGCAACGTCCATGCACATGTGCATACAAAAATAACTTCTCGATGGCAGGTCTGCTGAGGCAGAACAACAAATACTGATATGAAGGACCTGAGCAAAATTAAATACTTAAACCATGACTTTTGGGAGACCCTCACTTTGCCCTGTCTTCATCCAGGTCTGAGAGTAGCATGGACCAGAGGGTCTCAGGCCATGATGTCAACAAATGTTTATCTTCAAACACTTTAGTAATTCAGATGAATGCAGGAGGACAATTTCACTGCTTAAAATTAGGCAGGTACCCAAACAATTTCCTGAATTAAGTTTACATTCATCTCATGTTTCAAGCACTGGCTTTGTTGTAGCTTTGACCAAAAGTTTGGTCATAACTCAGAAATCACACACAACTATTTCCTTATGTCATCAGCCCTCAGCAAAGATAGAGTATGGAAAACCTCAGTTAGGGTTTTTCTGCTGCCAAAAAGGTTATGGATATGAGTAACAAGATGAAAGTGTTTTGCATTGGTGCTGACCAGTCCACTGCTGTTGGTGAGAATAACAGACCAAAGTTTCTGATAGCCAGAGTGTGAAAGCAGCTGCCCAGCCTCCTCTCCAAAAGCTGAAGACGAGCTCCCTGTTGCCCCATACTCCAGCAGGAAGCGAGAGGTGGCTTTTGTGTGGCACTTTGCTCAGGCTGAACCCGCTGTGTTGCCAACCCCAGCTAATTGTTTGATTCCCCATCTCATTTGCCTGAGAATGACTGAGAATGTGAGACAGCGCAGGGTCTATAAAATCATTAATTGAATTACTAGTGTGGAATAAGTAGTGGATCAATTTGAATTCAACATCATCCCCCTCCTCTCCTCCCCCGTGTTTTAAAGACCAATCCTACTGTTGATATGTGCACAGTTTCAGAAGGAGGCTCAATAAATAAATGTGCTATTCTAGCTAAACAAATTTATTTTTCCAGCTGTTCTACTGAATTAGTAAATTGTAATGTTGACTTCAGACTATCTTCCCCATAAAATATATGCTGGCCTGTATATTTTACTGACACTTCTTTTGTGACACCTCATTAAGGGCTGATCCAATCTGTATCCCATTCTTTTGGAATTATGCTTTGACCCAAATGAGCTTTGGACCAGAATGCAATATTGATTCAGTACCTATATTATATTTTATTGTTGAATCATTAGCAAGATTTTTGTGTGCTCTCTCCCCTTACGTGGTTTTCTAAGAGATTTTAGGGCAATAATTGCAGGTACAAGCGGGCGTGGAGTTTTGTGCCAAATGTGCTGTCTGAGCACATGTGGTTTCACTGGCACATATTGATGACTGCTTGTCTGGGAAGCAATCAGGAATTTTCATCCAGCTTTGATATGGACAATTCTGTTTAGCGTGCCTCTGCATTCAAATGGACTCAAAAGCTTTTATAAGGTTTGGTTCGCAATAGTTTGGCATCTTCCATTTCATTTACACTAAGGCATAGTAAGCAACAGTGTTACCAATCCCAGCAGCAGCATAGCAGCATTTCAATTCCTATGTAAATATGAATTAATTCTGGGCTACAGTTCAAATTTACCATTTTCCAAGCCAACACACATTTCAGCTGGCAGCAACCAGGTGGAGCTGAGCTTCGTGGTCTTTGTCCCACAGCTCCATGCAGGGCAGCACACAGGCAGGCACCACAATTTTGGGGCTCCCAGGTGGCTTTGTGGAACAATTCCAGGAGGGATGAGTCCACAGGTATCCTGTCTCCAGCATTTACCAGCACGGAGCAGAGCCTGGCAGGTTTGCCAGCACAGGTACAGGACAACCCACATGTCATGGAAATCTATTGGCTTTGGCAAACCATGAGTTTCCTAGGAAAAGTGGGTTTGTGGGCTGCTACTGGGCAGCTCTGTTCCAGACAGCAGGAACCAGGACCACTTTTCACAGAATCACAGAATCAGTTGAGTTGGAACCAATCCTCAAGGATCATCAGTCCAGCTGCTGGCCCTGTACAGCCCATCCCCAAGAGTCACACCATGTGCCTGAGAGCATTGTGCAAACACTTCCTGAGCTCTGTCAGGGTTGGTGCTGTGACCACTTCCCTGGGGAGCCTGTTCCAGTGCCCAGCCACCCTCTGGATGAAGAAATTTTTTCTAATATATAACCTAAACTTCCCTGACAGAACTTCAGGCCATTTCCTCGTGTCCTGTCACTGGTCACCAGAGAGAAGAGATCAGTGCCTGTTCCTAGACTGAAGTTGCTGCCATTTATGGTGCTTGAGAGAAGCAAATGAAGACAAAAATATGTGTTGATATTGCACCTCCCAGCCTAAGAGGAGAAATTCATGTTTGTTATATGTCAACAAATACAGGCGTTTGTTCTCATCTCTGCTTTTAACTTCCTTGAAAAGTTCAGGTTCTCCCTGTACCACCAAAATAACCTTTGATAACAAGGAAATCAGCCCGAAGTCCAAACGCAGTGGTCTAAGGCTTGGAAGAACCCCAAACAAAACCAGCTCCAAACTTAAAAACAAACAAATAAAGAACCAATAACATGCTCTTAATGTCCTGATGCGAGAGGGATCTAATACCATTTCCACATCCATTAGGCAGAGGATTTTGCGTGTTCCCTCACAAAGAGTGAGCATTCTCAGAGACTTTCCCTTAAATTAAGATGACAGGTTACTGCTCCAGTGTCGTTAATCTTTTTCTAAAAGCTTAATGTTACTACTTAGTAGTTTACTAATAAATCTGAGAAAATATGTAATGTCATTTTGGTTTAGATATAGATGGATGACTTTTTAGTATTTGTGAAGTTGTAAAACAGGTACTGCCACGGCCCTTGGTGGAGAAAATAGTACTCACCGTGGTGGTTGTATTCCTTTCTGCCCTGGGGCCACGGCGCATTACACCATTCATGTGTTCAAAACCAATTTAATACCCTGTCATATGTACTCCATCAGAAACTGGCTTTCAGCTGTCTTCCATGCAAGCTGTATTTAGGATGGTTGTTAGTTTTCATATACTTGCCATTACTTGATCCTAATTTTCATTATTTTAACCTTTTTTTCACCTGAAAATCTTTAGGATTTTATCTTTTTAAGCATGCGTCAATGCTACTGTGGTCCTGCACTTGATTTTGCTGCTGAATTCTACTTTGTGGATTTACTGTTTTTGAAGCCATACAGGTGCATTCAAATCAGTAGCTGGGATGTGACCTTGCCCCTACAGCAGAGACAGGCAGCTGCTGGTGCATCTGCCATGCATCCCCCATGCACCAGTGATGGGCTCGCCCTGAATTCCCAGTAGCACTAACCCTCCCTTTACTGGTAGCTCTGTCTTTTTCTACATGGTCCAGGCATCCCTAAGAACCAGTGGTCGCCAGTAACCTGCAGCACTGTAGGCCACATGCACAGCATCCCATCAGCAGTCCAAGGAGCGAGGGGAAGGGCTGCCTTGATGGGTCCCAGTTTTTGGCCACCAAGGCTGGGAGCAAGATCCTGAGGGAAACTCACACAGTCCTAGTTTGGAGCCAGGTGACATTTTTGAAAACCCAGGCTCTCTGAGGTTGCCTTTGGCCATGAGTTCTTCCATCACATTGGGTAAACCAGGAGAAACCCAGTGAGTAGGGTTAGTGTAAAATCAGTGTGAGCAAGGGACAAAACACATGTGATACACCTGAACCAATCCCACAAGAAAAGAACACTTGGCCCATAACACAAACCTTTCTGAAGGTGTTTTTGACCAATTACTATCACTACAGACAGCAACAGCATCTTTTAGCTCTCTGCATGGGTGGCACAAGCCATTCTGCAGAAACACAGAGACACTCTGGAGAGAGGAGGCAGCCTCTAAAAGGGAGGGAGCAGAGGAGAAAACCTCCACTTCCATTCTGGTCATGTCCTGCTGTTGCACAGGTACTGACAGCAATTGCCCTTTGGAGAGGCTGCAGCTGTGCAGGGGATAGGGGGAGCAGAAACACAGACAAGGGGCGCCTGCCTGTCTCCCCTGGGGTGGGGACAAACCCTGAACAGGGGGACAGGAGCCTGTGTCTACCCTGCCCAAGGCCCTGCATGGGCTGGCCCCATGCTGGGACATCCAGGTGCCGACTGTCCAGGGAGCCAGGGGCTGCTTCCCCTTTATGGGGAATTTTTACAAGGAAAGCCCCGGCAGCCCATTTTGTACTTTCTAGCACCAGATCCTACCTATATTCTTAGGTGCTCCTAAGGCCTACTAATTATTGCTTCCTGGTCAGTTTTACTTCTCCTTATTAACTTAATAGTTTCTCTTATAAAGCAAAAGCAATTGCAAGCACCCAGAAGCCACCACCAAACCTTCTCATTTAAACCAGAACTCACGATTTTATGCCACTGAACTATGCATTTTTTGCTGCACAATAGATGGCAGTAGAGAAAAAAGGCTGAGACTAGACAATTTATAATTTGGAATATGCAGATGATTTTTTTCCTCGTCAAATCACTGTACAGTATTTGTTGCTTTCTTCTCAACAGAGAGCTTTCCTAGAAAAGGCAGTCTGGGGCGGATGAGGCTAGATGAAATAAAAGATTCATGCATGAATAATTAACATATTGGAGGCCTCACTTGAACTTGTTGGCTTACCCAGATGAATGAGTTAACATGTTGGAGATTATTATAAAGAGGGACTATTCTGCTCCAGTAGATCAATTCAGCTGAAAATGATGAAGTATCGACGCACATATAAATATATGCTTGGTACTTAAAAATAATCCTTCCAATAAGTATAGTCATATTGGAGTTCTGCTACGCTGTCAGTCGCAGAGGCAAGATAAAAAGATTTGGCATGAGTCATTCAGTTTGACTTTTGCACTGAAATGAGATGCAAGCCTGGGAAGTCGCTCTATGTAGGGCAGCCGCCGCGCAGGCGGGCAGCTCCCACCTCCCCGGTTTCGCGGCGCGGGGGAAGAGTGGCGGCAAGAGGAGCAAGAGCACCTCCAACTTCAACACAAAGGCTGCTGGTGAACGCACAGGGCTGGCCTGCTGCTCCCCTCCACGTGCAGGAGCTCACTCAGGTGCTGAGGTGGATGCTCTGTGGGGCATTGCAGCAGCCACAGGGCTTGCACAGGCACTGGCAGCGAGCGACGCAGTCTGACAGCGGCCCAGCAATGAGCAGAAAGTGCCCCTCAACTCTAAATAACCATGGTTTGCCAATCTTTTTAATTTAGCCAGTGCTCTCCATCACTGCCAACTTCTTTGAAGGCTAATTGCTGCATAAAGGAGTCTTCCTTGTAAATTGACATCAAATTCATGCTAACCATGTGAGGGAGAGAAAATTTAATTACAAACTTTAATTCTTACCTCAGCTTTACTAATTTTTAATTGTGTCTAATAATAGTGAAACCCAAACTGGGGATTAAATTCACTGCAAAGAAATTGCTAAATTTTCTATCCAAAAGTATGCCAAAGCTTTTCTGCCTCTCCATACCTCTCTATATCTCAGAGCACTAATAGTAAAATAAGGTTGGGAAATAAAACCGTATCATCACTTTTCCATGCCTCTGTTAAATAAAACCTTTCTAATGCAGGCACACAGAGCTGTGGTGAGGTAGGGAGCTCCTGCCCTGCCTGTTGCATGTGGGGTGCCTGGACTGCAGAGGGATGGCAACCACAGGCTGGTGCTGAGCAGGTAGGGGGACTTGGTACAGCACACCCTGTCCTGGTTGTGACTCTCATTGTATTTGCTGTTAGAAATTATTTCAGAATCAAATGGTTTTTCTTTCAGCCAAAGTTGCTCTAACACCATTGCAACTACCTCCCCACCACATGGCATGTCACAGTGGCTGTAGCCCTCAGGCCAACCCTTGTGCCAAGCAGGAGCAGCACAAGGTCACTCTGGCACTTGGCACCGGGCAGATGATGGGTCCTTCCCATGTGGGCTTTTTGTTTTTCAGAGTTAAAGGTGTACCATTCCATGACACTATCCAGGACTGCTGGAAAAATAAAAATAGATTGGAATTATTTTGGAGATGTTTCTGTATATTATCTCTCAGCTGCACAGTGCTGTCAAGCAAAATGTCTTCTTTCTTCAATCAGTGCACAAACATAAACCAGATACAACAGGGCACGGAATTTGTGTGTGTGCAAAAACCCCTGATTTCTATGTACAACTCAGTTTTTTGACAGACTTAAAGTTACCACTAGCAGCAGCTCTGGGCAAAGCAGAGCTTTTCTTCCAGCTCTGACTGAACCAGGGCTCACCAGGTGCCTGTGGCCAGGTTTGGGCTGCCAGGGGTTGGCATACCCACGGTGACAATTGAATGGCATTTTTCCATACACAGGTCCCCCAGCTGCTCACATGGTCAGAAGCTGATGCACTTATTTGCAAGCATCTTCAGTAAATCGGTACTTCCCAAACTCTGGGCAGCAGCAGCAGCAGCAGCACAGGGATGTGCTGTGTGTGCCTCTGTGGATGTACTTAGCTATCCCCAAGGCTGCTCCTCAGGGAGGTGATCCCTAACACCCAGGCTTTGTGCTTCAGAGCGTGCTTGCTGATGAAACCATCCTGCTCTGCAGACAGTCCAGGGATCTGGTAAGAAAACCTTCACCTGCTAGCAATATTTTTCCACTTAGATCTGTTCCTAAAGCTTATTGCCACATCAAATCCCATTATAGAAAATAAGGAAATGTTAAAATTAAGAACTAATGTTCACATGAAAGAATTTTTTTACTATTTCCTTCAGCAAACCAATGAATGTTTAACAGTTGAAATTGCTTTGAAACAGCAATAAATTATTTCATGCATACATGCCAAATATTAAAACCAGAAGTTTTCTTAATATGAAGTCACTGGTACCAAGATTCATGTTTGTCTTTGTTAATTATCTACTTGTTTATTAGCTTAGTTTCACTGAGGAGCTGCTGATATCCCCAAGTTAAGGATTTTGGAGCTGTTCACAGGATGTAATAATACAATTTTATTGGGTGCTTGTTCAGAAAGCGTTTTTAGTTGTTTGCACTTAAGCCATAAAAGTGCCATTTTGCTCAGCCTGAAGCTCCCTGCACAGGTTCCTGCTGGCCTGTGCCTCCCCAGGGCAGCCACAGTGTCCCAGTGCCACAGGCAGGGATGCTGAGGGAAGGTGGGATGCTGCCCTGGCACTGCAGCTCAAGCAGATCTCTCCCTTGAGCTAAAACCGGCCTCAGCCAGGACAAGCCTGCCCCAGGCTCAAGTTCCCTGCAACCCAAGAGGGGCTGCTTCAAGTCAGGTTCTGAGTAGGCCAAACCAAGGAGACACAAACTTTGCTGTTGATTTAATATTTAAAATTCAGGAAGATTTTTAATTTTTTTTTTTAATCAGCAGATTGTGCATTTTCTCCACAGCAAACTGCTCCAGGCTGCAAGGATTTCCTTCAGGAGGGAATATCAGTGGCACAGGCTCTGGGAGTATGTTATTATTGGCTAAACATTTTTATCACTATCAGTAAAGAGTTATTCCCTTAAGCATCACCTCCCAGAGCTGGGCCAGTAGCGTCAAGCTTAAAAAAAATTTCCAGTTGTACTGACTGCAAGGAAAGTCTTCAGGTACATTCAGGGTGAGAAAACAAATGCCTCCAAATCTCACCAGTTAGCAAGAACTTGTGGTGTTCAACCCAAGTGCAATCACTCTAGAGTACTTGGTGTGCTCAGTACTTGCAACATCCAAACCAAACCGTGTCTCCTCAGCCACTGATCTGCCTAAAGCACCACTGCCTCCAAACAGTTCTGCCCATGCTGCCCACTGTCAGTGTCCTGCAGAGGTGGGGGCAAGGAGCCACAGGGCAAAGCCCCCCTGCCCTGATCAAATATGGGGTGCCTCTTTTTGGGGACCTGTCCCTGTGCCACCTGGCAGCCCCAGCAAGAAGAGGGCACTGGTGGCAGAGCAGGCTGCTGCTACAACATAGGCTGCAGAAGTATTTCCATTAAAAACCCATACTTGGGGCAAATTTCAAACGTGACCATGAAGCTTTGCTCTGAACCTTACATGTGGCTTTAAGCCAAGGTCTCAGCCTTCTTCTGAGCAAAAGCACACTTACTTAAAACTGAAGCCCTCAAAGAAGAACACTACAGCCTTTCCTGAAGCACTACCAGCATGATGGGTAAGATGGGACAAGTCTCAGCTGTGGTTTGACTCATCCTTAGTCCATGGAGCACAGCCAGAGAACAGCACCAACATAGCAGGAGCACACCTCCCCAATGTCCAGTGGATGCTGGGAGCTCTCTGCAGACACATCCAGCTGCACCTTGCTGAGCTGCAGTGCCCCAAGGCACTGCTGTAACAAAGACACCAGGAGAGAGGCTGGGAAATGCATCCTGGCTGCAGGCAGGCACCTCTGACCTCCTGAACAAAAATGTGTTTTCTATTGACTGTGGACATGTTACACAGAACTTAGGGCAAAAGAATGATCTTATGCTGTCCTCTCTCAAATGCAGCAAATTACCCTTCTAGAATTGTTTGTAACATTTTTTCAGTGCAACTTCAGAAAATATCAACTTTGTTTTTCAAAGTCTGCAATATTTTGAAACTCAGCTTTTCCTATTGCTGCTTAAAATCGACAGAAGTTTAACATACTGAGAACAGTACAATTTAAAAAATCCTATAAATAATAACAAACACATTAAACACATTTGACCTACTCTGGTGCTTCTCAGAGGCAACACAGGTCCTGCACTGCAGCCCCCCATGGGGTGCACACTCCTTCAGCCCTTGGCAGTAACCAGCTGCAGCTTACCAGCAGACTTAGAGATGTGCTTTTCCAGAAAGATAATAATTTTTTGGACATGTGTGGCAGATGGGAGTGTTAACTCATAGTGCTAGGAGTTAACCTGATTGTATTATAATGTGATAGCTCCACAGCTAATGCCCATCAGCACTGTGGGCCATTTACTTTATCATAAAATAAAATTAATTGAGTGAAAATAAATTGCAGAGAGATACAGAAGAATTTGAGGCCATATACATGAAATACACGATAGCTCGAGTCTCCTGTGACACTTATCTTCATTAGGGAGGAAACAATTATTATTAATTCTCTCTTTAAAAATAAATATCCTGAAACTCGCAACAAGATTTACTGCACAGACTGCAGATGCTGATATGGCTACACAAGTGCTAAAATCTCTTTTCCTCTGAAGAAGGACTTTCAGACTCAGCAAAACGTTAGAACAGGGTGGCTGCTGGTGCCCACATCCTGCTGAAGCCTGCCCAGAGCCCTCGGGGTGTGGGGCAGGGGATGTGAGGGGCCCTGGTGCTGCTGGGGGAGCAGCACAGGGTATCCCCTGGCCAGGTGAGCAGCAGGCTGCTGGGCTGCAGGAACTTGAGTTGGCTAATGGGCTGCAATATTTCTGATGGAGAATGTTTATTTGAGAGCATGCCTGCATTTGGCAAGTATAGCTAAATAATGACATTGAGGCTTATTGATAATAGTTATAATTCCATGTAATGACCAACTGAGCAAAATGATACAGCCATCTCTCCTTCATCTATTATACTCCTGTCCACAGAGATTTCTCAGTTATGGGCTGTTTATTTCTGCAGCAAGACATAGACCAGATATGCAGAATATAAACCTTCCTATTAGGACTCACTCATATGTTTTTTTTCCTTCCAAGTCATTCAATGACACGCAATTTTGGAATCAGCTTTCTGGTTGCGAGTGAGCTAGGAGTCAGAAATGTAGCCATGATCATGGTGCCAAGTGAGAAGTAACAAGCCTGTCTGGTCCTGGCTGCAGACACCCCCTGCACTCCCACTCAAGAGAAGCTTTTATTTATCTTCTTACAAGTCAGTCACAAATTCCCACAAGAGGATTTCTACATGTGTTAGCAATGGCATTTTACAGGTCACCATTAGTTTCCCTAGATAAAAGTTAGGCAAAAGGTTTTTTCTTTTCCTTTCTTGTTGACATCAGTATAGTGGCAGTCCCTTGAGCTGTCCAGTGTCAGCTCCGTGCTGAGGAGCAGCTTGTGGGCAGCCCTTCCTAGCGCCAGCAGATGGAGGCATCAATGGACATGCCAAGAATGCTGCTCCTGACACAGCCACCCCAGCTCCCTGTCAGGTCCTGCCCTGGACTGACTCTACCACTCCAGCAGGGCTGAGGAAAGCCCACAGAGCTGTTTCAGCAACCCCAGACACCCTCTGGTTCTGGCTTTTACAGAACTGCAATAAAATCCACATCTACTCACAGCAAACCATGCTGGCAGCTTCTACATTTACCGAGCAGCTGCCCACAGGTCCAGATGTGAGGCTTCACTTGCAAAACCACCCTGCCGAGTCCCCCCTAACACCACCTCCTCTGTTTAACTGGCACCAGACACAGATTTGTCACCTCCAGGTGACATCTCCAGCCTGGCCACTGAGAGGCTGGGCAGTAATAAACCTCCTGAAGTGCTGGGTGAGTAGGGGAGAGCCTTTAAACTCACAGGCATTTTACTTCATTACTGAGGAACTTCATGTGCCTTTTACATGATGAGTTTTGTTCCCGGGTCTCAGATCTCTGTACTGCTCAAGGTTAATTGGATAAACTTAATAGAAATAGCTATGTTTGAAAGAGTTACATGCATCTGCCTCCCTCTTTATAGGAAGGGATAACCCTCGAGCACTTGGCCAGTGTGTAATGACTCCAGGTAGCGAGAACCTGAAATCAGATTATATCCCCCCTCAATTTCATTAGTGCTGCCCAGTGACTGGGTGAGGGTAGTGGTTATTGGGCTGCAGCACAAGGTGAATGCTTGGTAGCAACACAGTCTTTGGGCACTGTTCTGGACATGCAGGAAGACAGATAAGATGCAAGGGATGTGGTTTAATTAGACCACAACTTTATTAAGTTAACTCATCTGGGATCTATCCAGCACAATTCTTTCTTTAATCACTCCCACATGGTGGAGAGTTGCCATCAGCCCTCCTCCTCCCCACAGCTGGTAACCAGTCCTGTGCTGGACTCTGCCACCCAGGGCATGTACAAGGTCTTCCTTTTACAAGGCACCATTGATGCCACGGATGCCATACCCAGTCCCTGCTCAGCCTGGCAGTGAAGCATCCCACTTTGCTGCCACACGGGCAGCCTGTGGCACAGCTCCTGTCCTGCCACCAACACCAGGGTCACAACAGCCCAAAGATGCTGCTGGCACAGAGCAACAGTGTGCAGGGATAAACGACCCCTAAGATGCAAAGGTGAATTAACATCATGTCCTGGATTATATATATATATATATATATATACATATATTAATTGTTTCTTTAACCCTGTAGGAAGAGTGCAACAGCCAAAGCCTATTTTAGCAAGGGAGATCTGTTTCCAAGGGAGAAAAGAGCTAGGCTTCTTCCAGCTATTGTCCACAGCATTGCATAGCAGCCAATGCTGGTTTTTTTTTTCTCCTGACAAAATGCAGACTACCTTCCTGCATTAGAAGATTTTGGTGACTTTAATTACCCAGTTGTGTGTGTTTGGGGCAGAGAGAGAGAGAGAATCCTGAATGCAGAACAGACATTACTCTGCACCGTCAAGTCCAGTGCTGGTCACCAAACTGCAGTGAGGGGCTCTTCCCCTGCTCATGAGTGCACACTGCACCTTTCCACCACCGTGTCTGAGCCCAGCAGTGTCACTCATGCTTTGATGCAGAAATATTGCCTGTGTGTGGGTCAGCAGCAGCCAGTTTTTCATCTCTCTAGGGGCTGAGCTTGCCATTTTCCTGCCCAAAAGTCAGCACAAAAAACACCCTCTGAGGGCCATCTCCACATGCCAGAAGGACTTTAATCCTCAGCTGGGGTGGCACAACATGGCTGGCAGGCAACAGAACCTGCCTTGAAGTAGCTCACTGGTGTGGTGCTGTGTTTTCACAGTGTAACTTGAACCAATTTAATGTTTGTTGTGTCATGGATGGTCCTTTTTTCTATAAAACATCAGGGGTCAGAGGAAAAGGGCATCATCTGTTGCATGACATTGTTGTTACATGCTGGTTGCACTGGAAGCAGCAGCAGCAGCAGCAGCATCGTGCCCAGGATCCACCGCAGTGCCACATGTGAGGCTGCACCGCTACACAACAGCGGCTGCTCCTCCTGCCACGCCACACTTGGGCTTTGCTTTTCTCCTACACAGCATTATGGTTTGTTTTTATCTTCCTGATTATTATAAGCCTTTATTTGGCTGCTGCAAACCAAGGTCTTAATCAAGCTCAAGGGTAAATTATGCTGGAAATCCCCCGAGGGAACAGAGGTGATGCCAAGCTGTGGGCTCCTGGGCAGGGCCAATCTCTGACTCAGCAGCTGTGTGGCATTGTTTATTTTAAGCTAACTATGTATGTGTACATATAGAGGCAGAGCATGTGCATGACAGAGACCCGGGAGAGTCAGCAGCCCTGTACTGAGCACTGATGCTATGGTTGCTCCAGCAAGGTGTGCCTGTGCTTTTGGCATTTCAGTGTTTCAACAAACTGGAGATATGCTTTTCCTAACATATCAAAACCTTGCTTTATCCTCTCTCCATCCCATCCTGGGGTCTTGATTCTAGGTCCCTGACAAAGCAGTGGCAGTCATGAGCCTCCAAGACAGGCTGATCCCGAATCCAGCCTTTGGGAAAGGAGCCATCTGCTAGTGCCCCCATGAGACCCAGTGCTTTGAAGGACACAGAAGAGACTTGCATCTGGGGGTGAGTCCCACAGTGACACGCTGTGCTCTTACTCCCCAAACCCTGTGCACAGCTGGTTTCTCCCAGCTGTCTGTGCTTTCCCAGGCTCCTTCTTCTGCTGCTGCAAAACTAAGCTATCCAGCCCTGGAGGTCACTTTGCTGTTGCCTGTATTTGCTCTGTGCAAACACAGCAACACACCTGTCACATTTCTTAGGTGACACAAGGCTTCCTCCAACAGAATAATTGCATCAGGCCTCATTTTACCAATGAGCAAGAGTAACCTCTGGGGAGCCCAGAAACCCCCAGATTTCTGACATACCCAGCACTGAACCCACCAAGGGGCCAGAGGAGACCATGCCTGTGTTTAACTGTCTATGCTTTCCCACCAAGGACAATCTCACTAAAGCAGGATCTTGGCACACTCCAGGCAGTTCGACTCCAGGTATCATCAAGCCCTGTGTTGTAGGTCCACCCCTGGACTCTCAGACCAGATCTGAAAGCAAAGGAGATGGAGGAGAGCAGGGAGGCAATGGTTGTGCTCCCTGCCTGCATTAATCCTTAAGGTGCTCAAGGAACATCACTGCTCCTTGGCTTTGAGCATGTTTCCACCTAAATCTTTCTGGGAGTTTATTTCTTCTCTGCTGTCCTACTGCTAACTCCTTTTTCTTCTCCCAGATGAACTTCCCTGAGCTTTTGCCTTCTATCCTCTTTAGATTCACTGCTCTGTAGAAATCAATAGAGCTGATATACCAAGAATATGAGCTTACTTTATATCTACTGCTGTCTCTAAAGAAAATACCACATGTGGTATCCACAAAAGCACACAGTCTCCTTTAATAAATCAGTCCATTCCACATATAGTTAATACCCTCTTGTATTTATATTGCTTGTATATTTTCCTTCTGTGTCCCTCAAATACAAGCCTTTCCCTCTTGCTGTAATAGAACATTTGCCAAGAAGAAAATTAACCTTTCTCACTGAGCAGTTGAAGTTGTACAGCTCTTCCAGACCACACATTCAGCTCAATCCCTGTATGGGCCATTCATTTAAGAGCTGGACTCAATGATCCACACAGGTCCCTTCCAATCAGAATATTCTGTAACTGCTGTGATTTGCACTGAAAGAGGACAATGTGCTGGGGTTGACACAGTGACACACTTCAGCTACATGGACAGTTGGAAGATCAAGCTCTCAACACATCTGTTTATGACTATTTTCTTTATAATGCACAAATCCACGAGGCAGGTTTCTACTTGAGATGCATGGCTTCCAAAACACAGGGAAAGATGGACAAACACTGTGTTGGCTTTGGTCAGCATTGACACACACACCCCAGAGCCAAGACATGCCACATTTCCTTGTCCCTCCTTCCACTTTCCTCTTGCAGCTACTGATGGCATATCAGCATCTTGTCATTATGTAGGGATTCAATCTCAGCTGGCTATTTTATAACCCTTGCTTTGTCCCATCTCTAAAATTAACATCTAGCATTAACATTTTTGAATGTGACTTTAAAGCCTTCAAGCAAAAATATAAGCAGAGATAGACCTATGTAAAATAGGTTTCCTTGGCATGATGACAAGCCTTCTGAAATGGCAGGCATGAAGGCTGTCTCTCTTCATGGGGTACAGTGCATGCTTTGGAACTGTTTGATAGTTTTAAAATATTTCTGATGCAATGGGTCATAATGCTTTCCAGATGAGTACATGGAGTGCAAAAGGTAATGGCACAGACACTTCACTGTTCTACCTCTTGTCCCCTTTCTGGCAGCATAAGAAGAATCAGTCTCATCTTATCTCTAGTTTACTGGTAAACATGAGTTATTCGCTTCCCCCCCTTTCACTAAACTGAAAATGTTAAATGTACCACAAACAAAACTTATGAACTTTTTTTATGTGATTAAAATGGTCATAACTATCTGATGTTTCTTGCTGATTGAATCTGCCACTTCCATTTACTAGGAAAATAAATAACACATGTTTGCTGTCTTTCTAAAAGGTTCTATTTATTCTGTGGTCATTTCCCACTTATGATATTTCCAGCTTAATTTCATAAAACAGCTTTTACATGGCTAAAAAAAAAGGCTCTTATTGTACATTGTCTTCAAAATATTTTGCCTTTAAGCTGTGGGCTTTTATTTGTAGGAACAACCAACCACCCTGTTTGTGAGGCCTGTATTCCTCCAAATTAAAAAGAGAAACAGCTGTATGTCTTATAAATGTCTGCAGAGCTCCAGTGAGATACTGCTGAATTGTTTGCTTCCCTATCTTCCCACAGGATGTGCCTCCTAAATCCAGTGCATGGGAGGAAAGCATAGGTAAAAGCCAAACAAATGTTCCCCTCTGGGCACATGCTTGTAGGCACAAGTCATCCATCTATCTCCAGCAGAGAGTTTACAGCTACTTTTTGGGATTTACAGATGTAAATATGAACACAAATAGTTTGATAAAAAGCAATGGACCAACACACAAGCTGATTCCATTTTCTGAGCAAGGGCTGCCACACCTAATTTGTCAGTCATCACCACAACACTAATTACAGCCATCTCTTGGCATTTTATTGAAAGGCGTTTATCTTCAAGCTCCAGCCTTCTGAATTCAGGAGATTCCTTGATCTCTCATTCATTGACTTCTCCAGTTATACAGGTAGCATAAAGGTTTTAAACTACTTCATATCAGAGCTAAAAGGAGAAAATTTGGGAACAGGAGGAACTCTAAACTTGAGACTCTGGACGAAAAACAAAAAACAAAAAAAGGCAAATTAAGAAAGATACATGGCTGGTTTTGTTGACAGCAACGACAAATATTTCTGAGCTGATTTTTAGCCTACCTCACAAGCCATGAGTGCTTCAGGTGGGTCACCATTTGCCAGCTGTTAACAAACACCCACCGTGTGCTCAGGCCTCCCTGGGTCCCACAGGGCACTCCTGGGGGCTGGTCCCAACTCCTGGTGCAGGATGTGAGCTGCAACCCAGCACATCAGCTCTCACACATGCCTACCTTTTGCAGAGCTGCCAGTTTTACAAGATGGGCTGTGTTGTGTTCACACATAATGATGAGCAGATTTGAGCCCTAAATCTGGAGAGCTCAACAGCTGCCCCCAAGTCAAACAGGAACAGAGACAATGCATAACTGAAATGGCAAGTCATGGGATAATTAAATTATTTGTGACAGTAAACCAAAATAGAAAGAAACAAAAAAACCCTAAAACAAACAAACAAACCAGAGAGAGCCATATGCTCCCATGCACTGCACAGCGCAAAGAGAGTTACTGCAACACAGCACAGAGACCCCTCAGCCCCTGAGCTGAGCCAGAGCCTCCACAAAGCTCCAGGACCGAGGCAAGGGGTACTTTGGGCACACGCAGACAGGAGCCACTGCTGGGCCCCTCCATCCCACACTCATGCAGAGATGTGTGAATGCTTGGGGCTGCAGCCTTGCTGGGGAGGATGCTGGTGCTTGCCTCCTTTGACCAACTTGGAAGACAAAAGGCAACAAAGAGACTCTTCTCTGGTAGCAGCACAGGGGCCCCAGGGTGGCACAGGTGAATTCCTTCATAAAACCCATCCGCTGGTTGTGCTGGGATGGCTTGACCACCAGTGCTGTGCTATAAATTTACTCCCCTGGCCCAGAACAGTCCTGCACCAGGCTGATGTGTGGAGCACAGGGCTCTGCTCCCAGGAGCACCGATTCCCATCTCCCCTCCGTTTAGCAGCTGTACAGGCATCAATACAGCCATGCCAGTGGGCAGCTGCTGTGTGACTGCCCTGCCAGCAACACCACACACCCCAGCTCTGGTCCCACTCCAGAGAAGGCTGAGACCTCTGCAATGTGCTTGTTCCTGAATGATAGGCACTGTTTGGCATTGAGTAATTAATGCTAGCAGATGGTAAAAGCCCAAAAAGCCAGGAAAAAAGTTCCTAGGATCTGTTCAGTGAAGTAGATTAAAGAGAGCTAAACTGACAAATAAACTCCAAATAAATCAAGCTTTTGCAGATGATCCAAAACCTGACCATAGTTCCTGTGGATGGATCCCTGAGAAGTTTTCAGCAGGCAGCAATCAGCCCCCATTCACAGGCAGGAAGGGATCAGCAGCTGCTTTCGTGTCAGTCCCACTGTGGCCACCTACGATTTGGTATAAGCCTTTAAAGAAGCCTTCAAGGAAGGCATGCAAAGGCTGTGAAGGGGGCTGTTGAGGGCAAAGGGCAGGGTAAGGAATGCCAAGGGCCTTGGGGTGAGGGGCTCTGGTGACCACAGTGCCACCAGTGGCACTTGCTGCTGCCAGGTCACAGGGTCGGCTTCGCTCCTGTGCGCATCCATGTGCGGTTTCCTTTTTAAAGCTGATAACTTGCAGAGTAGGAATATGGAAATATGGTAATGTTTATAGGCGACAGCAGCCTCCACCTTCAGATGTTAATTATACATTAGAACTGGACAAATTATTCATTGGGAACAGTTTGGGCTCAGGGGAAAGAAAACAGTTTTCTCCTCTAAATACTGCAACCAAAGTCTTTGTCAGTGCACTTAAAATATATAGAGAGGATTTGTGTGCACACACTTCACAGCAAAGCTATATTTATGACCAATGTGATCTGCCTGCTAACTCAAGTTCATGTGTGGGTCCAACTTTGTTCATCTATAAACTGCTCAGAATTATTCAGGTATGTTATTCTTCCAACATGTCACCCATACCCTGCTGGATTTGCAGCCCTTGGCTCCAGCCTGTGTGCTTGGACCTATCCCCCCTAGAAATAAAACTGTTTGGGAACTGGGTCCCTGTGTATCAGGCAAGGGTTGCTGGGCTTTCCCACCCAAGACAAGCATTTGTCATAGAATATCTTCAGACATGTGCAAAAACCTCATCAAAAATATTCTGATAATGAGTCAGCAGACGGTGTCCACATTTAATGGCTCAAGTATCTCAATCACTCTCAGAGGTATTTGTCCCATCACCAGCAGCTGAACCTCGAGCTGCCCAGGAAAGTTGCAGCCACATCATCCTTTCTGCAGCCATCCCACTCCCTGCTCTGCCCACACAAGCACAAACCTCAGACATTGTGCTCCTATTCTTTGACTGGGTTTCCATGAGTGGTGAAATCCCATTTTAACTATGCAGCAGTCCCAGAATTACTTTAGCACATGAAAAATACTGCTTCCATTAAACTTAATAGATTTTAGGAAGACAAGGCCCTTATATGTAAATTGGTTGATGTTTTGAGGAAAGAAGAAGGGGAAGAAAACTAACACCAAAAGTTTGGGAGGGGATATTGTCATGAATTAAATTTAAAGGAAAGAAACCCTAACACTAAAATAGAACAGAGTAAGATATTTACAGCTTAATGCTTTTTTAAGTCAGCAGAACAAAACTCTGGTTTTCCTTATTGACTGTTAACCACAATAACATAAGACTTGCTCAATTTCATCTTTGTTCCTTTAATATTGGGAATTTCTTTTTTATTTTATTGACGAGGAAGCATCCAGTTTTCTGGCTGGAGCCTATTATGTAAAGAAAGCATAAAAGGATTCATTACTTTTTAACTACTAGCAGGGAAGCAAACAGAAGAACTGTATTCTTTTCGGTGAGTTCAGCAGCTGGCAGCATTAGTGTTTCAAACACCACATTTGTAATATCCCATCTCCCAAACTCTTTGAAAGGACATCCGTGCAGGATCTGGTGACTACGTCATGCACACATGTACATGTGGGGGCTGACGTAGGTTCCAAATGATGCATTTGCCAACTCATGAGGGATTGCACCGCATCCTCCTTCCATTAACTGGCAATGCGTGTTAGAGCACAAGTGCTGGGATTCAGGCACTTTGCTGGGAATTCAGTGTGGTTCTCCATGCTCTCTCCTGGTTGCAGTGGGACCAGTGCAGCTCAGCTGGTGGGACGTGCTTTGGTCACTGCGCCTGTGCCATGACAGCAATTCCCTGGGCCCAGCCATGAGAGCCATGCCTCACTTCCCCCTTGGGAAAAGGAAACCACACAAATCACAGGGATGCTCAAGGAGACGTGTCCTTCCCTTTCTCTTCAAACAGAAATCCTACTCCCAACACATCTCTCCATGGCATCTCTTTTTTCAGAGGCTAAATATTACAAACGTTTGGCATACAGGACATTTTAGGGGAGGTTTAGGGTTTTTTTGTGAACCCACACAGTAATTAAACCAATGGGTTAAGCAGCAGAAGAGAGAATCTGCCTCGGGGCTGAGTGCTGTGGAATACCATTCCCACCAGAGACTAAACACTGCAAACCACTCTGCTGGTAATGGATGGGCATTTTAAAGGAGGCAAATGATAAACAGCGAAGGAACGTAATTGGCGCTGTTTGTTGTGCCCTGGCTGATGAAATGCCAGCGAAACTGAGTCGCTTCAAAATGACATGTTTATGTGACATCAAAGAGGCTGAGCTGACTTCACGTTATATCTGTGACAAATGTATATATTGGATCGCTGTTTGCCATTTAGACCTCCTCTGATTACTTCTCATTGTAAAGAGAAACATTTGCGATTCTGCTCACTTGGTAAATCTGTAGAGTGACTTGTTAGCAACACATGCAGGGAAAGTTGTTGAAAAGCCCTTCTGGGCCTACCGTAGTAAATATGTATTCACACAGCCGATAACGTGCTGCTGCTTGTTGCCTGAAAGACGAATGCAGACAGAGAGTGCTGCACACAGCAGTGCTTCCACACGTGCTCCCTAAAACTATTTGCACTTCAGGCACTAAACTCAAGCCACCACCGCCTCCTCCTCCCCAGACCTTCATGGACCCCCACTTCATGTGCTGCTGCCCCTCAGACATCAGGAAAGTTTGCTTTGCCATGGCAGACCCTGGAAGCAGGGCTTGCACAGGCTGCCTGGTTGAAATGCTATGATTAAATTGTCCTGGGGGATGGAAAATAAGCAATTGCACTGGGAAGCGTTAGAAGCAAAAAGTTGCTTGCCTTTCTCAAACATGTGTCTCTTGCCTTTAGGGAGAAAACAGAAGTCTAAAGAAGTATTCAGAACTGGTATATCCTGGAAGGGCTGGGATTTTTCCCAAACCCAGCAGCTTCCCTCTGGCAGTGGGGTAGGGTGCAGCACCTGTCGGTAGAGCAGACGCTGCAGGCATGGGAGCTGGCACAGCTTGGTGACAAGCTGGGAGGTGGCACAGGTGGGGATTCCCAGCCACCCTGACCCTCCAGGTACTGCTTGCCACCAGGTCCCCTGGATACCTGTGGCTGCCACTTGTGATCCCTGCGTACCCCATGGCCTCACAACTCGGTCAGTCGCAGTGGCAGAGTGAGGTGCTCCTGTGTGGGGAGGCCATGGGGAGCATGGGGCAGCTGGAAGAAAGGCGGGCGACCTGGGAATCTATGCATGTCTTTGTGGTAAAGGCCAACTTTGACGCATTCCACCAATTCTAGTGCTTACGAGCAAGCAGGGAACATGTTCAAGCTGAAAGGAGCATGCTGTCATTGAGATGCTTGAGCTTCACCAGGAAAGATAACAGCTCCCACAAAGCAAGGGGGCTGTATGCAGGGGGAAAAAGTACATCTCCAGCTGCTAATTCCTACCCATCCCTGCTGGGTTAATGGCTCCTGCCATGCTTACAACACTGTATGCCCACAGAGAGCAAACAGACACAGGCAACTCATCTTCATCCTTCTCCCCCTCAAAAGACACTGCCCAACAATCCTGGCTAAGGAAAGCCTTGGAAGATGCTGCCCAAAGCACTCCTAGCAGCACTGCAAGGCCAGGGTACCACAGGAATGACCAGAAGAAATATCTGGGGCCAAATGTGGCACCAGCTGTTGATAGCAAGGGGAAGAGAGTGCATAGTCACCTGCAGTCCTGCTGGCTCAAGAGCAGTTAGTGACTTGCTTGTGCCCAAGCAAGTGGAATGAAAGGAAAGTAACAGCAATTGCTTTGTGCTGGGGCCAGCTTGAGAAGCAGCCTTCTGCTGAGGACAAGCCAAAGAGAAGAGACTGGCCACAGAAAACCCGAGAACATTTCATTATTAGCTGAACATCAGTAGATTTAGGCCCTCAAATCAGTTTTAAAAACAAACAACACCCTGTGACACAGCTAACAGCCTTGCACCACTTACTGCTTCACGTGCAGATGGTGGGAAAGCAGGTTTTGAGCCCAAGAACAAAGCATCAGCTTTAGGAAAGAACAGCACACCCCTGGCTCAAGGGACTCAGAGCTGGCCCACGGGCCCGGCTGTGGTCTCATGGCAGTTCCCTCACCCTCAGCACAGGGGAGGCAGCTCACAACAGCTGAATGCACCACGCGGCTTCCCCCCGCCTCTGTGGGTCGATACATAAATAGAGAAAAGATTTTCAAGCTGCTTTCTATTACTTGTGTTATGTTTTAGCCTTCCTTTCCCCTCTGCCCCTGCCAGCCCCCTCCGTTTGCCCGGCAGGCAGAGAGTGGGGCTGGCTGCTGTCACCCCTCACCACAGCATCGCTGCTCTCACAACCGGCAGTGGCTGTGCTGTCCTCTGAGAGGGCAGAGCCTGCCAGGACAATGAAGTCCCAGCCTCAGGGCTGCAGCACTCTCTTCCCACTATCTGGGCAGCTTCTATGTTTTGTTTTGATCTTGTTAGCCTTTTTTTTTTTTTTTTTTAAGGCATGTTGATGATTATCATACTGGAGGAATGCACTAAATACATAGCATAACTGGAGGAAGGAATTATTGCTGGGGGAATGTATAACATGTGTGTGCACAGCTCTGTAATGTTATTCCTGTCTCATTGATAAACTTGGGCAGATTTCAGAGGCAGATATATTTGTAAATATTGCAGGGAGCGGATGGTCTTCGAGCTGACATCCAGACAGAGGCTCAGGAAAGCAGCCCACACCCGAGCTTTGGAACTCCTCACATTCCCCCTTGGCCCCAGGAGGGGAGAGGTAGCATCTTCCCCACCAACCCACCACCCAAATGGTCTGTGCAGCCCTGTCTGCACACACTCATATTTGATAGCACATTCACCTGAGGGGCAGCGGGGGCTTTTGCCACTAGAGAAAGACTTACATTTCTCAAATTAAAGCAGAGGTCTATTTTTACCTCTCTTTATGGACATACCCTTATTGCAGTAGGACTCATGAAACTTCATTTGTTTCACGGAAGAAGTGAGAAGCCTGAGACTGGATGCTTTCTGCATTCACATGGATAAGGAAGACTGAGGCTTAGTTTATTCTTAAACCAAGAAAACCAAGGTCCCCATCATTCTGCTGTAGCCCAGACCTTGGTTTTTTACTTATTAAATACCACTTTTTCTTCTAGCCCAGAACACACGCAACACAAAGCTGCAGCATTGCCAGTCACAGGCAGCCAGCAAAGACGAAGCTCCAAGCCTCTGTACAAAGTTTGCACTGGGTAAACATATGTGGGGCCCAGAGCAGATGTGGTGGTTGCTGCAGGCCCATTCCAGCAGAGGAGATGGCTTTGCCCTCGTGTAACACGTGCCACTGATGGAGCCGCGATGCTCTTAGAGTGGCAGCACTCCCCTCCCCAGCTTTGTGCCCACAGCACCCAGCCCGTCTGCAGCTCCCAAGGGAACAGTGCCCTCCCAAACATGCCACTGCCTCCCTGCCTCTGTAGGGCACCTCCAGATTTGGCCTAGCGAGCGTGTTTACTGGTGGGTTACAAATAATTGCGCATGTTGACGTGTGATTGTTAATATGTCTGTTGATATTGATTAAATAAGGAGTAAGATGTTTCCCTTCTCCTTGGCGCGGCACTTTGCCTGTTTGTTTCTGGCTGGCGCCGGCGCCGGCGCTGAGCAGGGGAGCGACTGCCAGCAGCGCTTGGCCATGCCCGCGCCGATCGGCACAGCTCCGCAGTGGGCTCCACGCTGGATGCTGCAGACTGAGCTGGGACAGCACTAAAAGCATGTCAGACTACTTGGATCCTTCCGTGAGTTTTGAAGCAAAGCATTTTTCCGAGCCTAGGAATGTTTTGCTAAACTTTAAGTTCCTTTCTCCCCAAAGCGAGGATGCAATGCCTCCCATGGGCACCTAATTTTCTACGTCAGTTCACACTGAAGGCCACAGGTCCTGAAAAAACCTTTTCCTTCCTGGCATGAACACAGCTGCCATGTGCTTGTGTCAAAACTGGGACACCAATACCAGCACCGTGCCCAACACCCTCTAGTATGGGACCCTGCCCTTGCCACCCATAAGGGACAGTGACACCTCACAGCAGGGCACCCTGTGTTGCACCCTGCACCTGAGTTGAGCCAGCAGATCCCTCTGCCCCTGGGAATGGTGTTTAAACACTTTCAGCCACCAGCAGTAGCACTTTGGGAAGCCTCATCCAGATTCAGGAATGCAGGCTATTCCCCTCCACCACGAACCAGTTTAATGCTGCCCAGCAGTATCTGTGTGCCTCATTTCAGTCCTGCAAGAGCTCTGCTGCTTCCAGGGCACTTGTTGAGGCAAAAAACCCTAAGTGTTTGCAATACCAGAGCCTAATAAGAGAACAGGTGTGCTGAAAGCACCGTGTGAACCTTCAGCTGAGGATGTGGGAAAAGAAATGACCCTGGTATTCAATAGCTTGTTGTTAAAATATTTAGATTTTTTCACGGTATGAGTTGTTGAGGACGCAAGATTTATGCATCTATACTATTTACTTTCTAGTCCTTTCTGGTACTGCTATGCTCTGATGGCTGATTTCAGTCAAAATTAATGCCAGTGAGGAATTTCAGATGTACCAAATTCCCAGGAGTCTCAAGAAAATATGTAGAGAGACTTGAACTGCTGTCCCCTCTGAAGAATAAGACTGCAATGTAAAATTACCCATGCTATTAGATACCGCAAATCCTGCATGGAATAGCAATGCTAAACTCCAGCCACCAGAAAAGCTTTAATCAGGATGAGCACAAGATAATCAAGCCATGGGAGAGAGCATCAGTGAGAAAACAGGATTCCTAAGTTCTGCTGCTCTTGCAGCATTTTCCCCTCTTAAAAATGGAATAATCAAGAGGCTCTTTTTCCAGCCTTCTGTTCGTGCTCTTTTTGGATTGCCTTTCTCTAGCTGCTTACAGGCAGCACAGAGGTTACTGGCTTTAATACTGCACAGCATCCCTGAGAGTCCGGGGCTAAGAAGGCTTCGGCTGTGACTTTGGCAACTGCACAGCTGCATGCTCCAGGAGCAGAGAGGAAAGGAGGAAAATGCTGCTGTCCATGCTAGCCTGTCGCCTCAAAATTTAGTTAATGCTGCTTATGAAGAGTCAGGTGTGAACCGAGAGTTCAGCAACGGGCCCTGACACTCTCCCTGTCAGTGACAGGCACTCCCCAGCACTGAGGGGGCAGCCTGGCACAACTCCACACAGGTATTAGCAGTAAGCAAATGGCTTTTGAGATGAGGAGCAGTCACTGCACAACAGCAAGTGAAGGCCAATGCCAGCAGTGCTTCCTGAAAGCAGGAAAGGAGGCGGCACCAGTGGCTCACTGCCTTCCCTTCCCACACTGGCTCAGGGCTCCACAAAGCCATGCCAGAGTTGAGCATCCCACATTTTTGACTTGCTGCCCTGATGTGCAGAGAGCTGGATCAGGCTGCTGGAGCTACAGCTCAGCAGTTTCAGGGCTTACTGGGCCAGAGTTTGAATAGGCCCTGCTGGACCCAGACACATCACCCAAGCTCCATTTAGAGCAGGAAGGAAGCGAGCAGCCAGAGGAGCTCTCTGTCTTCCCCAGCAGCAGGTCATGCTCCATCCTGAAGCTGTGCCATGCTCTGAGCAGGGCAGCAAGGGCAACAAGCAGAGGCTGTGGGTACATCGGGCTGTCTGCCAAGTTTAGTAACTACACCCTCTCTGTTGTTTTCCTTCGGACAGGGAGAAGAAGAAAGTATTATTATTTTCTCTTTGCCCTATACAGACAATTAAGGTGCAATGAGATATCCTTAAGTTGAGCTTCCACTTTCCTGCCCCAAGGCTGTTTCCTTTAATGCTGTAGATGAGTGGGGCTATCCAGTCACTTTGGCACCTCCCTTACAGCCATCTGTGTCCTTTCTGTTGTGCCACTCCGAACAATACAAGTGCTGCCATTCCTCCTGCATAGCCTTTCCTCTTCTCCACCAACACAGACTGGCCAGCCAACCGTTCCAGTCAACCACATCAATCCTCCTGCCACTCACAGTCATCTCAAAGGCATTTAATATAGATATAATGCACAAAACACTTTTACATATTCTGATAACATCCCACTCACATTCCCCTGAGAGTTGTAAGCTCTTTGAAAAAGACACACAGATGCTCCCATTGCACAACACAGTTGTACCACAGGGCAGGAGTAGCCCTGCATGCTCAAACAGGGATAGAAGGTCCAGCACTGCCCTTCTGGGCAAGTTGTGCTGCCAGACTTTCAGGGTACAGCCCAGAGGGGACTGACATTGGTCACAGAGGTTGGGACTCTCAGCTTCCTTCCAAAGCCTGTCTGAGCTGGGCATGGAAGGGCATAACTACAGAAGGGTGTAAAATACAGCTAGATCATACAGCTTGATCCAGGGTCAGCAACCTCATGCTGCTCTGTTTTTAGGGTGTCCTCAGCAAAAGCATGCTTCAGAAAAATAAAGCAGCCTTGACAACTGATTTTAATTTAGTGGTAACACCTCCACAGGTGTGGAGAAGGGTTTTAAAGACAAATAAGGTCTGCACCTCTTAATGAAATTTAATTGGTTCCATCCACAGCTCCCCTAAGCTATTGAACTCATTGTACACCTATGTTTTATGCATAATGACTTTTCTATCTGGTATCAGACAGTAATCATTCCAGAAGGCAAAAATCTCAAAATAACCACAATATATGCATACAGAATACATTTAAAAGAAAATCTAAATTGACTGTTCAGACCTTCCCTCACTTGCCAGTGGATCTTCTCCAAACAGAAGGCATTCCAAGTCGGCGTAGGAAATGCTAAGATAGCATGCTTTCCATATTGTGTTATCAGAGCGTCTTCCAAAAACTCAAGCTTTCCCATACAACAAAATGTCATGAAGAAGGTTTTACTCCAGTCTGCGTATCACAGGCTGTACATACTGCTTCAGCTACTGTAAGGTTGGCAAGCAAATCTTGTAATGACTTGAAGTACAGTTTAGGAGCAGAAAAACTTTGCTTCAGAGCCACTTGCTCACACTGTCTGATTTTCATTAGGAGGGGTTTGTGTGCCTGTGTTTTTTCCCCCAGGAATGAAGACAGAGATAAATGTCAGAGGGACTTTTTAGTTTTCAATTCACTGCATGGAACCTGATTAATTGAGCTGATGTTGTATTTGCAATGAAAAGAGGAGTTTCCCAGAACCAGCTAGCCTGGCTGAAGTGAGAACTGGGTCAAACCCTGGCAGCAACAACGCACTTCAGAGCACAGCAAGCATTGTGGTTTTAAAAACAGATTTTACACCCAAGCACATAGCTTTCCCCTCTCCCTCTTATTAACATCACTTGCTCTGATCTCTGTTTCCACAAGGCCATCAAGAAGCAGTCTCTGCAATTCTTCACTCAGGCACTATCGCAGCAAAACCACCACAGCTGGGTTCAAACAGCACAAAAGGCAATAAGTAGCATCCACTACCAGGAAGCCAAGCATAACAACCCACCAGAGCACCACAAAACAAACCACCTGGCCACAAATACGTGCTCACACTATCTTACCTGGCAGAGTCCAAACCACTTGGTGGTCTTCATGCAGCATTTCTACTCCTGCAGCAGCAGTGGCAGGTGGGCAACAGGCAACCTGGGAAGCAGCCAGGGAGCCTTGGTTGCACATGTCCCTGCTGGGGCTGGTTGGTGCAGCTCAGCCCTTCTCACTGCTGCATCCCCTCTGCAGGTCAGCCTCAGCTTCCTTCCTCCGAGCCTCAACTGAAATCAATGCAAAAAAATCAGCTCATCCGGAGGTTGACTTGGAGCACTTGGTGCCCAGGCCCTGTTAGGGTCCTGCTCAGGAGCACCTCAGAGAGCTAAGTTCAGTTCTTGCAGCTGCCCCTGCTGCAGCAAGACCTGTGCTGCCCTGGGGTGTTCCGGCAGGACCCAGGCCCCTGCAATGGCAGGCACCCCAAGTCTGCTTTGTGTTTCTGTGCAGATGAAGATCCTTGGGGGTTTGCTGCTCTGCCTTTGCCACAGTGATAACTCTGTGCACATCAGTCAGGACAGTGAGAGTGCTGATCCTGCAATCAGGCCCAGGCAAAAGAAAGAGGAAACAGAGTTTCACTAGAAACTCAGTCTTTGGCACATTGATTCAAGTTAAGTTCTGAGTGAAACAAAATATGCTATAAAGACTTTAATAAAAATCCATTTACCCAAATAGAGTCCTCATTTTCCTTTTTTTTTTT